>OZ017772.1:43727771-45193268 GCA_963969385.1 Philonicus albiceps | reverse complement strand
GCGTAAAGGACAATCGTAGATTTTCTTATGATCGGTCTGAAGGCTTTTCAATTGATATATTTATATTTTTGTATTGATATACATTTGTGCAAGCATATAATTCTGTCACAGTCTCAAAATAAATTACATATAAATTATTAGTTTTTGATACATTTACATACATACAAGAGGGTTCAACAGTATCTAAAATAGTTTTATGTAAACTAGCTAAACCCTACTCGCTTCGTTGCGTACTAACAGAATTCATTTTGAAATTCGTATTCCTATTTATTGTAATGCTCTATAGTAAACGTCACTTTTAGTTTTTCCATTTTGTTGACAGTAAATAAATAAATGGTTTGTCTACACGCGAACAGGCAACATAAATTTGTCCATGCAAAAAAACTGGATATTCCAAATTAATGCCACAAATTACTAAAGACTGACCTTGTGCCTTATTTATATTGATCGCAAATGCAACACCAACTGGAAATTGAAGGTTGCAATCCAGGTAAATCCAATGGGTTAAAAAATTCTGTGGGATAATTCACCACATCATCTTTATTGGTAACGGTATCTACAGACTCATATGAAACAAAATCATCGAGTATTTTGAAATGTATAACCAAATATTTGTTCTTCCCTGCCAAAATCGCTTTTTCGCTCAACCAAATATTATTTGTGTATTTCTGTGCTATGTTTGGAAATACACTTTCGATCAATATTTCTTTGGTTTTTGTGAGGCGACAAAAATTGTCTGCTAACGTTATCAATCCATTTTCGTCTACTCATATTAAACTATTTCCAATATTTAACAATTGTTTGGAAAATTCACTAGCAGCAACATCATTTTGCAGTTGAACCCGAAAATTTGTAGAAAGTTTCAATGTTGTAATTGATTTGCATAAAAATGACGATTTTAAACAGCTATTAATTTCATCAACAGCAGTAAACGGAAGAATAATCGGCAATGCTTGTCTGAAGTCACCTGCTAAGAAAATTAAAGCACCACCAATTAGCTCTTTCCTACTACGCGCTGCAAAAAGCTTATTTCGATGTCGTGAATTGCATTTATTTTCTTTCAACTACGCGATAGACTGAGGATTATTTATATAAGTACCCCAATAAAAAATTCCATGGGGGTCAGATTCGGGGATCTCAGTGGCAACGAGATATCCTTAAAGCGGCTGATTAATTTTTGGCGGGAAATGTTCACGAAGTAAATTCATGGACGTTTTGGCGGCATGGACTTATCTTGCTGAAACCACGAATGCAACGAATAAGAAGAATGTGCTTTCAAATTCGGAAAAAAATAATCTGTGATCATGCGTCCATAATTGTTACTGTTCACATTTATTGCTTGTCCCCTGGAATGATAATAGTGACAGTTTTGTTTGCTGACGTGGCCATTCAAATGGAAGGGGGCCTTATAGGTCCAAAAAATGCAATTTAGAGTGCAAAATCTTCCCAACATTACTTCATAAAAGTTTTCCTTAAATTTATTTCTTGTTCTTGCACTAATTGGGTCTTAAAAGGATATGATGATAAAAAGGATGCTGAGGGGTATACAGTGCTGAAGATCTTTCGCGGAATTTTTGTACCCACGAACTTGCATACACTTGTTCTAGTACACTTCTAATTTATGAATTCTATCCCTGAAGTGTGAATCCGGAAGACTGTCGAAATACGCTTCAATGGTTGCTATTACCTCTTCGTTCGGTGAAAATCGTTTTCCACGCATGAATTTTTTGAGATGTAAGAACAACCAGAAGTCAGAGGGAGCCAAGTCTGGTAAATAAGGTGGATGTTGCAACAGTTCGTACCTTAATACACTAATTTTCGCGATTTTCTGTAAACCATGTCTTTTTTTACGAATTTTTACATCCAGCTGGTCCAAAAGCTTACAATAATAATCTGCTTTTATTGTTTTATCAGTTTGGAGGTAATTCACAAACAAAATTCTGCTGCTGAATAGTGTTCGGAAACGTTCAACGTTTTTCAATAGAAAATTATGATACTACTCAGTTGTGTTAATTTCTAGTAAAAGTCAAAATACTTACCATATACATAGATAAATTTATTAAAATCGAATTCCAAATATACAGATCTAAAAAAATTGTAAGCATGATCTATAAATTAGGCTTAAATGGTATAAACAAATTAGTCGCAATCAATTTAAAAATTAAAGGTAACGCCGCATAGTTGCACCTAATAAATTCTTCGCCTTTTCTTGGATTTACTGAAATCTACCCGTCCGGCGGGAAATGCGATCAATTGAATTGCCTCACATGCCCCGGCTGCAAAGGAAAGCTGTCTAAAGATTGTCTTATTGCTGATATTATGGCTGAAATTACCTTCGTAGAGTTGTAGAGTTTGCCTGGAAATTTGTGGAGCGGCGCACAAAAGTTAAGCGGCATAATTTACAGTGCCGCCCTATGTAATCAAGTTAACCACGAAATTGCCTTAAACTGTATGGAAATGGGAAGTATTTAACCTGCCGAGAGAGGTCAAGTAACTAATATTCCTTGACACCTTCGTCATATGGTAGTTTTGAGTAAATATGCGCTAAGGGGCTTATACATTGTCTAAAGTTAAACGTGGCGAATTCCTTGGTAGAATTTTGCCTGATCGTCAAAAACAATGCTGATCCATAGGCTTTTCCTATTTGCGCATGATATACGATACCGTGAGGAGAAATATGATTTTGCAATAAGTGTGCAATCATAATAATGGCCTGAGGTGTGCGCGGGCCCGGCACTGCAACTAGTCGTAATTTACCTTAACTATGTGAATAACATGTGCTTGGTATGATGCTATATATCAAACGAGGCAGTCCATGTTATCATACCTCGTGGAGGTGCATTCAGACAAATTTTCAGTCTATTCATTTTTCCCTTGTTGTAGTGGCTCCTTTTTTTTGAATTTTTGCCTCTTTCGCATAACGGGGGAACAACACTACCATTCGTCGCTCGTGCTCAGCTCATGCTTAGAAAATTTAAGGTTGAGCACCGTGTAATATTTTTTGACCTTAATAAGATTACTCCGAGAAGGATAAATTCTAAACGTCAATTTGCATGAAATATCTAACGCGTGCAACTCAGCACACCAGCCGACCACGGTGATTTCCATGCCTGTGCCTGCCATTATTATTTACCGAAGGATTTCATAAAACATCGGTAAAGCTCTTAAAATACAATACAAAAAAAACAAATGATATTTTTTTCGGCAAATAAGGGTTTTTTTTCTATATATAGGTAATTTTTAATCATTTTACGTGATTACATTGATAATATTGTGTTCCATGTTACTATCGCTTAATATCAACTGAGAGTACAATTTTATTTTAAAAAAAGCTTACTTAGTGGGATTTATCATAGACAAGAATTAAATGGTTTTACATATCCAGGAGATCCATCCAGGTCTTCACTAATACCATTTATAGTAAGGGTTATATTTAAATGAATATTTACATACATACAAATAGTATACAAACCTTAATCTTTTCGTAGTAGGTTTTGTATAGCACTGGGACAGCTTTTATTATTACTTTAGTGCTCCGAAAACTTCTAGTTAAAGGCAAAGTTAAAAGGTATCCGGTTTGTATCCTCCAAACAAGAAGTAAATCATACTATTGATAGTGGGAAAAAAGATTTAAATAAACCATAAAAACTCCTTATAATCAATAAATAAAATGAATCTATAACCCCTTACTATAAAGATAAAAGATAGTAATACAAAACTCAATCTAACCTCATAAGAAATAGTCTTGGCAACCTCCTAATAATGAATAATTTGAATTAGAAGACCATCCAGCTACCATTCTGCAGGACAAGCTTGCTTAAAAAACTCGAGGTAAAAATTTGCTCAATACTGTATTTGGCAGTAAAGAAATAAAAGTAATTTTAATTATAATTTTCTTGGATTACGATTAAAAATTACTATAATTAGAATCATTTCTGATTACAAATTAATTTGTAATTGTAATCGCCTTTTTTGGTAGATTACATTATTACTCTTTTACCCATCTCTGTTTTTTCAGTTCACGTAATAAGAATACTCCTTATCCTTAGAAACTGAAGAAAGTAAATAATATTTAATATATTAAAAATAAAAAAATTCTGCAGTATCCGAATTCCTCCTTATGAAAATATTGGGACCTCGATTGTATAGTAAGCATGCAGTTGTTTTAACTATAAAGACTATAAGTGGTACTTTGCTTTTCAATCAATAGCTGCTATGCGTAGAGGAAAGGGACTTAGAGGAGCGACGAGTACAGGAAAAAAACGGTTAGAATTCGATAATCATATTATAACTTTCTTGAAGAAATTTATATATGGCGATGAAAGATAATTTAACCTCTTTAGGTGGCTGACAATTTTGAGAAACTGGAAAATAACTTATAGACTAGCACTGAAAAGTTTTTAAATCGAAGATTATTTTTTCCAACAGGATAATGATCCCAAATATACAGCTGCGAATTCAAGATTGTGGTTGTTTTATTCTGGTATTATTTTTATAATCACATTGACTGCAAACACCCCGTGGTAACCTGACTTAAACTGTAACTATAGTGGCCAATTTTGAAAGTTAAAAAAAAACCCATCTAATCTCTCTGAATTGAAAGAAGAATGGCATATTATCGGGCCTCCTGAAGCGGAAAATTATAAGATTTAATACCAAGATTAAAAGCTGTGATTCAAGCTAAAGGAAACCCTACAAAATATTAATGTATGTTTAATAAGCAATTCATTACAGATTTATTTCTTCGTTCCATCACATTAGAATGCGAAATAGGCATATTTGAAATTTAATTCATCTCAATATAATAAAATAAATATTGTTTATGTTTTGTTACTTATAAATCTTTTTTCAACAGAGTAGATTAATTTTTTTTTTTAAATAAAGCATTCCTCTTTATCTATTTGTTCATAGAGTTTGTAATGTTGAGCTTTTCAATTTTAAAACATATTGCCAAAGGCTGGATTAAAAATGTCATCCTACAAATTTGATACTTTAGCCCTGGTCGTAATAAGTTCTCCAAGGTCTAAGAGTGCTGCGAATAAAATGTTTCGTACGCCAGGAAAACTGAAAAAATTCTGAAACTCTCTCCATATTATACTACAGCTTCATATGAACATAAATATGTAATTCGACACGTGTGCTCAATTAAAAAAGTTTCATAAGTATGCGAAACTTTTCTCCCACAAGACAGGCAGCCAGGAAAATCAAAAAAGTTTATCCTGTTCGGCAAAATGATTTTACTCACATACGTGGGATAAAAGTCAACGATGAAATTCACCTTTCGTGGATCTGTGCTAAGCAACCGGAAAAATTCAATTTGTCCGGTGCATAGAAAATGCGCTCCATCGTTACTTCTTTTTTTTTTTTTGAGTGGGCTACTCCTGAAATGGGGGATTCCCCACTGGCTACCAAATGGGGTTGCAGTTTAGTGATAATCGAAGCGTGAATGGGGTGCACGCATCCTGGGGATTAACAAGCATCGAAAGTTTTGATTAAATTTACTCTTATACGTTCGGGTTCGCGCATTACACCTGTAACTTTCGAAAGTGCTTAAATAAAAAAATGATGCTGAATTTTGCGGAAACCAAATAATAGAAAACGTTGGCAACTTAAACCTTTGTAAAAATCATCCGATTTTAAATTTTCAAAAACTAATTTGTTCGTTTTTACGAAATTTAGTGGTACATGGTTTTAGATACTAATTCCGTCCTTTAAAATAGTTATTTATTTCGATAAAACTTTTTAATTTTTTCCACTATTCTAATACTTTTGAGTTAAGAGCTTTTCCGGATTTAGAATAATAAGAAAAATGCAAATAGGGTACGTAAAAATCAACTATTAGAGGGTAAGCAATGTATTTTATTACGTTATTTATCTTCCGACTAAATACCCATAAAGTGTTGTAAATTATTCTCATAGCTTAAGGTGGCTAAAATGTGTATTTATAAAGTATTTTTCTATTTTTACATTCAATCTTGAGCTACATTGGGAAGAGTGTGCAGCGAGCGACTCCGGTGAAGGTAAAATTTCAAAATACCAAAAATTTCAAACGTACTCGTAAATATCGTCTTTTCGATTCGCCATCAAGATTCGATAAAATCTGCTAATTCGATTGCTTCCATTCCAGTGTCCATAGTCACCACTATTTTTTCCTTTAAAGAGTAATATTGGAACATTATTTAGTTACACTTAATTTACTATTAACTATTTTTATATTATCCTATATCTTTTCTATTAGATAAAAATATTAACAACAGGTGTACATTAACCGAACATTATTTCAGTAAATAGCTTCTTCATAAATAAAAGAGAAAGTTCTTTTTAATGAAGTTATGGAGCACTTAATGTTTAAGCTCGCAATTAACCAACATTATTCTCTTAATCTCCTTTATTGATAACGAAAAATAAAATTTAAATATTGAAAATATAAAGTTATAAATATTTCAGATGAACAACTTTCTAAAAGATCAAAAAACTGATTACTTTAAAATTTGTAAGTTAGTATCTTGACACCATGTATTTTAATTCAAGTTATGCTTACAGGAATTCGAAGGCCATAATATTCAGATTTATATCCTAAAATATTTCGATATCTTGAAAGTTATCGATATTTGATCGTTGTCGTGTTGCTCTACTATTTGCATCAGTTATAAAGATATTGTTTCGAAATGATGCGTATAAAGTTTTAAAATGAAGCTTCGGCGACTCGGCGGGATTCTGTGCAAAAAAAGTCATAAGCTTTTAATATTTATTATTGGTTGGACAATATTTTATTAATGGATTTTTAAACAATTGAAAAACAAAATTATTTAAGCAAATGACATAGATCTCGTTACTGGGTTTATAGTTCTAAAGACGATGAAAGTAGTGTTCTTTATTACAGAATGAAGCTAAACTCAAATATTTCTTTTTAGAAAGAACGACTCTAATGATATTTGTAGTCTTGGAGCTGCTAATGCGCAAATCTCATTGTTAAGGATAAAAGTCTCATCCAGGGATGAAAGTTATGCAGAAAAGCTTCTGCAAATTGAGTGAATACTTTTTCAAATGGAAATAGTCGAGGAAAACCGCGGGTTGTTAAAAAGCTCCGCGGATACAACACTTTTCCTGTCGGAGCTGAGATTGTCTACAGAGGGGTGTCTATCTGTAGGCACGTAGATGTGCCGTCATGGACACTCAGATCCGCGGAGCCGAGTGCTTCGTCTGGTGTCCCGTCGGAGGTGAAAGAATATCAAAAGGTGGCTAACCGCGGCTGGCTGAGACGTGGAACGCATCATTAGAGTCAACCGGATTCGAGTGGATTGCGAATGGGTTCTGGGGCTCGAGGGGCAAGATCTTGTGGTCCAGGGACGTTCGTTGTGAAGCTGCCTTTTAGTCTTCGTCGAGACCTGACTTCGGTGGGCCGTTGTAAGATACATCAGTTTCTGGTGTTGGACTCCTCCAGTGAGCGAACTTAGCTTTTGTTTGTAAACAAAGCGGACACGAGTGAATGCGACTGCAGGTGAAGTTTATGCGAGGTGTGTCTTACAGGTGTCGGTTGGTCGTGAAGTGTGAAAATTGCCGCTTCAGGTGTCTTTGAGTGTTTTCCGGCCGGTGTTTAACTGACAAAAACATCTAATTATTTCGAATGACGACATTTGCACAGTTTTAAATTTGAAGTCGCTTTTCAAGTGATACATTGTCTATCTAGGTGTTCGCATCTTGCACCTTGGACTGGATACGACTGTTCCGCGACCAGGTTTGCTTTGCAAGAGGTTTGTTCATGAATCACTAAACTTTATTACGTTAATTGTGGCCACTCCGTACTAATGATTATTGCTCTGCCTTCCCGGAGCGGTACGCCACAATTGGCGGTGTGTAATTAAGTTCTTCGGCAACTTCAGCCGTTGAAAGTGTTTAAAGTATCTAGGAGCTCTCCGAGAAACTCCGCACCCGTCTTAGTCCAGCCGCATTCAAGTGTGAACCAATTTTCTGATAGTATCGTATGCTTTTCAGTAATTACCATTTCGTGCGTTCTATTAGCCGCCTGTCCGCCCTGGATTTGTTAATTTTCTGGAACTATGAAATTTGTCCATTTCAACCGGAATCCAGAACACAACGGAGATTGCCACTTAATTGTATTGTTTAACGGCAGCTGAAACTGCTACACTACACATTAATGGCTTGAGAGCTATTTTTTAAGCAATTTAGGTAAATTAATGGCGTGCTATCTAGGAATCTCGTTTTTGGTGCTCGCCGGCCTGTGAAAAATCTCGTTAATCCAACTTCTCTAATTCACGGCTTCTTTGGGTTTGAATGACCGGGTAATGTGATCCAATTTAATAAAATTGTTATGTGAAAGACAATTGAATTAAACCTTCAATACTGGCAAATTTAGTAAATATTTTATAATTTAAGATTCGTATAGTTGTGATCTAGGTCAAGAATTTGGTTTTTGGGGCGCTTCAATTTCTTCGTGCACAAGAGTAATAATTACGTGCATTAGTACCATATGGGGTTAGTTCCCTAGTGCACGAAAATATGAAAGCAATCTGAGAATTAAATTCTAAATTTCAAAAAGAAAGGTAAAATTCTATTTTATTACTTTTTTTACGGATGCTATGATTATTGGGAAGCTATGAAGATTAAATAATATTTTACTGGCTATTTCTACTGGAATTTCAATGGTTTCTCCAAAAATACACTGAATATTCAAATATATTTCTTTATTAAAAAAGACTTTTTTGTAATTCATATTACTTATTAAAACATCTTAAGATGTGAAAATAAAAGTTTGCACGAATTTTCAAGACATGTAATTACGTATACCCAAGTATACAAGATAACTTAACTACTTTGGTACTATTTGTACCGCACCACAGCTCACAGCACAAGTTGCATTCAAATCCGACTGACATTGAGCTGAGCTCATTGGATTCATACGATGCTGCTGTTCTTGTGGACATATATATATTATATTGCCTTATTTTGTCTAGCGAATTTTGTTAGATTGTGGCAAATTTTTGTTAGATTCTAGAAATATTCTGTTTATAGGTAGAATTCTACGAAGGGTTTTGGGGCAGAGATAGAAATTCTATTAAATTAAATACTAGAACGTCCAATAAATGCTAAATCTAGCAAGCATTTAACTGAAATTCTTATTGTGTATAGAATATAGAATATGAATTTGAAGATTTTTGCGGTTTCTTTTGATGATTATTTCGATGAATGTTCGACTGAACAAACATTTGCAATTTGCATCGAAAGAAATGAAAAATACAAAATCCAAACAGAACCGAGCATACCCTAATATATCTTTGTTTATATAGTCATATGCAGGGCGTTTTGTAGTGGACATACCAAAATGTGTGGGATGAAATATATGACCTAGAAAAATAAAAAAATGTATGGTAGGGGTGGGGGCCATACCAACCGTTTGGGAGTCATATGGTGTTTCGTAATTTCTAATTTTTCATGGTATGCAAATCCCCTAATTTACTTTTATCTGTTAATCTACTCCATAGTATAATAACATAGATTTTTAAAAATAACTCTTTTATTTAACCCATTCGAAACAGCATATTTTTTTGGAGACAATCTACAGGAGTCGAAATGTAGTTTTGCTAAACAGAGACCATTTTTGTGCTTCGGCATTTTGGCTTCAGGTCACTCTTTTTAGGGACTAAATTCAAACCAATACCAAATTTTATGTTTACACAGTTCTAAGATACTTTTTATTTTAAATCAGTCTTATTTGAATGATTGCTCTTTCCATAATGATTGATAATTGCTATTCAATCTCATTGCATACACAGTGTGCAACCGGTTTTTTGGCTCGGAAACGCATTGCACACACGGTGTGCAGTCGGTTTTGAATGGGTTAATCACTGATTTTTAGTAAGAACTTTTTTCCTGGTAATGAAAGTTCGTAAATTTCGTTATTGAACGGTGCCAGAATTTTGTCGACAGCCCTTAATAAAGCAAGTATAGCAAGTTTCAACTCAGTTGGTTAGCAAAGTATCAATTCGAAGGTCACAGATTTGTATTCTGTCGTCGCCTTTTCGACTAATTCCCACAAATATTTTCGTAAATTCTCCAAAAGTTATGTTTTATAAATTATCATGTTTTTAAATACATTAACTACAAAAAAAGAATAAATAAATAAATATTTATTAAAAGAAACAAGTTTTCTTTTTAAAAATTTAAATTAAAAAACACATAACTGACTATATGCTATAACGATAACTACATTTTTGTGTTTCAAAAATATTCTACTTTCACTTTTCATAAGTAGATGAAGAAATCGTTTCCACCGTCGAAATTTACCGGAGAAAATTTATATTCTTCGTATTTATTTATAAATATTGTTTTCTTTGACTGTAACGCAATCCAACGCCGCCGCATGCGGAACCATAGCGGTCGTATAAACTTCGTATATTATTGATGGATCTGCAGGAGCGCTGTACGTACGCCTTTTGAAGTCAAAAGGTTAAATAAAAATTAAGGTAAATGCAATTAAACTTGCTGTAATAATACCATAAGCATCCCACACTTTGAATGCGTTATTTAATAAACTTTCAAATAATATTTCAATTTACATTCTGGAGTTTTAATGAATTTCTGCTATACTCGTATGTATTGATACAAGCTGACAGTGGTCTTCTACATTTTTGACTCCACATCTGAGAAGCTAGTTTTACAGATTTTTTTCTGGAGATTGCGAATGGGGTTCGGGTTGAAAGTGAAAAAAATTGTGTCTTGGTCATCATTATTTTGATCACATAAAATAACCACAAATCTTAAGTTGAGTAGAGTCAAACATTGAATTGAGTTGTAAGTTGAACGAACGCAAATATTGAAAAAAGGGACTGGAATTTGAATGTTTCTTAACTTTGAAATTCAGGGTATGCCAACCCAACTTAAAAATCGTTTATATATAATGGAAAAAAATAGCCGACATCACAAGAGAGAAGCATTTTATTTCCTACTGGGATAAAATCGTTTGCCAATGCCAATAGTTTCCTCATAATGCAGTCATTTTTCAATTTTTCCTCACGCCTGCTTGCGTTTGACCCTAGGACGTAATAAATCTAATCCCACTCGAAGTGGGCCGTTTACTTTCAATGTTTCGCGGCGAACGTGGATATCTTTACTTGGCAAGCCGCGAAATTTCTCTTCCCGATATCATCGGAAACCTTTCGAATGGAACGAATTATTCCAGTATGCTACAACTTAAAGCCGAGTAGCCGCTAACTCTAACGGGCTTGGAAATTATTTACTCGGGATCTCTCCAGCCGCGCGCGCACACTTTTACCCAGGCTAGAATCTTGGAACGCTCTACGAAACTCAAACGGCCGAAAACCGCTCGTGGGCTCCTCGTACCTTTTTTGATCTATGCAAAACGTTTCCCAGATTGAAAGCGATCAAATTTAATGATCCAGAAAATTGATCAACGCGCGGAAATTGGTTTTTCCTTCAGCTGCCATCGTCTTCCGATGTCCAGGAACAGACGAATTTCGCGCTGCGCCGAGGCTGAGCCATGGTCTTGGGCCCAACTCCCCGCAGTTCGGCGCTCGGACCAATCTTAGACGATCCCATCAAAACAGATCTTTGCGCTGGTAGCCGGTGCCTTCGAGAAGTAGGCAGGCAGGTTCCATCGCCGCGTCACGTAAATTCCATTAAATGGTTAAGAACAAGAAAATTGCCGGATACAGCGCTTTCGGA
The DNA here is from genome assembly GCA_963969385.1 of Philonicus albiceps. Lineage (NCBI taxonomy): Eukaryota > Metazoa > Arthropoda > Insecta > Diptera > Asilidae > Philonicus > Philonicus albiceps. The sequence goes on along the minus strand of OZ017772.1, from coordinate 45,181,565 downwards.
TCAGGGGATGCTTGATGCTGGATGCATTAAGTCGCGGGCTCGCCTGTTTGAACTGCAGACATGTGCGATACGTGCGGGATCACGAAAGCTCGCTTTGATTTGGAACGTGATTCGACCTCTCCACGTCTGATCAAATCACGCCTTCCCACTGCACCACCCGCTGCCGCAGCCGAAGAATTCATTTTGGCCACATACCTGCACGTTTCGACAAAGCATTTGGGCGCGAGGTGGGTGTTCACCTGCGGTCTAGTTCTGTCAAAATCTCCCTTAATAAATTCACCCGCTCAAATCGCTTATCAATTTGCCAGGCTTTCGATCCAATCAGCCGATTGTAATTGCGTGCCATCGACCGATTGGGTCGCTCCAGTCGGATGCGTGATTCTCTTGCAAATTGCTGCAATTGACTTGGCGCATTTCACAACGTGGCCCAGGCACGTAAAGTTATATGTGCACAAAACAGCAAAACAGCGAGCGAGCACGATTTCATTTACGAGTCACGGGAATTAAGTAAGAAAAGGTTCGGCCTAATAATCAAGATATTACGCTAAGTAAAGAGCCGGCCGTTAATCGCTCGCTTGAAAGATACGGTGGATCACTTTTTTGTTTGTTCAAAATTTATGCAACCTTGTCATTCCTCAGAAAATAAAATCAATCGAAAGAAAATATCTATAATTTCTGTCTATCAAGGAATTAACATGCAGATATTGGTGGTATCAGTTATTATTATGATTGAAATCCCCAAAACATGCTTCGTACTTAATTAACATCGTTATCTTTCAGCATAGTACGAAATCGTTTCTGCATAGTCATAAGGGGAACTTCAAAATCGTGCAAAGCTAATTTTTGATACAACTGTTCCTTAAGGTCTTAAGTCGCTTGCTTGCTTGTATCTTGCTCTCATCGATTTACTTATTATTTGATAAAAATAATGTTATTATATATTATTACAATATACGAGTATTATTCCGTCGCTATCCTTTATTTTCTTTATCAGTGGACTAGTATACAAAACATTAGAACCATTCGACAACTTTTCAATATATATTTCAAATTTTCTGATTCTTGCATTGTAATAGTCGTTGCTGTTGTGGCATTAGTAAAATAAATTATTCTCCACTTTATATTTATTGCATTAGTAAGGCAACCTACACACTTAATTCCATTCATTTGCAAATTTCTCTGTAATAAACTTGGGATAAATTCGAATTCAGATGAAAAATTGTTTCATGTTGGACGTTATATATAAATCACGGTCGCAAATAAGTCACGTTTTATTTAATATTCATAACGGTTATTTATTGTGGTCTTGGCTATTTACCAATTCAAATATCCCTAACATAGTATCGGCCGGCAGTCGACCGTCACACCTCATTTGCGGCGACTTAATCAAGGCAGGGCGCTCCTCTGATTATATTCGGAGGAATTGTGATATTGCCCTTCCAAAAATTCCCTCTAAATGGGAAAAGACAAAGTCGCGGTCTTTGATAAATTGACGACGCACGATATATAACACCTCCGGAGTGCTAAAGCGTGTAGCTATCAATTTCGGCGCGCGTCGATGTCTAGCAATTCCCATAAATTGCGCACACTTCTAATTTCCAGCCACTGCTGTACTGTCCGACGAGTGCCTGTTCCGCGACGACGACAGCAGCAACATTGTCTCGCCAGAAAATTCAATAATTTTCCAAACGTCGAGCAAATATGTAGTTCAGCTCCTTGGCAGAGACGCGGCTCCTCCAGCTGCTGTTGTCCAGGGTCTAGGGTTGCCAACTTTTAATTGAACTTGTAATACTAGGTACTATACAAGCTTAATAGGTTCCTATTCTTTCCTGATTACACTTTGCTCTTCAATCGTTATATATTAAATATGAAGAGATAAATAAATAGCCCTATTTTATGACAATTATTGACGTTGAGATTCTAGACATTAATATAATATAACATACACCCTGTTACAAATTTATAAATGCACTCAGGGTATTGAAAATTATACTATTTCTGAAGATAAAAAACTGGCAAACAATTAATTTATTACTCGTACTCTGCTAAGTGTTGCACTTTACTTATTAAAAGAGCGTGTGCAAACTATTTGGAGGTCATTAAATACAATATAAACATTCGTGTTAAGCTGAATTAGGCTCAAAGTGTACAGGAACGATATAATGAACAGCTAAAATTTTCTCAAGAGTTTCTCATGAGTTATGATAACAATTTTTTTAGAAGAAAAGGACCTTTGATAGTTCTGATGAATTCAGCGAATACTGAAGTAATCTGAGAAAAAAGTTGTAAGATTTTTGTACCAAAACTTTTTATATTTGCCAGCTGCAAAGTGGTCTTTTGCATCTACGAGTATCTTTTGAGGGTCTGATTTGACTTGATTATTCGAGAAATACCAGAATAAATCATATTGAAATCAGCATAGAAAATTATTTAATTGTTCAGAGGCTAGGAACATGAATTTTAAAGAATTAAAATTTAGGCATTTTATCATCACCTCCTTATTTGGGTAGACTTAAACTTATTAAATTTGACACTTTGGAACATCGATGTAATGCCTCAAAAACTGGCTTTGCCTGGATTATTTACAGCGACGCATTAGCTTTTCTACCTTGCTTTCGACATACAATATCGATGTATTCCTACTAATGCATACTAATTTCAATCTCAGTCCTGTTCTCATCTCAAAAGAAGGAAGGATGTTATTGAGCCAACGCATTTGATTATTGAGATATCACCAGGTTTCTCCTTGCATTCGTGGCTGGTAAACTCGATAATTGATAATTAGTTTTGCAGAATGAAGAGCAAGGTATTTTAGTGAAAAATTATTAAATTATATTTTATTCGGTTTTAGTGTAAAAATTATTGTTTACACAGATATGATGTGTATTTTTACACGCAATTGAGCATTTATACTCTTAATTTAGTGTAAAACTTTTCTGGATACCTCCGTATAATGACATATTTTGAGAACTAATTGTTTATTTAGGTAAAACTTAAATTAATTCCCTTTACCCTTCGATGTTATTTCGCTACTTTTATACTAGACAATTGAATTCCTAGTTATTCCAAATTTTTTTATAATAAATAAATTGATCAAAAGTGTTGGACATCTATTATACTATACGAGTATATAGGTATCTAAACTCCTGAGTATCTTCGTTGCCAGAAACTTAGATACCTTAGTTCCAGGCACACATGTGTATTTAATAAACGAAATACTGTGGAACCACTTTGTAATTAAGTACATTCACTTTACTAGCTTTAATAAAATTAGTGATATTATCATTGATGTTATTATGGCCCACGACTTCTCGTCTTGAAATACTCTTTTTTAACTTTTCCTCCACCATCGCGCTTAAAAAATAAGGATCAGCCCGTTTTCAGCACTCACGTTTGAATCGTGAAATTTAACTCGGCTCCTTAGGATCATACGGGAACTTATATCAGTTTCTGGCCCCAACTCCAGAAAAAGCAACAAGATCTAGGGGACATATATCCCCTGTGAACATGTCATTATTTTCCGTCGGAGAATGAGCTGTATCATTTACCAAAGTCGTAAACTACAAAGAATGAAATTTATTTTAACAAACTCTTTGGACCCTTTTCAAATATTTATTTGAAATTGTGAAATGTGTATCGGAATATCGATTTGGTATGTTTGGTATGTTTCGCTACACGGTTCAGGTAGATAAAATACAGCTGAGGTAAATGAAATTATTTCGACTACTAGGTCGATATTTCTGTACACAACAAAGGTCTAGTGAATGAAAAAGAGAACTTTTTAGGATAACGATTACCTTGAAAATTATTTTTGAATAAAAGCTTTAATTTGGAAGTTGCCGCGAATTTTTAACATATATATATACGAGTATTTACGTTAGCCACCATAAGAATCTGCAGCTTATTTGGTTATTCAAACTACGCGGTCTATCAATATATATCTGCGCTGGACAAGTGCACGGCTTGAAATTTAATTTATTTTACAAAAGGAGCAGTAAAAACTTAGTTTTGAAAGTAGTTTGATCAATTTTCTTGATGAAAATCTCAACGAAGGGCGCATATTTCAGCAGGACAAATCTGCAATTTATACAATGGAGAAACTTTGGCATGCTTTCAAGCTAAATAAGATTGAATTTTTGAGATGGTCAGCATAATTTGAAGATCTAAATCGAATCGAATATATTTTAGAATTTTAGTTGAGACATTTTATGCTGACTATGTTCAATTATGTTAAATGAAATTGCTTTAAGTAAGTGGTATTGATCAGTAGCAGTTTGGTAATAAAAATCTGTTTGAATTCTCCTTATTGGTAATAGCAGCGTAAATCAATCCGAAAAAGTGGGGTTGATTGGGATTTCTAAAAATGATTTGTTTTGATATTGTATTCATATTTTATTTATTTTTTGACCCCGTTCCGACTCCAACATGGCTCATTTCACCTCCACACATCAAATTATAAACAAGTTTTTTTCTCAGACATGTCTATTGTCGCACATCTTTTTCCTATTGTTGCTAACTGACGAGGAAAGCAATTTTGGGGATGCGGTCATATTAACAGCAGCCATCCTGCCTATGATTCGTTAGCATCGTTCAAGTGACGCTTTCTTAGAAGTGGTTTTCTTACTTTTGCCTGGTCGTGTAAGTAATGTTTTCTGTGAACTTTTTTCACGGTTTCGGGCGAAACGCTTGTATTATTGGATTCAGTTAAGCCTATCTTTTTAACGCGACCTTTTAGAACTTATTAGATATTGTAAGGCAATATTTTTAGGTAGTCCACTTAGCAGTATTTTTGCAGACGAAGTACACGTGGTAACCCTACTGGAGACACATATCCGTATCGGCGAGAATTGTTAATTCATCCCCGCAGCCGCTGATTGGATCTGGCTGAGCTAACTGGCTTGGTCCATTCGTCTGAACAGCAAACATTTGAAGCTGTCCAACTAGCGCTCGCGGGCCAGTAATTAGCTAAAGTGGAAGTTATTTAACGAGCCATTTACCTCCAATGCCACCGGACACTGGCCTCACCTTGGTCTCTTCGGATTTTTTTTTTTGCGCTAAGAACTAAGGAGCTGAAGAAGAAACAAGGAAGTCGTTGAGGAGTCCATTAAAATTTGCAAATTCTTGGAAACAGACGGGGGTGGAGCTTATGAAGCCTACTCCATTTAGAAGCAACCTAAAAGTGTTGTTAAACTATATTCAAGATTCAAGTCAACCGGCTGCAGGGAATCCAGGCTCCTTGGCGCACTATCCGCCGAGGGTGCACTATCATCCCTGGACCCGGCTGCTGTATGGAAACGACACTTGCAAGGATAATGGCACGGAGATGACACCTCTGCGCCCATTCAGGGAATAGTTGTTCTGGAGGCGAATAAATCCAGCCAGCTCCTGCATGAATGGGGCGCGCTGAGAGTACGAAATTTGTTATTCATGTATTCTCGGACCGCGATCGATAGGTATTGACACTTTCAACTCCTTCGCAGCTAGCTCAAGCAGGTAATTACCGCCATTGAGACTGAAGAGGCTCGTTGCGTAAGGCAGGAGTTCTCAGCGAGCCGGCATTCCTTATCGGAGGATGCGGGTTAAACACTTCCCACTTTCCGCTGAGAGGATGTTTCCGGGACGCAACAATGACTTGAAGTAGAATAGACCTCTTTCAGAAAGAGTAATCCTTACACCATTCCATATTTTTTGCCCTTTATTAAATAATCTTCAACAATTTAATTTCTGCCACCTCGTGAAAATTTCTATTTTAATTTTTTAGGGTTCCATCAAAGAGGGCTATTAATTTTTCCGACCCTTGCGACCGCAGGAAGTAATTAACTCCTCTGGATTATTTTATTTAAATCTCGCAAAAATAAGTATATGGGGGATTTTAGGTCCATTAATTTTAAATTTAGTACCAAATATTAAGAATTCAAAGAAAAACAACGGTTTGGAGCTTAGCAGTAGCTTAGTTGATTTCATATTTGTCGCTGAATTTAACAAATGTTAAAGCAACGGATTGCTATTATGTCATATTTATACAGACTGAGACTCATTAGAATTAGATTACTTATACTAACAAGCATTATATAAATAAAAAAAGTTTTTAAGTGAGCTTGAAGGCTGTGAAAAGAGAATCTTAAAACAGTACAAAATTATTTTCACTTTTAAATTTGCTATTTCTACTTACTACAATATAACATTTGACTAGATAAAAAGGGTCTTAAGTCGGCGCAAAAATTTGAATGGCACACACGAAAATCACGAACAATCAGTTTAGTGTAATAACATCATTTCAAACATTTTCGAATTTTCCGAAAGCTCTCAAATCAATTACAATAGAACGCCGATTATCCGAATTAATTGGGACCGGGGTCGATTCGGATAATCGAAAATTCGGATAATCGGACATAGACTGGTAATAAAGAAATACGAAATGTTACACATAGAATAAACTTTATTAAGTTTAACAAACATGTAGTGTCTTGCCTCTAGCTTTCAACCATAACAGTTGAAATATACTATGACTCCAGCGAGTTCCAACTTGTTACAACAAAACAAAACAAAAATTACATTACTCACTTACAGTACTTGGTTTTAATTTTTTATATTACGCTTAGGACCGATTCGGATAATTGGCGATTCGGTTAATCGGCGTTCTACTGTACCTACTTTTTCTTTTCTTTAGAATTTTTAAGGGAGTATATTATCATGAATATATCAAATATTTATAATCTTTATTTATTAAATCCTATTAAAACTTTTTTTTCATCTTCCATTAAATGTGAGAAAAGCAAATGTATTTTCATAAAATAATAGTTAACGAAAATTCTTGCAAATAAAGACAGTCTTTAATACTAGACCAATTGTTTCTATGCAATTTGATTTTACAATATAATTTTTCTCTGAATGTAGTGAAGTTTTTATCATATTTATTATATTCATTAATATTTTTTCATTGTAGTCATATGAGATGCCTACAATATTTTCTTTATTTAAAGCTATAAGTAAGTAATGAATTTTCTAGTAAACATTAAAAACAAAGACGGCATTAAATGCTAAAGGCATACCAGCATGAGATTCTGCTTACCAATTGTGGTGATTTCTTAATAAATATCGCAGACAATGGTGGGTTCAAGAAGTGCGTAATACCTAAGGAACACGAACAACCTGGTTGACCTTAGCGTACATTGTCTTTAGTGGTATCGTTCCAGCGAACCTGGACGGTATGTTACGCGTCAGTTTTTGTTTGGCGAGCAAATCAGATTACGAAGTGCTTCGGCGGATGCTTTGAGCGGTGGGCGAAATTAATTTAAGGAAAACGCGCTAGGAGCTCGCTTTAGCCAGACATTGAAAGAAGCCGTGGCCACATCTTAATTACAATCTCAATTTGAAGCTACTTTCATGCACGCTGCTCTTGTTTCGGTTGCTCACCGGGACGTAGCTAACAATCTTAACTGAGTCTGATGCCATGAACGGCGATGCGATGGACGTTATGAAGATGTTGTGAGAAGAAGGATTCCGGATGAAAAATAGTCCAGACAGCCCCTGAATGGAGGCGAACTGATGGGTTTCTTATCTCGTTGATTCCCTTAAACCGAAAGTAGTTTGATTCGGTTTTCCGCCGAACCTTTCTCCTCCTTTCGTAGCAAAAGAGTTCCCTTACGTGACCTTTCTTTTGTAATCCCTTTTATGTGTAATAAGGATGCTAAAGAATTTAAGTGAGTTGAAGAAGCATTCAGGAAATTTGTAATTCGGGGCTTGGCATTGTTCTGACTAGAGGTCTGCAGAACGGGGGTTGGTAACCATAATACCAGGAGGACTAATCTCCACACGAAATATTTTTTATAAGAACGGAATGAATACCCTTTAGGGCAATTACAGGACGGATTTTGCTTGCCTAGTACAATAAAAAAAGGTTCCTTTCAGGGCAACACACACACATGAAGCATTCGTGTAGGTCTCCTTTCAGGGAAGGCCGGTAATTGCGATTACAAGATACCAGATGAGGACTATGTGATTTGTCCCCAGGCCAGCTACGTCTTAATTCCAGCCTCTTGAGAGCTATCGTGTGCCACCGAAGAACAATGGAACAATACCGCGTGGAGTCCAACCAACCAACCAACATGGGAATAAGCTCGAACATCAAAACACGGAGCCTCTGCTGCCGTTTCACGTGGCTACCGTATCTGGCCTGGCTGCGACAAGATGCCGCACGGGGAGTGAGATGCTCTGTGGTGATTACCACTAACGCTGTTAGTCAGACAAGTGGATCTATACTGAAAAATAGGGAAAATAATATGAAAATCCCTCGCAAAGCCTCCAAGGGCAATGGAAAATAAGCGAGAAGTTATAAGGTGGGGCTTACCTCGTCGTTGGTTTACGCAGTAGGCCACCTAGTCATGCGGGCAATTCTCGATACGAGTACTCCATAAATATTTCACGACTTTTCCACAGCGGTCGATTAACAGATACAAAAGTTTTGGACTCCTGTAGCACTTTTTTCATGATAAATAAGTGATAACTGCTCAATATGCCTTTCCGTCGTAAAACTCCAACAGATATTTGATTAAGTTTCAATTTTGAACGATAAGCAAATTTTTATTTTTCTTATTTTATTCATTGTACTGATTTTTTCATTTGCACTTTGTTTCTTCCAAAAATTCGTTTTTAGGGTTTTGTGACAAAACAAGGGACCATTTGTTTCACCATGTCCATAGTCCATTCCTCCGTATGTCCCAGTCATTTTATTCAAAAGACTGTATATTTATATATATGTTTATATCCGCTACAAAGATATGAATGGATAAACATTTTGAGACACCATTTGTTTTTAAAATATTCGACTCCAAAGTGGCCATTTTCATTGCCGGTAAAGATATCTCCTTGAACGAAAGTTCGGAAAAATCTGATAACTTGTTTACAAGATATAGCCAACCAGAAGAAAAAATATTAAACAAAGCAATCTAAGCGCCTAGCTTAAACCCCACGAAAATATTGAAGATATCTGTTGGGATCAAAAAATGTTAAATGCTTAGAAAATAAGAATTTTCGAAAAACAACAATATAGAACTCAAGAAAACAAAAGAAGTTATTACCTTTTATATGAGTTCACCTCCCTGCACACGCGAAAATATTTCAGTCTCTAAAAAAAGGGTTGAAAGAGGGATTTTACGAAAACACTAAACTACTCTCACTAAACGCCAACTTTACTTATCAATTTTTAATATAGAGTAATTTATAAAGGATCTTCAAATTTCACATGAAGTTTAAAAATATCTCAAAAAGATCTCAATATTTAAAAATATGCTCTTACTAAGATTTAAAATAATTCTTTAATAAATTGTTGGCTATTTAGCTGCGGTCCCGATCCCTTTTTAATCAGAAAAATTTGATGAACTTTTAGGCCATTAAAAGTTAGTAGCATCAAATTGTATGTACTACTTTGGTTCTAATATGGGTACTAATCAGGAAAGCCCAATATTTACTTCTAGTTTTGCTATAAGGAATATACTACTTTAGTCCTGATGTGGTTCTAATCAAAACTTCCTAACGCTACTTGGTTATCCTATTTTTGTCCATATTCGGAACTAAGTAGAATAACCCCATGGTGTGAAAAATAGGTTATAATACTCTAGGCCTGACTTGTGCCTGAGAAGGCATACGAACCCTCCTCCTGCAGTTAACTCTAGTCGGGTAGTTATAAGTGAAATGAATAAAATAATAACTTTTCTTCCTAGAGAGCCTGCCTCTTCTTGGTAATGATCTTGAACATTTTACATCACTTAAAGTGCTGAGAAGCACCTAGGAATTTATCATTATCTGTAAGTATTACATAATCCCACAGATGATAGTAAATAGTTATAGAAAACTCCCAGTTGCTTCAACCAGTTTAACTGAATTCGAGGAAATTATTAGCAAGAGATTTTCTCATTTGCCATATGCCCCGATATCATGCTGGCATATTTTCTTAGATCGAAGCTGAATCGAATAGAACATTGACCAACAAGAAAAAACAATGTGAAGAATTTGATCGCAGGCCCGAGATAATTCCAGCTAATAGATGTTTGTGGACGTGCCATCAGCCCGTCTCACAATGAATTATGAAAAAAAAAAGAAAAATATTCACACTCCGGGGAAAATCTCGGGCCGGGACGAGGTCATCTTGGCAACAATTCAATTAAGATAAATCTGCAGACTTCTTTCCGCTCCTTTTCAGGAAGACACGCTTTTTCCATGGCACGAAGAAATGAGGTTTACCTGAATTGCATTTGTTATTTGCTCGGTTGCCGAGCCGACTGATTGGATTGCATCCCTCCCATCTGCAGCGACTTTAATTTATTGCTGACTGTCGCCAAACATGGGAAGAAAGCTCTGTTGCACGTTTCCTGCCTCCAAAACTGTTGGCACCCGGCTCCAAAATGTCCAGGAAACGTTTCGATTAAAACTCCACCGCCCAGCCTCCTTCGGTGCAGTCAAATTCTACTTCACTCCCGGGTTCCTAGTCCGGTTGCAATTAAACTGACAAAGGTGAGGGCTCGACTGAGCTCGAGTTGTTTGAATGGTCCGTGGCCCTCACCATTCTCCTTGCCATCTTGGAGAAAGGCAGCTAAACCCGCAATGTGTGAGATATTTGATATTACGGTCTGTTAAATGAATAACGACCACTGGAGCTTGACAACCCCCGACAGCAGCATAAGGGCCTCCCACTAACATTAATAACCGTTGAAGAAGGCACGTCAAAATACCTTCGTCAGATTTAGCTCCTGCGGAGGGTGCCTCATCCAAGACAGGTATGCATGCAATTACCAGAGGAGAAAATCTTTTTAAATTATCTTCCGGAAGGATGGTATGAGAAGGTTTATTTGGATATGCAAATTGCTGCCTTGTTGTTTCCATGTGCCAACATTTACATTCAGAGAAAATTTTTTTAAGGCGGCAGTGATATAATTAAATTTTTGGTTGAATGCAATCTTTCTTCGCTTAACTTATATCTGATGGTAGGATGGGCTATAAGCGACGTATTCTCGTATGCTTTGCTTTAACATTATATTTAAACATTTATGATCCTAAGATACGAGGAGAAAGTCATGGATTGAGCTACTAATCAGTACGCCAATCAGTTTCTTGAAGCGTCCTAAAAATAATTCCAAAAATAAGGTGTAAAATCCGTCATAATATGATAAAGTGCACTTTAGTCCTTACAAGAATGTCGTAGCACCTAGGATGAAAATTTATTCAAAAGAGAAACGCTTTATACTTTCTTATGGTCTAGTGACCATTAATTTAGTAACTATGACAATACATTAAAATTTTTGGTGTAATCGATTCTAAAATGTATGATAAAAGGTTTAAACGAATAAAATGTTGTACAATATTGGCCTTTACCAAATGGTTAATATAAGGATAAGTATACGAATTTTTAAATACAGGACTTCAATGCAATCGAAATATACTTTGCATGTAATGCTCTAAAATTTATTGGACTCCAAAAATGAAATAAATACTATATAATAATAAAAAATAATTCAAATCACTTCAAAAATTAAAAAAGCAAATGCTTATAACTTGGAAATTTTATTTCCACTACCAATAAACTTCTTAAGATTTTGCTAGAGTTTGTGCGAAAATCAGTAAAAAAATACTTTAGTAGCAAACGAGACTCCAAATTTGAAATTTCAGATTTAGATTGATACATTTTCATCATTTGCGAGTATATTTTCAACCTTGTCCTAGTACTTGCCTAGCCCAACAAATGAAATACTGAAGTTGATTAACCCCTTAACTGGAAAAGACGCATATATGCGTCCAACAAACTCGTACTATAACTGGTATATTATGCGTCCTGTCAATATCAGTCGCTGTTTATCATTTAATTGGATGAATCTCCGTGTTTAAGTTTACGGGGTCGCTGAGTTCATTTTCGGGATTCCTAGGACCATCGCTTTAGTGCGAATGAAAATAGGGGTTGAAGGTTCTTGATATTTGGCAATGCAACGAAAATGAGATTCACATGATGAGAATTAGTTTCTAAGTGTTTTTGGGCTCAATGATTTTATTTTTGGGGTTCCTATGATCCCATCAGACGTGCGAGGGAATAAAAGTAGGGTTTGAAGATAGTCTCTTACACGACCAAAAGAAATTTCTAGCGGATATGTGCTGATTTCAACCTGGTTATAATACATACATATATATACCCCCTTCAACCCCTATTGTCATCCCTCAATTGTGCTATATGGTCACCCCATAAATGGATTCAGCGCCCCCAAAAATCCCTAATCATCGTGTCCATTCAATTATGTCTTACCAGTTTTGAAACAGAACCTGTTCCGTCCACCAGTTAAGGAGTTAATACTACCTACTATTTCGCCACAAATAATCACCCATCATTATTTAAAAATAATAGTAATAATAATTATATTACATACACTCATATAGTGCGAAATTAATATTTAGGTTGCGTCCAAATTCAGCTTTTCGAATTCTTTTCATTTTCAACCAATTTTCGGAATAATAGCTATATCAATTCATGAAGTTTATTCCTCATTTACTTTTATCGTTCACTCATTTTTACTAGTGGTGTATCGCTTATTAAATGAAAAGCAAGGAATTGTTAATCAAAAGCAAATAGCTCAGCTAGCTTTTCCTAAAACACAAACTTTCGATAATTAATTAGGAAGCTGAAAAGCAATCTGTTCTACAAATTTACTTTTCAAAAGCTGAGTTGAAAATAGAAAAGGGGTAAATGAGTACCTAATTACAGATAAAAGTGTATTTGTTTTTTTTTTTAAAAGTTTATTTTAAGGGGTAATTTTAAAATCTTGATTTTCTTCAAAAGACAAAAAAAAGGCATTTGATCGAGAAGATTAGGGCGGAAATCAGACGCTTATAAATAGGAAATATATTACAATCGGAAAAAAAAATTGAAAAACACGAACGTTTTTTAACTCTTCTACTTATAATTTTCTTCGCTATAGACCTTTCCAAACATTAGACTTAGGAAAACAGTGGAGACGGAATTCAGACGAAAATTTTCATACAAATATGTTAAATATTAATTAGAAATACGTTCTTACAGATGTATGTACATTTTAAGTCTGTCTAATATTGATTTATTTTTTTCAAATTATTTGGATTTGTCAGGTTAAATGTTACGGTGTATGCTTCTTGTAAAACCAAAGTGTGAAATATAAGCGAAGGTAAATTCGGCAAGAATATATTTCCGTCTGTTTGCAGTTATTTACGAACATCAATATTTGAAAAATATCCATCTGTTATCTGTCTGATTTCAGTCTCTTTGCAATTAGTTTCTTGCTAAGTCCAACTTTTACTAATCGACAGGCTCGTTCCTGGCGAGTTTTTTTCTCCTTGAGCAACCGTTTCATTTCGACACCTTTTTTCCTGCATTCATCTAAACAACATTTGAAATAGATATACCCAATGTAAATTTCAAATCCATAATTTTAAAGATTCACGCACTTGAGTGTGTTCAGTTAAATATCTCGAAAACAGTACTGTCTGAAGAGGAGATCCTTTCTCCACTGAGTCATATTTGCAACTCGATATTCAAAGACAGAAGAAATTTCTCAAGTTCATTTTTAAATTCTCTTTATTAGATCACTGTACTTGCCAAAGCTTTTTCAAATTAGATATACTTATTACATTAATAACTTAACTAATTACTTAACTAATAACTTAATTAATACGTTTTTGATGAAAGAAAGATTTTTGTTTTGTATTGGTTGATTCATCTGCAACGGAATTACAGTGTAGTGTTAATTCCCAATAATATTAAGATACATATGTGTTTTTAAATTCAGTTTTGTGAAATGAATCTAAATTTTTCAATAGGTGCAAAAATTTCAATTTTGGGCCTCGCCGTTAGGTCATTCAATCGCTTACTTGAATGTTTCTAGAAACACTTTCAGCTTTCCCGCCCACTTAGAAGTGTTTCCTCTGCTTTCTGGTTTCGAGACAACTGTTTTGATTAACAAATATAAAAACAGCGCAACATATTCAATGACGCCAACGACTTAATTGGATGGCCAGTCATTTAAAAAAATTCATCGTCATAAAACGAAATTGCTATGCAATGCTGCAAGCAGTTTGCTACAAATGCGGAATTATATGGGAGTCGTTACAACAATTTTATTCGTCTCCCAATTGGAAGCTAGCTACTGTTCCCCGAGGAACCTTTCGCTACCATCCGAATTACCTTAAAAGCTCAGCGTCCCAGCATCAAAGATATGAGCCTTTCAGATACCATCAGATTCCGTCTGTGTGTGGTCATCGAATTAATCGTCCATAAAGCACGACTCCCGTCTTCGGCGATGGCCATCACTTGGCGGGTAAAAAACGGCTATTGCGAATTTATGACTGTTTATTGCTAATTTGGACATCTTAATGAGCCGCAGAACTCCCGGGGTGCTGTTCACCTCTCGGTTTACTTAGATCTGATAAAAGGTCCAGTTCCAGCGAGCCACGGTCGCGATGTGCAGTCACTCAGGTAATGGCCGATCTTAACTTGGATTCTTACGAGATTTGCATTTCTGCGTCATTTGCTGACGACCAACGTGCTCAGGTGTAAACAAGCTGTCAAAAGTTTCCAGTTTTGAATTAAAACGATGCAGCCCAGCACCTCGACCGTCTGAGGTGGCCCCAACTCACCGAGTCTGGAGGGCTTCCTGTGTCCAATAATTTGAGAAGTTAACGTGACATAATTGTCTACGTTTTTGGCAAATCCTTTTTCTTTAATTGTTTACAAGATCCAGCAAAGTATCCGCCTAATTGGAGCCAAGGACTAATTGTTGGAGACGGGGCATTTAGCAATTACCTACCGGCTGCAAACCCTCCGAAATGCCAAGGCAGGTGAGTAACCGCGTAATGGTGATGTATCCTCCCTTTCAAGAAGCGTACCTTTCTTCTTTGCTACTAATGGGGAAATTATTAAGACTCGAATGGAAAAATGCGGGTGTAATTGGAACACTGCGGAGCACAGCAGATGTATTTACGATGAAATCTGTTTTATGCCAGGAAAAGTTTACAATTGAAATTTACTGCTAACACACTTTCAATGAGGGTTCGGGCGGAGAGCGCCCGCGACTTCGGTAGACGTGGGTAGGCTGAGTAGCTACTTCTCAATTCGCAAGCAACTCCATTTAATTTACGCGAAACGTCGCAATTATTTAGGTCTTGGGAATTTACTTGGGGTCTGGTTCGTGAATAGCTTCCTCTTGGATATGTTTATGATAATGGAATCCAGAGCCCTTTTAATTCACTTTTTCCTGAATCTAAATCTAGAGGGCATGCGAGGGACCTTCCATCCTCAAGTACCTGGTGTATGATCCTTTTTGTTTTCTTTATTACGATCATGCTTGCTTAAAAATTCACTTATAGCAGATATTAGATCCGTAAACCAAGAAAACGAAAATATTTAATGCGGAATTTTATTGTCTCGGGCTAAAAAATTAACTATTGACTATGACTAAATAATTTCATTTAAGCCTTAAAGGGTATTATGGATGAATTCGAAACCACCCACGCTTCGTTCAATAACTTTGTTCTTAGTTACCAATGCAATGCTTGAATCCATTAAAAGGAATTCTGTTCGTAATTTAATATAGCATTAAACAATAATACAATGCTTAGTTGTATTTTGGTTCTTTGTTAGCTTATAAATGAGATGAAACATAGCATTTATAGTATACAGGGTGTTTTTAGTGTACGAGTGTATGCCAAAACGAGTGCGTTGAAAGATTATAGAAGTTATAGTTATATAATGTCAACAATGTTGACCCACTATCACCCCACCACAAATATTCTCACTTCAGAAAGTGGAAAAAATGTTTTTCATTCTCCTAAGATTCACATTTTCATCGATGTTTTTATGAAATTCGTGTAATTATGTTAATACACTTATTTATTATTTTTATCGAATTGATATACATTTTTTCCACTTGCGAAAGTGAGTGTACCTATAATAGGTGGTGGAGGTTCACCGTTGTTAACATTTTTAGAAAAGTCATTAGGAGAGTAGCGATGTGTATACGATTACAAATTGGAATTTACGAATTACCCTAACAGTTGAAATGGACTTCCCGCCTGTCATTATTGTTTGTCTAGATCAGATCTTTCACCCCGTTCATTTTGGAATATCACTAAAACACAGCCAATACTTCTACACATAACAATTTTAATGGCAAATCAAATTAAATTTAATTACAACTAGTAAATCAAAATCAAGAGCAACCTTTTAAAATAACTATACCCATCCCAAATACTCCAACTATTTTAACTTCAAAAACAATCGCTTAAACTCTAAAAACTGTGTGTAATATTTCACAATTTTTTACAACATGAATTCAGTACAATTACAATTTTACAATACAAAATACATTTTTTGGCTAGAAAAATTAGAACAACATTCTAATTTCACAAGTTATTAGTGCATTTATGTCATTTATGTTGTAATATTCAATTTACAAGCATTGTGTAAAAATCCCTACAAGGAATCTCGTAAGAGGCTGTTCACTTAAGTTAAATGGCAGACATTTTTTTCCAATTGAGTATTCTAGTGCCTCCACAAAAATGTTAATAACTTTTGACGAACTAAAGATATTGATATTTGAAAGATATGTAAAGAGTGTATTTTGTTTTTAACCAGATTCTTATTATGGAGGTTTTTAAGGACGGAGGATAAAACATTTTTAACCAAAATTTTTAAATATTTTAAGTTTTAACGTTTATACCTGACACATTTGCCAATCGATCGAGGCATGTGAGGTACTATTAAAATGCAAACTTTTTATCAAAACCTACTTGTCATCCTAGTGTGTTTCGAACAGAAGTTATTACGTTTTATATGTGCTTACCTCCCTGCACACGCGATAATATTTCAGCCGTTAAAAAAGGGATGAAGACGGGATCTTACGAAAAAATTGCTCATTGTGAACGTTGATCACAACACTATAAGGAATCGATTGGCACATGTTGGAATACTTCTTTACGAATTACCCCAATATTACACTAAAAGGAGGCATTTAACTTGTGTTAAAAAGTGGCATTTTGTAATATTAGACCAGTTATCGATGTAAATTATTTTGGGATTATGTAAATGTTACTTCGTTCGTGTTGTACGAAAGTTGTTAAGAATTTGTAATTTTACTAATATCTAAATGTACTTTTGTCGCCAGGAAAGATTTGGAAATGTAAAGTTTTTTTTATCATTCATAATTCATAATGAAGATTATTTCCGCTTTCCTTTACTGTACAACTGAATTATTTTTTCGTGTGTATTTAGTTGTTGAATTTATATATAGATTCGGAGCGGTATGCACATTATATTTAAAATCGGGTAAAAAAGAGTTAGTTTACTCCCGTAAACAGTGGCAGAACCCGAACTTTTGGTGGTGGTATAATAAAAAATAGTATGTGCAATACGGGAGAAAATATAGGACATTTCACACGGGGGTTGGAATGTCGTTCTTAGCTATGTGCTGTGACCAACACAGTTAAAGTTTATCTTATAGCATTGGTTGCGCCATTATTGTGCATGATGCTGATGCTTTTAATAGTGAACAAACATATAAAAAGGTAGTTAACTAGGAATATGCTTTTTAAACTATATGTCATTAAATATCAAAAAAAAAAAGTTTGTCGAAATAGCGTAAAATATTTTTTTAATAGTTCCTTATCATGATTTCTATACTTTTATTAAAACCATAATTGTAACTATTGATTTTAAGTACTTCTAATAATTACAATTTAATTAAATGTCAATAATAGTCTTAAATACAATGAACTTTAAACTGTCGTCATAATATTGTTTAATTATTTTCAGAAAATTAGAATATTTACATATTCTGAATCGCTGGAAGCGTTCACCATAAACAAAATTAAATAGTGTTCCTGTTCGAAAACTGAACTACTAGAGACTAAGCGAACTGTAAAGCAAAAACTGCGAATGCTGAAATATTTAAATATTACTAAATTCCTTTTGATAGCGTGCACCTGCGTTTATTGCATACAACACAGAATGTATGTTATGTTTTGCATATTTAACATGTAACCCCTTTGAATGAGCCTCAATGAAAAAATAATTTATTAATGGAATGTAAACAACAATGCATAAGTTTAAGCAACTATAACTTGTGATTGATGTGACCAAATCAATTTTATGTAATTAATTTTAATGTAACCATATGGTCACTATTAAGAATGTAGCATATCAGCATATCAGAGGTATGTACAAAAACGGTATAAAGCGAATAATTTCAACTAGAGCCCATTGCTGAACTGGAGAGTAAAAGAAGATAAATTGTCCGCTTTCCCATGACTGCGTGAATTCCGAGAGTGAACTCAAATATTGCAAATAGATATTCGTATTCTGTTATGGAATCATTCGACATAAAATATTTTTGAGATCTCACAGATTTTGATGAAACCGAGGAAAAACAATCATTTTGAGTGAAAAGTGACGAATGAAGGACGGTCGGGATATTTTTCACACTCTCAAATTAAAGATTCTTCCATTGGGCCGTACACAGGTTATTGGCTACTCAAATTAAATTAAATAAGCTGAATTAAAAAAAATTTACATTAAGTTGTTTTGTCATTTTACAAAACCAATGCGGGCTTGTCTCCGTCGAGAAATCACAAAAAATATTTAGCTATATTTAATTAATTTTAAATATTTTTAAGGAGTTTTTAAGACTTAAAATTTAGGAACACCGGTAGTCGCTAGTCGAAATTTCAAAGTTAAATACTTTGGAAAGTAAAAGCTACCGGCAATTTGTTTGTGTTACTTTGGTGCGTACCTGTATTGTTTCTAAAAAAATACCTCCCCTAGCATCGCATGAAATAAAATAAAATACAAATTAAGTGCTATTATGCCATCATTATATTAGATATGAAGTTTGGTAGTTATCAGCGGTTTTTTTTCAAAATATTTAAATATTGTACTTGTTAATGTTATTCTTTTATTTATTTATTTTTATATTAAAGACTCATTCGGATTTATTTATAGAAAACAGGTGAAAACATCTTTAATTAAAGGATTTTTTACAATTTTTAAATAGCGGTGTAAAAACGACTAAACAATTTTTTTTGAGTTATCGTAATTTCGACCTGAAATCAACGTTCCTACGATGTTTTATCAAAATGAGCGAGGAGATCTCATACACATTTGAAGCCCTAAATTATAATTTAAATTTAAATGTTATGAATATAAAACTGACTACAATTTTGTTAGTTTAGCGTACACATATAGAATTCCTTTTTTTAGGAAAATAATGGATAGAAAAATTTGAAATTTTGTCTGGTCCGCTACAAGATACGCCGGGACAAATGGAGGCCGCTAAAGTAATCTGTAGCAGGAACTTTATTAATTTATGCAAAAAGGCTTTGCACAAATATTAAATATTAATAATATTATGAAAATTGAAGCATTAAAGACATTCATGCAAAGGCCATTTAATTAAGCAATATTGTATTAAAATTTCTGCCGCACAAAATTTTTTATTCCGAAAAGAAGACGCACACTCGACTACCTTGTTACTCCAGCCTACCTAACTGATTCATTTGAAATTTTGAAATAATGTAAAAGGGAATCTGTAATCACTTTTAATTTTAATCATATTCTAGGGATGATTAGCTATTATCATATCATATCAAAAAAAGTGCTCGAAAAATAGTTTCTGTATGTACATATTTTCCACTTAAGCAGTTAAGCAGCATATACATGTTAGGTTATATTGAGTGATTTAACTTAATTTAGATGTTAAGGTCCTTTAAATTGCCTTTGAATAAAATTATACGCCCTAATGGCAACTTAGAGCTGGTGTACTACAGTTCAAAGTTGGTAGACCATCTGTTGAGTGTTATCACTAACTTGGTCGGAAAACAAGAACATTTTCGACGGAGACAGTAACTTTATTCCAGCCGAAGATCGGGTAGCTTCCTAACAAGTTGCCAAATTAAATCGAATTACCCGTAAGCGGTGCGGTAAAGTGTGATTGTTTCCCCCAATTTGCTGTTCATGAGGCCCGAAGATTCTCCTTCAGTTCTAATTGGGAGGATGCCCCTAGTTGAGGAGCACTCCTGGCTAATTAACTTGCAAAGCAATTAAAATGTTTTACATGAGTTGACTGATTCATTTCTTCCTTTTATTTCTTTGCAGCAGAACAAGAAAGTGGTGGTGGTTTACCACCCCCAACGTCTGGGAGTTATTCACGTGCACAAACAGCATCTGTCCCGCCCTCGGTAGCCCACCAAGCAAACTATCCGGGAAGAGGTGATCTAAGAAATTGCGAGGAACTATCTGGTGAACGGAGGACTCCGGGAAGGTACCAAAGGCCTCTGACTCCTCCACCGTCGTATTCATCCCGGTGTCCATCTGTCGCAGCTCTCAATCGGTACGAGTACGATACGTCATCCAGCAGCGATGATGAGGATATCGAAGGGCCATCTGGAGGGGCTCCACTAAGTGGTAAGATAGAAAGACGGAATATTTAGAATTGAAGGTGAACTAATTATTTCCACCTGTCGTTAGGCACACATTGTCCAGACCTGCTGCATGCCTGTTCGCTTATTTTGCCCTCCGGGCAGGATAACGAATCAAGTGACCAGGGACTGTCTTCGTCGGACTACGTCGAAATAGATGAATTTTGCCAACAATTTTCCCAGCTCAATAGAACTGCTGATGCAGATGGTGAACTATTCGACCAGCAAAGAGGATGTTTAGCGAGTTCAGTCAATCAGGCAATGGGTCAAAATCTCAGCCTTCGCAGGCCGCGTATTTCATTGACTTGGGTACTTAGAGAGCAGCAGCAGAGCACTTCGACAAATGCTTCAACCGATTCGAAAAATTCGAACGAAAGGAAAAAGTTCAAAAGTAAAAATAAGGAGGAGAAACTTTTTAGCGAGAAATATGTGAGCGACCACAATTTGCAAGAGTATCAGGATAAGCGGGAACCAACAAAGGACTTATTATTTGTTTGTAGTCCCCAAAAGAATTTTTCAGAGTCACATAGCACCAATGAAATTTTAGATCGACGTCGCAAAGATACCCGCAAGGCCGTTGAGAAGCGGTCTTTTAAATTGAATGAAAACGGCTTTGTAAAACAAGGTTTACCTGGTGAGGATTCGAAATCCCTAAAGGGGACCTACTCAGAACCTAGTCTAGTTGCTGTCAGCGAGGGCAACCATCGCCGACATCGACACAGAAAACGCAGGGATCGTAACCGCCTACAGAAATTTGGGTATGAGATACGTAACGTTGACGAGTTTCTTTCAAAATGTTCCCTGGCATCCCCGGGGAATATTCCTGTGGTGCTCTCATCTTCAAGTACATTGTATCAGACGCGTCCAGGTGGCTATCAAATCGAAATACCTCTTCCACTGGGAATGGTCGTGAACGCTGTGTTCAAAAACCAGAACTGGTTATACGTCCAAACGCCACATGCAGAGGAGGGCTATGTTGGCTACTCGTCCTGCTTACCTCTTGGGATTCTGCCTCCAACTGCGCGTGCTAACTCTACCTCAAGACCCCCACCCTGCTGGGAGAGCAATGGAGACGTGTTTCCGCGACCTTGCGGCAATATGACTGATAGTGAAAAAGAGGTTCGTCTTCGTGGAGGGACACGATCAGATGGTGCACGCACTCCACGACTCCGAAGAACCACCGGGAAAACTTACGCAGAGCACCATGTCGACAAGCTGTACCTTAGAGCAGCAAGTCAGCCAAAGTTAACCGAAAAGTCTTACGCTCAGCTAAGACCCGTGTTCAACTACCAATCGTCTCAAAAACATAAAACGCTTGAAATGCCCCCAGGTAGACACAACGACGAGTATGTGGTGCTCAAGCAAAAGCCAAAAGTGATGCCTCGGCAGTGTGCCAGTCATGGGCCAAAAACCAGGAGTCTTCGACAAACATTGGTCGCTATTACGAACGATTACATGACGGAGAGCATCGCTGTGCGCAAAGGCGACATTGTTACCCTTTTAGAGTGCAAAGAATCCAAGGACAGACGGCAGTGGTTCTACATTAAAACGCGCGAGGGGCAAGAGGGCTTCATTCCTGCTGAATTTGCCGGCCATGGGTTTTTGTAAACAGTTTAGCTTTAGAACATCCTCTCTTACCAAAATTATTTGTATGTAGGCATGTTAAGAATTTTATTTATTAAATTAGTGTTAAACAAAAATCAAATACCTTTAATTCCTATTATTTAGAACAATTTTGCGCTCCTCTACCCTCTTGCTGTAGTAAACAGAAAATATTTTTTTGCTGGGAAGGTTTGTACTACTTCACGATTTTTTTAAAATACCAAACAAATTTTCTTTTTCTGATAAATTATAAAAAATAATAAAGACCAATGATGTTATTATTAAAATTATAAATTCGCAATTATTGTGTATGAAAAATATTTTGGAAATCTATTCATTCGAAATTCATAAAATCTCATAGTATACTAAGAAAATCTAAAAATTCTGATATTCATCCTTGTACAAAAATATATGTAGTTTTTCAAATCACACTAGTCAAAAATTGTTTTTTTTTTCTTTTTTTGTACACAATCGGTATATTTTTCATTTCTTTTTTTTTCCTTATATTACGAATTAGTATACGCGAATTTTACTTAAATCGTGTTTTAAATAAAAAGAGTCTTGCCGTGGGCATAGGCAGGGAATCTTAATATCAATTGTAAAATATCATGCAATATTTTCCGTTTGGATTATCATTTTTACTCTTATTATAAAATGTTACATGTGCTTGCTTTAATCACAAAACATACATTAAAACCTGCCGACTATTTACCACCAGATTTTGGTTGCTACGACATTTTAGAAAATACGACAATTACGGCTGGATTGTCTGCTTTGATTCCAGTAATAAAATATTTCTTAATTCGGCTATATGTTGTCACATTGTTGAATTTAAGGTTCTAATAAGAATTAAGGTGTGGGTATATTTGCCGAACTCTTGCGACCCCTAAGAAAATAACATTCTCTACATACGCCCCTGGGCATAAAATTTTCATAAATATTTCGTAAAATTTACTTTTTTGTCATAAACCGATAATTTGATATAATAAGATAGTGAATAAAATTGACCATTGGTGCACGTTCAAGAAAATTTTATTTTCTAGGATACCTAAGAAGCGCTGTACAAAATTTATATTTTAATATATGTATGTACATACGTTCATGCATAATTATTATGTATGTGAATTTACTCGAAAGAGCAACGATCTTGACGGGAGGACAGGGTTCGGAATCTGTGTCCTTCGAATTGATATTTCACTGCTCTAACCAACTGAGCTGCCCGTGGATACTGCTGCCGAAGCTTTCTCGAGCAATTTTAGTTCTGATAAGAAATGCGATCGACCGATCCCCACATGTATTCAAAAATGAGTTAAGGTTTTCATTTGAGCTATATTACACGATCTTTTTGCGTTGTGTTCTTGCTTTTCAAAATTTAGGCGATTTTAATAAAAATAAGAAATTTTTGGTACCAATCAATCATTTCATGTCTGCTATCACAATTTGCGAAGCAGCAAACTTTATGTTTGCACTGTTTATGTAAAATATCTCAATGAGTCAAAAAAACAAAAAAAGTCGCCAGCGGGAAATATACGATGCGTTTCCTCTTCATAGTATGAAAGGCATTCGAAATCAGCTAACTTATTACTATTTTACTTTTGTTTACAAAAATGCAAATCAATAACTGGTA
Organism: Philonicus albiceps; assembly: GCA_963969385.1. NCBI lineage: Eukaryota > Metazoa > Arthropoda > Insecta > Diptera > Asilidae > Philonicus > Philonicus albiceps. Next base: position 45,157,855 of record OZ017772.1, on the reverse strand, counting down.
AGCAGTGGAAGCGTACGATGGAGTATGTGACACGGAACATTAATTTAAAAATATGTCCTGTTTGAAGCATAAAAACAAACATTTCATACGAAAGTTGACTATATTTATATTCAAATATTCCGCTATGGTCAACCACGAGTATACTCCTGAATGGGTTAAATTAATTTGTAGGATATAGGCAAGGCATAAGTCTGTATTCAACGTTGAGTCTTTTAATTGCAACCTTTCGTTCTAATTCAAGTAATGAATAATTTGATGTTAAAATTATTCCTTGATTTCTAAATTACGCATCGTACATCCAAAGATGATCCTGGGCGATGACAAAAAAAAATCAAGCTTTGATACATTACCGCGATAACACACCAAATACATAAGCTTTAGATTGAGTAAATTTACTTTTCAGGGTGCGAAGAATATTCAAAATTTATTCATTCTTTAAAAGAATATACTTCGGAGCATTTTAATGTTCATTTTCTAGCGAACGGATGAATCGCACTATGAAATCGATTTTATTCTTTCGCGAGAGAATGAAAAAGAACATTATTTTTCATTCTTTTCGTGGCAAGCTGTTTTATAGTGATTTATGTTTTCACACAGCGTATTTTCCATATATATATATCAACCGTTTATTTTGAAAATGGTTCAAGACCAAAATATTAAAGAAAATTTTCCCATATTTTATAAAATTAAATATACTGTCCCCTACAAAATACCTGCCTACACTTTCAAAATAAAAGGCTCATAAATGTTTTTTTATGCTGGAAAACGTCCTATTGATAGGAAAATACAAAAAATACAATCCAGATAGAAAATTCAAGAAACATACAATGAAAGAGGCAAAATGTTACTGAGTTTAGGGAAAGAAATTTATGAAAGGGGAAGTAAAAGAAATGTGCATAAGAAAAATCATTCTTATTTTTTATACAGCTTAACTACAACGTCTTTATAATTAAAATTTGTACAAATATCTAAAGCATTAGCAGCCCCAGCGATCGACATAAATTTCAAGGGTTCATTCTGCCATAACAAGCTATACACGGCTGCTCCAGAAGAGGGAATCTCAGCTGAAAGGTCTCCGTTAAAACTATACTGATGTACAAAATTGTACTCTCCCGCCATAAATATTAAATCGTCTATAAAACCGGAACAATGAGCCTTACCCGGAAAACATAAAACATTTGTGCACTCCATAGAACGCAAATGCCACATAGAACCCCTCGGCCCGCCGCCACAAAGTAGCCAATCGTTCACCACAGAAACTGTTCCTTGCCATTTACCGAACTCTGACCTCATCAACTTTTCTTGCTTGTAAGGCTCTACTTTTCCGACAGGTTCTTTTGCTTTAGGGCTCCAGAACAAAATACTCCCATCCTCGGAAGCTGTGTAGATCTTACCATCCCACAAGGATACCGAATGTATGTAATCCTTGTGACCTTCGAAGTTCCTAAGAATTTTTCCATCCTCGAGGTTAATGCAGTAGCAAAGATTATCCCCGCAGCCAGCGTAGAGCAAATCGTTGTCTTTGTCCAAAGCCAGAAAATTAATATCAGTAGATTCCACTGATTCGGGCAGAAGAGGAATATTAACTGACCAAGCAGCTTTACCCAGCTGGAACTTTTCATCGTCCCATTTGTATCCAGTGATTTTCCCGACAGTTCCGACGATTAGGAAATCCTTATGAAACGATAAACTATTTACGGCACAATCACCCACATTGAAGATTTGCGATGGCTCTAAAGCACTGCTCTTTGCCGTGGTTTTATTGGAATAATCATCGCTTATTTTCTGCAAGCTGTTTATGCTGCAATTAAATTCAATCATTTCACTTCAGAAGAGCACGACGTTAGACACCTACCTAAATACAAAAATATCACCGAAATTATTGCCGGCAAACAGGAAATGCCCGCAATTGGATGTCACTTGTGAAAGCGCGGTGTTATAAAATATCTTTTTAACATTATCCCTCATTTTAAGACCACTATATTCTTCTAATAAACCCAATTCACGAGAATAAATATCAACGTAGTAAACAACCGGCTGTTAGTGTCAAAACTAAATGTCAGGCTTTATGTTGCCATCATGAAAATCTCATAAACCTCTCAAATGTTTCATCGGCATTTTTCAAATGTTTTTATTTCACTTCTTTACAAATAATTCATATAAATCACAAATTCATTTTGAATTTAATAATTAATACATTTTATATAAATATTTATATGATCAATATGTCTACAGTTGCCGAGACCCAGCTACAAGCAGCCAAACCAATAAACTAATCAAAACATAATAGAGGAGAATGGGCGCTCTTGTATGGGATCTGTCTCAAAACTATGGCAATATTTCAATTTTTTTATTTATTTATTATTTAGGTCAGATAATATATAGTTTGCTTACAGGCAATATACTGCAATTTAATTTATTTATTTATCGCTTATTACAAGCTACAATCAAATTAAAACTAATTAACAAAAAATATTAAAATTAAGGTAAAAAAATAATAAATTAAAATTAGAGAGCGGGAATGATAAGGCACATGAGAAGATGGAAAAGAAAAAAGAAAACAGGCAACATTAGGAGGAATTAAGGGCATTCCTGAGAGAAGATTTACTTAGGTGAAAGTCAAAAAAGGGGTGGAAGTTGGCTTTCCGAAGCAAAGGTAACTTAACTTACTTTTTAATAAGTCTGCCCCAATTTCGTAACCTACTGAGAAAAAATAATCAGTTTCAACAATGCAAGAGCAGAAATACAACTTTGGTTTCTTCTAGAATATAGTTTTATATAACGAAAATAAAAACATTACATTATTACTGCATAGTATGAAATTGAGCCGGGTCAGTTTCAAAAGTTCTTTTAGTAATAATTTCAATTTAACTTTTCTGTTTTTGATGCAGCTTATATCTTTGCACAATTTGGTTATCAGTATAAAATAATATAAAATTTATAAGATCGATGGAATTTTGTTTTAAAATTAAAAATTTTTATTTATTCATCCAAATCGATGTCGTCCCCCTCAAAATAATCCCCCTCAGCTACAATACACTTATGCCAACGTTTTTTCCAATCTTTGAAGCATGCTAAAAAGTCGTCCTCGGGTATAGCCTTTAATGCGCGTAGCGATTCACGTTTGATCTCTTCAATCGACTCAAAACGATTTCCCCGGAGTGGTCTCTTGAGATTTGGGAACAGCCAGAAGTTACACGGTGCTAAATCAGGCGAATACGGTAGTTGTGGAGCGACATGAGTGGAGTTTTTGGAGAAAAACTCACGAAGAACCAGTGCTGTGTGCGACGGTGCACTTCTTTGCTCAACAAAATTCGACATAGTAAAAATCGCCAAATTCACTTTTCTTTGTTCACAAAACCAAGCGTAAACTAAAAACTAATGATGATATTGACATGTAACGGATTATTCGAATATGTACATTTTTCGAAAAATATTTGTGCTATATATAGCGTTAAGTTTGACACTTACGGGTGTAACATTTGCTTAAAATGCAATTTAAGGGCGGAAAATTGCCAGGGTAAATTTAAAAGCATTTTGAGTATTTAATTTTGCATGACTTGATATTTTTTAATATGCGTGAGAGTAAATTTTATTTTTGGATTTATTTATTTTGAAAAATTTAAGAACCTTAAAAGATACCTTAAAAGAAATCAATTAACAAAATTGGAAATTGTTGACTTGGCTCCTATATGTCTCATATTTAATAGAATAAAAGCAAATGTTAATTGTGTATTAAGGGGGAACGCCACTGTGACAAGTTACAAAATTATAAATGAGAATTTTTTTTGAAAAGCATAACTATTTACACTAGTTTATACTAATTTTGCTCTCAAACAAGTTTTATAGAATTTTTTCCGGAGATTACGATTTCGTTCACACATTCACGAAATTGTCCTATCACGTCTTGTAATTATATTTTGGACATTTTTAACACTTGGACGACCTCAGCTTTGACAGAAAGTTTTGCATTGGTCCTTAGTATTTGTTATAAATTTTATTAAAAGTAAAACCTAACGCACACAGGCTGTGTGCATTATTCTTACTTAAAAAAGAAAGTCTGTACTTAAAATTATAACATAACATTTTTATTATTCCAGAAGGTTTCCTTAAAATTAATATTTCCTTTTAGTATGATAATTTTCAAAATTTTTAGTATGATAGTTTTCAAACGCTGCACGAAGAATGCTGTTGAGCTTCTTTTCTTGGCAGCGGAGCATACTCTGCATACTCTGCGGGGATTTTTTTGTTAACACAATGAAACTTGGTTCAACAAATGACAATGCGGATATTTATTTTTAAAAAGAAACCGATAATAACAAGTTTCACAATAGTTAATCAAGCGAAGTCACATCATTCAGGTTGACAATCGCCAGCAAATAGAAGTCACGTAAATCTGACTCCGGCTATTAAAGTGTTAAAATTTCGTTACAAAATCACGGATTCTTATAAGAGATTGTAATGCGTCTCAAATAAGAGTTGAATCCTTTAGCTATCATACATATTAAAATACTAGACGGTTTCACACTTTCTGAAATATTCTTTCACTATCATTTTTTCCCATTAATCGATTACAAAATTCAAAAATCAAATGTAAATTAACGAAAATACAACGAGCACACACTGATGAAAAACTATTTTACCAATTCACTTAGTAAGAGCTATTTAAAGGTAGTATTTTATAAACATAGTGAAGAAGAAGGCTTTCATTTGGGCTATAATGTATTACGAGCACTTTTTACGTTCCATTATTACTTTCTTTTTTTTTTTTTTAATTTTAAAAAATACTGAAAATACGATTTGTTTTGGTTTTTGCCCTATTGTTTCTTTTTTTAGAAAACGAGACCTGATGAAAACAAAAGAATACTAGAATTGAATTAATTATCATTTAACAACATTTCAAAAGATGAAGTTTGTAAACTTGTGTTATTAAAAGATTGGGTGAAGATTATTTTATTAAGTATAATATACATATAATTTATTGAATAGCAATTTTTATTGAGAAATCTTCATATTGTCACGATAAAAATATATTCCTTTCCATATTCCTATTTTGATGAAGGGTATTGAAAAATTAAAAAATAAAAATGTATCAAGATCTATACGAATGTAAATGCGACTGAGTGTGAACTATTTTGTCATATTTAGGTCCTGTTAAAACCTTTATTCAAACAATCTTTAAAAATAGTTTTGAAAATCAGTTTTGCGCAGACTTAGACAAAAATTATTTTAAAAAAACTGAATATCATCTCATAAGTAATGCACATAATAGGGATTTACTACTCGAGTACTTCTGAACTCAATTACTTGATTTTTTAAGTATTCGAATTAGGGAGTATTTGAATATTCGAATATTAGGGTTTGGGAGTAATTAATTGCTTGGGTATTGGAGTCCTGTATAATTAATGTATTAAGAAGTAGAATCCAACTTAATTAATTGTAGGTTTCAATAAGGCAAAAATTACCTTTCAGCATAAGTCACAAGAATGAAGTTAATTTCGTGTATTCCGAATTTTGTAAACGTTTAGTGTAGCACAGAATGTGTCAGGAGACTTTTTAGAAATTCATTCAGGGTCCCTTAATATATTATAATTAAAAAAGAAGCAATGCAAGCCATAGGACTCAAATACTAATGTATTGAATACTCTCTAACCCTAATGCACTCAAATAGTCCAGTACTCGAGTTTTTGAATAATTTTTCTGTTTATTTCTTTACTCAAACTCAGTCTAAGCCACTACGAGTATTCGGTTACTTAAAATTAAAATATTCAAATAATCATTGATCTGAGTTTTGCTTAGAGCCTTAGTACTTAGCTTAATCGGTCGCGCTCTTTGGCCTCATTAATAAAAATAGCCCAACTCATTCTTTCATGCATAGCACATACAAAATTTTTCCTATACTCAATTAATTAAAAATGCTGTTGATATCCTATATACAGAAGTAATAAAGAAAATAACAGTGGGAGAATTCTCTTATAACTTCCACAACTATTTAAAACAATTTAATTAGGGATTTACGTTCTAAAACAAACTGCCGGAAAAGGTAATAATGTTGTTATGAAGTTGAATAAAACAAGTTTTGTATTGCTTGTAATTGATTAGTTAAATTTGTAAAATATAAGCTTTGTTTATCTATAAACATTTAGTTGCTTAACACTTGTGGAAATTCACTGAATTACTATATACAAAACCATTTATTTTCAAAAACTTGTTCGTTAATTTTTATAGTTCCGTTTATTATTATAGCAGCAAGATATGTAGTAAAAATCAGAAAAAAAGTAGACTAGGCGGCACTAACGTCATATTTTTTTAATTTGTTAACGTAATCTATTACCATACCATGTAACCAATAAATAATAATTCAGTTAATTAAATTGTATAATATCAGTTAAGATTTGGGAGTTGAAACTGCATTGAATTAATTAATTTGAAATACAATAACAAAAAGCATTATTTTAAAACAAATCAATCTTTTATCTCTCTATTTTACAATTAAGTAAGCAAGTATGACGCATGTATAAGGGGTACGTTAAAATTTTCTTAAATAGATGACGCACAGACGTCTACCATAGGGCAAAAGCCCAATGTGATATCTGAGATGGAAGTAAACATAATTAAAAATCAAATAGGCCATTATAATGTACGTCAGCTGTTTCATGTAAAATCGAAGCCCATCAATGACCTTCAGGGTCGCGGTCTTCTCAAGAATGTTAAAACGAAATTCTACAAAGAATGACGTAAAATTTTTGGCCCAAACTCGTGGAATCCCGCCTATTAATTAAAAGTCTTTCTCCTCGAACCCAATGCATAAATCTTTAACAGCTTTATTAATGTCCGGGTCCGGCGACAACCAGTTTCCTAACAAATAAAACCGCTCAGAAGCTTACTTCCACCGGCATTTTTTTGCGACTTCTCTTTTTTAGTGGGGTGAATCGACTGGAAATCACCTCCAGAAGTATAATGTGGCGTCAACGTCTTGAGTCTAGATAGTGTAAACAAATAAATCGGGGTAGAAAATGTGGTTAAAGGTATAGAATATGAGCGACAGTCGTTCGAGAACGTTATCGTCCAAGAATGCGAGACATAGTGCATTGAACGCGAAATTTCGTTTTTTTAGTGCGACCATAGATGGACGTTATTGTATAAAAGCGAATTCACCGCGAACTCAGAATTTTAGTTTACTGCCATCGACGAGGCTAATCAAACGACAGCCAGGATGAATGTGAAGATTGTTCTTGTTCTCGCGATTTTCTTTAAAAGTGTGTTCGGATCAGTGATCAGAGATTGGAAAGCGGGCACAGCAAAACAAAGTTTTCCTTACCAAGCCATGCTCCTAGCGTCTATGTCTAATGGAAGGTTTCTTTGCGGTGGAACTCTACTGGACAACGAATGGATTTTAACAGCAGCACATTGTGTTGAGGGCGTTGTATCATTCGAAATTCATTTAGGAGCTGATTCTTTCGAAGACGTTGAAGAGCCTGGAAGGATCATTCAAAAAACGAATAAATACATTTTGCATGAGAAGTACAATCCTACCTTTGCTTTTAACGACATAGCTTTGGTGAAGTTGCCGCAAAAGGTCAAATTTACAAACAAGATTCAGCCAGCAAAGCTCCCCAGCACTAAAGATACATTCGAAGGAAAGAGTGTGATCGCTTCCGGTTGGGGCTCTGCACAACCCAAAACAACTGCAGACAAATTGCAACAGACTGAGTTCGAGGTGATTAGCAACAAAGAATGCCTCAAGAGTTTCAGCAAGTTAATTATCCAAGACGCAGTGCTGTGTGCGAAGGGGGTGAGTTCGGAAAACGTATGCACTGGGGATTCCGGTGGACCTCTTGTCCTTAAGGACTCTAGGACATTAGTGGGAGTAACAAGCTTCGGAAATATAAACGGATGCAATCAGAGGAGTCCTGGAGGCTTTTCTAGAGTTAGTTCGCACTTAAACTGGATCCGATCAAAGACTGGAATTAAAGCGTGAACCTGTGATAATATAAGTAATTAAGACCTATTTCATAATATTTATTCGATATTAATTTAATTTAGCCCTAATAAAACTTGTGATAAATAAACACTAATATTCAAATCTAACAATATTTTTCCTTTCACCTAATGAACTAAAATTCCCCCAATTTTAGGGGCTTGTTTTTGCATTTTTATGTGTCGGTTATTTAATATTGGTCTCAAATGCAAATTATTGGAATTTTAAAAATATTCATAACACTCAAAAGTTGAGCAATACGTCAGCAGACTTGAGAAGGCTGTTGGTCGGGTCATTTAAGTTCTTAAACAAATTTTATGGGTTACGGTAGCCGAGCAATATTCAAATTGGCTTTATGCTAAGCAACCAGGCACATTAAATCCGTGTTGCATATTAAACTCGTTTATTCGACCCTTATTGTTTCGTTGAAGATTTAGCAGACGTTTCATAAAAATTTCATCGTGATTTGAATACCTGCTCGCAAATATGGTAGAATCGTACACTTTTGCAAACAGGCATCAGCATATGTGCTAAAATTGAATAATGACCAGTATAATACGTCAGGAAATCTTCTAGTGACATTGATCCAACATTTAAAATTAAAAAATCTACTGCTGTTGATCTTGAATGTCGTTCAATACCAAGTCTAAAAATATTTTTTTTTTATGTTCCTAATCCTATAAAGGTATACATTTTTTCAGAAATCCATGTTGACTCAAAAAAGGAGCAAATTCTAATTTATTGTTTATTTATTAATAAATTATTTTGAAGTTAAAGTACGGAACACGCAATAACAACAAGCTATTGCAAATGATAATTTTTTAAAAAGTAAGCCTCATTTTGGTCATTAATAGCTCGAATTAAAATGTTCATTGGAAAAAAACAAACAGTTTTGCTATACTCGTACACTATAAAAAAGTTCAAGAAAATTTCTTTTATTTTCTCTTAATATTGAGCAAATTGAGCAGCTTTATAATTTGAAATTAAAAAAAAAATCAATTATATGATAACACCAATATTATTCGGTAATTTGTGAATGCGTATCATCAAGCACAGTGTAAGCACTGTTTGTTATAAAGCAATCTTTAACCTGATTTAACAGCTTTTTAAGGTTATAGATATTTTTTACTAGTCATGTTAATTATACAAAACGGATTTAATTCAACAATATACAAATTATATTGACTTAACACAACAGTGACTTATTACAAAAAAACAAATTCCGGTGCACTATTTTGATAGCAATATTTTATTTATCCTACTGAACTGACTACTATTATTATACATATATAAGGTTATATTGTTATTTTCCTGAAGTTATTAATTAGACATAAGTTCAGTTTGAGGTCTCCACACAGATTTTGATGATACTTTGTACATAGAAACAATTATTTACGGATTTGCAGAAGAAATATGTCGGGCGGTTGCATTTTCTGAGATATTTAACTTTAATATTTTAAAAGCTGGTAGCTTTTCGTTACAATTTTTTCCATGATACTGCATTGAGAAAGAACATTAATATCTATTACGAAAAATTATGTTTACTCCAATGAAAAATTGAGTTGAATACGAGCCTATAATATGCATTTTCACCAGTACGAAAATTTTCTTATTGTATCAAAAGCAGATGTTTTTTTGTATTGATAATAAAATACGGAATAAACCAAAAATAAATTCGGAAGGCCATATGTGCAAAGTGTTTCTTATTTAAATAAGAAGATTTATTCGATTTTGTCATTAAATATTTGTTTTTGGAGGGCAATACGTCTACGCAAATAAAAAACGAGTTGTATGCTATGTACAGTGGCTCTGCACCATCATTAACCGCCGTGAAATTTTTAGCAACTAAATTTAAATGTGGCCATACCAGCTTGAGTGACGATGCACGTTCAGGACATTCAAAAACTGCAACCACTGACGATGCTATTGATAAAGTTCACTAATCGATGATAGACAGGCCTCCAATTAAAGTTAGAGATAACAGAAGCTATGAAAAAATGTCGAAAGAACGTGTTTGCCACATATTTAATCTAGATTTAGGCATGAGAAAGCTGTCCGCGTGTTAGATGCCGCGGTTGCTCACTTTGGATCAAAAACTTGTTCTAATGAGCATTTCCAATGCTTTGTTGGCACAGTTTAGGCGCAATAAATCAGAGGTTTCGCGCCGATTAATTACTGCAGATGAAACGTGCATACACCATTATATTCCATTATATATAAAAATGCAGTCAAAACAGAGAACTGCGAATGGGAATTAATGCCAGAAAAATCAAAGCTTGTTCCTTCGACTGGGAAAGTGATGGCGATTGTTTTCTGGGATAGTCATGGAGTTATCTTAATTGGTTATTTTCAAAAAGAAAAACTATTACAGGAGCATACTACAACAAGCTGAAGACAGAAATTGCGGAAAATGGCCACTTTTGCATTTGTTTCACCAGGACAATGCGCCGTCTCACACCTTCGCGGCTTCCATGGCAAAAATCTACGAATTACGCTTTGAACTGCTTGACCACCGTTCTTACTTTAGACCCTAGCGACTTTTTTTGTTCCCTAAGTTAAAAGCTGCGTTTGGAGAACAGAGATTTTTGTCTAATGAGAAGGCCATCACCTTTGCAAATAATAGTTTTGCAATTTAAGGTTCAACGCAAATTTTGGATTAGCAGTTCCAAATACTTGAGATGCACACATACCTTTTATATTTATTTATTTTATATATCACACATGCAGGAAAATACTAACCTACAGTTTGCAGTAAATAAAAAACGGAATTTTGTAACTCAAATGATTTTAGGAAAATTTTACGAACAAGAAAGTTTTATCCAAAAAGTAAGCTCCTTTCAGAAAGGTAAGTTGGTCGTCAAATTGGCAGTATTTTGATTGAAATCATCTTTTATTTGTATTCCGCACTCGTAATTTAAAATGCACCACTCAGGCGGATGACCCAGTTTAATGTTTTATCAACTCTTTCCGCCCTCGTATCGTAATATACTACAAGTATTATAATCCCAGCGTTCGAGATTTGATAGGAATTAAATTTATTTCATTAGGGATCTGTCCTTCCAAAATTTTATGTCCTGGAGTTTTCGAGATATTCTTATATTATATTCATTTTTCCACGTAATTTTATTTACTGAGCGGATAATAAAGATAAATATTTCTTCCATTCATCAAGCTTTTATGCTATTTTTAGTATCATTATGAAAATAAATTGATCGCGTAAAAAGGAATCAAAAAGGCAGTGACCTGTGAAATTTGAACTTTAGTATGTGTTTTGATTGTGTAAATTAGCAAAAAAAATTGAAAATGTGGCATGAAATAGATTACTGATTTATTAGCAGCCATAAGTATTTTTTGGTAATCTCTCTAATCCTGAAATATGTTTCTTATCTAGAAAGAAAAGCAATCTCTAGAAGGTTCGGAACTAGTTAAAAGCAAAAATTAAAATCATCAGCTAAAAATTGAGCAATAAAACTTAAATTTTTTCATTTTCTGCGGATTTTTCTCTTGAAATTAATTTAGTGAACGAAAAATGAAAGAATCAAAACTAAAAAGATATCCCTCCATTCTAATCACACAAACTGAAAATAATTTGATTTGATTTGATTGATTTTACGATTAATATAGTAAAGATGCATATTTGCACCAATTAATCATTGTTGTTACTTAATTTAGTTTTTGAAATTCGCATTATGATGAGTAATGCCTAAAAATATTTGTTTAAAATTGCAGTTTAAAATATTGGCATTTTGCGTAAAAGGGGTAATAAATCTAAAAATTTGAACAAAACCTTCTCGTTTTGTTTCATTTTAACACGGGTGTATATAAACTTGTTTGCTCTTTTTAATGAATTTCACTTAGTTTTCCATTTTTCAAGAACTGTATGGGAAAGTCCACAGTCCAAACTTATGTCTAAAACCAGTTGCTTATTCAGACTAATTACATAACAATCTATGTATAAATGGCAAACATTTTTTCTGACTGATGCACAGACCGTGTATTTAGTGTGAATAATGGCGTCTCGCCTTTTTGAGTTTCATAATTATGAGCTTTAAAGCATCCGACCGACACTTTGTATTCTGAGGAGAGACTCATGTTTATCTCATGGTGTTATTTTCGTATGGAACTACATCGATTTAATATGCAAATTTCAAATATTAGACGCATTTTGGCGTGAGTTGTAGAATGTTAAAACTCGATCAAGTAAACCAGTTTGCAGTTTGCGACCTTCGCAAAAGATTTTCACAAAAACAAAAGGAAAAAACTTTAATAAATAAATCTGTGGACAAACATCAATTCTGAGAAAGTTTGTTCATAAAATCATATTGGCGCCGTGAACTAAAATCTGATTTCCATGCCATTCCAGTCCGGATATTGACTCAAGAATAACAGCTGAAGATGTTTCGAAAGAAAGGGAGTAAACACCGGAGTTGGGTTTTTTTTTAAAGCACAATTAATAACTACCATGCAGGCGCCGAGATGTTTTTATTAGTTATAATTTGCATATATCCAATTAATTTCGACTGGCCAATGCAAGACTAACGTCGCTGATACATTTGGCATAAATTGAATTATTCAATCTTATTTTAACCGGTTGAATACTCTTAGTAATACTTTTCGCAACCGTTAGAACTTGTTGATGATTAAGACGGACCTCAGGTACGAATAATTTCTTAGTTTTTTGTTCCATACGTGGGATTTCCCACCCTCGTTTTCTCAGCTCGCGGATGTTTATTGTCCCATCTATTTCTAGCGGAAACAATTAAGGATATCATTTTGTTCCAGTTTTGGCCCTCTTTCGCTTGTCTCTAGCTAAAAAAGTGTAACAAAAAATTTAAACCAGTTCCAGTGCAGATAAACAGGAACTATAAAAAAAATTTTAATTTTATCTAGATCTTCCAAGTGTAACTTTTAATACACAAATACAAACAAATGCATACATATACAATATATAATAAAATAAACTACTTTATTCCCAGCATTTTAGTGTATAACACAAAAAAATTAAATAATGCTTTTGGGCTTAATTCTTTGTCTGAAAATTAATGTGGGCGCACTAATTTTTTTAACGCCAGCTGGACTTTTACCCTTTACTGATGAATCATTTCGGATTTGTTTTCCTATTAATTTAGTGGCGCCTATAACTGTCAGATAAGCATTTTTAATAAAATGTCCGTAAACAAATTTCATGAGTTCAAAGACTTTCCATCCAGCAAAATTACACACCAAAAATTCCTGACTAAGCATTGAAGCTTATAATCTGAAAAAAAAATGCTGAAAATTTCAATATTTTTTCTTTTATGGTGATTTATGGTTAATATCGCCGCCGGCAGAAGCTATTTCATCAATCAAGTAATGTAGATACGAAAACCAGAAAGATTCACGTGTTGCTTTGGTTGAACCCATGTAACCCATTAATGGTGTTATTAATTTCATTATCATAAAAAAATAATAAGTAAGCGAGTACAAGTTTTGTTTCTTGATGGAATGAATAAGCACGAATAGGTGTAAGACACGTTTCATGAAGAAATATGTAATGTAATAGAATACTTAACTTCACTTGTTCTGTACATTGCACACTTTTCGGAAAATCCATAAGTAGGAAGCAGTTTTGTTGAATAAAATTAGTCAACATCGCAAAATAATGAAACAGGATTTATATATTCAAAAGCAATGTTTCCCGGGTCCCAGCTAATTCTTGGGACGACATTTTTGGTCTGAGCTTCCATAACATTAAAAAAACGGTCAAGAGCCATGCTTAGTGTAGGGCTCCGTAGCTCTTACCGCAAGCTATAAATTCGATTCAAAGAGGGCCTTAAATTAGAAACAGCATTAAAATCGAATTGGAGTAGAATATTTTAAAAACGAACTATAATTTTAATAAAGATTTTAAATTCTTTTTTCAACGATGGGGTAAGTAAACCTTTATTTTTCATGTATAGAGATAGCCTTAAATTTATTTCCCAAAATGTTAATACGTACATATACATATTATAACGGGTGTTTTTTTAAGAGCTTAAGAACTTTAAATAATAATACAAGACAGAAATATTGTTGGAATGAATTTTTTATTATTATAATCTGGTAGATAATTTTATGACATTTATTTTTTAAAGATGATTTCCGGCATATGTCTGCCGCGGCTACGAGTTACATAGTCCATTCGATCATTCTAATTTTTCACTACTTTTTCCAATAAATCTGTCCGTGTGGCGTCAATGGTGGCTTGAATATTGGTTTCCAATGCTTCAAGAGTTGCTGGTTTGTCGGCATAAACCAATGACTTAACATGGCCCTATAAAAAGTAATCGAGAGGCGTTAAGTTATACGAACGAGGGGGCCAGTTAACAGGACCACTTCTGGAAATGAAGTTGTTACCAAAATGATTTTGCAATAAATTGATGGTTAAGCGCGCTGTATGCCAAGTTGCGCCATCTTTTTGGAACCAAATGTCGTCGATATTTAGCTGATTCATATTTGCAAACAAAAAATCAATCAGCATGGCTCGATAGCGCTTGCCATTCACCGTAACGGCAGCTGCTTCCTCATTTCGAAAGAAATAAGGACCGATGATGCCGCTAGCGTGCAAACTGCACCAAACAGTCAATTTTAATGGATGTATTGGTGACTCGTTAATGGCATGAGGATTGTTTTCGCTCCATATACGGCAATTTTGCTTATTCACGAAGCCATTTAACCAGTAATGAGCTTCATAACTAAACACCATTCTTCGATAAAAATGCTCGTCTTCGGCCAGTTTTAAATTAGCCCAATCAGCAAAAATACTACGTAAACGATGGTCATTTGGTCTTAATTCTTGCACAAGCTGTATTTTATAGGCACGTAAGCCAAGATCCTTACGTAAAATTTTCCACGTAGTCGAAGGACAAAGTCCAACAAGTTGAGAACGGCGACGAATCGACATTTCGGCGTCTTCTTCAACACTTCGCGCTACAGCAGCAATATTCTCTTCGGTATGCACATTTCTTTGTCTTGTTGTTGGTTTTGAATCGATAAGAGTAAAATTAGTGCGAAAACGATCAATATTATATGCGTGTACGAAATGTCAACGCTATAGTTTTGTCTCTTTATAAAATGGCTCTGACATACAGAGACTCACAATTTTGATCACGCATTTAACACCTGAAACCAGTCCTATAAACGACATTTAGGAAATAAATGACATATTATTATTATTATTGTTAATATTTAGTCTATGCTGGAAAGTTGATCGTGTGGAGCTCAAGGACCACACATATTCCACGGCTTGTTTAGCGTTAATTTTATGTATAATTCCAGACTACAATGTTTCGATAGATCCCTATTAATCGAATATTTTGTCAAGGGGGTTCAAAATATGTAATAGATGTAACAAAGGCGGTAAGTAGTCGACTGATTAAAAGAGCGGCTAACTAACACATTTGCTTCTATATTCGTATGAAAATAAATACTGTTTCAATCTATTATCGATTTTAAAAGTTTCTACTAATAAACAAACCCTGGTTGTTTCGCAACTAAAACTGAAGCTACTAAGTCGTGGGTAGCGTGTCAAAGTGGTGACATTAAGAAATCAAAAATGTTGCGATCTGTAGACTCTCATACTTAAATATAAATTAAATTAATTCTTCAAACTAGACCTAAAATACGATAAAAGAACTTGTGTATTTTGTGCTATAACTATATAATCAATTCACCAAAGATTTCGAAAAGTTCTTTGGGAATGCTTGAAAGTAGACCCAACGATACAAACATTTAAAAATTTTTTTTGGTCTATAACAGACAGACAGACGTACGAGTGACCCTATAAAGCTTCCACGAATAGAAATGCACTGGATTTTTCCAAGGTAAAAAATTATAAAATTGAAATATTTGCTAGAGCGTATACTTTAAGTAAAATGATACAAAAACGCATGGAAGTTTTTAGACTCACTAACTGAAATGACGACTAAGGGCACTTTATACTGCTGCTTATGGTAAACCTTGGTTAGTTCAGACCTCGTCGGAAAGTCCTCGGTAGACCTGAAAGAAAAACGGTCAGGGAAATACGAAATATAGGTTAAAATTATTTTACCCTAGAATAATAGCTCTCAACACAGGGAGATCAGGATTAGATTTCCTAAAAGATTCGTTAGGGAGGTAGATATCAAACTTAATTTCAAAATCCCTGCCCCCTTCATCGAAGTCCTGATTGCGTTTCAACCGAATTAAATCGAACCTCTTAAAGATTTTTTGGAGCTTCTTGTACTCCACTTCATTTTGTAGAATGTCCAAGTAGCTAGTACTTACCAAATTCGCTCTAGTCCGGGGTTTTTTAAACGGAAAGCGATTTGCCAAGTTTTGGCTAACCTTTCTCTTTCCAGAATATTTTTTATCAAAATCTATATACTCGTCTGGCGAAATGCACTCCTGTTTCGAGTCTTTTCCAATATTATCAGGATTTACAATCTTTTCACTGATAACTTTCATGGAACTTTCAATAGATTTGTACTTTTCAGAGTTCTTAATGAAAGATGGAGTTTTGTGTTCCTCGTCCAACGAGGATTGGAGTATCTCCCAGATGCAGTCCTCCTCAGAAGCAGAGACTTCGACAGGAACTTGCTTGTGCGACTGAACTATGTAACCCGCCCGCGACAGTGTAGAGTAGATTAAATAGTTTTCGTAATCCTTGCTTTCCTCCTCTCCCAAAAGCAACACATAGGCTTGTTCGATGGACACGAGGACCCCTTTGAAGAACAGCTCTAGCCGATTCTGGAAGCAACGAAATGTGGCGCGTGGAGCACTAACGTTTTAAAGTCAATGGTACCATCTCAAGCAGGAAGAGGGCCTCGTGATTTTCGAGGTAGTGCACCTTATCTTCGGTGTAGCCAAACGCCTGGAACTTTCCCTCCTTTTTCACAATCCTCACAGTGCGCTTATCACTATCCCACTCGGCCACTGTCCTTGCGCCGATCCTATCAATTCTCGGGCAAGACAACTGCTTTTTCAACTCATCTAAAAAGAGTTTCCTTAGAGTTCTTCAAAACACCGCGAAACCTCACCGTAAAGCCTGTCTAGTTCCGCTTTTTCCTCCTCGGTCCCGCTGGGCTTGGTCTTCTTAAGGCCGACCTTAGGTGATCCGACTTCCACGTTCCGCAGTGCCAAAAGTTCTTGAGCTCTGCAAAAAAAAAAATACTTCACTGTGCCAATTCTGATAGTGCCATAAATTCAATATTACGTTAAAAGTCTGGATTTTGGCTGTACTTTGATAATTTCTGGGCATTCACTTTCCATGTTTTGCTGTTTGTTTACGCCCAGTTCGAAATAAAACGCACTGCCAATCAGCTGAGTTTGACAGCTCTTCAAAGCTAAATGAACTCAGCCGATATATGGAGAGTGCTTTTATTACATTGTAGTCCGTAAAAATCGACACGGCCAAATATTTTCCCTGTTTTTCTTTGAAAAGTACTTGAATATTCTCAACTTGTACTCTTGGCTGCAATATATGGAAAAAATACACATTTTAAAATAGTAAATCATTTACATATAAAAGCAAAAAAAAAATATTTTATATAGGAAAGGACGGTGAATTCTCATGCAGAGACAGCCACTATGTGCGTTCCGAAATTGTGATGAATTTTTCCCTTTTGCCTACAATTCGCTTGTTAATGTTGCTAGTAAATTTATTATTCTTGAAATGGTCATTTAAGATTTCAAATCACACAACGCTCTTTCCCATTTAACCCAATGTTTATCAATTAAAATCGTCGAATTTGAGAACTCGGTTAAATCGTAAACACCTTGTCCTTATAGAGTAAGAAAGAATTTTGATCACATCAAAATGTAAGCCAAAATTAATTCCGGTGCCAAGTCTCATTTTCTGATCCTACCCTAACTTGACCTATCCTTGCGATGATAAAAAAGGACGATAGCGACAGCGCTGATCAGAAACACTTTCCATCGTCCATCTTAAGCAGTTTGTCAAATTGTCGGACGCTTGAGACAGGAAATTGAGCGGTACATCTTTATAAGGATGTTGCATAGCGACCTCAGAAACTCCTATATCACTAACATATTAGAAATGAAATACTCAATGTTTTGTGTCAAATGATCCACCTTTTAACATTTCTTACGTAAGAAGACCAGATATAGAGAGCATAGCTTTGTCTATTTCTTATTCATCAGCCAAGAGGCTAGATTTCTTAAGGCGGCTAATTTAAAACTTTTATTTATTTTTAAATGCATACTGCACACTGAAATCAAATACTCATAAACGTAGTACCAAATTTTAAATAATTTGGCAATTTGAAAATACATTTTTCATTAAAAAATTTAAAGCGAAGCGAAAGGCTCATTTCTGGAAATGCGGAATACATCTATAAAAAATAGTTTTAAGCAGTCAAAAGTGGTAATTGAGTATTTTGGTTTTTTTCTACAACCCTCAATTAAGATTAAACGAATTCACCACATTAAACATCCTGTAAAGACTACAACTCTCAAATTCAAACTGCAGCAGGACACAACTCAGCAGCACGCCCGATGGTGTCCAAGTAACGAGTACCCCGCGATAATGCCCATTCCCGAATCTTGCCTAACCTTTTATACCTCTAACCTGGTCATAACTAAATCCTTTGGCGCCTAAACTATGCGCATGCTAGGACATGTTCAATTAAGAAGGTGCCTGTTTCCTATTTTGTTCATTGCACATGTGCGAAGGACACAGGGAACCTATGCTTCCTTTCTTAGAATTGCACAAAATGTGAATCATACTTGTGAAAAGGGGTTCAGTTATTGTTTTTCTCTTTCAGCACTTAATTACGAACAAAACTGTTTGTGCCGATCCGTCTGAGTTATTTATTACCACAGACATTCGACGCTATTTCCAGATTATCATACTGCTGCTCGTCCTTACAAACACCCGTGCTGCTGAGAAGATATGCTATAATCTTTAATTTACTTATTTAAGACCAAGCGGGATTTCCCTGGTTTTTCCGTGGCATAAATTACGTGTTTGCGCAGAAATATACAAGTATTATATTTACGTATCATGTACAAAAGCTTAAAACTAGATAAAACTTACAAACTATAGCGGTAACTAACAAGTTAGTTTGAATATTCATTGGTAAAAAAACCGATCTTTTGTAGGAAGTGCCAATTGGGAAGAGAGCTCTCTGTACCATACATGGCGTAAAGTGAGCTTCGACTCAGCCTCTGTGTTGTATTTTCTTGCTTTTATATAGAACTGTGGAGGGTATTGCAATGCATCGCAGTACGTAGCCGTAAAAAAGTTAATGTGTAACAAAATTTATTGGAGAAAGGTAATAATTGTCTAGGATCAGAGTTTATGTTGCGTTTAGTTGTCGAGTTTCCCCATACCGGGGCGGACGTAATCATGCTGAGAGTGTAGATAACTTAGGGTGTTAAGTAAATTGGTAAATTCATATTGAGGAGTATTTGGCGATACTTACGCTTCGATTTGTCGCTGTTCGACTTCTAATCTGTGCGTTGCACGTGAATATAGACGAGAAAGATATATGTACTACTGTTTGGTAAATCAATTTGTTTTGAGGGTAGCGAGTTGTTTATTACTAATGCCGCGCCTAGGCCAATGTCGTTTCGAAATGTTTTGTAGTTCATCTATTGTTTGATTTGTGATCTTCAAGTAGGTTGATGATGGCATTTTTCTTTGTTGTAGAGACCAAGCTGTTGATATTGATTGCAAAAATTCTAAGTTATGGGCCATTTTGGTAGAGAGCAAGTATATAACTTTATAATCATCAGATCTTTGTCGACATGGTCCGGAGCATTACGAAATTTCGGGATGAATTTATGAATTTTATTCATTAGATCGAGAAAGGACAAGCGGTATTTGCATCCGAGGTAATTGGCCGGATGGTCGAAGAAATTGCAGTTTCTGCAGAAGACAGAGTCAGGGTCTGCGAAATTTCGCTGGCACTCTCCGGGGGAGTGATTCTTATCGCATTTCACGCAGACGTATTTGTAGCAATAATTTATCAAGATATGACCGAATTTCTAACAATTCTTGCATTGTGGGGGGCCCTTCAAACTGCCCTCGTAGATCTAGCACCTAGATCAAATGATACAAAGACATTAAACCTATTGGCATTAAATTCCAGTGAGCCGAAAACGAATCCAGGGGAATTTAATTTTATTCGATACGGAAAATGTGTAAAAACAGTTCTATACTGTTAAAAAGGACGACGTTTGTTGTCTTTGCTGGCGTATATTTTAAAACGGCTGCAATAGAATAAAAAAAACGTAGTTAAGCTTTTTAAAAAATTAACTTTAATTACTGTTAATTATCCTATAATTCTATACAAATAAAGTACAATGTATAATAGGTTTAATATCTTATTCTATCTATTCTTAAAAAACTTATATTAGACATAGAAAAGTCGAAATAAAATAAAATTTACACGTACGAAATGAAAACTAAAAAATAATAACAATAATAAGAATCACAATCGCACAAGTATATCGTCGTTAGTAAATCTAATCGAAACGAATTCAAAATATTATAATATTTTTTGTTTTTGTTTTGATTTTGTATCTATACAATTTCGAAAAATTTGGACTACTTACAAAACTTCTGCACTTAAAACATTAGAAAATCAAAATAAAAAGTCAAGAAAAACGAGGAATTCTGCTTGCAGATGTATGTAATAAAATGGAAATATGTAGTTATGCTTCTAGCTTCTGCTCCAGAGTTATTTGGAGATTTGGGTGATTCAAGAATATAGGTTTGTAAAAGTAGTACGATTCGTAGAGAAACTAATGCAATCACATATACTTAACAGGTACTTTACATAGAAACTTACATACTGTTACCGTATTTTTGCTTCAATTAAAATTTCTTCTAAATAAGTTATGCTTAAACACATAATAATGATAACTTACTACAAAAATAAGCTAGGAAAAAAAAAGAAAAAATAACTACCAAAGAGAAAGCAACAGAAGTGATTTAAGTAAACTAAGACTCTTTTGTAACATTATGGAAATTTCGCCTTTGACTTAAACTCTTTTCTTTTACTTTCTTATTTCTTTAGCTTTGTATGATACTCTAGTTTCGTTTCGTCTATTTTTTAGTTTGTAAATATAAAGGCACGGTTTTGTTGTGTATGCTTTCTATACTGCTTCTTTTTTTTTTAGTTTGCGTAAGTTCCTTATTTATCAGTATTTGTAAAAGTACAAAAATTATGTTTTGTCCTATTTCTATGAGTAAGTAGTATGCGCAAGCAATATACGCTTTATTTTAATTTTTAAGTTTTGCTGGTAACTTTCAATTTTCAAAATAAATTAATATGCGTCTCAATTTACAGTGAATTTGGATCTTGTGGTAGATGTTTTGGATTATTTAAGAAAGCTCATAAACATTTTTAAGATATTCTGCTTTTAGAATCAGTTTTTGTAAAGTTATTGCGCAGCAAGCTCTAAAAGCATATTTCCGAATAATGTCTCAAAATAGTACGATTGACAAAATGAAATTTGTGATTTAACGTTTGACTTTCTATAAGCCAAAAATGCCAAAATGTATAACCAATTTTAACAAACTTCTCTTTCAATATGTGTCTGCGATAAAACAATGATGGCAAAGTTACAATTTAGTCCATATTTTAATTTAAATTTATTAATTGATTTTGCGTAAACGTTCTTTAGCTTTCTAGAAAATGAATCGCATTATAACAACGTTCGTTTATAACTGAAAGATAAAATGATCTGAAAGAATCGATTACTTACAAAATGAATTTATATTAAAATATGTTAGTCATTTTGAAAATTTCATCTGATAGCCATTAGCCGAAGCATAAACATGAACGTTCCAATATTTTCGCATAAATGGACATTTAGACATTTTAAATCACAAATTAATTTTGCCTGATATTATTTATAATATATATAAATGTAAACATTATAAATGAGGCTTAGGTTTTAGTTTTTTTCAATGATTTTGATTTCGTACGTGGAGTAGCACCTGCGTAGATTTTTTTAAAGATGATTTTTTTATAATTCAATATAACAAGTAATCATTCTAGAGAACAAGATGAGTTGAAAAGTTATTAAATGGGTGATAGAATTCAGAAGTTGAAGTAATTGGTTAAAATATATACGTTTTAGTAGTTCGACGGTACCCTAGAAACGAAAGAATAATTTTAAACGGAAGCAGAGAAACTTGCCACAATGAAAATTTATAGAAGAAATAAACCGCCTCCTCCAATATTTTATTACAATTTATTTGCAATCTATTGTCAAATGCACGGAATGTAAAATCGTTTAATGAGTATTATTCTAGTTTTATGATATGTTACAAATGCAAGTTAATAATTTTTGAATGACTTTAAATTCCTTAGTCCTGAACTTCAGAAACTTGGCATATATTTGTGAGTTTTAGATTATAATTCTTGGGTTTGTTTGCACTCTAATATTCCCAAATTTTCTTTATATACCGAAAGTTATTTTTACTAGACTACAAAAACATATCTATAGATGAATGAACTCGGATTCTATGTCTTTTATTGTATGTAATGGTTATATATCATCTTTTGAAATATGAGCCGTTTATTTTGAAAGTGGCGTAAGTCCACAATGTCATAAGATCGATTTTACTATATTATTTTCAAGTAAAATCGACCTTATGACATTTTGGACTTACGCCACTTTCAAAATAAACAGCTCATATATTTCTATTTAAGTTGTAGGTTTAAAAAATTGGAATTTATTTTATTGAGAGGGCTGGTATAACTTTAGAAGCTTGGGTCTTAACGGGATAAAAATCAATTAATAAAAACGACGAATATTAATAAAATGATAATAGAATTTGCAAAACAATTAACCATTTTGCTGGTAAGAAAGTAAACTTATAATCACGGTGTACAGCCTTAATCCAGCAATTTGAAACTTTTAATAGGTGTATAGTGTACAATTTCGCGTTCTTTGTGATGCGTTTGGTCGCGAAACGATTAGTGTTATAAGGTCTAGTTAAAAAAAATAATATAAGAATATATCAAATATGATACCAAGGAACTGAAGAAGGTGAATCTAATGTTTTTAAAGGGCCGAAAAAAATAACTGGAGGAGGAAAGAATTCTGTTAACAATTAAAACAAAGGTCATAATTGCTAACCGCAAAATTTCTCACATCAAACCTGTTTTCTAATTCATATGTAGTTGCATTTGTATCTATTTTTCCGAAAAATTCCGAATAATGCGTGCAGTGTTTGGAAACATACGTTGGTTGGTTTGTACCAGAACTAAAAATGGGTAGAGGGTTTAATTTGAAACTACAACTTTACTGTTTTGGTTAGGAAGTGGGTCTAGTTACAGAGTTGTGTCTATTGCTATAGGACTTCAAGAACAAGTGCGGTCAGAAGAGTTAGTGAAAAGTGTAAGTGCATGCGAGTTCGTAAATGGCCTAAGTACTATAATTAGGTTCAAGTTTTATTTGTATAAATTTATGATTTTGCGACTGAACATGAATCCTAACCCTGTTTACAAAAGCAGAAATCTGTAACCCGAAGCATAAATCATAATATCTATAAATGTTACTACTTTTATGTTGATTTATTGAAGTTTTGTTTACCTAGATAAATTATAATATTCTTTTTGAATTCAACTTGAATGACTTAAGCAGTTCGTAGATATCTATCTGTTCAACTTCAAGGCTTCACAGAAGCAAATTATCAAATTGATTTAAGAAGATATCATCGAAAGGGTTGAAAATTTGTTTGGACGATCCCGAATCTCTGTCACCGGTGACTGACAGTACACAAATACAAAGGCTTGCCGTCATAACCCAATACCAACGCACTCCTAAGCAACGCGCGCGTGGCCTGATGGAGATTTCCTTCTTCTAAATGCGCGTGGCATGTTAACCGAATTTCAAATAAAAAAAAAAAATTAAATCAATTTAAGCGTTTCGAATTTCTATTTCATAGAAACTACATATTCTCGGTTAACATTTTCAGATTATGACAGGACGAATACACGACAGTCTGTGGCTGGACTGGCTTAATGTTCACGATAAAAAATAAATTCCTTTATCACGCACTTTCGCCTTTCCTATGTAAATTAAAGTAGTAAATGTTATTATTAATTTGTTAGTGATTATGATCATACTGCAACTGAAACTCCACAGAAGTGTTATATTCAATCAAATATGTCCACACATTCTGACCGCCAAGTTTTTATAAAAAATCATAAAAGCGTTAGTTATCACATTACTTTTTCATTTTTGTTAGGTGTTACAAATTAAATTCTACTATTATTACAATGTTAATTATTAAAAACGCCAATTGCAAGTAAATTTCGCTTTTCTAAAGAAATACAATTCTCTTTGTCGTTTTGGTAAAAGAAATGTTATATTCTACTCTAATACAAATTAGTGCCAAAGCAGGCCTTTGCTGGCCATTGGTGTGTTAATGCTAGCGATTATGGCCCTCTGTACCGATTGATCGGTATGGCCGCGTCTTTAAGGAAGAAAAAAAAATAAGAATTAAAAAAAACATTTTCGTTAAAGGACAACAAAAACAAAGAAAGCACAAGGCAAGTTTTAAAGACGGTTAACAAACACATTTCATCCCCGAAAACAACTAAACCACAAATATCTCGAATGAATTCGAAAAGTATAGACATTTTTAAGTAGTTAGAATTTGAATTTTTAACTTATTTTTTTTGAAAAATGAAAGCGTTCAGCGTTCGGTGAGTGTAAAAAAAATCCCTAAGCGCACTAAATGATAAAAACGGACAAAACTATTTCGTTGTGGATAATTTTTTCATCCAAAACTGGTCGAGTGGAACTTAAATTTAGACATTAAGTAAAAAACGGACGGTAGTTGCGAAAAGCCACTAATTTTGTTAAGTATAGTAGAAAACTAAGAAAAAGCGTTAGGACGCTACTTCTAGGCTTTTGTGTTTTTAGCGAATGTATCCTTTAAAGCTGAGGTGGAAGCGCAAGAAGCCTGATTTTTATATTCTTACTTTTTCATAAGCGAGCGAACTTTCTTCACGGCCCGGTTGATGAAAGTCTTGTTTTTTCCCTTCTCCGTGGACGCTGTGGAGCTCTGCTGACTATAGTTCGATTGAGTCTCCTCCACATCGTCCTCGGCGGAACTAGTTCCCTCAGGACTTTGCCGTGGTGAATTATGTTTTGTCGTTTCCTCTGTACGTTCTGCTGGTAGCTTATGCGGCGTTTCGAGAATGCTACTGGTTTCGTTTGAATTAACGTCCAAGTTCTCCATACTCTGCGTAACATCGTCTTGGCACGTGGACTGCTCGTTGAGCAGATGCTCCATACTTCGAGATTTTCGGTTTTGGCTATGAGAATTTGTTAGGCCGGCCTTGTCTCGTCTGACGACCGGCCCATTCAGAGAATCTTCTTTCGAAGATTCTTCTACGGATGTATCTTCGACTTTGCATTCTACAGGCGGTTCTGGAATCCCATTGTCCAGCAAACCGTCCAAACTGTGACTTCTGGTACCTATCGTTGGGGGAAGGGGTGGACGGGTTGAGATTATACCACCAGCAGAACTGCGGCGCCCTTCCGCAAGTCCCGGTTTATTAAGAAGATGTTGAGTGCGATATGGGGGCATCGGGGCGGCTCCACGTTGGGCTCGTCCACTGCTGTTTGGGGTCAGCCAATGCCGCGCCGGGCTCGACGATTTTCGGAATTTATTTTGATTAACTAATTTATGATTATTATTAATATGATTGTTAAACGAGGGCGAGGGGCTATCTAGTCAATCTGAACCTGATCGCCCCGATGTTGGATTTGTACCTCCTTGTCCGCTTCCATTTCCGTTAACGTCCTTGTCGCTTCCTTTGCCGGAATCGTTGCTGTGCATTCTTTGGTAGTTGGGTGGGTGTTGGCGAACCGCTGATGCTGTGCTTGGTGTATTTGGAGTCATATCACCCCGAAGTGGGCCTCGATCACTACGTGTGTTCAGTTCACCACGCATGAACCTAGAATTTATATTAGACAATATAATTTCAATTTTGTAAAAAAAAAAATTGATTTTTCAATCTACCTCTCAAGCTTGTCCACGCAAGCATCCTGGTAGTCGTGAATCCATCGAACACCATTAAAATGGCAAACACTTCGCATATCTTCAGGAAGCTCCTCCGGATCGGGCCAGCAGAAATTGTCTATTATTGGAATAATGTTGCAATTCGAGTTAAGAGCAGCGACAATTTCCTGCACAAAAACACAATAATGAGGTGGTGTCCTCCAAAACTAGAAAATTTAATAACTTACTCTATGGACCCAGTCTTTACATTCATAGTCTTCTATGCACCGTTCTAAAGCTTTTGGGGTCAAAACCAGAATGAAGTGTTTTGCTTGGCGAATACTATTGAGGAGATTATTATCAAATTTCCCTGCTTCGAGTCGCTCTACGTCTATAAAGACTGAAAAACCACGCAGTTGCAAGTGGACCTAGAGAAATAGAAAGATTATTTAAGTAAAGTTTGTACAAGACATATGATACGATAAAATTTAAATTGAAAATAATATTCCAACGAAATAACACTCAAAATTGGCACATTATATAGTTTTCTTTTTCTGTGTTTGAAAATTTTAAACCTAAATTATATCAACATAGCTTGAAAAAGCCGACAACAATATCAAGAATGAAGTTACAGAAAATAAAATAAAATGAATCATATTAGAATTGAATTATTAATAATTATACAAGGAAAAAAATTCCATCAACAGCATTAAGTAGTAGGAAAAGTAAATAAAGTATGAAGAAAAGGCATATTGTTTTAAAGAACTTGGAAATAATATATTAAAAATCTCTAAAATACCATTTATTACATTTAGAATGTAAATATATAAAAAATTATCATTCATTATTATTTTTATTTTTTTAACAAATTTTATCACTAAAGCCAATCCTTGTAGGATCAAATTGGCGAGCAGTATTTTTCCGATACACTTGGAGCTAGAACAGAAAACCAAGAATGTTTTATTTCTACATGAAATTTACTAAAATAATATGCAGGGGATTATACGAAATATAATATGATATTGTATAAAAATAAATAATATTTAAAAAATCGTAATGGATGTTTTTTTCAAAATGCAGAAATACTTTTTTGAAAATGAAATCTAAAAATTCCTCTCTAAATGTTAATTAAATCTGATGAAAATTATAGAAGTTATGCAGCACGCTTAGTTCAAATGATTTATAAAAAAATTTGCTTTTCGGAGTTAATTCGAATTTTGGCCAAATGCACTTTCGTCAAATAAAAACGTTGAAAGTTTTGATATTATATAAGGTTTTGGACCTTACCGACCTTCCTTTTTTGAGTTTATTTCATTGACCGTAATTCCTAGGCCTGAACATGTGGTACTAAACAAAATTATACTAACCTTCAGTAAACTCGCTAGTTGCGATCCATTCGATCTCCTGTAGCTAACAAACACGTCCAATGTTTTGTTCATATTCTCCTCGGAGGACAGCGAAAGTGTGTTCTCCATGCTCTTCACAGCGTTCAATATTCTTAGTCTATGGATGGAGTTGGTGATTCCGCACTCAGCTATTAATTGATCGTCATTTATATGCCTCAGAGACTCGCGATCGACGCCTCCATTCAGCATGGAGTACGTGTAGGTGCAATATTCAGGTCCGATCGAATACAGAAACTGATGAATTTTCGCGGCATCTTTCGATGAGTAATCAGCCATTTTCTTTAAATTTTGCAACTCTCTCGTGAATCTTTTTCGTCGTATACCGTTTGTGATTCCAATATCGTCCCGGAGATTCTCTTCATTCAGCTGAAGTAGAAGGTCACCGTCGACGCGAGATTCATAGAAGTTCTGCTCGTACTCTCCAAAGCCAATTTGCTTAACCCATTCCTGAACGTCTTCGACGGACCACAAGGGGACTTGTTGAGACAATTTGTGCGGCACTTGTTCGCCTATTAAGCGAAGGGCTTGAGCCGCAAATTTTGAAGCAATGGCATTGGGACAGCTGGCAACAATTTTAAGAGGTTCGATAGCACCAATCTCTTTGAAAATCTCCGTCTTGCCTTGCTCCTTTTTGATTCCTGCTTCCATGCAAAAATGGAAGGCAGCAAGGTTTCTAGCTTCTTCTCGATTTGAGCTTAAAACAGGGACTAGCCTCTGCAACCAAAACTTGCTTTGTCCATGGGCATGCGCTAGATTCGATTTTGCAAATTCGGAAGGATTGTGAGTGGTCACAAATGGTTCCACTAAATCTAGCGTCCCTGACTTGAGTACTTCAGCTTCAATTTCCTTGTTGGCAACTAGGACAGCTATGGCTAGGCAGGCATAGTACTTGATATTGTCGTCATCATGAAAGGCTAGCGGAAACAGCCACATCGGCACCTTTCGGTTGATCATTGCTTCTTGATTTTCAGCTCCACCATATAAGGATAGATTGGCTAAGGCGCCGGCGCAATGGCGAAGAGTTTCTACGTCGTTCTTTCTGCATTCGAATAGTACGGCATCTAAGCCACCTAGTCTGATCACATCGGAGCAGGTACTTTCGCTGTGCTTGAATAAGTGTTCAAGTATTCCGGTACCTATTCTTGAATGATCCGTTTTCAAATTCTTTGTGCAAACGCATGCAACATTTACAACTTTCTCTAGGCCATTTTCAACGACATGAGATCTATTTTCTGTAGTCAAACACTGCTCCAATAATCTGGCTGATGAGAATTTAACTTCACTGTCTCCTTCGACACAGTTTTTCATTAGTAAGTCCAATCCTCCACTTTGTCTGAGGGAATTGCACAGACTGTAGCCCAGCTCATGGCCATGCGTTGGCACTGCCCATGCTCTTTTAATTATTTCGTTTATCTTATCCAGAACACTTGGTGCTTTCTTGATTGTCTCTGGCTTTTGGAGGTTCTTAACGTAAGAGTCTAGATAATCTGAGTATTTATTGATTGCCAACTCAATGTCCTTCGAGGAGCTGTTGGAGCATAATCTCTCCAAATCGTCGAAGCTCAGATCTTCCATCAGAAAATTCCCATTCATAGATTTGCTGAGTTGTGACGAGGAAATCATGCTGCTGCCCGTGCTGCAAACGCCCTTTTTGGTTATTGTAAAATTCGATTGTGAAGCTGAGGAGACATGCTTTTCTTGGTTGAAGATACCGCTGGACGTGACTGTTTGTCGTTGCTGCGCCTGTGCAACGGCCTTTTTTTCTGCACTGAAGGAATCACTCTGTACCTTAATGCTGGCGGCCGCAACGTTATTCGATGCCTGCTGCGTAACATCTCCCGAACGAAGTGATCGTGCTTCCTAGAATAAACATAAAAAAATATTATTATTATTATTATTATACTGTCATTAAATATCTATGGTTTATTTAATTCTAATATGTAAAATATAATACTTTGTCTGATAATAGAAAGAAAATTATATCAACATTTTTAATAATACTGTAAGAGAGATACATATTTAATTAAATTATGATTTTGGTTTTAAGTACAAATTTAGTTTATAAATTTGGCAGACAAAAAAAATATTAAATTCATAAGTAGCTAATAATGCATAGGGTGCGCCAGCTAAAAAGGATTCGCTTTATATTACCAGATCCCTTATCTAAAAGCTTTCGAAAGCAAACTGAAATTTTATTAAATTTGTATAAAAATTTTTGGGTATATGTTTTAAATCACCCTGCAACATTTTAAGTATTCGCTTTAAGGATTAACTACAGTTTATTTAATAGTAAATTTTCAGGTGTTTCATTTGGTTGCTTTTCTGGCTAACATACTTACCTGAACAATTCTAAGGTTTTAAATTTGGAAACTGAATTGAATTCTAATTTTGGAAAAAAAAAACGATTTTATTCAAGAGGAATCACTGTTAAGATGTCTTTATAATTTTAGAATATTCAAAGATAGCTTTTAGACTATTTCTCTCTAGACAAGATGAAAAAGGATAAATCTTAGAACTCTCCTTTTAAGTGGTAGCAGAATAAAATAAAAAAGGTTGTAAATCTACTAAATCACGTGGATTTTCATACAACAATTTCTTCACTTTTGTTTTCAAACGCTTACCACTTGGAAGGTATCATATAAGCGATTTTTTAAAACATTGAATAAATTTGGATTGTTGAAAAGCTTTGGCAATTTGCTTTTCCTAATTGAAGTAATGCTGGAGATGATGTTGCTTAATAAATATGACAGCACTAATTCATTTAAGTTTTGAATTTCCGCTAACTTAGAATCAAGTTCTTCTCAGTTATTCATTCATTCTAGTCAGTTTTCCTTGGATTTCTCAAGCCAGATATGTGGTCACTTTGACACTGAATTTAAAAAGCTTTACCAGGAGTTCCGGTTAAGTAAAAACCTGCAAAATTCTAATGGAATTTGCAATGTATTTGACGTCAGCAAACAGTTTTATATAGATATGTACTTGTTCGAAATTAAATTCTCTATATTTGGAATTCCACTGCTGTAGTTAATAGTTTTCGTTTGTTACTTTCTATAACTCAATTAAGTTTACTAGATCAAACGAACACAGTAAGACACTTTTAAATTTTATGTTAACTTAAGTGATTTCAACGATATATGCATATATTTGTAACTAACTTTTGCCTACGACTTTGTTTGCGTAAGCCAATAAGTATGCTTGGCTGCCTTGGTTTTAACCGAAGAAATTTTTATGCCAATAAGCTTCTACGCCTTCTATGATAGATACATATATTGCAAAGATGAGAGATTGACTTTGGAAAAAATGTTGAAGTCAAAGCCAAGCAAATTTCGTTTACTAGCCAATTATTTTAGCATTATGTACTCGTACCAATTTTATCAATGAATGTGTAAATTCTTTCTTTTTAAAAATAGATTTTTTTAAGGCATTGTTAAGAAATCTTGAGATTTAGTCCATTATTCAAGAAATATGTATCTGTTGAAAAACTCTTTCTTTATTTTACGGAATTAAATTTTGTTAAACAAATATTTAATAATATAACCTCTAATAGAACCTCCACTCTAAGAACACAATTTTTTGAAGTATTTATCACCTTATAAAGGTGGTTATTATTCACAAATGTAATAACTAAGATTCATATACATACATAGTTAGTTTAAGCTTTGTATAAACAAATTAGTTTACCATAGCTAACTAATAGTTTTACAATTATATGTCCAAATTTTGGTGTCTATAAGAAAGCTATTTATAATTTTAATATAAAAGATTTTTTTGCATCTTGCATCGACAAATAATTCACATCACATAACCGAGATCACTAAATGGCTGAATCTTAAATCTTAAAGTGAAATAATCTATCAGTACAATTAACAAAATGTTTAGTTTAAGTAGGGAATTTCAATATTTCAAAAGTGACGAAACAATTTCGTTAAAATGATAATATTAATTTAACAAATATCAAAATAAATTTGAAATATTTCAAATAGCTTTGATAAGACTTAATAAAAAAATTGATAAAATGTAATTTATTATGAAACCCAGGATATCTCTCACTAGTGTTTTTATAAATTTTAATTATGTTTGAGGCGCTCAAAAGAATTCAGTTTAAATTCTACGCAGAGATTTTTAATGAAGATTAACCCTTGATAAATTTCCTCATTCTAAAAATGTCTTAGAATTATCCAAAAGCAAATCTTAGAAATATAAAGTACTTTCGGTTTTTGTATCAATGCTCGATTGTGTTTTTGGAGACCTAGTGAAAGACAATGCACTCAGTGGGGTGAGTGAAAAAAAGGAAATGTTGACACATCTCTATGGAAGGAGGACCAAAAAAGTTATCATCGTTTTTGCTTTTACTTTTAGGAAAATCCGCACGGCCGATGGGCTAATGGACGATTTTTAAGGGTTAATTTATTAGTTTTCAGCCAAATTGGCATACATCTGTAGTATTTTTAACTTAAAGTTTTCGTTTTGACTTCGATTTGAATTATATTTTTTATGTTTTAAATATAATTTAGATTTTATACTAAAATTATCAAGCGCAATTATTTTAATCCATTGTAAAGTTTTTTGGGGCATATAGTACGATTTGTTGATTTGATCTACTTAGATATTCGATAATTATGTGTGTGTAGTAATTTTGAGAAACGAAAACACTAATAAAAGTTTTGGCACCAATGATTGGAAAAACATAATGTGGTAATTGGGGTGGCCATTAAAGAACTCCATTAAGCGAAAAACATGTTCTATCTCCACCTCAAAATCACCGGATTTCAGTAAACAAAATGTGTCTAAACAATCCGACCAGGTTTTTCATGTTTTGCACATTTGACTTATTTATATCAACAAAATTTCCAAATACCTCTTTTTCCACTTCTATTGGGATCTCGCGGATGCCCTTGTTCACAGGCGACATTAGCGGAGGCGATAATCGATATTGGCTGGACCCGGCAGAGAGCGGCGGCGAAAAAGGACCTTCGACGATTGTAACTCGCGGACTTGGTGGATTACCCAGATATTTCCCATCATTCGGCGGCGGTGAAATCGGCATCTCTACGATCGGACTGGGCGAACGCGTTGGAATAAAGTCAGACTGACCGCTCGACCGGAAGATGCCTTTCCGAACGGGCCACGGGGCCTGGCTCATTTTCGCGACGTTAATTCTTTCTCGATGAGCAACTGATCACGCTATCGAATTGTCTAATTCGACACTTGCCACTCTTTAAATAGTACTGGTTAATTATAGGCGCTATCAAAATATTTTTGCTATTTTAGACTCACTCTCGACCACTGTGCAACGTGTTCTTCACGACAGTCAACAGTTTCACGTTCGTTAATTAGCCGCGTCGCACCCTTGTTTTGCAATGCAATCATATGTCCATCGCAATGCTTAATTAACGCAACCACACTAATTTTAGCTAAAAACTCAATCACCAGGCGAAACCAATTACTATCCACTGCTCGAAGATCACTGGGTATGTTTCGAGAGCGAATATCTCTAGAAGATTCGTTAAAATGTTCGTTGCGCACGATCGCTTATGTTGTAATATCCGTACTCGTCCTTTTAACGGTTCAACAAAAAGGGGAATACGTGTCTTTTCGGTGGTTCGATCGAGGGCTGTTTAACAGCAGTTTCGGTGCAGTAATTTGCTCGATGTAAAGGTCGCCTTCTATCTATTCTGAACGAAAAAGCGCGAATACGTCGTATCTTCCGCGATGAACTGAGAGGGGATTGTACCGAAATAGATTTTCACATTGAGAAAAGTTTTCAGGCGATTTTTCGCAGACATTGTTGAAAATATTCGGAAACTTTACTTCGCGGCAATGGCGAATAAAGTTATTTTCGTTTTATGAATTATTGAGAATTTCCCACGGCACATTTTATGCGAGCGGAGGAAATTATGGCCCAAAAAACTCTATAGTAAATTTTTGATGCTACTAAAATATCTTCACCCCTCTATAGTAGCTTTTTTTTGTGTACAAAATTCTTATCTAACAATTAGAAGTATTATTATCAACGATCTCGTTTTAGTAATGGACTTATCTCTCTCAACACCATATAGTGTTTTGATTTAATTTATTCTTTGATAAAAGACAATAATTAATATTTTTAGACAGTAGGTACTACAAGTCATTGTAAATGTTTATTATATTACAACTTCCGACTAATATCCCTCTGGATTTACTAGGATTCACGACATTCATTTCAATTATGTGACACTGTATAATCGTTTTATTGATTTTTTCCCTTTCCAATTTTATATAACTATGTATTTTTTAATAGTATATCTCACTACACATTTCAGATATTTGCTGATCATAATTATTAATAGTATATCAAGTCATCTGAGATGAAGAGAAAGTATACTAACTTTATTTTTCCTCACAAGAGTGTATTCTTTAGTTTTGCCGTTTCCCATAATCACTGAATTTAACATAATGCTTTTTACATCTATACAAAAAAAAACTTTGAATTTCTCTTAAAATGAAGTGTTCTGTTCCAAGACGAAGTGAGCATATGGACTAAAAATTTTTTACTTATTCCTTGTTTTTGGAATGCCAGCAAAATTTGTTCGCGTAATAACAGTTGTCGCTAAGCAAATAATATGACGTCGACGTTTCAAGATCTTTTCACAATTCTAATTAAGCGAATTTTCGTCATTCTTGTAGGTGGCAATTATTAATATAGGTTTGAATGTGTGCTAAACCAATTCATGTTGAAATATTTTTTGGTATGGAATACGTCAGCAGCTATGACGCAGATTTACAAGAATACATAACGATTAAATAATAGACGAATTCTACCAACCTGCTATCACTTAAGAAACATAAATCAACATTGTTATTAAAACTCATTCCTAATTGAAATTATAGGATCAACTAATTCAAAAATGTTCAAATATTTATGAGATTTATAATTTAATTTTAAGATCTATAATTTTTACTAAACATCATCTAAATTGCTAGTAAACAAAAGATTAAAAAAAACTGTTAGATATATTATAAAGGATATTTTCTCAAATAATTACATGATTTTGAGATGAAAACATGTTATTAAGGAAAATACTTCTGACATTTTTATGTCATAATTGCACTGACTCTGACTCTTATTTTCTAAAAATTAATTAAAAAATAGGTAACAGGTTAAAAATAAAGGAACAAATGTTGAGTTTTTTGATTTATCGACTTTCAAAAATTAATTCTTTTTATATGCTTAATGTTGTAGAATATATGTACATATTATATACAAGGCTATTGGCCTGTTAATTAAAAAGAATATATACAGCTCGCATAGTTTTTTTTATGAAATTATTTTTATTTGTTCGTTTTACTTTGTCTTGATTGCAAATATTTTAAATGTGTTGAAATTTATGAACATATTCTAGTTTTCACGAAAATTACAATTTAAATATCCATGATAACTACTTTTTACGTACGACGAGTATGCTTGTCATAAAACAAAATATTTCTATATGGCCATGACGAGTATACTCGTAAAAGACATCTAATTGATTAAATTACACATAGGTACTCGCACTGTTTACGACTTTAATATTGGAAAAATTAAATAAATGTTTTTATAACTTTCTTCATTACGATATAATTGAAATAAAGAATCAAAACCCAAGCTTGCAACCTCAACTAGCCTTTCAGGTGATGCAATTTTTCTTTAATTCCCAATAGACACAACGAACTATTCACTAATTCAGCCTAAATGAAATTGTTTTATCTACCTGAACTGTCCTCAAACGAAATATAAGTCTATGAGTTGTTTCATGTCGACGTCATTTGGTCCCAAAGGCCTTATCAGTTAAATTAATAAGCTTCTACTTATATCTGGTAGAGAACTCGTAAAACCCACTCTGGAATTCCCGGGCTTGATCGATATTCAAAAGCACCCGAATTGTTATTACCTTGGCCTGACGTCCGTTTTTCGAGCAGGACTGCCTGAACAGGATTACAGCACAGCACTTAGCACTTTTTCTGAGGCAGCTAGTTATTAACATTTTAAACGGACGACTGTGCAGGATTCAATGAAAATCCCGGCGACACGGCGACTCGACACACGCTAGCAGTTACTTAGCATTTTCTCGAAGAAAATCGATAAGAACGTCCTTGGTGGCGAATGTGTACGTCTACTGTTATCCTTTTCCACGAATTGTTGTTGATCAACTTTCGATTTATTTAGATTAATGCGTCCTATTCAAAAGGATTGGAATGCTCCTACTAAGTGCTTTGGGAACATATTCACTACAGAAACACACCTAATTTGATAGTGAAATTATAGTCGCTCTGTTGGAGTTGCTCGACGGCCAATCACGTTCTGATAGCAAATTCAAGCACTTCTAGCTTTGGAAACGAGAAAAGTTCATGAACTAGCGAGTTATGCGCATTGTATGTGCAAATTCTTCTGCTTTGGGATTTTTAGGGACTTCCCTCAGACGGAGTTAAACACCTCTTTGCTACTGGTCGAAATTTATGATAAGATACATTGTTTTTCCCATGGGGGTTTGTTCATATTTGAATTTTCTAAAGGATAATGAGTTACACATCTATTAAACTTTTACCTACCTTAAGCATAGCTGCATTTTCTTCAGTTTTGATTCCATCAACTTCTACTCTGTTTCTCATGGCAGCAGCAGTCTTAGCCTCTTGATAGTCCAAATCTCCAGTTTGCAACCTTTTGACCTCAGCTGAATTGGCTGTTTCATGTTCTTGACTGAATCCATCCGTTACAACTTTTGTCTTTGATTCAGACTTGACTCGCTTCTCCTCAAATTTCACCGTGTCTACGGTTGTTGTACTTCCGGTCGTCAAGTGACCATTGGCCAGCTCGCTTGGTACAACAGATAATGTTGGCGACAAGTCGAGTTTCAGATCGTCCCCTTCGTTTTCACCATCTGGAAATGTTACCAGAGGCTCTGATGGGGTGTCTACTAAATTTTCGAGAGATGACCTTATTCTACAACATATGAAAACGATTTTAATTTTTTTTTCAGCAAAACGGGGATAAATATTATTTCGCTTCTTACCTCTGTTGAAGTTGACTCATTGCTGACGAACTGTTGCATTTGAGGTCTCCTAATTGTTGTGTTGCAGTACGGCCCATGGCTAAATCGTTGATTTCTAGCATAGAATTCTTAATTTCACTGAGGTCGCGCTTTAAAGCATTTGCTTTCATCTCAGACGTCGACGACGATGAGGTAACGTGATGTAGTCGCTGTGACGAAGATTTTTTCTCTACACGTGTTGTCGTACTACTGTTAACGACCTGGAATAAGAATAAAAGTTAGTAGAAGTGAACGCAAATGCGAAGAAAGATATTATTTAATTTAGTCGTTTCAATGATACATTGATACAAATATATTTTAAGCAAATTTTTAACATTTCCTCAAAAACAAGGGGCGGTCAGGGGGGGGGGGGGGGGGTATTACGTTCTTCTGTAAAGGCATTAATAATACCAATGATTGCAACAATATTGTCGATGACAACCTTATGTCTAATATATTCTTTTTCTTTTTTGAAATGAAATGAGGATTCCGGTCGAAATGCCGACCAATTATTGGGCTCGTGAGCCTTGGCGAACAAGCAATCGTTCTTAAAAATTAGAATTTTTCGCCATATCGTAGGGTATACGCGATGGAGTTGAAGTTGAAAAATGTTCTCCAAAGTCAGTTCCGAAATAAGTAAAAGTTTCAAAAAAAATATTCCTAAAGTAACTCTTCACCTTCATCAGTATTATTTCACTCAACAACTGCAATATTATCATCACGTATAAATGAAATGTATATCAAATAATATAAAATTGCAGTTATGAACAGTGGTTGATCTATTGTTCTACTTCTCCAAACGCAAATAATAAGATTGAATTTCCTCCAAAATACAGAAGAAATATCGAAAAAACGAAAATTTTCGGCAAAAGATGCATATAAGTTATAAAATTTTCTAATTTTAGATTTTAGACTTATCCTAGTGGTAAGATAAATTGTTTACTCCAAGTTAGCTATAAGAAGTTTAGTTGAAAACATCCCATGCATGATGGATCTAAACGATCAAGTTTGATCCTCCAACTTCATATTTTCACAAGAAAAACGCAAATTTGATCCTCCAACTTCATACTTTCATAAGAAAAACGCAATTTAGTGCTCAAATTGAATAAGATTTGAATTTTAATTCGATCAAGAAACTTTTAAGAAAAGCAATAACCGTGATACAATTTGTGTGGGTAAATCGTTTATCCTGGTATTTCATACATAATATTCAAACCATATATACTACCAGATGCTAAAATCCGCTTAATATTTATTTCTGAAAGAATTTGTTTTTGCATAGTTCATAGTAATATGTTAAATAAATATCTGAAGTGCTGAGAAGGTATTATAACTATTATTTGTTGTCGTTACACATCGTCGCTAGAATATGAAAAAAAAAATCGAAATTTACTTTTGTCTTTAACGCTATTAAATAAAGTATTTATAAAATAAATAGCTTCCTTGTTAAAATAGAATTACAGCAATATTTCTGAAATCGTACTTAACTCTGAAATCCTGTTTATCGTAAACTTAAACACCTTTTGAAACCATTAAATATTTCATTATCACGGATTTGCATGACCTCTCCATGTTTTTCAATTGAGAATTAGTCACATACTATTTTGCAAATAATAAATTACCAAAAGATATATTTAACACATGACAAATAAGTCTAGGAATTCAAAACAACTTGTATCAAGACATCAAAAAGCACATTTCTTAACTGATATTCCAATCGTGCATACAAAATAGGACAAACAGAGACCGCGTGTATAAGATAATAAACTTTCACTAAATTAGGCACTCTATATATAGGCTAAATAAGAGAACCACCATAAATACAGCACTTTACATCTGACGAATACAAGCACAGAATATTTAGTATATTCAAGACAAAATTATTCTTAACTTTCAATTTCTTTTATTTAAAAGGAATTTGAACAATTTGCTCTTTGTACTTTTGAAAATTCGCTATATCTAAAATACACGATTTTCATTATTAAATCACAAATGAAAGTTATAATTTAATAAACTTACCATAAATTGTTGCAAAAAAGTTTTCAAATGAGTTTTAATTAAATAAAGTTCAAACAAATTCTTTTGCACTATATTTTTCAGTGGATTTTATAAACATTAACATAAAACTGCTTAAAGGTGACAATCCTTTCCCGTTTCGTATAACAGTAGAATCACGGTAACATAAATATTTTCACAACAGTTCAATCGTCAGATATTAGTAATAAATCGCTTTTAAGTAGTTCGCTTAAGATCAGTTGTTCGTTCGAAGCGGTATGATTTTTCGATCGCAAGTCTCGCACTAAAGTGCAAGATGTTTGTGCCCAGCGATCTTCCTAAGATCGGTCTACAGAAGTTTTCAATGTGTTCGCGGTATTTCCTGAGAAAAAGCTCACTTTTTGGCAAGCGATTTGGGAAAAATTATTCTAAAAATATTACTAACAATATCGCATGCGAATTCGTTCGTAGTTCGTGTCGAACTGGACAATATTCGTTAAAATTAAACCATCATATAAATTCGTTCTCAGAAGTAGCAATAAGATTTACTTAACATTTTTTGAAAATTGATAACACTTGCATGCTGGCAGATGCAATTTTCTTGATAAGAAAATGTAGTTACTAAAAGATGTACAGGACTGCAACTATGCAACATAAGAGTAATAATTTATATGAAGGCGTAATATTGAACACTGAAAATTGAAGGTGCAGTTACAGTGCAATTCGTTTCAAGTGCCTGATGTGATTTGATATATGTCTTTTAATAGAACAACATAAAGGTTTTATTGATTTTTGTATTTAAATCTTATTTTATCTATCTTACATGTTCCACCTATTTGATATCTAGTAGAACAGCGGGCGCATATATATTCTGTCTCTGC
Organism: Philonicus albiceps; assembly: GCA_963969385.1. NCBI lineage: Eukaryota > Metazoa > Arthropoda > Insecta > Diptera > Asilidae > Philonicus > Philonicus albiceps. The sequence goes on along the minus strand of OZ017772.1, from coordinate 45,118,553 downwards.
GCTTGGATGGTATTATGAAATACTTTTTTCGGGAGGTATGACTAATATTCGATCGGTCAAGATCACTTATGCAAATATCCACATGGGTTTGGTGTCGCCTGAGTTTGGGTATAAAAACACGCGAGCACGTTTCATCCCAGACGAGTGAGAAGAAGGCACAGAAGAGCTTTTCTGATAATTCTTGGAATATCCAATGTATCACAGGCTAATAACCTACGGCGGCATCAGATACCTTCTTAAAATTATGATGACACAATTTATTTATGAACCGTTTCTTTGACTGTGGAATTCTTACCTGTTGTGACGTTGATGAGGTTTCCTTAACACTACTGGAACTAGAACTAGAATTTATTAAGTTTTGCCTAGTATTTGATGTGGTTGTTGTGGCTGATGCGGCACCCAATGTGCCACTTTTCTTATGAAAATTCTCAAGCATTGCTGCTGCAGCGGGACTGACATGTTGTGTTGAGTCGGGAAAGTCCGACATCTGCAAGATAAAAAATATATTTTATATATTAAGATACATGTAAAAAGCGAATACGATATTTAGACTAAATAAGTAGTATTAAAGAAACGTTCTGCTGAGATACCAGCGTAATTTTTACAATTTTGGGTACCCAATCCTTTCCAGATTTTACAACTTATACATATATTGTACTCGTATATTATCTAATATTTTAAATTCATATTGACAATAACCTTTTTATTGACTATACAATTTAAGTTTTCATGCCTTTATTCGATTTGATTGATGATGACATTGTAAATAGTCTCTGACTAAGTAATCCATTTGAATTTCAGCTACTCGCATCTGTGTTTTCAGATTTTTTTGTGCAATGTCTCTCAATAAATGATTGATTGCATTGCATTAATTAATAGTACCTCTTCTTTTGAAATAATTCATCTGATCTTTACTTAGTAACAAGGGAATATTTCTTCGTTGGTTGCTTTTTAAAATGCAGTGGAAAGCTTTTATTTCAATTTAACGCATGTGGTAAGGGAAGTTATTCAATAAGAACTTTTTTGTGTTAAATATTATACAATTTCATTTAGTTTTAGAGATTTAGCAATCTGTGTAGATTACGCACTTAAACGATTTTTATGAAGATATTTTTTCCAACTAAAACTTACTTATATAGATAGTACACTGTTATTTAAAAATCTCTAAAATTGTATAGAATTGTAAGTTTATTTATCGCAACATAAAAGTATGTTATTGGTATCTTTAGCACAGGATAAATAATTTTATTTGACTACTATTTAAAGTCTGAAAATAATTTTTCTTTTTATCTCTTTTATGCACTTTATTCGTTGACAAATTGATAAGTTTAATAACATAGTAAAAATATTAATACTAATTAACATTTTTATGTTTATAGACTGCAGCTTAAAGAAAAGTTTTCTTATGAATAGAAAATAGATCATTAAAAATATTTAGCTTCCTTAAAAATTAGATTTATGAATAATATTTAATACCCAAAATACGAATATGGTAGGATATTAGTTAACCGGGTCGGCTTCGTTATGGTGTAGTAATTAGGTATCAGACAAATATTTTTGACGGCAATCGCTGACGAAGGAGAAGAGCTCCGGATCGTGCTTACCGTGCACAATACCTTTGATATACTATCAGTGATTGATACAGGAAAATATTTGATGAGACATTCAGGGTTGGGCTGAAAATATTTTCCGTAATGGCAGTTTGAGTTGTAGAATCAAAAAAGTCATACGGAACCATATCTGGAGAACATGGTGCTTCATCGCTGATTGTGGTAAAGTGATTGGCCGAAAATTCACGAACAAAAAGGGAATGTATGTAAACATATTAGTAGAACAAAGTATGAACTTTGAGCCTACCTAGTTCGTTCTTTTGGAAGTCCGAACATTAAGGTTTTCTTTAAGATCGTAGCTAGGTTATACTAGTTTTCAGTTTTTTCAAAGTTGTGAACAATTCTAAAATATCACAAGGAAACATTTTCAGTAAATATAAACGCAACAATATCACTACTTAAAAAAAATCTTATATTGGTTAGTTTAAGTTTAGCAACCCAAATATACTCAAATACGAGTATACTCGTATTATGACAGACAGTTAATTTATTTTATCTCGGATTAACGAAATGGGTCGATATACGTTTGAATAACGCTGGAAAATACTAAAAAGCCACTTGCAAAGCGGTGAATCTTCTAACGAAACTATAACGAAATTACTTTCAAAATTCGGTAGATAAGAAGCAATTCCTGAATTAATTAGTGTTTTCAGGAAATGAATTCACGCACTTCTTTAATGCGAATTTTGTATAAAGACCTCGGATTGAACCCGTACAAAGTTCAATTGGTACAGGAGCTGAAGCCACATAACCATCTGCGTTTTCGTTTCTGGAACTCTTGTACGAAGATGACGAAGTAAGAAATTGCGGTAACCATAGGTCAAATAGAGCTCCATACGTACTGAAAAATTGGGTTGATCGTATGGACTACTGCAAGGTTAGCTGAGGAAGACATTTGAATGAAGTGATGTTCCATAATTAACAGGAAGGATTGTACTTTCGAATAAAAGCTTCGAATTTCGAAGAAATATTTTTTGTTTTCTCTGCACTGAGAGAAAAAATGTTTGCAGAATTATTAAAAAACCACGTATAAATTACCATATTTCTACTCCAATTTTGTCTTCCAAAGTTTTGGGTAAAATTACCATATTACATTTGGGAAAATTTATACAAAAAGCTTACAAGGATTCTATATACGCTTGGGGGAACCGATACAGACTATCCTTGTGTGTGGTATTTTAGACAGTTTACGAGTATATGTGGGTCAATATTTGATAATTGGCCAAAACAGGTCCCCATAACTATTTTGTAATTTTAATGTAATATTTAAACTTAATAGTATTTTCATAATGTAGTGCAATACTTTGTTTACATATCCAAACACTTTGGTGAGTATATGTTTGGTTTTCATATAGTAAAAATAAACAAAAAGTGCTAGATGTCATATTTCCTGTCGGTGGAATTTTCCTTTTTGGTGACATTTTTTAATAATAACATGGAGAATTAAAAATAAATTATAAAAGCTTGATTACATTCACATTGTATGCACATTAATCTAAAACTGTTCAATATTTTATTTAAGATAATATGATATTAAACTAAAAAAAAATCATAAAAAATCTAAACGAATGGTCACGGCGTCATTAGGCTGCCGAAATTTAAATTTGAATTTACCGCGTTTTATAATGTCGCGGACAACGAATGAGCGCATTCCAAATGGACGCGGTGTCCATGTTTGTGATTGGTGAGAAGAGAGACGCGGTGTCGGCCGTTGCTTCGGCGTTGCAAACTGATTATGGCATGTGCGTGCGTATAGTTGATACACTTTGTCATTTACCTGTGAGGCAATTAGGAGGTGAATCGTAAGTAAATTATTCTGCTTTTTGTAATAAACTTTCACGAATTAAGATATAATTCGTATCACCTGATGATTTTGCTGTTATATTAGTTATTAGAATGTATGAGAAATATAATGTGCATTTTTGTCATTTTCCTGTGGTCATTCTCCTGTTATTTTCTTGACAGGAAAATGACTCCGTGGCAGGAAAATGACAACACAAGGTAAGTAATGTTATTAATTTATTGTAATTTTGTTTCAGTGTGCAATAATTATGGCTCCAAAGAAAAAAACCCGAGAAGAAGTGTTAGAAAGAAAGCGAGAATTGGAGAAAATGAGATACCAACGAATTAAGAACGATAATGAAGAAAGAAACGCATTGAAACAAAAGAAGAAAGAATACTATTTAAAAAGAAAAGCGGAGGGTAAAATTAAAAACATTGCTGAATTAACTCCTCGGTGTAAAAGAGCCAAAAGAAAAGAGTGGCGAAAAAATACAGCAAAATATAGGGAAAAGAAAAAAAATCTTTGCTCAAAAATCCCTAAAATCGAATAAAGTGTATCGATTTGATAGTTATTATATAGATTTAACTTGGCTCTATTACTTAGACATCAATTATGTATAAAATACGACAAAAAATATATTTTTTTTTTGTAGTCGTTTTCGACCGATTATCAAATATTGACCCATGTATTCAAATTCGAAATAATAACACTCAATATTTATTTATTACGTAGAAACATGGTGCCAAAGTTTTCCAGCATATAAGCCATTTATATAGGTTATCCAAGATGAATTAATCAGTTTGTAGACTTATTATAATAACCTTAGCTTTGCGCAAAATGCCAATGTACTCTAACCGTTTTGCAAAATTTTATATCAAACATTTAAGTCAATTATACAATTTCTAAGACATTATACCTAAATTTTGGAAAACAAATTTTCCAAATGTTAGGGCAATTAATAAAGTTATTTACCTTTAGAAAACCTAAGTTTGTTATAAAACAATAAATGTATACAAGTGTAAGGTTTGTTCAAGTTTTGGACCAATACGCTTGCGATTTTGTTGAGCTGATTTTTGAACTAATTTTAAAAGCATTGTCATACTATAACATTTTTATTCCAAAGTTGTACATACATTTTGTAGTACCATAAAAGAGTGACACATGTGGAATGGCATTGTTGTTCTTAGAAATGATTTATGGATTTACTTAAGAGCTTAAAAGATCGAATCATGGTGATAAAAACGACACGATTTCTGATTGGCCATGGTGCAGAAAGCTCAACTTGACCGCATTCTGAAACATATAAATCCAGTTAAAAGAATTTTGTTTATACCTCCCATCGTCTGCAACAGGCAGCCGGTGCTCAGCGCTAAGTTAAGAGAGACAATCAGTCACCATTAGAAGGTGACGTGTGTAAACATCAGTGCGACGTCCCTCAAATAAACAATTTGAAAAGCTTCCAAGTCAAGCCTCGGCAGAAAAAAGTGTGACCCAAGAAAATCTTATCAAATGTTGCCTGTGTGGTTTTGAGGATTTAAAATTGTTGCGTGATGACTGACCACGCGAGGAATGTTGTTTTTCTACTGAGAATTGTTTATATCTCTTTCTGGGCGCAACGATAACGGGGAACAAATTTTTTTTTTTAAATCTTAGGTGATTTAAAGTGTTAACATTTACCATCGGTCGTATCAAATTTCTATTTAATTCCGTCAACGATTATTTTGGATTAATTCATAATCGAACTGGCTTGCAGTAGATTTTGATTGCGACTGTAGTGTTCGGTTTATTGGCCAATATAAAACATTTATAGTTTCTCAGACTATTTGGGACATTAAATATTACCTATTTTAGAAAGTTAACTCAACTTAATACAGTGGTTTATTTCGTTTTGTTTTTATTAATACCGATTGTTTTCAGTCCAGAACTAGTGAATATGAGGCTACAGTGTATAAAATAATTCTTTTTATGAAGCGAGATTTTTCTAGAAAATTCGCCATTAAGAGTTTAAATCGTAGTATACGGGATATTGAATAGCTATAAAATACGCAGTTGTTTCCTAACTTAAAATAAACAAATTTTAATATATTATAAGAATTTTATTATTATAATTTTAACATAGTTGATCATACTTTAGATTTCTAAAGCCCAGACAATTGAACAAATTATGACTTTCCACTTTCCAGGAATCAATTTTACTAATGTCCTGTTATTTTATTTCATATATTTCATATTTATATATTTCAAACCATTATAGCAAGGTATACAAGAATACAAATCGTTTTTAGCACAAATATTGTTGGTATACTGAGCGAAAAAAATCATATACAGTGGCAGTCAAAAGTAAGTTTACATGGGATAAATTAGATTTTATCTATTAACATTACGACTTAGTTGCTAACATAAAATCTCTAATGACTATATTTAAACTGCTGCACTGGCAATACACTCTTATTTAGGGAGAATTTTACATAACGGTATCTATTCTGAGATTTACTCGATGAAATACAGTGAAGTTATTAGTATTAAGCAGTCAGAAATAAGTTTACAACCATCTGTAGTCAGTGAAGAAAGGTTTTCGATGTTATATGTTGGATAATTTTGGTCGAATTATTTTTGTCTTATTCTAGAGCTTAATATAGTAAGTGATTTAAATATTGATTTTCATCCCCATGTAAGGACAAATTTTTATTTTGTAGGTAGTCGAATTTCAACAATATATTGTAGTTTTTTTTAATTTTTAAAATATAATGGCCAAATTTAAGCACCTGACAACCGAAGAGCGGAAGACAATAATAAAACTTAACAAAGAAGGAAAAAACCTTAGAGATATTGCAGCAATATTTGAAAAAAGTGCAATGGCAATTTGTAAGGTTATTAAAACCTTCCAAAATGAGAATCGCATTATTGAAGCAAAACGATCGGGAAGACCCAGAGTGACTGAAAACAGAGTGGACAGAAGAATTCTAACACTTTCCTCATCAAACCCTTTAATGTCAGCCGTTAAAATCCGAGGAAAACTAGTAGAAGAAGGTAGAAATGCTCCTTCTGTGGAAACCGTTCGAAGAAGGCTTCGAGAAAGTGGAAAAAACGGACGGGTAGCACGCGAAATACCGATGCTGAGTAAAAAGAATAGACAAACAAGAATGGACTTTTACAACGAGCATGCTTTAAAGCCGGAAAATTTCTGGTATAGGATTTTATGGACCGATGAAAGCATGATTAGAATGTCACACAGTCATGGCCGTATGTACGTTTGGAGAGGGAGCCGACAATCATTCTCCTATGAGTGTACCCAACATACTTTAAAAAGGCAGGATAAGGGCATAATGGTATGGGGTTGTTTCTCAGCATATGGAGTAGGTAAAATAGTATGTTTGGAAGGAAAAGTAACTTCTGCTATATATTTAAATCTGCTCAAAGATATTATAATACCTGAAGGTAAGAGACTGATTGGCGAAGATTTTATCCTACAGCAAGATAATGCGCCAATTCACACTGCCAAAATTGTGCTTGAATACTTAAAGGAGAATAACATTAATGTTCTGAAGTGGCCCCCCCAAAGTCCTGATCTTTCTCCTATCGAGAATATGTGGTCTTGGCTGAAAATGAAAATTTCTAAAAAGGAGCCTAAAAACTTAAGAGAATTAAAAAAATTAATTGAGGAAACATGGGTTACATTTTCTGTGGAAGACTGCAGGAAATATGCCTTATCTGTGCCACGGCGAATAGGAAGAATGTCCCAAAATAACGGTGGGCATTGTGGGTACTAATAATGTAAACTTACTTTTGACTGGCAAGTTTTTATACATAGTATTCTATAGTATTCACAAAATGTTAATGAAAACGATTTTTGTTATGTTTGTAAGTTTTTTTGAAAGAATATACTTTTGTTAATTAATTCTAAATGAATGAGTTTAATTATGATTTAATCTCTCTTGCATACTTCTTCCTTCGCAGTATATGTACACTTGTAAACTTATTTTTGACTGCCACTGTACTTGATGATAAACTGGAGTAATATTAAAGAAAATGTCATGTAATACGAGCCTATAAAAGTTAAATTAAACCAGTAGACCTCTGGTGTTATTTTTTTATTTAAACGCTAATTTTAAATTTTCAGAAGCGGAAACGAAAATTCATCATTTGATGTTTGGTTTATTGAGTTACGTGAAGTACTAGTGGAAAAAAGGGAGGTTGACAGTAGGAATAATATATAGGATAATAAGGAGCTATATTTCTTTGAAATAATAAAAATATAATATTGATTGTACGACTTTAGTGATGAACTGTTTCATTGATTTCAAACAAATGTATATAATACAATATATAGTATGTAATATATTTTGTCTTTAGTTGAAAGAAGAGAACCTTCCCTTAAAGGAAAAACATTATTGATTTTAGAAAAGTTAATGACAAATTTCTTCCTTTCACGCACTTGGGAACTAATATGGCGTTATTTATTTATTATGATTTTTATTTATTTATATACATACTTATTTTTTGTTTTGTTTTATTTATATATTATATTTGTTTTATATTATTGTAGTTTTTAATCAGGGTTTTTATATACCCCATCACAGTCAACTATCGACAACCCGAGGTGACTCTCTGTTGCATTCGTAAGGAACACAAGTAATTGAAAAGAGTTTTTTGATACAAAAATATCAGTCAATTATAATCATAATTCATTTAATACATTTTTTCCTCTAGTTTCTAAAAAAAGGTATGTCTTTGGTATAAAGGCGATTATCAATTTCTACAAATTATCTCAAAGAGAATTTTATAGAATTGACGACCATTTTTTTCTAGTTTTTGGAACTACAAGGTTTATTAAATTAACTGCAGGTTTTTTTTTTTATTCAGAAATGTATGTTTTTTTTTTAATAAAGTTCAAATTTAAAAACGGACTGGAATGTTTTGGAAAATTCATCAAGTGTCGAACATTTCATTAGATTTAGATTTAGGTTGTAAATTTCGCTACTGCTCAAAATTTTGCCAACAATATGAGTAATTTTACAAATATTGATTTAATTCGTTTACAAAGGTCATGCGTAATTCATTTACAGTATTGATTATTAAAATTATAATTCTTTTTAATTGGTTGAAAATTACTTCTATGAGTTATTTTGTTGTCTACATTAAAAGTAGTCAGCATATTTTTCTGTGTAAGCTCTTTTACTTTGAGATTCCTTATTTATTTATTAGTTTTAAACAAGTTCCTGTCTCTTCATCCTTTATAGCTTCTACAGTGCTTTCCCCTACCTCATTTCGTCAGCCCACAGATTGATGGACGACACTGAATGTGGCTAACAAAAGAACAATTCATCAGCAAAGCGATCCCATACACTTCCTTAATTTGGCATGCAAAATGAAAGCCTAACGAGGTGTAAAAGGTTAGGTCCAAAAGCTCTATTCAATTATGTTTTAAAAACAGTCTTGAACTTGTCCGCCGAACTTGTCATTGAGTGAACTTGACGTAGCCTCACAGGTCCCAGCACGAGCATCGTAAATTGGAGAGTTCACGTCTAGTTCTTGGCGAGTGAATCATTTTCCGGAACTTTACTTAGCAGAAAATTGCCCACATGAGCGGTGCACCAGCACCATCCACAGCCAGCTAACTACTTAAGCAATTGGCCAGTCATTTGCCGTCGTCCTCATTTGAATTGCATGACGGAGGGGCTCTGATTAGATACTGATAGCGTCCCGTTAAAGGTTCTCACAGGGGCAGCTCCGTGCCGCGTACGTGATTCGATTGCATCGAAGGTGATTCACTGTTTAGCGGCCGACCCACTCAAACAATTGCAATTACGCCCACTGCGACCCAGCGCAACCGCGGGTCGGATCGCGCAGGAAATCAGATGATGAAAACCGCTTAGGACCTCGGCCCGAGACTGTCGCCCTGCGCATGCCAAGAAACCACTTCTCCAAGCCCGCCCGGAGAGTCCGGGGAGTGCCATCGGAGTCTTTAAGATCTGCTAGCTGCCAGTTCGCGTGCACCTTTGCGTAAGGCCCGCGCGGTTACGCTCGAGTGGCGGACTTTAAGTGTGGGCCGCGCACGCGTGGTTAGTGTTTACAGATCGACGCTGGATATGCACTTGAAATCCACGTCTTGCCCAGGATGGTTCTGTTATTCTGCGGTACAGTTAAGAGTCTAAGGTAAAAATCTGCGACGCAACCTAAGATTGAATTGCGCAATGTGCCTTAATTTTTGAACGAATGCGAGCCTGCTCGATCAGGTATCAACTTGCTCATTTGGATTTGGGACACAAGTTCAAGTTTCCATTTTTAGATATTACTAGACGCTTTTATAAATCGACGCTCACCCTCAGGCATCAGCGGCGAGATGACATTTTATTTGCGTTAATTAATTTTCCTCAGTACCAAATTGCAGCATCGGCGACTGCCAGCGGCTCTCGACATTGAAATGTCGACGGACTGGTTGATATGTTGTTCTATTAATCCCAGGTTGATTTAACACATTTTTTTATTCCAGAAAACGGAGTGCTAAATATTTAATGACAACATTTTAAATAAGGGAATATTATTATAATTAGAAATATGACCACATCGTTGCTTTTGCGATTATCCATTTCTGGATAATGTATTTCACACAACCTTCTTGTTTTCGGACGAATAAAAATTGATTATCATAAATTAAAATTTTTTTAATATTAGCTAATATTATGCACGATGGTGTTAGAACTTGAGTAGTCATTTAGACTACTTTCTGTCTACATTATGCAGCCCGACAGTCGTAAGGCTGCGATGATTTTACATTTGTACATCTTAAAAATTAAGAATACTCGTACAGTGAATATCGGTTATAACTATGTATATACCGAATATAACGACAAAATCGCTACTTTTTGCTGATGTTTGTATTTATTCCCATTGGTTATAACGACGAACTTTTTGTCTATTTTGCTGGCTATTTTTTAAGTTTAGTAATGAGTTCGGATTAGGCGATATTTTTCATTTGAATGGAAGAAATAACATGCATATACTTTTTCATCTGTGATTACTGGTGCCTGTGGTTTTTGATTAGAAATATTTTGCATTTGAATATTAGAATGGATGATTAATTTTCATTGTGATGAATGATAGGAAAACGTTTATACCGTTGATAGTCCTCCCTAATCCTTAATTTTTGAAGCCTTAATTATAATTTTTTAATTTTTCAATATTTTTCAGATGATTTTTACAGACGAATCGACTCTCCAATGCCTTACAGAAGCCAGTCGATTTATGAGAAGACCTCCGGGAGAGATATTTCATTCATCATGCATTCAGCAAACAATCAAGCATCCGTTATTTGTAATGGTATAGGCAGCAATTACCGTTGGACTACGACCACTTTATTTCGTCGACAAGATCGTACCCCATGTCACACCGCGAAATCTATAAAAAAATCATTTCCAGAAAAAGGATTTCTTTACTGCCTTGGCCAGGAAATTCACTTGATTTGAATCCATTTGAAAATGGTTGACATGAACTAAAGAAGCTAGTTTATAAAGAAAATAACACTAATTATCATATTGTGATCGAAAATATTAAAAAACTATGGCATGGAGTGTTCGAGATATAAGAAAGTGCCAAAGCTTGCATAGAAAGTATGCCAAGAAGAATTGACGCAATGAAATTAGCAAAGGGTGGGAACACTAAATATTAATTAATAGTATTATTATTATTGCTAATATTTTATTCTTTGATGTTGTGTATAAAGTTTTGATGAATACATTTTTCTACTGAAAGATATATTTCAATAAAAACTGTATACAATTTTCAAAGTGTTTGTAATTTGTTGGCCAGGGACTATATGTTATAGTTATGAAAATGGAACAGATCATATTATATGAATTTACTAATAAAAGCCTTTATTTATTTATATTATACAGTATATATTTATTTTAAATTCAAGATTATCTTTCATGGGAAATTAACTATAGATACGTTTTTATTGAGGGATACTGACTCGTACTTTTTAAATTTAAGGCATCTCTTTCGAATGACCCTCAAATGTCTATCAAATTAATTCAGCTTAGGTAGTTTTTGTATGCAGTTGCTTTATCGAACAGTTTAACTTTTTCATTTAATACCATAAACCATATGTCGTTTGGAAAATTGACAAATTTATAACTAGATATCAGTACCACAATCTAACAAAGCTGCAGTTTAAAATTCTATTAAAACAAGTAGGAATAAGTCAAGTGATTAAAGAAATCCTTGGACGCAATCAAATAAATTTTTCATCACAAAAAGCTATCAGACGATATGTAAATAGCTACTTTGTGCCAATTTACCCAGAGATTTTTTTGATATATTTTTAGAAAAAAAAAACCAATAAATAGAAGTCGTAATTTGTGACAATGCATTATTAAGCATACTTTTCTTCCTACGAGAAAATTTCTACTGAGATGGCTCACAACTCAGCATATTTTTTCTGTTAACCTAACACATGCTTTTAGGAGTTTTCTTAGTTATTTTGCATAAACATACGAGCAAAGCCAGCTACAATAAAAGTCCAAACCTGAAGACCTTTTCTCCGGATGCAGTTGTAAAAGTTACAGCTCAGTTAGGTGGGCGAACCAGAAATTTCCTATAAATGTTTATCTGCAAACTGGTCAATGAAACATGAGTTACGGGAAGGTTATCGACTATTTAAGTATTTCTTCGTATGATGAAATTCGATTTAAATTCTTTTCGTTTTGAATAAATTTCAAATCTTTAAACGAGAGTAGATACGCTCACTTTCGAGCATAATTAGACAACTATCTAAAATCTCGTGATACTCCTGTGGAACCATTTACCTTTCGACTCGAGACTACTTTAATTTTCGCAACTCGTACTTTGCGCCTTTGTTGGTGGTAATAACCGAGCTTGAGCAGGACCTATCTTTCAAAATATCACTGTCATATTTAATATTTTGTGACACGCCATGGCCATTAATTAGCCGCGTGGGGGAAAATTCGTATTCTTATTCTTTTATACCCTATTTGCAGATTACCCTTCCATAGGTGTTTTGGGGAGGTTTTCCCAAAGTCCCAACATCGACCCAGACACTCGTGCTTCATATACATATTTTGGCGAAGTAGGCCATGGGCAAATCACAAAACGAGGAGCATGGAAAAAGGTGAAATTTCGAAGCAAGGTAACCAGTATCATGAGAACAAAATGAGAAAAATTCTTGCTATATTGCCATATAACAATTCCCTGTTTAATTGTGTTCTATGTTATGTTTCACAAGGGAATACTAATTTTATTTTTTTTATTTAACATAAAGTGATTTTTATAAAACATCTACAGGGTATTGGAATAAGTTCCATCAAATACAACGTGTAAAAAATGCTTTCGGCGATTTCAAAATTCAGAAGTTTCTTGTTAAACACAAAGACAAGTTTGAATCGGCCTAGAATTCCGAATATGGACACTCACCGGGGGTCTAATTATGGAATACAAAATAAAATGTATGTTCTCTCAACGACATTTTTTGAAGATACTCAGATATTTAAATATGCCTTTATATTCCATGTTTCGATATCTATTCCATAAATAGCAATTTTTTTATTATTTTGATTTTCGAGAATTTTGATAATGCTAATTAATATTAAAAAATACTTTTACTAACACAAGCGAAAATGTTTGACTTATTCCGATTGCCATTAAAAGTTCTTTATTTGTAAAACGAACTTCATATTTGTCAAGAACACAAAATTATATTCCATATTTGGTTACTCTACTTATTTTAGCAGCCCAAAAATATCTGAAATTTCTGTATAAACTGTAGTTGAATAGATGATATTGAGCCGCAATTGGTTCTTTCGGTTCCCAGTTCGTTGAACAACATAAGGTTTCTTTCGTTATATTTATGTTGCACATTCGCTCAATAAATATTTAGAGAATTGGAATCTACGGGAAATGCCTTTTGGTCATACAACGAACAAGTTGGCTCTTATAAAAAGGATGCACCCTTTGCATGCAAACATTCATAACCATGTCAAAATCGCTAAAGATCATTCATTACTATCAAATATTGAATTGTCGCATAATGTTACATCTTGTTTAAATCTTACATTTATGTAATCTCATTTTGCATTCTTCTGAATTGAATTTATGAATATTAGAAACGGTCATCTGTTTTTCATATTAAGTATATGTGTACGGTTCTTCTATTTTTTCATAAATAGATAATCTCATTGTCGTCATATCTTTTTGCAAATAAACGCCTTTAAGCACCAATTCAAAAGATAATTTTTCTTTAAAACTAACCGGGTCTCAAAATAATTTAATTCCAGCACAATTACCATTTATAAAATGTGACTCAAATGCAGCAAGAATGTATTCCGACAATTTCCAGGAACTAAACCAAGATAAAATTGATAAAAATACCTGAGGAGGCCTTACAGTTAGATAGGCGAATTCATTGTGTTTATCATTTCGATTTCAGTTTACTCTGAGACGCTACTAATCTTCCCTGAGAAAGTTTACTGGCACCGTTTTACCAAAAGTCGCTAGATAAGACTATGACAACAGCGCAATGTGACTGATAAATATTTATCAGAGTGCTATTATGTCACTATTTTAATTGAAATTTCATATCTTAATAAATTTTCCAGTTTGTATAGTTTCAAGTGGCATTGTTAATTAAGAATTCGTTCCTTTAGGGGGCTTTTATCAGATATTATTATATTTTTAAAGGTGTGTAGTATACTCAGGGTCAAATCGATTCTGGTAATTGTACTTACAGATAACTTCGTTGAATAGTAAAAGTCAATAGAGCGATGTAAGTGCCTTTGCATGACTTTACTATTATTAAAGGAAAACGATTCAAATGTTACCCTTTTTTCAAAATAGCACTACAGTTATGGTACATAATCGTACATATCATATTGAATTTTGATAAGTATTTTGCTACAATAATTTATGACACCAGTCAATGAAATCAGGATTTATAAGTGTGGTATATAGGAGGCCCAGGTTGAAGAAAGAAGAAAGCTTTTCTGACTACTAATTTTATACTAAACGCTGTTTAAGAAATACTCGTAGATTAATTCGATTTTCAAATATTTGAAGAAGCTTGGAAGCGGCGTTGTAACGTTAGGTTTTAGACTCAGTTTTTAGATTTGAATTTAATCGCTATTTGATCCTAGATGTAAAAAATTTACATTTGATCAAGATTTTCAGTATAAACTTTAAATAGTTTCGTATTGACTAGAACAATTCAAATCGAATTTATTATCCTACATATTAGAAACGTGTGACTTTTCGACTAGAATTTCCCGAACAGATTTTTCATTGTATGTTAACATACATAAATTATCTAGATACAGATAAGGTGACACTTTTATGGCACGAGTTTTTTGTACTTATCTAAACCCAGGAAAAATACTCGTACGTGCGTATTAGCGTATTTTATACGACAATAAATATCATCCTCTCTCAAGTAAAAACAATAACTAATTATACATTTTATTCGTTCTTAATGTTGAGAATATTTTTGAAGTGTTTATTAATCCAGACGTTTCGAAAATTTCTTTGCATTTGTCTTTGGTAAAAACTTGAAAATTTATTCAAAAATCCTAGTTCTGTCCGTTTTCGAAACATAAACAAAACTAGTTAAAGTCCCAAGCACATAGCTTTCATCTCATTTTAACCAGTTGGATAAATGGTCCTAATGCTCTAGTCCGTTCCATAATTTATACGAATATATGCATAGGTTTCTATCCGATTCAGTAAATTTTTCGGCATCCACTTCACTTTATTTTCATTAGATTTGAGCTTATGTGACCCGTAAAAGTTGGAATTTGTTCAATTTGTCTGTTACGCTCTATTCGTTCAATAACCCCTCCACTTTTTATGTTGTACTTTGACGGGTTTACGTGACCGATTGGAGCGGATGCAATGTAGTTAAGCGTTAATAGTTGTAAAAGAAACTATCGGTTTTGTCAAAATTCACTGAAATCGGATTCTTCCCATCTTATGTCTTAACTAAATTTCTCGCTTTAGAAAATGTACATATTGTGGTGGTGCAAACAGAGTCCAGAAGTTGCCGATGACAGCTGGTTACTCAAATCATTATATGTAGAAAGAATTACATAAGCTTTGTTAAACATTTGTATTTGATTGTTTACTTATAGTTCGCATTATAAGTTTTATTTGTCAATATCCAATCCTTAGGTCCAGATAGAAATTTAGTTCCACTGTATATTTTCTCTGATATTCTCGATTTTTTAATTATCCTTTTAAAAATCTTGAACTTTTACAATTCCATTAGAAGATGCATAAATTCACCATAATTCATACATTTAACGCAGTAAATTGCAGCAAAATGCAATTTGTATTTTTGCAATTGTTTAAACAGGTTTCAACTTAAAAATGTTTGCTGTTGCAAAAATATCAGCATCATTTACGTAGCACCATCTGTGTGCAGCTGTCTACCTGTGCGGAAACAATTGCAGTTTACCTATTTCCAATTAATCACGTTTCAACGTCAAGTATTCGCTCAACGTTTTCTGTAAACTGCAATTTTTGCTCGCGAAAATAGTTTCTCAGCTAAAAATAGCTGGGTGGTTGCTCGCCCTTGTTAGATAAAAATCAAATTTGCACAAATTATACAATCTCGAACAGAATTGCCGTCAAATTAGCTGCTGTAGAATTTGAATTATTTCCTCCAAAATAATTTTGAACACTTTAAGGATTGGAAACCGTCGAAATGATTTCGACAACGCATCAAATCACACCCACCTTTTCGGAGAATTTTTGCATATTCTGCTGAGGCCGAGTATCTTTTGTACAAGGTGACAATGACACTTCCACTCACATTATCCACAGAATATGTCCGACACTTGCACTTAGCACGGGAACAACTGGACAAGCACTCATAAATATAAATTATTTATGCGAAAGTGCTATGGAAATTACTTTGATTTTCGCGAACATAACCTCAAATTGCAATAAAAAAATATTCACAGTACTGACAAGAGATGTCAGTATATCCGAAAGGGGTCCCAACTATTCGCAAAACTCTACTCCCGTCCACGGGTAATTGAACAGCCTCAAGGCAATGGGAGCCGCACAAGAAACCCGGAAGCACTAGGCGATTGTTTCGACTAAATTATTGCGAAAACTTGGGTAAATATAGCGCCAGGGTGGCCGACAGACGGTCTATTGTGCAACGCGCGAGTGTTCCTAATGAGCGAGTCGCCGAGTCGGAATTGACTTCAAATAGACCTAGCTCGGAAATGGCGTCAGTGTGAGCGGTCGACTTATAGCGCACATCGGCAAACACAAAACGAACTCGCCAGAAACTGCCACAAATATGCGGATAATCGGGCTGTCAACGTCTCAAATCCACGAACGACCATGTCTCTGAGTGTGTCTGAGATAAAAACATCTCTCTCGCGGGGTTGTTTAGCTAAAGCACGAGTTTACAAACACGTTTTTCTCAGGCCGTTTTGATTGCGTCGTTGGTTGCTCTGGTATCGGCATTTGCGTACTTCATGTGTTTACGGTAAAATAACGACTTCCAGCCAAACGAACACCATCTCATGAGAGAGAGGTATCTACGCTCGTTAGTGCCATTGCCACTGCGCTGCTCGCCGAAGAAAGCTGCCTGTTTTCTTGCAAGGATAAAATAAAACCGGATAGGCTTGGCGGCACCGTTTGGACAACTTTCACCCTAAACATATAGAAGTACCCTCAGGCAAGTGAATTTCGAGATAGTGGTTGCAAATTTTTGCAAGAGAGTCACTTTTGATTGGCTCTTACGTAGAAAATGTTTAAACTCTCTTAGTCGCCGAGTGGAGCCAGATTGATTAAAATTTGCAGTTTGAGTTTAACAGATATGTAAAAAAATAATATTAATATAACTAAATACCTAATTGTGGGTTTCAATTTGGTTGCTTTGAAGCAAATCTTAGGCAATAAAGTACAAGTAATGTAAAATATAAAATGTATATTTACGCATAACTGAAAACAACTGCGGCTCCTTATTTGTAACAAAATTATTTTGTAATCAACAATAACGGAAAAACTTTTAATATGTAATTATTTTATTAATTTTAATAATGTGTCATATAGCAATGCTACAAAAAACTGATTGTCAAGGCACAACATCAATATTTTAAATTAGCATTATCCTGATGCACTCGTAAATCCTATACAAAACGGATGGTTCGTTCGAACAGTTAATAAAGATAACAAGTAGATTAAACGCCATCAATGAGCTTAAAGTTGACATTAAAGCAGCTTGGCTAATCCTCTAACCCCAGAAATATTGCAATCATACATGGAAAATATGCCAAAAATGTTTGTAGGTATTGTGGTAAACAATTATAGAGCTGTTGATTATTAACAAATATAGTAATCGATTTGTGAACATTTTCTTTACTGTTAAGTTAAGAAAAGTACTGCGCCTCGTAGGAATGAAACACTGATTTTGCATATCCTCACGACTCGATGTTTATTGAATTACTCGATAAATACCAATCTAACGGTAAATATTTTCTTATTTAAAGCAAAGAGGATGATTTATTTTGAAATCATATTATTTTTCTTCTATTACTTTCGAGATGAGATATCGCACATGGTGGGTCTACAGCTTTCTAACTATAAATTATGAAAAATTATTATCATTAATATCATATAAGTTCTTCTTCATTCACAGAGATATGCGATAACAACGTACAATGCGGTGATAATGAAAAATCAACACTATAATATACCAATCCTTGCATAAAAATATTTCAGAAAACCATATGATATCATTTGCTCATAAAAATATGCTAGTAGCGCCTTAGAGGTGCATGCATGTTGTTAAAAAAAACATTGAAGTGTGTTGAGGTTTGAAAAGGTCTGCATGAGCAATGAAAACATCGTAGGAGCATAGATACAATAATATTTTAAAGATTTCAATTATGCGTATTGGAAGAAGCATTATACATATAGTAAATATCGTAAAGTTACGAGAAATTGGTATATGTAGCAAATTTTTAGAATATATTACTAATTATCCAATAACAGCGTAATCTAGCTAACCTAAAGAAAAAACTACGTTTGAATACCTCTACCTGGGTATTTATATAATTAAAATTAATCTCTTTTTAAACCATCGGTATTAAATTAGCTTGTAAAAATGCAATGAGGACTCATGAAATACCAGAATCTAGCATTGAGCATGTAGAAAACAAAATAAATAACACAAACGGTTATACATAAGTAATAATTCTTACGATATCTTACAATTTCCTACTCTCATCGTGGCGTAAAGTATTTGGCGATTATTAATCAATTATAATTTTACTTACTTTAACAATTAATAACCTCTAATAGATTAAGGATGGTAAAATGGCAAGCTTCGCAAGGTGTGCACGTATTGCAGAAAGCTACGCAATACTGAGTAAAATTAGGATCTTAACTCATTGAGTGCCATAGAGTTAATGGTTTAAAGATTTGAGAATAAAAATTGCCTATGTTATCTCTTAAAGAGTTGATTGACTTATAGCATCACTGGACAATTGTTAATTAACAACCCTGCCATTCTCACTCAATAACCCCTGAAAATATTGCAAAATGAAATCAATTAGCAGCCCATACCCAGCAACTGATTAACGAACTGATTGAAACAAATCGTTCAATTAAAAACTCGTTCACATATTAGCCGAGACTCCTCTCGTAGAGGCGATGTTACTAATTAATTCGAGCACAAAATTCAACTGACCTAGCTTTAATCTAGTAATTGGTGGACAGCGAGGCATCAATAAATAACCAACTGACCAACTGTTGGTCCGCTTGACCACAATTTGCGAATACACATCGACTGTCCTGTGCGGGTGGCTTCTTAACTTGTTGAAAGAAGCGCCTTGCACCGATCGCAAATGGAGAAGTCAAGTGAAATAGGCAGAATTGGTTTAGTACGTGTTCGCCGCCGCAATCTATTAAGATGGACTGACTAGATTGAGTTTGACGATCGGCGCCTCTGTTCGTCAACTTTTACAATAGCTGGGATGAATGAAGATTGATTTGTGGAATGTGAGAGGTTTTCAGGACACGAGACGACCAATATGTTGTTTCATGGCTTCGATTAAATCGTCTTTAATACAAACAGCTTTTTTTTTTTTATCAATGAATAGCTGTTCAAGTGGTGGGAAATTTTTCTTATTCATCTACCTGGCAAGTCACTAAATAAATTTCAGATGAATTCCGTCTTCACTCACTCTTGAGTTACGTAACTCTTACTTGCTAAAAACAAAAGCCTGTAAAGAGCTGTTTATGAATGAATGAATCATCGTGCCGCGAATGAAATGAATTAGTCCGGGCAAAATATGAGGCAATTAAGTTCCAGAGAGTCAACAGCCGTAGGTGAGTGACTAACACGCAAAACAGCCATAATTAGATCTGCAACAATTCAAACATTTTTTGGTGACCCAACTAGCCTCCGAACACGATCTTTGGCATAGAGAAGAAAATATTTCTTGTGACTGTGAACGTCGACGCCTTAATTGACATTCTACTTTGAAACAAAAACATCATAAAATTTTGCCGGGTTTTGGTGCTGGTTAATTGGTTGAACTGTTTAGTTAATGAACCAATTCACGCTTTTCCACTAGACATAAGAAATTAATAGGCTTTTGTACATTAGTTACTGCGCGAAAGAATTTTTATGATGAAGGGTTTATGTCAGAATTGAAAGTTGTAGAGCATATTTTTGCTAGTAAGTAAAACATAATAACGTTGAACGAGTTTTCCATATTATAGAGTTAATTGTTGTAGTCGCAAATTTACAATATGTGTATTCCATTAAAATGTCCTGCGACAACATTTGAATAAAACTTTAACCACATTATTAGTCTTAATTTTAACTCTATTATTATATAACCGGGCTGGCTGAGGTGGAGTAAAGGGCTGACGACGCCATGAGATAATTATTTTGTGATCAGTGCAAACATATTCAAATGTAAGGCATCTTTTTGAATTTATGGTCATTTGAAGAAAATTGTTTTCTTGTGTCCCACGAAAATATACAACAAGTTCAATTAACCCATAAACTATAAGAGATACAACTAGCTAATTTTCCAAAAAATAACTTTAGCTTGGTGATAGATTTTGGTGAAATAAAATTAATTTCGCAAAAAAAATATAGCTTTAAAATGTTATCCACCCGTCACACAGGCTTGACGGTGTTTATATATGTTTTCATTAATATTTAATATGCTAAAGACCTTGTTTGAAACCACTTTACAATTTAAACTGCTATTATAATTTTAGTGTAGTACTTAGCCACTGTGTTGTGCATTAATAAATTAAATAATTAAAGATACATTAAATTGCAGTTATTTGAAGTAAACCTTACTGATTTGTTTTCTATAATATATTTTAAATACTTTAGTGATGTTATTACTCTTCTTCAGTTCTTCATCTTTAGTTAATTATTTGTTAAGGTTTAAGACATTGAAATATTTATGATCTTATTACGTTCCCCGTTTTCTCTAAATAAAAATCTTAAAATTTATTATTGTACCCAAAATAATTAAAAAACTATGCTTAAATACGCATATTTTCACGAATTCATATCCACCCTTCTCAATATTTTAAGGTTCTTATTTTTCATTCACCTCTTCTTAGAAAATTATTAGCGACATTATTCAATTAAGTCTATACTCGTACATTAAAAACATTTGGGGTAGATGTTCATGTTTTTTAGTTTTACTATTTCCTAAAACGCATACCTAGGAATGGTATCATAAGTACAGCATGCATTGTGTGTTTTTTTACATCACCTGTCGCTGCGGAATGATCCATTATGAAGAATTTTCGTTGAGAATAGGCTACAATCTAGGAACGACTTATTGAATATTTAAGCCTCTTTACGATTGTACATGCCTTGCCTAGTCTTACCTTCTTTCATCTTTTTCAATCTAAACAGAACAAGCCAAACGGAAATATACCATTAAAAAGACAAAATCAAGAGAAATTCCCAGAACCAGCCTATTGTGTTTTGCGACATACTTTCATTTTCCCTTGTTCAAGTACACTCCTTTCCGTGTTATAATACCTAAGAAAATAACCAAGGCGATAACAAAGAAATTTACCTGATAATTTCTCGGAAACACAAGTCTAGACCTTGTCGGCGGTGGTGGATTCCGTGTCACAACCATTTTATTTTCCTTCGGTTGATTCGACTTATTCGCAATTATTTAACTTTCTTTTGTAGCACACCCAAACACAATTTTCGTATCGATTAGCCTTTTGTTTAACTCAAATTTATGCGCGTTAGCGATTGTATTGCGACACTTTCCTTATCGATTTGAATTGGCACTTTCTAAATAACAAAACACCTTCATGGTCCTGTAAAATAGGTAAAATGCCGAAATTCCATCTTATGAGTAACTTGGCCGCGAAACTCAGAAGAACAAGCAGTTACCAGCACCTTTTAAAATTGTTATGACGAAAACAAAAAAGTCTAGGTGATTTCGCAAACTCTAAATTCGCGGAGCTACCGTTTCTATTTCAAAAGCACCCTCATACTAAAGGTGCTGCTTTTATCACTCAACCTGCCCGCGATCAGAAAAGACTAGAAAATCTTATCAGGCTTAATTCGGTGTATGAACTTGTTGCTTCGACCACTTGATGGAGTTTAAGACGGTTGATAAGACATTTACTCGTTTGGACAGGCAGAGATAGCTTAGGACTCGATTGCTTAAAAAATTGCGATCGCTATTTTTTTTCTTTCTTTATTACACAACAACAGCTTTGCGATGGACTTCATGGAATTTTTCGAATTTTAACCATTTGATCTTTTTGTACGTTTTCATTCATCAATCCATCATTAGTTTTTTTTTTTTATTATTTTCTAAGCCTTTAATCCCATCAATTTTGTGAGTACTCTTCAGAGATATGCAAAAGTAAACAGAAATTGTGAAAAAATTTCTAGCTAGGCGGCATTTAAAAAGCTGTTGCCGGTGAAGAATGATTATCGGACGATTGCGGATTTATTAGCATGATCATTTAGAAGGTTTTTTTGTATTTTATACAAGCAAACATTCGATGATTTGATCATGTTTTCGAAAAATCTCAAGCTTAGCAATTTGTCGTAGAAGCCCGTTTTTTTTTATTATGTTTAGATATGCGCTCTTTATAAATGTTAATGGATATTTGTTAATTAAAATAAGGATCTGCAAGCGGTGGGATAATAATGCATTTTTTTATATCAATTTAAGGTCATCTAAAGTGGGCCATATAGATCTACATACATAATAGGCATATAAAAGGAGTTATAAGTACATACAGTGGAGATCATATAATTAGAAACAACTTTTTTGCTCAAGAAAAATGATCTGATCTTTTTTCGCAGTGAAAATTAATTATGAAAAATTATATTTATATGCTTATTACATCCCTTTACACAGTTCCTTCAACAACTTAGGTACAAAAAAACAAAAGCTCAATGAGAAAAATAACAGAAATTCAAAACAGTACAAATTTCAATAGTTCAACTAACTAGAAACTATTCATATTCGGAAAAAACTATATTTAATTAATATTTCGTTGGAAAACCTTTACTAGAAATTACTGTGAAGGGTTCCATCACAAGCATCATAATGTCCTTGTACCATTTATTACTGGTCTAACAAGCCATTTATCTTGTAAATGGGTCCAATACCGTGCCAGGAGAAACAAGACCAAACTATTATAGAACCTCCTCTGTGCTTTATGGTAGCTTGGTATATCTAGGATCATTTTCACATCCTGGAGGTCTTCGAATGTACTTCTTTCTATCAGGTTTGGAACACAACTTTTGCTTTTTTTCCATGACGATTACACAATACGCTCAATTTATCCAGCTCAGAAGTTATAAACAGACTGAACAAGGATTTAACTGAAACAATATTTTGCCTATGATGCTTAAATAAATATCGTTATGCATTAAAATTTATCGTTTCTAATTAGTTGAGCTGCCTAATTTCGTTTTGTTTTTTATTTTTGTTGTTATACTAAATAATCTGTACGTTTTTCGACTTTTTTAAATAAATAACTTATACGAAATATGTATTTTAAGAAATATTAAAAAAAAAATTAATAAAATTTTAACATTCTTGACAAAATCGCTGAACATTTTGTAAGCAAACAGGTTTATTTATTTATTTTATTTATTTAACGCTTAATACAAGCTACGTACAATTAAATGAACTTAAGACTAGCACTAACCTAAGAGACTAAAAATTAGAGGACAAGGCAGATTAGGGGAGACTATTTAGGTGGTACCTAAGAGAATTTTTACTCAGGTTGTCTCTAATTATATGAGCGCCACTGTATGTATCTAGCTATAAATTAATTATTTCAATTTACATTCAATTGTAGATGCAGTATAGATAATGCCAAACAATTTAAAGTCAAATTTCTTAAAATATTAAATACCGAAATATTGATAAATTCTAGCTTGTATATTATTTCAAAATGCACTCCAATTACCAAACTTTGATTACACAATTTTCGTTATATATTCCTCATCAAAATTGGCTGATTATATTCATAGGAATTCATTAAAAATTTCCAATACTTTATTTTATTCCATATATATGGTATATATGACAATATTTTTATATTTAATTACTGTTTTTCCGAAAATGTCATTAATTTTATATTTTTAATGAGAACTTAACATTCAGGTAAGCATTTATTTTTAAAATTCGATTTGTTAAATTTACAAAATCATTTGTTATGTCAACAGTTATATCTATAAGTTCTACGCCCAAAATGTTTGATTTAATAAAATATTTTCGTGATTTTTACGGCCGAAGGAGCGGTCATTTTAAAATCAACAAAACCAATAAGTATTTAAAGGTAGAACTTATTTGCTGACTGAAAATAAAAATTGGAAATTATTGAATTAAGAGCCGCTTTTGGTAGTTAACAGCGTTTTTCTACTTCGTGGATATTATTTGTTAAATACAACTATGAACTAGAACTGGTCAATTTTACGAAATATTAGCAAATATCTTTAGAGGGCTTGATTTTTGACTGATTGGCCTAAATCACTTGCATTTTGTTATTTTCGATAATTAAAAATTTATCTTATAAATAATAATTAAAAGCACTATTAGTTTTTGAAGCAATTTTTAAAAGTTCGGTAAAATTTCCACAAATCACTAATTAAACTGAATTCAGCAAGTTCCTGATTTTGAAAAGAAGTTGTTTTTAAAAAATGTGGCAATTTACGATTTTTTAATATGTACATTTACATAAAAAGTTACTTCTAAGTAGAAAATGAGAGATATGTTGGTTGAAACTATAAAAAATGGTGCATTCAATATGTATAAAGAAAAGATTAAAAATCCAAAAATCTAGTGACAAATGTCAGTAAATCACTAATTTGTTTTTATATCAACACTAAAAGTGATCATGGGGCCTCTGATAGTTCAGTTGTTAGCGCGCTGTCCTACCGTCCCAAAGGCTGTGGGTTCGAACCCCACGAATAACCATGGTCTCCTGCGCTACGTGGTAACACAATGGTCCAAAATTGGCTTAAGTGTGCCTTTCTAGGCAGCCACAGCAAAAGAAAAAAAAAGTGATCATAATAATGCTGGCTTACTACTTTAAACAATAAAATTAAATGGGCAGTAGTAACAACGATTCAATATTTTTATTAATAGAATCTATACCTGGATGGTTTTATATTTACTCGTTTACCGAAACTACAAGACGCGCAAATCGCAACGTTACGAAGAAGTGAGACACAGGCTGGCTGCAAAAAAGGTATAGCGGAAACGAGATAAAGTTGCACTTGGTCTGGAAATGTTCCGAGAATACATCAAGCCAAGCCAGACCCAAGGCATTTCCGGTTTGGAAGTGTCGATGGATCTAGGCAATATCGCCTGAGTGGGCCGATAATTTATACCATACTTTAATTCGTTTTCAAAATAGGGACAAGATAGACGAGTTATTTTTGGGATTGCCTTCTGTTTTAAAAATACCCACATGTGAATTAGTTTAGAAAAAAAGTACAAGCGTACCTATCTAGGGTCTTCTATAATTCTTGTAGGAATTGCTACATTTAAAATAATTCTACTTGCCATCAGGAACATTTTTGTAAGTGAAATTATTTATGTTCAAGAGTACTTTAGTATTCGTTAAATTAAAACCAAATTGATGGCTATGACATACAGACAGACATTAAAATATATAGGGGACGTTATAGCCCAAGTCAACGTACTTTTGACTCGATCATTTTGAATATGGCTCATTTTTTTATGCTTTTGTATGAAATGTTTTCATTCTGAGCTTTTTTTCGAAGTACTTAAAAATTAGTAAACATTGGTTTCTTATCTTCGCGCTGAGCTTAAAAATTTTGTGTTATATCAGGGAATTTTGAAAATTTTATAAAATAAACACAAAAGTGTCGAACTTGAAAAAAAAAAAAATTTTATATGAAATTTTAAGAAAAAGCGACATATTTTTTTCTAATTAAACTTCAAAAATTTTTCGAGTGTTCTTTCTTAATAAATTACGATAGAGGGAAAAGATAAGATGCTGTGATTTTTATCGTTATATTTTATATTTAAAAGCTATAAGCGTTTAAAGCAAAAACAAAATGAAACATTTATAACTTCAAATTGGGTAGTCCAACAATATTTAAAAAAATCATGAATGTTGAATAAAAAAATAATTAGCCATATTAAAAATAGTCGAATCAAAAGTACTTTGATTTGAACTGAAATATCCTATATATAAAAGTTCCTTTTTTTGTTAATAGTTTTAAAATCGGTTTAACATAGGTACAATGATTTGTTTTACATAATTAATAAACCCAATTTGGCAATGTGTATTTTATCCCCGCTGCAAAAGATTTCGAAAATTCTTTGCAGTTCGGATTTATAAAACTGACGAACATAGCTAATACCTAAATGCACAAAATATAATAAGTTTCTAAGAGATAAATTTAAAATTTTTAAATCAGATTATATTGTTATACAGTCATTCCCATAACATGGCATAGGCATTCGCATATGGAAGCATTGCTTTGTATTCATATTTGTCCACGCGACCTTAAATTTTATAAAGGTTGTCAATACGAATATATTATATTGTCTCCTTCATGCTTTAAGATAAGTAGTTATAATGTATCTTAGATCCTTTTGACTTAGGCCGATGCAACTATTTTCTGTCATCTGAAGAAACTCTATTGATTTTAGTTTAGGAGGAAAATAATACTTTTTTCTATTGTTCAATGGAGATATTTGTTGGCGAATTTTAATCGCTTTGCACCATTCCTTTTGGTTAAGAAAGGTTTCTTGCTGGAATGGAGTATAATGTCCGGCGAGACATAAACGTCTCTTAATTGTGTGTAGATATGGACCATTATTTGTGACACCGAAAACTGTTACTCGAATATCTCTTGTGGTCTAAAAAAGAGGTTGTTAAATGTTTTTTAAAAAATTGCACAACATATGAGTATATGGCTTTTCATCCCTGAGTATTTCCAAAATATTACATCGCAAGAAAAAAAAACACAATAATAGTGAAAAATTGTTATATGATAGTCATTAAAAATTTCCAATGTAATAGACAAGAGATTCACGTTTCTAATTATATGCACGATTTATTTTTCATGAAAATAGGAAGAAGGTAACAGTTATTTCAAATACAGCTTACAATTAGAATGCTAGCTATTATAGATCTAAGAGAATATTATAGTCAGGAAACAAAGTATTTGCAGTTAAAGCATTTCTATTTGCCTATATGTAAGGCACTGTATGTACCATTTGATTGATCAACTTTCTAACAGCCCCATACAGTACTTAATTTTGTTCAAAAGAGCAGAAAATGCGAAATAGTCATCAATAGAGGCATCAAATTTAATTTGATATCAAACAATCAATTGTCCAACTTAGTCTCTGATTACAGATTTTGGACACAACGAGCTCACATATGTACTGTTCAACTTTTCGTTGAGTTGGAGTTGGCCAATTAATTAATAAAAGTGTATGGAACTGTAAGACCAATATATGCTAAAATCTAGAACAAATAGTATTCTAATTTTAGCATAAACATACATCATCATTGGATTGGTATCTAATAAATAAACATTATTTATAATAACAATAGTCATAATTGTTTATATTCCGTTTTAACCAGTCAGCAGTTTTGACCTCATTTCAAAATGTACACCTAAAACTGTCGCAAAAATGAAGCTGTAGTCATCGCACTGGACAAAGTTTTTTTTATAAAATTTGTTTATGCAACATAAAAATTTATTCGTTTTATTTCGTTTTGGCTTCCAAATATTATAAACATCTTAAAAGCTTAAAATATACGAATATATTTTAGTTTTCACGAAAATTACAATATAAATAGCCATGACAACCACTATTCACGCAATATGAGTATACTCGTCATAACACAAGATATTATAATTTATCTATGACGAATATACTCATCATAAACAGTTAACTGGCTAAGAATGGTAAACTATTGTGGTTCTCAATTTAATAAACAATACGTCTATTCTAACTTTGTCCAAATAAAAATATGGAATAATACCGGAAATCATACAAAATTGGTTCGTCAGCAACAGCTATAAAAGCAACAATAAATATCGTTCTTCCTCCTGCGCGCTAATTGCATAACTCTTCAAGACTAATTTACGCAGACAGTAATTAATTTTTCCCTTAAATTATTTCCGCAATAAATCGAGTTACAGCAACCAAAGAACATATTTTTTGTCTGGCGGCAATGAAACGACGGCTGGCGCAGTTCTCACAGCGCGACACCCTAAGTGTTGGACATCCGCGGGGAAGCAGTGAATAGAGCCTCTTAAGGTCAAGACAGAATGATCGCGATAGATGCTGGCAACAAGAATTTTTCTCTTCTGAGACTCCGCAGCAACGCATAACAAGACACTTCACATACGCATTACTCACATAACTTTCCAAAAGTCTAGAATCGATCACGCTAGATATGATCGATATACGATCTATGCATCTTTACAAAACTGACTGTTTCACGCGTTCGAAACACACGGTGTCGAGTGTCGATCATTACCTTTCAACCAAAAACAATTTAAAATAGAACTGCACGCGCCTAGCCACCAAGATCACTTTCTTGCGGGAGAACTCAAGATCGTTTTCAGTGAATGTTCGAAGACGACTGAGTTGAATCTTGGACGTTTTGCACGTCTCTTTGGCTTCGAACTCAGACTGGCCCGTGGCCTCTTCTTCTTCTTCTTCCTGATATTTATTTTCTTGCTTTTTATTTCACTTTTGCGGACGTAAAGAAATGAACCAGCTAAACCACCGAAGTCTAGTTAAAGTGCCTCGTCGATCTTTGGTACAAAAGTGGTGTCTCGCGACTTCGTCATTCACTGGTGTTTAGTACGAAGATTAAAATCTAAGAGGTAGTCCGTACGCAGCCGACGTTCGACGGCTGTCTGCGGGGCTCCTTAAAATATACGCCAAGTGACGAATACCAGTACACGTGATACATATGATTTCTTGAGAACGTCTATGATACCACTCGACAAAATAAAACTAAATTGAAATTGTTGAGCAAAATAAGACGACCAGTTGCCGTTCAACGGTTTCGCGAAAAATGAACAATTGGGGTATGAGGCCACTGGCCGCCCAGCGCTTCTCGTTTTAAATTTAAATTAAGGCAGGGGGTACCGGACGGATATTTGTAAACCAACAACAGATGGAGGCTCAATATGTGGAATGGTTTGTTTTTGTCTTTTGCGGGTATCCACGCCAAAAGTAATGGCTTCTTCCTGCTAAGACACTTTTAAAAGCACATTTGTGCGGATTTTTTTTTAATAAACTATTAATTTATTTACATTTACAGAAGTTATACAGAAACAATTGAAAACATATATGGTATATGTTGCTCAGAACATTGTTATCTAACTTTCTAGAGAATATTTGTTTTCAGGCGCAATACGTCGTCCCCGGAAAAGCACATTTTTTCTCATAAATTTAATTTTATAATATTATTTATAGTAGAGAGTCAATTTTAGCAAATGAAAAGATTCTTAAGTTTTATAAAACCAGATTGCCTTAGCTCCCGTTTTAACTAATAAACAACACCTTCGGCTTAAACGAAAAATAATACATACTGTGGTTTTCTGGAATATCAATCATAAAAGCATATTAATAATAAAGGTTTTTCTTCTAACAGGATAATCTCTAGTCGACTTTTTTTAGCGATTAGGCTGAAGTGTTTGTACGTGACTGGATTTAGTTTTGAAATACCACAATACTCGAAGTACTTACTTAATTTTTCAAAAAAGGGGGTAGAGAACTGAAATTAAGAGCAATCAGAAGAAGCTCTAAGTATATTTTACTGCATAAGGCTTTTAATATGTACATGCATACAATGAATATTGAGAGTTACAGAATGATTTATTTAACCAATTATGGTATGATCCAAATCCGCCTTATGTTGCCTAATTTGTATTATAACTATAAATAGCTTTCTGTCCCAGATACGCGACTAAAAGTCAAGTTTATATCTTCGAAAAACGCTCAGAACTTAAAAATCGCAGAATTTTATTAAAATAAATTGAAGCGTTAATTTCTTCGTAAAAGTGAGTTAACCTGAATTAGCTGATGAAATGATAGACAGGCGACGCTAAGTTAAATTTTTTTTTGCTCTGATTCTTTCGAAAATGACTATCACCCTGCAATGATCATTTTTTTCGCAATAAATACAATTCAAATTTGGATTTCCGCAGAAAATCATCTTCAGTGACATTGGGGTTATATAAATCTTGGCATGAATTTTCAGAAAAGTCACAAAAAAGTGACAAACCTCTGGGCTTCCGTAGATCCGCGAATTTACTCATCCGCTCCGTTCAGAATAGCGACGACTCCTCGTCAGGCAGACTGTCTTCATCTTATTCTGCCCGATTTTATACCACTGGCACTGAAGAAAAGGCCTTGCGTATCGAGATGAGCAGTTCACATCACGCCTGGCTATTTATGAAGTGGCTCCTTGGTCTTGTTTCTTTTTCACGATTCCGTCCTGCCGCTAAGTCGCCTTGTTAACGGCTGACTTATGTCTAGGAACCGATTCTGAATGAGCTCGTCTTTCATGGAGCGTGAAATTTGCCATTCGCTTTGGTTTCAGCCAGCTCAGCTAGCTCAGCCAGCGACGAGGTCTTAATGCCATCCTTCAACTTGTCGCAGGCTTGAGGGGCTTCGCCTGTTTTTTTGCAACCCGTGAGAATTATGTGCCACTAGTTCGGCGCCGCCGGCCGTCTTGGATTTTATGATTCAAATTGTGCCTACGTTTAGCTAACTTAACTTATTTATGAATCTTGGATTTGGATGAATTGCTATTTTATGACCACTTTTAAATTTGACTCCGTTACTCAATAAAAAAACTCAAAACATTACTCTTTTCTATAAATAAGAAACTTATACCAATATTTATGCTTCAGCTAAAGTAATCAGCTCCAAATAATTGTAATTTATTAGAAATTATGTATTTGATATTATACCTCACTGTCATTTTTGTATTATCATTTATTATTTTCTTTGCAATTGTTCGACTAAAGGAATGTAGACTGTAATTGAGTTTTAAGCAAGACAATAAACATACTTTTAAATTTAAATTAACTTTCAGCGCCAGAATAGAAGAATAAGAAATAGGAAAAAACAATGACAAAATTACTTCGGAACAGGATTTGTTGTAAGTCATTACTTAGAAAGGTTAAAAATCATAAACGAATTATCAATCATAGTTAATCGTCTTCAGATTCTAAATTATAAAACTTAAATGGATTTATGTACAGATATACAATGTATTTTTATTTATGTGTTGCAACAAGTGTTATAATTTTTTAAAGCGTTGCAATTACACATCTTTCAAACAACCGGTATCACTGGCAGTTTTATTTCATAAATATATAAATTACTCGAAAAAGCAACTTTAACAAGATGTAATATTCGAACTTGTCACTTTCGAATTATTGCTTCGGTACTCTAACCAACTGACCTAACTTTGCTACTTGGAGTCAATATCCTTTGAGAAAAATTCTGATGAAAACTGCAATCGACCAATGCCACGTGATAGATATATGTATCACTATAGACAAAAATAAACTACAATATTTTTATTATTTACTTTAGTTGTAATTAATTTTTTAATAAATTCTCGTACAAATTCCCCACAACTGGATACTGGAACTATGTAAGTCCTTTCAAACTTATTTTAAACAGCCTTGAGAACTAATAGAAAAATTGATATGCACATAAATAGTTTTTTAAAACCAATAAATTTAAATTGAATCGGTGTTAATAACTAGAATTATCTGCCTAGTACCTATGCATCTGTTAGTCTTGAAATCTTCCTTCTAAAATACGCACCGCTGAATTAATAGCCATCTATCTTCTAGCAAGAGGTTTGTTGGTCTAACTAGCTCATTATTTCGTTTAGAGCAAAAAAACAGAAAAATCTAATAAATTTAAAATTTAATTGGACTACGTTTCCCGGAAAAAAAAACAGGTAAAATTTTAATTTGTATACATTTCGCGGAAAATATAAATTTTATAGAACTTTGACCGAAGTGAACTGTGTAAACAACATCGATGCTTCTGACTACTTGCTCTGAAAAAGATGAATCGTTCTGTCGTATTGTTGGCACTTTTCGTTCCCAACATTTGGCACACTAAATGCTGAATTCAACTTCAAAGAAATTACGAATTGAACGAATTTTGCGTGGTGGCATAAATCACCCATACGTTTTTAAACATTTCATTATGCGATTTTTGAGAATTTTATATTCATATTTTCTTGTTGAAAGATTGCATAAATAAAATTTTAATCGATTGTTGATATTTATTTTATAACAACAATGCATATGCAGTGTGCACGTAGAAACGTTGACTTGAAGTTTCTTCTGCTTTATTTCAAACAAGTCTTCTTGATTTTCAAAATGTTAAGAAAGTTTCGGTTTTTTTCGTCGTGCAGCGTTTAACAGCCGGAAATTTCAATTATTTTCCTATTTTACTCAGGATCATTAAACATTACTGCATTTTATTTTTAAAATTTAAGATTTTATTTGAATTATCACAAATTAAATGGAATTCTACGAGGCAAAGGATGAAAGAGTAGATGTTCCACAATTTAGTTTTATTTTTGATTATTTTTTAACATAAATTTTCTATAATGCGAAAAATAGGAAGGCAAGTAAATTATTTGAAAAATGTTTATCGTATAATTTTAGAAGTGTGCCCGTTTAAATTTTAATTCTTGTTGTTTTGTATTGATGAATGAACATAGATTCTAGCTCTAATTATAAGTCTTTTATTATATACATAATCTTATTAAATATAGTTACCCACTTATCTCAATTAAGTTAAGCGCATCTCCTTCATTTTTAAAATATTAAGGAAACTCATTCGAAACGAATAGGAAGTTGATGTTACTATAGAACAAAAAACCCTATTTAATGACATTTTTATGAAGCTATCATGTTTGAACCAATATGAATCGAAATAACGCCTTTATAATAATTTTCATGTTCTTTCTATATTGGAACTTTGCCAAAAAGCTACAAACTATTGAAGACAATAAAAAAAACACCCCAGTCTTTCGGCAAATTAAATTTGCGTTATGTGAAAAAGTCGAAAAGATCTCATCTCATCGTCGCAACAATCGCAGCAAACAAAGCTGCGATGCGACATTTACTCAAAGATTATACAGATCAATACCTAATTTGCGGACGAAAAAACTGTACATAATTTCTATATGATTTTTTTCATAGATTATGAAATTAGTAAAGAGAAATACTCAAATGTCGTCGTTTTTGGAAAAATTGGATTAAAGTACAAAATACTATACTTTGGGCATTTTTTATATTTCTAGATTAGGATTAAGACTTTCGCTTGAGCTATATTACAAGACTCGATTTACCTTTTTTTAAAGTTATTTCAAAAAGGAATGAATGACAATTTTTCTGTAAATGGGAATCAATTCAGAACTTTCGCTTGAGGATGATATATTATTTGTTTTACACCTAAAAAACGCGAAAATTCCATCATATATATGTATGTAAGTACTTACACTACTGCTCACAAGTTATTGTCTACCTTAAATAATGTTTTAAAATATTATTAAATAAAAAACTACCTAGCTTATTTGTTGTTATCGCAATAGGGAATCCTAGTAATACTTTATTTAAAATAATAAACCAACAATTTGATATTTTGTTTCTGTATAATATCACGCTATTTACATTTCGCCCATTTAGCAGAATCTAAGTCGTGTACTTTGAGACTATTCTGTTCTGGTTCAAGAACATAAATCAAAAGCGTGCTTAAAACTGTGATTTCGCCATCTCAGTCTCCGGACCTTAACCTTATTGAGTTGTTGTGGGATAAATTGGACAAAGAAGTAAGGAAACAGTGCCCAACTTTAACTAAATATTTGTGGGATATCTTACGAAGCGAATGGCGTAAAATTGACGAAGATTAGCTATTAAAGTTGATAGAGAGGATGCCCAAACTTAGCAGTCAACAAATAAAAGGGTGGTTACATTGATGAATCGAAAATTTAAGTATTATTCGTTAGAATTACCTTTTAATTTGTGTTATAGTTATTTGAAACAAAATGTTAATTACAATTATAATTCTTTTACCACAGTTTTTCCATTATTCCTTAGCTAAATCTGTAAAATATGAGGTGGGAAAATACTTTTAAACGGTAGTGGACCTAAACATTTCTTTTACATAACATTTATATGTTACAAGTTTAAAAAGGAAATGTTCAAGTAATTTTTGCTTCTTACTATGCATTGATTTAACAACAAAATTACTCGTTATCTCGCAGAAACAAATCTGCACCCACGATATTACTTTTGTAGTCTGAATAGGAGGATATGAGACCTCCAAAAATTGAATCAAAATAGTTTTTTTACTAGCAAACTAAATGCGGAAATACAAGTTTTGTAACTATATTTTTAATTTAATAAATATCGCTAGTTTTTGGCAAGGTATAACTGCTTGTCTTTATGGCTTTATGTGCAG
The DNA here is from genome assembly GCA_963969385.1 of Philonicus albiceps. Taxonomy (NCBI): domain Eukaryota; kingdom Metazoa; phylum Arthropoda; class Insecta; order Diptera; family Asilidae; genus Philonicus; species Philonicus albiceps. The sequence goes on along the minus strand of OZ017772.1, from coordinate 45,084,144 downwards.
ATAAAATTGTCGTTAAAGATGAATTTTTCAAATTAAATTATTCCCAAAACAGCAACCGCAGCAAAATGGTCAGGCGACAAATTACGCCAATAGTAGTCTTAAAAAAATTACATAACGTCCACAGACCTAAGTGACAACTCTACTAGAACCTGCTGGGCGCTCGTAGAGCTAACTTGAGTAGGTGGAACATTACCGAGAAGTGTGATGCCCACAGAGCTGGGATTATAAGGCGTTCGTTGCAACCGTTTTACACCGGATGTTCGTAGGTAGAAATGGTTGGATTTAGCGCCTCCTGCGGTCTCGTCGCCACGCTCGATCGGAAATTGCTTGACCTCAGCGTACGACTGCTCATCGCTGCCACTAGTTGAGCTCCGCTGAATCAGACTTATTTTCTTTACCTACACACTTATCTTTTCCAAATTGGCCGGAGGCGTTCCAATTTTTAAGTGACACCTGAGACGTTTTTGTTTTCACTCAGATTTTATGGCGGCCAGTATCGCGGGTGCATCGCGCCTCGCATGACTAATTCGCGAGTTTCAGATAAAATCTGTTGAAAAACGGTTTGCCATTGCCACCAGCTTCAAAAATTTCCATAATCTTAGTCTTGTCACGACACGTCTTTAATTCCCAGAGCTTTTTGGCCACGGCCACTTTATTTTTCTTTTGTCTTTTTGATCATCGGCCGAACCGACTGTTTACTAAAAACCCAATCTCACCCGAAGGTAGCAATTCTCAGCCAAACCCAAAGTGGGATGAGTCACCCATTCCACAGGTAAGTTTGCATTTTTCTATACGTATACATTTTTGTTTCGTGTTTTAAGCCAAAGACTTCGATGCCTGAGATTGCGACTTTTTGCCTTATTTAGAAATTTTTTGAGGGAAATCGTTTTCTTACATTTTGAAAGCCGGCACGTGCAGGTTAAATCGTTTAGACGAATCGAATTAAAGTCGTCTTCAAAAAATACCATAGAGGCAGTATTTTTGCAGATTACTCAGCCTTGATCTTCATCGTAGTTTTAATTTAATGCCTGTTTCACATGTGTGAAATGACGGTTTTATGACACGGAAATATTTTATGTATGATATTTATAGTTCTGCTCACATAAGTCAAGTCAAGTCTATAGTTCTGACCACCCAGAAGCCTATAATTTTTACCACTGACAAGTCTATAGTTCTGATCACCGACAAATCTATAGAGATAATTAATATCTATTATAGCATAGAATGTGGCCATAAACTGCGCTGAAGAGCTTTAACTCCATCCACCCACTACACATATTTTTACGACTTACGGCTGCCACCGTGATATATCAATTAACCTAGAAATTGCTGGAGCCTCGACGACACTAAAGACGAAATTCATTCACACCTCGGCTGCAAAACTATTTGCCAAACGGTGCTTTTAATACCCTCCAGGTGAGTATGTGGAACCGTACACTTCACGTGCGTTTCCACCGGTACCTTCACCTGATGCAAACGATAATTGATCATCGTTGCAGATCTGGCGTCACAAAGAAACCGTTGATGTTTGGCAGTCGTTTCAATGCGACTCGCGTCGAGATGCTGGGGAGGTTTATGATTGCCATTAATCCGTGGAATTCACCTGAATTCTAGTTGCTATTATAAGTCCCCGCATTGCAAGAAATTTTATTTAGGACACAGTAAGGTCTGTTTATATTAAATCAACGGTTTTTTTATGATTCTGAAGTTCAGCGACCTAGAGGACGCATGTACTCGATTTATTGTTATACGGACATTTTTTTTAATATTAAGAGGTTACATACAGGATTGAAACTAAGACAAGATTAAATGATTTAATCTTTAACCCTTTTAGTGCTGGAGGCCGATATATCGGCCCTTGCTGCACTGGAGAGATGAGCCAGAGCCGATATATCAGCCCGCACCTTGTAGCGCTTTACTATTTGTATTACGAGAGAACTCTATCACAAAATAAATTTATAATACGTTATGAATGGTCTAATTTCATTACGAGAGAATTAAAAACAGGTAATTTTTCGTTTTAAACCTTTGCGGACGACGACTTTTTCGGCCGGGGGAGGTGGCAGATCGACGCGATTTTCGCGAATGTGTTGGGCACCTCATGGGTAGAATCAAATGATCTTATACATAAATTATATTTCCAAGTTACCTTATCTCCAATGTGTCATTTGACACTTCATACGATACCTTTTCAAGAACCAATACTGCGTTCCTATCGTTTGGAGCTAACTGACGAACACAATGTAATTTATTATAATGAAGAATATTATAATGAGTTAAGTATATATTCAAGTTTACAAAATTGACATTTATTTTCCTTTCTTTTAAACAAAATAGCGCGATTTAGCGTTATTTTTGTAGACAGCGTTTTTTGCAAAGGTCAAAACAGTGTGCACAATTCCCCAAAGTCTTTGAATTTATTTTCTACAAGGTATTGGTTAAAGAAATATGTAGGGCTTTTGTAAACTATACACATTTCGGAGAATTATGAGATGTTTAAAAAATTATTTCCGACCTTAATAAATAGATATACACAAAATCTTTACGTGTTTCCTTAGATAATTGAAAAATAATCGTTTATGAAATAAATCATTAATAAAATATAAGTTTCGATAAATGTACATTCTCCTGCATAAAATTACATTGGTTTTTGCTATTTTCTTTAAATAAAATCCTAAACTATTAAATTATTAGCCGACTTTAAACAGAGAGAGAGGTTCTCAACTCGGCGCTATTTTTGTTTATGTGTAAAGGATCTTCCAATAGAGACTTCCGAACTTTGACAGTTGATAGCGGCCATATTATATAGCTATATCTGTCATTTATTCAGTATGTTTTGCCAAATCACCATGGATGGATATAGCGTTCAACAACATGTGCAAATGATAAAATTGTTTTATCAAAATGGGTGTTCTGTTCGGGCAACGTTCCGCGCGCTTCGCCCATTTTACGGTCGCCATAATCGTCCTTGCGAGAGGACTATTCGCAGTGTGGTAGATAAATATGAGTCCACTGATTCAGTAAACAATCCACCAACACCCGTATATCAACGAAATGCAAGATCTGCCGAAGACATCGCCGCTGTCTGTGAGAAGGTGCAGGAGAATCCGAGACAGTCGATTTCGCGTCGCTCATAAGAACTCGGTCCTTTGGAGATCACAACTTGGCGAATTTTGCATCGTGACTTGGGTCTGCCATTACCGTCAACGGCGAGCGCTATAGGTCAATGATTACCAACTTATTTTCGCCTGAATTGGATGATATGGACACCAACAATATGTGGTGATTTCAACAGGACGACGCTACGTGCCACACAGCTCATGCTACATTGGACATTCTGCACGAGCGTTAGACTTGTGAGGTTTTCTTAAGTCGCAGGTGTATGCGAATAAGCCAGAAACCAGAGCAGTCCTCAAAGCTAACATAACCCAGACGCCTGAAGAAAAGCGCTAAGAAAACCTAATCAAATAAACAGAAGAGAATGACGTAATTTTCAAATATATGATGGTTTTGACTCAATGTATGCTAAATATGATTAAAATATAGGTAATGAAATATGGAAGTTATCGTACCCGCAAGAACGGTACAGAAGAAAGTTGATCCCTTTGATCAATTGTTTACATTTCCAAACTGGATTGCCCTCATTAATGCATAAATAAAGTGTTATCAAATTTGTTATCCAATTATTATTAAATTATTCATGTGTATGTAGGTCTCAGGATCCTCTGGTAGTTCAATTGTTAGTGCGCTGGACTACCGTCCTAGAGGCTGTGGGTTCAAATCCCACGGATAACTATGGTCGTTTGCGCTACGTGGTAACACAATGGGCCAAACTCGGCCTAAGTGTGCCTTTCTAGGCAGTCACAATAACCTAAACCTAAACCTAAAATCTCATGAAAACCAATTGAAGACACCATTGGATCATTAAATGGCAACTTGTTCTGTAGATACAAAACACAAGCGATTACTAAGTTTCATCAGGAAACGACCATGAAAAATACGAAAACTTCATGTAGTAGTTGCAGATAACGAGAACATGAATCGCCTGCCATTTTTCATTATATAACCCAAAGGAGAACCAACGCGACCTTCTGAAGGTAAAGCTCATTATAACGCCAATCAAAGTCAAAGCGCCTTGCGTAATGACGTACTTACCGGAGTCATGCCATTAGTCATATAATAAAAAAAAAAAAAAAAAAAAACAATTTTTTATCTCGGTAAAATCATTGGCGGTTACTCATTCTTTCGTTATCTGGCGCACTCCTGGACTCCAGTCCGAGAATTGTTCAGCTGCAGACGCGTTCATCTGCTCAATTGTGATCGGCTGCTGACGGCCAGAATGACTAATTTGGGGTGGCGGAATTCCAGAATTGTTGTGGTTCCTTCAATTCCAGGAAAGAATCAAATCATTAGTTCTCGGTGGAGTCTCCCCGATGTCTATTTAAAGGCTCCATTTTTTTTCCCGGCAAGGCTGGCAATTGTACTTGGTTTATGAATGAGTAGTTTTAATAATTTTAATACGTTATGAATGAGTCCATGGGAACTAGTCATTCTGCGACTACAGCTTCAAAAATCCGTAGACGATTGATGACCTAGTCCATTATGACAATTAATTTTGATGCGATGTTCGAGGAATATGCTTAATTGAATTTAACCGTATTAGAAAACTTGTTGCAATAAATATAGCATTTAACCTTTTCGAATATTGGAGGCAATGAATAATTGACAACACGAAATTAAAATATTTTATATTTGATATTCTAACCATTTGTGGTAATTTTCAAATTTAAAAGCAATAAAAGCGTTCGTTTAGGTAACAACCGCAATATATCCGCAAATTTATGAACCAATCTTAGGGGAGTTTTCTTTAAGAATTAATATATATATTTCATATGGTTTTATGTACATATATATACTGAGAGAAAATCTTGTGTAATTTGAACTATTGCTAGTGCATTTTCGGTGTTCCAAGTTTTTAGGTGAAACCCCGAAAAAAACTTGGAGAAAACTACTTTTGAAAACTACTATAATTGATAAATAACTTAAAAACATTTGAACAATTTTATACAAGATGAAGTAACCAAAAATGTCATTGGAGTACCTAATCCCTTTCAGTAATATTATACATGGAGTTTAGCTTATTTTATTAAAATTTGTGTTTCTAGCTGCTCCTTCTCCATTATTAATTTTTTTTGCGGGGGAGGAGGAATAACAGAATTGTCAAGTGTCCAATCCCTATTTGTCCTTGCGTACAAGTCAGATATTCATTCCTCACTCTCCCCTTCTGTAGAGGTTGGACGGGTGGAGACAGGTTCTAGGAGTCAGCTTTCCGTTGCTCATTTCGCTTTGCATCCACTTATACTTGTGTGATCGACTCAGGAATTTGCTTACAACATTGCAAATCCACATGTGAATTATATTAAGTGAAAATTTCACGAATTTGTTTTTTGTCTATGCGAATAGCCTAAGGGTTGAATTAAACGAAAAAATCAGTAGCCAAGGTTGTTATATATCAAACTTGTAAAAACTACACCATGGCTTAGGGAAATAATTTTAGCCTTGTACAAGAATGGCTAAAGCAAATTATACAGATATTATATAAGTCTGAGATTGAAATAAAAGAACCAAATACAAGGATAATTTTTGACGTATAAACTTGAATACAAAAATGTTTACACAAGTCTGTTTAGGTAATTTTACAAAAATTTTTTCTCTGGGTGTATATTTATAAAAATTTTAATGCATAGAAAGTAAGTATCTCTTATTTTCAAAAAGGTTCTTAAGCTGGAATTAATTAAAAAACCAAAATTCTATAAGTACAAGTAGACCCAATGAAATCAAATCATTTTAGTGTCCGGGAACTCTTTGATATTACAATAATTTAATTTTCAAGTACATACATTCAAGTTTTAATTAGGCCAATAAAGGGTTTAATGCACCCAACGCCGCAAAAGTGCAGTCTGGGCACAACTCAATTAACGTAAAGTGTGACCGAGTTAATTACGTGAACAGGCTAAGAGGAAACCAGTTGGCAAACTAAATGGATCCAATTTACTACTTATTTATCTGGGAGGCCTGCAATCTAGAGATTACAGGCGCCTGAACGATTACGAGAGCGAAAATATATTTATTTTAATGCCCTCGCTGAGGTAAATGCATCAAGGTATTCTTATTTTTTTTAAATTTTTTTTTTTGTAATCATCGAATTAATTTGATTGTTTCCAATTGAAGTAGTCCTCAAAATATCTTAATTGCTAAAGGCATTTAGTATGGTTGTCCTAAACAAAATAAATATAACGAAACTTACATGACCCTTCAACATCTAATAAATAAATAAAAATAGTAAAACTTACAAATTCATTTCTTGCTCACTTTCCATCACAATCAATGAATTTTGAACTTGCTTTAACGACTTCAAAGCAACAGCGTTTTGCCAATAGCGATGCAGCCATTGCAAGAGTGGATGTGATACCACTATAATTAGTGGAATACCAAATCGGACAAATGTGCAAAAAATTTTTCAGGAACGGACAAGAGTTGATCAAATCTACTTTCAGTTTACAGGTCACGTATATAATAACGTCATATTCTAATAAGATCATAAATGAGAGTTCAAGCGAATAATGTAATTTGAAGAATATTCTGGTGCTAAAGTATCACTATCATGCACTTTTACAATTAATGTTCAAGCTACCCGTTCCAAAATGGAACAAAATATGAAATTAGAAACATATTTTAAATTTCATTAAAAAACTAATGGATTTCTATTCTTAATCTGACATTGCTCTCTTTAAAGTGGTAAAAGCGGATATGTATGATCATATCATCTTTCAGCCAAGATTGAACTGATATTATGTAACTTACGTATGTTTTTCATATCCAATCTACATGAAGACCAAAAACAAACCAAAATATTTATGAAGGCTCTCAATCAAAAATCCGGCGCATTTACAAGTTATAACTATACGAGTATTATGTAGATGCTGACAGGTTGCCGTAATTGGTCAACACCTCAGAAGTAGGGCAGACCGCTAAATTAGCATATAAATGGAAATAGCAATTGCCGGGGACGATGCAATGTTTGGACAACTCCATGAAATTCGTAATGAGCTGCCTGAAAAGGTTCAATTGACTCGCTGAGGGTATCTGTAAATAAAACTTCTGAAGAGACAGGTGTACCGCTGGTTTCAGTATGAATGACAACAACATATTCAGCACTTTATCAATTAAATCGGTGAAAAATCATAACTTCGACTAATAGCAACAATAAATATCGCATATTTATGATGCAAAATGATTGTTTATTAAATAGTTGATAATTAATTGATAGCCATTAATATTCAGCGGGGGTTGATCTGTGGCTGCCAGCAGATCTCGCAGTCGATTTTATACGTTGTGGGCTTTACTTCATTTCTTATGAATGGAGAAAATTGTAATGAAGTCTGATTTTAATAGATAGCGTTTGCATTGATCTAATTGAGCGAACACACTGTAGCTAATAAATACTTCAATTTATTTTTACAATTAAAAAATGGTATTTTATGAAAACTCATAATAGCCGCTTATACATATATTAATCAACAGTAATACGCGAGATGTTTGGATTTCAGAATTTAGATAGAATCATTTAATGTAGTTATAATGTTTAACTTGCAGATTTTAAGGCAGTCATACATATGTACCATAAGCAGAAAGCAGTGACAAAAGTAAAAGCGTTTTTTACTTTAATTGGATATGTTTAACGAGGTGATAAAACTCGTCCTTTTAAAAATCTAGATCTAATGCAGGGACATGTTAAAAGTAGAAATCAGGAACAAAGCTCTAAACCAGTTATGAGAACGGAACGGAAACTTTTTTATGATACTGAACGATATTACGCTTTTCTGGATTTTAGTACTTTAAGTAATTCTATGGTTTTTATTGTAATTTAAATTAGGATATCACAGTAGTTTGAGCTTAAAGTATTTATTCACTACCATCATATTCTCTCTTAGAGCTTAAGTCCACGTTAAAAAACTTAAGCTTGAACTGTAAAAATAGATGTTGCATTCGAAAACGAATGCTCCTTTTCCTAAAAATTAATGTTTCTTTTAGTAGAAAACGAGAATGGGTTTATTGCACTTTTTACTGCTAATTGCAATAACCAAAGTAGTCTTAAGTGAAGATGTATCTACATAACGGGTGTTCTTTCAAGAGCTTGAGAACTTTAAATAATAATATAAGACAGAAATATGATTGGAATGATTTTTTTATTATTATAATCTGGTGGATAATTTTATGACATTTATTTTTTAAATATGATTTCCGGCATATGTCCATCGTGGCTATGAGTTACATAGTTCATTCGATCATTCCAATTTTTCACTACTCTTTCCAATAAATCTGGCCGTATGGCGTCAATGGTGGCTTGAATATTGGCTTCCAATGCTTCAAGAGTTGCTGGTTTTTCAGCTTAAAACAAAGACTTAACATGGCCCCACAAAAAGTAATCGAGAGGCGTTAAGTCGCACGAACGAGGGGGCCAGTTAACAGGACCACTTCTGGAAATGAAGTTGTCACCAAATTGATTTTGCAATAAATTGATGGCACCGTATGGCAAGTTGCACCATCTTTTTGGAACCAAATGTCGTCGATATTTAGCTGATTCATTTTTGGAAACAAAAAATCAATCAGCATCGCTCGATGGCGCTCGCCATTCACCGTAACGACAGCTGCTTCCTCATTTCGAAAGAAATAAGGACCGATGATGCCGCCAGCGTGCAAACTGCATCAAACAGTCAATTTTAATGGATGTATTGCTGATTCGTTAATGGCATGAGGATTGTTTTCGCTCCATATACGGCAATTTTGCTTATTCACGAAGTCATTTAACCAGAAATGAGCTTCATAACTAAACACAATTCTTCGATAAAAATGATCGTCTTCGGCCAGTTTCAAATTAGCCCAATCGGCAAAAATGTGACGTAAATGATGGTCATTTGGATTTAATTCTTGCACGAGCTGTATTTTATAGGCACGTAAGCCAAGAGCCTTACGTAAAATTTTCCACGTAGTCGAAGGACAAAGGCCAACAAGTTGAGAACGGCGACAAATCGACATTTCGGCGTCTTCTTTAACACTTCGCGCTACAGCAGCAATGTTCTCTTCGGTACGCACATTTCTTTGTCTTGTTGATGGTTTTGAATCGAGAAGAGTAAAATTAGTGCGAAAACAAAGATCAATAACTGCACGAATTGCTTGCTCATTAGGCCGATTATGTTGACCGTAAAATGGACGAAGTGCTCTATGAACTTCGCGAACAGATTTATTTTTTTTAAAGTAAATTTTCACAATTTGGAAGCGTTATTCTGTCGTTAAACGATTCATGATGAATTGTCAAACCTTACTGAACACAAATGTTGACACAGTATTACATTCTCAATTGTTAAACTATAGACAACAACCGTCGAAAGATCTCATGCAGCTAAAAAAACACCCATTATAAAAAAATATTGCATTACGGAAAACATCCAATAGGACACGAAATAGTCATTTATTTTTTTTATAAGAACAATATAAAAAGAAAATATATTTAATTGTATATCAAGTCAAAATCACTTAAAATCCAAGATTAACTAAGGTCATCAACGGGTTTTTTTGAATTAGTTCTAAAAAATGGAAAATTATACAAAATATAAATTCTATAGTTATTAAGTGAAAGTAAAAATAATTAAAAATTAACCGTTGAACACAAACTACAAAAGCAAAATAAAATAATCTATTACTTGTTGAAGGCATCTATTTTCAAGAGCAGCATTCCTAAGTAATTTGGCTGCGATAAATCTGGCGCTGCAGTAGAACAGACGTCGACGTGATAATCCAAAATGATCTCACAGAGCAAATGTTTTCGGCTGTGGCTGGAATTTTTCATATTCGGTAAGTCTTAAAAAAAATAGAAGCTCGTCTCGCAAAAATCTAAATTTAACCTGTTGCTGGAGCGGTTAAACAGACAGCGGCTAACATGGAATCAGTAAAAGGATTTTGTCTAATTAATGTTTCTGGCGTCAATGATATGAATACAAAAAGAATCAGACGTTTTGCATTTTTTCTATCAGCTCCAGATTTCTAAATGTTTTTAGGAAGTTTTGCAATGGTAGGGGTTTTTATTCTTACCTTTTTATCGGTTATGTCTTTATCTGCAGAAGCCGTCTCAATTGTGTTTGGACCACTACATTCATCGGCTGGGTTCAGGGCTCTGTGGCACCACCAACTTTGCCTGTTTCCCATAATAGTAGAGGCCGGATTATTTGAATTCAGCGCATATTCTAGGCATCACTATCCGATGGTTGTCATTATATAATTCGAGTGTATTCATTTATCACAATTCCCAAATAAATCCAAATGGACAGCTCTATTGTCGCTCCAATGAAGGTAACATTTAGCTGCACTAATGAGTGTCACCACTGTCTGAGGACTATAATGCCAGCCGCCGTCTAATTGAGAGGAACAATTCATCAAACCTGTCGGGTGTCATTAATTGAATCAACAAATTTACGGCGGGCAATTGGTTAATTATAAACAGTTGGAAATGCCTGGTTTTTTTTTCAGAATATTTTTCTGCCAAACAGGAATGGGCAAACCGCCTTGAATTGATTTAAGGTTTAGTCATGTAAAGTCGGCATAGTTTCCATTTGAAAGTTATTTCACATTTGGACAAATGTGGGTTAGCTGACATTTTGCGAATTATTAGCAAAACGTTTAAGGCGAGTATATCAGATTGTGCATTGATTTGATATTTGTTTGCTTTATGTATTGATTATTTTAAAAAAAAATATATAATATTAATTTAAAATTTTCAAAGGATTGCAGTAATTCTAATTATAAGCTAAAATTGTATTTTTGATCTTATATTCTACTGTTCAAGATAATCAATTTTCAATCAGTGACCTTATTTGGTTAAAAAAATCAATGAATATTTTTGGTAATTTGTATAAGGTCACACATTCAGAAAAATTTTTCGAAGGCTACAATCAAGTAAGTATTGTAGAGCCCATTTAAGCATGCCATATTCTGAAGTACTTGATTCAATCGCGATTTTAAATTTTTTAAATTACATCAAGCATGCTATTTTTGATTATTGCATCTTTTTCTTAATTTACGCATACATATGTATGCCTTAAATTCTGATGAATTCTGACTTACATCGTATACACGGCTCGGAGAGTAGTATAGTAACGTATGTCCACGTATGTTATTTCCAGAATTCTGTTGAATTTCTAAATTTTAATACGTTTTTTACTCCTTTGCTCATTCAAACTCAGTGTATAATAGGGGCAACAACTTAAAACGAGATTTAGAACCTAGAATTATTATTCTTATTTGCAGCACATATTGATACTATTATCAAGTATTAATACAATACTTGGCTTTAAAAAACCTATTCCATTTTAAGCATATGAAGCTTTAAAATATGCTTAAAATGAAATGTTTTATAAAACTATGCCATACTCATTTCAAATGTATAAATTCTAACTTTGTATTACTTTCAACCATCGTACATGCTTCATTTAAGTATATATTTTAAGAATATTGTGGCTTAAATGAGTAGCATGCTTACTTATTTCATGTATTTCTAAGATAATCCAGGAATTAGCTAGGATGAGATTAACAGAAGAACTCGTGTTTGGCTGAAAACCATTATCGTTTATACTTGGTTTAAACCCTGTTTTTGTTTAATTTTAACAATTATTTTTCTGAATGTAGGATGTTTACAACTAAATATTATAACAAAAAAACATCATAATAATAAACATTTGGATGAAGACGACTCCAGTACAAATTGCTGAATTAACTCTAGGTCATATGAAGTAAAATAATTATATGTGTAGCTAAAACCTCACAATAATAATTAAATTAATCAATTGCTTTTGCGGCGTTATGTTTAGCTATACTTTACAAAATTCATACTTGTTTAGACTATAAAATTTACTTTATTACAAATAAACAATTGTTTGGATTTTAAGTTGTCATGTGTCATCAATGGGTTAGTTTAATTAATTAAATTAAAAAAATTTTCGGTAATGTTTTTCTGTAATAAGCAGGTCATTATAATCTCAGAGCACCTCTTTAAACTCAGCACACATCCTTTTTAGGATAATTATTTTTATAACTAAAACATTAAAAATGAGTAATTTTGCACAGTCATGATTAACCCATTTCTGTAATGTATCATTTTGCACTAAAATTCGTATATGAGGGTTTTCTTGGTCGCTGAATACGAATCTGAAATCAGATTTTCAAAATTCAATCCGCAATTTCGAATTTTAAAAATCCGATGTCAATTTCATGATCTACAAGTCAAAAAACCCTTTTATATATCAAGTTCAATAGAAAACAGTACATTTTTTTTGGATTTTGGTCCGCCATCTTGGCCGCCATTTTGAATTTTGAAAATATGATGTCAGATTTGTATTCAGCGATTCAAAAAACCCCCTTATATGACTTTTTGCCATAAAGTGATGAAAATAAAATCATTTCGAAAAAAGTCTAACTTTTGATCCGCCATATTGCATCCGCCATTTTTTATTTTGAAAATCTGACTTCATATCCGTGTTCAGCGACCCCAAAAACCCTAGAGTATCAACTTTTATCGAAAATATTTCATTTTTCAATAAAAAAAACAAGTTTGAGTAAGGTGGGACGTTTTACGTCCCACCATGGGTCAAAGGGTTAACAAAAACTAAGAAGACATTTTAATCTAATAGTTTTTTGATACTATAAAATTTTTACAATATAATTATAGTAAAAGAGATAGGTCATTAAATTGTATTTGTTATTCATATTAAATGGACATTTCCGAAATTTTAGCAATAAACGCTATTGGAAAATATGGCAATTAATATAACAATTTATTGAAACAATTTTTAGCATGATGTTATCCTTTAATGTACATTTCATGAGATTTCAGAAATATATATCCATATGGGGTTATCTTCTTTAAACCAAAACATGATCAAGCAAACCTTAGACAATTTCAAACAATTATTATTGAAATTTTATATATATAAAAGTATATGTTTCTCATAATCTATTTTGTGAATTTAAAGTTAATTTAAATCGTAATACAGTTTAAAATTATGTAGAATATATTTGATACAGAAATGCAGAATAAATTTGATACAGAAGATAAATAATTCTCCAAAGGAATATTAAATTATTTTATTTGTTTTAATATAATTTTGAATCATGAAGAAAATCAGAAATAATCCATATAGATATTGAAAGTTTCGATGTTGAAAGATATTCATTCCATTATCTTTAATCTTTTACGGAGTAATGAAGAGCGATTATAAATTTGACTGAAAGGTTTAACAACTAGAAAGTTCAGCTTTAAATTGCGTTTCGGTCCATAGAAAACCCCGAAATTTTCTCATTGATACATCTGCTTAACTTTCCTGTTAAAAACAAAACTTTTTCAATGAGTCCGATGGGCTTGGCAAACCTGATAAAAAATTGTAAAAAATTTAAATTATTGAAATATTTGCAGTTAACTACTTTAGGGCATGTCATTTGAATGAAATTAAGTAAAAAAACAAAAAATCCTAATAATAATGTTTGTTTTCTTACTATAAAGAAAATTGGAAAACCTTAAAGAAATCCGATAATCGCGTGCTTATATGCAGAAGAAAACGACCTGCAGACCGAGTAAAACCGAGATATTCAGATAATATAAACAAAAACTAATAAAATTAAGGTGTTTTTCAATTATTGTGAAATTATTTTAGTTTAGTTTTTATAAGCGGCTATGAGGAAATCCATTTCCTCATCTTGGCTTCAACTAAAATAACTTTTTTATATGTGTGTATATTTCTAAATATTTATGCTATAGGTTAAAATAACTTTTTCGTTTACTCAAATGAAAATTAGACGTTTATCAACAAGAAATGATCATTTAGCTTTAAGTTATCATCAAATTTACAAGGTGTACAACCAAAGGAGTACTGGATGAGCGGTGCTATTGCTGGTCAGCTCCGTCAAAGTGATGTGTACGACCTCTAAGCCGAAACAAAAACAAAAGCCGCATAAATAAAGATTACGTCGACAGCACACCGCTTAATAGCCGCGATTGAATTCCATTACCCCGATGGAACAGAGAACAGTTCCTTCGAAACCGACTTGGGAGACAACTCCGCTAGCTGCGAATTAGCATTAAGCGCATCACACCAGACGCGGAATTACGTCAGGAGAGCTGTTCGCGTTCGGATTTTGCTATTTTTGATGAGATTTTATTTTGTTGTTTCGCTGCTGTTTAAATCGTGAAACAATAAAAACTTCAGCGCATGGAAGGAATAATAAATAATAGAATTGGTTGAGGAGCTACTATAATATCAGTTGATCAGTTGATCAGTTGATCGATTTGAAAGTTTCGATAAGAAATTCGAACTCGAAGGTGACTAGTGCTTGCTATTTCATTTTAGAGGCTACAAAAAGCTACCAGATGTTTCCACAATTTTAAGAGTTCTGAGAAACCACAAACCACTTAGAAATTTGTTGCTAAATTAGTGGAATTAGCACTTCGCGTCGCGCAATCAGTTAAACTGAAAAATGTTACACTAAAAGATCACGTTCGCGATCGAAGTTACGCCATTCAGCGTGGATTTCTTTTACGAAATTAGGAAATACCATTCACGAATGTCTTTCGTCCTTAAACCGTCACGTCCTGATCAAGATTTCACTAATTGATCAAGTCTGAGCGCACTAAAGCCGCAAGAACACCTAAATATACCAAAAAGTGACACCACAACTCCGATCACGACCGCAAGATATCGAATTGCTGAATCATATTTTACGACCCGCAACTTTGATAGTCCGCGAAAAGTATGCGCAGGAAAAAAACCGCGAGAAATAACAAGAGGCACGACATATGAAAACATCAAATTTTTGGAATATTTTTACACTAATCTTTCGAAATCATTTTGTCTCGCGAACGCCTTTTGCATAAAATAATTTAATAATTCACCAGGTGATAGTGCCCCACTGGTTCGCGGAACTGATCGCGAACTTCTCGGCGATGTTAAGCGTTTTCTATGCCAAGTCTAGAAGTAGCTGGCTGAACTCAAGTCTCAAGAGCTGGGAGGCCCCAACAGTGCAGACTGGTGGAGGAGGTCAAATCAATTTCGATTTTAGCCAACCAATGCTCGTTCGTCCAGCTTTTGAGTTACTCCAGAGCCAAAGGCCAAAAGACAAAAGCCGGCACGATTGATTTTGGCTAATTTCGCCGGTGACATCATAATCGCTCTGTAGCGCAAGTTATGAGAAATATTCTGGCCTTTGATTGGCAGCAGCGAGAAATATGTTGTTGGTGTGATTCGCGCAACATCGAGATGATCCCCTAGCTTGTGGAGATTTACTTGAGACACGTGGCGCTGGGATAACTTGGAATAGTCGAGGCGCCACATAATTAAATTAAATGAACTTTTTGATTGAAATTATTTTTGTTGCTAACGTCTACACGATTTCTAATTTTAAATTTAGCTAGATTCTTATAAAATGATTGCCAACGCAAACAAACGAAAGGGGCACCGTCGAACCTTTTCTTGAAGCATCTCAACGTATTTTAGAAACCAATTTTCAGAATACGGTGTAGCTGCCACACTTGTAACATATACCAAATTTCATTTCTATAGCGGCACTGTTTTACATTTTAATAATATGCCAATTTCATTGATTTCATCAACTCTCTTTGATTAGCAAAATTTTAAATACTGATAATGATTTAAATACTTTTCAAATCCTTAAAAAGGTGAAATGTGGTAAGTATGTAAGATGTGATTTTTCTTTCCCATCTCCATAATGAAGGAGGTACAAATTTGTTGGTTATTAATAAAACGATTCCAGATCCGTAATAGAATAGAATGTGATGAGATTACTGTTAAAGCATCCAAACAAATAGGATGGCTGATGTACAGCTGTACTCTCAGATAATATAAAAATAAGGACCTTTGGGCCTTAGGCACAATGCGGATTGGTGGCGATACATACCATACAACTTAGAATGACTTCCAAGGGTTTTTCATGATATTTCCTTTCATCGAAAAGCATGTGGCATGGTAAAACTCTTGTTGCGTGGAATAGAACCCACACCTCCCACATGGGAGGCAAACGTTAAAGCGACTGAGCTATCAGGAAGATTGACTATTAGTAGGTATATATGTAGCATTTAAGCTATGAAGGGAGAAACATTTGATTTATGCTTATTTGTTATAGTTCCGTGAAAGTGTCATAGTTCCGTGAAAGATTTATTGTATTTTATTTTTTCGTTTCAATTATATGTGGTATAAATTCAGATGATGATACCATCGCATACACATGCGTCAATGCTGCTTAAGATTGGATTAAACTGAAGATTCTAAAGAAAATTCTGTTCAATAAAACTTATTGACAAGCATATTATCCAAAAGTTAAAAATTTATAATATTATTATTTATATATTATGCCCATTAAAAACTTAATGCTAAACTATAAATATTAGTTTGCGCCCTTTGTATAACGGCGACTGCTGTCACAAATTTTGCCAGCACTAAGTAGAATTACTACTTCAAGAATGATGAAAATATAATCCTAAATCCTGCAAATAAAAAACATTTAACATTATTGAAATTTTGAAATATGGATGCTGTTAGCATTTTTATTCCAAAATGTCCAAAAGTTTATGAATTTCGATTATTTACATACGCTATAATGACCAAAGGAGAGTAAAAGTCTTAATGCACTTTTCTCGAAACCACAATTTTTCAACTGACGGAAGTGTTTAAAAACAACTATCCATCCAATATGTTTCAAATTTTGATGCTATATTTATTGGCTTATGTTGACAATTTCTTATTATAAAACAAATATAAAAATCACGTTCGTCCGCGAAGAATTGTCGTAATTTTACTTTTGAATGATTTGATTGCAAGGTTAATCGATTGATTATTGTTGTTGATTCCAATAATTTGAATTTATTGTTTCCACCAACATAAGACCCATATCGCCTAGGCCAGCAACACATAATTTTATAATATTATAATGATAAAGTACCATAAAGTCAAACTTATAACGTATTGCTTCCATTGAAAAAACAAAACACACACAAAATTATAATTTTTCTTAATTGTTTTCATATTACCATTTTATTTTTTTTTAATTGCAAAAAAATGTACGCGGTTTGATTAAATACACAACACTCATAAATCCACATACATATGAAAATTTGAGGCTTGCGTATTGCTTAGAAGTAAAAGTATTAGGAGCACCGGAAAGTAATGTGGTTTTTCGACATTAAATTTAAACAACTTACTTTACCAATCTGCTACAAATGTTCTTGGATGGTCGACCAAGGTTGGTTAAGAGTGTTTGACTAGTTCCTTGATTGTCTGACACGGATTTCGTCCACCTCTGCCCTGGGCATATTTTCTCTTCCTTAGGGTACGAGTCGAAAACATCGAAATTACCTGATTTCAACTTAGAAAACCATCTTTATCATTTACGAACGTCTAATGCGTTTAGATAAACATCGCAAATGTTTGTGGTAGCAACCGTTGCATTACTACCCTTGTGAAACTCAAAAAGCATACAATGCCGGATATGTACCTCTTCTGGTATTTTCCTGGTAATTTCACCATAAATTGCAAAAATAAAATTTAAGATTTAATTATTTACGAGTAAACAAGTTACTCTAACCTTATAATATCTTTGCAACGAATTTGAAGTATAGAATGAGCTGATATATGATAAACGAATATCGACATGCGTAGAGACGACATTACTTTCCGGTACCCCTAACATTTACTTTTTAGTTCACATATATTTATTTTCTAGACTTCTTAGTTGGCAAGATAAATGCACCGTATTTAATTTTGTAAGTTTTTGAACAGAAAAAATTACATTGTTTTTGGGAACTTTTAGAAATAAAATATGTTTAGAAAAAGAAATATGTTTTTTATTGTAGCGATAAAATATTTTTTGTCACTTTAAAAAAAGAGATTAATTTTTTTATATTTTTGTCATTACCCTTGAAATCAGAAATAGATTTTTTGCAAAATGGAAATAATAATAGGGCTATTGACAAGATAAAAATAAAAGTTTTATATGTGGGCAACGAGGCCACGGGTAGGTCAATTGGTTAGAGAACATTGCAGATTCAAGCCCTGCCTCTTTGTTAAATTCGTAGATTTTTTCGAGTAATACCCACATATATCATACATTTATTGTTGTTAATGTTGAGGTCATATATATTTTTATATTTCACCCACATCACAAGCAAATATGTTAGCATTGTAGAAAGTATTGTAAAACCTTAAATAAAAATTGCATAAACTATTTTCCTTGTAAAACCTTTATATGATACAATGGAGAGTTTAAAAAAATGTTCTAATTCGTTATTTTCAGAGCATAAACTTTATTATTATTTGGAAATAGCATATGCTTTATTATTATTTAGAAATTATTATTATTAATTAAAAAATCAATTTTTCTCACGACTACAACCACTGAAAATACGATTTTTCTTGCAATCCTGACACCTAAAAGAATAATGTCTGAAAATTAACCAATATACCAAAGTATCTTCTTCAATTTAATTACACTTAATTTCGCTATTACATTTTATAGCCAATTAAGCGTGGAGGACGGCAACGGCGGCGGTTTGTTAAATTTAATTAAGGAAACGTGCAGTTGATGCCTATTCCACTTGCAGTAAATGCTAAATCTTGTTCTGACTACATGGACAGACGCAAGGCATCATCTTCTTGTGTTAACTTTCAATTAATTGCGATTTGATGCAAATCGCGTCGTTAGAATCCACTTTTTAATATTAAAAGTGCAAATCGAGCTCAAGGCTTGCTGCGGCAATTACCGTAGAAATACTACATCGATAATAATTTGTGTAATTTGTACTTACGTTATCCAATTTATAACTGCGGAGCGAAGATGGACTCATGTTGAACAGCCTACCAAATCCTGGGGAATGGGAGCTGCTGGCCGGAGAGATGGAGGCGGAAAGCTCAGCAAATTCTGAGAATATTGGCGATTGTTCTGAAAATTAAAAAAATAAAACATATATACGAGTAGTTACTTTGCCTATGTATTACTTTTTATGGGTGGTATATACAATTTTTGACTAAAATTGTGCGTAAGGTCTCCTCCCCGATTATAGTAACACTTTTAGGAATACTTATTTAAGGTAGCATTTTAGTCTAGAAAATAAATTTTATGCATTTTTAAGGGCTGATTAAAAAGGAAACAAAACACTCTTAGTATACAATTTTTTACTGTTTCTTAATTAATAATTAAAGAACTTATAAAACAATGTTTGCATAAAATAAATGAATATTCAAAAAAAATCATTTCGTATAAGCATAGAGAAAAAAACAATTAAGTATTTAAGTATTTTCGTAGTTGAAGCTGGGAATAACATGAAATTCGGTAATTTTAACTACAAAATCGAAATTCTAGAATTTTTGACGAATACTCGTATAGTCAATTGTAACTAGAAGGTGATACTTCTAACCATTTAATAGTTAAAAATGGGAATCATAAAATGATTACTTGTACCCAATAAGAAAATGATTATTAATAAATTAATATTATTATATTAAAAATGATTGATCTTATTTAATTAGTGGTGAGAAATAAAAACTGTTTTAGTAGTTATTCCATTATAATAAGGTGCTCGTAAATCAGCGCTCCTTCCAAACTTTTCTATTGAGTTTTGAAAAGTAACTTTGTAAAATAAGTCGATTAGTGTGTTCAATTTCAAACAAAAGTGGACTTGAGTGATTTCTTTTGACTATTTTGCCCTCGTTATTTTTAAATGAAATTAGTAATAAATAGTTATTAATCATGAACAATTATTATGTAACTCTTTCGTAACTATTTTATAACTATTTTAAAGTTCGTAATTAAAAGTCTGTTTTCGTCAAATAACTATCGAAATAGTTTAACTAAATTATTTTTCTGGACGAGTCTATAAACAAAGTGTTGTGGTTGATACGATTCAAAAGCTCTAGTTATGGAAAATAAACAAATTTTATATTCAGGAAGAATGTAAGTCGATATCGATTAAAGTACGACAGTCTAAAAAGGAAAAATAATTTGTCACATTTTTTCACAATTATTTTTTGTTTAATAATAATAATAATAATAATAATTTAGCAATTTCGTAAGGTAGGGACGATAAAGCTGAATACCAAATTTAATCGATTCAATAGAACTTAAGATATTTTGTCAATTACTTGGAAAAAGGTAGTTTTAAGAAAAACGCGTTTAAAATTTAAAGTAGATAAAGGATATTTCGATTCTACCAATTATAAAATTTTCCTTTCACTAAAGATATGTACCCCCTGAATTTTAAGAAAATTTCTTAAAGAGTCAACTTTGTCCAGGATTTTTGAAAATTCTACGTAATCGAGCATAGCTTAATGTCTTTGTCATTCTTGTGTACTGCTTGTGTCTATATTGTTTTGACGCGCCTTTCCCGCTCTTAATGCATTTTGCCGCAAACGTTCGTTATAATCTGCTTGAGATTCTTGCGAACGTCTCTCTACTGCGCTGATTCTGTGTTCTTCATTTATTTGCTCAGTTTGTGCATCCGTGCGTTTCGTTGACGTCGTGCTCCTATGCAGCGTGCATTATTAAGGTTTGACCTTCTTCGCGGTATTTTACTTAAGATAATAATAATACACAAAACAATTGAATTGATCATTTCGAAAAACTACATATGTCAAGTTTTTCCCAAACATACTTTTTTTATCGCGAACAATTATGATAAAAATAATAAATAGGTATATTAATTACATGAATTCCGGAGAAAATATCAGGAAAAGCTCAATTTTAAGAAAATGAGAAACATATTATCAAATTTCGGAACTGAATATACCTGCAGTGGGTGTCAACATTGTTGACATCTTTGGAAAGGACATTGGTATTGTAGATTTTTGGCGTGAGTTGAATGTCGCAGCGCTGAGTTGATCAAAAGATAAAAATAAAATAGTGATGTTCATACCATGAAAAATTGGAATTTACGAATCACCTCTCCTAAGTACGATTAGGTCAGATCTTTCAACCCAGTCATTTTGGCATGCCCACTAAAAGCAACCTGTATATTAAGATTTATCATGCTAATATGTTATTATTATAACAATATTAATATAAAAATAATAATATTATTATCCTTGTTTGATTACCTGATCCAGCTTTGATCAGTTCTAGGGAAAGCCGGATCCGGTCCTGATTCTAGCCCTAAGAAAATAGTCGTATTATAGTATGGTGGATAGCAGTACTTAGTTTCGAGTGAATTAAACCTTATCATTTTTAAATTACTTTACACAAAGTGAGAATACATACATTTATGAAATAAAGTATATAATTTGTTAATTGTGTTATTTTGTAACATTCATATTTCCTACGATGGTGTCCCAATACTTTTTTGACTGACTGTATATATGTGCACGTTGTTTTTTTAGAAATTTGACTATAATTCTAATTGAACACAAAATAAATAAAATTGGTTAAAGAACTATTTATTCACTAGATTATCTTTGAATAATAAAAAATAAATATTTTAGTATGGCAGGACGGATACTTTGCTCTACTTGAAATTAACTGCTTTAAAAATATTCAAAAGTTTGCTCTAATATTCTATTTTTAAAAATTATTTTACCTGAACAATTTCAGATTAAGAAAGAAATTATTAAAATATCGAATATCTCGCGCTAGATAAATTTCGGTAGTTTTATAGTAGTCATTCCTCACCTAGTTGCTGCTTGGGCGACAAGTCCTTGCTGAATGCGAAGATATCGTTGTTGTTCTTCACATCAGCTGAGTTCAGCTCCAAGGAATTTCGACCAAGTCCCGATTTCCCTGAGACGATGTCCAACGGTGAGGCTGATTTTTTAGCCACCCCACTGTCGTTGAGAGCGGGCGCTGTAGATTGCGCCTGTTTGCCGACTATCGCTGTGTCCACATTCGGAAATTTCGGAATTGCTAATTTGAGCGTTTGGCGAGCGGCTAAACGTCGTGGAGGCGCTGAAACTCTGCTTTGCGAGGTTCTCTCTCGCGTCTTGGAGTTTTCCACCAGCGGCTCCGAGCTCCCCGTCGACTTCTTCAAGACTGTCGACTCGGACATGATTCGATCACACTTTGTCTTCTGCTTTGCTGCGAGTTGGACGTCTGTGGCTTTACCTATTGTTGTCGACGAGAGTTCGCAAAGCAATGAAATGCATGAGGACACCAATGGTCGATTTTACAGATTGATTTATGTCGAAGTTAACGTTATTTTCTTCCCAGACGAAGCACACAACTTGATTACTTTACTTTTTACACATTCACTGCTACTTTATGGCATACACACTACCCACACATTCGCTTTTTTTATGAGCTGCCGAATTAAAAAAGTTTACCTACGCTACGCCAAAATAAAATTTATTTAAGGACAGATTAGATATACCGATTTTACAGCTCTTTACACTTTATGGTCTGCCCAAACGAAAGGAATTGATGTTCTGCAAAGGAGCGGATTTTACTGCATTAACAAAAAAACACTTAGCTGAGGAACAAGACAGTTTGGATTAATCGGGTAATTTATCAACGATTTGGGCACTCCCTGATTTCACACAATAAATTATATCGACGATAGGCGGTTCGCCGCGAAAATTTATTTAGTAAACTTCTCATTGTTTTTGGACTGGGAACGTACTAAATTTAAAGCATTTCGTACGACATTTTCAAATGGACTGATAAGAGGCTTACACGTGGGTGACAAACATCAATTTATTCATTCACAATTGAACTATATATACTTAGCTTTTCAGTTAGCTTTTGTGTATATACAAAGCAATTTTCACGGTTTTAATGGCAACCTGAACTTTACGGCTCAGTAAATTTTATTTGTTCAGCTTTTGCTTCAAACAATATTTTAGATATTGCAATTTTACGTTGTTAATAGTTTTTGAGATCTATAATGCTTAAATCTATTTGAATTATTGACCATGGACTCGTTTTGTAAGTCTTTTGAAAAATGTGCGATTACGTTGGAAATGTGGCTATTCTTAGACGTACAAAAGGCACCATAAGCAAATCCCAGCAACAACAATACAAAAATCTTAAGTAGACGGGACTTTTTTATTCGGAATTACTCAAATTTCTATTGCTAAATACGGAAAATGGCAAGAAATATTCAACTACACAGGGTGTTCCATAGTATGCATGCCAAAATAAGTGGGCTAAAATATTTGGCCTAGTCAAACAAGAAATTGTATAGCAAAGAGGAGGCCTTGTCAACCATTTGGGAATTACAAGGTGATTCGTAAATTCTAATTTTCCATGGTATGTTCATCACTGTTTTTGTGTATAATGCTCATCTCACATTCTGCATATCAGGAAGAGGGGTTTCCAAAATAATTTTATTTTGAATATCCTTTTGAACACATTTTATAGTTAAATTGTGATCATTCTGAATATCCTAATTAAATGCATTTTAGATCATTATACTGAACAACCTGAATACGACATATAAATGCGTGAAGCTAAATCTTAACGAAAAAAACGTGATTACAGAATGTCAGAAAAACAAGTTTTCATTCGATTTCAAAATGCATTTTAATATTATAAACTGTTAAAAAAATCCAATTTTCACACTTCCCATGGAGATTTGACCATTTCTGCTCTGAATGAAAAAAAGGAACCCTTATGGGATTACGCGTGGATCTGTCTGTCCGTCTATCACATCCAATTTTCTCCGAATCTACTCGAATAAATAAGTTGATATTTGGTATATGAGTACATATGAATTTCTGTGACCCAAACAAGGACGTGTAACGTAAGTAAATTTTGAATATGAAAGTTACTTTTGAGAGACAAATTAGAAAATTAACATGACATCAAATGAAACAGTTTATTGTGAGAGTCTCAAATATATATTTTTTTATAACTTAAAAAAAAAAAAAAAATTCCATTCGTTAGCAAAATGAAAGAATGAAAAAAACAAGAATATCAAAATTATGATCTAAAACCACTAGAGCTTTGCAATTTAATACTTTGAACTGATCCATGATTCGGTTGAAACACCCTCACGGCATAGTGAACGTAAGAAGAAAAATTGATCATGCCTCACATTACATTTAAGGCGCTTAGCACCTTCAACCTGGCGTAGACCACCGGTGCTTCACAGGCATTGCTTTCATCTGGTGGCATGAACCACCGGTGGTCCACATCTAATTTGCTCCGTCTGGCGGTGTAGGCCACCGGTAGTTCACAGTAATATAATACTGTAAATAAGCACCATCAGAAAAACAACTTATCATCTTATGCACGTCGATCATAAAGACTTCGAAAAAGTACGCCGGGTTGAATGGTTAAAAAGGGAGGGGGGAAATATATATCCGCAAATGAAGTAGGGAAATTAGCAATCCTTAAAGGTAAAGTCAATGGCAATATCTACCTGAACATCTCGAAAGATTCCGCAATATCTAAAGGAAGAAGACTAATTGGAAATTAATTTATACTGCACCAGGATAACACCTTTATCCACACCAATAAAAAAGTCTGACAATTTTTAGAGAATGAAAATATCAATGCTCTGAAATGGCCTCCACGAATCTCAAGCTTGGGCTATTTTGAAACATCGCATATTACAGTAAGCGCCCCAAAATATCCATTAGTTAGAAAAGTGCATAAAGGAAAGTTGGGATCAAAGGCTTGAAGGAGCCATGAGTGACCACGCTGAAAAAATGTCACAAAGAAATAGTGGTCATTGTAGGTACCACCAATCATAGAAACTTATTTATATACATTTTGAAAAGTGGCCTTTTGTTTCATTCCTAAAATAATGTATTTATTGAAGATATTTTTAAATTTAAATTTGAGGATTATTGTACTTAGTATGTCCTATTATGAGATAAAATAAAAACATACTGTATGTAGACTTTTCAAGATTGATTCAATATCATTTTTTAAAATGGATTTTAACACAACTTCGACCTCTGATTTTATAAAATAATGCTCAACTTGCTGCATAGCAATGAATGAATAGTGAAAACACTAAATTTAAATATACATAGATGACCGGACTAGAAAAGGCCATAAAGCCAATATTTAGAAAAAACACCATACAAAAAAACAATTGAATTTAAATATACATAGATGCCCGGACTATAAAAGGCCATAATGCCAATATCTACAAGAAACACCGTACAAAAAAACAATTGAATTTAACATAGTGTGGTATTTACTTAATATGAAGATAGATTTATAAAGTTAGATTTTGCATCAAAACATTTAATTTAATCCATAAATAAGTGGAAACCCGTATTGTTCAGCGACGAGTCCAAATTTAATTTGATTAATACCGTGCGCTTTGCTGCCCCATGCAGAGTGGGAAATGGCTCTTCGATGGGTGTTTCAGTTCGACAATGATCCGAAACACACACCAAAGCTAGGTAAGAGGTAAATGAGACTCAAGTATTTGATTGACCGCTCCAAATATCCACGACTTGAATCCCATTGAAAACCTTGTCGAAATCTTGAAACGTCGAATTTCAGGTCAACGTTTTCGAAATAACACAGAGTTATTGGAAATAAATTTAGAAAGAGTGGCAAAGTATACTTACTAAATTAATAGCATCAATGCCACGAAGATGCTCTGAGATAATGAAAAGCAAAGTATTGTAAGAAACCTTCTAAATTGTTGTAAAAAAGTTGTTTATGTTTCACACATTTTAAAATTCCCTCGAGTCTATTTTTGTTAACTTTTCTATTTGTCTGAACTAAATATGTAATTTTGCTTGTTTGACTTGAGGATAAAAATATTATATTCTTTGAGTTGTAAGTTATTGACATTTTTGGAAATATATAAATTTATATTGCGGTTAAAATGGTTTTGCTCTTACGAAAAAATATGTTCTTTTAAATAAAATCATCTTTAAAATATGTATATAATTTCTTTGAGCTAGTGCTACCGAAAGAACTACGACGTAAGAGCAACATCACTGTGCTTCGAAAAATGTATACGTATCATCAACATCCTAACTTTAAAAAACGATTCAAATTAATCCAATGGATGTGATTGATCATTTGGTCCGCATTTTTAGTAAACTATTATTATTGACGTTTCTGATACTTTTATTATCTTTATCAGCATTACTAAGAATACATTGACAGAAAAGCTTAATAAAAGGTTTAAAGGTATATATTTTTCGGTAAGACGCTAACCAAAGAAAAGTGTATCAAGACATTTAATATAAACCAGAGGTTCATCTAAAAAGTTATCATAAATACTCTCCGATATTTTGATATATGATTTCAAGTGTAAGACATATCTCGGTTCTAATTACACCCAATTCACCAAACGATTATTATCGTCAAGATAGTACCCACAATTCGGCTAATAATGAACCGTAAACAAAAAACAAACATTTGCACCAAGAAAATGTTGGTTGTGATGTTGGGATAAAATTAATATCAAAAAAATATTTGATAGGGTGCAAAATCCAATTTATTCATTGCAATGAATTTAAATTTTAAATCAACTGATTCAGATTAAGATTGATGGAAGGTACGATGGATGTAGTGCGATTAAATTTTTTACAGCTTTATTATTATTATTATTATTATTGGAGTGGGCGAGACGTGTAGCCTCGAGCGCTCAGATATTGTCCATTGCACTCATTGAACCCATTGTGTTCGTAGAGTAGAATACCATGGTTATCCGTGGGATTCGAACTCACAGCCTCTGGGACGGTAGGCCTGCGCATTAACAACTGATTTACCGTAGGCCCAGCTTAATATATATAAATAATAGTACAATTATCAATAATATATAATCAGAGCGTAAGTTCAGCAGCTTATATTTTTATAATTTCCTTGTTAATTTTTGTATGATACTGACAAATCCGTGAGTTATTTTTATTCATACTATTATTGAAATACCAGTCAAAGTGCAGTCAGTTGAAAAATGGAGAAATAAAAAAATAGAAAAAAGGTTCCAATGAAAACGCACATATTTCTATTAAAACTTGTACATAATAATAAATAGCTAAAATTGCATCCATTTTATGTGATTTGATTCATTTATTCCATTATATTTCACGTAGGTGTTTAGATATAATGACAAATTATAATAATATCTGCCCGTAAAATAGAAGTAATAGAATGTTGGATCCCTCCTGCTGATTTAATTAACCATCCCCTGTAGTTGATACTTAATTTTATGAGTTGCCCTGGTATGTGATTGGCTTGCACTAGAAATTCTAAGTATTTTATCTAGCAATCTAACCTGACTAGACATTCACTGGGAATTCTTTAGATAATTTGTGTTGAAAGACTGTATGTATTTTTGACATAAATGAGTTTGAGGTATTCTCAGGAATTTCGATGATCCGGCCCTGATAGCGCTAAAAATGCTAATTAGGTTCTGGAAGATTTTTAAAATAAAAAGATGGTCACATTTTTGATTTAAGGTATTTACGCAATTTACAACGATATTTTAGGGGAATATATAAAAAATCGTGAAAGAAAAATGTCACTTTTTGAAATTAACGTTATGTTTGCATATTCGACAAGACTTTATCAAAATCCTCAAATTCAACCTATTCCATATTCCTTTTTATGAGTAATTTTTATTTTACTTTGAAGAGATACAGAGAATGGCCTTAAAGAACATTTGACTTCTTAAAAACAGCCTTTGATGGTATTCACTTTAGATTTTGAACTGTAGGTCAGATTTTTAGCAGAAAATAGGTAAATTACTGTTTAAAAGTTTTTAAATTTAGCTTTTTTAATGTTTTTTTTTTCAATAATAATTATATACTAGTAGAAGAATTCATTCATTTCAAGTGAGTGAATGCTTGAATTCATAGAGGCTTGAATGAATCCTTTAAATTCCAGGGGAATGCATTTAAAGCAATACATTATTTTTGCAAAATGAAATCGAATGCATTCAATATTTTTTGAGGAATAGGAATTTATCTCATTCCATTCCCAATATTTAAAAGAAACTTAAGTGAAGCTTTAAGTGAATTTAATTTAAGGAAAATATTTAAGGAATGCAGTTCGAAAAAATGGATTCTTTAACAACCCTGCTCGTAGTATTAAAGTGTTTGATTCCAGTAGAAGTAAACATTGATTTATAGGTATACAAAATACAAAATGTCTATACACACCAAGATTATTCGGCAATATTTCGAAAATAAATAGACTACAGAAATCGTACGTTTTGTCTTATTTGATATTTTGAAATACACCTGTAAGATAAATCTGTCATCAAATAGATGCTTAATTATCGCTAAAAAGGGTCTTTTTACCGCGCAAGCGAACGTGAATGATAACAAATATCTTGGCGATAAAATGTAGAAGGTAAACAATCAACTTCAAGAAATTTACACGTTGAAATCGTTCTAGGAATGCACCTTGTACAATCTATACAAACATTAAAGTTAAGTCGAACTGATAACATACCCGATAATTGTTTCCTAATAACATAATCGGAAAACATCTCTCCGGAAAAGCCTAGCAATTGCTAGCAATGGAATGCTAAGAATGTTTCAAGAAGATAGTCAAAACTCTTGAAAATTTTTAAGTATAGGTACCAAATCCATTTAATTCCCCAAGTAGCCCAGCCCAATTTATGCTCGCCTTCCGAAGGTCGTCGCCACAGAAATAAAAAGTTCGCCAGAGCGAAACCGCGACTAACCGCATAATTTTGTGGATTTCGAAGAAAACGCGAAGCGCCTTGTACGTGATCCGCTTGGTTAATTAGGCCAGCACCCACGATGACGGCTATCCGAGATCCGTCCATTCACCAGAAATTTCCTTGGCTTAATCAGCGGAACTGCACCTCTTGATTTTCACCAGCAGCCGCAATAATCCGCCAGAAATGGAAGATTTGGAGATTATCATTTGCTGCGCTTCATTAATCGAAAAAGGTAATTGCGGTCGATCGCAGCATATTTTTGAAAGTGATCGCGTAGATTAGACCACGCGGCAGACAGGGGGAACTTTGCAGATCTTGCATAAGGTTCCCCGAAGAAAAGGAAAATTGGATCAACTCGTTTTCGAAGCGAGGACAAGACGTCGTTTTATTTTTTTATGTTTTTCTACAGAGAATTCTCAAGAAACGCGCCGCATAATGACATTCGCAAGTTCAGAAATGATCACAAGAGGGTAACCGGTTTGCTGAAAATGCCCAAAAAGAAAACAAATCAGACTACCAGCAGACCACGAAAATGTAAAAAACGTTCAAGAGCCGACTGACAAGGTGACGATAAAAGATAAAACAGTCGCCGCCGAATAACAGCTGATCTAGTCACTGATCGAATTACCAATCGCGCACTGGCCATTTGCCCGATTTCACACCTTGAACAGCACCTCACAACTGCGCGAGTAACTTTCGCACTCAAATTGCCAAAAATATTGCTCCTTTAAAATATTCAGCGTTTTCAGTATTTTAAATTAGCTGAAATTGGCAATAACATAAACAATAAATATTTCGATAAATTAACAATTGAGCACCGCTTTCCACCGCGAGTATGCACACGAGATATTTTCGAACGCAAATAATCCACCAAGGAGCCGACGATAGCTAAGCTGCGCGCGCAGTCTAGTTTCGCCGAAAATCGGCTGACATGAGAGCGTATTTGGCGCACTTGAAGCGAAACCTCCTCAGACATAGCCGTCGTTACGGTAGACGAGATCGCACATGTTGTTATCGTCTTAAGTCGAAGCTTTTTCGCTTCGAAAAAAACTGGATCGACCGCGCCGCTGGGGTATTAAACATTGACTGACGATCGCCACGATGCTCGCGAGGTGAACAGTTTGGGACTTTAGTCTCTGTCGCCTCAGGTTTTCGCGAACTGGTGTGGTGACGTTGCCGATGGCCCCGCGATATTTTGTCTGAGACGCGCGGGTTTTAGATTGGGATATCCTCTGGAGATGTAGGAATCCATTTCGGTAAATTGATCTTGGGCCAGCTACCTCCACGGGAAAGCTTCCCATTTTAACCTTGACAAGATCACCTCAGACGTGGGCGCGATCTCCACATCCGATCAATTTATCTTGAGACCGCATCGAGATAATAATAGATCGTTAAACAGATGCCTTTTACAGCATGCTTGACGGTCCGCTGATCTTCGCTAGTGGAAAGATACATCGGTTTTATTTTTTTCTTTCTAATAGACCGCAGACTTTTCCAATCATTGCCTTTTTTGTAATAATTTGCCGCTGCACTGAGTAGAGGCCAACAATTGGGGCGTGTTGTCATCGATAGTTGATAATTAGTAAGCACAATTTTGACCGATATTTATTTCTGAAGGCCTCCTCATAAGCGAAAAAGTGGAAAAGGCAAATTAATATCCGCAGCTTATGAAAATCTTAATAAAAATGTTTTGATTTAAACTACGCTATTTTAATTAAATGTTAAGGTAAGCAGTGTATTTACTAATCTCTGTTATGGCCAACAAGTTCACAATGCCACTTAATGAAGCATATGTAGATTGGGGTTGGTCTCTTGTGAAGGTTTTCACACTGAATTACAACACTAGTTACTTTTACTTATGAGGAAAATTATTGTAGTTTTTCGTTATCTTTCAAAAGACATTGTTTTAACCTTAACAACAGTCGATATTTCGAGTCCACACCACGGGTGAAAAATTAAGCCTATAAAGGGACGAAAATGGACTGAAAAATAACAGAAGCAGCCGAAATCCAATCGCAAATAAGTCAGAGCTTATTATTTGCTCTGATAACTGATGAAAAATAAATTGAAAACATATTATTGGGTTAGTGGGAAAGTTCTGTTGTATTGTAAAGAAAACATTTGCATCAGTTTTATTATGTGTTTCTCAGCAGTCGAATGGTGGATGCCTAATTATTTGCAAGAGAGGTTAGATATGGCATTTTCTACAACATGAACCGCAAATGTCATTATCGACGATCTTCTTTGAGACTGAAATCTCCGGAACGAAATTCCCAACGTGTCATATAAGTTTTTACAAGCAACCTTCCTTTTTGGAACTCATACTAAATGCAATGACTTAAATGCATTTCCGTACTTTGTAACTAACTGATGAAGGATATTGAAAGTAGTCTTTTTTTATCTACCGAGAGGTATGCTAAATAATAAGACCTCACAAGACCTGCTTGTTTTAGCCTGACAGGTAATGAAATACCACAGGTAGAAAAATACGACAGAACTTTCCCGCCAAACCAATACTTTAAAAAAAAAAATATTGGAACTTAGAAAAATGTTCAAATATTGGACTTAGAAATATAAATGGGAAATATTTAACTTTAGAATTCAAATTTTTTGCTATAGGACTTCACGGGTAAAAAAATAAAACTGAAAACAGATTGAAAAATTTACCAATTTTTTCTGTGTTAAAGAACAGTCGAAAAATAAACGATTCGGAGTAAACTAAATCAAGCAGCGGAAATTAGTCAGAAATAAATGTTGAGCATATATTTAAATTTTAAAATTTCAGTTTCTTTTCCGTCTGATTTCAGTATATTTTTCGCCTCTTTTCTATCTATAAATTTTCGTCTCTTTGTCGCTAATTCAGTATACTTTCCGTTTTCCAACTGTCCTTTAATACAACAAAAAAAAAAATCGTATAACTATGGTCACTTCGAACTCTTTACCAGAATGCTGCGGATGGTTAACAACTTTACCGCCTTAGATTTCAATCTCACCTCCCTTAAGCCCTTAACCCAACCCTAGAATGAACCATCCTATCTCTCGCTCCCCTTATCTAGTCATAAGTAGGTTAATTTAATTTAGTTAATTACCTTTTCTGCCAATAAGCGAAATAAATAAATATAATAAATATACTCCATTCATTTTTTATGTTACGTGGGGTCAAATTATTGCAGTCCTTGTTAATTACGCTGCTTTTAGGTATTGCAATTTAATACATGGCTTTTAAATGCTTTGATAAGATATCTTGACTACATTTTATCCAATTACCACAATATTTTGTGTTATTCTTCTGCATCGTAATAGGCCTATTTTATTTTTCGTTGCAACTTTTTCGGGCTATCATACGAAATAATTTCTGTATTTTCTTATATTTTTCAGTTATAGAACTAGTAAAAATCTTTTAAATATAAGTCAATCTCCATTATTAAGTATTGGTATTGAAAAGAATCAATTACTTGTAATGGTATATAATCATTACAAAGTAATCATTTATTTTATAAGTCTAAAATGTGGAATGTATGTAGCTTTAGATTGTTGAAATCTTGATGGCTAACATACTTAGTTTTGTAAGGCTCCGACAACCAGCACCTGTGGAATTGATGTAATTATGTTTCCAAATGAGGGTAATTCATGCACATCCATTATCGATTCAGAGTCGCGAGACGTCCTAAACACTAGCTCTCGGCACTAAGAAATGCATCTAAGTTTGTTTTGTCGCCCAGAGTGAAACTAAAAAGGTGTTGTGTTATGCGTTTGGTGCTGTTCAGCGTCAATTAATCTGCCCCAAGTGTATGTCACGATGGTTTTTCGAGTGTTGGCTGCGAACACCATCAACGGAACATGTCTAGTTCTTTAGAATCTTAAGTCCACCAGTAATTCACGAGTTTGCTGCTCTAATAGCAGACCCCGTATATGATTTATAGTCGATCGCAGTGATGCCGTCCGACTTTCCCGCGACAGATAATGATTTAATAAGCAGTTGGCCCGACCTCTTCGCGGTCTCGTATGCGCGAGCACGAGTGCTTGCATCGATCAGCAAAAAAGCCAAATGTTGAGTAGATGCCGCTCAAAATGGGTCACAGTCACTTGCATAGCATAATTTTGCATTAATTTCACTTTCCAGGCTAATCAAATATATAAAAACCCCTGAAACTTTTTAAAGTGCAAAAGGCCACTAGTTCGCGGCTGGATGCACTGCGATAAAGTGACTTGCGTGCTCGCGGTCTCTTGGTTCATCCAGTCCAGAACGTTGGCCCACATAGCAATACTGTCGCGTTTGATGCCGTCAGCGCTTTTGCTTTCCTTCATCGTGACACAGCTCTACTTTTGGAGACCTTGTTTTCTTTTTCACTTTTCACCAATAAAACTTCCGGATGTCGTTAAGCTGGGATTAGAATCAGCACAATTACGCGGAGAAAGCCTCTAAATTACGTAAGATTTCTACTCGGCGGATAAGGAAAATAATTGCAATTCTGATCAGATGAGGTTCACAAATCGCAAAACATAAATCACGCTGGTGAGTATCGATTGTTTGGTCATCACTATCAGTCGACTGCCGTCTACAAACATTTGTGCTTTATGTTTCGTGGTCGGCGGATCAGTCGGCTCTGACCCTATTAAACGCCCCATTTGCAATTGTTGAGCAATTAGCGGCGCTTGACTTTCCGACTTGGACACGGGGATCATCAGATAAGGTCCCAATTGAGAGCGAGCGAATTTAGACAATGGTAATAGATAGGGCAATTGACTTGACGCCACACTTGTTTTGTTTTGCAAACCAAATTGTTGGAAATGCCTTGAAAGATAACAATTGCTCTACCACAGTCTAAGAATTATAATTCTCCATATAAAACAGAGTAAAATGAAATTTTTGGAATAATGTCTCTCATTCAACCGTTAATATTTGTTATATATGTATGTAAATAAAAAGTATGGATTTCGCGTCTTTTTATGAAATCTCTTCTGATTTTTGGAGTCAATTGAGTTGGTTACTCAAATTCGTTCAGTAAGCAACGTGCCAATCAAAATTTACAGAAGTCATAGAGGTTTGTGCAGAGTAACTTCCCACTCTTTCAATATGTTTTTTTGGTTCCCAGTTTTTGTAGTTTTCAAAACCTAAATGGAGATTGAAATTTTCACAAGTTCACGTGTGAATTTCGTATTTTTAGCTAATTCCTGTTCTGAACTACTAATTTTACATTTAATTTAATTATTTTATTTAGCCAATATTAATTTTTCAGTTTCAAAATACCGATACAATTTTAGGTCCTTATCGTGAGAGTCTACTTTGAATCGATTTTAAGTCGACTTTAACTTAATTCGATTAGTTATATACGAAACTCGATATACGGTGATATTCTATTTCTTAAACTTTCCAAGCCTATTGAGAATTTGTGCGCGACTTTAATTTGTGCATTGTCAAAGAGCTACTGAATATGGAATAGGTGAAGTAAATATAACAAATATGTTTTTAAATATTGTACATTCCCTTAAGGCGAAAACTATGACCCCGAGTAAAAATCGTCAGCACAAAAAGAGCACCGAAAGACCACCAAACGTTTAATTACCACCAATATACAACCCAAATAGACTCGATTTTCTTTTGGAAAATTAGGAGCACTGATATACCACCAAATAAGGGACAAATATCAATTGAAAAATCTAATAGTCGATGGAAGCCCCAAAACACCACCAGAACATGATTGCATCCTTATTCAGCACCAGCCTTACTTATAAATTTATATCTGCACGAATTAACATACGTCTATTTGCCAAATGGTGGTATTTTAGTGTTGTAAACGGTGCTATGTTGGTGCTCATTTGGTATGGAATTTTTTGACGATAGTAGTCATTTGGTGGTTATTCGGTGTTGAAGCTGGTGCTCTATTAGTTGTTGTAAAGAAGTGGATTAACTATTTTGTTCACCAAAAGGGCTTACTTTGGTGTTATTTTAGTTCAACTTGAAGTGTCGATTTAGTTGTTATTCAGTGTATAGGAAATTCAATGTACAATTCCTACTCGGGACGAATCAAAAATTTATCAATATTTCAAAATTATTTTACATCAATTATTAAAAGATCGGATAAGGGTTTTTTTTATTAAGTACACATTAAACTTGTGGGTTCGTAAAAATTAAAAGAGATATGCGCCTTAATGATGATGATAATATAAAAAATTTCCGCACAATTGTCTCATCTCATTCACCAAGATATCTTGGTGAAAGGCTACCATAATAAAAAAATAATACAAAATGTACCAATATCTATACGACTGCAGCTGTCGATGTACGTCACCCTTTTTTTTTGTATTTCTATCAAATAGCGACAGATTGAATAATGTTTTCCATTTTGAAGAACTTTTTTTATTCAAGCAGTTTTTTTTAAAATAGTAATTATAGAAATTTTGAAAACCTGCTAAAATTACAAAAATAATTTTAAAAAAAAATGAAAAATTATATTTAATTTAAAAAAAAATTAAAATAATAAACTATCTGCTTCAAAAACGGCTCACAATCAAAATCGTAAATTTTATAAAGGAATGCAAAGAATAACTCATGTTAAATTCTTGTATTTGGTACGATATCCACGTCTATTTTCCACGACTTGTAATATATGAGGCATTGATTTAATCAGAATTTCTGTTCCTAGGTATCTTTGAGCTGTTGTTTGTTCGTTATGTGGTGATTCCTTGTTCGTCTTTCAATTTTATTCTACACATTTTCAATTATGTTAAGTCTTGCTGACTGGGCAGGGGTTCGAATGACTTTAGGACATTTATATAGCAGCCATTCCCTTACAACATAGGCGGTATTGTTCGGATTATTGTCACTATAAAGTTTAAAGCTAATTAAAATACCTAATTTTGCGGCATTCGATTGTAACTTTCTTTTTAAAATGTTCAAATATTCTTATTTATTAATTTTAGTCTCCACAAACTCTAACTTACTAACTCCAATAGCTGAAACATGCTCCCACACCATCGACTGCAAAATATTAAATTTTCTCTCATTAGAAAATAATACCTTGCTCCAATAACTAAAATCATCATCATCACGATCATCAATTTACGATTTTGACTGTGATTCACTGTATATTGCGTTAGAGAACATATTAATTAACGAATGAATTTTATATAATAATTATGAAGAAATTTTACGTTATAAATAAATTATTGAACACTCTTAAATAGTACAGACGTTGGGTCCAATAAGCCACATATACTGACTCTTTTAGAGGAACAACTGTCTGAATTGTTGTACTTAAAAAAAATTTAAATATTTATAATACGGAACTCCATAGGTTGTTTCGAGTAATCTCTCTAGGAGTCATTACATCAGTACTTCCACTTGTATTGTTGGTAAAGTGTCTTGCGTCTCTATACAACTTTAAATAAACCAACGTCAGTTTGACAAATTCCTATTTAAAATTTAGAAGAGTCAAAGAGTATTTAAACTTACTCTGTCTTTTTCAAATTATTATTTATAATCCATAGCCTACTAATATTTAGCATTTTAATGGCTGTGGTACAACAGTTTAGGATTAATCTCAGCTTAGTATGTACTAAGGAAAATAAAATGTATTTTTAATTCAAAATGACTCTTCATTATTTATTATATTTTATATTGATTCAAAACTATCAGTGTAACACGCTTAGACCGTAAAACTGATATCGTTATGTTTTGTATTGAATTTAACACATTACGTACCGGCATTGTTTCTAAAAAAATAATAAGAATACCGCGTGGAATTAGATTAAATGAAAATTAACTGGTATTTTGTCATCTTTATCTTAGACATGAAATTTGGTATTTTAACCCTTTACTGAGATTATATTGCATATAGAATCATGTTTATATTCTATTTCACTAATTTTCAGATATACATATAATTTACCCCGATAACAAAAGGTTAAATTATAAATTTAAGGAATACAAAAATTTGTGCACACGGTATCTGTGTAAAGTTCAACGAAATGCACAAATTTGTGCATACGGGAGGTAATGTATTAAAACTTTTAGGGACAGGGTAAGTATTATTCTTTAAAAGTCCCATTACAAAAATATCTTAATACAACATTTTTATAGATACAAAATCTATACATCAATGTAAAATAAATAAGCATATCTTCTGGAAAGTTTAAATGATAATATGCATCTGTTTTATTATTTTGAGGAGACTTCGATTTCGAAAAAAATCGGATTTTAAACCTTTGTAATTCCCGATGCAAAATGAGGGGTGTTATAACTAATGAAAATGAAAAAATTACATTTCATAACATCCATCTCATATAATCTAAACAGCAGCCTCCTCGTTTAGACAATTGTTTTTCTCAAAAATTCCTTGTGTGCAAGATCATGAAGTGTCGAATTATGTTTATGGCATGGCCTTCACGCAGTTCAGTAGTCTTTGCAAATTTTTTTCACCCGGATAAAGCAAGACCGCATTCGACCATGACGACTTTTTCAATCTGGGGTCAATAATTCCCAAAAAGTCCACTGGTTGTGAGGCGCTTTGGAAAGGAGTTTCACTGGCTCGCGTGCCAGACAGATGCTTGGTAAAGCCCTCAGTTCGCTCTGGTAAATGATTCAGCCTTCAGTCGATGTATCTTTTTTGAAAAGATGCCGAGAGTGGCACAAGACGACCGTCGTTATGGGGCAGTGTAACCAAAATTACTCCTGGATGCCGGAAAAATAATGAATTGGAACCGTTGCAAGTCGGACTAAAATAAATTGGACATGCTGAAGGGATTTATAGGAGCAACCCGGTCCTATCTTGTGTTGGCCCACATTTCATATTCAGAATGTATCCGAAGAAAATTTTCTTGCACTTGAGGTGAGACGCTATTTGTGAGTAGCTTGGTTATCTTTAGAATGAAAAATGGAAACTCATAGCTCAGTTAAAATGGAACGCATTTAAAAATTTCGGATGGAATGTTAAGCATTTGCTTAATATGTCACGGCGCACTGACGAAAATGACTGCTTTGAAAATTGATATGATGATTTTTAAGATTAAAAATAAGGACATGTACCTATGTTATGTTTAGCGAGGTTGGTAAGCTGCAATCGGTAATATTTTATATGTTATTTTCTCGTAAGGTTGTTGATTTTGGTTTTAACTATCGTCTGTCTAACTCGCTTTTACCTTATACTGACCATGTTTCTGATCTTGGTGTTCTTCTTGACAACAAACTTGATTTCAGACTTCATATTGATTCTCTAATAAATAAAAGTAATTCTGTTTTGGGCTTCATTAGGCGCTGGTCTAAGGAATTATGCGACCCTTACGTCTTAAAGTCGTTATACATTGGACTGGTTAGACCTATTCTGGAATATGCTAGTGTGGTATGGTCTCCCTATTATGCGTGCCACATTTCTCGAATCGAGGCAGTGCAAAAACGTTTCCTTCGTTTTGCCTTAAGAAGTCTACCGTGGGACAATTCTCAGGAACTCCTACCTTACCTGAATAGGCTGAAGTTGTTGAATTTGCAGACATTGGAGCACCGACGCGAGATTTCCAATACCCTTTACATACATCAATTGTTAATTGCCGAGACTGATTGTCCTGAATTGCTTTCTTCGCTTCTTATTAATATTAAGCCGTATAATCTCCGAAACACTGACATTTTACAGGGTCCATCGAACCAACTATGGCAGGTCTGGTCCTATCAGCTCTTTAATAACTGTGTACAACAGAAATTATCCCTTGCTTGATTTTAACGAAAATAAATCACAAATTAAAAATAGGCTTAAAAATAATTAACTACTTTTTATGTTTGCATTTTAAGATTTTTTGTATATTCTATTGTACAGTCAGGGTGGTTGTCTATTGGCTAAATAAATAAAATAAAGATATATGAAATCTACCTAAGTTTGAATAAAATTTCTGTAATAATTTGAGAAATTTGAAGAATTTGAAGAAAAATAAAAAGCAAAAAACAATGTTAAAAAAATAATATGCATACAAAAATATTTAATATTAATTCAAAAGTACTAAAAAACATAAATATTATGATCTTATTAAAATAAAGGGGTTTCTTTCTCGTAAAATGTTTAACATAAATTTTCGAAATGTAGACACAGACAAATTTTGTCCGTAACCTTCGATGATACTTTTTGAGAATCCGTTGTGATAATTGAAGAAAATATGGGGATAATCAAAGATGTTTTACAATCAAATGCTTATATTTTCTAAGAATATGTGAAATCAAAAATATTACAAACAATTTGTTCAAAATTTACAAATATTTACAAATGGTTCCTTACATTTTGAGATTAGTTGCCACGAATTATTGTGCTAAACGAATGACAGAATTACACAGAATCAATGTTCAAATCGACCGTGAATTTCCTTGTTTTCAGGTAGATACTTATATAAAACGGTTTCCAATTTTGTTAATATGTTTGTTTTCATTTTGCATTTAAATATATAAAGTACTGAATAAGTGCGCTAGTGCCTCATACGCCCTGTTTCGTAAATATGTTACATAGCTTCCAAAAGAATTGTGTCGGTATTAGTGGTAGTATTCCAAGTAACGTTGCACTAGTTATACAAATTGCTTTCAAAATTTAACATTAAACCGGATAATATCATATGAATAATAGTAAATTTGCCATTATACAATACAATCAGAATTATACCACTGGCGTACAACAGTTGTTACCTTACTGGATATTTTTAGTAAACATCGAATTTGGTTCCTCAAAATAATTCCGTGCAGACGAAACGATCCTACTTACGAAGGCTCCTATGATATCTATGCAAAATAACATGAAGTTCAATCACAATAATTTTGACAATAAAAAAGCCCATCACAAAATATCTATTAATATTAAACAGCCTTTTATTCTTGGTTATCTTCTAGATTACACACATTTATTCATCAAAAAACAGTCAAACTATGTTTTGCCTCTTATGAAATGTATGGAGGACTCAACGCTCTACAAAAAGGGCTCCTTTTTTACTCCAAGGTTAGTAATCACACACAGTTTTGTATTTATAGGGTGAATATTATATATCCTGAGTAGAAAAGTTAATCTATGATCGCTTTGTATATTATTCAAATTTATTTTTCTTCCTTGTATTTATGTTATAAAAATGCAGTCAAGTGGATCCGTTATGTTCTTATTAAAATGTGAACGTGTTCGATTACAGTAGGTGAAAATTAAAAATCGGTTAAGGGTTGTTCTCGTTCGCTTTCTTATGAAGAAGTTTATCGCTTGATACTGAATCTACCCATCTTTGTGTAATAAAAAAAGGCCCTGTTTTTATGAACATATGATAAATGTAATTAAAGCCTTTATAATCGACTAATGTTATAAGCATTTCACTAGAGTACGGACGGAAATATACGATTAAGTTATAAGACAAATATATCAATAAAATTTAAAAGAAGATAAAGCCTGGCGTTTTCTAGCAAGTCCAATTAATTTTACTATCAAAGTATCACTAAGCATTTTATTTAAGAATTGAATAACAACCTTTTTGAAAATCATTATTCATTTCGCAAAGGCATAAATGTTTGAATCGTTTACCTGAATAAACATCAGCTGTAATTATGACTAGGTACATCTGTCTAGATTTGCATTCTCAAATTATTTTATCAAATGGAATGTAAGTTGTAAGTTGTTTTGTACAAATGACAGTCTGTGCTTAAATTAAGAATGCATAAAAATTTCTAAATGGTTAATGGGTATTAACTACAGTTTTAAAAATCTTCCTTCAGCTGAGGCTACGAAATGTGTTGAAAAGTTGCAGATGTTTTTTAGTTTAATTATGTATCAGACAGATGAATAAAAAGACATAGTAACTAGAATTTTTGGTTTATCTCTAAAGTGTAATGTTTTGAAAATGGAAGTATGCAAACTACTGGCTAACGAATGTTTTAAGGATATACAAAGATAGTTAGTGAAGGTGATCAAAGTATTAAATTGTAAATGACAGGCTAAAATTTGTTGACCATGGAAAATTTCTCTGACAAGTTTGGCAAATATTTTGTTTGTGAAAGGCATATATATAATTTTGCCCATATGAAAGCCGAGCAGACAAAAAAATCATTTGCGATAAAATACGAATTCAACAAATACATGTTTCGTACTGTAACTTCGTTAAAACAGCGTTTTCTTTCGTTTTGTGAAAAATTTGTTTATTTTATTAGTTATATTAATGATAATTTTCCTTTAATATAGTCCTCAGATGTTACTTTTTTAAAATTTTTTCAAAACTTTATTCTTACCTTTTTAATGTTATATATATCTGATTTTTTTTAAACATTGTTCAAGAAAGTTCTTAATATACATATGCATAAATTTACGTTAAATTTTTTGATAGTCTACAGTATGGAGTTAAGAACAAAATAACATTTGGTGACCCCTGAATATTAAGATTTTTATTTTGTAGGTTTATATTTTATTAATTTTAAGGAAGATGTAAAAATTTCATTCTTGATGTTGTATGCTTTGAGAAAATAAGCTGAGACAATTTACAATCGGACAGACGGACAAAAACCGCTGGAATTTTATTCGTATACCAACATAAAATCAACGAATTCAAAAATAATTAAAAAGGCTTAACGAAATAACACTGTTCTGCATATTTTATAGTTTTTTTCTCTTCATGAAAGGATTATAGGTGTTTTTGATTGACATTTTTCGTAAACTATGAATTTGTTAAAAAATAAAAGGATGTCACAGTGGCTCGAAACATGTGTCTAATTAAAATTTAAATATTTATCTGTACATCTGTAATATCAATTATTTGTAATGCTTATCACAATTGGTTTAGAAGTTTTTTATGCGACTCCTCTTCCTATACTCAGTTCATTTATTTCTTAGACTGTAGGAAAAGGATCATGAAAAACTTATTCCGTAAGGAAATTTTAACAATGTCTATGAATGACTTTATATAAAAAGTTAAGGATCTAATCTTTTATTTGAGTTGTGTTTCAAAATCGTTCAATGTTCTGTTAATTGTAAAGAAATTTATTAAAATGTCCAAAATATGACGTGTTTTAGCATTCAACCTTATGTGCATGTTTCTCGAAAACGTGATGTTATGGAACATGTTCATTTTCGAAATCATTATCTATAGAAAAAAATCTATAAAATTAGCCGCTTAAGGTGCACATTTTGCAGAGCAGTGTGATTGGACTAATTTTGTTCTCTATAATTTGGATACGTATTTCGGAAATGAATAGATTTACTATGATCCACCTGAACTTATCGTGAACGAAAAGTAGAAAATTAAAAAAAAAAAAAAAAATATTAATATATTTTTCAGTTTTTGTATGACTATAAAATCAAATTTTAATAATAAAAGTAAAATCAGCATCTAAGCGATAAACTTCTTAAACATTAAAATTACTTTGCTGCAGTCCTTCATTCTACAGGAAAGATCATTCTAGCTGACAAGATATTAAAACTATTAGCTTCCTGTAGAATGAGAAGCCCTATGAATCCTATGCCGACGAAAACTACAACTAGACAGTCATTTTATATTAAAAACACATATTTTGAATGTACCTTGTATCGGTGATTTTAATCATTTCTCGTTATAGTCAAAGTTCAATATTTTCAATAATTTGCTTTATATTTATTCATGTAAATAATTTCTACTTGGAAGTCACTTTTATTATTAAAATTTTGTACAAACATTTGCATCACATAAAATACCCTTAAGTTTATATTATTGATGAAACAAGTCTTTCTATGTTACAATTTTTCAATTTTTACTTCTGGCTAAATAAACGACCTAAAATTCTATTTACATATTTATAAGCTTTGATGAAAATAAAGATTTCAAAATGCTCTCTTCAATAATTTCAGTATTATAGGTACTCCTACGAACAAATACTATCAATATGAGCTCCAACAGACGTACAAATACTTATACAAGTGCAGCTACATGTGTACTTTTCGACGACAATAGAAAATAAAATTGTTTTTTTCTTTTATAGTTTTCGCTTAAACGTAATCTCATTAGGTATGCGTACTTGAGATGAACTCTAAACTATTTTCTAAGTTAAATGCATTTGCTGGATGACTTTTCTGCTTGATTTTATGCAATTTACAGCTTAGTGCTAATAATTGTTTGTTTAATTTTTAAATGAGTGTGTGCACAAATTTCAAAATGATCTGCATTTCAAATTAGTTAATTAAGTAAAATTTTTATGATATTTTTTCTTACGTAATAAATTTAGATAGTAAGAAGCAATTGAAAATTTGGAATTTATTTTAAATATGTTTTGATAATGGTCTTAACTTTAGGTTCTGAAATAGTTTAAAAATAAGAGCCAATTTACACTATCAAATGTGTTTAAGCGATCAACAAAATTCAAGCCCTACTATTGCCCGAGTTCAGGGATGGACGTAATCGATTACTCATATGATTACATTAGCCGCAATTACAAAATAAACAAAGCAGCTTTGCAACCGTAATTACTGGTAATCAATATTTTGATTACAAGGTAATTTCAATTACTTGGTATAAACACGACTTTTTACTATTCTTTTAAAGTAAAATCGACCTAATGACATTTTAGACTTACACAACTTTCAAAATAAACGGTCCATATATTAAATTAAACACTGGGGGAGAAAAAAAGCTTAGTTAAATTAACAATATTCAATGGCCAATAATTTATTTCTTCAAAATTGTAAAACGAAATAAGATTTTGATTAAATTTAACAATTTAAAAATAGTTATTCATCCCATACAAAACATATAGGAAAGTGACACCAGTGCATTCGCCTAACATGGATTGGAATTTGGATTTTGTGACCCATAGGGTCTTGCTGGAGTACTAATTGGCCATTCAAAAAAAAAAATAGCCCGATTACTTATGTTAGACTAAGTTTTGCAAAAAGTTCAGTTATATTAAGTTAACTTATGCCAGCTCAAATGGTGCTAGGAGTTAAGACCTCGCTTGTTTTGTTCAGCTAGGTTAACTAGTTGCTACGTTAAGTTGTGTTAGGTTTGACAGTTGAATCTTTCTTTCTTGATTATAAAATTGACCTTCTAATCCGAATCGGGCCATTTATTTATTGGTGCTAAATGTGACTTTCGAGCAAAACTATTTTGTAGTCCAAAATCCAAAAATTTTAGTCGAAATCACTGGTACCATTTTCCTATATATTTTCTGCGGGGTCCTTTTTAATCGGACCAAATTTCAAGTTAAATAACAGTTTGTAATAAGGATGATTATTTATAAAATTTACCAGTATAACTCACTGTTAGCAGTTGCAGCATGGTTGGTTGCTGGTTTTTCATAAATAATTCAATGCTGAAAAATTGTTTGAATCGGTCGAGAACAAAATTTTCTTCTTACATATAATATACAAGCATAAATCATTACGCTATAAGTTTTGTATAGCACTGGGACTATTTTTATGACCATTTAAATACTTCGTTCCCTTCCTATCCTCTGTCTATTATAAAAAAAAGCGTAGCTACAAAACCTAAAAGTTTCCGAAGCATTAAAATGGTCTTAAAAATTTGACAGTAAAGAAATAATAGTAATTTTAATTGTAATCATCTGGGGTAATGATTATAACTATCTGAGATTATTGTAATTGGAATTACTACCGATTACAAATTACTTTCTATATGTAATCACTCTTTTTGGTAGATTACATTGCATCCTGTAATTGAAATCACATTTTAATTGATTACATTTGTACATGTAATTAGTAATCGATTACAATTTACCCATATTTGCTTGAGTTGTTATCTATTGAAACTACATACTCAAAAAACATTTGATAGTATACCGCGGCATTAATTTTATTCAATAACCAGTAGAGTGATTTCGGTGATTAATAAAGATTTTGAGATTTAAAGGTTTGAATATTTGTGTTTTGAGTAAAAACTGAAGGAAAGCAATGGTTATTTTGAAAATCTATCGCAATTAATAATTATTTTCTCCTAAAATATCGAATAAATATAAACAAATACGTTTGTCCGACACACTTTTAAGTTACACTTAAATTTACTTGTTTTAGTATATCTAAATAAATCCATTATACACTTTTGTAACACACTCGAAAATGTTCACAAGCAATGACTATTCACACAGAATTTCTAAGTATTCTCTTTTCACACTTATTATTTTACATAATTGTTCACTACTTATCTTACAATTTGTTGAAATTTGTGTGTTGTTTCGTGTTATCTTACAGTGAGTTCATAGTGGATTTAACTGAAAA
The DNA here is from genome assembly GCA_963969385.1 of Philonicus albiceps. Taxonomy (NCBI): domain Eukaryota; kingdom Metazoa; phylum Arthropoda; class Insecta; order Diptera; family Asilidae; genus Philonicus; species Philonicus albiceps. The sequence goes on along the minus strand of OZ017772.1, from coordinate 45,039,237 downwards.
CACACGTTTTTCGTGAAATCGTTTGACTTCCTTGCCTTGCTTTGTTTGTATCGATCAGTCAAATATATTCACTGAATTCAGTCTAAGAATTCTTATTAAAAGAGCCACATACGGGTAGAAAATAAGTCCAAGACATTTATTTATAAGTTGAGGTAAACTACATTTTGACTTTTACTAACTGCAATGCATTTAAAAAATTTGCAATTGTTTTTGATATTTATTTGAGACAGTAAAATTAATAAAATATTCAAATATGAATTCCGCAATTTAATTTCGTAATTTAAACTTTCAAAGAGAAAACCAGTGGTGGCAGACGAAATTGTTTTATCTTCTAATTCCAATTGAAACCTTGAAAAACAACTGGAAACCTAATTTTTTGGCTTCGACTAAAACCGAACCACTGAAAAAAAATTGTTTTTGATGCATTCCATACACACTACAAAGATCAACGATTAACTCGTTTAACCATTGAAAAAGAGTTAAAATTTTAAAATAGTTAAAAACCGTTTTGTGCTAATTTTACTAATTTTTGAAGATATTTTAAAAGAGTACTTCTACCATTATTAAATTAGCAATAAATACTAAAGAGATAAAAATAACAAAACGCGCTTAACGTCCCTTTAAAGGACTACGTTTTCTAAGGCTTTTAAGACTTTGAGCATTAAAAAAACTTGCTTTACTTTAAAAAGACGATTTTCGTAACTAGAAATAGTAGAAACTATTGTGTTTTGGAGGTTGAGGGATGCGGATAGTTTTGTTAATCAATATCCAGAGTGTTCGAATTCTGCGTAGAAAACGTTATACCAATTGGATTGGGGTGTCCTGAGAAAACTTGATGGATATACCATTTCCTATCACCTAGTCGCAAAGACTTTATAAGTGGATTGAAATCTACATGATTCCCAACACAAATTTCATTTCGTAAATCTCAATTAAAGACTTTCTCGTTGCTGTATGTTAAGAATTTGTTTCGAAATGCTTTTTCCAATATTTCCAATATTTAAAGGAATAACATTCAACATAGGTTTAAGATTGAATAATTTAATAAGTAGAGGTGCAAATAATTCATATTTATGCGCTATTATTTTAAGTTAATTTGAGTTCAACTGCAAAAAAAACCGACCTTTGATAGTAAAAGATAAGGAAAAATAGAAAGAGTTCTTAGGATATTAAAAAACATCGAAATTCTGTTAAGTTAACACCAAAATCTATAAAATTGTTGATGATCATCTTGTCATTGAGAAAATTTAGGTATAGAAAATTTGGCGCGAATGGATTAAGACGTAAACTGTATAGACATACCTTCGTCATTGAAACGCTGCTTTCAAAGCTTGAATGCGAACCCTTAAGGCGTCATATCGCATTGAATTAACAACTAAAATCAAACATATTTGGAGACTTATCCTGGCTTTTCCGACTATCATACACATCTGAATTTATAGGATACCAAAAGAGTAGCTATCGACTAACTAAAAGGGATATTTGCGTATATAAAAGAGTAAATATTCTGCCTAATTTGTATTACAATTTCGTACATATCTGCAGCAATTCATTTTACTTAACTTGTCTTCTTTTAAAAAAAATGGGTCTAAAAATGTTCCTCATGTTCCTTATTCCTAAACGAATTTTTTTTTCTCAACGTTGTTCAATTTAGGATGTTATATGCACACTGTCGATTTTTGATAGACCTGATAGCCACGATAAACTAGAGAGCCTGAGATTTAAGCCTTTAAAATGTTTCTATTTATCATTCTATTTTTATTTTTAACCCTTGAAATATGCGACCAATGATCATATATGTCTTAACAAGGTCTAGGGACAATTAAGCCAGATTTATAAAAAAACTTTTAAACAAAAATCATGGCAATGTGTGTCTTCGTCTAAAAACTACTGCTTTTTCCTTTCCCTGTAAATTTTTTTTATATTAAAAATTATTTGTTTTTACAAAAGACAATTTCAAAAATTTTTATTTTTTTGTCATGAAAAAGAATTGTTTTAAATTTTCATTTACATATTACAGTTAGGTACATTTTATTGTAAAATAGCCTTAATGAAATCTAGAAGGCAAATATTTCTGCTTTTAATTTGATTACGATTTCTAGCCTCATGTACGTGTGCTTGAATTTTTATATTTCATTACAAAAGTGTTCAAGTTCTAATCACAAAAGCATTTTATTATTTTTTTTTTTGTTATTTTCTTTACATTAACACATTCGCGTTGTCATTTCTATTTGGGAAATTTCTAAATTCCATAAAGAAATTTACAATATTCTAAATTTTTCATTATTTGGGCAGTGTATGAAAAAATTCTATTTGTTCATTATTTATTATGATCATATAATCCATTTAGCAATCTTTGCTACTAAGTGTAGTAGAGGCTCTATAGAATTATGAAATAGAATTATTGAATTAAAAAAGCTAAAAAATTTTGCGCATCTCAATGATTTTTAAGTTTTGAAAAGAACAGGTTTTTGCAAGTTTAGTATTATAAAATTTAATAAATTACAAATTATTAGCTCTGTAGTAATTTAAAGCATTTGATTGGTTGGTTAAAGTAAGGGAGGCTATAACAAAATAATTTACCTATAACTTCAACTATATGATGTTTTACAACTATAATACTGCTACGTGAGCGGTGAACACTACAATTCAATGCAAGTTTTGCAAAATACATTTTTATAATATTCTCAGCAGTGATCATTTGTGCTCGAAATCTTTTTCTTACCTTGCAGAGTTTATGGGACGCGTCCGTTCCACTTAATACGTGATTTTTGTCATAAAACATTGGCTGCTTGCTTGAAACAAAGAAATGAGCGAAAGGATTAAGGTTCGGTTCGGTTTGCAGGAGATTGTGGCGTCATCATCTTAAAATTCTTACAGAAGTACAACATATTTCTGAAGTTTTTTTAGCAAGAATATTTAAGCCCTAAGCTCTTTATAATTTAAATTAACTATTTAGCCCATATTATATTCAGCAATTGAAATTTGATATGGTTCTAAATGTCGTTTATTGTAGCAAAGTGATATTTTTATCATTACAAACCTTTAAATTTCCAGGAAATTTTAATATTATAAAATAATGAAAATAAATTTAAGCAAAAACAAATAATCGTTAATTTAAGAACAAATATTAGGTCTACCGGAAAGTTCTGTCCGATAATTTCGTTTCAAGTTTGAATATATTTGGATACGTTCATTTGAGTTATATGTGGCTGTATATCTTTATAATTGCATATATTATGTGACCTTCGAAATTAACTACAACAAAGATAACTCATGTCATTGTTAGCGTGTCGAAATTTGTAAAGGAAATAGTTCAAAAAATTTAAAGCAGGTGATTTCAGCTTTAGTGATAAGCCACGCTCTGGACTGCCATTTGTGGTTGATGACGATATTTTTAAGACCATGATAGATCAAATGATGAAAAATGGATTACATATGAAAACATCATAAGGAAAACTGCGTGAACCCGGAAAACATGCCTTCTTCAACTCTACACCGAACTTGAACCCTAAAAAGAGAATACTGTGTATATGGTGGAATATGTAAGGTTCAATCCATTATGAGATTTTGGAACCCAAGAAAAAGCTAAATCGGAGAAATACAGTCAACAAATGGACGAGTTAACAAAGTACTCCAAGAAAAAAGGTTGACAAAATTGAATAGGAAGGAAATCATACCGCATCACGATAATGCTAGACCACATGCTGCTTTGGTGACTCGCCAGAAAAACTCCGAGCTAGGATGGGAAATTCTTTCGTATCGACCATGCGACCCAGACCTTAACCATCAGATTTTCACCTATTTCTTTCTTTACAAAGTTATTTAATGAGAAAACAATTAAAAAATGAAGAAAACGTTTACGTTTACAGTAGTTCTGCTGTAGTTTTTCGCATGCAAAGATTTTCTTCAAAAATAGGTTTTATAAATTGCCATTTTGCTGGGAAGAAGTCATAAGGAACGATGGAAATTGTATCGTACAATAAATCTAGTTAAAAATGTTAAAAATTGTATCATTTTCTTCCTCTTCTAAAACGGACAGAACTCTCCGGTAGACCTAATATTTTCTATTTATTAAATGTCTATGTAGTTGAAGTTTTCTAAAGATGTTTAAATTCAATTTTATAGTCGATATAAATAATAATAATAATAATAATATAATTCTGAAAAGTTACTTAATAAAATGTTAAGATAAATAAAAAATAATCTGAAAAAGGTATGTTCCGAATGGTAAAATCTAAATTAAATCAATGGGCTAAACAATTGCATAAAAGCATATGGGTGTAAACGAACTAAACTTTCGTTTAATTATCTTATGAAATAATCGAAGTTTATCGATATTTGGCTATCAAAAGGTAGACTATATCTTATCCGACTTAACCTAAGCTTATTCTGAACCATTTGATCTATAATTTCTAAAAATTCAGCCGGCTTTAATGAAATCGTTTGTGCAGGTAGGGCTACTACTTGTTGAATGAGATCCGATTTTAATAAATTTATGATTAACTTAATTCGACTTGAACGTGATTGCGGGATCAATTTTTAAAAATACTCCATGAATTTTTTATTTGGTATATATCCGAAACTATTCGACTTTCGTTCAAATTCATTACCACCATTATCAAGAATTTATATTGGTTTCAATTCTAAGTAATAGTGAATATCTTTAAAACCGCATAAAATTTATGAGAAATATTAACTAACGCTTCAATAAAAATTGCTCTTATGTTCAACTAGCCAATTAACTCTGAACTCCACCATAGAAATTTCTGAAATTACTTTAAAAATAAAACCTAAATTTCAAAATATAAAAAATAATTAAATTATTTACGATGTTTATTTCAATTATTTTTGAATAAAGATAGAATGAGCACATTACTTTGGCAAAAATTAACATTTGAATTTCATTGCAGAAGTAACAGGAGTAAAATCCGATGAGAACGGAAAGTGAAATTATCATACCATTGCTAAATTAGAAAAGGCTTAAAAATAAAATCTGAAAATATATAATACAAAAAAAAGAAAAAGGAAAAAGGAAATTTACACAAATATATATAAAATAAATAAGAAACTGAAGGTATTTACTTAAAATGTCGTGTTTATTACATCATCTTTTTGCATAGACATAAACTGAACACACTTTTTATTAAATCGCTAAAGGTCCCCTTACTAAATAAAATACGCAAAACAACGAAAATGTTTAATACTCTCGACTGGTAATGATAGAAAATACATAAACCAGTCCAGGAAATCATTCTCGTTAATTTTGCTGTACTTTTATTCACCTTCCTTGCTTTATTTTTTCTGTATAATTGCTCTATTTTTACATTTTTACAAAGTCTTTTCGATATGAAACTATACTACTAACTACTGTCTGGTATTTTATCATATCGTTAAGATTACTGAGCTAAAATAGAAATAAAATCTAAATCCAGTTAGAGTAAATCTGATTTAGTCGCATTTACTATTACTAATTAGTCTTTGCAGGCCTTCGGTGCATGTTTTCTTATTTTTTATGTTAAGTTCACGTTTAGCTTTTACAAAAATTTTGTACGAAAAAAAAATATATGTATGTAATTTGTTAAGAAACACGAATACGTGAAAAGTCGACAATAGATTTAAATTTATAAATTTAGTTTTTAGCGGCAACAAAAATGTGCATTTAAAATATAGGTCGGTTTTTAATAGACGTTTATTTTTAATGTATTATTACTTTTCGGGTGTATACAGTGGCGAATAATATTGAAAAGTTTTAAAATGTTATTTGAATATTTCTTTAGATAATAATAATCCGTATAAACGAATTCCCTTAAAATCCCAAAATTACTGTCCACTGCTTGGGTTGCGTATTCTAAAAAGTGTGAATTAATTTTGAAGGATATTTTGATATCAATTATTTCGCTAGTAGAAATGCGAGAAGATTTCTTGTATACGAACTCTGTATGACATTAAAAACAGAGGATGCATAATTTTAGTGAATATGTGAAAAGCAAAGTGGTATGCCTATTCGCAGGAAGAAAAGTATTCAACATATATAAAGTATTAAATTCCGTAGTATGTTTTTAATAAAACAATGAAAGTCTTCACATTCATCATTGCATTTATTGCATTAAACTCTTTAGCAACATTTTCTCCTCATTCTTGCAACCAGAGTACATTTTCTGTTACCGGAAAAATTTGTTCTATTGTATTTTCCTTAAGGAAATTTCGAGATCTCTATTGTCGTAAAAAAGACAAGATAACTTAAAAACAAACAATAATTGTAACTCAAACACATTTAATTGGAGCCCCTTTTAAAAAGATCTGAAAATTAATTCACACCCATGAAAGAAAATTTCTAAAATTGAAATGTATAAGGTAAAATTTGTAAGAAAATTATAGTACCATCAAGATTTAAAATTTACTTCTTATTATTCATAACTCTGCTCATCTTCAAATATCTTAAATCGTCGTATTCATTTAATCGCCTCTATATACAAAACAAATATACCAAACTTGCAAAAAGTCCTGAATTTCAATACCTTTCTTTTTTTTGTATTAAATGCAAAGCCGTAGAAAGGAACAAAATAGCGAATTAAATCATCGAAACCAGATAGCATTTAAATTTATCGTTACCAATGTTATGACTAAACAGATAAAACTGCGGAAGGAAATCAACTAAACTTACAAAGTAAATACGTTCCTTAAACATAAAGGAAAGAATAACTATAAACTAAAATCAGTCCGTAGGCGCTGTGTAGCATTACTTATCATCCTTACATCCTTTCGCATCTATATATTTTTGTTTTTTTTTTTTTTTAATTGTTTTTATTTTTTTATTTTTTTGTATTTTTTTTTTATTTTTACAATAGAGCTCTATCGCTCTTTGATCCTCTACACATTTATGTAAATAATCAAATAGTTTTGCTATTTGCTGCTGTTACTCTCTGCTTAAGTCCCTTAAAATTTGCTAAGTGCTTACATAAAATCGAGATTAACTCTCTCTCTCTCTACCCTCGTCTTACGTTGTTTTATCAGCTCTTTTAACTATGTTGTTTCCATTTAAGTTGAGGTAAATTTGGCAAAAAGACTTATGCTTATATTACATGAATTAAAAGTTATTAGAGTACACACAAAAATTGTTCATTATCCTACTCATCTCGCGTGGGTGGGAGGGGGTAAAGAGGACAACAACAATTCTTATATTTTTTTAGCAAAATAAAATGTTCCTACAGGCTCGCTTGGTGGTTGTAATTACTTAAAATTGTTTGCTTTTTTTATATTTTTCCTCTCGACTAGTTAGTTGCTGCTGATGCTCACTACTGCCTAAATGCATTTTGTAAGATCATTCTAAAGTAAAAAACTTTGCCCTTTCGCGTCTTAAATCCTTTTTCGTGGCGATGACTCCAAACGTTTTTCTGCCGGTATGTCCTCTCCACTGAAGTGTCTCAGAACTGGTGCGATTAATTTATGTGAATTATTTTGCTGTTGTCGACTTTTTTCTAGGTGTATTTATTTTTGATAAAAATAAAATTGTTTAGTAGAAAAATTCTGTTTTAGGCTGCAATCGCCTCATTTTGCCGTCATTCCCATTGGTGTGGTGAAGGTGGTAGTTCTGAAGGATGCGCAACTGTTGAGCTGTAAATGTAACGAAATTTGTTTTCTTCATTTATTAAAATGTTTATTATCGAAATTTAAAACAGTCTTATCAATTAATCGTACACTACAGGGCTTAGTTAAAACAATTCACTTAATTCGGTTCGGTTTTATACAATAAATAAATTGCAAAAGTTAAAGAAAAGCACAAACAACGCAGATGTTATAATTTCATAAAAAATTAGATTTAAATCAATAAAAGTGATGAATAATTATGAATTTAAAAATGTATGAGAGCGGAGAGGTATCACGGACACTGCATGCAACTAAGGCTGAATTATGTACGAATCGTTTTAAGCACAGTTTAAATCGACTTGCAAAATATTTTATTTCTTAATTTCAATCAAGAACTTTTAATTTTATATTGAATATCCACGATAAAGATAAAATGTTTTTAAACAAAACAAATAACATCATAAAGTGGCTGTTTATTAGGGATATGGTTGTGATTTCTAAGTTCTTTTGAAGATTTCTGTTTCTCTAGCAATCAAGGTAATCATCTTTCCCGTACTGAAGCTGCAGACACCGCCTTTAACTATCGTACCATTAAATATCTCCCAAGCACTTTTAGAAGTACATTCAGTAATAATTCAAAGATTCTTTCATAGTAAAAGTTTCATATTTAAAGAAAAAAATGATATTTTCAAAGATTTTACATGCCATTGATTTTTTGTAGTAGTTCCGCGATTCTTACTGAAAACAATGGAAAAAATTTAATTTTCAATTTAATAAAAGCCAATTTTTTAATAATTTCGAATAAATGGATAAAAGCTATCATTTGGATTTTATAATTATAACAAAGCTCATTTTAATTCTTTATATGGTGTGCGGGTCTTGTTTGCATTAGGTTTAACTGAATTTCTTCTGGCTGTTATGCTTTAGCATCTAAAAATGTATATAATATAAATTCTTTTATACTAAAAATAGATTTTTAAAAATTCAAATCCAGAAAATCATGCCATATCGGAAGCTAACAATCAGTAGTGGACAATTTAAGTGCGTTATTTCAAAAGTATGCTTTTCAAATCGATTTTGAGCATAACTAACAATTTTTATCGGATACTTCTGTATTAAGTTTTAAAGAAAAGAATATTTATAAAATATTAAAAACTTCAAAAATTTATTCTTTAGAAAATCAACATTTTTATAATATCCTACGAACTTCTCGAGCTATTTCCGAAAAAAACATTTTGAAAAGTTGATTAATTTTCATGCTTCTGTAATATCTGAATGCCTTAGCATTAACCTGATCTGATTATTCATTTTAATTGCAGTCATGTTATATTTTCTATCGTTTGTTAGAGAACTAATTTAATTTCAGTTATTAGGTTTTATTAGACGTGTTTAAATATTAATTCGATTTAATAGAAGTCTATAGAACGACTAATTTTGTATTCGTTGTAGCAACATTAGACTGGAAACCCTTGAAGAAAGTTGTACTAAATTGTTTTTGTCGTTATGAACATAAAATCAGTTAAAAATTGTTTTTTATTATCATTATTATTTGATTTAAATTCTGCATATTTTTCCAAAAGCTTGTTTGTAAGTGTTCAGAATGAATTTTTCAAAAACTGATATTTGTGTAATCGAACTTTACAATAAAAATTAGCGATGAAGAAAACCGGCACTGTTTTTTTCAAAAAATTATACTTAAAAAAATTTCCTTTGGCAACATTTAGTACATTTATTGGATCCGGTCCCTTGAAATTCAAAATGTTAACAACATATTTGTTTTTCTTAGCATTTTTTTAGAATATATCAGGGGTATACAATCAAAGTTGGTAAAGCCCTCAGTGCCAAAATGTTCAGTAAACGATAAAAACGATTATTTTAATAATTACAGGTAACTATTCTAATGTTAAACATTATTTATATGCAGAATGTAATACATTATGGAAATACAAGTGTTCATCACGCTCAGTTCAATACTTTTGAGTAAAACCTGAAGTATAAGATGGACTTTCCAAGTTTTGTTACCAAGTTTTGGACTTTACTAAGTTTGTAACTAAATGTTTAGGACTTTCCTATATTTGTTACCAACTTTCTGGACAGGGTTGGATTCAGGCGTCAGTGAAATGGAGGCAATGGAGCCTTCCTATTGGTCCAAAAAGGACTTTACGCAAATTGAAACTCAACTCACTTGGACTTTGCTAGGTTTGTTTGTAAAGTCAATTTTCAATTTGAAATAACAGTCGAGATTACTAGAATTTGTATAAAATTATTCTACGGGGTAAATATAGATACGGAAAAAAATGTGTTGCAATTTAAATCTCACTTTTAAAATGTTGTGGACTTTACCAACTTTGATTGTATACCCCTGATATACATTTGTTTTATGCACACATTTCAAGAATTTTCGACGGAGTAATATATATAAAATTTAAAATATCACACCGAACAATTTTATACCTAATTTAAGAAGTTCCCGAATACTGCAGTTTTTCATCAAAAAGCTTTTTGCATTTTAGATAATTTGAACAGATTGTCTATATGACACTATGAATTGTATGTAAGAATACTTTAAAAGCAGATTTATAAAATAACTGCGGAACTCTCCTTCTTCGGAATGTAGCGTTCAATAAATAATTTTCGAAATTACTAAACTCGACAGATTTGTTTACTTTGAATATTTTTAAAAATTCACAAAACTGTTTTTACTGAGACTTAATGTCTAATCTTTATATTTTTGAATTTAAAAGCAGAAACAAAGACAAATGTATTCAGAAAAACTAAACGAGTTATTTATAAATTTCATCGAAAACTAAAAAAACTGATTCGTTTAAAATTTTGGTTACTTATAGTAAGGAAAAAATAACCGTTGTTTTGTTTATTACATTATAATCAAAAACCAAAAATTTGTAGTTTAAAAAGTAATCATAATGTCTAAAAAGAACTTAAAAACGGTTCATTAGTTTTCCGAATATGGAAGAAGGTTAATAAAGTGATAAAAGTAATGACGCCACAAAGAAACATATTTTATAGGCCAAATCATTTCTCTTTCATTGATTAAAAACGTAATATTCAGATTTTAACAGTGCCTGCCGAAATAAATGAAGTGAAATGTACATAATTCAGGTAATTGCGCGTGAAAAATAATGAAAATGTACAATGCTTTCGATTTATTAAAAGCAAAAAAAAATAAAATATAAAAATGAAACTAAACAAAAAGAAATTATGAAAATAAAACTGACCTTTTCCGCAAGTGTATCGTTTCGGTTCATTGAACAATAGAAAAATTAGGCATTTAAACAGAATAGTCATGGATAGGCTCTGTGCTTTATTGTAAAGTTTTTTTTTTTTTATGAAGAAAGATTTAAAACTTGTCATGCGGCACACAAGAAGACAATCGGCGATATTAAAAGTTTAAGTGCCGTCTTCTTCATTGCTTGCGGTGACGGAGAAAAACAACCGAAACATGACTTTTTAGATGATTTTCTGAAAATTGTGGTTTTAGGCGAACGTTAATTTTGATATTCACAATAAATAATAAAAAGACAATAAAATACAAAGTAATTGTAAAAAAAAGTTAGCATGCATACTACCTACTGAAAGAATATCTACCGTTTTGGATCTAAAATGGCATAGCTAAAGGAATTATGATGGAAACATTTACACAACACAACAAATTGTTAATATAAAGCGTACAGTCCACATTACAAAAGCACCAAACCAAAAACTTAGGATGAAAAATTAAAAAAATTTTCTCATAAAGAACAACTAAAAGAAAAAAAAAGACATCGAAATAACTTAAACACGGAACAAAGCTACAGGCCTAGTAAAAGCTACAAACATTCTGAAAGAGAAAAAAGATGTCTACAAGATTCACTGCTTCCTCTTCAGCATTTCTTGTTTTCATTTCATATTTATTAAGAGCGCATGGTTTGAATTTGTCTTAAAATATTTTCATTTTTCAAATTAAGGACATACAGCTAAAGGAACAGGAGGGAACATGAGTTTTTTTGAAAGATATTTGGGAAAGGTACAAAAATCAAATATCTCACAATTTGCCACAATTGTGAGGAATACTTTTTATTTATATAAATCTACTTACGAGTCAAAGTTGTTGAGTGTGTGAAAGGCACATTTTAGGGGGGAAAGGATACGACTTGCACCTAGATTGTCCTTAATTAGGCCAAAAAGGAATTTGTTTTTTTTTTCTTTTTTTTTTCACTTTCAAACATATTTTTTCTTTTTTCTTACAATTCAAATGGTAAACTAAACAAAGAAAAAGTGTACTAATTTATCCTAGTTGGTAAATGTGTTCCAGCTATGTGACGTACTTAAGATATGCAGTGTTTCTCATCTATTAATTATAATAACTGAACGTAAAATATGCCATTTTTATAGATATTTAAAAAAGAAAACATTCCTTTATAGATATATTCATAGGTTATTTACTAGAACATTACTTAACAAATAAGCATTTGTTCGCCTTTAACATTTTTACACCTACATGGGAAGATTCTGTTGGTTTCAAGCACATTATTCAGGATATAAAAACATCATTAATTTATTTGGGTAAAGATTTAGAAGAACAAAATAATTAGTAGACACCGATATAATTTCAATTTCTTTGATATAACTTCACTTAAGTTGCGAGTCTGACTATATTGACTAATTATGAACGCATTCATTCATTCTGAACTGTGCAGCTATTCCATCGCCCTTTTGTTTTGCCAAAGTATGAAAAGATATTACCTGAAGTGTTAATTTGAATCTCTTTTGAATATAAAAATATTTGGTTATATATGACAAACTAAAAATAAGAAATTCTTCCAAAACAATATTGATTTTTACTTTTTTTTTCTACAGACGGATTAGAATAATTTTTACCGATAAAGGTAAATCCTAATCTTATTTTAAGAAACGAACAATTTATATATATACATATCCACGAATATTATAAGTCTAATTTTAACTTTAATAATCTATAGAAATAGTTACTAAAAAAACAGGGGTAATGATAACGATATAACCTTCGTTTTAAATAACGTCTTTTACAACGCGACGAAATGTAAACTAAAAACGCTTTTAATACACTTAAGGGATAGTAGTAATTAACGTCTTCTCTTTACTAGTTTCGCTTATTTTAATGTTCAGAAATCAGATATTGCTTAGTCATGAAATAGAAATTGAATATTAACTAATTTTAACTATTTCGTGTTTTACCATACCGTTTAATTCTTTAGCTTGGTCAAAATAAAACTTATAAATTTATTTTTGAAGCTCTAAATCGGTTACCATGTGTAATAGTCAAAGTTATTAAAAACACGCAAAAACAACAAAAAACAAAACAGAGGTCGTTTTAGGCAAACAACTCGGGAGGCTCGCAAGAATCCATTCCAATTAATACTTCATCTTACATAAAACGAGACTTATCCTTGGAAATTAGTTGCAGAACTATAAGAAGACGTTCTGCAGAGCATGATCTCTTTGGTCGGGTTACTAGAAAAGTGTTATTTTTCAGTTCCACAAATAAAAAGAGACGATTAGTTTTTGCAATATCTAATTATAATGATAGGCATCAATGGAATTGGAAAAACATCATATTTATTGACGAAACCAAAGTTAATTTTTGTGGTAGCAACGGACGATTGTATGTCAGGAGGCGAAAAAATGTTGCATTCGATCCTACAAACACTGTAGAGACTGTCAAACATGATGAAATTTGGGGCTGTTTTCTTTATAATGGTGTAGGTCTATTATTTTGCGTCAAGCAAAATATGACCAAAGAAATTTATATTGATATAATGGAAAACAACATGCTTCCTTATGCGGAACAGGATATGCCCATTAAATGGGTCTTCCATCAGGACAACGACTCGAAACATATGGCTCGGATAGTACAAAAATGGTTTGAAACAAAACATGTTTCGGTGTCACCTTGGCCTTCACAGTCACCAGACTTAAACCCCATAGAAAATCTATGGAGGGAGTTGAAAAGTCAAGTATCTTTTTGAAAAAAACTAGTAATAAAAATATTTAATGGGAAGAAATTAAGAAAGTTTGGCTTCTATTCCTGTGTTAACCGAATGTGCCGAAAGCTTATCGACTCAGTGCCTAGGAGATGCGAAGCTGTTTTGAAAAATAAAGGCCATGAAATTAAATATTATTTTTATTTATTTTAGTTTTTATATAATTTGAAAAATTTCAGAAATATTTGGATTTACTTTAACTTTTTTGATCAGCTGAAAATTACTGACGAAAAGCAATATTCGATTACTGTTTGATGGGATGTGATTTTTTATTTTTACGGTCTTTTCGAAAGAGAAAAAGAAATGGTTTTTGATTGATTTTATGAAATAAAACAACAATTTTATAAAATAATAAAGAAAACTTATCCATGCGCTCTTATTATTTTGACCACAATTGTAAATTCATTTAGGACATTTCATAACTCTACAAAATTTGTATAGCTTGCAAAACCCCAACACATTTATGTAGTCAAAATACCTCGTAGAAAATAAATGCAAAGTTTCTTTTTTTTTCAAATACAATTGGTTTTGCGGTTTGGTGTTGTCTGCAAGAATAGCGTTGAACGGCGCAATTTTACTTTACAAAATTCATGTTCATTTTATAATGGTATTACTTAGACCTTAACCATTTTTAGGTACGTAATTGAAATTTTACTTACACTGTAAACTCAATCAAATGAGCGTATTTGTTACAATTCAACATTTGATTAGAAAAAAAATGAACTTTATGAAATATTTGGAGAAGTTCTAAAGCCTTTCGTGCTTTTGTACTATGGCTTAAGATTCAAAATATCATTTGAGTAACGTTAAGTGATATAAAGAAAGCTTAGTAAAAAGTTACTTTGTAATTATTTATCAAATATGTATGTATGGTGTATGAAAAATTGGTTTTGATATGTCATTCAGTAAGTTAGTCAATCAATATGAAAATTCATTTTAACTCGATACCTCTAGGCGAATAACGTTTTTGACGCACAGACAAGCCGACAGAGTAGGATAAGGGTTTCGTACTTTTATTTCTATGTACAGAACCCGAAAAATAAATATAAATTAGGAAGAAATGTTTTTCAAATATGCGAAAAATAGTAAAATTGTATGTTTGCCGTAAAAAAAAGTATTTCCATCGGTTGGTCGCAAAATGTTGCATAATTTTCCTTTATAATATGCAGCTTTCTGTATCTAACAAGAAAGAGATACTTTTTAGATTTGCGAAATGAGTGGTTTTATTATACAATTTGGAGTTAAAATATAAATTGAGATTTAAATAATTCAGGAGTCAATCAGTCTCAAAGCATATTAACACAACAAGAGCCGAGTAGTGTCCATTTAACTATTGCTTTGAAAAATAAAAACATTATTTGATTTTCAATTAAATGTTAACTATTTGTATAACCCTAATCAGAAGGTAATGACGGATTTCTACCAAATATTTAAAAATAAAACTCTGCATTAAGGATACGTTTGTTTCCCTTAATTCTAAATGCATTTAAAACATTTGGGAAAGTGACAGGAAAAAGTTAATCCTAGATAAAAAATAAGCTCGGTTAGGGATAACGAAAAAAGAATTGAACCCTTTGTGAAAATCCAATTCACAAACGAGAATAATTGAAATGAAAAAAAAAAACATTCTTGCTTTATTTTACTTTAAACATGCAAATGTGGTTAGTTTGGAATATATAAAATATATTTCATCATTAAGTATTCTTATATATTCTAATGTGTGTAAAACATTCAGAGAAGACCGTACAATTTTAATAATTTTTTCACTCAGCGCCACCCTGTAACTTTCTTAAGGTACACCATGCAAAGCTCATTATATATCATCAAAATTCATATCAATGACAAATTTTGCATTCGTTCCAAAGAATCAATTACATATAAGCCCCTCCTCCGTAAAACATTAAAAGCTGTTAATGTTAAAAAATTTAAATATTTTCAATTATTTTCTATTTTTTTAATATTTTTAACTTTGAATAGTTTGAAATTTCTGACGAAGGCTTTTTTACTAATGAGCAACAAGGGTGTGTGCTAAGAAAATTACAGAATGTTAAGCAGAACATAAAATCAATTGGAATAATTTAGAATATTTATTAGTCATAAAGCAACCTTTATTTAAATACCAAAAATTAATCGCGACTCGACAACTAAAAAATGTCCTCTAAAACCTTGTTATAATTTGATTGATTTTTTTTTTCCTACTATTCTTATTGGCACAAAAACTATAATTCTTAGGACGTTAGTTGGACAGTATTTAAATGAATTACAAAAAACAAAACAAAAATTTTAACTCTATGCAGACAAAGCCACTATATTTTTAGTGTGACAAGATGCCGACACATATTACTATTGCTCGATATAGTGAAGTTATTTCAAAATGTGAAGCATTAATTAAATCAGATCAGATTAAATGCGCTTTACTTAACATAAGGAATTATGTTCCTCATTTAAATGATGTAAATGAATTTTAATTGCAAGAAACATTGCATTTGAAGGTTAGTGGAGCTGAAACAACTGACTTATAGGTGTATCCCATTAGGTGTGCATTTTATAATAATTCAATCAGTATACATTTCTTATTTTTTGTGAACCTATTCGTTATACAATTAAATCTCTATTTGTAATATAATTTTATTTCTTAATTGTTATCTCCACATAAGTCTAAGTCAAAATTATTTTTTCAACAAGATAACACTTTCAATCGCACAATTTAGAAAATATCAATCTTTTTTTTTAGAACTGTAAAATATTACTAAAATTAGTTCTCCAAATACTTGTCTTACTTCCATTAAAGTGCAGCTTATTTGGTTATTTTGCGCCATTTAGGAAGGATGAAGTACAAATGACAAAAGAAAATAGTATTTATTATTTTAATAAATAAAAGTGTCCTGTTAATGTTGTCTTCATTAAGTTTAGAATTGAAATAAAGTAATTTTTTTTTGGTATAGAGCATGAATTTTATATTTCTGTTACGATTATATCCTAATAGAAAATCGAAATTACTGAACACAGCAATGACTGAATTAGTCAGTTAGAAAATTGGCAAATTGGGGCTAATAGCGTCATACAATAAGAGTTAAAAGGTAATCGAAAGATAACATACTTGTATAATTCGAATTATCATCACATTATGAATAATTAAATTACCCTTATCATTACTGCCATGATAATGATTTTTCTGGTTCAATTACTTCATTGTAAAAATTAAGCTTTCATTGCAATTACACATTTTTATACAAATTTCTAATTTTATATCCTGTGCAAATTCTTACTTATTTAGAAAAATTCAAACAAAGATCAAAAATATTAAGACTGAAATTAAGTATTGTTTATGCATATATAGTAAATATTGTGTATGCATATATAGTAGATGTTTATCTATTAACGAAAATAAATTAAGAATACAAAATTCTTAGGGAAAAATTGCCTTTCAATCATTGGGGAATATTACAACTTTTTTTTTTACATGATTTTGTTCTTAAATCCGGTAGGAAGTAGTTAATGCTTGTGAAACGAAGGGTTTAAGATGTTGATGATTTTGAAAATCAATATCAATACCGTAATTGAATTGATGGATTTTTATATAGTTTTTATATAAATTTTTTTTCAAAATTAATGACAATGACGAGTAATGGAAACTTAAATATCATTTTGCAATTACGATTTTTTCATCACAATTGCAATTTCAATGTGTAATGGTAATAAAAACTTCATTAATAATAAATTTGAAGTAATTTAACAAGAAATACTATTATCAATACAATTACCATTGCAGTAAAAGTAATGGTAATTTTAAAAATTTCATTACTAGTATTAGTAATCATTACTAATGTAGTTTCATTATTGTACAATTCTGATAGCTAGTAACTAGAAAAAAATATTCTTTTATTGTGGTATTTTTCAACAATATGACTTATAGTAACAGCAAAAAAGTAATGCATGAATTTCCAATGATATCGTGTTAAAAATACTTGATACTAGAAATATATGTTTTATATATACATTTCTTAATTGATGGAGTATTTTGATTTCCTACTGGGATATGTTGGACGACCAGTCATAAATAACCACTGCATAAAATTTAAGGATCCAATAAACAAAAACAATTAGCTTTGCTGATTAGCATTTTGTGTGTTAATTTTATCCCTAATTGCATCTATAGTGCGTAGCGTAACTATTGTCCTTTCAATTTCAGTATATTAAAATATAATGCCCCAAAAAGCACAGACCCACAATTTTAAAGTTGTGAAAGGATATGTAAAAATATAATTTAACAGAACTAGTGAGAGCAACTATTTGTACATATGGTAGAAAAATTGAACAACAAATGTAACTTGTTCATTTTATTTTGTTTATTATATACACCTCATAGCACAAAGGCTGTTATAAAATTTACTCACGGTACGATAAATGTGTTGACCATTATTTTCCAATATAGTAGAACGACTAGAATCAATAAGTTCATCACATTTTTATTTATTTATTATTATAATTATTTTCTTTTTAATTTTTGAATGTCACTATTAATTTACATATGAATAGCAAAAAACTACATTTGCATGGAATATAGTTCACAACGGTAGATATAAATTCAGGACTATTATAATGGTGCATTAGATATTTTTGTTGGTTAAAGATTTAAGGTACAGCTCAGTCAAGAATAAAAAGTGTGACAAGTAATAAATATAGCAATTAACATTTGTAAATAATTAACTTTTAATTTTTGACCATGCCATACACACAAAGTTGGATCACTGTCGTTAGCATGCGAAGATACATACGTGTAGAAATGATCATTCGTTGGCAGTGTTTTAAGGGTTTAACGTCTAAGAAAGAGGTTCTTATGAGTTTAAGGTAAGTTTTCTGAATATGCTAGAAGTAGTTTAAGTCTAACTGGCCTGGCACATACGTTCTATAAGCTGCTCGTACACATTAACAATGCTTGGGACTATACACGGCTCTATCAATGCAAAAGTTAAAAATAGGAATAAAGAAAAAATAGGATTTTTCGAGGAGTTGCTTGTGCTTATGGTAGTCATGTTATTTACAGTTAGAAGTAGTTAGCGAGTCTCTCCATGGTAGAGGTATAGAAAGCGATTAGAAAGAAAAAAGAAAAACAACTTAAAGTGGCCTTTTTCTTAAGAAATGGACAGACCTAGGCGCCTGGGGTTAAAGTTGATTTGGTTCTGGAGCTGGTGATGGTGTTGGTAGTTGTGGTTGTGGTTGTGGTTGGAACAGTTGTCGTCGTTCGTCGATGCCCTTTTGCACACGGTTGCAGTATAACTATTTGAACAATTTTTATGTGTTGGTCGTCTGGCGCTAGACAATCAATCGGTGCACTGCTGGCCTAGGGTTTTTCGCTTTATATCTAAGTCAATGGTTTTCATGTTTTTTTTTTTTTTTTTGCTTTTTTTTTTTCTACAAAGTTAGGCCATGAAATTCATACTACTCTGTGATCCCAATTTTAAAGAAAAACTGGAACGTTAACACAATACGCGTGTGCTATGAGAAGTAGCAGTGGAACTAGTAGAACAACAGTAGTAGTAGCAGCAAAGAAGATTAATGTACGTGTACAGGTGGACAATCCCCTCCTTACCTGGCGAAGCTCTTGAACGCAGCACTTTGAGGATTTATGCAGAGTGGCACCCGCCCTGTTTGAAGCTGTTCCGCTATGAATTTATGCATTTCTTCTGAAATTTTTAAAAATACAAAATTTTTATTAGAGATTCATTTTGGGGATTTAAAACAAGAGTTATTTTCATATGAAATCATCAAATAAGAGAGAAATTTTTCAAGTTCCGACCTTTTTTGACTTCGAAAAATAAAACCCTACAGAAATAATTAATTACTAAAATTACTAGAATTACTCTATTAAGGCAATATTCATCATTCGTGATGGTCACCTAGAATATGAGAAAAAGTGGCACGAATAAAATAATTGAAAATAAATAAAAATATCCAAATCCCGAGAGGACAATGAAAACACTTTTTAATTAAAAACTAAACATTTTTTACGTATGTACTACGTATGTTGGATAGCATAAATTTGTTTAATTTGTTTTTGTTTGTTTAAAGTAATGTTTTTGTTTGTTTAAAGTAATTTTAGAAAAATATATTCATAGCTGTATAGC
This sequence comes from Philonicus albiceps, assembly GCA_963969385.1. Lineage (NCBI taxonomy): Eukaryota > Metazoa > Arthropoda > Insecta > Diptera > Asilidae > Philonicus > Philonicus albiceps. The sequence goes on along the minus strand of OZ017772.1, from coordinate 45,019,499 downwards.
GAAAATCAATAATTTATTTATTTCTTTTAGCTTTTCCGTTGCAGAAGCAATATTTTATCTGAAAACAACTTTTAATCAACACCTTTAAAACTATTCAATTCTAAAGTAACAAACAACTTTAAAATAAATTCAAATTCAATTATTCCGTTTTGCGATATTTGCGATTTTTCAAATTTCATGCCAATGTTTTTCATTGTAAAGTAAATCATCAAAAAAGTTGTTGAAATTTTAGCAACTGCTTTTGATGTTATTTATGGCACTAAATACGAATCTCAAAAGGTTTAGTTAGTTAGTTAGTTAGTTTTTCATCCAAAAGGATATGGGACATTTTTAATAATAAAGTTCTGATAACAAATTATACCCAAGTCAAAAAAATGCATAATTTTAATATTTAATAAAAAAAGGTGAGTTTTATTGAAATGAAAAAAAGTAGGAGTTAATATCATTTGAAGATTTCATAAAGGGAAAGACTTAAAATCTAAGGTTTACCCTTCACTTGCTGCACAGATGTCAACTTCCTTTCCCAGAGATCATCAAAGGGCGTGGGGGCAGATGGTTCGAAATCCCCAGTGTATTGCCTCATCCCGGATGAGGTCGTGAAGCAGCACTTACACATGCAGGAATGATACCTAAGACGGCCTTCGTCCAGATACGGGTGGGCCAGGGCATCGATCACCGATATCCTCTTGTCCTGCACGAGACCAATTAGCAATTTTTTTATACCTAGACCTACTCAAAGATATCTTACCGGGTCAAAGACAAGCATCTGGCAAAGCAGGTGGACTGCTTCGTGGGTTGCGTGCGAACTAAGCGTATACAAAGCGGAAAAAGACGGTGGTTTCGGTGCTCTTGTTAGCATATGCGTTCGCGCTCCCTCACAGGCATGTCGCATGTCATCGATTGAGGGTGTTCCTAGAAGTTCCGTGATGAGTTCCAGTTGTTGGACTGGGTTTTGTGCCTGGAAGAGTATCCTCCTGCCCAGGAGCTCCCCGAATATGCATCCCACCGACCAGACGTCGACGGCTGCTGAGTAATGTCGGGCTCCCATCAAAATCTCGGGTGCTCGATAGTACTGCGTGACGACCTCTTGGGTCATATGCTTGCTCTGGTCCGGTTCCTCCACTCGAGCTAGCCCAAAATCGCAAATCTTGAGGACACAATTGCTGTTAACCAGCAGATTTCCCGGCTTAATGTCCCTGTGCAAGATTCGAGCCGAGTGGAGGTACTTCAGACCTCGCAGAATTTGATACAAAAAGACTTTGATGTGATCGGCGGATAGGTGCTGCGGTGAAACGATGATTTTGTGGAGATCTGACTGTAGGAGTTCTGTTATCACATATCTATTATGGTTTTGTTTTATTTTTGGTTAAGGTACAATGAATTCAAGTTTTGCTAGAAGAATCAAAATTAAAAAGTAAAACACTTAAAAATTCCACAGCCCCGCATTCAAAATATTAAAATCGTTAATTCGGTACTCTTAACTTATTTCAATTAAATCGAAAACCTATTTATGGAAGACCCAATTGAAGTGCTTATTTCAAATGTTTGGTCTTTTGGAGGATTTGTAAGCCTATAGTGGCTCCTAAAGGGATTTCTAAAAAGGTCCTCCTAGCACATTCCGTGCCACATTAAACGTATAAAAATTTCGAAATTCACGAAATTAACCTCCTTCTTGTGATTTATGCAGGAAGGTAATTTTTTTTTATTGTTGGGACCTACAATTAATTTACATTAATTAATCAAGTTACATTTTTAATTCTGAAGGCATTAATTCCACAGGAACGCCAATCAGTACGAGAATTTGATTATTCTCAAACTTTCACACTTGAATACTCCTTAATTGAGCTCAAATACTTCCTAGCTCGGGTTCCGACCAGTTTTTTTTTTTTTTCAAGTACTCGAGTACTCAAAACTCCTTTACTCAAACTTGGATTCTTGAAATCGACTACTCAAATAATCAAGTAATTGAATTCAGAAATACTCGAGTAATAATAGCCCTAGTTCAGGCAGCCACGTCTCTCCTCTTCTTTTTATATTAAACTTATTAAATGCGGGTATTTTTATTAACGATTGGAAAATCTCTATTATCACACTAATTTTTAAATCAAGATCTTATCAATTCCTAAATTGTGTGATTACATTATAAATACCAAAATTGGTCTTTTGATGAAAGAGATAATTGTTACACAATAGCAAGGATTTTCTGATAGATCATGCGTTATTAACGTTGCTTTATTGTTTAATTATACATATTCGCCCAAATAGATGTAATCTAAACTAAATTTTTGAAGCCATTCCATGAAGTTAATATTTACCTTCGTGTTCAGAAGCTGAAAAACATTTCACATTTAAATGACCGAAAATAATTCGTTTGAATCCACAGGATAGTCATCTCGGTCTCTTACTATTTATAATCTTTATCAATCACATAGTACCTCGTTTTGATAATGCTGAATGCTTAATTTATACCACTGATTTTTGTGCTGATGCTTGATGCTAATGTCAGAAATTAATTCTGTCGAAAACTCTTTTGCATTACGATGTGAATCTAAAGAACATCGATACATTTTATAGTTGGTGTTTAGATACCTATTATATATAGTATTATGTAGTATATGGTATATACATATCTAAGTACAAAACTATCACATTTCACCGCAAAGTTTATCATGATATTTTTCTATTATCAACAACTTACTACCAATTACTAAAATTTTTGTACTCACAGATTTCGATGTAATTTTTGTACGTCTTCACAAAAATTAGATCAAGCTCAAAAACTGAGCTCTGAGATTTAAATCAATCAATGAGATTGAACTCCAGTTTGGAGATGATCGATGATCGATTTTCCATCAACTGATTCTTGGGAAATTCTTAAATTCCTTAAGATTAATCATCAAATATCTCTCAAAGCTGAGATTCAGCTTACTACTTTTAACCTATTTAGTTTTTTTTCTTTACGGAAGCGGAACTAATAATTGCAATCTGAGAAGAACTGCCTATAAAACGCGCAAATCTTTAAAAAAAATGCAATTCTTCGTAATTGCTTAACCCTTTTACTAGCTTAGAGCCGATATATTGGCTTTGCAATTTTTGCGAGAAATACCTTGAGCCGATATATCGACTTTACTATTTTTACGAGGAATACCTTGAGCTGATATATTGGCTTTTTATTTTCAAAACAATTAAAACTGATGCAATAAGCGTTAATTTTAAATAAAAAAAAAAAATATGTTTTTCTTAACAAATGGCTTTCAAATTGTAAGGTAGTAAAAGGGTTAAGGAGCCTCCCATCCATTTTATATGAACTTTAAGTCGATATTTCATTAACTCGTTTAGAAATTACAAGCCTCTAATAGACAGAACCATTCTGAGATCTGACTATTAGTTTATTACGAGGTTTATCCGCCTGATAGAAAAATCAGGCATTTGGGAAATAAAAATTTACCTGAGGAAGGTTTATCAGGGAATTTAAGCAACTAATGAAAAAGCATCTTAATCTACTAAAATTTATTATTTATTTTACAAACATCATTTTTCCGATGGTGGATTAAGTGAAAAATCATTAGATTCCCTAAACATTTATGTGACCTCTCCAATTGGTTTTCGAGATAGGTTAAAGAGTTAAAACATTCTAAATTAGATGAGATAAGAACTAAGAATAGGCTAAAGAACTAAAAGACATTAATAACAAAGCATTTTTGTAGTATAAAATTCTCTTAATGGTTAGTCTTCTTTTCCGATACCTATACCTTAGCTAACTGAGTATGAATTAGTCAGAGCTGGACTGTGGCTACTACACCGTACCAAAGTACTATTTTCCATTTGTATGTCCTGTAAAGAGCTAAGGGTTCGATTGAAACTTAATTGTTTGGCATGGTTTCACAAAAGTTGATGCCATTTGTAACTGATTGAATTACTGAGTCCACAAAAGGGTTTATCATTACCGTGCAAGGAAGGCCCACTTATTCCTTTGGTTGGAGCATTTTAGCACGCTCTGTGGATATATCCTCTGTCAATGGAAGAGAACAGTTCGGGCATTTAACGAGTTAAATTCCTTGCCCTGTGCCTAATGTTACATGCTTAATTATACCGATAATAGGCCCCAGGGCATGAATGATCTCCGAACCCTGGGGAAGGTATTTTATGGGGCTCTTAATATTTAACGAATTCGGAATCTGAATAAATTAGGCCAGAAGGGCAGTTGCTCTTGTTTCTCGTTGATTTTTAATTAAGTTATGGGACATAAACTGATTACAAGCGATGTCACCCACTTTCAGGCTGATTTTTTGTCTGTTGCCCCCTTGCCAGTCTTGAAATTATATTCTCATAAATGTGGTGAAACAGTAGCCAGTGTACGCAGCTTTCTTTGATATATGAACGCCTAGAATTCTCCAGTCAGTTATATTCACGGCATGTTACTTTTTTCTAAGAATACCACAGAATATTCGGGCGCTCCGAGCTTTGATAGGAAATCCCCGAGATTTGTCAATGCCAGATCCTAGTGAAAATCTCAAAGGCTCAATTCGGGTATTTTCCTTCGTTTCTTGGAAGCCTAGAAAGTCTAGGATCAATATACAGCCAACGTAGAACCTATAGAACTGGATGGGGCTTTCCTTTTTATTCCGGACTGGCTCCGGTCCTCGATATCAGCACGGATACTCATTCCTCATGTAGGAGTAGTGGGGCTGACGACGAGCATGCAGGCACAGGATATTAAGCAGGCGATATGACAGGAATACTAACGAAATACAAATTGGAAAGTTCCCGGAGGAAAAAGCTGTCCTAATCATCCCTTGAAAATGACAATTTGGTATGGAGTGGTATCTTACTTCTCTGCGACTCATTCCCGACCCTTTTCGCTATTCTTACTTCATCCCTTATCCCCATTCCGATGGCGGCTGAACGTATTCCGGCTGGAACGGTAGGATGAAAAGAGTATGGCCTTCCACTCACGCGAGTCTTTCGTTTTCTGCGAAAATTACTACTGGGATCTGTCGTACTCCCTCTGCCGAACAAAGACACCTTCATATTTTATTGATTTTCACTTGCTAAATTACCCACAAGAACCATAGAAATACTCCTCCACAAAAATCATGAACAATAAGATGCCCGCCAAATTCTAAGGGCGATTCGCTTCAGCAGGCGTCTATTTGCTCAGGAAGGAGAAAAATAGGCACTCCACCCAAGGCGAGATCTTCCCAGAATTAATGAAGACACTCAACGTGGAGCTGATTGTTTACTCCCAGAATTTTTTTAGATTTAAAAATGGCAAGGGATCGAATAGTGGAGCTGGTGATTTGCCCATTTCGTTCAATATTTTTGGTTCCTGCCGAATATTTGTATTTCGATTTCCTTGTATCCTATACGGAGGCTCAATGGTACACGGTACTGTTGAAAATGTTTTGATGAAAACTTCTTAAATAATCCAATTGTGCTAACTCACTCCTCGCTGGTTGATGTGAAATGCTCTTGAGGATTTTTGAATGTTTTCATTCAGACATGTTTTACTTGTTTCGCGTAAAGGACATTAAAGCAATTTTTAAATTCTATTAATAAACAAATATTATAAAAGTAGTGACGAATTTTCCTATACCATTTTCTTTCATTATTTCTATATGTGAATTGTAATTAATGGAGTATGAGATATGCTTTATTTTTTTTTCTAGCATTTTTTAAATCTTTATTGTTTAAAAAAGTAGAAGTAGAATTCAGAAAATATCGCAAAAATATATTCCCCAAACTAATTAAGGCATCAATCGAGAAAACTAAATGTTAAAACATTTTCAAATAGGTTTTTGATTTACTAAAGAATAAATAACACCAGTTTGTTTAACGTAATTTTAAAATTTAAAAAAAGTCGAGCAATCCATTAAAGCTATTTTAAAGTAGACACAATGAACTCTTCAATGACACCGTTTGATTGTTGTACCACCGCTTCTTCAGAGGAAATCATGATTTAAAATTGAAAGGCCACCTGCATTGAAGTTTTGTTCATTGGCTTAATTTACTAAAAATAATTTCAAAATAACTCATTTATATATTTTTAAGGATGATCTTTCTAATGGTTCCAATGAAATTTATGAAAATAATTATTTTAGCGAAGAATTGATTTTTTTCAATTTGTAAATTATTTTTCAACATCTTTTTTGGGGATAAAACATATTTAGATCGCGATCTCGGTGACTAAACTTGCAACATCCACGTTGAAAAATATTTTGTTCACTGGGATGATTCAAAACTGCGGCGTAAATGCAACTTTGCTTTTGTGGATCTTTATGAATATTTAACTTGAGAACAGTCGGCTTTTAGAAACATTTTCTAAGATTTAAAAATGCTTAAAATAAGTCAATAAATATTTCTGAAACTTTTGAAATATTCCTTTAATTTTTTTATATGATCAATTTAAAAAACCTTGAGTATGAGTTCTCTCGAAAACGTACCAAATAGCGCTAATTTGAATTTAAGACATCCTTATAATTCCATTTATAACTTCACATACTAAGCTTATGGTGTCTAGAAAGTACATTTATTAGAATTTTTTCAATATATAGTATGTTCTATATCTAGACAAACAAAAACTTGTATTGCAGGGGCGGTGGCAATCTCAACCTTTTGGGAGTTACAGGGTGATTTGTAATTATCTTTTGATTAACTCAACGCAGCGACAACCAACTCACACCAAAAATCTACTATACCAATGTCCTTTCTAAAAATGTCAACAATATTGACATGTCACCACCACTCACTTCCGAAATTGGAAAATAATCATGTTTCTCATTTTCCTAAAATACAGCTTTTCCTCACATTCATTATACCCTACACATTCTCAATTGGATTGGCGTCTAGGGATTGGAATAGCCAGTCCAACGTTGTTATGATATTTTCTGCCGTGTTCCGAAAAGCATCGCTATACTTTGATTTTTATTGGATGCTTGACAATGTCCTGGATGAAACGGGTCCGGCGAGTAGACCAAGCACGCTTCATGCGAGTCCGCGTCCGAAAAGTCGATTCATCATTGAACACGATGTTCGACCAATCGCGATTCTCGGTAGCCCAGGCTCTCCGTTTTTCTATATGGGATTCGAAAAAAAAGAGGTTTTGATATCGTAGCACGGTATTCTACGTTTGCCTCACGTAAACGCTCTCTGATTGTATTGATACTGACGTGAATTCCCTTTTATTCCGTGCAGTCTTAAAGTGGGGTACTGCTGTATTACTCCATCTTCCTTCTTCGTAGTTGCTTTCTTCACCCCGCGTCCAGGAAGGTCGTCGACAGTTTTCGACTCCAAATACGGGTTTACCCACTTTACGACTAACTTCTTAAATTTTTTAATTGCTTTTGCAATACTGGCAATACGGCAACTTTGGTCCTGCGCACGCATCTAGCACAGAAAGACTGCTTCATACCATTGCGCGTATTTTCAACTCATTTTGAATAAGTTGCGTACACTGAAATTAATTAGTATTGGTGTCGTAGCCCTTCCATGGTAAAACCATTTACAGAAAGAAAAAAAAACAGACTGTATAACTTATGTTTAAATAAAAATATACATCTCCCCAGCCCAAAATCGTTGCTATATCGGATATTTTCAACATATACTCGTATACTCGTATTCAGTATATTTAGAACTGTAAGTAAGTCAGGTCATTACGTGCCAAATCTTTTGGAAAAGACAAAAGGTACATATTTTATTATTTTCGAAGTTTAGTTTTAGACTAATATTTCGTTTGTTTGTGGAACGATTGTCCTTATGAAGGAAACCTCCAATCATATAATTCAAAAACACCCTGTACTTTTAAACTATATAATGTTTATTTGACACCCTTAGAATTTATATACTACAATTATGTTGACCGTCGAACTAATTACTATAACTAATTTTTCAATTGTACTTTTTGTAATATAGAGGACTACTAAACAAAGGAAAGGCTATAATCGGCTTAAATCAGTATTAAAACAGGATCGAATGAGGTTTATGTTACATCAATGAATCAAGCTTATAGGATAACAGTTATTGGGAATTCTTTGATCCATTTTTTGGAATAGGCAAAAATCGAAGACGAACCAAAACACGTCCAAGCAAAAAAACTGTTAAAAATTAACTGAACATTTAAAATAGCAGAGCTTGTCAGCATAAGTGAGGGACATGAGTATCAACATAACGCCACAAAAGAATAGAAAATGAAATATACGTAGCCCGCGGAAATTCAAAATTCGCGATACTTTTTGAACAGACCTCGTATGTATGTCTGTAACTTTAAAGAACAAAAACCATTATACTGATGCTGACGGAAATCAAATAATTGGTAGCCCGAGCAACGGCGGTTGCGGATAAGTTAGTATTTGTATAATAAATAACCATTAGTTATGTATCTGAATGATCTTTTAATTTTTAATACCCAACAGTCTACCTGTGATAGATAGGAGCATAATAATTTCTGTATAGAATCACACTTTTTGCCTAGCTCTCAACGTAAAATGCAACAGCACGTTCAAAGAGGACAAAATATATAATTAATACACCCCCGCAATGTTGTGCGACGCCTACAACCAAATTAAATTTTAATATGTTTATCAGAAGCCGCTTGGGATAATATTTACGAAGTGCAGTCAGTATCCCTCGTTTAAGCCGCTTCCGTATTAAACGGGTGTTTTCTCATTTATGCGAAACTGCAATGAAAAGTTCAGCAATAATTAAGGCACCAATTACACCAATTAAAAAGTTCAACGGCATCGACAGTGATAGGATTATTCCTGTTAATTTCGTTAATCTGTACAAAGTGCAGACTGCCAAATAAAGGAGAATATTCCGAGATTATTTGCACCTGAGCTAGGAAAGCGATCTGGATGACAAGTTGCACTTCTAATTACAGCAATTAGAACGTTAGGGGATTACCCTTAATTTTTTGCTTAGTAAGAAAAAAAATGGAAAAGATACGCCTATATTACCTCTATACCTCTTTGCCCCCTGTACAGTCTTTGGGGTGAGCTGGAAAGTTAAAACCTGAAGCGCCACCTAGGCGGCTTTTGTCGTATTTCCAACACAGCTATAATTGGAGCTGGCTGGGTCGGTGGAGCCAGCGATGTGCGCGGACTCGTGGGCCCCCCGACCCGCCTGAGCCGGTACCCAGGACAAGCCAACAAAGTTTTCAAAATGAAAATTTACGTCAGACGGCTTAGGAAAGTTTTGAACCGGGTTGCGACGTTGTCCAATATGTGAAAATTTAGGGTTGGTTTGCTTTCAAAAGGATACATTTCCTGGAAGAAGTCCAAGTGAGGTGGCTGCAGGATGTCCAGAGCTGAGAGTACCTGAAAAGATAAAACAAAACGGATTCGGTGAGTTGGTGGGCCCATTTTTCTGCTGCTACCGGGAATAGGGACATTAAAAAGTAATGTGAAAGTTCTAGTGGGAAGTTCTCAAATTTCAGGAAAAAACGTGTCATTGAGAAAAGCCACCGAGGGTCTGGTTAAAGCCGCATACTTGGCCAAGTTCGAGTGGACGAAAGTTCTAAAGTTAAGACAAGTGCCCATTGAGTGGCTTAATTGAAAACTTTCGTTTCGGCCTAGCTACCGATAATTAATGAACGGAACTGACTACTTTTTCCTAATTACACTTGATTACTGCAGACTTTTAAATAACTTAATCTGCTTTCCTAAAAGCCTTAAATCAAAAACAAACTGAGATATTTCGACATACTAATCATCCTGTTTACACAAAAACATGTATGGGGCCTATGGAATCATTTGAACCCATCTCAAGGAGCTGCATAAATCTTGAGTTTAAAAATTAGTACGCTTTTAAAAAGTCATGTATTCCTTCCACTTTTTAATTTCGCAAAATAGCACAATACGATGTTCTTCTCTCTATTAGTGAGATATACTTATAAGGCATTCAATTGCCACGTCAATTGCTTAGTATCACTAAATTATGAGTAGTAAGTTTAAAAATTTACTTCGACATTTTCGTAAATTCTGTAATTTGTACACTAAAACGAGTAAAACATAAATTAATCATTTTTCAATAAAATATCTTGCTTTTTAATCTACGAAAATATTAATCGAGTTTACTAGCCAACGAGTGCAAGGAGATTGCTAATGATATTATGTTATTTTGTTTAACTCAATATATTTCATGAAAAAATACAAACCATATTGAAAAATAATGGCCAATAGAAACATATTTTCTGGCCCCTGACTGTTCAAAAATATTCAAACAGACGGATGCAAAATTCATTTTATAAACATACAAAAAATTAACCTTTTCTTTTAAGGGGTACAACTCATGATGATATTAAAAATTAAAAAAAAATAATAATTCATAACTTTTGATCATTGAACTATAGTGCGCATCGCAAGGTCCCTACATTCTTCCAAATTTCAAGTTTCTACGTTACATCATTATCGAGGAAAGGGCCTGTGTCAGACAGATAAACAGACGAACGAGCGATCCTATAAAGGTTCTGCTGGCGATGATACGGAACATCAAAAACTTTAAAAATGTATACCGTGCTTTTGTATAAATAAATGTTTCGTCGGCGTCCGATAGATAGCGTTGAGCGTACATTAAAATAAACTATTGATAGTTTTTTTACAAGGCATAAAAAATACTTTTAATATGAATAAATTTAGTTTCTGTGAAAATTCGGAAGCTCCCTACTTAATCAAAACCTTGTACCTTGCAATTTCATACTAAGTCAATATTTGTGCTATGCTTTGGCATGGAGAAACGGTCTCTATTGCCTGTTCTGCAATGCAGAGATCAACCAACCAATTTGCTGAATTGGCTGAATAATGTGTAAAGGGCAAGTCCTTGCCTGTATTTGAACCTGGTAGCTAAAATATCGTGTGAAAAATGCTTAATCAGGAGGAATTTTTAGAACTTTTTGAAGGGAGAAACTGTTCAACTTTGCTTATAATGTTTAGCTAAAATTATTGCTCACATTTTTATAAGTGATTTACGTTATAATTATTGCAATCCTGTTTTATCAATAGGTGGGACAACTGAGGCGCTATCACTTATTTTAGTACAAATCCTTCCTGAATGAATACTCTTGATTAAAATGAATTCGCGAAAAAAGCTATCCTGCTTGATGAGAGTATATTGGTTATTTCGTTGCATTAAGAATAGGCATGTATCTTTCTACCAGACCAGTGTTTGATGCAGTAACCAAAATTCATAAGAAATCACTAAACCCACTGTCGAAATAACGAATAGAATATGAAAATATATAGGAAAAATTTACAAGGTTTGACTGACTTTTTAATATGCTTGTTTTAAGTAGTAGAATGTTTTCAAAATTAATATATATATTTGAGTTATTGTTCTATTCGAATTTTTGACCATAAAACCATTTATACATAATCTAATTAAAAAACACTCTAATGAGACACCCTGAGAAAAATTTTATATATGTATTAGGAAATACTCGAAAAAGCTATGACTTTGACCAGGGAATAGGGCTCTGTCCTTCGAATTGGCGCTCCGATGCTCTCTAACCAACTGAATTAGCCATGGCCTAGACGCCGGTGACTTCTAGAACAATTTTTGATCTAATGCGAAGTGCGATCGACCGATCCTACATATATGAACAGATACCTATAGATATAAGCACCAAATCAAACTTTAGATCTGCCCATATGTATGTATATAATAATATGTACAGTAAACTCTAGCGAATGTCCGAAATTCAGAAAGTCCGGATTTCTATTGTCTAATTTCTATCATTACGGACTATGCATATGATTTTCCAACCTAGAGAAATATTATTAATATCTCACCTGGCATAAATGTCCGCATGTGGACATGGCTTTGTTGGGAAATGTACTCTTGATTAATTATCAACATTTTGAATAGGCAGATATGGGAATTCTACATACCTAGGCACATATGAGCATATATGCTTAAATATTATCATATATGATTATATATTCAAAGAAATGTTTGGATGTATCAAAATTGAGTTTCCAGCATATGCAATATACACACATAAGATTTTTCATCCAATCATATAGTATAAATGGAATAATGTTTTTTTTCCTAATTTGTTTTCTCGAGTACTTTTAAAGTTGAATACAAATTTAGGATTTTGTTTTGCGTTTCTTTGCTTTCTCATGAAGCAATGGAATAAAAAGTTTAGAAGCAGTCGACTTAAAAATGGTTTTTGTCTATTTTTCGAGAAAATGGAACAATTTAAAGCAAAATAGAGAAATCAAATAGGTTATTTGATGGATTTACGTGTGAAATTTTAATCGCTAAGTGACATGTGATTTTACTTATAGATCTGCTTCAGACTTTGCACACCTCTTTTTTCTATGTTGAACATTTTCAGATGGATAATAACGAAATTCGAAAGTTGCAAATTAACGGCCATACTTAATATGTTTATATTTTATAAACAATTTTCTACCAGCACAGAACCTAATCTTACTTACTATTATATTATATTATTCTTCTGCGTATCCTGCTATCCTGAATGTAATCTTCTTCCCCGGAAACTATCATCGCATTAAATCAGAAGCTTAACGAGTAACTTTCCTCCCGTCCGTCCAAAAAGGTACGAACGTGTCATCGGATTAAACAAAAGTTGCAAAACAATGTCCATACTCGAGCAGATTCATTAGGTGGCGAAGGTTGCTCTGGTTCAGGTGTATTGCGCTGAACGGGCAGATATTGGGAACGTTGCGACACTGCAGACAGACATATGCCACGAAAACGGCAATAGCAGAAATATTATTTCCCGAGTGCTAACCAGGTTAGTCGGCTGATTGCACCGATCGACATGAGCTGCTTTAAGCTGGTACAATTCGCTGCCTGCACATTTTCTTATCGCCCTCTGTTCTGCTCTGAGCACCCAGTACATATCCGGTTTCGTAGTCCCTGGCTGTCGTGGGTAAGTCCGGTTTCCGGAACAAAAGGTAGGCCCCAATCGGGAGAAGCCGGTGGCACAGTATACCCGAAAACTTTCCGGGGTTCCATAAATCATGTGTAAGCAGTGCGACGCTTCATTGCTGGGACCCCACCTCATAGTTGTTGCTGAAACGCAATCTGCACGTACACAGTCAGTAATCGCAGCTGGAGCCGCAGTCGGAGCTCTTTGCAATCTGGTTCTGGTTGCCGGATTGGATGCATACCGCTGGCTTTATCTAGACACGGGGCTAGGAATGCTGCGCTTTACGTACGGACCAGTCTTACCTGTCCAAGCCATACGACACACGATAAATTGCTTTAATCGTTGCATCGCAAATGAGGTAATACTTTTAGCACTTGGACTTTTAAAAAGTTCAAAGTTTAAAGGAAAACGGCGAGGCTCCGATTCAAGTCTATGTGATCCAATTTTCAGGCTTTTCCGGAAATTGTTATGTTTAAAAATAACAAAGCTGAGCAGAACCAAGGAAAATATTGAAAGACATCTAAAAACAAGCTCATTATTAAAGTTTTTTAATTCCGACTGATAGGAAAAGTTGTTTTAATTTTTAAAATTTATGAACCTTGCAATGAAGTTATTTTTATTATTATCATTTTATTCTAGTAACGTATTAGGATGTTAATAAGTTATCAATTTATAAATTAAAAAGAGATTAATGCAAATGTGCATTTTTTCTTATAATCAAATATATTTTTAAACGACCAGGTTTTATTTATACGTCATATTGTAATAAATTCATAAACAATAGTCCAAACGTTCTAAATGTAATTTGAGAATTTTCAGGCAAATTCATAAAATTTTTCACTTTCAGGGGAGGTAGGGATCCGCTGTTTCTACATATGAGCCGTTTATTTTGAAAGTGGCGTAAGTCCAAAATGTCATAAGGTCAATTTTGCTTGAAAAGAATATACACAAATCGACCTTATAACATTTTGGACTTACGCCACTTTCAAAATAAACGGCTCATATATACCTTAGTCGAAGTGCATGCAGATGTGGCTAAATTTTTATCACATCATTAAAAAAAAGTATTTATATAGTTTACTTTACCGATGCATCTCCTTTTCTAAATCATACAATAAAAATGTCATATCCTTGGAAATATCCCTTTTTTGTCGCAATTATGGATAGTCTTTTCGGGAAAATAACAGTGTATAGTTTATATTGTTGTGCTACTTAGTTTCAGTTGAAAGTCTCTTTCCGCAAAAAATAATGAACTTCGATAGGAATTTCTTAAGAAGTATTTCTCCTAACATTGTGTTAATCAAGTTCGATAGTCAGGGGATATATAACACCTAATGAAGTTGGTCCCATAGTTAGGATTGAATGTACTACGAAGAAGCATTCATCATTCTAGATTGGCCACTAATAAGTCCGTATTTAAATTCGATCGAAAACTTGTGATCCAATCTAAAACAACAATTGGCGAAATACGCGATGTCTCTACAAAGAATAAATGGATTGTAGAAGCGTGAACATGGACGGTACGCGACTCAAACAGAAATACGCAAAATATCACATGAAAGTGATGGGATAAGTGAAATGAGGGACTAATGTGAAGGGTGTAAAAATGAGTCAATGCACTGAATTTATTACGAATGATCTATGAATTTAATTTATTTTTTGTTAGTTTTCTTATTTATTTTTTTTTAATTAGAAGATCTTTATAAAATCTTAAATAAAGTTAGATGTCGGTACTATTGTAAGTTTCTTTCTGGAGTACTTTAGAGTACTTTAAAAACTAGTCCCATTGAATCAATTTTGTTCCTCAGTCTATTCAAAACAAAATCTTAGTCACCATACTAAATCGACATCAGCAATTCGCAAAATCACTATTTACTTAAATATACTCATTTTTAATGAAATATTATAAAGCTAAGAAATTTTGGTGGCTATGATTGATTAGTTGAAGCTCAAAATCCTCGATTATCACGATTGTTCTATGACCTCGAATTTTATTTAATTTGTATAGTATTTATTTCTATTATAGCTAAATAATCTTTTGTACTTGCCGGATTTGAAACATACATTTGTTGTGTGATTTTTAAAACTTTTGAAGATTTTTACATTTTTATATTTAAATTTGTTGGTGAGCTTCTGAAATTTGCTGTTCATCAATTCACGATGGCTCTGTATTTAATATATACACTGACCGAAAAAAGTATTGACACAGCCCTGTAATAAAGCAATGTTGCACTACAATAAAACACGTCTAACTTTACTATAAAAAATAACTCAGCCTTGCACCTATTGTTAAAGCATTCACCGTTATAATTCATAATTTGTAGTGCATTATTTAAGAATTTTCGATGAAATATTGAAAACTAACTTCTTCTTAAATCGCCGCGCAGATAAAAAGTGATTTCAACAAGGACATTACTTTTAGAACGGTGCAAAATCTACGCGAAGCTGGGTTTTATTTCTAGAGTACTTAGGAAAAAGCCATAAGCTTTAGCTGGTATTGTTGAACTTGTTTTTATTGATGGGATAATGAACAAGTTAGTGTATTTGAACATTTTGAAAAACAATCTCAAAAAAAGTGCTGAAAAACTTAATCTTTCAAATAATTCTTACTTCCAACAAGACAAAGACCCCAAGCACATTGCCCACTTAATGCGTGAATAGATTCTATACAATACTCCTCATAACTTAAAAACTCTCCCGCAATCCTCTGATATAAATCTGATTGAACATTTGTGGGATGTGCTTGATAAAAGATTAAGGAAGCATCACATTACCAACAAAACCCAACTTAAGGAAGTGATTGCAGATAAATGACAAACAATTGAGCCAGAAGTTGGTATCATCGATGCCCAATAGATTAAGAGAAGTTATAAAAAGAAAAGGATTAGAAACGCGTTATTAGTTTTAAGATTTTTTTAATATTTTTCAAAATAAATTGTGAACTGTGCCAATAAATTTAGTTTAGTTTAATATAAGATTTTTCATTGCCAGAACTAAAGTGCTAAATAAGATTATGTTATTAATTATATACATAAATAAATAAATATATTGTATATATATTTTCGTACTATAAGCACTTAATTCTTAAAATTGCAATTGTGCCAATACTTTCTTCGGTCAGTGCAGATTTATAGAAACAACAATTCTTAAAAATAAACAAATTTTATCAAGTGTATATATCTTTTGTACAAAAATCAGAAACATTTAAGAAACCATCATGTCAGCTGAAAACAAAACTGATTCTACTTTACTGTTTCATTACATTAAAGTAATTCATTGCCTTGTCATTAGGGCACCGTTTTGTGCTAAACGCAAGAAAAATTCAGGAGCCATAACTTACTCACCGACAATGAACATAGGGGTTAAAGAGTAGAGCAGAGTTTATTTTTCATCTCATTTCCACTTGTATAGGATAACATCAAGGAAAAACTTACTCTTTTGTATGTTTGGTCTCTACGTCAGTCCCTTATGGTTACCAAGAGACCCTGAATATCGATTTTACGTGTAGCGCATTACAAAAATCGTCAGTCGGTTTTACTAAAGCTGGATTATTAGCCTAGCTTTAAGGTTGACATCTTGCTTAAATATTGAAGTGTGCCTAAATGAATTTCTCCCAGCGGACCTGAGTATGTGAAAACAGTTTTCTGCTACAAAACGCTCGTATAAAACATCCGCAGCGCGGTTACATTACTCAATGGGATGAACAAACCCAGCGGAAGGTTTCCCATTCATCAAGGTACACAGGTACCGTGGTGGGGAAGTGTCGAGGACACTGAATGAATCCCTTGCGGGCCTACCACCGGAGCTCTCAGGAAATAATGGGAGGGCTGTTGTGACGTAATTTTCGACGGAAATAGCAGTCTCCATTCAATGCCAGAAATTGCAAGACGTCCAAGGCTCCTCCACGCGTGAGTCTGCGAGCACCGGATCGAGGTAACGTCTTCCTTCTATTGTTAGCCAACCCCATACGTGTGCCCGACACGTTTCCAATTCAAATTACTCCCGCCCCCGATGACGCAGTCCTGCCCGACAAACGAGGATTCCCCAACATTCACAATCCGCAACGAAAAACAATGCGAAGATCCAGATTCATTCACCTTGCCCGGTTGCGACGCACAAGCGTCGTCGTGGCTACGCGCTTCTTTTATTTTCCCCACTGTTTGGGGGGGGGGGGGGTGTTACAAGAAAAGTTTTTCTTTGGGGGCCGCCTTTGATGGATGTTAAGAATTTAGCGATGCCTGGGGATAGCTCGTAAATCAAACTGAGCATCATCCACCCGGAGATACCGCCAGTCATAAAGGCAGGAGCCAAAGTCTCTGGAAGACAAAGCAATAGCCCCCCCTGCACCACAGAGTCGACGCGACTCGCACAGAAACAGCGCCTCTTCAGGCTCCTCCCCGGCTGGCCACTTTGTTATTGTCGGGTGTAGCGCTTTTCGTCTGGGCAAAAATCTGGGAACTTGGAGAGACCATTTGACTTTTGTGGCCGGTGAACGACTCCCCGGCGCATTCCGAAAATATCACAAAGGCGCCTTGCGATTGCATTCAAAGCATTTGCGTTTCTTTTCGATAACTGCAAAGGCGCGCATCGCCAGTTGAATGATTGGCGGACTTCTGGGTGGCGCAGAATTTAGAAATGAGCAGCAAGTTTGGCATGAAGCATAAAGCAGTGCGCATTCTTTGTTCAGAAAACACTGTCGAGCAAATGCGACATTCATATCAAACAAAGACCAAATACTTCTTTATGCAAGATCTTATGAGGCTATTGTTAAAATAAATCTAGTGATAGTTTGATTAATCTCGGGTATTTACAAGTTAAGGGGCTTAGATAGCTAAGTTGATTGCATTTTTGATAAATACCGTATTTTTTAGAAACATATCCCAAGATTCCGAGTCGATCTAACACTTGGTATTATTTGAACAGCCATCGAAAGCTGAAAAGATTACATTTTCTATGTACCATAAAATAAATATACCAATTAGACCCATATGTATTTTTTACCCGACAACAGCAAAGCCAAAGGTAAGTTATGATTTTACCAGTCTTATTATATATCTGAGTATGTTCATTTGTTTCCTAATAGCTCCTAAATTACTTATAATATTTTGACAAATAAGGTACCTTAATACTCCGCGTATCATAGGATATATGACTATATGGCCAGATTTTAAAAATAAATATTACAACTAGAAAAATGTATCGTGTTTGATACCAAACGAAAGGTTTTAGATAGATATGGAATATCTCGCAAAGAATTTGAGCAATATGAAAAGCAATTTTGTATAACGTGAAGTCGCCTGTTAACAATCACCTCTTTAATCCGACTCAGCATTTTTATGAATTTATAAATTGAAACATGGCCTAATTAAAATATAGCCTGTTACTTAAGGACGAATAAGTAAAATTTACCTGTGCAAAAAGGGCCCAAAAGTGAATTTTGTGGTGCTGAAATACTCATAGTCGAAGTTTATGGTAGTTATTTGATATTTTTTTTAGTATTTATTTGTTAGTTGCAATAATATGACTGAATTATTCTGATTCATTACTTTGCATTGATATAAAATGATAAAATGTTTTCTGATCGATAACAGGGCATCTTTTGAAATATTATACGTTTTACGAATAACGACTGGTGGTCGGTGTATAAAGGATAACAGCACTAAATTCTGCAAATAGTGTAATTAAAAAAGTTTGTAAGTAGTAAGAGTTTTTGGTTAATTACACTAAATATAAATTCTATAAATCGAATTGTTTGAAAATTATTCCTAAAAGTTTCAACTTTATCAATAAAAATCAATGTATGCCAAAGATGATTTTCTTATACCTATTTATTTTTTACAGATTGCCCAAATTTGAATGGAAAATTAACTAGTCGGTAATAGGGGTATGTGTGATCGGTATTAAGAAAACTAGCTTTGGTGGTAAAAATTTATAATTTTTTTTAAAAACACATTTAAAATCAATGATATCTCTTGAACTTATAAATATGCATCATCGGTGTTTGATGGTTGGTAGTACGTAATTTTACGTTATGAAAATTATGGAGTTCGTAAATGGACAGTTGAAGGGTTTATAGAAACAAAGATGGCAATCCTCACTTTTGCAAATTTTACAACAAATGATAATTATATGTTGTTAATTATATAATTGTACCTTGAAAGATGCACAGATATTATAATATATATTTTGGCTTTTCAGTAAATATATTACTATTGGATATAAACGTGTTTAGAAGTGTTACTTTGATGGAACGCAAGCTTTCATCAATTGCACCTAGCTGGTGTTTTAAGTTAAATTCTCTAAAAGAAGTGGAGTTAGTCGCCTTTGTTTCTATACCCCTCCAATGATAGTGATCTTGACCACGAGCTAAAATCATATTTATGGGTCATTTTCAGTGCGATAAAAATTTATGAAAACCGAAAGCAGTATGCATACCACATGTACTGTATTATTTGGTTTCATTCATCATTTCCACATAATTTGAACTAAGTTTTTGGCGCAATAAATTTTGCGTTTTTCTTTCTTCTGCTTTGCGCATTTAATCGGGAATATCTTTGTGAGAAATCTAAACAAATGGAAGTCAAAATATTACAACGTTCCGCCACTAAAATTAAATTAAAATGCACATACGGCCCCAAACCAGAGCCCGCCGACGTCCCAAAAGAATTAGAACATATACGGCATCATTCAGTTAGTAAATCTCGCAATAAACTTCAGAGGGAACAAACAGCAAAACTTGTGTTACGCTTCCGGCGATGGAATCATCTTAAAGGGTAGCACACTAACGCCATATTTGTCTGTTTTCTGCAAATATTTGTGGACCCCAATGCTCGTTCCTCTGAAGATTCCCACCCTCACATCAGCACCGTGGGGTGGCACACAGCGTTATATCAAAGAATTAGACGAGAGCTTTGGCGGTCGGGTAGCCAGCAAAAGCCGTTCCTTAAATGCAAAACTCCACATTTAAGCAAAACGCAAGAATTTGTGTTTTTAATTAAACACCAAGGAAGACAGCTCTTGCATAATTCTCGACTCTGAGCAGTTGGGCTTTAGTACAGGCTGGTGCGAGGAGACTTAAATGGATTAGAATTCATTTAAGGGGCGAAATTGTTTTCGCTGAGCACAAGCCCTTCCAGATGTACCGGGACCCAATTAATTTGTAAAATACTTTTTTTTTTTATTTCTGGAATAAGCTTAAGCATCCAAACAAGTAATAGGACAGCCAGAGGTCAGTGTCGCAATTTTTATGCAATCAAGACAGTCCAGCCTTGGCGCACTATTCCGGTGATGTTCGACGTAATTAAGCCATTTTCTTTCTTATTCTGCCTGAGTTTTTTTTTATTATTTTACTGAAAATCCACGAGATTCACTATGTTTGATTTGCAAGCGCGCGAAGCTTTTGTTCTTCGCCGACACCTGAACAATGCCTGGGTGGCGAGCCCCACTCATTGTTTTTGCCGGGTGCGGATAAATCCACATTTTCACGAGGCGATTGTTTGCTTTTGTTGCAAAATTTAATCCAGCGAGGAAGTGCGTTTTTTACACCTATTTGCGCCAACCGGCCCACAAATCTCTCCTTGGGGCCGCGATTGCAACAATTGCGCCTTAGCAGAAAAGCAAAGTGTAGTTGCAATAGCATGCACTTTTTGCTTTCTTTCTTTGTCCTTTTCTGCTTATGATTTTACTAAAAAATCAAATTTGCATACTAATTTAGGTGCCACTCCAATAAGCTCAGGCTAGACGGGAGGCACCGGGTATGTATTTTAAAGAGGATTTTATGCAAAGAGGCTTCAGCACTCGCAGATTGCTGAGAAAAGTTGAAAAGTTGCAGAACAACGCTTAACGCTGGTTAAGCGCACTTTAGAAGCGACTTTTACTTCGTTTTTAACCTTTTATTTTTATTTTGCGTTTAAAATTTTGTGAAAGAATGCCCTTCAAAAATCAAATGAAACTAATTTTATATGGTAGTTTTTATGAAAGCAATTACACCTTTTTACGGTTTTAATGGAATTTCCCAGATTTTATCAAAGGGTTTTCAATAAATCGCAAACTTTCTTCGTGGGGTTGTTTTTTGAACTTTTCTATTCCCACTTCAAAAGAAGTTAACGTAACATTATATAATAAATTTATTATAAAACAAAATAATGATTATAAGGGAGTTTCGTAACTGGTCTAATGTTCTACAAGTATCAATTAATTTTTGGAAGTATTCTAATCAAAGATATATGAAAAAAGGGACACTATCATTTAGTCGTTTTTAAGCATCTTTCGAATTTTAGGCCAACCTATTCTATTAGTATATGTCATGTTATGTTTGTTATTCAAAATTTACATTCAGAAAAACTAAAATTTAACCTTTAATTTAACATTGTACATGTACATAACTCCCATCTTCACCTCGTAATTATATTTCTATTATTGCTTTACTAAATTAAAAAAGTTCAGAACCTGTTAATTCATAACAAACGAGATAATTTCGAAAATTGGCGATTTTAAATGAGAGTAATTTGCAGTTTTAATTGAAAAGGGAATATGAAATATATATACAGTCGTGTAAAAACAAGTTCGCACCCATAAAATGTAAGTAAGTAATCCCTTCGTCGGTGCCAAGGTAGAGACGCAAATTAAATCATGACTTTGAAGATTTACAGTGGTCCAATAGAGAAATTGCGAAAGAAATAGAATTTAATGAATGTGCTGTGAGGTAATTTCTGAAAAATTATGATGAAGGTGGCAGTATTTTGAGAAAGTAGGGTTCCGGAAGAAAAACAAAGACGACGAATTAACAAGAAAATTTTTTGAAGCATCTAACTTTAGGAAATCGATTGGCCTCTTCTGGAAATTTAAGGGCACAGCTTGAGATGATGATATGGCGTTGTACCCGCTTTAGAGGAGTTGAACCTGATCACTGAAAATCCGATTTTTCATAATATAATAATAGTAGACTTTAAAAATTCTATTTAATTGCATAAATGTGGAAATCTTCGTTAACACGTTCACAAGATATACAAGGTAAATAGACGTCAATAGACGTTATTTACATCAACGTGTTAATTTTTCTTTTTTTTGAAGTAATACTCAATATTTTCTTAAAATTCTCCCTCGCATAGATATGATAAGACTGAAGGTATTTTTCTTCTTTATAGACTTCTAAAAACGAAGACAAATGTGGCGTCAAAAACTTCCGGCCCTCTTTTGATTGTTCGTTGCTTCGGTAAACTTTTATTACTCCTAGTCGGAAGCTATAATGGAAAAGAAAGAAAAATGAATGCTATTACTTTTAGGAGACAGTAGAAGAAAGAAAGTTGCCTAGATCGCGTCATACTCGTATCTTCATTTTTATGTAATATATATACATACTTAGTTTGGGCCGAAGTCAAAGCAAATAGCCTGAATCGTATTAATTATACGACTATCGTTTTTTGGGCACTTTCAATTTGTCTATGACACATTTTCCCATTTACTAACTCGGCCAGATCCTCGGAGGCTTAAGATACCCCAAGGATAGCTGGAAGGAAAAGCATACTACGCAAACATTTATTTATGATTTATCGGGTCCATCCAATGAAAGAAGCGCCAGCGAAAGCTATTCTCTGATAGCGCCGTAACCAATTATGCCGCCTTCTTTTATGCTCGGTCCGAAATTGGGCCGTGGTCAGAATTCAGAAAAATTGTCGCAATTTGTTCGGCGCGGGAAGACACTTTAAGCGTCGCAAGGTAATAAATAAAGTTTGGTTTTTGCGTGCCCCCCCGCGCGGAATAGGCCAGATTATTTAGTTTGTGACGCGAGTTAACTGTTATAAATGGGCAATCGCTCACCTCGACCTCATTTACATTTGTGGGTGGACGGAAGGGCGGCAAAGTGTTCCTTGCGGAGGCAATAAAGCGCTTCAACGGAGTTAAGGACTCGTTTATCACCCGGGAATTATCTGAACTCGCCCTTTGCCTCTTTGTAAAGAAGTTGGGAATGGGCGCCAAGTGGGGCTTTGCGGAGAACCGTGAAAGGATGAAGATTTTTCAATTTGAACTTGATGCAGATTCCGAAGATATACGAGTAGATGTGAAGTCGTGAGATACGCGCTGACTATTAACTCCTCCAGCGAGAGAAGGTTATATAAATCGCGATTATGTGGTTTCGATGAGGTTTTACGTCCAGGAAATTGCAAGTCTGCAAGATTTAATGAAAAATTCACGGCGATGCAATGAATGAAGGTTTTCACGTTTTATAGAACTCCTCGCTTGATTCTATAGAACGATTTATTGAACTCGAAACGGCCGCCTGCTAGTAATTTACTGCCATTCCGTCATCGTTATTCCGATATTTTCTTCGTAAAGCCTTTAATAATTTCCACTATTTGGCTTGCATAAATACTAGCCTTGAAAAGGGTAAATTTGTGGTAAGGAAAAGAGGAAGGGGTTGGTATGATAAGGTTCGATTCGCTTTGATTGCTTGCTACCTATTCAAGCATTTTATCTGGCGAGCTCAAAAGCAAATTATATCAACAGCATGCAAATTAGATTGCATATTACATTGCAACCTTTGAAATAAATCGCTTCAGGGCTTCTAATATATTAGCAATTCGAATACCCAAGCCTCTTCCACAAAAAATAAAATAACGTCATGTAAATTCTTTACAATCTTTCGAGCATCTTAAATTTTTCGAAATTAAATTTCGAATGCAAATGTAATACCAGATTTGAAAAGAAAAATATAAAGAGCTATTTTTGATATTTATCTGACGTGTATGTAAACATTCGTAAGAGGTCTTATGATGTTAGATTTGAAAACGACTACGAAATTTGGAATGGATTTACAAATATCCTTTCTTGCATTCTAAAATTCTAAAAGCGATTATTAATGCAAACTTATTAAGTATATTTTTTGCTAGTATCCTCACATGATGAACACTTTTAAAATTTCCTAATTTAGAAATTGAGAGTAGAAATTCATATTTGCAAACTTGACAAAAAGTGTTAGACGAAGTAATATTGTTACACATACCTCAGCGCGTATTTTAAGCAAATGAAAATTAACATGAATATTGTTACATAAGTAGGTTAAAGCTTGCAAAGTTAACAAATTATATTTTCTCCAAATTACGTTTTACTAATTTCATGTACTAAAGAACCAGTGTACAACAGGCAGGTTCTACCACAAACGAAATTTTACTTCGTTTACTCTACCTTACTACCAGCAAATATTTTACACTTTAATTTCATGAAATAAGTTAGAAAGGCAACAATTCAGCAAAATCCTTTCATCTCCCACTTTTCATGGTATAAGGGCTCACATGCCCTAAAAGTTGAAATAAGCACGTCTTGAACAGAAAAGGATCCTTGAGCATATTCCAGAGCAATTTTCTGTTGGACAGGCAGTCAAACAAAAAACCACTTTAACTATGGACCACCAAAGTATGAAATTCCTATTAAAACCGGAAAATGTCGAAATTTTGTTTGACTTCTCAATTAGAAACTATGAAAATCTTCAGCACTCACTCTACCACTATCCTATGAAGCTTTGAAGAAATCCATTCAAATATTGTTCCCGAGCTCTGCCCTGCACCACTTCATTTTTCCCTGAAAAACAAACCCATCAAAATTTTTCGTGAAGACAAACCCGAACTGACAGCGCATACAAAACAGAGTGGGGCGGGGACAGGGGAATGCAAAAGGATTTTATCCCCACAGACGGGGAAACTTCACGACTTGTCCTATCCTGTAGGATAGCGTTGTAGTCGAGACTTAGCCCGTCTCTTATGAATAATATCTGACAAAGTTTTTCTAGATCTAAATGATGAAAGTAATGATAATGAGGGCAGAAATATCGCATATTTTTATTCCTCACCTCAAAGCTTGGAGGCTGTTTTAGTGTGACGAAATTATTATTGGTTTGGTTAAACCAGTTTACACTAGTGGGCTTAGGGTAAATGGATAAAATTATCTTTTCATTTTAATGTTGTACTTACATTTTCGTGTTTGAAGTAGCAAAGCATTTTCAACTCTCGAAAAACACGCTTTGAAGACACTAATGATTGGAAAACATTGGGTAGTTTCTTCAGAGCTACTCGCCGACCATCTCGTGGATCTGTAACTGCCCTGAAAAGCAAAAAATATAATTTGTTTGAAATATAAATATTATTATTGTATTTTGGAAAGAAATAAAAATTTGTAATTTAAAAACAAATTAAAATAGTCGTAACTCACTATATGTAAGTAATGTACAAATAGATATTCTTAGAATTAAAAGATTTACACACACAGAAAGATATGGCCTTTAAATATAAGAAGATCTTTCATTATTTTTAAACTTATTATTTTAAACAGAATCTGTCATATTTAATAATATTCCACGAAAAAACGACCTTGCGGCGGCAGCCAACAGGAAGAGATAGATTTCACTATGGCCTTTGAAAAGCGAAAAAAACAGTCTTCAGAAGCCTTTCGCATCTTCATCTATGAATACCTTTAACATAGTACCATAATATACCAAAAAGACCGTTAAACATGTAAGAAGTAGTATTGCATATATAATGGTATGGTATTTTCTTCGTATGATTTGGTTGACGTTATTTGGACCTACTAAAGAACGTAATGTTGCCATTTGTATATCGCTTTGATGCACATATCACCAAGAGGGCCTCAAGTGGCATAGCTGACTGAGCGGTTTGGCTGTGATGTAGGAAGTGTACCATTCCGAGGTTGTGGGTTCGATTCCAATATGAAAACTCTGGTTAAAAAGTAAAAATAAGTAGAAAGTTGCCATATGGGCTTAGTTCCCGAGTACACGAAAAATAAGAAAACAATTTGAGAATTTAATTCTAAATTGTAAAATAAATAATAATAATAACAATAATTTCAATATGATAATGATCCGAAGTAATGTGTAAAAAAATTAAAGGATTGGTGGTATACTTACGAGGTCTGTTCAAAAAGTTTCGCGAATTTTGAATTTCCCCGATTGGATTTTCAATTTTTTTGTGGCGTTATGCTGGTACTCATGTCCCTCACTTATGCTGAGAAGTTCGGCTATTTTGAATGTTAATTTTTGACAGCTATTTTGCTTGGACGTGCTTTGGCTCGTTTTCGATTTTTGCCTGTTCCAAAAAATGGATCAAAGAATCTGTATCAAATTTTGTCTGAAAAACAAAATTAAATAAGCGGATGCATTTCGAATGTTGACTGTGGCATATGGTGAAGCTAATTTGGACCAAAGCAACGTTTATCGGTGGTACAAAATATTCTCAAAGGGCCGAGATGTGAACGACAAAGAGCGTGCCAGACGACCGAGCAAGTCCACAACGGAGGAGAACGTCGAAGAAATGAAGAAAATACTCGCAGTATTGGCCAATCGCCGAATCACCGTTAAAGATGTAGCTGAGGACCTAAATATATCGATCGGCTCGCGCCATTCGATTCTTACCAATGATTTGGGCATGAGCCGGGTCGGCGGGAAATTTGTGCCAAAATTGCTCAATTTTGACCAAAAACAGCATCGCATTAACATTGCTAAGGAGCTATTGGACTCTGTCCGCGACGACCCAAATTTGCTCCATAGGGTTTATGGTTTATGGTTATGACATGGAAACCAAAATTTGAGACAGATTCTTTGATCCATTTTTTTGGAATAGGCAAAAATCGAAGACGAGTCAAAACACTTCCAAGCAAAATAGCTGTCAAAAGTTAATTGAACATTCAAAATAACCTAGCTTGTCAGCAAAAGTGAGAGACATAAGTACCAACATAACGCCACAAAATAATCGAATAAACGTAGCCCGAGGAAATTCAAAATTCGTGATACTTTTTGAACAGACCTCGTACATAAAGGATTGGTTTACGTACAGAAACTCGGAAATAAATTCGAATTGTAGACTGCAGTAAAAAGATAGTCGAACGGAATTTAAAAAAAAAAGAAAGCCGTGAACATTTATTGCATTCAACACCGACTCGCAGCAACCTTAAAAATTCAGTTTGGTTTTTTAAATTGAGTTTTAAGCAATAATATTATAAGAATCAGAATAGATAGATAAATAAAATAAGCATAAAAAGCAGTATCACCAAAATCCGTAAAATAGAAAACAATCAACGAAAATGGAAAGGGTAAAAGTTTAAATAATTACGGTTTTGAACAAAACCAATAAGAACTGTTGTACAAAATAAAAACTAAAAGAAAAAAGTATATAATACCTCCAAAAAGCATTAAAAAGTGATGGCCACATTAGTTATATTTATTTTAAAATTTTCATTTATATGTTCGTAACTACTACAAATTATCCTTCCTAATTAATGCACTCTAGAGTGAGCTACTATATCAAAAATGAATAACGCCAAAAGTATTATAATGGAGTTATTCAGAATAAAGACATGATATCGATTTTTAAATAAAACCTTTCAGAGCCTCCCAGAGGGGTGGCGTTACCCTTGGCATTAAGGGAAAACGTTCCCGTTGAGACACTGCTGCCTCAGCATTAAATTAGCTTGCCAATGCAATAAGTTATTCTAGCATTTTAAAAAAAAATCGAAGCAAGCGGTGCTTGTGGTGTGGCTATAAATATGCACTTCTTAATTTCATCTGAAAGCCAATCTCCTTACAGTCTCGAGCAGTCATCATCATTCACGCCTCGCCGCCGTTGAACGTGATTACAAAAATAATCTTTTGCAAATCCATCTTGATGGAATGCCCCCAGAAAACTGCAAAGCAGCACGAAAATATTTCGCCCTCATCCAATCCATCACCCAGGAACGGAATCGTGGCAGAAGATTGCTCACTGCCCCTGCTCTTTTTCAGCTAGGCTGCCCTTTCTGCCTCACCCTTAAAATTGTAAAAATTGAATCCATTTCGGCGGAAAGAACGAACGGCTTTCGGCCAAAGAGTGAAAACCTAATAAAATTTTATGGCGTCTGCAGATAGTATCACGAAGTTTTTTTTTTTTTTTAAACACTACACTGCAATAAGACCAGAGTTAAGTGGCAACAAAGCTGCAACCCCACTTACGCTTGCCGCGGTTTTAAGTGCTTTTCTGCACGAAACTTCGCTAACTGCAACTCCGCGAAGTTATAAATTGTAATAATTTCTTTCTGCGCACAAAGTTCCCAGAATTCCATAAAATAGCGCTGACTAGGTGCATAAAATGTGCGCTGATAACAGCCAAAACTTTCTTATGGCGAAAATCAATAGACACACCTAGAAAGGCTTAAATTACACGGCTCAGTGGGCACTTTCACTCTTTATTCTTTTGATAAAGTGACTTGCAGCGAATTATTAAAAACAAATTGAACACCCATTTAGAGCGTTTCACAATGGAATTGTATTTGATATTTAGTTCCGGAAATGCATCATCCATTAAAGGTAAATCACAAATTGCGTGTAGCAAATTTATTACAACTATAGAGAGTATGGTAAGTGTCAGTATTCTAGTAACTGATCAGATGCCTACTTGCAATTAATACAAAAAAAGACTTCATATATTGAGATTTCGAATCTAAGAAATGGGTATTTTTATTTTGGTTGCGTTTTGCTTTACATACATCTATTACATATAATGTCTATTTATTTTAAAATTATGTATTACACATATAATAAACTTTGTCACTTTTAAAGTGATTTGTATTTTATTTTCGTTAAATATATATATAGAGTTTTCTAATATAGCTTTGTTGATTTTAGTGACATGTTTTTCTTATTTGTGATTATTTAGCTTTATGCGAAGTTCAATTTTATATGAAATTTATTCAGGTTTGATACCCCCTTTTTAAATACAAATTTTATTCAATATGTAAAAACCGAAAAAGTATTTATTAGAAAGCATTATGAATTTTCGTGGTATTCGATTTTTTAACTAATATGAAGTAAATATACACAACAACTTGTTTTTAATTTAAAAGTAAGTAGTAAGGTGACCATAAGAAAAATTATTTTGAAAATGTTAAAATTTTAAACTCTGTTAATTGAATATGTTCCTTCCAATAAAAAAAAAATTACTTCTTTACAATTTGTAAGTGCAGAACTTGAAATATTTACACATCATTTGTCATCTCGCAAATAAGCTTTTATTCATATTTTTTTTACAACTATCAATACAAAATTGTTTAGGAAAAGAAACAATCCCAATTAAATCAATAAAATTTCCATGTTTTATTTGCTACTAACTACACGTAAAATTGTGTAGTAAATTAGTACTTTCTCCACATGCATTAATATGAAATAGCATTTTGAATTGACATGATGCAGATTTCCCTATTTTCAACCATAATAATTTTGTTTATATTTCAAGTGGATTTAAATATTTAAAATAAGCGAATAATTAGGCTATTAGCTATGAACTTCTCCAAAATAAACGACATATACAATAAAAAAAACGACTTTAATTGAATTTAAAATTGACCTATAAATTGCCTTATACCAATATTTAAGCAAGCAAAATCTAAAGATCCATAATAACTATCATTTTGTTAGATTATTAAAAAGACATGCACTATTTGAAAAACACTCCAAATTTTGAAAAAAAGGCTAAAAACATTTTCTAGATGGCAGTCGGCTTCTGGTCATTCTAAATGACTCTAACGTAAAATATTATTAGCAAACCTCGATTTGTTGTTGCGTGGGTCGAAAGTTATTAATACAAATATAGTGATCAGAAATAGGCCACTTTACGTTATTCGGAACCAGTGATAGAAGAGGTAAACATTAATAAAAATAGAAAATTGTTTTTCAAATGTCGGCGCTCAATTTTGCGTTACTAAGAAATTTTGGTCCGAAATATGAAAAGAGTAATTTTTCCTTACAAGAATACTTTTGTGAGATTTTCTTTCCATCAAAATAACCACCGCAAGTATACTCTGCAAGGGTTTAGATTAGATGTTACGACATTGAAAATGGATATTTTTAATTTTCATCCCTATCCATTCAATATATATTTCTATTTTTGGCATTATTTGATTTTTTTTTTTCTGATATATTTCTTTCTTTTGTATTAGCATAGCTACGTTACATAAACAAGCATGAAAAGCTTTTTTGTTTTGCTTCGATTCCAAAATTTGAAAATCATTGGCCTTTCTTCCTTAGAATAATTCTTTCTACGTTTCGAATCTGTGATTTTGATTGTGACGACACGTTCCACTAATTCTGATGTATTTCACGTTTTTGGTCCAAACATTGCTTATTACAAAATAGCTTATATGCAAATAAAGGAGGAAAAAGTTTTCTTTAAAGAAAATTAGAAAAAGCAACAACATCTTGATTAATTTACTTCAATTTTCTTTCTAGTTTTAGTTTTTACAATTTCTTTATTTTCTAGTTTTGCTTAAGTTTTGTGACTCTTGTAATCAATAAGATTTTGGGAATCTTATGAAGAATAAATGGTTATTAACTATCTGCTGTAAAAAAATGAACATTTTTAGACCAATTTTAACAAGCCAATCTAATTAGCATTTAAATAACTCAATTCGAAAGAAAATAAAACTAATTCATCGAATTTTATGCGAACTTAGAGAAATTTTTCTTCTTTCCTTTCTTATCTAGACCACTGTTAGAATATACAAACATATGAATAACAATAATTAAAATTGTAAGTAGACAACGTCATAATTTTATTTATTTATTTTATTTACTCTAAGATAGCCTTCTATGAAGGCTAATTTATATGAATTTTTACGCCTTTAATTTCTTCTAATGTTATACAAAAAAATTAAAACTAAGAATTATGCATTATGGGTTACTGTATGTTTCAAAATTGTATAGCAGCATTTTCTTCTTAAATCTTAATCTGCACTCCAAAAGTCGAGTCCAAATTATAATTATAAGTGAACACAAATCACTTCAACAATCACAGCCTCTCCAGACAGGACAAGGTCAAGAAAGATAAACCCCGATAAAAATGTCCACGCGACAAATTTTGGGTTCGATAAGGGCAATAAGCCACAGACACCAATTAAGATAATCGGCATCTTTCGGTCCTCAGTCCTCAGCTGCACATCGATATCACGCTGAGATCTCCAAATTGATGCTTATGATATCCGCTGATTGCAGCAATCGCAACCCCGGACACCATGTGCAGCCTCGCCCGGTCCAGTGGATGCTGGACTGATGAAACAGCGGATGGCAAAGAAAGTAAGAGACGGGCTCAAAAAAGCGTCACCACATCCTGCATGGCTTGACGGCACTTACGGATTGCACCACATCGAAATAGGATGCTTCTTCAACATCCACATATGTCAATAAACTTTCAGAGAAGTCTTAATTTGGGCTCATCCGGCGCATTGTAGGTACGTAGATGCTCCAGAGCAGAATTTGGCTGGCTGGAGTTCAGTAGCCCGTACATTCCCGCCCCCGCACCCGGCCAGTTATTTCTCGCCAGCGCATAATTAATTTTCCCCGACTTGCATTAATCGTCTGCAGTCCCCGTGCGTCTATGGATTGAATTATCGTGGCTGGAAGCCTTGCAACTGATCCTGGCGGCAAACATAAAATTTGTTTGCCTTACAGCCCTATTAGACGATATCACGGTACCCTGCAGCCCAAAGTCAACCTGGCGAGGGACTTAATGAGGTCGAAGACTCTAAAAGAGAAATAAGATTTTAAGGATCGGCAGTGCCGCATGAAAATGTGATGATTTTGCCCTTCGGTTTCGATAAGCGCACAATGACTTCTTGGACTTGGGATTGTGGCCCAGATTTATGTCCCGCAGCGTCATTACATTCTAACAGACAATTTCAGCTTCCTCTGGATCGCTCGACGGGATAAAACCAAGTAGAGTGGTATATTTGGCGAATGTTGCACATTGGTGCTGAGTAATTTTTTGGGCTGCTTAAAAACATAATTAAGGATATACGCCAGCACAATTCTTTAAAGAAAAAATATATTGAAATTTCCCATATCCGGGAAAAAATTTGCCTCTATTTTGTTAAGTGGAAAGAAGGGTGGCATTTTTCCAGAATTTTTCAGTCTTTTCTTTCTCCTGAGCGTTTTTGTTTTTTATTATTAAATTCATCTCAATTTAATTTGAGTGGTTTTTGTCTTGAAGGAAACGAACAAAGACCAAACAAACTAAGACGGAAAAAGGGAGATTCTGAAATATATTAAAATGAAGTAATGGAGAAAAATGAACGGAAATGATAATATTTGGCTGTTCGTGAGCTAATTAAATTTTAAAATATAAAACGATTTTTCTTGGCCTCGAGTATTGTTATATCAGCTTAAAAAAACTGCACTTCTAGGGTATATGCATTGAAAAATAATTCAATTCATATGTTTAGTCAAATTTCCTAAACGATGTAATATAAAACATTAACAACCCTCTCTCTTACTTATTAAGTTTATTTTCACTTTACGTAAGGCAAGTTTTCATTAAGTTCAAAACAATCTTTTGCAGTAAAAAGTGGGTATAAAAAAAAAGCTTTTGTGTGGTTGCAGGTACAAAAGGCTCCGTTCATTTAAATTTTCTCCTTTTTACATGGACCCCAACATCGGTGGATATAAATAATAAAGTTTAAAAAGTGAATAATAAAGTAATATTACGTAAAATTTATAATTTATAATTTGTAAGACATTTCAGTTATATTTTCTTTTCATTATTAGATAATTCTGATTCTGAGGTAAGAATAATATGCAACTTAATTTCATATGAAAACAATATCCTGCTGTGTAGAAACCCTTCCTTTCATGTATCATCCTTACAAATAATTCCTTTTAAATTAATTTGTAGTTTCATTAGCTAACTGAAATTTTATAAAAATCAATTTTTTTATATATTTTCCTTCTACGTAGGAAATGACTGCTTAAGTCTTTACGGATTCTTGTAAAGGCAAAATAGAAATAAAGCGGAAGAAAAAGGAAAATAAAAGTACCTTTCCAAGGACATCTAATCTGATTTTAAATGGAAGAATTATGGAAGTTTACATCTAAAATTGATCGAAATTTTCGTTGAAAAATTGCGATTTTCATTAAACATCGTCTAATTTTTTATACTCTTTTGAATGAGCCCCCGTTGTCCTTAAAAGTATGTATCTAAGGTCTTAAATAAGCGCACCTCCTAAAAACCTTTGATTGTGCTTTTGAGGAGAGAGATTAGTCCCATGAATGAACATGGAAACGATGTGAGTTGAATCCTGACATTTATACTCAACTCCAAGTAAACGTAATGTATGGAAAACCAAACCGGTTGGTTGCACAAACCAAAAAAGTACAATTGATTTATATTGTCATGTCATTCGTTATAAGAAACGCCTGTCGGCGGATATGAAAATTACAAATCTCACAAGTCTCGCAAATCTCACAACCGTAATCAGTAAGCATTGGTTAAGCAGCATTGTTAGGTTTTTACACCGGTCCATTTAGCTACAGGACCTAAGTTAATTGAACATCTTTGAGGTATACATAAACACCACAAGGAAAACAGATATCACACAAATTCAATATGATTCGTTCGAACTAAAATTATTTGGTTTTTGAAATTTCTCATATATAGTAAACGTTTTACATGCGAAAAATTCAGTCTTTAGATATGACTGGCCATCTGGTATTTTAGATTCTTACCTACTTACAACTCCTTCCCTACTTCATTTTGCAAATACTTAAATCCATTTATTTCCCCCAAAAGCCAAACAAGAGTGAATTAACTTATTATTAATACCATCTAATCCAAGAGGATAATGAACTGCTATTTCAGGAAAATTTACTCATATCAGCATAATTCATAATTATCAGCTCTTTGATAAACCCGAATATAATTTTCATCTAATGGTCATCTGCTGTCCGAATAATCGAATGGGAAATCTTGGCAAGGGTTCCAAATCCACTTTGGCATTATTATAATTATTTAATATTTCGATTACTATTATTCAAAGCCACATCCATGTGTTGGTTTACCTTGGTACAGAAAACTCATCCCACGCAGCTATGATATAATGGAATTGCTATATTTCCAATTACATATCCAAACGTTTATAACGTTTGAAATAATATGCTCTGAATTATTAATAGCAAGGCTAATTTTTGGTACCCTGAAATAATACTCAATGTATTTAACTGAATAAATTGTGATCACTATCGCACCATATATTAATATTTTTTATCTCGCTAATTCAAGATATAATGTTTAATAAATAATATAATACTTCCTAAATAGTCGGTGAAGAAATGAAACAAGAGTTTATGATAAATTGACTTTTAAGGACAATTCACACACAAGTCAAATAAAAGAAAATCATTTAAATGTTTATTTGAATTTCAAAAGAATTCTTTTATATCAAAGCGAAATGAAAGTGCACTTATTTTTGTATTAAAAGGGAGCCAGCCCAAATTAAAAAGTTTGCATTCGTTTTTATTAAAAACAAACATTGCTGAGGATTTTGGGAGTTTCCTGCACATGTATTTATTTCCTCAAAGGAATTCGTGAAAAATAATTTGCCAAATTCGTAGAAGACCAACTAATGAAATACTAGAGTAATATAACTTTTGTTGAAACTAATTTCTATCAGACTTCATAAATTTAAATGTAAATTTTCATGAAATTATTTAACACCAAATGTTCTTTTACTAATTTAAATGCCCTGACACTAGAGTTCACAAACTTTGTAATTTTTTAAAGATGATAAAAACTTAATATAGCTCTAATTAAAGTGTTGTCTAAATATAAAAACGTTCTTTTTCTACAGCACTTACAAAAGTTTTTACGAACGTGCATTAATTGTAAACTCTTTTCACTTTCACATTGTATCAAATTATCGATTTATGGAAAAAATTGAATATTACGAAATATTGGTGTTAAAGCCTCGTATTTTGATATAATAGCTCAAGGTTAAAACTTTTATTTAAACTACGGGACAAAGTACTTTCACAATTTGTTATTT
The DNA here is from genome assembly GCA_963969385.1 of Philonicus albiceps. Taxonomy (NCBI): domain Eukaryota; kingdom Metazoa; phylum Arthropoda; class Insecta; order Diptera; family Asilidae; genus Philonicus; species Philonicus albiceps. The sequence continues at coordinate 44,984,758 of OZ017772.1, read as the reverse complement.
TTTAATGAATTATGATCCCGTCAAATAACAAATCATTTTATACGAGTTCATTTCACAGTTTACGAATTCGATTGGTTTCTGTTTTAAGGAAAAATTGGGATAAAAAGTACAAAAGAACACATGTTGAATATTTATGAAAAATCATTAAAAAAATGGGCATCTCACGGTATAGCTTTTCTTACATAGAATCTTCACATCATGTATATATGTTAAAAATTCTAGATTAGGGTTCAGTCTTTCAATTGGCACATGCTCAATCATAAAATTTTTTTTTAAAAAATGCTAAAATAGATAACTCTATTTTTCTCGAAAATGGGATCCAATTTAGAACTTTCATCTGAGGATCCATAATTTGTAGAAGAAACGTTATAAAAGTTGCCTACTGCTCTTTGTGCCGCAATTAAAAATTGTTATATAGATAAAAACCAAGAATCTTGTCAATACGTAATACGTATCTCATTCAAAAAATAATATTAGGAGTATGTAAAATATTTTTATCTTTCTGATAATAAATAGATGGATTCCAAGTCGAAAGAACGACACATCTTTAGAGACTATCCAGGAGTCAACCCACGTTTTGGTATCCTCATAAGAATGGAAGCTCTACTCAGGGAAGCCATGAGTTATCGATAGAAATGTGTGATAATCGGAAGTACCAATATCTGAAGAATACGGCCGGTGTTTCCAACATTTGCTTGACCAGTTTCGCAACATAACGCCAAATTTCAGTCAAATCACTGTTATATCTTGTCAGCGAGCTTTTAAACGTCTGGAAATCCTTGATCGATTAACATTTAATAAGTCTGAAAGTACTTCTGGCGTTTGAGTCGAGACTTTACCGAGGAAAGCTTTCACTTCCTCATCTTCAAACTTTTTCGACTGGCTTGGACGTTACTTTTACCCATATCAAAATCACCTTCTTTGAGTACTATACTCACATGTAGAAATTGATGATCTTTGGCTCTCCGGAGCACTTTTTTCAAATGTCAGTAAAAAAAGCCACGTGATTATGATTTGACATAAAGTTAGTAACAATATGATGTGATGCGATATGGTACCTAGTTACGTCATCTCTTGAAAATCCCTTAAAGTTAATGCGCACTCTCAATACCTATAACATTTGCCTCTTTGCCTAGCTTCTGTATTCTTCCAATTCAGAAAGTGGGCATAATTCCCCAAAAAAAGTACATCGTCAGCACATATCAGACGCCTACAGTAGAAGCTGTGTAGAAAGAAATTTATGAAAGGTAAATTATATGTTACCTTGAAAACAACGACGGATTTTATCAATAAAACTCGAAAAATTCAGAGAGTGCGTCACAAGAACGTGGGAAGCAAAATATACAAAAAGCAGCATAGCCCACGTCTTAGGTACAACCTTCATTGCCGTGATAAATGCCAAAGTACAAAATTCAAAATTGATCAAATTTGGCGAAACTCCTGCTGGTAGTGATTAAAGCAGCACGCTTACCTGCCTTAAAGGCGTCCCGACATACAAAGTAAACGATGTCACAGGGCAGCAAGGTAACGGACGTCGTAAAATCCCACGGAAACAAACAGCCAGGGGAAAATATACCTAATTCCCTTAAAACTGCCCTAATTCTCAGACAGCCGTCACCACCCCCACAGGCTGTCGCTTCTATTGATTGTTTAAAGAGATTTTCATTATTGACGAAAATGCGTAGCATCCTCTCCTTCAAAACGGAGATCCTAAATGTCTCCCTTGAGTCCCGGGGCGAGGAGAGTGTTAGGCTCAAAATCTCATGAAAGGTCCCGGCGACAGCAACAAAGCAGAAGGTACTCAAACCTTTACGAGGAGCCTCGACAAGGATGCTGCTCTTCTTGGTTTCGATGATGCCGCTGTCCGGAATTCACACAAAAGTTACACCCCCGAACACAAAATTTTTGCACGTTACAAGTTGTCAAGTAACATTGATGTTAAGGAGGGAGGGCTTCTGATGACCTTGCCAAGGATGCTCATGTATTTTGCGTTAAACAGTTGGAAGACGCTGAGCCATGTAATTTACGAAGTGCAAAGTTACTTAGCGCAAACGTGTACTTTGTTTTTGGTTAATAGTTTTACCTGAGCATCAGGAAATTGTTTTTCTTAAGATTTAACAGTTTTTCATTTGAAACGTCGCTATCTCTTTGTGTTTCAGCTACTTTTCATGAAGCTCGTCTGACGTGAATCTTTCCCGGAAAAAGGACACCTTACCATGGAACACTTTCATGAAAATTATGTTCCTTGAATGAGATTCACTGCAGTACTGCTCGTGAAAAATTAGTATTCCCAAGAAATTTATTTTCTTCATTGCTTTCTTCCATCACGAACGTACACTATGCGGTTAGTTCTTGCGCTAAATATTAACTGAGATTTACATCCCACCTTCAACTTACATATAAAACTAGATACTAGACTACCAACAGTGAACTTGTAGGGTAATAAAAACTGAATTTTTTTCAGATTCTGTTTTAGAAATGATAATTTACTTTTCCAAAAATCTCCATAATATTTTCACTTTTCCAAACATTATAGAGCATTATGGATGCAAAATAATAAAGGACTAATTTTTCGTGCCAACATATATTTTTAATTCAAAAAAGCATGCGAAATTAATAAAAATTATTTATTTTTTCCTATATTTTACATTCTAAATAGAATAAAAACTTCTTTTAAAAAAATAAAGTAGCTTTAATTATGAAACTCTCCATTGCTGTTAATTTATTTACAGAGTTCGTCAAAATAAGAGCGACTACCATTTTTAGCCATAGTTTCATTAAAAAAGCAAAATTTATAAAGCCTGTAAGTTTATTTCGTTTTTAATAATACCAAATATTAAGCCGATTCTGAATGGTCCACTCTCACCTAGGATACAGAAGCCCTAATGTCTCCTATAATTTTTGACTATACGCCGCAGTTCTTGTGGCACAATGTGATCCCACTCTCGGCGCAGCAATTGTTTCGCTAACCGTTTATGAGGCTTAGCACGAGGTTTGATTTCTAAAAATCGACTTTGGGACTCTGCATCCACGCTTAGGGTGATTATTTCGGAATTGGCTTAATATATTATTAACAAAACACCAAATTTACAATCTGCATTGTTGATTTGTAAATTTTTTATTTTTCCGCACTCTGGTTATAAATGCTAGTTCTGTTTTGCGGTAATTAAATTAATTATGGCAGTAAAATGTAATTGTAATGTAATATTTAAAGAATTTGATTTGTTATTTAAGTGACAGTGGCAGTACAAAATTTAGATACTCGAGCGGTAAGTTAAACAAATATCCTGTAAATAAGTACATAAATAAATAAAATAGTCGGACTTAAAGCGCTCATTGACCGACTGAATATTTTTCATTCACACAATTCCTATTAATTGTGTATTTTATTTACCTGTACTAAATGCCTCATTAGGTTTTATTTTTCTACCCCCAAAGTAACCAATTTTTCTGGCAGACATTTTATTATTATTATTATTATTATTGGAGTGGGCGAGACGTGTAACCTCGAACACTCAGATATTGTCCATTGCACTCATTGACCCATTTTGCTCGTAGAGTAGAATACCATGGTTATCCGTGGGATTCGAACCCACAGCCTCTAGGACGGTAGGCCAGCGCGTTAATTACTGATCTACCGTAGACCCCTGGTAGACATTAATTACGCATCTTACTATATAGAAGAATATTTAGTATATAATAATACTATCATTTTATTACAAATAAATAAATTAAATAAGAACAAATTAACTATAAGAAATAAATTTATTCTACTAATGTACCTTTCTATAAGACCAAAAGGAAAGAAGTTCTTTGATATTACTGAAAATTTACTGAAATATTGCAGCTATACAAAAGGCAAACGTCTCATTTTTTAAATATATAGTTAAACTTAAATATTTCTGGAAGTTGGTTGCCATATGAGCCGTTCATTTGCCAAATCGATTAACCCCACAAGAAAAAAGTGCGAGAAATGTGATGATATTACACGCATTTAATTTAAAAACTAATTTTAAAATAGAAATCCAAATTTAGCTTTAAGAAAATTTATTTTCATATTTATGTTCATATTCATTTAATATGATTATATTTTTTTTACTTTTATTTGTTTCTCGCAACTTGATATTCATTGTGAGCTAGGCTTTATTAAATCTTTGACAAGATTTGGAGACAGTACTTACTACTCCTTAATTAACATTTCTTTTAAGATTGCGCATCTCACGAAATTACCCATAAAAATAAAAATTTCTTCCTTTATGTAATTTTTTCCGTAGTTCCTTAAAAGACGAAAGGAAAGGAGAACCTTTGAAATCGTATTTTTGATGGAAATAAAAAGAACTCATTATAAATTCGAGTGAATTTTTTTTTTTGACAAACACCATTTGTTATTGGATTTGGATTCGTCGGGGAAAAAAATGTTTTTAAATTTCTAAGAATTTCTGAGCACCTTGTTAGCAAAGTTCACATAATAAAGGGTGGTCCATCTAATGTTTGGAATTTGAACTACCGGTAATTTGAAGTTTAGTTGATGTGTTGTCACTCTCGACTTGACAGAAATTTAGTTTAAGGTTTGACATTTACGAAATGGGACGGTATTCGTTTGAAGAAAGTTGGGAAATATTAAAACCTTATTTCCAAAGTGGTGAGTTTTCTACTCAAACTGTGAGAAATTTGAAAAAAAAAATTGACAAAAAAAACTTCCAAACACCCAATTTGTGGATCAATTTGTGAAGTAAGCTCGTGAAACTGGAATGTTGGTGAATAAACCAAATCGTGTACGTACTCGTCCGGTGCGCTCAATCAAAAACATTCCTGCTGTTGCTCAAAGTGTGCGTGAGCAACCATTAATATCAACTCGTCATCGTTCTCAACAATTGGACATTGCACGCACTTATTTGATGCGAATTTTGCGTAAACACCTTGCCATGAAGCCATATAAAGTTCAATTGGTAGAGCAGCTAAAGCCGGTTGACCATCCGAACCGTCTACGGAAGATCGTTTGGCCGAAGATGCCAAATTTTACCGAAAAATCATCTTTTCGGACAAGGCTCATTTCCACCTCGGTGGTTATATTAATAAGCAAAACTGTCGAATCTGGGGCTATCGTGGAAAAGCCAATGCACCCACAACGAGTGACTGTTTGGTGCGGATTTTGGTCCGGCGGCATCAGGCGAAAATTTTCCCATTAGATAAAGCAGCAAAGAACTACTGCTTCCCATGCCTTATCTAAATTCCAATAACAACACAAAATGGACAAGAATAGACCGCCAAATATTCTCATCTAAAGCACTTACAGTGTAGGCAATAATGTGCAGCGTTTTTTTACCATGCATTTTTGAATGACAGTATGTTTCGTACTTGGGTCATATAAATAGAACAAGCAAATATTAAATTTTGTTTTAAACTCCATAAAAACATTTGCTGAGACTTACGAATTGGTAAAAAAAGGTTATGATGGTGGTGATGATTGTATGACTCAAACACAAATTTACACATGGTTTACACGTTTTGGAAATGGTCGTAAAAATTTAACTGACGATCTAAAGTCTGGTCGTTCAAATGCCAGTAAACGGGCTGAACTAATGTAAAAAGTGCATGAGATCATTAGACTTGATGTACATTTAACTGTTAGAATGTTGGCAGACGAATTAAATAAGAATAAAGGCACTACTTGGAGAATTTTAACCCAAGATTTGGACAAAAGAAAGGTTTGTGTGCGTTTTGTTCCACATGTATTAAACGAAGACCGTTCGAAGAGACGAATCGTTCACAGAATCAAAAATTTTTGATGAAGAAAGAAATTTGTGTCCACAACCACCCTTCATATTCGCCTGATTTATCACCTTGTGACTATTTTCTGTTTGCAAAACTGAAAATTGAAATGAAAGGAGCTTGCAGGCTTTTATCTGTTCAGGCAGGTGTAACTTATAGTCTGGGCAATGCGTTCTCATGTACGGGCAGATTTCGGAGCTTTTGTCGAAGGTATTTATTCATAAAAATTTGCGCTAAGCCTGTAAAAATCTGCGTAATGTGCTCGTTCAACATGCTTTTGTTCATAAAACCTGCCTGACAGTCAACATATGACTTGATCGAAGACTACACCATCTGTTCAAGTGCTGCGTCAGTCTTCAGCCGGACAGACACATTCCGGTATTATTCAGGTTAACCGAAGGGTGCAGATGATTAAACTGTTCAGTTATTTCGACCTGTTGAGGGGGTCGGAACAAAAACAAATAATCACACGTGAACCGATTGGCCGGAGCAGGCGTGTGTGGCTTAAGCAGAGGACCATTGGAATTTCAATTTCTTCTCCAAGCTACGAAATAAATAAATCTATAAATAGACAAACACGTTTATGAATTACCGAAAACTTAATAATAATAATAATAATAAATATTTAATTTAATATATAACTTAAGCGCAGAGCACTGTAATACAAAAATTAATTTAAGCTCTGATTAAGCAAAGGATTTAGTTTAACTTAAAGTAAGTTTAAGTCCACACTATAAAACCAGCCCTTAAACTACACATATCTTTGCATTTTTCTTTTTTAGTAAAGAAATGAAGATAAAGAGGGGAATAAATCGCACACAAATGTGAATGTGCCGGGATTTAAAAGGTCGCAGGTGCCACCTCATCCCAATATCAAATTTCTACCGGAGAATTAATTCGAGAAAAAATCGTCGCACAAACATGGTCCCAGGTTGATTTGTTAGCACTGTCCCGGAATTTCGCACATTTCCGATTGCGTTCAACCTGATCACCGTCGGCAGATGTTTTGTCTTTTTAATTTCCCCCATTTTTGCCGTCTGTCCTCCACCTCCTTTTGCTGGACCTCATCCGAAGGTGCGGGATTTCTACAGAACAATGAGCTAACGTGCGAAGGTCAGCACATAACCCGGCAGCAATGCTGGCGGTGATTTCATTGCAATTTCCGTTGGCATCATTACATCGCTGATTTCAGTACCAATCCATCATCGAAGCAAATGGAATTCTTCCCACGGTTACGCCCCATCGGATCATGAGAGACTTTTTTCCCCCGATTTTGCGGTTTTGGGTTTAAGGACTTCGATACCTAGGAAAAAAAACAGCGCATCGGAACCTTTGATATGGTAATTGGACAGAGGCGGTTAGCGAGTACTCTCATCGTCGAACATGAAAACGGGCTTTTCCTTTGCACTGAATGATTTTTAGGATTCAATTAAAAGGAGTGGGGAGGTTGCTTTGAGGCCGTTATCTTGACATTTTCGAAAAATGAATAAAATTGCAAACATTCATGTAGACCATACATCAACAAGATGCAGATACGCGCTAACTAAAAGTTCCATTTTACTATTAAAAAAATACGAAATACTATATAAAACAAGATTTTCCAAGTTAAAAATATGACTTCAAGTAATTCATTAATTTGCCAGTGATAAAATAGTTAAATTTAGAAAATTATTAGGAAAGAACAAGGTCTGGAAATTATTAAAAATTACTACCGCAATTCTGAGTCGATGGTCGCAGCTTTAAAGACGCTTACTCCAATTTTTGGTCGTAATAATCCTCCCACCAGACAGGCTGTGCATGTTATAATGGATAAATTCGAGTCAAAATATTCACTATTGAATGTTCCTGTGCCATTGCGACAACGTACCGGCTCGAAGTACCAAAAATATTTCAGTTGTAAGCTCTTCAGTTCGAAATGAGCTAAAATCAGTTAATTCCAGGCCGTTCACAGGAATTGGGAATTTCTCAAACTACATTCGAAATTTGCGTAAAGATCTTAGCTTATATCCTTACAAGACCAAATTAACCCAAGAAGTCTCTTGATTATTTGAAGCGCCGAAACTTCTCCGATTGGGCTCTGCTAAAGTTCGAAGTAATCATTAAATTCAATCGTAAAATCATCTTTAGCGATGAAGCTCATTTTTAGCTTAATGACTTTGTCAATAAGTAAAATATAAACCCACATGTACTTCAAGAGACTCTATTATCACCACAAAAAATTACCGTATGGTATGTATTTCATGCCGGAGGTGTGATTAAACCATATTTTTTCGTCGATGAAAATGATCTCCATGGAATTGGTTGGTTATAATATATGGTTTCAAAAAGATGGTGCCCCATGCCACACAGCTAGTCAAACAATTAATGTATTGAAAAGGAAGTTCGGTAACCGCGTAATTTCGAGCAATGGTCCGGACGAATTGCCACCTTGCTCATGTGGTTTAACACCGTTGGATTTCTTTTTATGGGGTTACGTTAAGTCGTTGGTTTCTGCCATCAAACCAAGAACGTTAAAGAAGCTTAGGGATAACATCGAAGGCGAAAGTGCCAACACTCCGGCCGGATATGTTTGAAAGAGTAGTGGAAAATTGACTCCAACGCATCGATCGCTGCAAACGTGCTCAAGATGGTCATATGAATGAGATCGAATTCCTTAGTTAAATATGTATAACGTAAATATATACTGCACCTGGAATAAATCAGTATCTCAATTATTCTGTTTTATTTAAATACATACAAAATTGCTATGTCCTTATTGAAAAACCCTTTATAAGAGTGTAATATTTTGACATTTTTACAAGTAATATAATAGTATAATTTAACATATACCTACGGTGTAACACATTTAGGATTATATTTATTCACATAAACTGTGCTGAAGTTATTTTTGTACTTAGAAAGTTAAATAAATAGTCTAGTCAAATCATTTAAAAACCAACAAGTTAATCTTGTCGAACATCAGCGTTTGCGTTTATATTATCAACACCATTATGCGCCTAACCGTAACGTTTATTACGCTATGATTCGTAAATTATTAATGCTACATTAAAAAACTATTGTTTAAGTAAAATTTATAGATAATTGATTGATAATAAGTTTTTTCTTATGCAACCAATTGTGATATATTTTAGAAAGCAACCCCCAACTACACTATACTATACTACACTATACTATACTATATATACTATACTACTATACATGGTAGAAAGCATTCGCCTACTAATACTACATGATAGAATACATCCTGCTACGAATACTACATGGTAAGACTTAGCTAGAATGTTTAAATTAAGGAACTAAAGAATTTGTTACCTTGACTGAACTAAAAGTATACGATATACATACGTTATATCGTACACTTTTAGTTCAGTCAAGGTAATAAATTCATGAGTAGAAAAATGATTGGGCCCTATTCTAGAATCTGTTTGAATTGCATCAAAAAGAGCTTCCAAAAGCTCTTTTTGGTAAAAACTTCTTAATAAAACTCCTAAAATTCTCACAAATTCACTTTAGTTACCTTTGTTTTAATTGATTTTTCTACATCGATTGGATTTTTCTATCAAATTATGTTAACCATTTTGACCAAAAAATTTAATGTGTCTTTTCGTTTCGATTCAAACGGTTCTAGAATGTGACTAATATTTTGGCAGATGCTGAGCCAACCAATGCGATTTAAACTGTATGTTAGAATTTTGACGCGAAATAGAACCATCATACAAAATTTGTTGACCTAAAGTAAATACCTACATATTTCAGAAGACTTTTTATGGATTTTTATGGTTAAAACTCTCTTCCACATTTTGAATAGCAATTTCTGAAAATTTACAATAAATCTCCTATAAATCACTACAAAGCTGTGATCGGAATACCTCCCATGGAAGGAAAATGATAATTTCATTAAGAGCCTATTTGCGAATTCAGCATCAGTCGAAATGCCCCAGGAAAACACATAAATGCGAAATTGTAAGCAATTGAAGAGCGCTGTTCTTTTCTTTAGGGCGGAGTGCCGAGAACAAGTACTTAACGAACCACTGCGCACAGTACACAGATAATTGAACAGATAGAAATCCATTTAGAAATAGGATGACGTCAAATGTAGAAATTAGATTTGAAAAAATAGGAAACTTCTGAGAACGTTCTGATTGACTGGAGCAATCCCGCTCCATGTCGATTGGATGGTTCTAATGGTGCTTTTCCCAACCCTCGTCCAGTCCTAGCCACCCTCGCTTCTGTATCCTCTCATAAGTCGCATAAAAACTTTGTCTAGAAAAATTACCACAAATCATCGCTTCAGAACTTCCAGAGATCTGTATGAGCCCTTGAGAGGAAGCGAAATGAAAAAAACAACCAGGAGAAAACCTAAGGGTAACGGAAAATCGATAAGTAGATAGTGTCTTGGCTGGGAGTGCCACACCCTGGATATGCTCAGGAATCGGGCTCGGGACTCGGGGCTCGGCAGAGCGCTCGATGAATCGCTATAGCGCAGAGGAGCGCTACTCCGTCCGAACGTGCCCAAGATGAGCCAGGAATGCTAATATCAGGGCGGCTGTGAGCTGCTATGGAAATGGCGACCTTTGCAGACAGTCGTTTCGTTTCGAAACTCTTCTCATTTTATTCCCTTTTCCCAAAACAAAACAAAAATTCCTTTTTGGGAATCATTTACTATGGCGGAGTTGACTCCGCCAAACGTTTGAATTAATTGAACGTTGCCGGCCCCCACGTTCAGACCAATATTTTTTCATCCAGCACTGCTCTCATTTTTTTGGGCTGATTACACCCATATGTGGCTTTCGAGGGACAAAGCCTTGCTAGAGGAAAATGATGGGCTTCGTGGGCTCCGATGTTTGCAGGATTTCCTTTTGAAGAGGTTTCCCTAATGGATTTGTTCAAATGTCATTAGGACCATGAGGGACTAATACTGTAATTAATCAAATTTTCTTTTCCTTTGGTACAAAGCACAATATTCTTTTGGAATGGAATTGAATTGCAATAGAATTCTGCGAGTTTATTTAGAAAAATAAATAAATAAAAGTTGCAAAAAGCTAAGACTTAGTTTTGCAGGTTTGTCATACATTTTCTTACAACTAAAAGTTATACTGGCAGCTAAAAGTTTGAGACCAACATAAATCTGTCAAACACAAAAATATAGGTTTACAGCTTTACGCATTATTAATTATCTGAAAATATTTCAGTAAAATCATTCATGTAACCTCAATAATTCGATCCAAAACCGAAAATTCCAATCGAAAAATCTACTTTTGCAGTTAAGTAAATAATTTATAAATTGTATCTGATGAGATATAATCCTAGTTATTATTTAGTACATTTCAGCAATTATTTTGAGGATGGGTAAATTTTTCAGTCCAATCCATCCTATAAAAGTTGGATGGATATGAAATCAGGATTGATTGCGGAGTACATACATTTTTCAAAGCTCCAGTTGCCCGTTTTTCAACTAGAAAACCTGTGCACTATTTTTAATTGTGTTTGGAGACGGTATTCTTTTGTAATTCATCAAAAAAATTCTATAACGAAAAACTACATTTACTTGAACGAAAAATTTAATTAAATACAAGCCTACAATATATATACATTATCACATATACGAACATTTGCAAAAAATGGATTTTGTTTGTAATATTGACAAAAAATATCGAATAAAGAATATAAATTTATTTTACAAAAATGGATTAGATTTAACAAATGTTCTTTGTGAATCCAAGGAATTTTGTCTCTCTAAATTACGTAATATACACCGAAAAAAACTGATCTATAATTGTAACTGAAGAAATTTTGGTTGTCCTAAAATAGTGGCTGTAACAACATTTTATAATCCGCGATAATATAAATGAAATCACTGAGACTGAATAGACATTAGTTGTGTTAACTAAAAAAGTTTAAAGATTAGCTATTTTTAATTATACCAAACATTTTATTTGCACTAAAACAGATATTACATTGATTTAAAAATTTTTAAATCGTACGATTCGTACTGAATCACTTACGTCAATGCTAGAAAACAGCCCTAGACTATAATGCAGCCATCGTCATATTTCACATACAAAAAGTAATTTAATAAGTTCTTTGATGAATAGTCGAATAAGAAAAATTTTAACATTATCTCTATCTTTCCTTCAATTCAATTCAAAAGTCGTCGTTAGTATTAGACAGTCCGGCAACATATTTTTGGTAGCGTTACAACGAACATAAATTCTTCTCTTTATACCAAACGGTTCAAACTATGCCTAAACTATTTGTTTGCCTAAAGAACTTTTTTAAGTTTGAGATTGAGATTGAGTTAGTTACGTGGCATCTGGTGTTGTAAGCCGCCCATTTCGTTTACACTAACGCAATCCTCGTTTTGCGGCTTTGGGCCTGTTGGACCTTGCTCTGTCCTTATGAACCCTTGTTTTGATGAATCGATCTATGGCACAATGCACACAACTTTTCAATAATTGTAATTGAACGACTACAACACATTCGGATGTAAGTGTGATGATAGCTGATTGCATTTCCACACTAATCTCGGGAATTTTTCCTATTTTAATGCGCTTTTATTTGAAGAATAGCAAACTTATTTTAGAAAACAAAACAATATTATTTCTATTGCAGTAATAGTTAAGCTTCTCTTGCCACTTTTCCCAATCCCACCACTAGGTCAATAATTGTCCACGAATGTAAGAAAAGACTCAATTCACACACTCAAGTCACAACCAGGTCATTCTTACATGGGTTCCTGATCGCCAGAGAATCGAAAGCAACAAGGCCTCAGACACTCTGGCTACGGTAGGTGCAAAATTTTTTACCTTAAGACCAGAACCCTCCATCTCAACTTGTTGAGATTCATTAAATTGTTCATTAGTCTCCCAGACAGGAACACTGGGAAACTTTTATTTAGTTTATGGTAGGTAGAAAGGATTGCAGAATGTTGGTAAAGACGATTACGGAACATAACACATTTGGCAAGCAGATGAACAATTTAAATATCATCATTGAGCGGTACTCTCGTGCGCGAATACCGGCTTTCGGCGCTGATGTTATGAGAATGGAAGATTTATTTTCTCAACTCTAATGTTCTTAGGTTCGTTTAGAAAATAAATGCAATGGACTAAAGTCTGAGCGCTCGAGGTTACCCGTCTCTCCCTTAATCCAATACAAACTATTTAGAACCTGATTTTATTGGTGCCAAAAAAAAATAAAAATTATAATATATTTTAACATGTTAAACAATGTGGGGATCTCGTACTTTTATAATTATTAAGGCTATGATGTACTAAGTATGCCATTCCAAGGTTTTGGATTCGATTCCCACATGAAAGCTCTGGTTAAAAAGTAAAAACAACACAGAAAATTGCTATATGTGTTTAGTTCCCGAGTTCATGAAAATAAGAAAGCAATTTGAGAATTAAATTCTCAATTCTAAAACAAATAATAATAATAATTTTAATTTATTCAAAATTGATTAGTGGCGCTGTAGGCAAATGGGATGGTTCATAGTGCAACTTCATATAATGTATGTATATATTAATGAAGGTGTCCGAGCCTTGTTAGTTGTATTGCAAATAATCCGCCAATTCTCAGGAATAACTACCATCTGATGTCTCAAATATCTCAATAATAGTTTAAGGATAAACAACAGATGGCTGTGGAATTTTGCGCTACAACTCTTAGGTTATTTTGGCATATACCTTAAATATGAAGGTTGGACAAAGGTAGATATAATGAATTGTGCAGTATATTCGAACATTTTATATCGCACTACCTTTACTAGGTTTACTACCTACCTTTAGAGATTTGGGTCTGGGCTATAATAGGTTTTGTTTTTCAGGCGAATACAACTGTATATTGTAACATTTCTAAATACTTTTACCTGTTTTCAATTTTCTTACCACACTTTGGACACCCATTAAGAGTTATTTTATTCGACACAACTGGAACAAAGCGGAAGGCCACTTACCTGGAAAGAAAAAGAAAAAAATGTTTATTAGCAGCTGGCTACCATTAAGGAAATCGAAGATATAAATTTTCGCGCCGACCAAATAGCTCGTTTTGTATCAATAATGCTCCCCAGTCCCTGAGCGTGGCACCGGAGCTGCATCGAAGCGCACAAAAGCACCCCAGGGACCGAGCCCCTGAGTAAGTCTTGCCGCCGCCGCTGCCGCCGTCAAAACACCGCAGCACGAATTAACCTTGGTGTGTGGGCACCGCCAGTTTGTGGATTGGGCCAGACAGCGTGAATGGCGTGAGCATAAAACGAAAAAAAAAAACAAAGAACTACGGCGCACAAATGAAATTATAGCGAATTTCTTCGACGGCGAAAATTTATGAATTTAAAAGCTTCTCACGTCGAAACGAGAACCCAAAAAGGCGAATGGTTCGCCTCGCAACCAACAATTTATATTTCTTTGACCATACCAAATCGACAAAAATTATACTCTCAGCGACAATGAATATATTAATAACAGCGAATTGCGGAGTAGGCTTTCAAACCCCCAAGCGCTGGAGTTTTACCCCATTTCTCGAACCCTCAAATTCTGGCGCAAATGATATAGACCAGGAAATAAAGACATCGTAAGCTCAATTTTTGTATGAACACACAAAAAGTCCCTATCGATAAATGTACTCATAAAAATGTTACGCGGAATCACTAAAAGCGATTCTATTATCGAAAAAATAGTGGTTATCAAATTTACAATTTAGAAAATTAACACTTGTAGTCAGAGTCACACACGTGTTTAGTTATATTCTACACTATAGTGTAGAACTACTCTATATTGTGGAGTGAGCGGAGAAGGAATATGTTCCAAAAAGTTCGGATGGGTCTGCCTTAACATCTCTCAAAATGGGCCTTTATTTCTAGTAAATCATTAATGAGAAGAAAAACTATTGTGGAACTTAGGCTTGATAAGTTAATGTGAAACGACTGATTGCGCCCAAGAACATTTTTACAAGAGGGGTTTAGACGGTAATGGGAGGCAAGTTTAGAAGGGTGGCTAAAATAGAAGTAAAAGAAGCCAGAAAAGGGAAAAGGTACCACACTAACTAACTATACGAACTTTCATTTGAAAATGTTTACAATTTAATTGTCATATTTCTATAATCGAATTGAGCAAATGTCCCAAATCATCGATCGAAAGAAAATAAAGAGTAATACATGACTAATTTTTCCATACACATATAGAAATATTGCAGTTATGATTCTAAATATTAAACTATATAAGGAAAGGTTTCCCGAAAATTACGATTCAAGCCTTTGTATTTTTACCGCTCATTTGATAATTGGTTTGCGTTACTTTCGTGCACAAATAAAATTAAAATCGTCTATTAAAATCTGAATTCTCAGATTTTTGAACTTTGAAACCTTTTAAAAAAAAAAAATCGGAAATCTGTTAAAAGAAAAATAGTATATAACAAAATCTATTTTTAACCCTTTGCCTTATAAATTGAGGGACGATTATTAGTGCCACTTTCGATGAGAGTTTCTGCCATTCGCCGTGACCACAAGCAGTTTCATCACAGGCCAAATTTTGTGCAATCCACTGGTTTGCCATTTACGATTTACTAAAACCACATTTTTATATTGCAATTATAACAAACAATAACAATAAACCTTATCGTACAAAAACAACATTATTTGATATGAGCTTTTCATATTTAGCCAGAACAAAACATCACGTATCTGATACGAGCTTCTCATTTTAGGCACAGAAAGGGGATCACGTCTCCCAGACGTTGTTTTAAGGCAAAGGGAAAGAAACCTATTTTTCTTTTACAACAACAGTAATATATTTTATGGATAGATTTATTATGATACAATAATCATTAGAAACGTAATGTTTTTTGTAAAACTTTTCTTATAATTACAATAATTGAAAACCTATATCTAAAATATTATCAAGTCAAAAAAAAATTCAATGGCAAATAAGTTATTCTATGAATATTATATTTTGAAAGGAAAGTGGTACTTTTTTCTATAAAATTTGTAGGGTTAAATGCTATAAAATTCGTCTATTTAACATAGAATTTTGAGTAAAATCATTTTTCTCCATGAATGCCTAAATACGAAAGAGGACAGGGCCACAAAACGATTTAGCGACAAAATTAAGTAAAATCATTATATTTACCTTATTCACAAATTAATATTTAGTAGTGTTTTATTCTTTATCACTTAACGGAAGGGCCCCGTAGATTTATGTTTTTCCATTCTGACTTCCTAGGACGGGCCACGTAGATCTACGTTTTTGCTTGAATTTTAGGTACGTTGCGTTAGTTTTTTTTATTTTACGCACATTGTGTTATTTTTTCTTGGTGCCATTAGTTAGCACTATCTGCCTGTTGTTTCTACGGTGTAGTTTTGATTTTAGGAAGTATTTCCAAATAATTTTATAACGGTAAAAATGGCAAGCAGCAAAGAGTTTTTAGAAAACTTATCCGGAAGTGATATGTTGAGTTTGAGAACCTTGATGAAGAAAGTAATGTTTCAAGTGATGAAAGTGAATTTTTATCTCCCAGGAAAAAAAATTGCACGCAGGTTATCTTTTTCAGAGAGTGAATTTGAAGATGATGAATTAAATAGAGATGAATGGACACCTCAAGATAAGTTAATGTCTCTAGAACCTTTTCTTGGTTCTACTGGAGTACAACAAATACCCAGTAATCCAACGTCTATTTCTGAGTGCGTTGGATTATTTATAAAAGACGATTTGTTTGTAATGATGGCAGAACAAAGCAATTTGTATTATGAGCAATCCAAACACAAATACAAATGTTTGTCAAAATCCAAAAAAATGACATTTATCACTAGTAATGAAATGAAAAAATTTAGGGGAGTTATTATACTTTTAATGGGCCATACAATGAAAAATACTTTAAAAGATTACTGGTCAAATGATCCTCTGGAAGAAATGCCTATTTTTTCAAAAGTAATAAGCAGCATACCCTTACACAAATTGTGGGAACAGGAAAGAAAAGATATCCCCAAAAACTTTGCAGTCTGCAGCTCGCATGGAAAAAGGAGCGAAACTAGATATGTTTGTCATTTTTGTCAGGTTCCACTGCATAAAGGTGAATGTTTTTCAGCATATCACACGCTTAAAAAATACTAAACGCTTTAATAAATACTGTTATGAAATATTATAAGAAATATAATTGATTTAATTAAGTTTTATTTCCCCTGAAAAATGCCCGGAAACTAGGAAAGACAGAGCAGATTCGGTCCGTCTGTTAAGTGTTATGATATTTTTGATAGGGAAGTATGAGTGAAGAATTGGGGAGAGTGGGTCAAGGAAGGAACACCCCTGATATTTCGCTAAACACAATTTTTTTGTTATTGCACGAAGGGATGTAGCTTGAACCGCCGCTATAGAAAACACGTTTTTCACAACTTTTTTAGCGGAAAATTTATCGAAGGGGAATTTTAAATTTTATTTATAACTACAAAAGGAAGGTTCATCTAAAAAATTTAGCTTTACGGGTATTTTACGAAATTTTGTCTTTTTGTTGTTTTTATTCCCTGGACTAATAAGTATAATCGCCGGACTTAAATACCCACCTTTCTGTTGAAGAAGGCAATACATTTAATCCATAAAATACCATTATTAAAAAGTATTTTCTGTTTAAAAATCCCAATCATCTTATATCATCAAGGAGAAAATTACGCTTGTGCATAGCATTCTTCAAAAAAAAGGTCTTACTTTGAAGAAAAGTAGCAAGCATGCAAGCTATGATACTAAAAACAAATTTCCATTAAATCGCTTTCATAAAAGATGAAAAGTACTTCAATCAACTCCAACACCCAAAGCGTTCATGTTTCTGCACAATTAAGCTACAATAACGTGATTAAAATATTTGAATATATCATATATATTGGGATATCTAAGGAATGTTTGAAAAAGGTAACTTTCAGTATTTTTGTTATCTTCCATTAAAAAAAACATTTACCTTAAATTTGTAAAAATTACTATTAAAATCAGTACTGTCCCCCACATATGGGAGAATTAATAGGAGCCGACACGGCTTTAAACAAACCTAACAAATTATAAACATTTACATTTTTTTAATCGAACTCCCTAGCTTCCATTAACCCAAAAGATAAACAACTAGAATTAATTGAAAAGTATAGCAAAATAATTAGATAAATTAAATTTACAAAATCAAAAACCCTACAACAAATTCATTGTTACTTTATTACTTATTTTAAATTAGGGATAATTTCGATAGTTTCCCACGTTCCAGAGGCATCATCTCTGAAAGTAAATTCTTATCAAAACTAAGATGACCCACCCAGATGAGGAAAGGTGCGGTTTGTTGATTTTGCCGAACAGATTGAAACCGCTGAAATGAAATCTATAGTGCTTCCTTTCCGCCTTCGATATCTATTGATTCGCCGCGGCGGCCTCGTCCCATTGACGCGTATTTACCGTGCTCCACTTATCGTCACGGTTTACCAGCACGCAAAGAATTTGTTATCTACCGCCGCCCGGTGGGATACCCGCAAAGTGAAGTGTATACTCGTAAAAAAACGCAACAGAGCTCCCAGTTCCGCACTCGACGCTTAGTGGATTTTTCAGTAAAATTGAGGAAGCCACTGGTTGTAAGTGAAAACCATCAACAAGAGGACTGGAATTTAGCGCTCTGAGAGCCTCATACCCCCCAGTCAGGTGCACAAAGAGACAAAGGACGCATAATTAGCCACTTCACGGCCAGGTCGTGCTCTATCGGGCACCCTACCGACCGCGCCACCCAACTCGAAGTACTTTCTAGTGGCTCACCTGGAGCCAGTGATTCACTATGCCGCACCGTTGTGTAATTTGCATCTTGATACCTCGTGCGTTTGACAACCTTCGATACCTGCAGCATCCAGTCTGGACAGCTTTACATAAGCAAAGATACACATCACGACTGATTGGTGGTGGTCACGCTGCAGATGTGTCTCGTAACATCTATGACGTTGACTCTGAAGGCGGCAAATATAGTTGCATACAACGCTCGGCAACGATGCTCAAGGACAACAACGAAATAGATACGGACAGATGAATTTGCACTAGAGAAAACAAAAAACGACAAATTGAGATGCTTCGTGGAGAACAGGCGTGGTTCCAGTAGCAATGTGCTTATTTGCCATTATATTGAACAATACCATCAATTTTAAATAATACCACCTTATATTTGCTTTCTGTTTTGCTTATTTCAATAATATAACAATCTAGACACTTGAACTAATGATTAATTATAACTTTATTTCTTAATGTTTCTCATCTAAGGGTCATATCATTTCCGGTCTTAGGTTGGAACATACTCAGACACATTTACGTTGTGCTTTTATGCCACCCTTCTCGGCACTTTCACGGTTGCACCATGTTCAAATGGCTTCGTTCTTTTTAATCAACTATTCAACCGAATCATCTGAAATTTTGATAGTTTATTTAGAACATCAGTGACTATCAAATCAACAAAAAAACGTTAATACTTAAATGACCGTCTGAGCTTTGAAACACAAGAATCTAAGACACTAAGGAATCGATTAACTCATGTTGGAACACTTTTTTACGAATCAACGTGTATATTTCATCGTAACCATGTGAACTTAAGTATCGCAGCTTTCGTTTTTCGCATATACAGTCATGTTGTCCATTAGGAGAGTCATATTTTAACAAAGAAGATTTGTTCAAAAGTACGCCTTTTGAATTTTGTACGGATGTGAATTCAGCCGATATTCGCGTAATTTTTTTATATGACTATAAACTTGACAATAATGCTGCAAAAGCAACACACGAAATATAAACCATTTGAGGAGAGTACTGTTAACGAACGAAAAATGCAGCGTTAATTCGAACAATTTGGGATGGTGATTTTTCTCTACAAAATGAACCATATGGAAGACCCAAGTCCATGAATAATGATGTTCTGAAAGTATTGGGGGAAACGAATCAAACTGTATCTGCAAAGGAACACACTATTGTGTTCAAAGAGTAAGGTGCACAAATGAATTTTTTTTTTCAAGTTGGTAGGATTGTTAGTAACATCTGTGACAAATTACATGTCAATATCATCATTAGTTTTTAGTTTACGCTTGGTTTTTTGACCAAAGAAAAGTGAATTTGGCGATTTTTACGATGTTGAATTTTGTTGAACAAAGAAGTGCACTGTCGCACACAGCACTGGTTTTTCGCCAAAAACTCCTCTCATGTCGCTCCACAACCATTGCATTCGCCTGATTTAGCACCGTGTGACTTCTGCCTCTTCCCAAAGCTCAAGAGACCACTCGGGGGAAATCGTTTTGAGTCGATTGAAGAGATCAAACGTGAATCGCTACACGCATTGAAGGCTATACCTGAGGACGACTTTTTAGCATGCTTCAAAGATTAGAAAAAACGTTGGCATAAGTGTAGTGTATTGTAGCTAGGGGGGATTATTTTGAGGGGGACAAAATCGATTTGGAAGAATAGATAAAAATGTTTAATTTTAAAACAAAATTCACCTTACTTTTTGAGCACAGTAGTATTATTAGAATTAAAGTCTATCATACAACAGTACTGTGATACCTTTCTCAAATTGGCAAGGTATATTCGCTTAAAAATCATACGCAACAACCTAATATATATATATATATATATATAGTTTTAAGCAATTACTTAAAGACAATATACCAAACTGCGCTTGAAACATAACTTAGCAATGAAGCAGCATGTAATTTAGAATTATGCTCGAGTCGAGCAATACTGCATAATGTAATGTAATGCCGGTATTCCCGAATTTTACTTTAATTTCACCTAAATGCATTTACATACCTATTATGGATAAATGGATTGTGCGTAATTTAATTTTAAACAGTGTTATAAGATAGTTTCTGCAATTTCAGTATCACGTTAAAGCGAAACAGTATTGTAGGATATACGAGGATTTCCTCAATTTTCATACGATAAGAGAGAGAAGAAATTAGCTATATTTTGACATTTCAATGTCATAACTTTATAAGCGATCTACGATTTTTTTATCAAACAGCTCTCTTTAAACAATCTGTGTGTTTGGTCATCCTATCGTATCACTTGTTAACACAAAAAAAAAATCTAATTTCCGGGCGCTGGCAGCTGTCAATTTTTAACATGTTCGTCTGATGGAAACATACATTTCCGAAAAGTTAAAAAATCAATGCAATGAAATTACAAAATTTTTGCATCACATATTTGTGATTTCCATGAAATGTACTAGAGAGTGACTGACTCTTCAGATCGCATCTTAATTAAAGTGTGCGACCAGCCGAGCTAACAGGCAAGTAACAACCACCTGTCGCGTACTGCGCTCTGAACAAGCCTTGCCCTTCGGACGTCTTTCCAGCCCCCGGAAATGTAGTAGTGGTCACTTTTGCGAATAAACCTGGCGAGAAAAAACAAAAACCCGAACAGAAAGAACAGACGAAATTGAAGCCATCATCCACACGTTACTTTGCGATTTTTCGAATGAACGCACAATGCCGCCGGTTTTGGCCCCCCCCCAGTTACAAAAGAACTCGTGTGTCCGGCAAGTGTCCTTCAAAAGTTGGAGTCAGCTCATCCTGAACACCAAATTCAGACGGACATCTGTCGACCAAACATCCACTCATCACCGGCCGCTGTCCATTCTCCTGAAATTCGGCCACTAGCCTGTACGTGTATAGAGCAATTAACCAGGCATAAACAACCCCAAACTGAACGCAACTCGAATTTTGCAGCTGCACCGGATGAGACGTATTGCGAATTTCGAGCGTAAATCAAATCAACAGGAAAAGGATTGAAAAAATTCGTTTGCATTTTGTGGAGCTGCCCAGCTCAGGCCTGAACTGCAACCAATTGTTGAATGGTCCCAATTATTTTTTTATATATGTATTACATACATTTTTTGGGGGCCTCTGATAGCTCAGTTGTTAGCGCGCTGTCCTACCGACTCAGAGGCTGTGGGTTCGAATTCCACGAATAAACATGGTCTCCTGCGCTACGTGGTAACACAATGGGCCAAAATTGGCCTAAGTGTGCCTTTCTAGGCAGCCACAGCAACCTAACCTAACCTACATACATTTTAAAACTAACATACTCCTAGTTTAATATCGATTAGCACAAGAGATGGGTTCTTCAATTAATTGTCAATCCTCCGATGATATTTTAATTTAAACTAATTTAATTCGAACGTATTGACCTGGATAGCATGGATCGAAGCCTCGAAAAGTCGACTATTATCACA
The DNA here is from genome assembly GCA_963969385.1 of Philonicus albiceps. Classification (NCBI taxonomy): domain Eukaryota; kingdom Metazoa; phylum Arthropoda; class Insecta; order Diptera; family Asilidae; genus Philonicus; species Philonicus albiceps. Next base: position 44,962,771 of record OZ017772.1, on the reverse strand, counting down.
CTTAATAAACAATGTCACGCTCAGGAGGATTACTGGAACGAGGTCAAGAACTCATGGGGAGAGAACGCTTCTTTTAACAAGTTGTGTAGTCTGGCAAATTAAAGATATATCCCTGTGCTCATTAGTTTAATTCTAGGAATTTTATTTTTATAATAAGCCATTTTAATTCAAGCTTGCATTTCGCATATGGGTAGATAATTTTTTTTTCCAAAATAAAATTTAAATGCAGTCGTATATACCATAAAATTTCAGCTGTTTTGAGCAAATACAATAAAATTTTAAAGAACGCCCTCAAATATGCATAGCTCTTTTAAAAAAATTTACATATTCTAAAAAAAATAACTCTATGAAGTAAATTTGATACCATTTAAATTTTATCTTTTGAAGTTTTGAATGTTTCTTTTAAAGTAAATATAATTTCATATTTTGTTAAAAATTCAGAAACTGCTTAATTTTTAATAAAATGTTTAAAAATACACTCCTGATGAAATTTTAAATTAGCTATAAATTAGTGCTATTGAAATTCATACACATATCTCTTGTTATTCATAACCAATCCAAAAAAAACATTGTTTAGAGTGAAAACAATCAAACTGAGTTTCTTAAATTATTTAATGTTTTCGTGCTTGAGATTTTTTGAAGGCGGTTCTACTTTTGTTATAAACCGACTTTACCAAAAATACGGTCAAAATAGGAACTTTAGTTTTTCTTTTTTCCATTATATGTAATTTTAAAGCTATCTTATGTTATTTGTGCTATATACAACTATTGGGTTGGAAAGTTGGAAAGTTGTATCGTATTTTGCCACTTGCAGGTAATTTTACCTTTCAGGTCAGAACAAGTCAGTAGAATGCGCCGTATGGGAATATTAGCATACCTTACGATATAAGAGGAATATTCATTAGTTAATTACGAAGTATAGAGTGAATAAGATCGCAGTGGATAAAGTGCGTTTAAAACATCGCATTTGGTATGAGTTCCAGAAAGAAAACAACGCATCGGCTGCTTGTAAAAATTTATATGACTTGTTGGAAAGTGAAGTTATAAATGTTCGGAACTGCCAAAGATGGTTTTGCAAATTTCGTTCCGGAGATTTCAGTTTCAAAAAAGATCATCGATCTGGGCAAACATCCAAGGTCGATGATAATAACATTTTACTGTCCATGTAATCCACATCTAACCTATAAATAAATTGCAAAATAACTAGGCATCCACTATCCGACTGCTGATATGTTTTAAAGCAGAGTATTTGGGTTTCGCACAATTTGACTGAAATAAATTTATCGGATCGTGTGAGAATCTGTTCATCTCTCCTTATTAAATACAATACGGAGCCTTTGTTGGACAACCAATGACGGGAAATGAAAAGTTAGATCCTTTCCGAGAATATATAGAAAAAAAAAAGTTTACTGCAAATTATCTGCCACAATTATTGGAAAACCACATCTTCATGAACAAAAGATGATGATCTGTTTGTGCAGCTATCAAGGAAAAGCGGCCAGTATTAGCTAACAGAAAATGAATTATATTCCATCAGGATAATTCAAAACCACATACTCGTAATGGTGACGCAACAAAAGTTGAGCTTGGATGGGAAGTTCTTAGTCACCCACCATATTCACCTGACATTGCTCCATCGTATTACTATATATTCCGGTCGCTTCAGAATTATCTAGTAAAAAAATTTCTTTCTTTCTAAACAGTCTCCAAAAGGCAATTGCTAAATATTTTGGGTCCAAGGATGACAACTTTTACGGGGGAATCGACAAGTTGCCTGAAAAATAGCAATGAGTATTTGCAAATAATGGGCATTATGTTATTAATTAAAATGTAAATAAACGTTATTAAAACATCTAAAATTAAAAACATTAAAATGAAAGCAAAATACGACAGTTGCAATGTTTGCCATTCTCTACTCTTTAGTTATCTTGAACTTATAACTACAAGAAAAAATTATGCGTTACCTGGCATATTTAATAGTTTCCCAAAAATTTATTCATATTGGGTCATTGGAACAGCTTTTTGTATTAAATAATAGGGATTTCCTAACTTAACTTTTAATTGGAGGACAAGAGATGTTTAGATTGCTTTTATGTCAAAAACGATTAGCTCTCTCTTTTTATTCACCTGGAGGTATAGTATGCAAGTGTATTTATTATTGTGTCTAATTTTTTGAAAACATGAAGAAAACATTGAACGCTAAGCCAAAAGTAGTCCTCTGGTATGCTAAGACAGGTTTAAGAACAATAGCAACAAAAACGGGTTTACACTATTCTACTGTTAGCAGTATATGTAAAACACAATTACCAGAACGTAAAAAAAATCGAGGAGATCGTAAAGTGTTCACTACTACAGAAACTAAGAGAAGAATATCACGTCTACTGTAAATTGGAGCAATGGATCCATGGTCCATGCACACCTAGAAAATTCACAAAATATTACTGAATCAGCTGAACTGTACGAAACGCATATGAGATAGTGATTTATGAGGTCGTGTGAAGAAAAGGAAATCAGCCCTTAGTACCCGTCATGAGAAAAATCGCCTTTTTTCGTTCAAATGCACAAGTATTACTGTCTTGATGATTAGAGGAATGCTGTTTTAAGCGACGAGTCCAAAGTTAACAAAATTGGCTCAAATTGGCGACAATGGTTTTTGGAGAAAACCGTCGATGCACTACAAGATCGGTGCATTCAAAACTTTAAAGTTTTGAGGTGGAATTGTTTTGATCTGGGAAGGCATGATTGGTAATAAATTAGAAAAACTGCATCGAATGAAAACAGAACGCTACATTAACATTCTTGAAACGAGTTTTATGGAGAGACTGAAAATTTTCTATGCTGAAAACGAAGCAATTTTATTCCAGCAAAACGATGATCGCAAACATTGTGCCTGTAAAACAATGTGATGCTTCGAAATAAATTAAATATTAATAAAGGAGTGACCTTCGCAATCTCCAAACTTAAATATTATTGAACATGTCTAGGGTTTAGTGAAGGGATAACCAGGACATTTGTCGATTGACCCAAAAATTTAGATGAACTTTGATTACGCACAAAAACTGTAAAGGAAGGAATAAAAGAGAAAGAAATTGAAGTAATTTTTAACTTGTCATAAAAGCTAAAGGGTTAGCAGTTCAATTATTATAAAGGAAATATATATCTTAAAAATTTAGCATTACATAAAACTTTCTATTGTTTAAAAAATTAACTATAAATGAATATTTTTAAATTTTCTATTGTTATAGGTTTTCATATAATACAACTAACATAGCATTACACCGAAATTATTCTGTCCCGCTGGATAGCAAACAATTTTCCAAACATTGCAACAGTTGTTTGAGTCACTGTATATCAAAAATTTGATATGAGCGACAGACAAATTTTTTTAATTTTTGTTAACTGCCATTTTTTTATGAATTTTTAAAATAAAAGTAAATATACGTTATGAAAACATTTTCATTTATGGTAAACAGTGCGTAGTTTTCTAAAAAAAATTGTCTGCCAGCGAAAAATTATTATTTACTATGACAGGCTTTTTGGGGCCTCTGATAGTTCAGTTGTTAGCGCGCTGTCCTACCGTCCCAGAGGCTGTGCGTTCGAATCCCACGAATAACCATGGTCTCCTGCGCTACGTGGTAACACAATGGGCCAAAATTGGCCTAAGTGTGCCTTTCTAGGCAGCCACAGCAACCTAACCTAACCTAGGTTTCCTAGGTTTCCTAGGTTCCTAGGACAGGCTTCCTATTTTACTAGTTAATATTTTCAATGTAAACACATTGCATAACAACTTTTTTTGTTTTTATTCAAAAAGTTTTCAGTCTCCTCTATCCATAAAAATTGATGCACCAGCGCGGTGGTGTTTTGTAACTCATTTTTTACTATCACGAGAGCAATTTTGATCTCTAGAAGCTTAAAGCAACCTCATAAGTCCTTTTTGTAGTTAGTTTTCCATGATATATTTATCTCTAATTATGCTGGATATAAGGTATATGATATTTCGATTTAATTAATTGTCGGTTCCTAGGCTTCCCCAAAAACCAATAAAAGAAATCTCTCGAATGGCAACAGCACATAAAATCTCACCTTCAACTCCTTCGCTTATTCACTCTATTTAGAAGTATTTAAGCAAGTCAAGCAGGTCAGTCAGCTCCTTTAAATAGTGTGTAAGATGTACATTAATCAAGGTGCCGAAAAATACAGCTGCCTGCCAAGTAACATAAATTTATTTGAAAGCAATATCGCACCTCGGCATTAGCCCGTAATTTACGCAAAGTAGCCAAAGTAACGCAAATTTACGATGTAATTTAGGGCTTTGGAGGAGGTAGTTGCCGGTTAGGACCAAGTGTGCGTGCGTTGTCATTACTCGTGCACCACTTAAGGATTTTCGGTATGAGGTACTCTTTATGCGCTGTACCCTGGGAATTTATTTACTTTTCATTTTTTTTTTCGGTACCTTTCAGGTTCATTTGGGACGCGAACAAAGATAGACAGTATCTTCCCGGGCATAAAAAAATGCTGTGAAAAGAGCAAACCGGGATGAATGAGAGGCTCCATAAATTTATCGCAAAAGGGCAGGGACGTCTCCCATTTACAGCGATGGCTAGATAATACGTACACAAAATATATCGATTTCCTCGGACGGTCCAACGTCATTGACGGCTCGAAGGGATCGGACATGAGCGCCATCCCGGACACCCGATTCACCTTTCCGTCCAAGAAACTTCTTTCACCAAGGAAACAAAGTTAAGCTTTGGCTTTTTGAGACAGATGTGCCTAATGCCTAATGCGAACCGTTCTAAGAAAATTGCTGCAAATTGTTCCATTAAAAGAAAATGAACGCTATGTGAGGGATGCGTCTTATGTTGGCAGTTTCATTCAAAGTGGCATGGGGAAATTTAAAATAGTCCAAGTTAATCGAAAAGTTTTCATCCCTAAGAAGATCCGATTCCAACGAGATTGGGCTCCAGGGACCTATCAATTAAAATTTTCATATGGTTGAAACTTTCCAAGAATTTTGAGAGATTTAAAGGAGTTGCCTTTCTGAAAGGATTAATTCATTTTAGGAAAATTATTAGAGGAAATAAGGATAACTTTGTGTAAAGTAAATGGAATTTTGTGGGTATCTTAAAGCGTGCAAAGGAGGAAGAAGGAGAGATTGATTATTTGCAAGTTTCCAAGGACACTGGAGAGAAAGTTGTTTCTTGCGACAAAGTGTCGCCATATTTACTATATGGGTCGGATTGAGTACAAAATTTGGAAAGATCAAATGCAAAACGATTTGAGAAAATAAAATTGAGGAACAATAATACTCATCATCATTGGAAAGATACTCCAGACTGGACTTTTGTCCATCTATTTGTGGTCCGGCAGAGTTTTGATTTACTTTTTTCTATTACATCAATTTCAATTTTTGTTATTCAATCCCCTTCAATAAGCTTCTGGCTTATTTTTCACATGCAAGTATAAAAACGTCTGTTCGAGTAAAATAAACATCGGGGCAAGAAAACAAATAAAATGTTCATTCAAGAGAACCCCAGGTTACCTTACTAACGACACAACTTCTGCGTAACATACAATTTATACTCGACACAATCCGCTTACTGAAACAGCAATTACTCGAATAATGACGACTCTTAAAGCAATCAATCCAGTTACTAGTCAAGCCGAGATTACTGCACTGTAAATCTCAATGTTTTATTTCAAAACGCTTAAAGTGTTTTATTGTGATGTCACCCATTTGATTAACATTGTTTCAGTGTTTAAATACTTTAAAGTATTTCAAAAGTGAGACAATGTTAATCAAATGGGTGACGTCACAATAAAACACTTTAAGCGTTTTGAAATAAAGCACTGAGATTTATAGTAATGTTCTTCCCTTCAGATAATCAATTCAAATTTCTTGAGATGGGATTGCCACTGAGCTACCAAAATGCAAGGTTAGAAACGCCTTTTTCGTTCTGCGTTTTCATTAAGTAGTTCATTAGCATTTTATAAGTAACCGATAACATAATTAAAAACATTAACTTTAACAAAAGTTATACAAGCTAAAGCCAACTACACTTTTAAGTTATTATCTTTACCTTAAATTTCCACAATACATTAGCAGATCTAAAAATTATAATACAAAGTAAGGTCAAATCAATCTATCAAAAAATTAAAAAAAATATATATCAAAAGGAATAAATCGCTTCTACCTATTATAAACAGGTTCTTCTTTTTAGTTAACCCATTGCTACGCACTTGCTATATTGCTATATATATCACCTAAGATTGGACAGCTATAACAGTCATTTGCAGCAATGAGCTAAAAATAAGCCTACGAAATCTTTGTTCACATTCAAACCTTAGAATATCACCACCCATGATTTGAGGTATTGTAACGGCTCATGAACCTGCTCTCTAACTAGACGTTGTAAAGAAAGGTATGGTGAAAAACGTCCTATTATCGATAACATAATTTCTGAAAGTAAAATCTAATCTAAAATCAGAAAAATAGTAAAGTATTCAAATAGAATGATTGAAAATACTGAAACAAAATATTACAAGTCGTGGATGCAATTCACACACTATTTCACTTTTATTAGTTAAATGTAAACCGAACCGTTTACTGTACATAACATATCAAAAAAATGCAATGGTAGGGGAAAGTCGGGTGATCTGGGATGTTTGGGTGAATAGGGACATGGCTTTTCAAAGGGTTTATCTTTTTATTAAGTTGGTACTTTTGCGGTTTCCATGTACCCTTTGACCATTTACATTATTTCATTTAAGTTTGAGTTGACTGCGGGTATTATTAACTTCGTGACGAATGTTAATACAAATTACGACGCTTGAAAGTTTTATTTGTGAAGACTTTGGAGATGCCTAAATAAATAATTTTGAAGACTAAATTAAAGGTAAGTTGATAAAATCTATTCGTTAGGAAGTTACCTATTAGGGAGAAAAAAGATTTGTAAAATTATAGTTAAACCATGCGTTTGTTTAACAAAAGTGCATTTCGGGTGAATCGGGACACTTTTTCAAGATCAATCTAGAACTTTGATGATGCGTTATTTAATTTTGTTATTGACCCAAATTTATTAATCGTTAGTAAATATGATAAATAATTATTTTTATTAATTATCTAACCTCTTTTAACCACTTTTAACCTCTTTTTTGTAGTTTCAAATCAAAAAAAAAAAAATTGTTTATAATAATAAACAAACAAATATTGTTATTGTTAAATTTTGTAAACAATAATGTCGTTTAGTATTTTTTAAGTAAAAAAAATAAATATTGTTTTAAACTCAGATTTATCGACTCTGAAAGTCGTGTCCCAGTTCACCCGACAATTTTTTGAAAAGCCAAAAAGACACTTTTTTTATAAATCAGCTATAAATTGTTTAAATATAATCGTATAACAAAATGACGTCACACAGTCAAAGTTAATGAACCAATTAAAGGGAAAATGTATTAACATATTGAAAAAAAAAATGTTTATTTCTGATTTATAACGTTTTTACAAAACTAGTCCCGAATCACCCGATTTTCCCCTACATATAAAAAAAAAATTTAAATTTAACAGAAAACATTGAAACTGTTCGCTGAACATTCCGAAAACATAACTTAACTTGCAGTTCCAGAAATTAATGTCATTACAAAACATATTAAATTTGTTAAAACCCATTTAAATTGACCCATACAAAATTAGAGAAACATTTAATGAATAGATGAATCCAAAATTAATCTATATACGAAAAACCATGGAGGATCCAGCATAATGTTATGGTCATGTTTTTGTACTATTATTGAATCAAAACAATCCATTTATGTTAAAATCCTTCAAGAAATATAGTTGCTTTATATGCAGAACACTCGGGTCTTATGGTATCCCACACATTTTTTGAATAAGTGTACCGGGGTTCTCTGGGCAAAATCGACAGCTATTACGCCATCGAGGAACCGGATTGCATATGACAAGAGTCTGAATTATGAAAGCGAGAATGACTGAATGTATTTAAGTATATTATAATCTTTATTGGCAATATTAATAATTTTAATCTTAAAAAAAAAAACATTTTTTAAATCGAAAATTTTGAGTTGCTTTTATTGCTAAAAGCATTTTTTTATTGTCGTCTCCAAAAACCCCATATGCACTCAATTTCATGGTATATGTGCACTTTAAGGGTTAATTTCGATCTTTTAGCAAGATAATGACCCAAAACGCAGCGGCAAGGAAGCAAATAAAATGGGTCAATATCATCAAGTGCTTCGCTCTGTCAACAAATTTGAAGCAGGGAGTGTGGGATTTTAAATCTACAAATAATGACGCATTTAGGACAGCTATTCATTAAATTTGACATTCAATGTCAACGAAAATGTGTCATCTTGTGAATTTTATAAAATAAAAAAAACGTCGTACAGCTGTTGTTGCTAATAAAAAAAAGGGCATAAAACAAAAAAATTATTTTATTATTGTTTACGATTTAACAAAGTACATACGAAGTATATACAAAAGGTATGTACGACATAATTTGATGAGGCGACTTTCGAAAAATGGCTTTCTGATTGAGTCATGCACCGGTTTGCGTTTAAAAGGGCCAGTGCCTTCTTGAACGGTGAATTTTTGGAAATTTCTTGTCGCCACTTACACTCTCCATCTGGCGGCACAATTCGCGATAGCCTCATACTTTTGTAGCTTTCAGAACCGTTATTAAGAATTATAAATTCGCGATACAGGTTGCGGTTGGGGCAGCGGTAGAGTTCAGAGCAGCTACACATAGAAGCCGAGGGGGAAAAAATCATGTTAAACTGCGCCGTAATGAGATACATTTCGCGATAAAACGGGTTTTTTTTTTTTATTGCAGTTTTCCCATGATGAATGCCAACGGTGGTTCTTTTGGTGTTTAAAAATAAGAAAAAACCCAAAAAACCTTATGGGTTAATGCCTCTAGTCAATCTAGACGCAATTTAATCTGCCCCGTTGGGGAGGAAATAGTCCGCCGCCGCCAACCAAACAAAGACCCGGTCAGCCCACGTGAGCCAGACACTTTTTCAATTTTCAAAAGTCAACAAGGTCGTTAAACCCGCACCGTGCACCTTGATTTTTTTTTTTCAATTCATTTTTATGATATCTGGCAAATATCCAATGTAAGCAGTGACGGAATTGATTGGAATTGTCCCCGCTGCAGACCGCTTCCCAAGCAGATAGCACGAGGAGTTCGAACAGTCCATGCCTACTCGTATGCGCCAACACGTGCCAAGACGTCTTCTCTTTTAGGAAAAAAAAATTAAGAACGTTTCGAAGACTTGCATTAGAAAACGAAGCAAGAGATGCTTACGCGACCTCCGGTATATTTGGAATTCATGCAAAGTTGGAAAGACAACACTCGTCTAAGGTCGGCGATGCTTTCAGTGCCAATGGCATAATCGTCGCTAGCCTCTGTCGTCTTTCAAAAATAGATCATTTCTGGTTAGCCGACTACGCGGTGCTCTATGAAGTAATTAGCCGCTCCTTACGTAATTCCTCATTGCCCGTGAGCTCTTTTCCTCCGTGGCGAACCACCTCCGTCCCGAACCCCTGGACCTGCGAAATCAGAAAAATGTGGGTCAAGGGAACACGCAGACTTAACGACGTGAAGAAGTCATAGACGAAACTCATAACGTGCTTACACTTGTGACTTAGATACGTCACAAGCACGAAACATCAGAAGTATGCGAATTATTTTGCAATAACAATCACTGCTGGGCGCAGCACGAGCAGTGGGAAAATGCAAAACTTGTTGCCAAACGTGAGTTTCGCTTTGCGGAAAGTTAATTGAAATATTGCGCGGAAGCAGTCGCTTTTAATGATACCAGTGACTAGTATCGAGTTTCAGAATCGCGCTATTTTTTATCAAATGCTTTGCTGCATCATCCTGAATTTTTCTGACAATTTATTGTAAAAACATTATTTAAATGCTGCGTTGTATGTGCGCCTGATTTTGCTTTCAGAGAGATAACATTTTCTTCGGATAAAAATAGATGAGTGCGGTATTGCACTGTCTTGATTAAAAATTAAGTCCGAACGCGAAAAGATTTTTCTAACGACGTGACTGGGATTTTATACATGAAACTTGAACACTTCATGATTAAAAGAAAAGAATATGCAAAAAAAAAGTATATGAAATCATTAATCTTTTCTTTTCTTTTAATTACCATGAATCTAGCCAGACAGGCCTACGATTATTGTATTTGAAACCTTTAACAGAAAACAAAGCGAAAAAGAAAATATAAAATCGAGCGCCGTTTCGAAGGAGTATTCATATGAAAACAATGCGAATGTAAAAATAAGTTCATATTACTAAAGCCGCAGTGTATAATAATAAATAATAAATATAATTAGTACTTTACATAATTTACTTAATAATTAGTTTTTATATTTTAAATCCTATACTAATAATAGTGTTTTATAATAATGCATGCCACTAAGCGTATGCCTTCTCAGGAACAAATCAGGCCTAGAGTATGATAATCTAAATTTTGCACCTGGAGGTTTTTCTACTTAGGTATAAATATGAAAATATAATATCCGGACCGTTATATATACTAAATATCATCATGCTTTCTTGATCCATACTGTTAAAAATACTAAGTAATACCAGATTTTCCTGATTGTAACCGAGTCAGTACCCCACCAGAATAAAGAAAAAATATTTCATGTACCAAATAAATATGAACTATAAAAAACTCAAACTATTAAAAATGTATTTTAAATTTTAGTTTTCAAACTAAACGAAAAGTGAAAGTCATTTCTGGAGTTATTTAAGTCATATTTATTTTATCGCAATGATTTAAGCCACCAGCATATGAATTAAAGAACCTTAGTAATTCTAAATAGAATATTTCTGATCATCCTGGAAAACATTAACAGTACCCCATTCGGCATTCCTGATAAGTTCCTCAGAACTCTTCTCCATTACATAATACCTTACAATTTACATTATCCTCATTGGTATCTGTTATGTAAATTTTTGCGAATTTTTCTCTTCGGGTTGTTTCCTACTATGATTTTACCATAAATCTTACCATTTCTGTGTGATTTTCAACTCTATTCGAATTTCAAAATCAGCTATTCTATCCCGAAAATTGAAACATCCCCATTTTCATTAAGTTTTTGGACATTAATCTTTTGTAAAAGATTTTTCATTAAACGTATGTGAACTTTAAATCTAAATAAAAAAAACAAGTTGTGTGTGACGGAAATCTTTATAGCGGATTAAAGTTCATTCAATATCATTATATTTTCAAAATTATATCATTCAAATTACCTCCGCGACTTCCTTCACAAGACTCGATCCAAGAGGCCCAATTTTATATGACTCTGGGGGCTGGATCTAACCAATGGTTCGAATAATGATGTTCTCCAGTTGGGCAATTGTTGTTGGTTTGTTGCCATAAGCTAACGATTTAACCTAGCCCCAGAGAAAAACGTCTAAGGGCGTTAAATCGCACGATCTTGACGGCCATTCCACATGGGCCCTTCTGCAAATAACGGACTCTGGGAACTTTTCTTGCAACGTCTGCTGTGTGACACGTTGCGTCATGTTATTGGAATCACATGTCGTCCAGGTCTATGTCGCACGATTGAAGCGACAAAAATCACCACCACCATCAATAAAAATCCGCGGCCTGACTAAAATCCACACCAAACAGTAAGTTTCTCTGGATAAAATAGAGACTCTTGATATTACTCTCTTCACGACGAAGCCTTTTAACCATAAAAGTGTGATCCGTCACTGAAAATAAATTTTTCGCCAAAATTTGGATCCGTTTTCAACTACTCCAGAGCCTACTCAGCGATCATACGATGAACTTGGTGGTCTTGGAGCTTCAATTCTTGTATCAATTGAATCTCATGGTAAAATGATGACTATGATAGAACACAAACGCCGAAGAATGGCAGCACTGCCACTTGAAACGTCAGAAATATAATCTGTCAAAGTTCGGACATAGCTATTGAAAAAACATTTATTTCCCAACTAGCAATAACACGTAACATTATAATCCAAATGTACCCAGTGGTATTTTTGTGCAAATGACGATGAAAGGATGTGTAAGATTATGAAGTGTTATGAAAAGTAAGGGGGTCCAACTTTATATTCGTTTTTCTCATAAATCTAAACATGGTACTGTCATAGCATGCAGGGGTTTGTTATCAACAAGCACATCAAGGCAATACAGTTATTATCGAAAAATATACGTTTTAGTAGTAAAAAAAGTTATTTTAAAAGTTGTTGAATGCTTTCAAAATGAACACCGTAATTATTTACCTATAAAATATTAACGTTAACTATCATCATAATAAACCATCCTTCAACAGTATGTAAGGCCGACTTATCTTTGTAAAAAGGGTGCATACCCGTGAATTGATTGAATAAATAAATAAATAAATAAACATTATTAAAAGAAACCTTAGTAAAAAATATGAGAATAGAATAGAATCGGACACAATACAATAGCTGTCACTTAACAAGATGACAGTAACATTCACTTTTTCAAATGTGTCCGAAATTCACACCGATTCCGTTCTGTTCAACATAAAAATATGTTCATTTTCAAATATGATCTCTTCTTTTATAATTTGACTACTTGCCAGGACACTGTTTCCAACAACTCAAAACAAAGTTTAGCAAATAAGTCTGAGTCTGAGAAACGTTAGGTGATTATGTTTTAACGTGTTTAAAATGGCTTAGTTCATCTAAATTTCTTGTATAAAATTGCCTAAATGTTTTTAGATAATTTACCAAATTTCTTAGGTGATTTTCCCTAAGTTGTTGGGTGTTTCATCTTAAAATTTGGAAGATCGAAACAGTGCAATAGTGAAATTTACACATGGTTTTTTAGCAATTTTACATATGGAATAACAAAAGCTATTATTTATTCTATCCTTGATGCGCAGTTACAATCCGTTTAGAAGTAGTAACTTCCCACATATTTATCAATAACAATAGATTTAATTTAGTATTATTAATCAACATTTTTCGCCACCTATTATTATTAGCCAACAGTTTTCATGACCAAAATCGGCCTTAATCGGTGTCCCACTTAGTGGTTACGTCCTTCACAATGCGTAAATTCACAAAAAATAAATAATTACGTATTATTGCTACCCTGATAAGATAATGCTGTTTTTTTTTACGCGTGTATGTAATCGCGTTTTTACTTTGCACTCCCTCAAGAAATCGATAATTTGATGCAGAGCTCATCACATTTCGTCAAACGGCCGGAGAATGTTGTCGGCTGACCACCCCCTCGCACGCGGACCAAAACGTTTGGACACTCGTCTGTTCGAGTGCCTCTCACATGTCGGGGGACATATAGGTCACGTCACCTGACGCTTCTTTAATTTCTTCATATTCCCCAGACCTGCACAAATTGATTTTCCCTTCGCCAGGAGTGCTGCCGGAGCGCGACTAGAAAGGTTCTCTGTTGGGCCTTTTGGTGGCTACAACCATCGCAAGCAGCCTCTATTTACGTGCAGGTGAAAAGCGTCAGGTCAAGTGGATTCCCTGAATCTGCAATTGAATTAAGTTTTTTATTCGGGAATTTCCTTCGCTTGAGTGCTGCAGGAAAGTTCTTCGAATTTGCATTTTTCATCAAAGTAGATTTTGAGGGTGCATTCGTGCTCTCTGCTTGATCTCAACAATGCCTCAGGCAGCTAGAAGACGTTATCTTTCTGGGATCCAACCCCCATTGGAGGAATACAAAGGGCATATGAGGCTCTATTGATCTGGGAAATTGAGTGACCTTCTACAATTGGAGAATCGATGAAAGGGTGCATTTTATTTTTTTTAAATAAGTTCTATAACACGAAGCCCTGTGGGGAAAATACGACGAGTACAGAGTATAATAAAAACGAAAACCAACTAATATATACTGTGAACGTGTTTTAACTATAGAAGAAAACACACAAAAATGAAGGAAATCATTCACAGCAAAATGCACATGAAGTCGTATACTATACACACATTTTCTAAAATTTTTATTATAGTTTTATACCTAGGTATTAACGGAGTAAAAATAGAAGAATGGACTTCCATAAAATTTAAGGTTTATTATTTAACAGACTTTCATAACACAGACACACAAAATCGCAAATCAGCGTGTAGAAACAAGTTAAATGTATTTTCGATCTTTGAAGAAGGTTCCACGGTGAAATTTGGTTCCTAATTTGGGCCATTTAATTCGAGCCTAGAGCCAACTTTAAGCGAATTTTAACAAAAGCTCGGTCAAAATGATATGAATATGTTATTGTTATACATATGTGATTTCAATATGTTCCTTGCTGTAGTCTCCTAAGTTTTCTGAGAATTCTTTTATATGAGAATGTAGGAAATGGAGCTTAAAATTCATTACAGACTAATTTTTCAAACTTTTCAACCATCTTTGACATTATTTGTTTAAAGTTTTCACTCTTTTTGTTACCAAGGAAGTTTTCAACAACTGAGACCGAAAATACATTTAACTTGTTTGTACACACTCATTTGCGATATTGTGGATTTTTGATACTTTTTTTGTAGTTATAGAAGTTATGTAACGTTATATAGTATATCTGGCAATAAGATCTTATTCAGCGACCAAACATGCATAGAAATATGAAAATCTGATCAAAAATGTCCACAAAAACAAACCTTCGCTTGTAACCGCTTATTTGTCGATTTTGAATTTTTTTCATAAATTTTTTGCGATTATAAATGTTCAAGGACAATAGGAATCAAATCTGAAGGCGGGATGCTGAACAAGATCAAGACAGAAAATACATGTGTGAAACCTCTCGAATAGAACTTTTTTTTTCTTGTTCCTGTGTAATAATTTAACACTAGAATTACCGGCGCGCTAGTCTGTAATTTTAACAACTTTCTACACCTTTAATTTAATAAGCTTTCAAATTTGAATAAATAATTATTAATGGAAAAAGGTTTTTGAATATGTTGTAATTCTCAATTCCATTAAACTTTGGCATAAATCAGAAGAGAATTACAAAAATTTTACAATTAAATGAAGGAAGGAATTGAGTACCAGTCAAATTAACTGGTTTTGGTAGTTCTAGTGTTAAGGCATTCAAGTTTGATCAAAATAATAGAAACCTGGGTATATTTAATTTAATTTGTTATTTCATATGAGAATTTTGTTTCAAAATATATTTACCGAATTATATTATATAATCAATTACTTCAAAATTAATTAGATATTAATTTATAGAATAATAATAGAAAAAATAATCTTTGATGGTAAAATATTAACTGCTGATATTATACACAAGAAAGGCAGCGATGGGAAATTATAAGTGCAACAAAGCGTTTAAAATATGAGACGATTTATTCCGAATTAATTAATTATAACGAATTATTATAAGAGTTTACCAGAAAATGCTATAAATGGTCACAATATAATTGAATTGATAGGCTAATCAAAATCCAATTTAAAGCAGAAACTTAAAATTTATAAAAATGTATATATATGGCTCCAAAATTTTGAGTGGTGATTGTAGCTGTTCGGAACTCTTGTCTTTGTTTGCGATATCTGTTCCTCGCCCTGGTCTCAGAGTCAATAAATTAATAAATATACCCTACCATCGCACTAACTACGGACTACATGAGCCAGTCACATCCATCGCCTATTTGTTAAATTTGCACCATGAAATTTTTGATTTTAATTTATCGTGCTATACACTATACACTTAGAAGTGCGACATAGAAAAAAATTTATTTATAATAACTTTGCAATGCGTGAACTGATTTGGATGATTTTTATTAAAAATTTCAATGATAAATGAAAATTGTGGGCACAGAGGGCACAACGGTGGAAAGGTAAAATGAAATTAAATGAAAATCAATAATTATCTTCGAGTTGTATACAAACCGATTGCCTTGGGGCAAGTGCTAATTTAAAATCCGGTGGATCTTAAGGAACGACCTCTTAATAATAAAATCCATTTAAATATAGTTGGGAGGAATGGGAGGAATTAAATCCGCTAATTTCAAGTTCACTGCCACATTTGAAAATTTAAAATGATGGAATGCACAAAAGTCGGCATGATAGGATATCTGGCTCTTAACTTTAGGCTACCGAAGAGGTAGCTAATACTAAAATGTGTGAAATAAAAACTTCACCCTAAAAACAAATGGAACCGCCATCAACACATCAAAACTTTTAACTTTGGAATTCTAAATGTTTAAAGTCGACGCGAAAACTAATGCTAATCTTCTTAGCTTCTTCTGTATTTTTGAGGCAAATAATAAACAATAATTTAATCTTATAATGCTATTTAAATTTCGTTGTTTTTCTTTTTGTTTCTAAAAACTTCTCAAACTAGGCGGATAATTTTAAAAAGAGGTTTTCAATAAAGTTGCCTTTAGATAGACAATTTGTATGAAAAATCTTGCCTTGGGGGGGTCAAGCAAATAAATCAGCTGTTAGGGCAACGCAAGGAATGTACGATAACATAACTTTCGTGGAAAATATCATAAAAATTCTTGTTGATTAAAGCCACCAATAAAACGTGAAATAATCAGGAGGTAGCAGACAAAGCCATAACGCATTTCACCGACCATCGAACTCGTCGAACGGCATAGTCAAGGAAAGGGAGCACAGGGAACCCTTCCAGTTTCTGATTATCGGCTATGGCTGATTCCCGGATTCCGGCCATGTGCCAGCCGCCTTCCTCGGGTGTTTCCCGTGCATCAGGCGTAGTTTATTTTTCAGTTTTACCGAGAATCATCCGCTGTAAAGCAGAGAGGTGAATCCGACGAGTTCTTTGACTCGCTCATTGCCTAATTGACGCATGACGCGCATCGTGCGCCCATAAAAAAAAAGCAGCGCTAAACCCACGGGCACTTATCATCATTCCCAAATCTGAAGCTAAGGGGGGAGGGCATTGAAATTGTTCCTCATTTTTCTTTTTTCAAGCGTACTACTCTGTTTTGGATTGATTTTTGGGCAGCGGTGCCTGAGGAGACCACAGACGGACTATAGCGGCGTATTTACGAAGCGCACTAATTCGTTAGCACTATCTGAAAAGTTTACATGTAAGGGTAGCGCAGATACGCTAAACAACGAGAATGGGGCCAAACGCATCGTAGGTATTATTTTTCCGGTCGGGAGGAACCAAATTTCCTATGGCTATGTTCACGAGCGAGCCTTGACTTAAGTAACTAGCAACTTTTGAAAAAATTAAAGAGGGAGAGTAATTTATTGGAATTCCTGTTTTATAACACCTTCCTTGAGCGGTTAATGTACTCTCTAGTTAAAAGAGGTGGCTAGATCTCAACATTTAATCACCATTACACCATCTGCCCTCACGACCGTTTGATACTATTAACAATTTTGCCTGCCTCTATTTCGGCTTCTATTTTTGGGGTCGAGAAAGATGACAGAAATTCTCTTTAAAAATTGAGCTCGTCTGGTGTTACGAAATCCTCTATAGATCCGGTCTCTTTTCGGACCACCACAATTTATTGGAATGAATTAAAGTCGGAGTTTTCGTGCTGTGGGTGGATTGACTACGTATGAGCAATTTTATTGACTCATGGAGGCAGTTTAGACTTATCCAAGCTCTAATTGTGATGTCGCCGCTAATTAGCGTGCTTTAATAGCACCAGATTCCGGGTAAATAGCCTCCCGCCTTTGACGACACATTTTTACGAGCAGGCGTGAATCATATCCACAGGCACTTAGACTTTACGAGTAATAAAGGCTTTTTGCACGCAGTATAAATTACATTAGACGACCTAAACTTAGCTTTTAAACAGGAAGAGGGGGGGGGTAAATTTGAACCTTTTTTCGGTTTTTTGAGTCGCCTCGTCTGCCAAGAACATTGACGTCCTTAACAAGGATGAACACCAATACCTGCCTATCAGAATGAGATACAATGCCATAAATTTCGTCCTGGAAGGGCAATTGAAGCAATTGATCGATGTGACAAAACAACAAAACGATTAAGTGCTACCAACGTTATATCAGCGTTGACTCATGTAGGCAGGTTTTGTCGAGGTAAAATATTGCTATTCGTAAACTTATTAGTTGCTAATTTTGACGGCGACTTAGAGCTCTGGCTGTAAATTGCAATTATTGTGGTTTTTGTTTTCCAATTTGCCTGAAAATCAATTTATTAAGTGGTGATTAGACGACACTGCACAAGCCCACAAACAATTAATAATAAAGTTATAGCCCAATTCAAATTAGAAATTGTTTATGAAGTAATTTACAAAAGGTAACTATATACTTTAAATGTCAATATCTTCAAAGCCCCCAACCGTGAGCATACGTTTGTAAATCCACTTACGTGTCATTAAAATTCGAATTGAATAGAACCTTTTCAAATTGATTGGGATTGCAAGATAATTGCAAAAAACTTTCACGAATGCGTGAATGCACATAATTATACTGCGGTTACATAGAATATGAAATATGAATAAAATACAGTAATTTTGTCCAAACATGGTATGTATTATTTTTATTAGGCGGTATGTTCTATGCCATTTACGATTTAAACAATACGATAATATCGTTCAAATGGCCACCTCTGCTTTTCTTGCACACCAACTTTCGAAGACTCGATGCACCGGGTAGTGTGGCGCCAATGGTGGTTTCGTCTACTACACCGTAAATGTAAATTATATCGGCATAGAAATTTGGCCATTTTTTAAATATTTTAGCTTAGAACATCCGTAGTTTTCGCTTAGTTTTTCAACTATGACTGATGTTCTTTCTGACTGACCCTCTTTTATATCAAAATTTCCATCAGGTATTTGTAACACAGAGTCCGGATAGCCCCAAGTATGGCTGGCTATTTAAGGTATAAATAAAAAAAATAAATTCCTTTCGCCTTGTTTAGTAGCTATAATTAAAAGTAATTTCCTGTGTATGCAAAGCAAACACTTTCGATAATTTTTGTAGACATTTTGATCGTTTTACTACTTTTACAATTAAAGAGCAGTAAAACAGTAAGATACCAGTTAAGGATTTCTAAGAAACAGAGTTTTTTTCCTCTACTTAACCTGAACATGTTGTACCTTGTTGGAAAGGTAATAAGATGGGCAATACGACAAAAATAATAAATAGGCATATTTAATTACCTGAATTTTGGAGCAAATGTGAGGAAAAAATAAATTTTAAGAAAATAAGAAAAATATATATAACAGTATTAAAAGATAAAAATAAAATATTGATGTGTATACCATAGAAAATTGGAATTTACAAATCACCCTGTAACTCCAAAAATGGTTGAGATTAAAGGGAAACAGCTATGTTGTATCAATTGAGACTAAGCAATCGTTATTAATATTTACTTTTCCAGAAATTATTCACCTTGTTTCGAGAAAAAGATATCAAGAAAGGCATAAAGGTATTTTTTTAATCTGTTATTACTTGAAAAAATCGATGACCATCTGTCTTGCAGAAAACAATCATGCATTAGTTTGACGTACCTTACCCAAAAGTATAAAAACTTATTATTATTATTTAATTTTAAAAGTAGTCGTTCACATGAATTGATATCAATGTCCAAATTCATTAATAGTATCAACTTAAATCATTATTTTGTCAAAAAATATTTTAACTGAATAATGCTAAAAGCAGAAGTTCACTTTTATTACTGCACAATATAAATTTGAAAGAAAAGCATGCAATGAGTTAAAAAGTTCTACCCAAAGTCTATGGAATGACCTTTAAAAAAGAAGCAAAGTGACAAAAAGTGTACCTAAATGTACATTGTACACATATATTGCTATGAATGGAAAACTAATTTTCTTGGAACAATAAGGGTATATTTTAAAAATCACGTTCCTTTCACGGCTGACAAATGGTTACATGATATTAATCTTTTCGAACGTAACCTTTCAACTACTAAAAATTTGCATAACTTCGCTGGAACTATAATTAATTTGTTGAAGAAGCGGATAAAATTCTTTACCAGCATTTCTTTCTTCCTTTTACCTTTATTAAACGGGACACAAATAAGAAGTTCTCAAGTACATAGATTGCGTGCCTCAGGTAGTTATTTTCACAGCAAATAAAAGGCGTTATTTTATTCTTTTTTTTTTTTTTTTTTGTAACTCCTTATGTTCCACCTGTTTTACCCTCTTCTAATTAAAGTGCCCCCTCACCTGAATTTACTACTGCCAAGAAACAGTGGGAAAATCATGCGGTTTCCTAAATTTCGAAAATTATTTTTAAGGTTTACGTGGCTCTATATTTAGCTGAAATCAGTGAATTCGCCAGAGGAGATTAATAATGAGGCACCACACCTCTGCCCTGGCCCCGCCGCAGTGGCGGCTAGATTAACTACCTCCCTGGAGGAATTTAATGAGGCGTACACAAATTCCAATAAAGCTGCCATTTGGTCACATAAAGCGCAGGAGATAGCGTCCTTTTTTAAAGGAGCAAAGAGCAAACACACCTAGAAAATTGCGGCCGACCTGATAGGCTGGATGTGTGGGGCTACACGTTCTTGCCAGAGTGTCCCCAAAGTAACATTTATCATAGGATCATGTAGGTCAACTGAGGAGGATACCATAAGCTGCCACGAGCCTTCAAGAGATACCACCGGTGCCCCTTCGGAGGTGCTGCGACTAGAAATGTTATGGCTGTAAAGGCGGTGGCCAAAAAGGACCTCCACATCGTTGTGTGATTGATTTATACGAGGCAGTCTCCGCCCGCCAACGCGAAGAATATTACGTCCTGGCGGGCCAGTAGAGTTTTATATGTCACCCGATTATGCGGCAGTGTGCTAATTTATGCCGCCGCCACTGGAAAGAAATACGACAGTGCTCGGCCATAGAGGGATTTTATACATCTTCAAGAAATTTTGTCACTTAATTTAAATGAATGATGGATCGGCGAGTGTGCAGGGCGTTTACTTTCAGATGAGGTCATGCCAAATTGAGTAATTGAGTAATTGGGAGCTCTCTAAACCGAACAAGCTATCAAGAACTTTCAAAAGTCATTAAATCGTTTTTGCGGAAGAGATGGGACTTGATTAGAGCTGAATATGGTAATGGTTATTCCCATTAGCTCGATTTTAGAAGTCCTAACGACACTGAAACTTGTGATAGCTACAATGCGGCAACATCAATCAAAACTTTATTGTTCTCTGGAAGGATAAGTGTAAAAGTGTTAATGGACTCTTTATTGAAATTTAAATTCCAAATTATGAGAATGGCTTTACCGGTAATATTATATAGAAGCGGTATCAAATCCGGTACCAACCCGGCTTAATGTTGGCTAATTCTAGTACATGTCTTTGCTAATACTTCTTTTCTTCTAGAAAATTGGCTACGTTTTGACATAAGACTTCATTATTGTTTACGTTGAAGTGACAAAAAAATAACTTCAAGAGATTTTTGCTTGGTCTTTTTAACAATAATCGCAGTCTGAAAGGACCCTTGGCTCTTTTCTTCTCATTGACAAATATAAAATTGACAATGACACATATAAAATTAGAGAAAATATGATTACCGCAACATTTTGCAAAATTACTCGGTAACATTTAAGAAATCGTTAAAAACTTATTTTTATATAACAGTCAAAATAAAAATTACAACTGAGTGTTTTATCTAATTCCACGTTTAGTTTGGCAGAGTCTTAGATTTAGACGTCATATATAACAATTCCTCATTTAAATTATTAATAGTAATGCGCGTTATAACTTCTCGTTCTATTTACACCTTGTAGTCAATGTATCACATTGCGTATAAGCGGGGCTGAATGGAGAACATTTCGATTAAGTCGAATTATAAACTTTGAACAACGTCTGGAGAAAAACGTTCTTCCTTCATAATCGGCTCAGGAATATTGTAAACAGTTTTAATAATTATTTTTCTAAATTTTCTCTTTAATATGTTGATAAATGATAAGTTTCAACATCAAGAGAAGCTTGGTATATATCTTTTGTATAACTGAAGGAAGGAACTGTTCTATTGTATCATTAAAAATGTTACTTTCTGGCCCCACATTAATGTTGATAATATTTTAACGTTGGGAAATATTTTTTTATTTATCTGCATTAATTTTAAATAAATAATTTGTTTGACATAAATATGGCTTTATTTTGAAAAAATTATTACAAATTGATCATTCAAAATATTTTGCATTGCTAGCCTTTACTTTTCCCCATTTTTCTGATAATAGGTGGATTCGAAATCGAAAGAACACATCTTTAAAGGCTATCCACGAGTCGACCCACTTTTTGATATCCTCATAAGAATACAAACTCTGTTCAGGACATGAGTCATAGGTCAAAATGTGGTAATCGGATCAATATCTGGAGAATACAGCAAGTGTGATAGAACATTGCTAGGATATCCAATTGAGCGCTTCTAACGTGTCCTTAACCGGTTTCAGAACGTTTTATTTTATAATCCCGCATTGTCTTTGTAAGAGCTTAGAGCAGGTCACGTCAGCTTAAATAAAACGAGTGACGGAATGATTTTGGGACAGAGAGAGATGTCGAAACAAATATTGATCAAAACATTTTATAGAATCGATTGGTTACATATAGAAACACATCTTTCTGAGTTACCCTGTATGAGGGGAAATTTTATGGGGTTTTGCATTAGTTTCCGTTGATTGCCTCCTCTGTAGAAAACGTTTTGTTATAATAAACTTGAAAATTTACAATTTTTCGGAAGGCAAACTGAAAGCAGAATGACGCTGCAAAAAGTAGTCACATCCAGCAACCGACGCGCGATAACCAAGGCGGAAGGATTGACTGTTATTATAAAATAAAAAAAAAATTACTTAAAACTAAACTTGGCATGAAGCCTAATTGGTATATTACCCATAGAGTGAGCAAATAATTGTAAGGAAGCAATCTAATAAAGTCTGTAATATTGTATATTTATAACAGTGGAGATTCTTAATTTTTAATATTTTATTTTTATGTAATTGCTTTAGCAAAAAAAAAAAACGCTATGACATCACGAACCAGAACACCATCTCACCATAGCATGGATACTCGTCGACATTAAAATATTGGCAAATGAATTTTTAATAAATAGATATACATTAGAATAAGGCAATGAATTCAAAAACTCTAAAATAATTAATTAATACCCAATTAACATTTAATTCGATTATAATAATAAATAAAACGAATTTAAAACGAAAATTAATGGTTTTATCCTCATCCCTCACAATCATTTTTTCATTGCATCTTTAGAAATTAATTTATTCTGATTATCACTACATATTTACTGTCTTGTATAAGGAAAAAATACTATTCAATGCAGAAAATTTGTAAATGAAAAATTTTAATTCAAATAACATTTAATTTGGGCGTTGTTGTTGTTCTTATTGTATATGGGACAAGAAATTTACACCATTTTTATTAATATATGGTAAACAATTGTTTAGATGTGTTTTCTGTTATTTTTCCGATTTACCTTTCTGTAAACTGTTTTAGAAATCATTCTCAAATCGAAAAACCACGAAGTTGATCGACATTTTCAATAATTAATTAATAAATTAATTTAATATTCTTGGTATATAAAATAAAAACTTTTCATAAAAAATACTCTTATTTAATCCTGAACGTGCGTAACCTCCCGTAACCATGAATTTGGTCAAATAAAGCTGGTAATGGTGACCAAATTCGCAAAAATAGCCATTGTTATAAAACATAGTCGGCTAAAAATAACATGGTGTAGAAATTTAATTTACATGTTTTACCGAAAGCAGCAAAAGAAATACCAACAAATGTCATAGGAAAGATGCTAATTTGAAAAAAAAATTATGTACATATGCCAAAATAAAATACCTTGCGTGTTCGATTGTTATATTATTTGCATATATTTTAGAGCAGTCCTTATATCTATTGGGACATAATTTATGACATCGTTTATTTCTTTAAATAAAACGAAAAACCTACTTAATAAAAACATTTCAAAAAAATATTTATTAAGTTTTATCAATCATTTTGGGGCCTCTGGTAGTTCAGTTGTTAGCGCGCTGTCCTACCGTCCCAGAGTCTGTAGGTTCGAATCCCACGAATAACCATGGTCTCCTGCGCTACGTGGTAACACAATGGGCCAAAAATTGGCCTAAGTGTGCCTTTCCACAGGCCACAGTTTAAAAAAAAAAAAAAAAATTAATCATTTTTATACTACAATCACTTCTATTATAAAAAATATTGTGTTGATTTTGAAAATTCTGTTTTATAAATATATAATAGCGAGTGTATTTCAAGGTACACTATTTCTTTTTTTCTTTTGTTTTTTTTTTAAATAAATTAAATTAATTGCTTCATAGTCTCTCTGCGCAAAACAAAAATCGAGCATTCTCAGACTGTTTTCATTGTACTAACAAGATCAGCAAAAGCGTACATAATTTACTACAGACCATTACAATAAAATCTCAGCTTCCTCATTCAGACAAAAGCAGTTCGAACGTAAACGTGTAGCAAGTACCTAAAAAAACTTTGTAAATATTCTCTTGAAAAACTTCTTACCACCTCATACCCGCAAACGTTGTCCGCATAAAATAGAAAAAAGGCGATGGCTCTTACCTGGAAAGAAACAAAAAGACGGAAAACTTTAACTACTGGCCATGCTCATGACTTTGAATTGAAAAAACTTAATGCTAATTATCATTCGAGATCCGCAGTGGTTTCACTTGCATCGCAAATTATACCCCGGAAAAGTTACCAAGTAGGAAGAGAACTTTGGGCTATTAACTTGCTGCTTTTCACAAATCGCAAAACTTTTTTATACCCTCTCACCCTCTTTTGTGAGTTGATTTTTTCCCTAAATAGGCTCCGAGGCAAGTACCAGTGCGCGAAATTGTGGTTTGAAATTTACTAGTCCAAAATATTTAAATAAGGCACTAGAAGAAATTTGTTCAGGTGCTTAGATTTTGTTACCGCTGTTAACGATTTGTCTATGTTTTGCAATTTAATATTTCTGACGTTTTATTATTGAAAACGAGCACGAACAAAATACAACTGAATAGCAATTTTTTTCTCATTTGCATTCCTCTTTTTAACATTTATTTCATTTC
The DNA here is from genome assembly GCA_963969385.1 of Philonicus albiceps. Classification (NCBI taxonomy): domain Eukaryota; kingdom Metazoa; phylum Arthropoda; class Insecta; order Diptera; family Asilidae; genus Philonicus; species Philonicus albiceps. Next base: position 44,937,757 of record OZ017772.1, on the reverse strand, counting down.
CAAGCCCTATTTTTTCATTCTTAATTGACACTTGAAAATTTGAGTTTTGTACAAAACTTTCTTCCTCAAGCTATTAAATTAAATTGTCTTATTTATAACAAAAAACATCTTTTCGTTATGAAGGTAAATTGATTTTCCTAACAGACATTTCCGAAAATATTTGTACATAAATTCATAATTCTAAGACGAAAACTTCGCCAAGAATAATGAAGCTAAGAGTTAGATAGATTCGAGCGCTGTTTCATATAATAAATATAATAAATATAGCTCATCATATATTTTCAATTCATGTATTTATTTTATGATTTTCAGTTTCAATTTAAAAAAACAAGTCATTTTTCCAATGTTTAACAATGGATAAGTTTGTTTTTATATATAATACATAGTAACTTTGCTGCTTTATAGCTTGATAGACAATTAAGGGAATACCCCAAAATTCGAACTTATTTTAACGATATCGTTTTAATGAAATTAATTTTGCGGCAGGTAAGTTCTTCATGTTTCGAAATGTAACGTCCAAAAGTGTCCAAAATCTCGGATGTGTGTATGCATGGAGGTAATGAAATATCGATTGAAAAATTCAGTGGTTTTACTGATTGTTTTTCAATTTTGAAGTTTGATCAAAATTTTCATAATGGTTATTGAACTTGTGATTTTGCTTCAATATGTCCAAAATCTACTTTGCAAATTGTTGCAAATTATTACAATTAGTGGTTATCTACAAACAAATATAACGTCTGCCTTAACAACAGCTGACTTATAAACGTTATATATTAGCTATCTCGTAAATTTTTAATCGGTAGTTGAACCAAAACTTTTAAGCGAATTTATTTATTTTTGAAATGCTATCAAAGTGACTAATTTCTTAAAAACTCGCCGTATAAACATAAATCTCTGATAAATTCATATTTAAATGCAATCCAAGATTAAAAAAATAAGTTAATTTCAAGCAGTTTTGAAATATTTCAATTTATAAAACATTGTAGGCCCAATATACGATCAATTTTACCAATAATCTTCGAACGACTCTATCGGGCTACAAATCCACTTTTCAGATTGAGATACAGTCGTTCAATCAACATTGTCAGAAATTGATCGGATATGAGAGCCTTTAATTCGTCCCGAAACGGAATTTTTTAAGCTTAATCTTGAAATCGTTGTAATTTCGCATTCGCGAAGAGCTGGCAGTCATTAACTCTTTCAAGAAAAACTCAGCTTTTATCGTAATCTATAAAAACAAAAACAATTTCGCTAAAATCTCTTTGATTGCTGCAAAATTATTTCGCTGGCATTACAAGATAGTCATTCGGTACTGCGGATTAGCCACTCTATGGCACATTATCGCGATCTTATCTAGTCTCTACAGCGCAAATTTTCCGAAGAACTTCAGAGTATCTGTTGAGCAATGAAAGTTAGACAATTAACCGTGGGTCTCAGGGACTCAATAAAAACCCGAAGATGTACCGACTGGTTTGCCGTGTTTAAGACCACAGCCACACAGTACACCAGAAGCAGCTGCGGCACACAGCTGAGCGAGAAGAAAGTTCATGAACTTGGCAAACCAACATACGTGCCTAGATTAAAATCCAACAAAACAAGCCCAAGTGAAGAAGTTCGAAGAGTCTTAAGGGTGTGCAAGTGAACAGACGCACAATAGAACCCTCGAACGTCTTGTGAAATTTGCCGTCTTCAGCTCCGCTAGTGCACCATCCCAAGAAAAGATAGGCTGCAATCAAAGTCGGCGCACAACAAATTCCCAACAAGTGGCGCTGATTGCTCCTCATCGTGGCCTTCGGGACCCGGGCTTCATTTCCTCGTGCTAAGTGGTAATTCAGCATTGTGAAGGAATAGGGTCCTAAGATGAAGAGATTATACTTGTTCCCGACAGTCTTGGGCGTTCCAACTATCTCTTTGTTAGGAAGATTCGAGATTCGATGAAAATGGAATGGCATTCCACATTTGATTTTTTTTTATTTTCTATAGGATGCTTCTTCATTGATGCAATTTAATTTCATATCGTGATTTTTCGATTTTTACGTTTAGACGTAATCAATTGGCTCCTAAAAAGAAAATTGCCCAATTAATATATGAAACACCATAGCACTTTCAAGTTCGAAGACAGCAAAATTTGATACTATCAAACCAATCGTAAATAATAGAAAATAATTAATGGTACTAAAACAAAGGAATCTATTTTAAAATTCTATTTCGCCTTGTAGAGTGCAACTAATCCACTGAGAAATAACCTTAAAAATCACTGTCGGTGGTAAAGAGACTGAAAAAATAAAAACTATGATTCGTTGCGTAGTTATTGAAAATTGGAGTACAGTCTTATTTATGTGGACAATTAAATTACCCTATGACTAAAGCAGGTGCACTTTCTGATTTAGAAAACCTGATCTTAGCCAACTGAATTTCTTATTCTTTCGGGATCTCCAATTCTGAATTGTTGAATCGTGAAATATAATAAGTATATATACTAGATATAGATATAGTGATTTTAGTTAAATTGGTTCGTCTTTATTTATATTTTTCGATTAAAACAATAATACCAAAGAAGTCGTGACACCCTATTATTATTATTATTATTGGAGTGGGTGAGACGTGTAGCCTCGAGCACTCAGACATTTTTGTCCATTGCACTCAACGTGACACCCTATAGTATTATTTAGATTTAAAAATATTAAAGTAAGAAGCTAACTACACTTTTTTCACTAAATAATAAAAGCATAAATGGATTGCAGAGTCAAGTTCTAAACTTTTTCAAACTAATTTTTTAATAGTTTATTTATGTTTATATAAATAAATAAATAGCCTTTTTTAAAGATTAGAAAAACACTTCCATTGCGCGAAAATTTAATATCAGTCAATTTATTTCTAAGGTTATACTGTGTGTTTTTTTTTATGTAAGTAAGTTTTCCTGTTGTTTTTACGACTTTTTTAGTTTTAACAAAATTACAAATAATGATGCTATTCGAATCGATAATAAGAATGCCTAATACAAATACTTTGATCTATACAGAGTGTTTGGTTTCTCTATGTAGAAAACGTTATACCAATCGATTCCTTTGGGTGTTACGAACAAACTTTTCTTCTTTTTTTTTGGATCTTTAAATCCGAACAAGTGAGATATTGTTGAAAAGGTACTTTTATCCTCTTTTGAATGAATGTCGATCAAAATCCTGCAATATTCTTACAATTCTTGAAAAACATTTGCAACTAAGACCTTTCTTTTCTGAGGGCTTATTACAAAAACCTGTAAGCTATTCAGGAGCAGTATTTTAATATTTATTATGCATAGTTGGAAAATAAACCTCTTAGTTTTAGCCGTTTACGATTTTCATATTTGGTACCCCGCTGTAGGTCAAAATATTTGTATGTATGTATGTATGTATGTTTTTAATATGAATAAAGCAAATAGATGTCAATTTGAAATGAACTAAGCATCAAAATTTAATACAATAACTTGAGATTATGTATATAATATAACGACTTAAAATTCTTAGATATGAAGGATTTTAATGGAAAGGCTTATAAATCAAAAAAAAAAGTTACAATAATCCTGTTTCCTGAACTGAATTCTATGCAAAGAATACTCTTCAATGTCTTAAAGAAAGTTATTTAAGCTATTCTACTAAAAAATAACTGGTATAATAAATTTCAACAAATCTAATAGAAGCATTACAAAAACCCTGTAAGATGAAATGGGCCAGCCAAATTTGACGACTGCTTAAAAATCACATTTCCATCAATATAAGCGCATTAACTCGCGCAGAAGTACGGCTTTCACAGAAGGGCATTACTTATGGTAAAACTTCCTAGTTTACGAAGTTCGGAGTAAACTTTTTGTCTCCATCCAAGCAAGACCGATATTTTAAGCCAAGCGCTGTAATAAATTCGAGAGGTTGCCTAAACAGACAAAACTTTAGTTTCTTACACCCAATCGCGCTGAGAATTCACAAGCACTTCATTCCTCATTTCGATCATTTAAACTAAACGCTAGCTAAGTCTAACAATAAGTCGCCTGGAGGTACCTCCAAAAAGAGTCAGACAGAGGCAATTTTGGATCATTTAATATGTATGCAATTACCATTATTTTCGTTCCAATAAAACAAAAATTAAGAGAAATGGAATCGATGAAGGTGCCACCATCAGGGTATCATTCAAATAATTGCCACTATCTAAAGCTAGAATAGAGCCCTGCTTAAACAAGGAAATCAATGCATGGTTACCAAGGAAATTCGTTTTATCTGTAAGCAAACAGAATAACTCGTTTTCCATTCGCCACATTCAAAAGTGCATTTGAAGGGGAGAAGGGCGTTGAAGGCAGTCGTAAGTGCTACCAGTAGCTACAATAGTCCCTGCAAAATCCTTAGCGAATGCAGTAGCCAGCCAGTCAACCCGGCTGCACTCAAAGTTTCCTTTTTAGTTTCAGATTTGAAATTTCAACTTAAAATTCAGAGCACACATCGGGACCGAAATGAGAAACGTCAGATAAGCCGCGGAGGGTTGGTTGTTGTATGGAAAGGGGAAACTGGCAGGATGTAAGGGCGCTCATTGTTTTCTGTTCATTCATGTAGCCAACCTTCTTCCCCCATATACTGCCTCGACAACGCCCGACCACACCAGACCCAACTTTATGAATTTCCCGAGCAGGCAGACCCTATCAAGAGTTCAATGTTCAGTTGTCGCAGGCACACGGCAGCATAGTGGGAGCCTCCGGAGGCGGCAGGCAGGGGGCGCTGTACACTTCCACCCCAAATCCCCAGACCGGCCAGCATAGGGTACTTTTCTAAGGGTTGCTATTCGCGCTTATAGGGGACGCCATTGTTTTCGTGTGGGAGCGCTGCTTTTGTAGTCGCGCTTTCACATCCACAGAACTCTCCATCATCGCAGCTGGGAACAGATTCGATCGGAAGAACTACCATCGAACTGCCGTGCCTCGCTGTAATATCCTGGCGAGCTATTTTCTGAAGGGTTGAGCGACGACTGGATAATTCGACCGGGAAAACTAGCGAGCTTCTTACCCGCCCTATATTCTTATCAATCCTCCCCAGCACTTTTAATTTATCACCCTCTAGCGCTTAATAAGAAATTTCAGGCGCTTTGTTCGACCGTTTCATAGAAGGCGGGATAGCTTACTTCGAACACTAGATCCCGGGGTGACTAAGTGCACAAACGAGGCAAGACACATATAAAAAATCATTTTACGAACTAACGGAGGAGTCCCCCACTTCTTTGTCATGCTAAAGAGGCGCATTCTCATTCTGACCTCCAAAAACACCTTAAGTTTTAGTGCCATCCAAAATAGGGGTCTCACTCTTATTGTTAACTTCGATTAATTGGCCTAAAAATGGGTTTACCTACTTTCGATCCTTTGAAGGGGGGGGGGGGGGGGGGGGGGGGGGGGGTAGAGTTATTGTGCCGTAGCCTTCGCTCATTCATTAAGTTAACTTTCGAGGACCCAAATTTAGTTCCACTTGACTCCTCTGGGCCGATGTCATCGAAAGGTTAATTGAACTTTGTGTAAAATTACAGAGAAATAGTTGACAAGGCCCAGAAAATGTGAAATAAGGTTCGATAAGGTTTTATCGAATAAATACATTTCTTTTCACGGAAATTACCCCATTGGTCAAGTGGTGAAGAGCTTTCATTCGTCCCCCATTTCGATAAGGTTGTAAAAATTGCGTTTAACCGAATCTTTATTGGTATATAAATTCTGAAATGACGAATTTATTATTTTTGGGTTTCATTTAATTCAAGGTTTCAAGAATAAATTTCAATTTGGACCTTAGTAATAATAATTTTACCAACCAAGGTGATTTATATCCTTGTCATGTCGAATGCTTGTTAGTTTATATTTGCACTGGCCCACAAAAAATTGATAGTGAAATTATCCTAATTGGAATTTTAAATCAGTTTATCATTCTTGTTTATTAAAGTTAAAGTCCGTATATTTAAATCCTTATTCCAAATTCATAATAAATTGTTGGTTCAGAGTGAAATCAATAACTAGTGTATTTTTTGTCGAGAATGAAAAAGACATGGATCTCTAATAGTTTTATCATAATTCTTTTTTTTAGTTTAGTAGTACATTTAAACCACCTTCTTGTTACCATTAATATTTGGTGTTGGAGGTTACATTTTTGCAATAAAGAGCATGCAACTTTCTGATAAGATTTATATTTTTAGTTGTTCAGTTTAGCTTATACACTTTCAATGGTTAAAGATTTAAAAAGAATCTTTGCTTTATTACTCTAAAAAACGGATAAATAGAGGCCAATATAAATACACCTAGCATTTTAAAAGAGCACTCCATAATTTATTTATAAAAGGTAAAAGAAATCGATTATGCATTAAATCGATTAAATCATCGTACTTTGTTTAAAAGAATTTAAGTGCTTAAGTTGAATACTTAAACATTTCAAGTGTCCTGTGTTATACCAAAGAAAAATGAATTCATATGAAAAGAGTCGTTCAGCGGTTCAAATACAGTGAAAGTGAACGTGAAAAATATTAGTTAAAATTGCATTTGCATTGCTTTTCAACCTTCCTTTTAGGTTTTATAAAATGAAATAATTAGATAAAAGTATGTCGAATTATAATAGAATCTGTTTAAGTAGAAAACAAATTTGAATCAGACTGCATTTGGTGTAATTTAAAAAAAATGCTGCAAATACACATAACAAATGTAAAAAAAAATAGGCCTTGATTGCACGATTTACTCGATATTATAACCTAATGAAATTTACAAAATCCAGCTGATCGTAGGTCAGGTCTTCCATGAATTATAAGATAATATGGTAAATATAACAGCTGCGTTTTTTTTCATCGGGTTCCAGGTCTCGTTCTAGTTTTGGTTCTGGGTTATATAAAGGGAACTATCTGGGTTATCAATTTGTTTGTGCCTGCCTGACGTATAAGTAATATATAAAAATTCTGTATTTACCAAGGATGCTAAGCGATAGTAAGCATTAAGTAATCTTATAAATTTAAAACAAAAACAATAGTATAATATTAGTAACTTCTATCAAATCTGTCAAAACGACATTTGTAAAACAAAATTCTACATCTCCGTAATTTCCCAGAATATTTTGGAATTATTTATCGAATTCTCTAAACCAGAACCGAATAAATATCTGGGTCAAGAGTTCTTGTATTTTCATGCAAAATGCTGAATTAGAACCAAATGAAAAGATGAAAAGAACACAGCTGTACTGTAATTCATAATAATACAATAAATAAACATTCCTTTGTATTTCTTTTTTTCTTTTAGCAATCATCTAATCGTAATCAGTGACCACGAAATTATAATGTAACCTGTGAAGAAATTTTGTCCATCATATTGGATCAGCCATTTTGAAATTTAAAGTCCATAATATTATCAGCGACCTCAAAAACACCCATATACACATTTTCATGCAAAATAAACAATGTTTTCATATTTTGACAAACTTTTTAGAAATGCAGACCACTGTGGATCAAAGATAAATTTTATAATTCCATTATACGATTCGGACATTCGCTGAAAATATTACAAGGTATTAAAACAAAACGACCACTATCCTGAAAAACGTTACAACTGGTTGATCGTAAACTATCAGCGAAATTAGTTGTCTGACGCTTGTTTAAGATGAATAGCCTCAACACTCTAGGCAAAAACCTCTTCCGGTTGTGGGGCGTATTCTACTTGAAAATTATTCACCAAGCAAAGCACGTCCAAAATTAGAAGCTTGGTTGAAGCCATTGAACTGATCTCATCATGAACCCTGCAGTTTTACAACTTTACTGCGGCGGCGGCAAAAAGTGCCGAGCCGCGATGGAAAAACAGCCGGGCAACATTTAGAGCTCACTCAAGTAGGAAGACAAAGGAATACGAAAACCTGCTCGGAGCCAGAGAGCATAGACAACGCATCTTGAGGTTGAGAACCCTCAAGATCCGGCCGCAAAGGGAGAGACGAAGCCGGGCAAAAAAGATGTAATAAAAATTTGTTTTTTCTTCTTAGTTTTGTTTAAAATGAATTAAAATACAACGGCCGAGTGGCTAGCCTTGAAGTCGGGGTTCAACGTATCCGCACCGGCCGCGAGGAGCAGTTTCGCACAGGGTTGTGAATTGTCTGCTAGTGTTCCTTTGGTCAGGGCTCAATGCATCACGAAGGAAGTTCGACCGGGCGATAGGGCTCCAGAGGAGCTCCTCCCGACATCCTACCACACCTGTCTACCAACACCGGGCCCGTATGCAATCTGCGAATGCAACCACCATCGTCACCGCTCCAGTGAAGTGAAACAAGGCGGTGACGCGACAACGGAGAGGTAAGACGGTTATAAGACGATGGTATAATCGAGAACTGGAGTGAGCCCGCATTAAAGGAGGCAACAACCACGACAGACTCCGTAACTCGCGGAGTCTCAACCTCGGACTCGAGGAAGAGGCAAAGCGTGAACTGGTTTGGGCAGGTCCACTCCGCGCAGACAATACAGCGGGAAGATCCAGAGGTGAGCAACCGAATGAGGCCCTGGCCGGATCAGCTCTCACATGTGCACAACTCAATCGCTGGAAGGTGAGACCTCTTGGCCGTGGGAATTATGAATAAACTAAAATGACACTTGGATTGGCCGGCCGCGAGCCAGCTCCGTGACTTAATAGGAGCAATGACCAAGTTGGATGCTAAACTGTGCAATGTTTAACAAAGCGCGTAGATTCCCCGCCGGGATGGCTCAATTGTTTGAGACCTTAAATCACACTCGCTCTGGAACCAGGATAAATTTGGACTTTTTCCTGGTAGCGATCGCCGACGTTTGCGCAATGACGCGATCTGCGTAATTGCGTCGCAAATGGCTTTAATTTCAGGTCTGGGCCTAAACAGCGTCCGCAGATTTGATGAGAATACCTGACTTATAAACCAACTTATCGGGTGGTTGACCTAATTAACGAGCCATTTTTCAAATAAACATCAAAAACTTTCGGCAGAGGCGCTGAACTTAGAATGGATGCTGATCGTGTGAATGTCTCTTTTGCTGGTCGAGTTGCACATTCGAGGTCAAACTTTTTTATAGTTCTTGCTGTTGTGGTTATTTTCCATTCTGTCAACTGTAACGTTTACGACATTAACTTGTGATATAAAATTAGCTTAGGATAACTTAGATGTTCTGTTAAATTAGTTATAACACACGTAGAACTTAGAGGTTCTGTTAAATTAGTTATAACACACGAAGATGTTAGCAAAACCACTTAAAGTTTATTACAAAAAAAGAATTTTGATTTGGGATCATGCCCAAAAAGGCGGGTGTATATATATATAATATGAATTTAACTATATTCGTTTCTTTGGCGTATCCTGTAGCCTAAACTACTCAAAGAGAATCAGAAAATTAATGATTAAGTCGACTTAGGTAAAAAAAATTGTTTAGTAGTGGTATTTTTGAAAAAATATTCTAATATTTAAACTACACCTATTTTTTTGATGAAGTCACTTTTAAAAAAATAATAATTTTAACAAATGAATGCTTATAAATTTCGAAGTGACACATACAAATTAAAATACCTAATCAAATAATAAAATATATCGATGCAGCTGCTCTTTGGAAAAAAACCGAACACTGTAAAGTATTAGGTCTACCGGAAAGTTCTCTCCGTTTTTGAAGGAGGAAGAAAATGATACAATTTTTAACATATTTAACTAGATTTATAGTACGATATAATTTCCATCGTTCCTTATAACTTCTTCCCAGCAGGATGGCAATTTATAAAACCTATTTTTGAAGAAAATCTTTGGCTGCGAAAAACTACAACAGCACTACTGTAAACGTAAACGTTTTCTTCATTTTTTAATTTTTTTCTCATCAAATAATATTGTAAAGAAAGGAATAGGTGAAAATCTGATGGTTAAGGTCTGGGGAGTATGGTTGATGCAAAAGAATTTCCCATCCTAGCTCGGAAATTTTCTGGCGAGTCACCAAAGCAGCATGTGGTCTAGCATTATCGTAATGCAGTATGATTTCCTTCCAAGCAGCCCAACAGCAGATCGAAGATAACCCGCTTTTCGAGGAGACTGAAGACTTATTATATGCTCCTGGAATCGCTCATTGATCAGTAAGTCACTATAACTAATAGTTTTATCGTATTGGAACTATAGACACGATTATCTCGAAACTGCATTTTCAAAACTGCTCATGCTGTAGCTCAAAAAGTTATTGACCGATCTGACTGAAATTTTAAGAGGTTTCTATCTATATCTATATCTTCTATCTATATTATTTTACAGCCGTTAAACAAAAATATAAAAAATGACTTATTTCGGACGTCCAACGGATTTTCTCCTCTGAAACACTGTCGTAAGTGCACCGTTCTGACCAGGGAAAGTGCATAGCTGTGATATCACAGCTTTCATTATTGTCAATTATTCATTTAGTACAAAAAACACATTTGAACGTACTTAATGTCAAGATTTTAGTAAGTAGATCACATTTTTAAGAAAGAAAGTCGATCGTACATTTACAAAAATTGACCACCCTGTACCCTGCATATTATAAAATACTTTACTATATTATTTTTAAGTTTAGACATAGCTATAATCTATCGATGCTCTTAAGAAACAATTCCAATTCCGTATAAATTTCGAAGCAAATGGAAAAACCTTAATTCTGTATGAACGAGCACCGATCGTCGAACTTTGCGCCGGATGTTTTTCTGCGGTTACATCAACTACAGCAGCTGTCGGTACACATTGCCTCACAAATAATTTCACAACATTGACATATGCCCCTCATTTGGGGCTGTTTTCGAACACGCGATTAAGGGTGGCCTCGAGGAGCGATCGAGAAACACTTGGTTCCTATTTTTGTTGCTTGCTTATGGCATGCAGTCGATTTAATTTAATTCATACCAGCTGGAGACATGGAGCTCAATTTTATGACATATGGCAAGGGGAGATAACTCAAAAGATATATGTATACTTAGGGAAAATTGCAACCAGAATCGGTAAAAAGAGCAAAGGAAATAAATAGAGGATTAGGGGGATTTCTTTCTACCTTGAGATAACAAGTCGCTACGATTCGAGCTTTTTTGTGCGACTGCGTTGCAGAATTTGTAATTTTCTGCTAATTAAAATTATGAAATGTCATAGAAAAAAATACAAAAAACTCTTAAATTACAAAATAATCTGTAATATTCCATACATACATACAGAAACCAATTTACAATTATATAGTTGTGCAGCCCAAATAAAAACAATACGGTATACCATATCTACAATTTTGTTAAAACGCAAGAATCACAAAATTGTCATGATGAAAAACCGATACCCAAATCAAACAAATGTAATGCTCTCTTTGATAGTGTGTAAAACAAAAAATTAAATTAAAATATGCCCAAAAAAAATTTCCACAATTTTAAAATTTGAAACAACCTATTTTTCACAGTAATATATAAAGTGAATTATGCGAGGTACCGTCAGAAGCTATATTTTTTTTCGAATTTATGAACCAGCTTTATTTTATAATCCTGCATTGTTTTTGTAAGAACTTAAAGTTTAAGTTTACGAAAAGACTGATTTTAGGAGGAATATATCATAGTAAACGTTAATCAGGGAGCAAAGAACTTTATAATGTTTCGTACCACCTTGTATAACGCAATGGATTGGATAAATTACAAACAAATTTTACCAGAAAAAATATGTTGTTTTGTAATGACAACGACATGCCTCACCCCAGTTTGGTGACAAACATAAAAGAATATGCTATCGTATCCAATATTCCATTCATTTACATAATCACGTGACCTAGCACAATTACATTATAAATTTTTTCACCTTCTGCAAATAAATAATTCAATAATTTCGCCATGTTGTTCTATGAGTCCTATTATTGCATAAAAGATGCCACAATTTGTTTGATAGCCTGAAAACAGATTAGTTACAACGTTTAGTTAACATACAACGAATAAATACTCTGCTAATTTAGGCTAGGACTCGTATATATACTCGTTTAGGTAACTTACTCAGCTTCTATTATGCCATTCCATTATAACCCAATGATCAAAAGACAAAGAGGAACGTGGACTACTTGAAAGTTTTACTATCCAAAAAAAGGTGTAACAAAATAAACACTGGCTATTATGCCCAACACAATACACACAATATTTATTATTATCACATACTTCAAAACTATTGTGCAAATGGCATCAACAAATTAAAACCAAAACCAGGCCGATAATGTAGCTATAAGAAACAATGTCGTGAAAATAAAATCTGCTGTTCCAGAGTTATAAAGATACACATAGAGAGACAATGTTCTTTATAGATATAGATAGACATAGAACTTCCAGTAAGTCCAATGTGGACTTAATATGAAAAACTATCAGCTTCCGACTCAGTTCTATTTTAGTTTTGTCGCGGAACGATTTGAGGACGTGTAAAAATGTCCTGTAGATTCAAGCTCATTCACATCTGGCAGCAGTCCAGAACCACACTTCTTTAGGTTTAAATGTAGCAAACTCATTTGCCAGAATGGATGCAAGATGCCCCTGTTTTCAGCAGACACCTGGAAAATTGCTAATTTAAACCTCTGCAGCCTTGACATAATTATCTTTCCACCCTGGAGCTGTCCTTTCTTAATGGAATTTCTGTCGATAAATGAGTAATCCGGAATTAATAAAACCGACAGAAAATTGTTTTATTGATACTAAAATACCCGCATGCTTCCCAAGATCAGCTGCATTAATATAAGCATACAAATTTAAAATGCTCGGTGAGTTTTTATTTAATTGTCATCATTGACACAGATCCTGCATCATCTCATCACAGCGATGAAAATTGCGAAAATTTACTTATTTTTGTTTTCCCACCGCTTTTCCACCTAAATTGCTGTGTCGGCAAACAGCAGTCACAGAAAGGTAGAGAAACCTTGAATGGTTCTACCTGATTCTTGAGGACTCTGCTTAAAGCGTTTCTGAGAACATAAGAAGTATCTATCTACCTGCATGCACAGCCACGTTCTAAAATCTACATTTGTCGGGGCGAACACATGCACACCTTAAACTTGGATGCACCAGGTACCACTGGTGGTACCTGGCGCATCGTCAGCCCCAGTTCAGGTACGTATCAAAAGGACTTAGAAAAAGGGGAAAAAAAAAAGATTTAGCCAAACTCTTATGCACTTCAGGTAAATAAATCTACCTTCTCGCGCGCTTGATATGCGTTGTATTTTCATGTGCCACGGTGGGCATATTCCAATTAAATCTAATGGACGCCAGGTAGAATCTCAAGAATTGCATTCTTTAAGGAAACTATTCCCAGTGGATTAAAAGAGTATCATCTTTGTTGGCTCTTTGTGCCCGTGTCAGGTTTCTAAGACTGTTTAGCGAAAACAAGAAGAAAACGGAAAAAACTGCAGAGAAAAAGTATAAAAACTCGTTTTCTTCCTAGCACAAGTAGGTAGCTGCTGCGGCTAGTTTTTTCCACCAGCTCTCATGAATTCCCAAGAAAAACTTATTTGACCGCTCAGGTATATTATGACGTAAATTACTCATATTTCTCAGGTAGAGATGAATATGTCTTACAAATTTAAATAATTCTAAAGCTTCTTTAAAAAAATTTTATTAATGTTTTCAAACAAAAATTGGTGTTCTTATAACAGCTCCGCGAAGTAATTAAATAAATCAGAATCATCGAAAACTGTGGTTCTAATATCCTTTAAATTGAGATTAAGCGTAATCTAGTGAATATTAATTATGGAGAGAGGAGGTTCATACCAAAAAGTTATTAAAACACTTTATAATCCAAATACAACAAATTATTAAAATTTTAACCGAAATCTTATCCTCCGTACATAAAGTGCAAGTCTTTGCAAATTTTAATCAAAGCAGTACATTTGAGATTTCTCAAAAACCAATAAGTCGATTTCACGCTAATTTTCTAGATGTCTTCTAGATTATAATTGTGCATAGCTAATTCCTTTATTATTGTAATACACTACCACATTACTTTCATTGCAATTTCAAAATATATTCATTCACATTTTTTCTTTAGAGAAATTTATCATAAATTGTTATAATTTTTCACTCGAAAAATGTGTAAAAATATGGATCAACCTGATGCAAATCTTCGGCCTAAATTCATTAATATCTTAAATTTTTCATGTACATGACTCCTCTTGAGTTTCCTTTTTTTTAAATTATAAAATGTTATATATTCGATACAAAACAAACTATTTTGCTTACTATATTACTTACTCTGCCGGGTTATATACGTATTGTATAACACACAAAATAGAAAATTATTAATAATAAAATAATCGCATGAACTTAAAAGATATGATCATTTTGCCATTTACATTTTTTAAATAAACATCTATTGTGCAAAAATATTAGAGGTAAATTATGCAAATTTCACACCGCCATCTAAATAATATTTTTACAGACATTTATATAATATTTTAAGTTTAATTTTATTGCCATTATTTTCATTTCCTTCCAAAAAGAAGAAGATATTATAGATAGTACCTTAAACTTTTAAAAAGGTTCTATCTTGTCTTGTTGCATTCGTTTTTATATAAATTCTACACAAACTGAAAAACCCCTCAATTTAACTCTAGATTGATGGAGATTTATTTTATGAGTACTTCATTCAGCAAAACAGCTGATATTCAAGGTAATTAACAAAAAATTCACCCTAACCATCCCACTGTTCTAGCTTTTACAAGATTCTAAGAAAAAATCACTGAACACAATCACCCTGTATCGGAGTGCGCCTAACTTTACAATCCGTGATCTTTTTTATGGAAATCTTTTTCCCATTCCCATTCCCTCTTTCATTTTTATTCCACTACTTCATCCTGTATGTATAGTTATACGAAACTTTATTTCTTACTTCACTTGCTAAGACCTTCTGATACTTTCTTGATAATGGGAGGTTAAGACACACCTCCGCCCCCTGCCTCTCTGATTTAAATTTCCTGAAATATTTTATTTTTATCGAAGGTATATGTAAGAATTCAAACCAAGCAAAATCCTGAGTCGTCAAAAGTGAATAAATTATTTTCAAACTGAATAAACTAGTGTAAAAAGTAAATTTTTGTGGTACACCAAAATCCAAATTATTTACCTACTACTAGTCGAGTGCTCCGTCAACAGAAAAATATTCCTCTTCTTTTCTCTACTTTATAAAAAGTTTTATTTCGAATGAATTCTGCATGTAGAAATACTTTTTTTTTTAACTTTTATCCATCCGTATAGCAAATAACTTTTAATTAAAAGGAAAATTATTTTCTAAGCATAGTCCACATTCAGAATTTTTACTAAAATTTGCAAGGACTCGTCTTCGCTAACGAGGCATGGTACTGTAATTGATTATCATATCATAAAAGTAATATTTTTTAATGAATATGTTTAGTATTACATATTTATATTATATTAATTTTTAAAAGATTCGTTCATAGTTCAAATTAATACCGTATGTCAATTCAAGTATAAATTGAGTTTAATGCACTCAATTAAAAACATTTATTAGGTGTACGCGTTCCATTTAGTATGTCACACGGTACAGTTTGCAGAACTTTTTCTTTTTAATTTTCTAATTTGTGATTCCCCCATATTCAAAATTTTATTTACGTTACACGTCCGTGTAGATTCGGAACAAATCGGCTACGATAGACGCAGGAGTGATCCTATAAGGGTTCCTTTTTTCATTCGGACATACGAAACCCTAAAAATTTAAAAAAAGAACAACAAATTTTAGTAAACATTAATCTGCAAAACTAAAGCAACCATCTAATTGCCTCTCTAGTATTTTCGTATTGCAACCTATACTTTTAGTAACCTCAGCATAACTTCATGGCATAGACGTTACCAAATTAATAAGAGTAGAATGAGATATACCTATGCTTTCACATTGCCTTTTCAGTGTTTCCTTTAGTTCTATTATATTTCATTTCGGAAACGCTGTCTTGAGACTGGCCATTTGAGGTTCTATTCCTCCTATTTCCAATTCGGCATATTGCAGCATTTGTCTTTAAAATAGTTTTGCAAATACCATTATGTATTTATCTATTTTATCTAACAAAAAAATAACATCACTAGCAGAAAAACAGGTTCAAAACATCCCACTACCTTCTCCCTGCTTGTTTGTTACCTTGCAATTTAATGGATTTATTCCAATACTAAATAATCAAAATAAACTGAATGTTTAATTACTGAATATTGGATTAATTTCACAGACTTCAAACATTACGTATAATGGTAGGATTCAAGGTTGAAAATAATACTAGTGGATTTTTAACTTGTTAGCCCTTGAGATTTTTAGGAGGTAGTTCTATTTTGATTTTCGAAAAAAATTTTTGCAACTATTTAAATATTGAAGTATGGTAATATCCTGTAGTATCGAAAAGCGAAACTATCCTAGCGTACCTTACATTACGTTTCAGGCGAATAAATCTATTAAACGTCTTTGAAGAAAGCAGGCGACCATCAGCTGTGCGTCACGTTAGTCACCTCGTTACTTACGTCGGACTTTCGGCCGCGTGAAGTTTACCGCTTCTTTGCGTATGCGATGGCATATGCATGAATTATGCAAGGTCAGGCGCGCAATCAGCAAAGCCCACGTGCAGACTAACGAAAGGGTTTCCATGAATGATCTTTTCGTTGGGCTGCCCTCATGTCCCCGATGTGATGACCATCCGCCCATCTTTTTACGTGGGACTTTTTCATGTCTCAAATTTTTTATACATAATCTTTCGCTGCGTAGGACGCGGAATTGAGGTTTATTTTTATGGCCATCAAATCTCAAGAGTCTATTAAGAAAGTTGCTTGCGTAAAATGCTATTTTTTAAACTCATTCATTTCGTGAAACCACTCGAGAGCAGGACAGTTTTTGTAAGATTTCTTCAAAAGCAGACTGCATGTTTTTTGAATTTTTTTCAAGTAGAGGCCCTCAGAAATCTTTAAGATTTATCAGAAACAGAACTTAACCCAAGCTATGGTTCCCAGACGAATTACTCTTGATTCATAAATCGATTTGGATCGTTCAATTTATCACCCTGAGGAGTCGAATCGTAAACATACTCACGTCAGCTTCAAAGCAAAACTTTTAACAAAACAATTATGAAAAAAAAAACATGAGGACGTGGATGTACCATAAAATTGCTCTTTTCGCGGAATTCATGGTCTAGTCTCGCTTTTTCGCCTTGCGAGACAGATAAATTTCACAGCGATATCAATCTCGCAAGAAAGTTCCCCCCAAAGACACTAAGGATGTCTTCGGATATTGCTTTTCTTCCAATTATTGTAACTGCGAGCATACAATCCATTCAACGGCGGCGGTGATATATCCAAGGATGTGCCACTGAGAATCTATGCATGTAATAAAATTGGTACTGCTTTCACATCAAAAATTAAGTTGTGTTCTTGTCTGTGAATCTATGCATGCAATAAAATTGGTAACTGCTTTCACATAAAAAATCTAGTTGCGTTGTTAGTTCAAACAAAACATCTGAAGAAACTAAACTGATATTAGTAGTTTTGTATTTCTTTTTATACCTTTCTTCGCTGAGTTTGTTTTAAAGAATTGCAATTATATTATTGATGTCAACTGAACGGATTCTATGTAAGAAATGCTATATCAATCGAGTCCTTTGCATATCCTGGGAAAACTTTTCTTCTTGCAATTATAATTATCGATGGATTTCAAGCCATCTCTCTGTCAATTTGAATTAACATGAATTCAATAGTTTAACCGAGGAAATTTCACGAAAATAAAATTTATATAGATGCATTCCTTGTCCTCTAAAACCCCTATCCTGTTAACCTTATTTACTAACCTTAGAAAATTTAAACTAAACTAAAAAACTAAACTAAAAACTAAAAAAATAAAAAATATATAAAAGTAGGATAAATTATTTAAAAAATCAAAATATCCGACTGCACACAAATAACTGAAAAGCGAAATAAAGCTATAAAATCTAGAATTCCCTTTAGCAATGTTGAATACACCATGAAACAAACTATATATAAATATAGCTTGAATGCTTAAAGGTATTACAACAGGAGGTAATCCAACACCCAAAATATATTGTAACTTTTACTTTTGTTTATCCCGTAGATTTTTTTAAATAATTTAATTTAAATTACTTTGTTTACTCATAAATTTTCGATATATCTTGGCGAGTGAATGTCTAAATACCACCAGTTAATTATTAAATTTATGCTAATAACAAAGGTAAACCTAGTAGTTGTGTAATAAATAAATACTTTTAATATCGAAAAAAGGAATTAAGTCCTCAACACAACATATTCAAGCAATCCCACCACCCCACCAGGATCTCGTAATTTCTTACTTCCGATAAAAATTTCCTTTATTTATATTTCTACAATATGCATATTCTGTTTTTTGCTGCTTAGTTTGTTCTCTGCTAAATTCCTTTTGCCATACTCAGAGCAGTTGGCCTCTGTATCTACTTGACCACAAAATAGCCTGCTGCAAAAATTGCCAAGCCACTTTCAGGCAGGTTTTTCCTATTTTTACCCAAACCGGCTACAGTCTACCTCTCAAATTCAGTCCCAAAGTTCAGGCTGCGCTGGCACGAAATCGCCCAAAAAATCGCTACATAATTCCCGGGTGGAGGAAAATGCTAAAAATTATACCCACCGCCAACAAGCAGCCTCTCATCAAATGCACGTTTTCTTCACCAGCAACTAAGCGCAGACATAATAAAAAAATACGAAGGGTCCGAAAAAAACTAGCCCGGGGCCTCAAACAAAAAGTGTTTCAAAGGACCATTTCGAGTTCAAAAGTTGCAGCTGCCGTTTTCTGCGGCTTGGTGTTGATATTGTTGGTAGTGGTTGTGTGGTGCGGTTCATTGAATTCCCGAAATGAAACTGTCTATCCTGTTCTGCTCCAGGTAAAAGGAGCTCCAAGTGAACCGAAATAAAATTCTTCAAAGAATTCATTTCTTGCTGAGGGACTATGCATTTTAGCATCCCTGAATTACAAAAGGGGCAGCAAACACCATCTAGACTTAGTTATTCTTCAGGGACGTAAAGCCGATGAATTCTATTTTTGTAAGATAGCCAAACTAGCCAATTTCAAGCGACGAGGGGGGAGTTAACTTGATGATATCGACAGCGTGCAAGGGTATAAAATAATCCTGAGAATCTCAGGGCAAATGCACTCATTCCTCCCTATGTATATTTGTGGCACTTCATCGCGTAGCTAGGGAAGCGCTCAGGTCAATGACTCCGTAAGCGAGATCTGTGCTCCTTCGCCCCGACCAAGCGGCTGCGAGTCATGCTAGCTAAGGATTTAATTTAAACTATGTCATCTCTGGAATTGACACTTTTTCCAGGAAGTACATATTAGTAGACCTCGACTTGAATAAATGGCCTCAAATGGATGGCTGATAGAAGCAATTGAGTCGGTTTTGTACGGAACTCCGCCAAAATTTGCGGAAATTTTTAGCCCAGTTAGCTCTCGTGAGCGAGTAAGGGAAGGCTTAAAAGTATTTCACCAATTAGCCAATGTATAAACTGTCTGTCTGGTCCCAGTTTCAGAAGGAATTGAGGAAATTGAGCGCGTGGGCCGCTCCGTGACATTCTTTTCCTGTAACTGCACCGGCCTCCACAGTCACGACAGAGCCACAAAGGGCCCCCGATTGGCATGCAGTTCTCCACCTTCCTCAGTTGAAGAAAACAAAAAAACAAAAATCCGCCAACTTGCTGAAAGGCGTCCAATACGGCAATATGACCAGCAATGGGGCTGCAACGTACATTTCGCGTGGATGATGACGAGACTATGACAATGACGACATTATCGTTCTCATGTTTTTTTTCTTTTTTCCTGCTTCCAATTCAATCTTAACGGCACACGCCAAGCTGCTAAATAATTCCCACAAATTGCAGCGGCAGATTTCATTTATTCGTTGCTTTTTTTTTTCACTGTCCGATCATTTTATCTGATTCTGCCACGGCTGGTCTGTGTTACGTTGCCGTCAGCCGTCGCTGTCCAGTGTCCATCGAATCTTGGCCCCACGACTAGATTAGGATTCGGTTAGTGCAGCGGAACGTGCCAATCTAGTCCGCGGCAGCGGAGGGAGAGGCAGAGGCCAAGGAACTCTCGGTCTCAAGTCAAGGAATATCAAATAGATGTAGCGGTCGCCTCTAAGACACAACTAATTGGTTTACGCGAATGAATTTATGGTCATTTAGGGGAAAAAGCGAAAAATTGCGAGCCTCGTTGCGATCGACAGCCTATTTGACGGTGTTAGATTTAATCGCAGCAGTTCAAATGAAATTCCTTCAAGGTATGATCGGATGCTCTGTCAGAAGAGAGCTCGATGGGAATGTCCCAAGCAAGCGAAGCTAGAATGTGTTCTTCAATTTTACTGTTTCTTTAGTACAGGAATTCTCGCCTTTTTTTACGAAATTAAAGAGCGTTATAGAACGACCATTGGCGACTTTAATCAACTTAAAAAAGTGAGAGAGTGACCTTTATATTCGTATGCCTCCAATTTTCTACACAAACATTAAACTCTTTGGAAACGAGCTTCCACACTTAAGGACAAAAAACAAAATACTAGGTTTTCTCAATAAATAAGGTGACTTTTCAAATTTATTTATTTATTTATTTTTTTTTTATGTCATGTCCCCAACATCTGTTGACATTATCAGGCATTTTGCATATTTAGTATGTTTTTGATAGATATTAAGGTTAGATGTGTTTTGGTGTGCTTGGCGATATTTTGCTATCGAAAAAAAAAATGGATCAAAGAATTTATATAAAATGTTGTCTGAAAAATAAAATTAAATGCTCCAACTCACTTGAAATATTACCTTGTGGCATTTGGCGAGTCTACTTTGAGCAAAAACAAATTTGGTACAAGCTCGATGGCCGCCCTGGACGCCCCAGCACGTAAACAACCGATGAAAACGTTGCTGTGAAGCTGTGAAAATTGTTATGGAGAATCGTCAAATCACTATTAAGGGAAGTTTCTGAGGATATTAGCATATCGATTAACAGATGCCATGCTATTTTTTCGGATGTTTTAGGCATAAAATGTATGTCAGCGAAATTTGTTCAAAAATTGCTAAATTTTGACCAAAAGAACCGCCGCATAAGCATCGTTCAGGAGCTGTTGAATGATGTTAATGATCCAGAATTGCGCAAAAACGTCGTAACTGGCGACAAAACATGGGTAGAAGCTTATGACGTCAAAACCAAAACCCAATCCTAAGAAAGAACGGAAATTATTTTCGAAAAAATAAAAACCGAATTGGTGGAAGAGCTCAAGGCCATACCAAAAAGCGAATATCAGAAATGTTTGGAGGATTCGAAAAAACGCCTGGCACAAGTGCATTATATCTGAAGGGGATTACTTTGAAGGGGAAAAATTAGATATTGATGAATAAATAAATATTTTTTAAGAAAAATAATTATTTATTGAACAAACCTCGTACATCTAGTAACGATCCTGTCTTCTCCTGGTAGGGTTGAAATTAATCATATTACTGATGGATACAATGTTAGGTTAATTCATCAAGTCGCATATCTTTGTGTGGCGAAAAGAATAAATACATTTCTTGTTTACAAAAAACTAAATATAAGCAATAAATTAAAAATTAACTTGTTCGAAAATATTATAAAAAAGCTTGAACTTTAAAAAAATTATGAGTCGTTAAAAGCACTGAAGGTAGAAATAATAAAAAAGTTGAAACATGAGTGAAAAAGCTTTCGGAAAAATACTGCAGCTATTCTTTAGACAAGATACGCCTTAAAACTAAAGAAATGGGAGAAAAATCAAACCCAGGAATACTATGAAGAAAATGGATCAAAGAATTTTTTTTGTTAGAGGCAAAAAAGGGCACATTTGTCTCCTCAGGCACCATTTTAAATAAAATGCAGGCTTCACGAACAATAAGGATGTTGGCGGAAAATAATCCGATAGCAAGATCGCTCAGAAAAAGTAAACTGTGCTATTCAACACAGAAATTGGTTTGGAAAGCTTTGAAAAAAAAGGAGAAATACATATATTTTGGACAGACGTTGTAAATTTCGCTTATTTGATTCAAAAGGCAGGCGATTTTGGAAAACATTCCGCCAATTTATATATGATTCTCACTTTACAGGCAAACATGGCTGAAGAAGCATAAGGGTTTGGGCACGCTTTTCGTAATATTGCATCTGTCCCATACACTTAATAGATAATAAGGTAAAGGTCTGACATTCTGGCCTAATATAATATTACCATCTATTATTTATTAACCCATTCAAGACCGACTGCACACCGTGTGTGCAATGATAAAAAGTATCTTAGAAGTGTGAACTAAAACTTGATATCAGTTTGAATTTAGTCTCTAAAATGAGTGACCCAAAGTCGAAATGCTGAAGCACAAAAATTGTCTTTATATAGCAAGAAAACATTTCGGCTCCTGCGGATGGTTTCCAATAAAACGCTGTCTCGAATGAGTTAAGCTATTAAATAAAAAATCTCTTAACTATTCTGCGAAATAATATAGCAAGACATAATCTATGAAGTTTTGAGAATACAAAATTTTACTTTACTTTACTTTAATTTGTTAATTATCAAATCCGCCTTGATCAGTCAGTGGTAACGCTAACCCGTCGTGCAAGGCAGTTGTGCTGTGTAAACCAAAAACGAATCCTAACCATCTTTATAACATCAAAAAAAAAAGTGCAAATAAACAAAACCTTATAGGATTTTGCTTTTGTATTATATTTAATAATAATTTAAACCCGTCACTGTATGCTTTTGTCATTAAAAAATCTGATCTTTTGACATGCGGAAGGTATACCTTCAAAATTTTACTGGAACATATAGAAAACATACAAAATGCACTTTTCGTTCCCTCTTGCTTGCATTATTAACGGATTTTGAGCAGTAAACTGTGAGTTTGAATTATTGTTAAATCCGTTTTTAAACAATTATAATGATATAAGAACTTGAAGTAATTAAATAATCCATTTTACATTTTAAGTCCTTTTAAAGGAATGCAAACATAATTACACAATTTTGAAATACATCTAATTTTCACACAGTCTCATAAGTTTACGGCAGCCTTTTAGTAGCAAATTCTATTTATTTTGTATCTGATTTATCGATTCAAATGACATATTAAAAAAAAAACCTTGGAGCCGTAATGTGGGGAATTAAGTCGGATTTATTTTCAATTAACTCCTTTTACTGTTACTAAACTTAATTGAAGACTATAGCAAAAACGCAAAAGTACTCTAATTACCACTTAAAACTCTTTTTTAATTATGTAAACCATATTTCCAAAAGCTAACATTTTGCCGGATCGCTGGAAATTTTTCAATGAGGCAAAAGTATATGCAAAACGTATTCCTTCCATATGCAGAGGAAAATTTGCCCTTAATTTGGACGTTTCAAGCAAAAGTAACTAAAAATTGAATTACTGCAATAAAATGAATTTGAAATGGACTGCCCGATCTCCTACTATTCGACTTTATGATACGAAAATGTGAGAAAGTTAAAAATAATAAGGACAAACAACTAAATAGGAGTATTAGTATAGTTTATTTCATATTTTTAAGTACATTGGGCTGTATTTGCCAAATGTTTGTCTTAAATCTTAATATTATAAATGGCGATAGTTTAAGTGTTTGGATGTTTATCACTCAAGGACGCCAAAACAGCTCAACAGATTTGCATCAAATTTGACACACAGATAGATAGGATGCTTCTATTGTAAATTTGAAAGGATTGTCATGAAAATTCGTATTTGAAAGGCTTATTATCCTGATTGCGAATCCACTTTCTAAATTTAAAAATTCAAGATGACCCTACCCCATCCCATTATGGTTTCGAAATTCAGCGAATGTGTAAATTTGCATTAAGGGTATCTTGAAACATTAATTTCTAATCTACTATCAAAATTTGGAAATTCACGTTGGCGGTTTCAATATGGCAATTCAATTTATTTAGTAATAAAAGGATTTCAATGAAAATGATTACTGAAGGGATTTTACAAATTTAAATAATAAAAAATTGAAAAGAACCTTGAATATCCTTTTATATCTCCTTAACACTTACCATTAAAAGCGAAATTAATTAATTAATTAATAAAATTAATGATAGTAAAACTTCTAACTTGGTAAAGTATCAGACTTGAGTATTTCAAAAGCCTTTAACTAAAAATATTTAAGATACACCGTGTCAAACCGAGTTACTCAAATAGTAGTTAATAAATAAAAATTATTATATTTAAATTTGATTTGTAATCAACAACTCTAAAGCTCCTACATATTCATTTTTAAAAAAGCCGTACTCCCCCGCCCTCAAGCTATTCGTCCTTTTTATTGTATTCATCGAAAAAGGTAAGCTATTCAATAAAATACAGAATTATTCACCCATAGTTATGTACGTACAGCCTTTATACAATTTTATGAACTAAATCGATTTGGGATTAGGATAAATTTTAATTTAATGATTTCATGATATCACAAGATTAATATTAAATTTTGTAACTTGTCCAGTTAAGCTATTCTTCGTTCATACTTTGCGCCATATGGTACAAAAAACTAAATTTTTTGAGAGATGACATCGCAACTAAGTTAGTAAAAAAAATCGGTCTGAGAAGAGATGTAAGCAACGATTGATCTCGGTACCTAAGCCAATTTAACATTTCAAGAAATTCTATAAAGTACAGCCGGTAATCAATTTAAGAAAGGATATTGTGGGTTATGTCCTGCTGGGGAGGCCTAAGTAAAATAGTACGAAAACGGCCCAAGCACACAAATTGAAGGAGCACCCTTTTCGAAAAAGAGATTTATTCGGTCCTAGTAATAGTGTTATCAGGGAGCACTTAAAATTTAGGGTTTGTATTTGCGGAGGCTCACCATACGACTCCGAAAGCTCCGTATCCAATAGGCCGGTCAGGTTGAACATCTTGCGGGACAGCTGGCGGCTGATAGTAGGGAGCAGCAGCTGCTAGGATGGCGCCCTGGGGCGCTCCACCGGCTGCACCACCCTGGACCAGTGACATTGAGACGCTCATCGAGACCCTGGATTGTCGTGCGGGGCCACCAACGGCCGCCATCAGCAATATTCCATTAAATGATCAATCAACCGAGCGAAAAGTTCCCGCACCAACTCACGCACTTACACAAGAAGCCCGGCCGCTTTTGGGGGGATGGAGTGTGACGAATGTGAACGTGTTCAGATGCCGACTTCAGGAGAGAAAAAGAGGAGCAACTGCAGGGACAAACCAAAGATTCTACACTCCCGGGGCACTTTACACTTTGAAAATTCCTCCGTGGCGGTTCCCAGACTCCGGTACCTCTTATCAGTTCACTTTTCTTCAACGGCGCTTATCTGATTTTGACTCTTCCGCGGACGGCAAGGGAACTTAGAGCTAACATAAACAAGCACACGACCGCGCCGATTGTGAACACACCCTTGGCTCTTTTCTGAGCTCGCTCCTCGGAGCACCCTTGATCGCGGCAGGTGAATTTTTCTTAATTATCTTCACAAGCGATGAACTACTCCACAAAAACAAAAAAACAGAATTAGCAGCGGGGCCAGAGCGGTCGATATATATGAACGAGTGCTGATAGGTGTCAAATTGATGCCTCACTGGGCCTCACACAGCCGCCGCTTAGAACGGAAGCGATAAAAAAGCGGCGAACATGTGTTGTCAATTTTGACGTTTCTTTTCGCACAGGCAAAGCGTTTCCGAAATCGATTTTTACTGATTAACTATCCTGCTGTCCCGTTCGGAGGTGCGTTGAGCGCGGAGCCCGCTTTCCGTTGTATCAATTCTGCCCACAGGATGAGTCAAGGGGGGCGAAGTCTCCACCGGCCGCTGACTAGAGCTGTGCTAATGAACTCCCATCAACACGCACGGCAGACTAGCTCCTTTGTTGGGATTGCTTCTTCCCGAAGTCCTCACCGCTGCGCCGTTCCTTTGGGACGATTCCTGTCCTCCTGATGACAGCCACTTTCGGCAGATGTCCGGAAACAGGTTTTCAGCTGGGGGGCCCCCTTTAAAAACGGGAGGCGTCGTCGCCGATGCTGACTGCTGCTGTGACGACAATTGGGCTTGCCCGTCTGGTTTTGGGCGAACCTTTACCCGTTTTTCACAAATCTGCCAACGACTCACTGGAACTCACATCACTCCACAATTTCCTGAATGGCAAATAACACTTTTTGGTCGCGAATTTCCACTCACAAAACGAAACTTTTGGGGCGAAAACAACTTCCAGCTTGGTTCAGTGACACTCGCTCAGGAGGCAGGCGAGACAACGGCGGTGATGGTAGCGCTTCCTCGCAACAGGAACTCGGCTCCGTTAGAGGCGTTTCCTCCAGGACTGAGGCGGCGGCGACTTGGAGCTCTGGATGGTGCTTCCCTCCTTTTTGGCAGGGCTCCGGTTTGTTGTTTCTAGATTCTCCAAAAAATTCTGTTGGGAAGAAAGGAAAAGCCCTCAAGCAAACCTCTGCCAGCTACTACACTCACGGTGCGGAACTCAACACTGAAACTACAATAAAGAAACTTCTTCGCTCGCTGAGCGGCGACTACTGTTGCCGTCTCACTCCATCCGAAGCGCTAGAGCAAGGAAAGATATACAGACGACGGGGAATCTAGGAAATTTTTGACTTCGGCCAAGTTCGTACTAATTTCCCCTATTTGAGGAAATTCTCTGTTTCGAAAATATTTTAAAACTGACTTCTTCATATTGCGATTTAACCAATTTCACCTTTTAAAAACCAAAATGATATTTTAAATATTTAGCCTTTTGTTAAGAAAAGAATTAATTTACTTTACTCCGAACATATCCACATAAGTTATTTGCCTACTTCGCCTATTACCCGACAGATGCTTATTCTGTTTAACGAAATTGATTCGAAATAAACCGCGCCAAAATATCGACATTATAAGAACATTTTTAAATTTAAAGCACACCAGAGAAACAATTGCATATTGCTGTTCTGTGAAAATCTCTAAATTCAAAATAAGATAAAATGAAAACGAAGTAAAAAAGCTAAATTAAAAAATATCCTGACGCAAAAGCTGGATATACATGACAAAAGGCGCAATTTTACATCAGCACCCGACACATTTGGTCATTATAAAAACGGCCGGCGTGTTTTCACATGCCCGTTACTAAAAATTACCTTACTATTTTTTTTTTAAGGTTTAATTGTCAAAGACATGTTGGTAAATGAAATACCATAACAAAATTTGCCTAGACAATTTCTACCCAGTTTTTTTATATGCAAAAAGTTATGCATTTTAATATACGAGGTCTGTTCAAAAAGTATCGCCAGTTTTGAATTTCCGCGGGCTACGTATATTCGATTTTTATGTGGCGGTTTTTTTCCATTTTTTAGAATAGGCAAAAATCGAAGACGAGCCAAAAACGTCCAAGCAAAATGGATGTCAAAAATTAACTGAACATTCAAAATAGCTGAGCATAAGTGAGACACATGAGTACCAACATAACGCCAGAAAAAAAAAATCGAAAACCAAATATACGTGGCCAGCGGAAATTCAAAATTCACGATACTTTTTGAACAGACCTCGTAAGTAAAATTCAGCTTTTAAGTTTTTGATAAAATCAATTGCAACTTCCAAAATATATAAATTAAGCTCAAGAAAAGCTGGTTAGTAGTCCGACGATTTCATAATCAGGCATAGGTAGAAATACAATATTACTAATTTTTAGCATTTATCAAGTACCTCTCCCAAAATTACCGTCAGCTCTCCAGCTGTAACTGTAAATACAGTAAGTATAAATTAGTTCAAACTGAATCGTTTAATTCGAGGAATCTGTTGAATCTATCCACTTTTTTAAGAACAAATTTTAATACACCAAATGTAAACAAAAAGTCATTCTGGATGGTGGACTTATTACCAAATCCTACCTATCTATTCTTGCAATGAGAAATGAATAAGCAGCAATAGCACTGAGCTAGGACATCTTCTTTCGTGCCTCTAATAAATTGGTTGATGCTTAAGACAGGAGGTATTCAACCATATTCTTTATTAAGTTAGCAATGTAAAATTTTGATAAACTTTAAAATATATACTGGGGGAGTAGTAACGGTTTTAACAACTTCGTTTTGGATTTTTAAGAAGTCGTAACACTAAAAACGATGAGAAACAATGACTTATGTTGTGCATTTAAAATCTTGAATTGCTTTCTATGAAATAAGCACTTGCAATAATTTTAAGATTCCAAGTGTGCATACAAAATCACCGAAAAGAGAATAGTCATAAACGATTATATTAAGTATTTTATTAAAGCATCCGAAATATATCAATTTCGATTGTTTATTATAAACAAATAAAATTACGGATTTAAGTTAAAGCAAAATTCTATATTTAATTTCTCAAATCGACTGAGTCGCAATTATTCCAAGGGATATCAAATAAAAGTAGTGTATTCTTTTCGGAGCAATTAATTTTCGAAGTAAATATAATAAAACAAGACAAATATTAAGCATTTTGCTCTATAACAAAATTGGAAAGTAGAGACCAAGGAATCACCCGCTCACTGTTGTTGCGTTGAGTTTCCATTCCATGTGTTATTTTCGTCATCAGAATCTCTTTGGTCCCGAAGCCTATGGACGTTTGAACCACCTATCCTACGATAGGGAATTGGATTTCCCCCAACCTTAGAGTCGGTTGAGGTTGATGGAAAATCATTTACCACGCCATTCCCTGAAAGTTTGTCCAAGCTACGTTTCTTTGCCCTATTAATAAATCCAGTACAATAAATCTTTGTAAAATTACTTCAAAACATACAATTCTTGGTGATCTACAGCTTTATCGCTCGTACGTTTTTGAGCTCCAGTTGATACAGAGGAGCCTATGGGAGGCTTTCTGCCGCCGAAAAATTCTTTTATATAGTTAAAAGCTGCGAAGAATGGCGACAGTAGGCCCCAGAAGATTGAATTGAAGATGTTCACTACACCCCCAGATCTGGCGACGACCGCAGCAGGTCCAGAGTTAACGCGAGTGATCACAAGTATTACAGCCGTGGGGCAGAGGCTGAGTTCACTAAGTGTCTTTTTATCATCCTCGGCAGTGAACTCCTTCCGAGGGAATGCTGTCGCCAAGGAGAACTCCCTAATACCAGTGCCTTCGAGCAAAGTACCTTTCACATAATCCCTAACCATCTGGAACAAATCTGCACTTTTAAATGTGTGCATGTCAGACTCGCCATCTGGCTTTTTAAATTGAATTCGCGAGGAATCAAAATTTTCTTGATTAGGCCTTTGCACTGGAACGGGCTTTGGAGTAGCCTGTTCTGGTTTTTGGGGGGAAATTTGCCCAAATTTTTGGGCACGTTCTGCTTTATCGCTAGCGATTTTCTCCAAAATCCTTTGCCGTGCTGCCTGCTCCTCTAGTTTTCCCTTTCGGATATTGTCCTAAGTAAAAGATGTAATGTAAATTTGGTCAGCATAAACACGCTCACTTACCTTTAATTCCTTCAATTCGTGTTCATGCTGCCACGTCTTCAATGTTTGCATGTCTTGTCCCTCCTTGCGTCTTTTAATCTCTTTTTCGCGTTCCAGACGGGCTTCTTCAGCTTCTTTTTCTTTACGTTTCTCTTCTAATAATTTTTTTGCTCGGCCAACTTTTTCTGATATTTCATCCGGTTGCTCAACAATAGAACCTTCTTTAGAATTTGGTTTTGATTCTTCTTTAAGCTGAGATTCTAGTTTAGATTCTGGCGTAAAAACTTCTTTAGATTCAAGCTTCGATTTTTCTTTCATAGGTTCTGGCTTCGATTTTTCTTTCTTAGGTTCTGGCTGCGATTTTTCCTCAAATCCTGGATTCAATTTTTCTTCAGGCTCTGCCTGAGACTTTTCTTTCGATTCTGGCTTAGATTTATTTTTATTTTCGATAACCACTTCCGAAGATTTAGATACCGTAGCTTCAGGTTGCTCTTTCGGTTCCTCTATCTTATCTGTCTTCCGGTAACAAACTTCTCCCTCGCAAACTATAGCAGAACTAGAAGCTGTTTGCTCATCTATTTATTTTGTATAATCAAAATTAGTTGAAAATAATCCATTCAAATTTCACAAAAAACTTACTTGAAATGAAATTTGCTGAAGAACTAGCCGCAGATGCTCCTGGAATATGTTTCTCGTCTACCTTCAATCCGGCTACAGTAAGAACTCTTTCGATTTTGCTGTCCAATTCATCTTTAGAATTCACCACTCCTGTGGCTATTTCAATGGGAGTTCCATTTTTGCCAATGAAGAACATTGAGGGCAGAGGCACTAGCTGATCTTTAAAATTTGAAGTGAGTTTAATTAACATCAAATTTTTTATTAGTGGCTATTTGAGAATTAAGTTAATCTCCTAAAATCGCAAATACGTATTTTTAGCGATACAAAAAAAAGCACTGATACATTTTTAATCGATGTATTGCGTAAAATACTTCTACTCATATGAAAACTTTGAAATCGATGTTTTTTTATTACGCTGGTCATTTTAATACATCAATCTTCTTCTTTACTCAGAACGTGGTATCATTACACTTACTAGTTTATTTTTATTTACACTTTGCCAAATTCGAAGTCATTAAGGACAGAATTTCAATGAAAGTACCATCAAAAGAATAAGTACACAAATCATATTTAAAATTTGTAGTTATAGAAGGTAGGGAAATACCAAGCTATTAAATAGTAAAATGAAGAACTCATAATGTAGCCAAATACACTTGTGCTCATATAATTAAGTTGAAATTCATAAAAATCATATTTCCTACAATATTTTTTTCTAGTCCTCTTTATATACTTCTGCTCTTATAATTCTTAACACCGCTAACTCTATATTTCTGTGGTATTTTGTTGATTTGATCTGGATCTGGAATTTTGTTTTAAATTGAATTTATTAAATTGTTACCTATAACAAAGTTCCAACTTGCGAAAAACACATCGAAATACAATGATTTCTGCCCATTTAAACTTAAGTCGTGAACTGAAAAAATTATTGGATCCAATTTTTGATGAAAACTGGGCATAATTTGTAGCTCCTTTCAAAAATTTTGCCGCAAGTAACCAAATATCAATTCAACACAAAATTTGCTGTAAAATTTGATAAAGATCACATCCTCAAGAAATAGCTAATATTGATTTTTTTTTCGATTTCACTAATGCATGAATTATTATCCAATACAATTTAAAACGTACTTGCTTGTATATAGATAGCGATGAACTATAGCATCTGGCTCAATATTCCTGGTCGGAGTTTAGTGATTTTCTTACAGACGTTTATTTATAAGTAAGAAACAAATTCCTTAAAGGCTTGTTTAATAGATACAAGTCCTTCGACTCATTGACATATGGAAATCGGAAGTAATCATGTATTTTGCTCTCATCAGTGTCCAATTGTTTCCAGTAAGGTTACATACAATTATAATTAAATTATTGAGTTTAAAAGAAACAAGTTCACTATTTTCCTGGTGAAATATTATATTGGCGTTGTTGTATTTATTATTCTATTCAATAGAGATGTGGGGAGATGTGGAACATGGACTAACATAAGAAAAATTATATGGGACAGGAATAAAAGGCTATACAAATCCAATCCATTTTTAACAACTTCCGAAATAGGAGCACAAATGAAACAATTTTATGTCAGAATATTTGCCCAAACCTTAGACAATAACTACACGAAAATAATAAAAAGAAATGTAAAATAAAATAATAATAATACGCGGCCAATATCAGACCAAATCCAAACGTATTAAAAAAAAAATTATTATATTATAGGTTCTAGGTTCAAGTGGCTGCCAAAAGAAGGCACACTTAGGCCAAGGTAGGCCCGTTGTGATACCACGTGGGACGAAGCCCCCAATAACTAACCTTCGAACCATTTGGACTCTTTAATAAACTGCTCCAGGCTTTTAATCCTGACGGAGCTCAGTTCCGACAGATCATTAAAGAAAGTGGAGCCCAGGCTCCGATTTCTCCGCACCGCTAGTGCTGGGCATTGACACAGGAAGTGAAGGATGTTCTCTTCCTCTTCCTCATTGAGGCAACTTCTGCAGAAGTCATGCGTGGCCACCCCCATCCTATTGGCATGTTTGCCGATGAGACAGTGGCCCGTAATGACCGCTACTACGTTGCTGATAGCGGCTCTCTTGAGCGAGACCAAGTTTCTAGACCTGTTGCGGTCGAAGATGGGCCAGATAACTCTGGTCGTTGCGCAGATGGGCTCATTTCTTCACCTGCGATTTGCAGTTGCCAAGAAGGACTCTTGTATGGTCCGCTTGCTTGATGCAAGCGGAGCACCCGGCTTAAGAGTGATATCCTCAGCGGGTAAGCCTGTGCCAAGCCTCGCGAGCTCATCCGCCCTGGTGTTATTATATAATATTAATACTGCAAGAGTACTTAAGGACATACTCCGAAAATCAAAATTTTTGGATAACCCTTTGGAATAATGAATCCAAGTTTAATGTGTTGGGAAACGAAGAAAGACTTTACATTAGGCATCCTCCATTAATAAAATTAGGCCCAAGGTACACAAAAAAAAACCTTTAAACATGGTGTGTCGTTAGTAATGATGTGGGGATGTTTTACCTCATCTTGGCATTGGTAGATGTAGATAAATGAACATTTCGAAAACAATTTGCACTCACCCTTGGTGTTTCAACAAGATAGCGACCCGAACCACTGTATTCGGATCATTAAATCTTGATTAGAAACCAACGGCACAAAAGTTCTGAAGTGATCTGCGCAAAGTCTCGATTTGAATACCATTAGGACTCATACAATTTTGATGATTTTTAAAATAACATACAAATGTCAATACGTTTATTTTTCATCAAAATCGTATACTAAAAAACATTACTGTCTATAGTAATTATGGAATCATTCGATAGTGCTTAATACGCCTACAGTCGTTTCTTTCATTATTTACTTTCACATTAAGATGGACTAATAGATAAAATTGAGATTTTATGACATAAGAAATGACCTTATACCGATGCAAAAGTTACAGATTGGCCCAAAGTTGTTTTGGAAATAAATTAAAAAGAGAACTTGGCCGTGACACTTCGTAAATGAATGCTGATTCATTAAATATCTAAATCAATAAATTATTTTATGAATATGTTGTTGCTTCCGACTGGGAAAATTTTAGAACATCTGTGGTGCAATTCAAATTTCAATAAAACTAAAAGATCGATAACGATGATTAAGAGTCCTTGAAGACTATGAAAAGCTTTCGTAAAAATATCCCTGAGGTTAGCAACGCTTTCAAAACCTGGGTGCAATGAGTAATAGGTCAATGGCTTTATTTTGCTTTTATTCTACTCCTGAATCCCAAAATCTTCCTTCCCCTTCCGTACTTACAAATCTGAGCAAATTGCATGTAAGCCTCACTGCCGCCTTCAACCCGTACCGCAACGAAACAGTCGCTCTCCAACTTCCGTTTGATAGTTTCATCATCTATGAATTTCCTAAGTTTCTCGGATAGTTCATCTTTTCCTGCAAGAAATTCGGGAATGACGTGTTTCTGGGCCGGAAGAAATCTCACACTTACCCTCAACGTAGACGACGAAAATTGCATTTTTCGCCTTTGACAGCGCCACGGCCTCGGCGATCGATCCAGAAAACCAATTCATACCGTTGCCCCTGATGTTTTGGCGATTTTTGCGAATTATCCTTTTAAATCTGTTGTGAAATGTCGACAACTTCGTGCGAATTTTTCTCTGCGATACGATGACAACTTCAAAAATTTATGCACAGTGAATTCGTAATGTCACAACATTCACAATGATGATTTTAGTTTTGTGTTTGGATTGCCGACTGCACTCTCGGTTTTTGACTAGGCTGACTTTCGTAATAACTGGACCAACAAAACTCGCTTTAAGAAAAATAACAAGAGTTTACTCACAAAATCAAAAATTCAATTAATTTTATAAAACTAAATATTATAGTAGACTAATTTGCTCCTACCTTTTATTTGGTAATATATGCTGGTTTGCGTCTACGGTTTACGGAACCAAAAATAAATAAAAACTGTTTTGAAATTTCGAATTTTTCGTTAATTAAAAAAAACGGGTTATTGAAATGTGAAACACTTAGGAATTATAGAAAGTTTAGAATTTGCAAAACTATACAAATAATTATTGATCGAAAGCAATTTTATCAACTAGCTGCAGCAGGATTCATTCTTAGTTTTGGGAGTGCTATAAGAGAATAATTTTTGAAACAAACAAATATGGCCGCCATTTCTGTCGCATATTCATTTTTTGTATTTTCATTTTATTTTCATCTCAACCAAAGATCATCTAATACAAGATGGTGACACTGGTAACATTTTTTCGGCCTTGCTCTCATTAGTCGACCGGGCTTGCAGATTTTGCTAAAAGTAAATAGTTATAAAGGGTAAATCCACAGTGAAAAAATGTAAATAGCCCGCATCCGTGTATGCCTCTGCCTCTGCCTCTTCTCCATTCTGGATTCAGAATTTTCCTATAGTTGTTTGAGAATTAGAGAGCAAAACCGTATGTATTTACAAGCCGTGTGTTCTTGCATGTGTTCGTAAATGGTCAGACCAAAGATCATCAAAAACAACACTCGTGACATTTTTCCGTATCTTTTTTCGACCTTGATCACCGTCCTTGCAAATTTTGCTAAAAGTAGATAGCAATAAAGGGCTCACCTATTAGAGAAAGGCAAAAATTTAGGGGGAGGCGGAACGAAAATTAAAATCACGTTTCTCTCAAGCTCGTCCCGCCTTTAAAAATGCACAGTGAACAAATGTGAACAGCCCACATCCGTATATATGCTCTGTGCTATGCTGCCTGCTTTTTCCCCATTCTCGATTTAGAATTTTCCTACACCTGAGCATTGTGTGGGAACAGCACTTAAGTGCTGTGGATGAGAATTTTTGGCTGCCTATTCTTATCTCTTTTGTTCTTATTGGAATGCCGATAAGACATGGGAAGCACTAGTTCTTTGCTGCTTTATCTAATGGGATAATTTTTCCCAGGCTGCTTAGAAATTGCATATGGGTTAGAGCTTTGGGCTTGTATAGAGAGTGTCACATCGTGTACTTGATGACTTTGTGGCCTAACAGTTCGCGACATTTATTCCAAATCGTATGGCGGTGCAATGAAATCGCCAGAAAGATTAAATCTCACCGGATTTTTTGTATTCTAGGGGCATTTCGGTTCTATAAAATAAAAATCACAAGGACCATGAATTTCTGGCGAAAATACAATAATTTGTCGGTTCTTCGGAACCAAGTGCTTTCCTGTCTTGTTTGTCCTGTTCAGTTGGATTTAAACTCAAAAATTTCTTTCAAAATGTGGTAAGATGCATCCAGAATCAAAAAGATAACTTCTTATGGTGAGCGTGAATGAAAGTCGTTTATAAGCTTTAATTTGGAAGCAGCGGCGAATTTTCCCCATGTTTATTAAGTCGTTCCCCATATAACTTTTGGAACTTATTTAAAAATTCAGACCAATTCACCCCATAGATGTGGGCGTACGATGAACCACTTCACGGCTTGTAATTGTATAAGGTTTTGTGCAGGGTGAGTCATAAGTTCTAATTTTTCATGGTATGTACATCATTATTTTGCTTTTTCCTTTTGATTTAATCTACGCAGTGACATTCAACTCCTACCAAATATCGACTACAACTTAAACATGTGGAAAGTTCGCGGCAGCTTCTAAACTAAAGTTGTAACTAAGATGTTATCCTTTTAATTTGCGATATTTTTTACCACATCATCAAAAAAATTATGTAAAATTTTTGAGTTTAAATCCAATAAAAAAAAACTTAAAAAACGTAAAGTATACGACAGGAGAACATGGTTTAGAATAAATATTGGGGACTGTCAGACCACTTACGCACACATGCAAGACGCCAGTTCACTGCTTTTAAATTACAGAAATACATATAAATATAGACCGTTAAATCTCCTGGCTTTAACGTCCGCCAATTTGACAACCTACTGCCTGAGATGCACGAGAGAAGGTGTATCTTATTATTGTTATCGCTGTAAAATTTTGTTGCATTGCAAGAATTAGGGTAGGATAAGGAAATGAGACCAGCCGCCGGGATTAATTTTTGTTTACATTTTGATGTGATCAAATCTATCTCATAATCTATCCTCAATGGATACTCTATAAGAAAAAAGAAATGGCTACGATTGAAGTGAGTCCTCGAATTTAACAATTTCAATTGATAAATGTTGGGTTAAATGGGAAAATGTCAAATTGTTTTTGTGTGATTTAGAGTTCAAAATCTCCACTTGAAAAAAGAGTAAAGTTACTAGCAACATTAAAAAGCCAATTTTAATGCATTTTCATAAACAATTTTGTTTATAGCAAAAAGTGCAAAATTCATCACAATTTCGGAACGCACCTAGGGGCTGTCACTACGTTAGAGAGAAAGAGAGGTTTTGGCTGTACCAATCGGTTCCTTTGGTTGGCCCGAGCATTGTTCTATTATTCAGGGGCTTGCTCATAGTGATGTTATTTCCTTAAATGGACTTGAATTGGTGTATTCACCTTACTTAATAAAAAGATAATATAAACGGTATTTTAATAAAAGTTTTTTTTTATTTTGGATTAATTATTTACAAAAATTTGATAAGCATTCCTGTAAATCCTAAAAATAATTTCAATTAAAATGAGTTTCGTATAACGAAACTTTCCTAAAAGGAAAAAAAAATGAATTTGGAGATGCCGGGCATCGATCCCGGTACCTCTCACATGCTAAGCGAGCGCTCTACCATCTGAGCTACATCCCCTTGTCCAATTTCTTGTCAAATTTTCTATAAAAGTTACGTATCATGAAACGAATTAATTTTAAATATAAACCAATTTCAGTAACGAAATTTTACTTTCTAATTTGATGAAACTTTAAAACAGACTTTAAGGACGGTAAAAAGAATGCTGCTTTAACCGATGAAAAATGAGACGTCATTTTTTTTCCACAATATTATTTACTTTTTGTTGTAAATATCCTGTACGAAAAAGGAATCATATCATATGATCCTCGTAATCCGATTAATTAAAATTTCACTAGTGAGTAGTTCAAATATAAAAACTATCAAAAAATACATCCTAATTTAAAATGTTACTCGAAAATAATATTGAAATTAATAGAACGATACAAGCTCTTGAATAACGTTTATATAGAATCAATGATTACATTATAGATAAATTTTCTTAAGCTATAGTCTCCTTAGTTTAACTGAAATCGGTGAAAGTTCTGATAATATTAGCAAGCAAAATTAAGTGGCAGTTTTTTCTATTGGATTTTTTTTTTGTAAATAAAAATTGTCAAATTACTTTTCATTCTCTCATTCAGAACAATTGAGCTATAAACCACACAAGGCTTTATTTTGGCCATTTTTAAAAAGTATATGTAAAATATAAAGGTTTATCTTAAAATCTTGCAGCACGACTTATTTGAAAGGTGACCCAGGAACAAAGATCATGAAATACTAGATGGGACACTCTCTATACAAGCCCAAAGCTCTAACCCATATGCAACTTCTAAAACTGTCTGGGGAAAATTTTTCCATTAGAGAAAGTAGCAAAGAACTACTGCTTCCTATGTCTTATCTAAATTCCAATAAGAACGAAAGAGATAAGAATAGGCAGCCAAAAATTCTCATTTACAGCACTTACAGTGTAGGCAATAAAATGCAGCGTTTTTTTATCACGCATTTTTAAAAGCGGACCAATCTGTCGGGCCCGCTGTGTGCCTCTGCATCCATGGTGTTAGTGCCGTCCCCAGGCAATGTTCCAGCATAGGGAAATCCTGAATTGAGAATGGGGAACAGGCAGGTAGCACACTCAGAGCATGTATGTATACGGATGCGGGCTGCTTACATTTTTTCACTGTGCATTTTTAAAGGCGAGCCAAATGTATTCGAACGTGTGCGCTGCTCTGGGTGGTGAAACGTGATTTTAATTTTCGTTCCGCCTCTCCCTAAATTTTTGTGTTTCTCTCACGCGTAAGCCCTTTATTACTATGCACTTTTAGCAAACTCTGCAAGGCCGGTGGGCTAAAGGGACCAAGGTCGAAAAAAGATAAGGGACTACGTCACGAGTATCCCATCTAGTAATTCATGATCTTTGCCCAGGAAATCTGAAATGCCATTAACATTAATATATATTTAATAGAACATGCAGAATAATACAACAATAGTAAAATAATAATAATACTAAAAAGATTAAATAAAAATTAAATTGAAAAAATTTTTAATAAAAATTACTTCTTATATTTGTGAATGTTAAAAATGTCAAAAATTAAACTGATTAATAATAGTACTTAAAAAATAGGTACGCGATTTAGATTAGGAAAAAAAAAGTCAATATCAATTTGCTGCCACTACTGGACAAAATTCAGGTAATATTGTATTTATTTAATTTATAAATTTACCAAACAAAGCTTATATAAAATTAAAACGGTAACAAGCATTCCCCTACATATCCTTTAAGTTACTGTGGTAAGTGAAGTTAAAAAATAGTTACTATTGCATTTGCACAATATTTCGCATACTGGCACTTAATTGAGATCAGACAATTTAACTCTCAACCAATGTTTTTGTAGGGTATACAATTTTTTGCCTTTTAGGGAAATCCCACGGTTTAAAAAAATATAAGTGGAGGCGACCTAGTTCTTGCACTCTAGTTTTCCGATAACTGATTAATAACATCAAGATTATCGCTCCACATATATTCAGGAACAGTAAATATAAGGTATGCTGTGGGATATCACTGATGAACGAAATTTACATACCAAAAATAAAGTTATTTAAAATTCATAATTAAAAGAAGTCTTCTTTTCAAATGAAGTTAAAATACGAAACACTTGATGTGCGAAATTGGCTGGCATTTGAATTGTTTATACATTTTTCGATTTATCAGTACTTTTATGTAGTAATCCCAATGCGACATGCATAAAATATGGTTCCAATGATCTTACAACTATAAATAAAATATTGCTTTAAGAGAGATAGGTAAATTAATCGTTCTTATGTTGAAATTCCCATGAAGAACTTTTCTCTTGAAAAGGTCCTCAGTGTATCTGATAAATTCCAAGAATACCCATCGAAATGATAAAATTGAAAATCGATGTTTTCGGGTGAATTGATTTAGCGGTAACAGCGAGTGCGCTCTTCAAATTTAATGGCGCGTAATGAGCAAGCTATCATTTGTCATAAAGCAAATTAGGTGAGTTAGCCGATTGAATGCATCCGCTTTAGGGTATGGAGAGTACATATGAATTATCCGATTATCTGGTGATGC
The DNA here is from genome assembly GCA_963969385.1 of Philonicus albiceps. Classification (NCBI taxonomy): domain Eukaryota; kingdom Metazoa; phylum Arthropoda; class Insecta; order Diptera; family Asilidae; genus Philonicus; species Philonicus albiceps. The sequence goes on along the minus strand of OZ017772.1, from coordinate 44,898,494 downwards.
GATAACTTTAGCATTAAATTAATTGATTAATGGAAATCAACTAGCACTTGCTGCCTGAGGGGTATGTAAAACATTTTCGATGCATTTACATTTAGAGACCTTTACGTTTGCTTATATTTGGCTAGCTTTCATAAAATGTGGTTTCATCTCTTTATTGAAATAATTCCATTGACACAATACTTTTTAAGGTATCTACATTTAGAAAAATTTAATGTTGAAAATCTGTTAATGCTTCCACCTAGTTTCTGTAAATAATTCTACACAAGAACTAAAAATTCAATTTCCTAAAATGCGTGCTTGTCATTATTGATAAATTAGAGAAGATTTACTTTTACCTCGTTTATTTAAAAGCTGGAAACATCTCTAAATTAAGGTATTTATACAATTTGTATCGAAACTTTCTTTGAATCTGTAGAAAATCGAAAACCAGAAAAACACATCCACAAAGAATTGGATCCCAGATTAAGCAAATTATGGGTAGCTATGTATATAAAAATAAATTTACAATATTTTGATTTCAAATATTCAGATATACCATAAATTTGTATCTTAAGGGGATATTCTAGTTTGAAAATTATTTTTTTTTATATTTCCTTTTAAAAATATTCAGTTAAAATATGTTTTTTTATAATTCAGCATCTCGGCAGATAAAGAAATGTTAAAAAATCGTTTATTTCATACAGCTAAATTAAGGAACCTCCGTCGGAGCTACTTAAAAAAGTTATAGTAAATATAAAAGAGTAAATTATGTACATAACTTATATGAACAAGAAGTAGAAGATAGAGCATGAGACCAAGAATAGATCCTTGTGGAACATCGTGCTTGGAAACAAATTCATTGATTAATTTTAATGTAATTCTAAAAGAACTCAGTGTCATTTTGTAATAAGGGTAATCTCGTTCTTCGGCCGTTAATGTTCACTTGTCTTCGGTGGAGCAGTGAAGGTCTAAACACTTTTAAATTTTTAAATGTAACGTCAATTCGAGATGTTTGCCCTATTTTAAAGGAACTTTATTGTGCAAAATGTACTTCCTCGACTCAGTCCCATCCGCCGCCATTTGATCGCAACTCTCCAAATGGAAATTGCTCACATTTGTTCGACTTTTCATGTCGTGTAGTGTGGGGCTCCGGATCCATTCATTCTGTCCACCATTTGTGTAATGCTCCTGCTGATGGAAGTTTCTGTCCACTTAAAACTTTTTCATAGGGCTTTAGGGCAGCTGTAAAATAATTTTTAAACTTTCTACTGGGAATGGCGGAAATTAATGACAGGGTTTCGCTGGCGTAATTGGATCCCCAGCACAGGAGCAGGTCCCTGCTGCTCCCCTTGTCGTTTTTCCTGTTTTTATTTCAATTTCAGACAGAAGGAGGCATAACAGAAATTGCGCCTATGTGGATAAATTATTTGCATAAAATGGCATGCTACTAATTTTGCGTTTTTAATACCCAACCAACGTGAGTACAATTTTTATTTTATTTTATATGTATATTTAATTTTTAACCGGAACAGTTGGTTAATGCCCTTGTGGAACAGATGTCAGCGCCACCGTAGCGAGGGTGTATCATCGCTACACGCAAATCTTTCCACCAAATAAAATGTCGCCAATTATTCGCTAAAAAGTTGTAATTGAGAACATTTTGCATATTGCCCGCTTGGGCTCTTTTGGCAAAAGTGCGCCGCAGCAATAAATCAAAAATATTCAAGGGGTTTCGGGGGAACCACCCGGGTGAGCATGAAATTGGTGGAAATTGGCAGTAAGTGAAAGTCGTCGAAGAATCGAAATTTAGCTAATGGGCTCGGGTGGTTTCTTGAGAAGGGGATTTGGGTAACCAGCCACAGGGAACTTATTCCAGGAGGGAGGACGGGAATCAATTTAGGTTATTAGCTTGTAATGGCCAACCATTCACCGGAAAATTGACGACATATGGGTATAAACAAGGGTGGGACTACGGGTCGAAGTCCTGATGCATTCCCTGCGAAAATGTTAACCTGTTAAGCGAATTCTGTGATGCAAGTGCTTAATGTGGTTAATGGGGTACTCCGAAGGGGACAACATTAAACTGGCTATGTCAGCATTGATTAACTTTAAACTAAAAATTAGCTCTCATTAGTAATCAACTTGTGTTGATTAATTGAATTTTATGGATTCGATTTTACTGATTTTATGAACTAAATTTTTTTATTTTTATATAAAAACTATGCTTTTTTGTTATACATTGAATAAATATTTTCGATTTTGAATCTTTATAGCAGCGAATTTATTGTTTGCGCAGCAACAGCATGTTTTTGTTGAACAAAAGGAAAAATGCATTACAATTTGCCAATATCAAATTCAATAAAATCAAGAAATCAAAAAACGTAAAAATCGTATCTTGAGATAAAAAAATAAATGTTTTTTCACAGATTCATTTTTATGTATAAGCCATACTTAATAGTCGTCCCTAACAAGCTTAGTAATTTTTAATAATAAACAGGTTTGTTTTACTCCGTACCGCATTAAGGGTTATGGGAACTCTCTAGGTAGTCGAAATCACCCAACTCCCAGAGAATTATCTGTAATATGAGCTCAATTTTACAAATCTAAAACTTTAAAACTAACTAAATTACAATTGTTTTGAAATCTTCATTTTAAGAAAATGTAGTGTAATTTTAATACAAGAAAAAGTTTAGGTTAAATAATTCTGGTAAAAACTTAAGAACAAAACAAAAACAATAGGTTGAATTTAAAAACTTCATATGAAATAATTTTAACCTTCCTTTTTATTACTTGATGATTCAACATTTACAAAATTAAAAATGCCCCATAATGCGACATAATTTCAAATATTTATTCTTCCAAAAGGTTCCAATAATAAAAGACTTAGAAACTGAACCTAAATTTTAGTTTAGTTTGAAAACAAATTTAATTATCAAAAAAAAAAAATTGGTTGTCTGTAAAGTCGTTTTACGATCGAAGTTTACGTGACAACGTCTTATTTGTTGTATAAGTTTATTAAAACAAAGGATTAAATGAAGATTAAAATTTTATTAAATTTATAAATCACGGATTTCGTTTTATTTAGTTTTATATAATACAATACAATACATACATAAATTTGCAATACCTTAAAATTACATAATCTTCACCGAAACTCAACTTTGTCCAATCTGGGTAATTCTGTTAAGGATAGGACGATGATAAGAGAAATATGAAATGAAAGGAAGTGTTTCTGCTGTGATGTGCCTCGCGAAAGTCAAGTCGATGGTTGTACCTTTTAACGTAGTTGACTTGGAAACATTTGATAAGCAGTCAAGATTAAACGTTTCTTTTATGAATTTGAGAAACGCGTCGTCAGTCTTCACGTTCTTGTTGAAATCACCACACAGAAGAATCGGTATATTCGAATCAACTTGAAGGTACGGGGGCACGTATTGGGTGTTGTGAACGTACGGACCAAGTGCTTGCCATAGTAACATTCCAATGTCCTGCATGCTAGCTCCTGGATGAATATATACAGCGCCGAGCATAAATTTGAAGGTAGTGTCAGCGGTAAAGCAAGTAACTTCAGTCAAGCACACGTCACCCGAGCAGACACCGGTCTTGCGAGTCAGAAACGCTCGAGTGAAAGAGAGACACAAGGCAGACACCGGTCTTGTTAATAACAGGGCAGCTCTTCTTTTATTTCGTGTTGAAAATTCTTCTCTACTGCTATTTGTTCATATTTTAGAGCCCTTTTGAGACATATTTCCCATAGACAAAGCGAGAACTATTTTAATAAAACCTATTATGGTAGATTGGTGCATATTTTTACTCAACACCTCATAAAATTCCTGATATGGAGTTAAACAATTACGCAATTCTTTTCCAAATTTTAAACTTCTTGACGTATTAAGATCGTTTTTAAAGAAGAAATTTTCCAGTTCTTTAGCCAGCACAATTCCTATACCTATATCATTTCTTATTAAGGTTGAAACTGGTTCATCGCAATCACTTTCACTTGATATGGAATTAATCAACACTTCTACCAATCAGCCATTAATTCTTCACGTTCAGTTGTAATCATATCATCGAAAACTTCTCCTCCTACTTGATGTGCCAATCCTGTAATATTTGAATATGCATTCTCTAATATTGCTCGCTCAAAACCACATCAGGCCAGATAGCTTTCCAACACGCATCTAATGTTGAATGTTTTATATTTGCAAAATGTAATTTTATTATTTGCAGACAATTTAAAATTTTAGTTTTTTTGCATACTTGAATCACTAGGGTGTCCCGGAGCGTTGTTTAGCAGTAAAAGAAATTTGTAGTTAAAATTTGTTTTCTTCATATTAACTTCTATAGCAGGAACAAATTTATCGTAAAATCAATCTCTAAATAATGCCGCTGTGACCCACGAGTACTTGTTTGCATTCGAATATACAGGTAAATTTCTTTTATTCAAGCCTTTCATGGCTCAGGGATTTAAAGCACCTTTAATAAAGGCAAGGCTTAAAGGTTTCATCAAAAAATCACCTCAGGCATTACTACAGAATAGAACAATTATTCTATCATTGGATAAATTAAATCTCCCAGTTGATCTTTCTCTTTGAGATAGGTATGTCCTGCGTGGCATTTTCTTCCAAAGAAGTCCTGTTTCGTCAGTATTAAAAATTTTATCTCGAGTATAAACACCTTCTTCAATTATTTTTGGCTAGCTCTTTTGTATATTCTTTAGCAGCCTTCTTAACTGAATCCATTTCTCTTTTTACTTTAATATTATGTAACCAATGTATTTTTTTAAACTTCCCGAACCATCTTTTGCTTCCTGAAAACTTAACTGTTTAACTTGAAGATGATATTCTCTGATATTAATGAAAATTTTAACTGCCTTTAATCTTATAGCATTACAGTCTGTTGGCATTTTCTTTTGCATGTTATCTCCATAGTACAACTCGTACATAAGAATTGGGTTTTAAATTCACCGAAGATCCTGCTATCACGCCCGCTATAATTTTATTCTCATTTTTTTTAAATTGTTCTTATCGTTGCTTCGTTTAATTCGAAATGTTTTACTGTTGAGATTGAACCTTATCCGATCCTGAATTTATCTAATACATACTTTAATCTTTACTTCTAAAGAAATTATCTTTCTCTTCACACCTTGTTTCGTGGGAATTGTAGGCATAATAAATTTTGTAAGAATTATAAACAAACAAACAAATTGATTTATATAAAATGAGAAATAATTCTCTTTATTAAATTATCAAAACTAGATACTAATTCTTTTGTAAATCGACAGGTACCTTTTGAAACACTTTTGAAGCCTATTTTGAAACTCAGTCAATAAACTGAACATTTGTCAACTTTGGACTTCGTCTTTTCTCAACAAAGAGCCCAAAACCCACTTAAATTAACAACAATGCAACATTTAATTCTTTCCACTATGAAGTCACTCCTGGCGTGACAAAACTATTTCTCCGTAGAACTGTTAAGTTACCTCTGGCGGGACCCTATATACATATAATAATATAAAACAAATTAGTGAGAAGGAATTTTATTTAAAAAACGCTTTGAAATTATGTGTATGCAATTATTTCATACCTAACATGTGATATAAAAATCACAAAAATTAAATCAGAGTTGCCCGAGAACCAACTAGGAAAACAATTATAGTGTCAAGGGTTAAAGCCTACTCAGTTTAAAATTTCAAATTCAACGACTAATGAGATCAGAATTTGTGTACTTTTTTTTAATTTCAAATTAGGGCGATTGTTTTAAAAAAATTGTTTTTTTATTATTGTGACCGTGTTAAACTGAAAATTTGTATAATATAAATGGAAAATTTGTTCAGTCGTGTTAAACCCAAACCGTGCGAATGGAGGGTTAGGTGTAATGCATGCTGTAAGTTAATGAAAAATACGTTAAAATATAATTTCATGTAATCCTCGCAACAAGTTTATAGTTCCCACGGCAGCAATGCACGCGCGAGACCCATCGTGTCATCCGGACACCCTCTACCGGCGTGCGATCACTCACCTGTGCTCGCGGCACGTTTTACTGACACCGCGTCTAGACCTGGGCAAGTGTACAGCAGTAATTAGGCTTTAAGAAACAATTGCTAATTCATTCTGTGTAATCTTAAGCGACAATAAACGGTTGAGCCGCAGAGCTCATTGCAAAAATGAAATTGTGTTTTTTTTCTTCTAAATTCATGATAGCATACCTAGATATGCAGTTTATGATACAATAAAATTAAAAAAAACATGAATGCTTCTCCTAATTATGTAAAATCTTCATGAATTTCCCTTCAATCATCAGATACTTTTATTTAACGTTGAAATTCAGATCAAATAGGTCATATAAAGTGCTAATTTTATTTTAGTGCTGCTACTTGAATAATTGTTTTCTTAAAAGAGGCGAATGAAAAACAAAAGCAAATATTTTTTTATGAATTTTAAAATATTTGAATGAGTGGACATGAATTCATAACAGGTGCGATAAATGAAAATTTTATACATACGAGTTTAAGTATAGTTTTTTAAATATTTTAGGTACAATAATAAATTTTAAGATTTTTCTTTAGAAAAAAAAAAAAACTGGAAGCATAATGAAAACGAAGGCATATCAGTGTCTTTATAGTAATTAACTAATTAATCATAGTAATACTCGTAACAGCACCAAAGTGTTTAAAATATATTATAGAAAGCAAAACATTACGATTTTCTTCAAATAACATAAATTCCATGCATCTTTACTTACTTTATGAATTAATGCACAAAGCAGTGGTCTAACCTTACTTAATTCATTATTTTTAATGCGCACATATTGTACAATTACTATTTAAAATTATAATATCAGTTTAAAATGTAAAGTAGTTTCAGCATATTAAAAAACATATAAACACCGTCAAAGTTGTCAAGGTTGCATATACAATTCTGGAGTACTATGAAAATTTAAATGTTTGTATTATTTTATTATTTTCTAAATGGGTAGGTAAGTCTTTATGTTGATATTAAATTGAAGAGATAGAAAACATATTAAAAACTATATTTTGTCTACATTTTCAAAAGTATGCATTTTTCAATTCAATCACGAAATCTACTTGAAATGCAAAAGGCAAGACAATTCAGCAGTACTACCAAATTATAACATCGTTAAAAATTCAGCGCTAATCAGCTTAAGAACTTGTCCCAAAATCATCCTGTAAAATTGACTGTCGTCAGCCCATCCACGCCGACGGGATCCCGATGGAGTGGGGGAGGGTCCACAACTCAGAAAAAAAAGCTTTTACCGGTGGCAAACAGCGAAGAGTTGTTATCGTGCAGATGAGTGTCATGCCATATGAAATGTGTCTGGAAAAGTGGGAAATTTCATTACTAATCAATTTAATCCTCATCTGGGGCTCCATTTAGCCGCTTTCACGGCTCTTGCGCCCCGCCGCTCCACAATTTGTACACAGGCGACTCTCCTCGAGAGTCCTGGCGAAATAGCAAGCTTCTCGGTCTCCTGTGTCGGGCGAGCCCAATAAAAATCGCGGCTCCCACCATCCCCGTTTATGATCCAGGGATTCCCATCTCGGTATACGGGATGCGCCGGCGCTCCGGCACACAGCTGCCAAGCGACCATTTACCAGTCGTGGGTGTTGCTGTTCATCGAAAGGGGCGTGGCTAGAAACCATGATGCGCCACGGCAGGGGAACAATAATTGAGGTAATTAGAGAAAATGGGGATCGCTTAGAGTGACGATGAAAAGTGGAGAAGTCCGCGGGAGAGGGGCGCGGCTCACCAATCCTGGACAGCGCTGCGAATAGAGGAAGTGGAAGCCGGTTGTTTCGTAATTAGAATTCCAGAGGAGCCATTCCCGTTTTTATGTTCCCTTCGGATGATACGTTTAATTACTGCAGTTTATTTTCTAAGTGAGACTAATTAACAGATCCCCTCGAGGAGGGGCCGCTGAAAGATACGTTCGTTAGACGCGGGGAGTGCCGGGGGGAGGTAGAGCCGCGAATTGGGCTCAAATGCTCGTTGGGATATGTCGAAAGCTGAAAATTAGCTTCAAAGCATGGACGTGTTCCGCCGTGATTCAAAATGTTGTCAAATTTTCGTCCAAATTAAATTTGTTTGCCGTTGGCGCAAATATTCGCAGCAATTTAGGTAATTTTCCGATTTTAATTGCTGCAGCACCCCGGGGAGAAACGATCGTTATGGAGCTCATTTCCTTGCTAGGGACATCTACTGAAAATGGCAAAGTTTTTAGGGCAATCGTTCATCTGGGATAATCACGGTGAAATGTCGAAACGAGGAGCAATTCGTTTACGCTAGTGCGCTAGAAGAGAATTGTTTATGAGTGACAAAAACTACGATTTACCTCTCTACAGTCAGAAAATTACCGACATTTCTTTTTCTCTTTTTTATTTGCTTTAATTTTCGTTACAATAAATCCACTAAGACCCTTTAGATAGGGAAGAACGGCATTTGTTATCACAATTTTTTTTAACATTTTTACTTTATGCTTTAAAGCAACCTAAACAATTCCAATTATATTTATGGAACTCATTTTTATGCGTTATTAATGTGATTCTACGTTAAGCAATCCTCTGGACGGCTATAATAAAATACCAAAATTCGTTGTGATTAGCTAGCATGATTAGTTTGTTGTTTGGTCAGCGGCTAAAAGTTAAAAGCTAAAAAAAGTTAAAAATTTGCAAATCAAGACTTTATAGCTAGAGCCAATGCAACTTTCCATTTAGCACCTTAAGGGTCGACCGAACCATTTGCCACCGATGCCATTTGAGACACAACACTCGTTGGTACTTGGAATAACCAGTGAATCCGGTCTGGAGAGATTTAATTTGTAATTATTAATCTAAATACTTACGATTTACTGTAATACGTGCATAGCTTATCATGTTTACTTGTCTTTCATTGTCTACAGGAGATATGAATAGGAAGGAGTGAGGTAAGATGGGATACCCTTAAAATATAAAAGGATTGGCCAATTCAGCTTAGATTAGTATAAAATAAGCAGTTTTTGATAGGCCATACAAATAAGATAAAATAAGAATTAGAATAAGTTCTTATAATATTTTGTAAACAGTTTTTTTTTGTGAGCTTTCGTGTAGAATTACCCTAAAAGGATGCAAATGGAATTATATTTTTTATATCTTTAGGTTTTAGAATGGTGAAAAATTGTATTTACAAGATTATAATACCAAACCCCCCACCAAAGGTGATACTAAACCTCCTTGGGTGAGGCAAGATAGGTCAATATTTTAGTTATTTGAAGGTTTGATCAAAAGGGGTTTTAGTTTACTATGTATTAAACAACGAAATTTTATCAATCATGAAACCTTAAGTACCCTATCTTGGTGTACTTCAGATTAAAACATAGAAACAGTTTGCATTCACTTAAAAGAAACATATATAATTATTTGAGTGTCCTGATGTTTGACACGGGACGATCATGATAAAAATGTTAGCTTTGAAATACAAGGACTTCTACTTTTACAGATAATGACAGATTGAAAAAAATGACGCGCGAAATGTCTACCCTGCTCTCTTCTAAAAATTGGTTAAATTACTGAATATCTTACAGATATGCACAAAATAGCCTCTAATAAATATATACTACTGTGTTCAAAAAGTAAGGTGAATTTTGTTTTAAAATTAAAAATTTTTATTTATTCTTCCAAATCGATTTCGTCCCCCTCAAAACAATCCCCCCTAGCTACAATACACTTATGCCAACGTTTTTTCCAATCTTTGAAGCATGCTAAAAAGTCGTCCTCAGGTATAGCCTTCAATGTGCGTAGCGATTCACGTTTGATCTCTTCAATCGACTCAAAACGATTTCCTCGGAGTGGTCTCTTGAGCTTTGGGAACAACCAGAAGTCCAAGAACCAGTTTTTCGCCAAAAACTCACGAAGAACCAGTGCTGTGTGCGACGGTGCATTATCGTGGTGCAAAATCCAAGTGTTGTCTTTCAATAATTCTTCAGGGGAAGGGTACGCAGTCCAAGATTAAAATGAATAAATATGTTTTTCTTAAACTTTGAGAGGAAGTTGTAGTTGTTGATGTAATGCTCGTCATCCAATTTTCCATTAAAAAACAATACGTCTTGAGTTACGAATAGAATATTAGTGCCTTATTATATTATTGTCAATTTATTTTTCAAAACCCCTTACATTTTCACGATACGTTAAAACTGCTTACAAACATATTTCTGGGATTAATTTGGAACTTTTTCCTCGTTTGATCGAAGTCCATTCCACCAAATTGAGTTCATTTTCGTTTTTGTACGATCTTACTAAACAGCATATATTCAGTCAACCACAGGACAACAGCGAATGCGTGATTTTATATCGTATTTACATTTTTACAATTTAACAAAAATGTTAATATTTTACTAATAATATTTACTCCCCCGCCCTATTGTGAGCTCTAGGATTCGTGTTCTTATTTACTGTAGGAGGACTAACCGGAGTTGTACTCGCTAACTCATCAATTGATATTATATCACATGACACCTACTACGTTGTAGCTCATTTCCACTATGTTCTATCAATAGGGGCTGTATTCGCAATTCACCTATTTGAATCTTATGAAGATATTGAGATAAAAACTGGACAAATGTTAGGAGAGAAAAATAATTTTATAATGAAATATTTTTCATTATTATTACTTTTCGATATAATCTAGTTTTATTATTTGTAACAATATGTTTTTTTATTCTATATATTTTTTTAGTTATATTATTATTAAATTTTGGAAAAACTGAACTTTGCTCGGTGAAATCATAGACGTTTTTCTTACTTACTAATACCCGGCATAAACTAAACTTATATTAGGTCATATTTATGTGACTTAAATGTTGTTCAGCCGAGATTTCCGCAAGACGTTAGTCCAAGCTTAACTCAAGCGTGGTTTTAGGTTGATCCCATCTCTTTCAGATTTTAAAAACTGACAAATTTTGGATGTTCGTTTCAATTGTTCAAATGGTCTTTAAACAGCATTACACGTATGTAATTAATTTATAATAAAAATTATGGAGTAACAAAAAATGTATTGAATATGAGCAAAAACTAAAAGCTTTCAGAAAATTAGAAATTTACAATTTGCACTAAAAATTTCATATAGCTTTTAATTTTTAATTTAAAAATCTCAAATTTGAAGTTCAGGTATTAAATTATTTTAAAAGTATAGTGGTGGTTGAAAAGAAGGTAGGCAGTTATTATTTCAAAGTACATATATAGATATGTATATAATTTTCTTGATATAATTAGCCAACCATTTTAATATACACAAACTTATAAAAATTACTAAATAATGCAATACAAATTAAAATACAAGGTCGCTGAAAAGGTTTTACATTTTTTTGTGGCTTGCTATCATCTTCGCAAGTATCGTATAATAAAACTTTAAAAGTATTATGTTTAAAAAGAAAAGATCTATTAAGATCCCACATCATGGATAAGGTTAAAATTATATGATCAGCGCATATATATATATACATATGGGGATGTAGCTCAGATGGTAGAGCGCTCGCTTAGCATGTGAGAGGTACCGGGATCGATGCCCGGCATCTCCAAGAATTTCCTTTTATTAGAATATATGGTAAAGAGTAAGAATTTCTTAAATTAATGCACAATAAGTAGCGAGAGTTACGGAGACTAAAAGGATTTAATAAAAATAATACCTAATTATCTTTTATAAAAAATTTTTGGAAAGTAAAAAAGAAAAATATGGAGAAGTCATAATTTGTGAGAAATTATTTTAAAGTAAATGTAAATTATTTTTAGAATAATCATCAATATAAAAAAAAATTAATGAAAATAACTACTGCTGGAGATGCCGGGCATCGATCCCGGTACCTCTCACATGCTAAGCGAGCGCTCTACCATCTGAGCTACATCCCCCGTGTATATTTACCGCCCGTTTAAAATTTTCCCACAGGTTTGCTCCACATTCAGGGCGCCTTTTGCTTTTCACCAAGCTAGCGGCCGGCGCGATTGTAAATTTAAATAAAACAGCGGTCAAACCGGCTCAAAAATGCAAGGTGAGCACCAGACCGGCTCCGTGTGTCGCACGTGTACTGCATGCTAACGAGTACGGTATCTGAATCTGATACCTGCTCGAATCTCACAACGCAAATATTTTTACAATCGAACCGCCGATAAGGCTGCAAAAGGTTCTTTGTCCACATCGCCCCGAAATCATGAATAGTATTTGCTGTTAGCTCCACTAGCACTAACCACCAGGTGGGTCTTGGTGTTTTACCTAAAATTTAAGAGTTTTTTTCATTTTACTGAAACTTTAAAGTCGCTCACAAGTCACAGAGTAGAGGAGCTCATCCAATCGGATAAAATAATTTCATTAGTTGCCCAAAACAGCCAGGGGATAGGGGTCTGTTAAATTTCTAAATCGGATTTGCACTTTTAACAATCGAAACAATCAAAAATTCACCTTCGGTGCTATCAGCGGTGGATGAAAACCACCGAAGTGAATAATCCGACAGGGGAGTGGTGACAAATTCGAAAAGAATTCTTGTATTACCCCTGGGTGAAGGGCGGAATGTGAAATGATCACGTAAGCCCTGCAGGTATTATGTGCTTCTGCTCACCTAAGCGCCATATGTGGTGTGATGTGCACCAGGGACCAGGGGCGAAATGATATAGAAAAAGGCGTACACCTAAGATGTTTTTCTAGTGAAATTTAACTCAACGGACTTTGGTAAATCATTTTAATTATTTTTTAGTATTGAATAATTTGATCTGAAAATATTGAAAAGTTCTCGATTAAAACTGAATTTCTAACACATTGTCAAAACCCGGATATTTTATTACATACTCGTACTTTTCTAACTGCGATTTCAGTAAAAGTAACTATAAATTTGTTTTTTCAGTAAAATAACTCTAAAATTAATTATAGTGATATCCGTACACCATCGAATTTCTAGCTGTATACCACTGTAACTCTAGGGAAATGTACAATTTTTTCGGTGCATGCTTATTTTATTTCTTACTTGCAGTTTATGATTCAAGCTCGAAATTCTAAATTCATTCGAATCCCTATTACCGATGATGAGATGTTGAGGTTGTCCAACATTTTAGATGGCTATATTTGAGGACATACTCATTGTCGTACATGGCAGTATGCATACCTAAGTGGTTCTTTAAATAAAACGGCGTTCACATGGGTAGATTAAGTGTTATAACCCCTATAGTTATAGGTTAGTTGGCTCACTTACTAAGTAAAAAGTTGTTAACTGCAATATTAGTTGTACTATGTAGGCACGCTATAGTTTCTGGTGAAATTTACTAAATTTCCAGGAAAACCAAGAGGAAGCAATCAAAAGTTTTTATATTGCTTCCAACTAGCTTCTTTGGAATGCATGTGGAATTTTCAAGGAAATTATGCATCTTAGTGCTACAAAAACGTTCTCAGGCTGCAAAAACATAAACAGCAAGAGGTTTCTTCGTAATGTAATTAAAAGGGGAATAATTCGTTTGTAGCGAAAATTTCATGCATACTACCTTCCTTGGAATGTATTAGGAAACAATTTTTCATCTATAAAAATTACTTATTACATTAACCTTCCCTTTGAATGTCTGACCAAATTCCCGTTGGATATTTATACTTCTGCACCTCCTTGTGCTGAGAACACTTGTCCAAACAGCTAAAAACTAGTCATTTTAGACAACCGGTAGATGCTTGACTAAGAGTAGATATTTTATTCTAAATCAAAGTAAGCCTTGTTTTGATTGCTGATGCCTTAAAAGTAATTTTAAGTGTATAGCCGCGGCAGGAGAACGCAACATCTTCCGTCATCCAGGTTGTCTGCCATAGAAAGCGAAGGGATATATAAAAATGAACTTTGCTAAAATCAAGTGTTGAAAACGTTGCTATCTCCCGGACTATAAAAACCCTGAATAAAAAAGTGATAATAAAAACAGACCAAATCAATAGAAAGCGCTATATATGTAGGTTCAGTTCCTACCAAAAGATTGCAGTTTAATGTAGCTAAATTTGTAGGAGTAGTAGCCAAATTCAATTTTCGTTTGCATAATAATTATAGTTTCAATTTCTACAAAATATATTGTAGGCTCTTATAATAATAGGGCAACATTTATTGTAATCTGTCCATTCACACACTCTTTTTCGTGTATTAATGCATTCATGGCTTAAACATCTAGAAATACTCCCTTACTTTATTCAGAAAAATTATCTTTATTCGAGTTATTTTTAAAATACACAAAGCAAAATCTATAGTGCTGCTAAAATTGCGAATTTACGCTTCCCCCCGGACCCCTTGTGACTATTTTAATTAAGAAATTTCTTGAAATTAGAACTCCCCTGGCGTTGAACGCTTCTTACCCACGCAACAACACAGAACACACGTGCTAAAATCAGCACCGGGTTAACAACAGAATTTGCAAAAATCAAAATTATGCAATGCTCCCGTGGTTCGGGAGTCCCAAGTGGAGCGGAAGGCGTCCCAGTAATCCCGTCTGGAAATCATTTTAGCTGAATAAATACATCCCTAATTTAATTAACGGAAAACAAGCAGCTCTAATTGACTCAATTAGCAGCATTTAAGCTCATTCTTTGCTGCCAACGGAGGTAAGTGCTCATCAGGGCTTGGGACTTGGGGCTTGGGGCATCCCAGCTCCAACCCCAGCCCCAGCCCCAGTCCTGGTCTCAGCCCCAGTCCCAATCCCAACCTCCACTTTTCGTCCTTACTCTGTTGTGTTTGTGTATATGATTTGTCGATTAGAAGCTGCCGACTCATGTGATGGGCTCAGCATCTTCCCGGGATTACGTGCGGCGCAGACATGTCCTCTCTCGGAATCCCCAACAAGGACTCTGTGGGCCGCAGGGATGCTGGGCAGTGAAGCCCCAGTCCGGTGTAAAGCCGAGGACTAGTATTTGAGTAGGCCCAATCCCATAGTCCAGGACTGACTGGGTATCCTGGTGTGTGAAAATCGATAAGAAGCTCGAATGCTGTGCTGGTGTTTGCCGGCTCATCTTGGTCTAATTGCAGGGGACGGATGTCTTGTGCTCGAGAGTCGACGATTAATTAGATTTTGGTTGGCAGTCACTTCATTGATGTCACAAGTGCGGTGAAATGCATCAGGTTCTCTGTCTTATGTCGGCTGCTCCAGTAATTATAGGCTCCGAGTTAAGTGAGCGATGTCCGCCACAAGGACAACAAACTCAACAAATTGCTTGAGATTTTAGACGGATGCATAGACGGATCATATAAAAGGACTATTCAAACTGAGTGGCAACGCCACTACAGGCAACCAAGATGTAGTCGTAGAATGTAAATAATTTTAAATACCTAGGGTGTCTTGCTTTAGTCCTCCTAACATACAAAAAGTAATAGAAACCCTAAGGCAACTAAAAAGAAACTAAAACAGGCCGTAACTAATTAATAAAACAATACATCTTACGAACTTTACTAGTTTAAGTCTACTGACTTCGTTTATCGAATTAAAACCATTCGCAAATTTCATAATATTCTGTCCTTCCTTATTGAAAAATGCATAAAATAAATAGAATATAAAAGCAAAATATAGTCTTTGGATAGCTTATTTGTTTATCTTTAATAAGTAAGACAAATATAAGTTAACAATAGTATAAACCAAATGGTTAGTATTTAGTAGATCTCCCGCTAAAACTAAAAATAGCGTCTAATCAATCTGGCATGCTTTCTAAGTATCGCTTAAGGGGTTATATCTGTTTGAAATTTTGTTTTGTATAATCGTATAGAGGAATGTTTTAAATTTACAAATAGTCCCAATTCAAATTTTAACCAAAATACCTGTATCGAGCAAACAATCGGTCAGAAAATGATTCGTATGTTTCGAAATATGATGTGCATGATAACACAACAACGATTAAGTTGATTAACATCAAAAAATTATATTTTAAAATTTGATAATTTGATAATAACGCTCATCTGGGTAAAAACGCCCGGTCAAATGACGGCTGGGCATTATTATCCGGCGATGTTGCTATTATTTATACGAAAGATATTTCACTGGCGGTAGGGATTGCAGATTTACCTTTGAACTTAAACGGCAAGTCTCTAAGTAATAGAAATAGGTACTAACCGCTTCTATCAATTCACCGTCGTTTAATAACGTCCAATAAACGTTTACTTAGAATCTATATTTTTTAAGAGAGACAACTTATATGCAAATAGTTTTCATGGTGAACTGGAACTACTCAAATATTTTTATTAATATAATAATAATTAAAAACGAGTTACATATTATTTTACATATTTTGCCCAGTTGGAAATTTTTATGATAAATGTATGAATTATATATATATATTATATGAAATTCTGGTTTTTGCGATCATGTAATAAGATGAACAATATGATAAAAATAATAAATAGGTATTAATTACATTATTAATTATAAAAATTTTGGAGAAAATGTGAAGAAAAGAACTTTGGTGCTGTTTTATGCTTATATGAAATGTTAGTAGAAAAGGCGATAAGATATATAATCATAAGGAATACACGCCAATAACTAAAAACTAACCAACTGAAACGAGGCCGACATAACGTTGATATACCAAATACGCCTGAATGTTAACTTTTTCTAAGTCCCTATACTGAAATAATTAAATGAAAGAGTATTGCAAAATTTAATATGTATTACAACGCACCCATTTAACCGGTGTATTATCGGGCTATTTTCGTTAACGTTGCGACGTCTTTTGAGCTTCTAGTCGGCTTATAATAATGAGAGGTGTAAGTGTCTATCCGGCTTTAAATATACATTTAGACTATTTTTTCGGTCTTTACCGTCTATATTTTTCACCCGGGTTTAGTGACTTTGCTTTTTTGATATAAATTTTACTTGTATTTTTTATAATATTAAATTTTTTTAATTTTCGTAAGTTTATGCTAACAAGTCAATGAAACATATTTAATTGGCCTTTGAAGTGCATTTTAGAGTGTTTAGTCTTTCTTAAAATGTAAGTAGATATACCGACTTCTTTATTGAGCCAATGTATTAGGTCTACCGGAAAGTTCTGTCCGATAATTTTGTTTCAAATTTGAATATATTTGGACATGTTCTTTTAAGCTATCTTTATAATTACATTTATTATGTGCCCTTCGAAATTAACTACAACAAAGATAACGCATGTCATTGTCAGCGTGTCGAAATTTGTTAAAAGTTTTCGGTGAAGATGCCGTTTCGGACAGAACGTGCAGAGGATGGTTCGAAAAATGTAAAGCAGGTGATTTCGGTCTTAGTGGTTGATGACGATATCTTTAAGACCATGATAGATCAAATGATGAAAAATGGATTACATATGAAAATATCGTAAGGAAAACAGCGTGAACCCGGAAAACATGTCTTCTTCACCTCTACACCGAGCTTGAGCCTTAAAAAGAGAATACTGGTGGGACATGCAAAGTCCAATCTATTATGAGCTTTTGGAACCTAAGAAAAAGCTAAATTCGGAGAAATACAGTCAACAAATTGACGAGTTCACAAAGTACAAAAACGGCTGACAATATTCAATAGGAAGGAAATCATACTGCATCACGATAATGCTAGACCACATGCTGCTTTGGCGACTCGCCAGAAAATCTCGGAGCTAGGATGGGAAATTTTTTCGCATCGACCATACTCCCCAGACTTTAGCCATCAGATTTTTCCTATTCCTTTCTTTACAAAGTTATTTGATAAGAAAAAAATTCAAAAATGAAGAAAACGTTTACGTTTACAGTAGCGCTGTTGTAGTATTTCGCATCCAAAGATTTTCTTCAAAAATAGGTTTTATAAATTGCCATCCTGCTGGGAAGAAGTTATAAGGAACGATGGAAATTATATCGTACAATAAATCTAGTTAAATATGTTAAAAATTGTATAATTTTCATCCTCTTCAAAAACGGACAGAACTTTCCGGTAGACCTAATATACCTATTTAATAATTTAGAATTTAATTTTATTTTTCTTGTGTAATTTAGAATTTTGAGTTTGTTTGTTTAAAATGAATATAAATACTTTATTTATATTGCGAAGTACCTTATAAATTCCTAAGTACAATCCCAAATTTTACCACTCACAACCAATAAATTATCCACAGACCTCATCCATGCCTTGTCGAAGGTTCCCCAATTCCCAGAATGCAGTATAGGTCCCATGACGCAATATGCGCAGCGAATGTTTGCCGCTTTAATTTATCCCCGCGCGGGGGCCAGTTATCGGACGAGTTGCTTTCCAATACATAAGCTGGGATTAAATGCCCAAATAAAATGAATTAAAACGCCCTTCAGTGCCTTAATTAAGGACATCCATGCCGACTGCTTTGGGGGAGGATAAATATACCGCTGGGTGAGCCGTTTATAAAAGTATTTAACGGCTCTCAGTGGAAGCTCCTCGAGGAAATCTACGGGCTGTTAATTAAGCACATTAAAGATGGCGTCCACGTTCCCCTCGGGTCTTCTGGGAGTATCGCTGGCCTCTTGCAGCATACGAGCGTATGAGTGGCGCGGGAGTGGTGGGCTCTGGACGGGCATTTTAATGTTTCCTCCTTCTTTATTTTTGCAGTTGTTGTTTGGCGGCCAACAGAAAATGCGCTGGTAGTGGTGATGCTTTTCAGGGGTGCCGTTGGCAGAGGTCCTTCGGAATTCAGAAACACTCTGATGGGGTGAAAACGAGAACAATTAGGACTCGTTCGTTTTTATTTTTTTTTACCTCTTCGGTCTAATTGTTGGGAAATGTTATTTATTGCCACATTGTGGAAATACCAGCGAAAATAGAACGTGGGAGGGATGCGTTATATATAAAAGAGGAAAGTAATAAAGACGAAGCTAAGTAAGACTTTGAGGGCAGCTTAGTGGCCATTCTGTTGGAGTAAGTACTTCACGTTGCATATTACGATATAAGGCATTTTATTAATAAAAAATCTTGCTATAGTAGTATTTATTATTTCGATATATGAAGCAATTAAACCCACAAGATACGAGTATATTTTGAATTTTGCGATTTTATACCTAGTAGGAGAAGACTAAAGGTAAAGTGGGCAATCTAAGGAAAAATTGCCGTAATCTTTAAGAGATATTGACTTATTGTAATGTGTTTTTTTGTATGCGATTTGTATAACGAATTTAGTTCTACGAAAGAATTAAATGAAATTGAGAAATCATTTAAAATGTTATTAAGAAAAATGATGGTATTAATTCAAACAAAATATAAATTTAAAAAGAGTAGAATTAAAACCAGAAATTATGACCGTATCCGTAGCCTGTCCAACGATTACAAGTTGTTTAAATTTCCATGCAAAAAATAAACATATGGTATTAGAGGTTTTTTTCGTCCATTCTTGCAACAAGTAAAAAAAAAAAATTAATAATGCGTTCAACATACTATTCTAGGGTGTAGTAAAGTAACCCACCAAACACAATTTTTTAAATAAAATCGAGAAAGTTTCGAACTGCACTTAAAATTCTTATGGCACTACTTTCATTCTTGAATTTAAGATTTCACTAGATGGTTGCCATCAGTGTGAAAATCTGACTGGTACATATTAATACAATACTCAGTACTGAAGGCACTCAGTTTACCTTGATCATTATTCTATTATATTTGGTTTCTTTTTTTTGTTTGTTTTTGAAAGTAAAGATTCACTATTTTTATTGTCAGTTATTTACTTTCTATATTGTAATGAAATCTAGCATTAATATAGCCTTATTTTAAATTCGTCGTTCTACTCTATCATCAGATCGCAATAAAATTTATATCGGAGTACACCTTTTAAATAAAAAAATGAAATAAATAAAATTGGTTTTACGAAAGTCTGAAATATCGCATAACACACATACGACGGTTAATAAATAAGCAAATAATATGTGTCAAATTCTACGTGCTGGTACAGGGCGTAGACATTATGTAGCCACCACAGTTGAGATGTGTAATCATATTTTGTTTTTTTGAATTTTAAGAAAAAAAAACATTTGCACTAGTTTCTTTATCTCGACCTTCATGTTATAGATTTCATTTTTGTTAGTTTTTATATAATTTGTTTAACAATATGTAAGTATATGTAATTTAAAATTAAAATTGAAATTCATTTTTTTATACAGACAATGTCGCTATCTGCCATAAATGAAGATTGTTCTTAGTCTTTGAGTCTTTCCTGGTTGGGTATGCCGACGACATTGCGGCGGTTATTTCGCTTAAATACGGATTAACCAGGTGATGCGCCGGATTGGTCCCTGGTTGCGTGACCACGGATTGGATTTGGCGCTAGCCAAGACCGAGATTGTCCTTCTGACGAAGAAGCGGGTGAGAGACATGTCGGTCCAGACGAGGCCCGCGATCAACTACCTGTGAGTGAGCCTCGATTGTAGGCTCATCTTCTGGGACGAGATCCGGAGCAGGGCGGACAAGACGGCTGCGGTGACGGCGGCGTTAAGCAAGGTTATGGCCACCATTGTTGGACCCAGGCTCTGCAAACGGCGTTTGTTACTCCGCACCGCTGAGGCCGTCATGCTCTGCGGGGCAGAAGTCTGGGCCGGCGCAATGCGGTGGGAAAAGTACCGCAGGCGGACCTCCGCATCGCGAGCTCCTACCGGACGGTCTCGGAACCGGCGGTGTTGGTGGTCGCGGGGGTCATCTTTGATTGATCTCTTGACCAGGGAGCAACAGTCTGTCCACCGAGAGAAGCCTGTTCTGGGGCAGGAGACCCAGTGGATCATGCTGGCCATCACCTTGGCGCCCTGCCAGGAAGGGTGGGACGGGGAGTCGCGGAGCAGATGGACAGCCCAGGTTTTTCCCTGGCTTAACCGTCGGCATGGGGAAGTCGATTACTACCTCACCCAGATGCTCACGGGGCACGGGCACTTTCGGACCTTCCTTTATCACATAGGGAATGTACCGGGCCCGTGCTGTGTCGCCTTTTTCATGGAAGGGACCGTCGCCAGAAAGAACAGAACGCTAACAGGCAGCGTTTTTTTTTTTGAAATATTTAAAAACATTCAGCCTCATCGAGTAGGATGTGTAATGAAAGCTAGTGACCCAAAGAAAAGGATTATATCTTGCTAAAAATTATTTTGTTAATTTCCAGTTAAAGGAAACATTATATAAATAATTAGAATGATTTATTGAAGAGTAGCTGTGTATAATTAAAAGTCAAATTCGCTGATTCAAAATTATCTTATAAATTGTTTTTGTAATTCTTGAATTTCGTTTTAAGATAAATTTAATTTTTCTCCTGTTCTTGGAAAGGTCTGTGTGTAGTTATGAAGTAATCAAAATTAATTATTAACACTAGAACTACCGGCGCGCAAGTCTGTAATTTTAACACTTTCTGCACCTTTAATTTAATACGCTTTCAAATTTGAATAAATAATTATTAATGAAAAAAGGTTTTTAAATATGTTGTAATTCTCAATTCTATTAAACTTTGTCATAAATAAGAAGAGAATTACAAATATATACAATTTAATGAAGAAAGGAATTAGTACCAGTCAAATTGACTGGTTTTGGTAGTTCTAGTGTTAAGAAATTGATTTTATTTTTCTATTAGGCTATATTCATATTTTGAAAAAATCATAAAAGAGCATCGGTGGTTCAGTGGTAGAATGCTCGCCTGCCACGCGGGCGGCCCGGGTTCGATTCCCGGCCGATGCAGCATCCACTTTTTTTAGAGAAATTACAGTTATAAAAAAAATAGTGAAAGTGAAGAAGACTTTGTTTTGTCTACTTAATGTAGAATGCAAGCAAAAAAACACCTTTTATAATGCTTGCAAAAATATAAGTCAGATATATCCGACGATCTTTAGCTTTTATGACGCATATACGTTTATAAAATTTTATTGAATCTAACCGATTGTGAATGAGTTTAATTGCGGTTCATCTCAACGCCAATGCTTCCATTTTTAGTGTTTAAAAATTACGTAACAAAATTAGTTCGTTTTTTTTTATTTTTTTTTTTGTAATATATGATTCGTTCACAAGACAAATCGATTAATGGAAATTTCTAAATCTAAATAACCACACATTTGAAACATGCTTAAGTTTAATTTTGGGAATTAATCATCTTATGGTAATAGTTCTACGTAAAACTAATATGGCTGTAATAAAGATTATATGTATGAATATCTATTTTAAAATAAATTTTTAAATTGAATGTTCGTAATATAAACACACAGTCACCCGCTTTTCCCCTGTAGAGTTGATCGAATGAGATGATATACAAAATTATAGAAATTAAAAAGTGAAGTTCTGCATCGGCCGGGAATCGAACCCGGGCCGCCCGCGTGGCAGGCGAGCATTCTACCACTGAACCACCGATGCTTATACTATTTGTTTTTATATAGGGTTATTTATTCTGAAGTGTCTAATTCAAATGCCTATCTGGATATTTAAAAAAACTGATTGAATTATTACTTTCGAAAATATTACTGGCCGATGGTGGAAGGAAATTTTCACCCTTCTAAACTATTTTCCAATTCGAATCAAATAAATCTTTTTGTTATCAAATATTTACACATATTTGTAATGTGTTAAGTAAAAACGTTTTTTTTTAATGCGCTTTAATCCTTAAAGGGTATCATGGGTAATATTTCACCCCAGAAAAGTTCCTTTTTTCAAATTTTAGAAAATCCTTATGATTTTTAACGATGATTTTGTCTACGTAAATTTGTATGGTCGCTATAAAAATAACACTATCATAAAACGTAACATTTAATAATACTAGTCATTTTTTTAATTACATTTAATGGTCATTGTTGTACTTAAAAACTATATAAGAATGTACTGGGGTGAAATTTTAGCAATGATACCTTTAATGTAATTTATTTGGATGATACCTTTTAAGGGTTAATATTTAGGCTAACGATAAGTGTAGAATATGTTTTAGTTATAATATTTAATATTATAATAATAATAATATTTTATCTTTTACCGTAAATTATTTTTTGGGTCAAATACATATCTACAATTCAGACTTCCAAAAGCGTTTTTTTTAAATTTTTTTAAGTTTATGTTTTTATATTTCAAACAAACTTTAGTAATATAGGTAATATACAAGTAATATGTTCAATTGTTGTCCAAATCAAGGTGAAAGTAAAAGTATATTAAATTTACTTTAATATACAATAAAATCAGTTCGACTTAAATTTGTTGAAATTATTTATTGTGCAATGTATGAGATAATTCGGTTGTTTGCATTTTATTGTGATTATTTGAATCTTTATATCTCTAACATAAAAAGACTATGTCGAGCTCTTCTGTATTGAATGTCTAGTTTTTGTTTTTTAATAGCATGCTAATAATTTGATGGCTCACAATATTACGAATATAAAATGAACAGCCAATCGAAATATTTAGGAGGAGAAGATCAAAGTTAAACTGGTGATAAAAAGGAAAATACGTGATTTGCGAAACCCAAACGTATCCCGGTTAATCGAACCATAAAATCAATTTGCAATATTCGATGACCCCAAACAGCCGCTTCGTTCGGGCAGAGCCATAAAGCGGGCAAGTCGAACACGAAAATAATTCTGAAAACAATTTCATAACGCATATAACTTTTTTTTATGACCGACAATGACTCCGAAATCGCCTCATTTTTGGGGCCGTATTTGCCTAGTCCTGTATTGGCCCCTACTCGGCGAGTGGGAACTCGTTAAATTAACTTTTATCCACCAAAAAGTTGTTATTTATCACCCTGAGATCCCCGCTGGATACAATCAAACTTGGAAGGATAAGACCAAAACCACCCAAAAATCCTCGAAAAAATATCAGGAAGGGATCCGGAGCTAAGGCGAGGTGTGAAGGAGCTATTGGTTCGGGAAGGGGCGCAGAAGTGATTCCCGGCGATGGCGAAAATCAGAGCCCGCTCCAAAGACTCCAGTTAAACTTGAGGGAACAAGCTCGTTTGTCGGAAGATTTCAAGGAGCTGCAAACTCTGTTTGTGCTCCCAGCACATTTATGACTCTCATGCATTTATGCATGAACATAGCATTTAGTGAACCCCCAGGGATTAAGCCGGAGCTTCACGACTAGTCAAGTGCGGAGCACTGGATCGGAACAGAAGGGTTCTGGATCCGGGGCGCTCCGGGTGCTTTTGGGGCCCTGTGCGCTCTCCTGAACCCTGATACAGAGGGCCGCGTATCCTTTTATCGTGATTGCTTTGTTTCACATAGATTTGCACGCCATCTCAAGCCAATCTGCAAATTTGTTTATTCGTTCCGACGAAGTTTATGTGTTTGCCCAAAAGATGATACTCCGACAGCGGCTTCTGGGGGCCCAACTCGACGACTAACTCGGAGCCCCATCGAGAACCGTGTACGAATAATAATGAGCCATTTTGCACATTTGGTTAAATTATTGGAGCATGTTCCCTCCCCATATGTGGGGGTTATATTACGCTCCCGATTCGGTCCAGAGGATGAATTTCGGTACTCTCCCACGGGCGTGTTTGCGCCTACACCCTCACGAAAATGTTGCTAATTTTTTTCCGCAACTTCGGTGACTACGTGGTGGCTCCTTGTTATTCGCCCACTTATTTTTGTTTCTAATGAAATTTTTGCGAAACTCTGTGCTTTGCATGTGAAATTTTGCCCACTAGTAACACATCGACGGACGTTTTTTTGTTATACTTTTGGGAAGTTGATCCGAATGTGAGTTTCTCCTATATTTATTTTGGAATTTCTATATAGAGAAACTTTTTAAATACATTCACAAGACTTCAAAACATTCAGCACTGTTTAGATGCTTTAGAAATTAAAGAATTAAAAGTTTCATTGAATTGCACATAGACTGCGATATTCATTTCATTTCTGATCCCAAAGAGTTTTATTATTTTATAATCACAAACTGAAATTCGTGTTCACTGAGATATACTTGTAGATGATAATAAAAGAAGCTTAAAAAATCTGAAAAGATTACATTATATTTGTTTACAAATATATGTTAAAATACTCTTCTATATTTTTCCTAAAGTTCTAATTAAATTAAGCAATGATCGTAATAAGCCTAGAAAGTTTTTATATTTTTAAACTTCAACTTTTTTTTTAATTAGAAACAACAATGAGTCGTACCAAACGTTTAATTACCACCAATATACAACCCAAATAGACTCGATTTTCTTTTGGAAAATTAGGAGCACTGATATACCACCAAATAAGGGACAGATATCAATTGAAAACTCTAATAGTCGATGGAAGCCCCAAAACACCACCAGAACATGATTGCATCCTTATTCAGCACCAGCCTTACTTATAAATTTATATCTGCACGAATTAACATACGTCTATTTACCAAATGGTGGTATTTTAGTGTAGTAAACGGTGCTATGTTGGTGCTCATTTGGTATGGAATTTTTTGACGATAGTAGTCATTTGGTGGTGATTCGGTGTTGAAGCTGATGCTCTATTAGTTGTTGTAAAGAAGTGGATTAACTATTTTGTTCGCCAAAAGGACTTACTTTGGTGTTATTTTAGTTTAACTTGAAGTGTCGATTTAGTTGTTATTCAGTGTATAGGAAATTTAATGCACAATTTTTACTCGAGTAACCTTATACAATATTTTTTACTGAAAAGAAAACCGTAGAAAAATTAAATTTCTATAATTCTATACGAATTCTAAAAATTAGGAAATAAAAAGAAAATTATATATTACTTTCATTTGCTATTTCTCAAGACAAATGCGTGCATATCACCGTCATTATTTTTGCACATTCTGAAATTGAAATCACTAACTGAATTCTTTTTAATAAATATTTATTATTTTACTGCACCATATTCAATAAGTGCTTTATTATAGGTGTAATTTGCATCTTCACAAAATGAGAAAATCGCGGAGAGTTAGTTGAAATAGGAGGCTTTATCAGACCGGTTGAAACGAAATGTTATCAACATGGTTATTTTATGAATTTACATACAATTTATCGAATTCTACACAAATATAACAAACTATTTTCTTAAACTTTCATTATTTGTAAATTAAAAAACGCCTGTTCGTGACATGCTTTACTCAAACAATTAAAATTTTCAAAAATTAGTATAATCCAACAGAAAATAACTAGAGCACGAAAATAAAAGAAATAAATGACACACTCCAAAAAAAGACTAATATTTTGCAATCCCAAATTTCAGTATTGTATTTACGTGTCGTTTTAAATTTTTTTGGATTTTTGTTTCTTTAATAGGCAAACAGCTTTCTCTGCTAATATAAGGAGAATACAAAGGTTCTATACAAAAGCAATTAGTGTGTGAAACGCACCTTTCTGCAGCGTACCTAAAATTTAATTTGGGGCAAATTGATAGTATCAACGATACGATGAATTGCACTGTAATTGATCAGATGCATTGTTTGCGCCAAGTAAGCAAACAACTAGGTGCAGTGTTTGCTGACGTTTGATTAGTTTCCAATTTGCCTTCATTGATGCAATGGAATCTGGGGGCTCGTGTGTGGAGCGCATATTTGCTCTTCGTTTGCATAATTATCGCATAATTGCAATCGAAGGACAGAGGACTGATTAGGACGTGACTGGTTTAGTTCGCTGAATGCAGCTTCTAAATGTGCACTTTTTAGGACTCTCTCTCTTTCATAAGAGCTGATTTTGATTACAAGTTGTGCAAAGAAAATCAGTTAATGTTTTGTCCTTATAAGACTATGTTTATTCTTATTCCTTCTGTCTCTTGACAATTAAAATTCTTTTTGCCCTTTACAAGTCGTTCGTTTTCATCTCATAGGATTTTTTTATATATGGATGGCTGCCAATCATATTACAACATATGTTGTGGAAAAGGATCACTTTCGGTTTATAATCTTCGAGGTGTTTTTTGCTTAATTCCTAACATTTTCTCTGTTTTACAACAACATAATGTCTTTGATAATTTTGAATTTCTCTTTATTATTATAATTAACATAATATCATACTCGTATATATATACGAATTATATGCAACATGTTAGATATGTTTCGGTATGTGTCACACAACTTAGAAATATTTTTTGATTAAGAGACACAAATCGCCAAAGGTTCAGGATTATCCATTATATGATACGTATAATTAAATTTAATTGTAAAATTGTAAACGTATTTCGTCATATGTATGAATGTTTCCCAGAATTATTGATATTATTCAGTATATATTCACTATATATATATTTCAGAAGATAACAATAAATTTCTTTTATATATACAATAAAATATCTTATAATTAGTGCCGGAAACTAAGTTCATTTAACTATGATATTTTTAGGTAGTCTAGCAGAATATAATTCAGGTGGTGCCAATAGTTTTTATTTTATTTGCGAAAAATAAATTCCAGGAAAAACTACTACTATTACTTAACTAACATTAGAATTTAAAACTTGCAATTCCAGTGCGATGGTAAATTAAGAATCATCTTGAGGATTTTATTTTGTATTGTCTGCAATTTTTTAATATGAGTACGGGCGCATTGAAACCAGATTGGAGCTCCATATAGCATGAAAGCTTGAAAGATTACTTTATAGATAACAAGCTTATTTGCCAAAGTGAGGGCCGATCTGTAAATGAATGGGTATAATATTTTTATTAATATGTTGGCTTTATCTTTGACTGTACAAAAATGTTTGGAGTATGTAAGGATCCTATCAAAAGTGATTCCCAGATATTTGGCGTTGTCGGTCCAGGGAATTTTATATCCGTTTAGATTTATATTATGATCAGGGTTACGCACCTATTACGTGTAAAAAACATAGCATGTTGCATCATGCCACACTGAATCAAAGGCCGATTGAATATCGAGAAGTACAAGTCCTGTAGATCTTTTCCTTGTAAGATTTTCTTTGACGTGTCGAGATATTCTCAGACCGGGTTGAGTAGTATTGTGCCCTGATCTAAAACCAAACTGCTCGTTCGGTATCAGTTTTTTTATCTTCGGTAAACTCTACTATTTTGATTTTAATAACCTTTTCTAATATTTTAGCAATATTACTTAATAGGCTGATTCGCCGACAACTAGACGGATCATCTGTATGTTTTCGAGGTTTTAAAACAGAAACTACTTTTGGCAATTTTCCATTATTTTGGATGATATTGAAGTTTAAGACAGGAATTTATGATGAAGGTAAGGTATACAAAACCGCCCTTAGGGAGACATTTCAAAGCTATATTAGGTCAGGGATACCATCTAACTCAGGAGCCTTTTCTATTCGAGACCCCTTTATTATATTTTTACTAAGGAGTCACGGAGAATCCCGCGAAATGTAATTAAATTTGCATTAACTAAATCTATTCTCAAAATCCACTACCTTTTTTACGAAAAAAAAAAACAAATTTTAAATTTATATATTAGATTTCTCAAATTAGGTTTACGATAGGATCCATAATCCAAGTGGCTTTATAAATGGTGTTAAGTGCATTCCCATGCAAAATTCTTAAACAAAACGCAAATTTTTATTTTTTCAATTTACCGGCTTTTCCTTTGAGTTTTTCGGAATTTTCTTTTATCCTAAACAACCCCTGTATTGAGACGAACAAAAAACAAATCATCCAAATCGGTCGGGGCGTTCTCGAGTTTTTATGCTTCGATTTTTGACTAGCCGAACTATTATTCTTGAAGACTTATGTTTTGTTTCCTCTACTATTTTGTTAACCTAAGAGCTAAAGTATAAATTGTGTTATGTGTAATTGAGAATTATATTGAATTTTCAGAATTGTTAATAGTTGTTAATCCTACAATGAGTTTATTACTAATAAAATATGTTTTAATATGAACTCTCTGTAAAAATTCGCGGTAGCCGAACTATTGCGTTTGGGTAGTATACGTCGCTTGCTCTCGAGTTACCAATCCTGACGACCTATATGTTTTAGCTACAGAAGGAAAAAACGTTCATTGTACACAGAGAAATTTTATGAAAAATATGATATAACTTTTTTCTTTGAACTTTAGATTTGATGTTTTTCTGTCTATAAATGAAGAATATTGCTAACATTATAGTTGGCCACGCAGGCGAAGTCGCGGGTATCAGCTAGTTTTTATATAAAACAAATATTCCTAAAATTTATAGATCTCGAAATAATCCCATAAACTCGGTTGGTCGACCGTTCATTGATAAATTTCTGCTAGAGAACGCATATTGCGCGAACCCAACCACTCTTGGTCGATTTTTGCGTTATAGAACAATTTTCATTTAAATTAAAATTCCTCTTTTAATGAAGTATGAATTATTTTGTATATTTCATCCGTCCCTACCGAAGGAAATGGTGAAACATCTTTATTTAATTATTATATTATTGAGCATTAGAAAAGATATATAGTAAATGAACCATGAAGTATTACATACTAAAATTTTGATTTTAAAGTGATACTTAGTCCATATTATTTCTGAACACCGCATATATAGTACACTCGTATTCTATGCAAGTGCAACAAACAAAAGGCGGTAATATTGAAGGTAAAATATCAATTTAGAAATTTCCAATTGATTAGAGTAGTAAGGCCACTGGATAATATGCTCCATCTCCGCGTTCCGCAAATATTCCAAATTTCGGCTTATGTTTTCCTAATGCTTACAAACAAACAAAGCACCTACACACATATCGGAACAATAGGTGCATCTGGCGATCGGGCGGACTTTAGAGCTAATTCGCTCGAATAAATCAGCACACGGGATGTTTGTATATTCACATATGTCATGATTTTATTTGTGAGCGGCGACAATGGATGATTCCGAATTAATCGCACCATTTCGATCTTGATTAAGAGCGGCGGAAGGGGTCGGAAGGAATTGACACCATATGTGTCAACACGCAATAATTCACCAGAAATAATCCAAACAATTGACCATGGCTCAAGTCTCATTCAATTTAGGAATCATCCGCCGCGGGCGAGCGACCCTTGTTGCCGCCACCGGAATCTTTCGCTAGAGATAACCTCCGCTGATCCCGGCCAACCCTCAGTTCTGCCGGAGGTTGCTAATTATTGGATTGACTATCGACACCTCAAGCCCTTCAGCTCTCGCAAGTAGCGATCCCAAGAGCTGAAGTCGTACAGAGCGAAGGGAAGGTGGCTGGGTGAAGGGCGTCCCGCGGGGATGATATAATTAAATGAAGGTCCCAGAGGAGGAATAACGCGCGGGGCAATCAGAATTACCCGGCGGCTGATTAGTTGCACAAATAGCGCGGGGCGTATAACACCCGTCACAATATCCTGGATCCCTGGATCTGGGGCAAATCCCTAACTGCTGTGACCTGCCGCGGCCAAAGTGATTTGCCGCCCCAAAACTGGAAAATTGCTTAATTGCGCCCTGATGGGGGAGGGCGCAGAATGCGATGATTTTCGGGAAATATTGTCCTGCCGGGCTTAGCTCAAATTTTGAGGTTATGAATAAATTCAGGCGAGGGTGCGAACGATTTGTGTAAATTAGGGGTCTCGGCATTGCGGCCTCGTGTTTAGTTTGATTGAGCCGTGTTATCCCTTGTTATCGCCCGCGAGCGAATTTACATCGGTTATTATCTCGTTTCGCGCAGGGCACAGGAGGTCCGCAGCTTTTCCTCGCGTAATTTCGCCAATTTTGGGTAATTTGAAATGGGACTAACGCTGACCAAACAAATCTCGGGAGCGCCCTCGTTATCACCTGCGGCGATCGATCGATCATCTTTATCGCCCATTCTTCGGCGCATTGTTGACATCAAATTTATGGGATCTTCCGCTGCCTGCACCGTCGCCCGATTAAGCGAATCGTTCGCAAAAGAAAATCACATTATTTTATTTATCAGATAAGTGGCTAAGGCGGAAGACGCCTATTTCAGGCGCGATATTCATTTGTAATTGTCATTTGATCGGTTCGCTTTATCTCTACGATTTCAGCAGATTAGTACGAGACATCTACACGAATTTAATTAGTTTTTATGTGGCAATTTCACGTTTCGGGGAAGTGATTTTTTATATATTGTATTTCGGGCTTACTAATCTTAATTAGTTTTTAAGATATTGAGTTTTAAATTTAAAATTTTCAGATAACGAAGTTATTTCTAGGCATTAGGTTATATTAGGCATTAGGAAATGAAAAGAAAGAGAGTACTAAAATACCTCTATGCGGGGAGCAGTATGATACCTCTATGTTGTAGTAGTAGGGGAGCAGCCACTAAGGCTTTGGCTCCGCAGGAGCAGCTAAAAAGCTGTAGCCCCTAAATTTAGATACGGTGACTTGGAGCAGCTAAACAGCACGACTCCAAAAGAATAGTCTCCCCTTAGTGAATAGAATCAGAATGTCTTTATTGGATTTCTTTGGATATACATATACTGCTTGTGCTTACATCTACATTAATCGATAATCAATAATTGTTGTCCTACCTACACGAAGACCTAACCATCCCTTAGTCAGCCATTTCGCAATGGTTAATTTGAGCAGCTCGCGTCTGGGCATTAAAAGTAGGTCGCACGTTTATTCATAAAGCGCCTCTAGCTCGCGCTTTTAATTGGCGCAGGGTGTGATGACCGTGCAGTGCTAAGCATGCGCTTTTCTATGTTGCGCTTTGTTTGCTTAGGGGAAGTTTGTTTATGCGATCATTGTTTATGCTTTTGTCGCTAAGGTTGTTGGCCTGCGAACTTGGAGTTTGCTCTTGTTACCATGTTACCAAGGCTGATGACCTATGGTATTGCAATCTAATCCCGGTACATCACATAAGGGTAGCTAGAGGGACAGATAAATGAAAATATCATTAAACGTGCAAAAAACACGTTTTGGAGAGAATACTCTGTTTACAAGGGATGTTATGAATTGAGCTGGTGTTTTTGAAAGTGGTATAAGTCCACTTTTTAAAAATACTAAGTTAACGGTATTTTTAATGAGCTATAGACACCTTCTCTCCATAGGTTACAATCACAATTTCAATAGAGTTCTATTTTGACATAAAATAAACAAAAACAGTTTTTCTGTACAATCTAGGTTCTAGGTTCAAGTGGCTGCCAAAAGAAGGCACACTTAGGCCAAGGTAGGCCCGTTGTGATACCACGTGGGACGAAGCCCCCGATAACTAACCTTCGAACCATTTGGACTCTTTAATGGACTGCTCCAGGCTTTTAATCCTGACGGAGCTCAGTTCCGACAGATCATTAAAGAAAGTGGAGCCCAGGCTCCGATTTCTCCGCACCGCTAGTGCTGGGCATTGACACAGGAAGTGAAGGATTTGCTGTACAATGCTATCGCACAAATATTTCTTTTGAAAGCGGAATAAGTCCATTCCTAATAATTATAATTAAAACAAGTTTCTTATTCCAATTATTATTGATTATTGTTACTTCGGTGCAGTGTATGAAATGAAAAGACAAGACTTTGTCTCAACCAAATCTCTAGAAGAAGCAATATCAAACAGAAAAAAAAAATACGAACGGAGAAATTGTAAACTGGCTTTAAATATGTTGGATGAGGTTCAAAAGGAATGAACCTTACAAAATTTTTTATAAAATTAGTGTGAAAGAAAATGATCCATTTAAAAAAATTTTTTTATTTGGAAAAAAAAGGAAGACCAAAAAACCTCAGCAAAACTAATATGTTACCACTTTATAAAACTTCAAGGAGCATAACAAGAGAGAAATATAACGATATGATAAGTTTATTACCTTATATACCACCTATTCACCATAAATACTTCAATATGCTACCTGTAAAAGAAAACTAAGTGAACTCAAGTTTTTGGAAGAAGCTTTCAGTTTTTACTTTGAGCTTTGGCCATCCATTAATTCTAGTGAAAGCTTTTTCTAAACTAAAATTATACGCTCGTTTGATATTGAGGAATACTACAGTAGTAAAGGTTATATTTACATGAATAATTTGTTGTATCTTCAAGTCATTTCAAAAAGAAAAAGGAAGCATAACATAAAATATGTCCATTTTTAGTGTTCGGAGATTTCATTTCATTTAAAAAGAGTAGTTTCATTAACATGAAAAAGGTTTTATTTAATCCGAAAAGGCTTTTTATTGTTTTACAGACCCAGAATAGACAGAGTACGGCATAATCATATAAATATCATAAATATCAACAGTAATAAATTAAGCCAAATAAATACCAAAAGTGCTTTACTAAGATTTGGGTTCAAGAACAGAAAATTATTTTGGAAGATATAAAATATCGATATTAAGCATTTAATAATAGTCTAGATATACATAAATGTTTAACTTATTTTTCGTAATCAGTAAATATAGCGAAGGTATTAAATTACTAGTTTCGTATAGGTACTAATTGAAAATCAAAAAGAATAGAATAGAAGTAGATTTAGCGCAATCCTACTAAAGAGAGATTTCTGAAGGTGACCCCTCCCCGGGGAGCTATTTGTGCACTTGTTCGAGGCAATCTCTTCAACAAACACGTATCCCTTCACCGTCTTGAGAAATATGTCGTCAAATTTATGACGAACCGCATGAAACGAACGTAAATCTCAAGAAAATCTGAAATCATGTCGTGTGGGGGCACAATGGCGATAAACAGAATCCTGACAAATGGTGGATCGTTTGTTCTTCCATAAACACTGAGGGATGTGTTTGTTTTGGCATCTTGCGGCTTCCAGCAATAAGACAAGACGAGAAATGGTCTTGTTGTTTCCAGTTTTATTTGGCCACGTTCAGGAGATTGATTGTCTGGGACGAAAGGCTGGGCCGAGACGAGCTATTGACATCGCTTCTCCCTGCTTTGATATACCCCAAGTGTCCGTGATACCGCCAAGGAAAACTTCTTCACGTTTCCTTCGATAAAGAGTTAAGACCTACTCCATCCTCTGGGGATGGGATTCGAAGAGGGACTGAATGGAGTGGAAACGCTTGAAACCAGCAAAATTTTTGAAACGGTCGGAAAATTCCCAGCAAGAACAAATGAAGCTGAAGAATGAGACATGGGACAGTATAAATAAGGAAACTGCTTGTTATGGACCTAACAAACTCACAAATTGACTTGCCCGTATCCTTTTTTTTTTTGTTTTGCAAGCCCCCAATTGACCAGTGATAAAATTAAATAGCCCTAGAAACTTGTTTCTGATAAATTTTTAGAGAAAATCTGATTTGCTTACCCAGAAAGAAGTTCTTGTAATTTTAAAAAACAAAAAACCTTAGTTTTGAGGACCCGAATTGCATGACTAACTAATGTAATTAGTTAGATACTAACGTTATTAATGTCAACTGCGATATTATTACAAACTTTCGATGAATAAGAATGTAGGGATAGAATTAAAGATTCGAAAGGTCGAAATGGTACTTAATTATTTTGAATTCAAAACCTTGTGGCCACCATATTGGAACCGTTATCTTGAATTTTAAAATTTTGATAACAGATTCAAAATTGATAACCTCAAAGCACTGTTAGTAATAGTTTTGGTCACCCATATATTGGATCCTCCATCTCGAATTTCTAAACTTTGAAAGTGAATTAGGATCTCCAAGAATCTCCAAATACCAATTTTCATAGCAATCTCATGAGATTTTGCAATTATTGTAGCCAACCATGCAGTCGTATTGTATTCTAATTTTTTCGACAAGGTGTTCGGAGGATTCAAAGAGCGGACTTCGGGCGAGCCAGCAAAGGACTTTTGAAAAAATCTTAATATTTTTACTCGGGCATGATCATTGAATATTTGTTGAAAAGTATAGATGACATTGATCCTAGATATGGTTTCAACAGGGTAGCTTTATATGCCGCCAAGCAGCATCACAAACTATCGATTTATGAAAATCACAATTTGGCGATGGAGATAAGGTTATGTAAGCTGGACACATCATGAACTTGAGGAAAATCTAGAACGTGCAAAATTAATGTATTTTAAGTGTACGCACTATTTTTGAGAGTGAGAAAAATAGGATAGAAATACTTAAGCCTACCTACCTACCTATCTAAAGATTCAAATAGGAATTAAATTGTCATCTTTTTCCAAGAATTCAAGTTCAAAGTTCAAAATTAGAGTTTAATTTTGAGCGGAAGACTGAAATACAAAAGAAAACATGATCTTTGGGTTCTAAACAGAACTAAAATTCCATTCTGGTATACGTATCACATAAACCCTGCCCATGAATTGAGTAAACCCCTCCATATTACGTCTGTAATTGACATTTCAGATGCTATAACTAAATATCATTGTGCTCTAAACAAAACTTTATGATATATGTAAAAAAACAGACCAATTTATCTTCAGCATTATGTTTTTTGTTACCTGAAAAATGTGAATTAACTACAGTTTTTTCCCGCGACTGATTGAGCTCTTTTCTTGCATACTACAAAAGTGCAGACCTACTAAGTATATTTGAAATACAAAAACAAATATTACAGAAACCTATTATTTCAGCTAACGATACCGCGACCCAAAATACAGCCAGCGCTTTGTAGGAAATAAGCAGAGAAATCTCACTAAAAAGGGATTTAGGAAAATGTATCCCGTAAGGGGGTAGAATCGGGGATGGAATCGTTTGTATGATAGTCAGTAATTTTAAAAGTTAGAGGCGTATAATTTTGTATTTAGACTATTTTAGGTTTTATGAAAATCAACCCTTAAAGACTGCAATCAAAAGACTAAATATTAATTTTCATTACTTTAACCTTAGAAATTACCGAACTCCCATACAAACCTTTATCCGTTATTTTACCCCTTTGCCAAAAACGCTGAACCAAGGTCATTCCCAATTTCCAATCAAAAGATCAGATACGAGTTTTCACGGTTTTAACTACAAAAATTATGGTCTTCCATACAAACTTTTTTACCCCAACTTACCTTCTTAGGGGATAAGTTTCGAAAAGTCTGAAACACATCTTTCGTAATGTGGAACCAAAATTCCAAATACCAATTGATGATGATGATAATGCATTCTGTTTTCAAATAAAATTTCATATATACTTACATCCACTGTACCCTTTCCTGTACGGAAAGAATTTTGTAAAACCCTTTCTTAGTGGGTCATAAAAGTAATCTACTGTTCAAATTTGTAATTAACTTCAACACACTGTAAATCTCATTATTTTTATTTAACGCTTAAAGTATTTCATTTCAAAACGTTTAAAGTGTTGTACTTCGGTGTCACCCATTTGATTAACATTGTCTCGAATTTAAAACACTTTAAAGCGTTTTAAAATCGAAACAATGCTAATCATATGGGTGACACCAAAATAAAACACTTTAACACTTTTTATGTCACCCATTTGATTAACATTGTCTAAGGTAATTTTAAAACGCTTTAAAGTGTTTTAAAATCCAGACTATGTTATGTTAATCAAATCTTTTCTGATAAACAACTTTTCCTACTTTTGCAACCAGTAGACCTATGTCTTAATCAATTATTGTTCCACAACTCTTAAATCAACGAATTTTAGTACATTTTTATTACAATTATAAATTTAAGTTTATATTTTTATGATATAAAATCAATCCGGATGAAGCAAATTACATATTTGTCGTAATCAATCACAATTTGATCGATTCCTGTCCTAGAGTTACAGAATTGATTCAATTAAGATATTTTTGGTTTTGTAAAACGTTAAAACTAGCCATGTTTTCATTGAAGAACTAAACAATATTAAGATCCTTGATTACTTGTAATTGTAAGATCTCCATTCTTCTATAAAATCAAATCTATCTTATCTATCTATACTTTTTTCCACTGAGGCCATGCCGTCCTTAATTGGCCGTGTATTTTCGAGCAAAATTCCCAAAAATCTTAAAGATTTAAGCATGGTTCTGATCCACTCTGGGTATAATTGAAGTTCCACTGCGCCATGAATTTACAGACTAAAGTCTCCTAATGCCCTTGCACCCGGAGCCGAAGCCACTCAACGCCGAGGCTACCCTGAACCTTTGGGGTTGATGTATGACAAAAAATAGCTCAGCAAATGGCAAATGCTTACAAATTGCCTCCATTACAGATTAGTTCGATGTTTTTTCCCCCTCGAGTCGGGCGACCACCAATGAAGAGGGTGGTTCCGCCCGACCAAATGGCATCAGTTAACTACAACAAATGGAAGCAAAGTGATCATCAGGATGGTCGAAATTGCGGGGAGATTCGCTTTTTTATGGCGTAAATATGGTAATCGCCGTAAGAATCCTCTGACTCCCGCACGGAGCGCCTCTGTTTGGCTGACTCCGGGGGCCCTGATGGCTTGGGTGGGACTGACTAGCTTATAAGGGTTTTGCGAACGATCTCAAATCTGTGCATTAAGGAATCAAGTGTTCCTCGCATGAATAAAATTTGCATAGAAGTGCAAACTGCTCGGATTCGAACGGGGAAGCAACGTGATTGATGGATGGCGCCAAAGAGTGCGATTTTCGTCTGCTAAATTAACATTTCATCGCAAAACGTTCGATTCTGCTCGATTAACAAGATAAGGGCGAGCCAGGATTAAGTATTAGTCCAAGTGGTTTTGTCCCCGAATGTAATTATTGTTCGAATCACTTAAGCTAGAAATCCCTCATGTAATCTCGGAGATCAGTTTCTCGCGGTAATTTGACTGTTCTAATTCACGCTTGATAAGCCTAGATAGTTCCTAGGTAATAATCGGAATTTTGGGGTTCCTATTATACGAATAGTCTCGAAGCTTTGTTTATATAATTTGAGAGGTAGCTTTCTTCTTGCGTCCCCAAACATTCACTAACATTCAATATCTCGGGCCCCATTAAAACTTGAAGAGGCTTATCGGCCGCATTACGCAAATTGCTATCCACTCTGCGCGGTTCCATTCGATTTAATCCCATTTCCATAACATGAAGTGCACAAAGTATACACAAATTAATTTGTCCCAAGTAATATTTAATTAAATCACACATGTTAACAGTTAATTGGCCGGGATTAGGAGATATGGTTCCGATATCGCTAGGAAGTTTTCTATTACCGTGCATTAACGAAAAATCGAGTTTGTCCATCATAATAGCAAATAATTAACCTCTAGGTGATAACGCTCTAATCCATTAACTACCACTTCTTCATTAATTGTCACTACCCAGAAAGATAACGCCGCAGATTGGAAACTATCTGAGCTGATTGAGGTAGTTCTTTAATCTATAGTAATAATCGTCTAAATTTTCACCTTGAAAACTAATTGCTTCGAATGGACTTCGAAATCTAAATTTCATACTAATGTAGTTTGCAATGTTAAAAGTTTTAATTTAACCTCTTCAGGGATATCGACACATATGTGCACGTTTAGATTTTTAGAAATTGAAATTATTACAATTGGAAAAAAATTAGAATCTGTTACGGAAATGTACATTAGATTATCTTTCACCAATAAAACCAAAAACGGATAATATTTTATTCTACTTGAAACCCACCGCTTTAAAAATATTTCAAAGTTGCCGCTTATTATTGCAAGATTTCTTTTTCGTTTATTAGAAAAAATATCGTAAATATTGAGTATATAAATTACTAATTATGTAAATATTTAATTAGTTTTAATTATTGCTTTATTTTAAAGACATAATTTATAAAATTAGCCGCTTACTGCTAAATGTATGAACTTAATTTTTTTGTAGGGGAAAATCGGGTGATTCGGTACTAGTTTTGTAAAAACGTTATAAATCAGAAACAAACATTTTTTATCAATATGTTAATACATTTTCCCTTTAATTGGTTCATTAACTTTGACTGTGTGACGTCATTTTGTTATACGATTATATTTAAACAATTTATAGCTGATTTAAAAAAAAAGTGTCTTCTTGGCTTTTCAAAAAATTTTGGGTGAACTGGGACACGACTTTCAGAGTCGATAAAACTGAGTTTAAAACAATATTTCATGAACAATATATATTTTTTTACTTAAAAAATACTAAACGACATTATTGTTTACAAAATTGAAAAACAATATTTGTTTGTTTATTATTATAAACATTTTTTTTTTTTTGATTTGAAACTACAAAAAAGAGGTTAAAAGAGGTTAGATAATTAATAAAAATAATTATTTATCATATTTACTAACGATTAACAAATTTGGGTCAATAACAAAGTTAAATAACGCATCATCAAAGTTCTAGATTGATCTTGAAAAAGTGTCCCGATTCACCCGAAATGCACTTTTGTTAAACAAACGCATGGTTTAACTATAATTTTACAATAATCACAAAATCTTTTTTCTCCCTAATAGGTAACTTCCTAACGAATAGATTTTATCAACTTACCTTTAATTTAGTCTTCAAAATTATTTATTTAGGCATCTCCAAAGTCTTCACAAATAAAACTTTCAAGCGTCGTTATTTGTATTAACATTCGTCACGAAGTTAATAATACCCGCAGTCAACTCAAACTTAAATGAAATAATGTAAATGGTCAAAGGGTACATGGAAACCGCAAAAGTATCAACTTAATAAAAAGATAAACCCTTTGAAAAGCCATGTCCCTATTCACCCGAACATCTCAGATCACCCGACTTTCCCCTATACTAATTGATTTTAAATGTTGTCTTGCATTCGGAATAGCTCTAGTTAAAAAATAAATGGACATGTAATCAAACACAATTCGGAAACATTTTTCCGACCTTTTAAAAACTCGTCCCTGAAGAGGTTAAGGTTGAACACACCCGAAGTCAAGAATCAAGAGGACGGTTATGTAAA
Organism: Philonicus albiceps; assembly: GCA_963969385.1. NCBI lineage: Eukaryota > Metazoa > Arthropoda > Insecta > Diptera > Asilidae > Philonicus > Philonicus albiceps. The sequence goes on along the minus strand of OZ017772.1, from coordinate 44,858,982 downwards.
AGAGTCTATTTGTTTTGTATTAAACCTAAAATACCAAACCAATAATTATGTGATAAAATTTGATATATTTTAGACTGCTTTATAAAAACACTACTTACTATTTACTCTTTCTTCCTTTTACAAAACTGTTTTCTTTGCTGTTTTAAAAGTTATACTTGTATAATTTAAACATATTATAGACATTTAGAAAAATTAATAATTGTTTTTTTACAAATTTTAATGCGAAACTAATATTATTTTATTTTAGTTCTTCTCCTTTTTATATGTGGAACTCATATTAAACCAGAGATAGGACATTTTTGCAAGCCTTCGTTGAATTGCTCAAACCACATCCATAAATTTTATTACTAAAAGAGTTATTTTTGGTTCTGATATAATAATACACTCATTAATTAATAATTGCGGGTTAAGTAACTATATCTATATCATTGTATGTAGAATAAGCTTCTATAGCTTCATAAGTTCATTTCACGGGTTATGAAATTGCTTCGTTTCTCTTCGAATTAACTGATTATGTTTTCAAAAAAATTTATTATATTTAATTGTATATCATATAAATCTGTTGAAACTATCATTTTATAAAAAGTTATTTACATTATTTTTAATTATTCTGCACAAATTTAATGATATGAATTATGAAACCCAAAATTTCGTTAGGTACTTAAAATATTCATGTTTGTTCAAAAAAACCATATAAATTTAATGTAATCGAAAACCTTTTTCTTTATAGTCCGATTTTGATTGGCGGCAATCAATTGTAAATAGAAGGAGTTGCGATGAAAATTGATATTTAGAGGCTTTTAGGCATCAGTAAATTCAATATGGTGAATCTAAATGTAAAATTTGTTATAGTATAGCAATATTTTTAAAATTTAATATATAGTACTTAAAATGATATAAACTATTCACGTACATCCAGTATTATTCGAATACTAATAGTATACTAACAATTATGAAGAAAAATGATCACAAGCTCTTAATAATATTTCGAATTCTTGGTTGCTGCTGTTATTTAAGTCTCGTAAACAAAATCATTTTAGAAATTCTCATAAACTCTTTGAAAACACATACCTTGGTAACTTGAACATTCAATTTCTGATGGTGAATAGGATAGGATAGCGTAAACTTCTATAAAAAAGGGGTTTAGACCCCATATGTTTCGTAGGTCTTAATCATTATCATCTAAATTTGGTGTATACATCCACAGAATGGCTTTAGGTCGTGTATGAAAATGATATTAATTGGTAAAAGAGAAGAGAACTACACCCATTCCAAAAATGGTTGTGTTACCGCGATAGCTACCGTATTTTCCAATCGATTTTGATCAAGCTTTGCTTATGCAATTTGATGTCATATAGACTGTATATTTATTAATCGATTTTGTTTAAAGTTGGTTAACAAATCCTGTAGGGCAATATCTCAGCTAAGTTAATAGAGTGAATCAGTGAAAAAGGAGAGGAGTCAAAGACAAAGATCATCTAAATATAAGATGTAGCACTTTCTATACAAGCCCAAAGCTCTAACCCATATATACAATTTCTAAAACAGCCTTGGAGAAAAATTTTCCCATTAGAAAAAGCAGCAAAAAACTACTACTTCCTATGCGTCATATAAATTTCAATAAGAACGAAAGAAATAAAAATAGACTGCCAAATATTCTTATCTACCATACAGCGCATACACTTTAGGCTATAATGTGCGCTTTTTTGTCACGCATTTTTAAAGGCGCGACAAGGTCTCTGTTGCGTTGTGTGCCTGTGCATACATGGTGTTAGTGCCGTCCGCGGGCAATGTTGCAGCATAGCTGAAATTCTGAATAAGAAAAGGGGAAAGAGGAAGGTAGCATACTCAGAGAATATATACGGATACGGATTGTTTACATTTCTTCACTATGCATTTTTAAAGGTGCGATAAAGTCTCGGATGTTGTGTATGGCTCTGGCTGGCGAAACGTGCTGGGTGCTCTTGATATTCTTGGAAACGTTTTACAATTTGAGAAATTAATTCGCAAAATTTTAATAATTTGAGAAATTGAATTCCTAACCCATTTTCATCATAAGCTCATATAGGCGCGAAATTTTCCTGGCCATTATCATTGAAGTGCAGATATACGCGCTAGCTTTTTGTGCTTCATAGCCACATAGTGAAGAGTGATGATTGCAAACTGATTAAAGTAAAGATTTTTCTGGGTAAAGGCAAATAATTTTGATAAAAATGAAAAGTTGTTATTGTAATAGTAGTAAAATCATAAAACCCGATATTCCAAGTACTTCTTTATTTCATTTCTATCGATCAAATTTAACTTATATAGAATTGATTTCTTAGTCGCGTATGAAAATTATGAGGGTAAGGAAAACCCATATATCTTAAAAGGAACAGGATCAACCATTTTTATAAAACTTACTTTGTTACCGCGCTTATTTTTGCATTTGTTAAGCAGTTCCCATCAAACTTTCTTTATGTATTTTGAATGCAATTTGTGATTTTTATAACGCTGAGGCAAATCTAATGATATTCATTTGCATTTCTTACTTCCAGCTCTTAACAAAATATATAAGCGTAGTGCAGTAATACAAAAGGACGCATGCCTTAATAATTTATTTATTTTTATTTATTCCATATATCGGCGGAGGCAAAATATGAGGCCAGACTAGAAAAGTTATTGCTGCAGCTATAAAATTATACAGAAAAAAATGGTGATGATGTGGCAAATGATTTTTTAATTGAGGAATGTGAAAATATGATAAAAAAATGTTCTAATATGACTTGTAGTTGTTTTAATAAAATAGGGAAACTAATTTTAAAGTAAATAGCTCTCCTATTACGTCACAGCCCGCCACAGCCTGATAGTTATCAAATCAAACGTTGAACATACATATATTGTTTTTCTACTATACCGTATGTTGAAATAGTTCCGTCATCATCAAGGTAGGGTAGTCTATATGGCGCATCTTCCGGACGTATGTATTACCGATCCTGGGTAGCTAAGCTAAAGACAACGACATTCACGCCTGGTGCAGTTAAACTATTTGAACTCTTTTAAAATAATTTAAGTGATATGTAGATAAGATCTTCTGAAATTTCACTTGTTGCAGAGGTCCATCACTCCTCTCTTCCCCTTAAAATCTGTAACAAAAGGTCCCTTTCTCTCCCTAATTTGTATTTTTATTGCCAATCAGCATTAGCAAATCAAGCATTAAATACTAAGCACCGGTCGATCTTGTCGCATGAAAACCGGCAATCACCCTTTGTCCTTCTCCCAGATATAAATCCGCAATGAATAAATTTCCCTGCAGTGCCCCTTTTGAAACACCCATGCAGCCCGTTCTAATCCCAAGGCGCATTAGCACTGTTTGACTGAGACAGATGGGCTGAGCCGGTGATAATGAAATTAAAATGCGACGACCGGGTCGACACATTAGCACCCTCCGCAGCACCCGGAGTGTTTTCCTTCGGGACCATGTGCAGGCGCGGGTTATTATCGCGCGATGGTGCAATTAAACGGTCTTAATGCGGACAAACATTGCACGATCGCCGGAAAGAGTCGCGGTGCTCTTGAATAGGTGCAGTCGGACGTGACCTGTGTTTACATGGGTGATGATGGACAAGCGGTGGTGCGTGCTAGAGTGCGTTTCTTCAAGGGTCTCAAGGGCCATCGAGGCAGCGAAGGGTGGGCAAAAATAAACGCTCATTTATCATACATCCTATACACGATTTAATTTATCACACTTCTTGCGGTACATACATATTTACAGATTGTATACAAAATCACAAAAACACTCCCCAGGATGCTGCGATACGGCGTCCGGACGGAGACTGTGATACCTTGACTAGCGTCACCCAAGCTGGTTGAGGTGGATTCCTTTGCGGTGTCTTCGAATCCTCACTAACTCCCCGTAGACTTGGACCTCTCTTTAGCCTCCTGCTGGGCCTTTTTGGACCGCTTCCACTTCATTCGCCGGTTCTGGAACCAAATTTTCACCTGAGTCTCAGACAGCATTAGGCTGCTCGCGACCTCGAATCGCTTCGGCCTGGACAGGTATTTGTTCTGCTTAAACTGTTTTTCCAGCTCGAGAAGCTGCTGCGAGGTGAATGCGGTCCGGGGCCTCCGCGTCTTCCCGAGTATTGCGTGGTGTGGGTATGTCGCTAGCTCTGGTATTCGGTGGTGCAGCATCCCAGCGCGTGCCAGAAATTCGAAGGGCAGGTGAGTGGGAACAAATCCAGGTCCCATTGGCAGCTGAAAGATTAAATATTGTTAGATAATTTCTAAAAGTTCAGGTAGTAGCCCAGCCATGGTCGTATCAGGAATCAGTATTACTAAAAACTTTACAAAGCATTCATTAAAAATCTCCTACTTTGTTACGTCCACTTTCCAAAATTCGATAAATAGTAATAATTAATGTATGTATATACGAGTTTGTGTAAAGGCACTGAAATTTTGGACTATAGATTCGTTTTAGATGAAATCATTAAAAGAAATGTGATGCATAATCAAAAATCGACAAAAAGCATTTCATTTCTGATTTTTCAATTCGTCAACAACAAGAACATTTCGAATGTAATTTTTTGCAAAATAATTATCACTATTCTAAAATTTTCCACTCTCTACGTAATCGATCATTTATTAAAACATGTGACAAAGCATATATAATATGGTATATCACATATGCCTTATTTACATAAGTACTATATACCTATGTTAGATATGTATATAGTTGCAATAATTATATTAATTAACCTATGCTAGAGCAATAAAAAATTGTGACTGAGAAATACGAATTAAGTTATTATTTTAAAGTTTTGCATTACTGTTTGTTAGAGTACTAAAATATTTTTTTGACTAAGAATTGCAAATTGTTTAAGTATTTTCAAATTAATTAAATAATTTCATATTTATCGCTTACGAATTATAAATTAGAATTTGGTTCGATAATGGAATTGAAAATTTATTTTTAGTTTTGTTAAATATTTCAATTGTGGATATTATAAAAATAAACAAAAGAAAAATTTTATTTGCATGATATTACATCATCGAAAATACTGACGGAACAAATGTTATTACCGATCTCTGTATAATTTTGATGGAAACAAATTTATAATTATGTTTTAGGTATCAAATACGAAAAATTCGCCTCCGTGTATTTTTTGTTATTGTTCATAGATTTTGGTCAGAATTATAATTTTGTAATTTTTATACTCTTGTATGACAACCATTATCTATACCAGGTAAATGATGGTATTTCTACTTTGCTGTTTAGTAAGTGTTCTTTTTTAAAATGCATGTAAAAATACAACTTAAGCATTTAAAAAATGAATTGTGGTCCACTAAAAATTTTTAAGATTTCTTGTTCCAAATCTATTCCACTTAAGGGATTGATTTTTTTACACATCAAACACTAATACTAGTAATAGTTACTAGAACATTAGAAATCGCGAATATTGAAAATTTTCCAATATTGATGAGTTTGGCCCAAAGTTATGTATAAATAATAATAATAAACCCTAAAAATTTGATTACAACGCAGTAGATATTTTAAGAGTGTTCATTTCATGCACTATTTCAATACAGTTTGAATATGCGTCCTACCGAGAAAGTCTTGATTTAGTATAGTTTCCCATTTCCTTTTGAGACCATGAGGAAGAGCATCCCCGAAAATATGAACTCTAGCAGTTTTACGATAATTCTTTGTGAAGGTGCACCGGTGCACATCGGTTAAACATGGTCATGCAAACATTTATTTTTGAGCGTTAATGAGTCAATGACATCATCAGTTATTTAAAGACTAATGTTTGATCCGGTTCTCAATATTCTTTAAAATTGATTCCTTTCAAATTTGAATAGCGAACAGAAAATAAAAATGTTTTCTATGTAGTACTTATTATTTGTGTTTTGTGAAATTCGTTCTAGTTTTTTATTTTTTCGGTCTTAAGAAAACCTCACAGTTTCTCATGTATACATACAAAAAAATCAATGCGATTAATCTACTTAGCTGCATGAATTATTTTAATTGCTTCAATTTCCACCAGAATTTTTCACTAACAATCAATATAGATGGGTTGGCTGAAAATAGTAGGAGATGAAGTACGAAACCATCCAAATAAAAAGTAATTCTTTGACAATCCTCAAATATCATTGATAATGACAACTTAAAACTGATGAACTTGCTTATAATTGAAAAAATAGGCAATGAATTGGTTTAAAATTTTGTTTTAAATTTTTTAACGTGTTACATTAATAATTAAAATTTTTGGATGACCTCCGATTAAGTGATTACAAGGGAAAAATGTACTTTTATGTGACCGCGACAAAATATGTTTGAAGTGGCTGTACCTTAATAATAATATCGTTATTTTTAGAAAAATTTAAAAGCGTATAATTAGCCAAGGAGGAAAAATAGAGATGTGTAATGAGTAATAAGAAATTTGTGGTGAAATCCAAAATATAAGGCAAAATGTATTACGTTAGCATAATCTTGCGGTATGAATCAAATTCTAATGTACTTGTATATATTGCCGGGATTTCAGTTTTGTGTTTGTTATTCGAGAAAAAAAGTAGATAATAAGAGACCAATAAAATTCTAAAATGACTGGGATGCAATATATCTATAAAGGAATATTTTTTTTCTTACAGGAATAGGTTTCCCGGTGGCGTCTATAGGTCGATGAAATGCTGAGCCACCCTGTGCTAAGAGCTGGTAGGGGTGTCCCCCCGTATACAATGGAAAGTCTTGAGGTCTGATTTGACTGTGAGGAGGAATCGGCTTTTTAAACTCGTCATGAAGATCCAAGCGCATATTCATTTGCTGCTCTTCGCACCCAGGACTTATTGGAGGACTCGATCGATGTGATGACGTAGGGGATTCCGACCTGAAAAAGAAAAAAAACATAATTTATAATAGTTTACAACTAATGATATTAATTAATTATTAATGGAAGGAAAATGAAACATCAAGCACATAATTAATTTGATGTAACGAAACTCGAGCTTATTTTAATATAGAGATACGGTGAAAAATAAACTTATGCTCTTATTAATTGAAACTCATATGTTCCACTTAGGGTATGTGTCTCGTTCGTTTCTTGGAAAAGTCCAAGACACTCTGTCAAGTGGCCTTTTTCTGTTGTTGTTAATTAGTAATTACATGGCTACAAGAACCAGAAGTCTTTACAACCTTGTTCTTTTGATAACTTAAGATAAAGATAAGATTCTGTCAAGTGCATAAACAAGAGTTTACACAAGTAATTAAGCGATGGATAGTAGCATCCTTAAGTCATTCTTAGATAATAGAAACTTTTAGCAATTGCGTCATTGCGTATATCGTTAAAGGAACCATTTTTTCTGAATCAACCTCTATCTAGGTAGGCACATACATATAACACCTCTGACCGTACTAATTTTAAAAAAATTAAATTTGTAGATCACTAAGAACAAAACAAAAGACAATCAGAAGTTAATTCAATTAAAAAAATCACGTCTGCTACTACGCTTCCTCAAATCAATTAGAAGTTTGTTATAAACTGTGATGGACTGAATGAAGAACTGTGGTTCCGAAAAATTATATCGAAAGAGAGGTGCTAGCGAAAATGTCCAGTAGTTTTAAAACAAACTAAATTTATCAACTAAATAGTTAATTACTAACTTAAGGAAAAAATTTTGAAAAAATAGAAATTTAAATATGAGTTAAAATAACATCCCAAGACAGTGAGAGGTACTAATCCTGGGACTATACAGAAGTCATTTGGAATCCAAACATTTTTTTTAAACTGACGTATTTTAAAATAAATCGAAATATTCGAGGCACTCCGTGTGTGCTTCCAAGTTCTATGCAGAGGTGTATAGTCCCAGGGTTAAATATGCTCACTTTTTCTTTTCCAATTTCAGAATGAAATGGAGGTTTCCTCACGGATTTTAAAATCTTGTACCAATCTGCATTTGGGGTCAAAGTGATGAATATGCAAACAAAATTTGTCGGTCGTTTGTACTTTCTGAGATATTTAACTTTAAAATTTCCAAAAGGGGAATTTTTCTTTCACGATTGTTTGTATATTCTTATAAATTGCTAATTGCAATCTCACTTCGTTGTAAATTGCGTATATAACACCAGAGATGTTTCTACATTCTCATTTTAAAAACTTTTACTTAAATCTTTAAAATTGAAGCATTGAATATAAATAAATATATCGTCATATCTCATGAAATTACAAACTGAAGTAAAGTAAAATGTTTTTTTATTTTTAGCACTCATAGTAGTAGAAAATATAAACTATAGTAGAATTATTTAAATAAATTACATAAGATTTTTTCACAATTTTCACCAAAACATTTTGGGAACATAAAGAAAATCCCGGTCGAAAACTATCACTTTGTAAAATATGTATGAAAGCCTTTAATGCAAATATGCATTCCGCGTTATAAAGGTGAATATATTAAACCAATACCAAATACAATGCAATTTTGCTATGGGTTCATTTAAGCAAATTAAAGAAGGGATTTCAAATAATTAAAAGAATTCATGTACACTTTTTTTCGAATATAACCAAACTTTAAATTCCTCGAAAAAAAAACTCTAGTCAAAACTAAACTTATTATGGCCCAATTCGTACGTTTTAATACAACATTAAAATATTCTTTCAGTTGGTAATAAATGACATTACAAATGTTGAAAATTGGGTTTTTTCTTGTCTATGAATTTAATTCGGGTTAATTTCACCCGCTTCTCCTGATAAAAAAGATATATACGCATTTTCAGTAACTAAATTGGGGTTTGTAGTTAAAACTTTATTGAAACCCGCCGCTTGCTTTAATTTTAGCATAACTGCATAACTCTTAAAAATTCTAAATTTTTAATATAAACACTTTTTCCATACTATGCGATTTTCTTGATATTGTAAAGCATACCTTTATCACTTTTAAAAAAAAAAAAATGATTGATTAATGACTGGCCAAATAATTAAGAAAAAACAAAATAAGAAGACTTATAAAAGATTCCAGGATAAAAACAACAACGAGTCTAACATTTTAAATTTTTATTCGGAATACAGGACCTTCAACACACGAGTTGAACCCGCACTTACCTGTTTTTATTTTTGGAGATTTGCAAGTGAATGCTTTTCCAAATTTAATTACAACAATGGAAAGCAAAACAATATCTCACCTGGAGATCCTTCCCTCAGGACTGGGCGTATATTCCCTGTTCTCGTGTATCCGCCTAATGGCATCTTCCTCTGTCATGGATCCATTCACCAGTCCCGTTTGGGGCGCTGCGCTGTCCTCCTTCTCGTCGGTGGTCTGATTCTTTGCGAGTAGGGCGTCAATGCAAAAAGACTTCTTCGGCGGGGGTAGCGAGCTCTGCGTGAACGGGGTGGGGAGCCTGCTCATGTACATCGAGTGGTAACTTTCGTATCCATTGGATATGATGCGATTGTCGCGCATCGCCGAAGAAATCACTGGGGACTGATGGCTTTCCGGCGGCAAGGGGCTCATTGTGAAGCTTGACGGCGAGCTAAGGGGCGGTGAGTTCATGGGCTGCGGAGATAGGGACGTACTATTTTCGGCCTGATACTCCTGCATCAATTGAGCTGAATGATTCACAAATCGCGCTAAATTCGGCACTTGAGCACTAGTCATAATAATTTCGAGTATTTACAAAATCTTTCTGTTCGAGGGCAAATGTCCCTTGACGTGTTTTGTCACTAAATAGGCACTTCTTCACTTCTTGCCAAATTGGCCGACATTATCCGGAAGCTCCTTGGACATTCCACGTCCGCACACGAGAGGCTCGCGTCTAAAACTGTGCAGAGGAACCGCCGCGAAAGATATCAAATCATTCGCACCTCAACCAGATAAATGTTCGTATAACGGCACCGATACCACCGACAATAGCCAAAAGTACCGTTCCACAACAAGCGATGAGTTATCGTTAGACGCACCACGACGCCTCTGTCGGCCACCGACTCGCTCCGATAAGATGTGGTGAGCAGCTGGCGAATGAGCGCCGTCTTCTCATGTGCGTCCCTCCATCGCTCCACGAGGCAGCTGTGGGAGTGGTCTAACGCTTGCCGGGCCAACAGTCGAGGGGCGTGGTGTCTTGCGTGTGGAAGGGATAATCGGTCATTACGGGCGCATAAAACATGAACCGAAAAGAATATCCCATTAGGAGGCGCCGGGACTGGGGGGCCCGGCCAGCATCCCCTTCCGCACCGTCCCCGCCCCTTGGCTGATGGCAGTCTGATCCCGGTGGCTCTACAAAACTTACTATTTGGATTGCCAGATGTAAATTGCGGTCGTATCCCCTGATAAGTGCCTCTTTCAGGCAATCAATTTGTGTATGTGCTCGACTTTGGTCCATTGTGATCACGACTTCTTCCTTTGTTGCAGGTGAGCTGCTCCCAGGATGTTGATTTAGTGACTGCATATCGATTTGTCCGGGAGTTCTCGCCGTATGGGGATCCGGACTCTGGACTTCAACAAAATAGGGTTAATAGCTATATGAGTGGCCGTGTGGCACAGCCGTTTTCGAAATTACGACACATCCTGTTTTACTTTGCCGTTGGTTTTTGGTATATTTCCCAGAGAGCAAAATTCCAAAACTCTGATTAAATACTACAATTTTAAATTATTTAAACTAGCTGAGAGTGATTTCGTAAGTACTTTTAATAAGTTATCAGTGCGGCGGAAAAGAGTAATTCCAAAGTACATCAGTGTGACAAAGTTTAAGACCACGAAGCCCATAAAGCCTTTTTAATTTTGAAGCTTTAATTTCCTATTTACTGCGAATTGTTGATTAGAGTGCAAATGATTACAGTGAGATTTTGTATCACACTGACAAAAAATTTGCAACTGCTGATAATGCATATTGCAATTCTTTCAATCGCAATTTAATTAATTATATTTCGATGTTACACTAACTGCTTTCATACCTTTAAAACATTTAAAAACAAAATTGGCTTAATAAATTCCCGGCTTGAAATTTTAGTTTGGTTTAGAATCGATGAATACCAAAATCGTTTGCTATTTATAGGAAACTAGATCTTTCTTAACCCGGCGAGCATGTGGCAGGGTATGACATACCTTTTGATAAATTCGTACTTTATTTCTGTAATTTCATTGTTCTTTTTTAAATATAAATAAAACTTTGTTTATCAAATTAAGACTGTATTTGTTTCTTAATTTCATTACAAATTTTATATTATAATAATCCAAAAGTTAAAAATAAATAATTTTAAATAAAACACTATAAAAAACCGTATTAAAGTCTGGATAGTTCATATCCAAACACATATCTAATGATCCTTTCAATATTATCACATGCTCCTCAGGTTAATTTTTATTTCCACTTTTAGATTCTCGATATTGTTATCAAGAAATCAAAATAGAATTTCTTGGTGATAGTTTACTATGCATTTGAACTTTTTTTCTTATAGTGATATTTAATGGACTTATTTTATAAGTAAGTACATACTATATATATGTATTATATTCATGTTCATTCCTACCATGAATATGTGGTGGACTCATACAATAATACAATAGCATAAACTTTTCACAGAGACCTTAAAATTTCCTTTCTGATTATTTGATAAAAAGTACATATCAATTATTTAGTATTAATGTAACGTTTCTGTGATGTACCTATTTCTATTCTACGCTAATTTCTGGTTCTGCTTCATGTAATTTAAATGGATAAGAAGTATTCTTAATGCCTCGTATTGGCCCTATGTATACCCAATTTTATACCAATCGGTTGAACGGTTGAACGGTTGAAGCGTAATAATGGTTTAACATATAAATGAAAGTCTGAGTCATAATTTAAATTTCAAATACAACTCTTATTTATATCTCTTTTAACACATCCTGGTGAACAGATCTTTATTGAGTATACGCTTAGTATGTTATTTATTCTTAACACTTTGACGGCCACACCTTTAACAGAAAGTTTTGTATTTGTCGCCGGTACTTTTGGCAAGTTTTGTTAAAAGTGAACAAAGCACACAGACGTTATTATTATTAAAAAAGGAAAACCGTATTTATTAAAATTAACATAACATTTTTATTATTCAAAAAAGTTAATATTTCCTTTTATTATGATCACTTGCAAATACAGATATTAAGTTTCCGAAAAAACTGATAAAAGCAAGCATCACAACAGTGAATCAAGAGAAGTCCCAAAATTTAGCCTGGCAGTCGGTAATAAATTGATGTCACATAAATATAACTCCAGCCGATAACCGCCAGTAAATTGAAGTCACGCAAATGTGACTCCGGCCGTCATAGTGTTAACACATTGTGGACAGATGACGAGATATCTCGACTTTAATATTTCGTTATTAGGAGCCGTTGACGAGCTATTATTCGTAACGTTTACAAGCTTTGTGGTGTATCGATTTGAAAAGAGAGTCAAATTCACAGAATATTTGAAATAAATTTCAACTTTTCTTTTTTAACCCAACTACCAGAAGGCCAGAAGGCAGTTTTGCAAACGAAATACCTCAATGTGGGAAGAAGTAAAATTTAATAGCTTGTATAAATACTTAAGTTGCTCAAAATATTACATAAAGCCCATCTCGACTTACTAATTTTAAGTAAATGTACCCATATCTGGCAAAAGCTATATACTTTAATTAACAAAAAATATTAAATATCTGTAATATGTAATCTTAAATATTGTACATACTATTTTCTGGTACAGTTACTTTAACTATTACATATCATAATACTGTAAATTTCTAGCCTATCCTTTAAATTATTCTAAAACCGGCAGACAATTTTGTTTATTTCATTAAAATGTTCGTTAGTTTTCATTACACGTTTATTTATATTGCAGACAAAAAGATTAGGGGTTATTATGGATGTCGATTTCACTCTACTCTGCTAAAGAAGAAAAAGAACACACATTTCCTAAGCTGAATTGCTAAGATAATTAGTGGCTTCATTAGTTGAGTCGAACAAACTCGTCTTCCATTTTCGGGCCCATTGTTTTCCATGTTACAAGTAAAAAAATGTTGCATATTTTCGAGTTTTACAAAAATATTATAATTTTGTTTTTATTATGCATTATTACTAGTTTTTACTAACTGTATTGACTTCAATTTAACTTAAATATATTGTTTAGTAATTAAAAATACAGTGAATAATGATGGACTAATTTTCCAAAGGCAGGTCCTATTAAATCAAATTAAAGTATCAATATAATGTACTTTAAAATTCCTACTCCACTATGAGTCTAACCAAAATAATTTAAACAAACAAAATTTAAGTTCGTGTGTGTTAAAAGTGTTTTTTAAAAAAATTTGCTTTCACTTATCAGTATTGCGAATTGGTAAGAAATATCGTCAATACGACTCAAGAGTAATCCTCAATTCAATGCTTTACGCGTTGACAATTTTGTAGTTATCAGAATACTCTACAAGAAAAGTAAATTGACTTTGCAAATATTGCCACCAATGTGTCCTACTAATTTTGTTTCACTTTGGAATATCTGCACTCATCGTGGCAGGAGATTGGGTTAATCGACAACAACAAGCAACCGAGGATTTGTAAACATTGACTGTTACAAGTCAATAACTTGTCAGCAGTGGAAAGCCAATAAATTTTATTTCGATGAAGTGTTAATTGTCAATTAATGCTGCTCCTCATAATCTGAAACGGAAGCCGATAAGGGGCCACGATACGCTGTGGCTTCTTCTGTCGAATTTGTCGATTGATAAGTACACGCGGAGCAAACACGAAATTTGTTTAATTGTAAAGCCTCGGAGTTTGAACAGCTACTTAATATCGCATTCGCTGAGGTACGGTATAGAGGAGCATTCAAGGTTTTGAGGTGCGATAAATCAATACCTCACTCCGATGTCCTCCGCTGCTTTGGGGTCATATAAACTTTGTGGAAGCCTCGGCGCCCTCCTGATAACAGGGCAGTATAATCGCTGAATAAATTTGATAATGCTACAAACAGCAAGAATTAGTCTTGAGGAGCGTAGTCGTTTGTGACCTCTAATCTGACAGTAAACAAAATTTGCAACACTTGCCGAATTTGCGTTAATTTACCTGCTCTGGCCTTTGCTGTGTTTCTTGCATTTTAGACAAACAAGCGCCCAAGGAGAATCTTTTGGTAAACGTATTTGCCCGCTTGAGTGGCAATTTTGGTTTGGATTTGCCTTGGTGATCCACTAAAGATTTAAAGACCTCAGCACAAATTCGCGCATATATAAACCTCAAGAGTGAGTCAACTCAAGCCTAATATTTACCCAGTTTTGAAGAACACAAATCAGCGGAGTTTTTTCGCTTCATTGGTGGATTTTGTTTAATCGAGTTAATGGCGGTTCCAGATCCTAATTGCAAGACGGGTTCATTACCTTGTCCCAAATATTGCAATTGCCACACCCCTCACCTTTTCCAAAGCTAATGATTCCCTACCTTTAAAAGATTCGCAAATTTGCGGATACCCCACCGCGCAATTTCTAACTTTAAGCGGCGAAATATTTGCGTATGCAAATCGGACTCGCTGAAATGAAATTATGCGTCCGGCGTTCAATTGGGGCAAAATTTAAATCGATTTGGGCCTCAGCCGGAAGCTGCTCCAGCATTTTTCTGATCAATTGGATGCGTTTGATTGAGCTTTCTGGGGGGCAACCCTCCGCTGTTGGCGCGGGCGATTTCCAATTTTTGCTTGACTTCATTGCTCGTCCACGTTTTCCATTTATTTTTTCCTCTCCCGTTTATTCCGCTTTTGATCTATTCACCGCACCATCCATTGGTATCTTTCGTCGCAACCAAAATTGAAATTCGATTTGTTTAATGAAAATTTGAATATTTATAAACGTATCATTGACGGCAGAATTTGTTTCCCTATTGCTTTTTCAATGCCATGTTTTTCATACAATCAGCAAATATTTGCTATTCCAATTAGAGATGAAATTTCTAAGGAATGAATTTGATACCGCAGGCTAATTTAGCTTTATACCATTTTATCATTTCATCGTTTTGCCATTTTGCGGGGTTGTTCAAATGTACAACAAATTGGAATTAGACATGATTTAAAGGCAAATATTGTATGCCTTACGTGAATACATTAGGCTTGTTCCTGTCGTTTTATTTTATATTCGTCTATTTAATGAAAACACGAGAGTTATGTATTTTTAGTAATTAAAACTAACGCTTAAAACGATTAAATCGTAAAAAATTATAATTGAATCAGTGGAGTATTTAGGACCTCTATTAAGGAGACATTTTGGTACGATTCCACTATAAATTTAATGTAATATGGTTGGTTTTCATATAATTTATTGTACTGATGTAATGCATAACTCATTAAAGACGGATGATGTGAATTCACATTTTTTATTTATCAACCGTTGGTGACGGGTGACATTAATTCAAGTTAGTTGGAATTTCAAGCAACTCATATAAAAAACTACAATTGTAAGTAAATAAAGTTTTACAATAAAGAGTTGTTGTTATAAACAAACATGTGATGAAGGCGTGTGCATTATATAGTTGGATAATAAAAGGCCGTTGTATTCAATTCAGTGTTATATTTAAAAAGTTATAAAATTTTAGTAAGAATTTTTATTTAGTGAGATGAAAACGGTTTAAAATGGAAGAACAATCTTTTGAATTTATGAAGGACAATTGTCTGGGTAATATGCAACTACATCTTTTAGAGAAAATCATCAACAGCGGGAACAAAAATATCCATGAAAAACATGTCGTGTATGTAAGGCAAACAACAACAAGAGCGAATCTCGATATATTGGCAAATTTTATGTAGTACCTCTCCATAAGGGAACTAGTTTTCAAGTATATCATACAAAAAGAAGTATTAGAAGTAGCATCATATATGCATTTAATAACGTATTATACTTAATAAATGTTACACTGTGTTTTCGAAATGATCACTTTTTATTTATATAATTTCAATCAAATATGCAGGAATTCAGGCTATATGCTTTTCATCACATACTATCTTTAATTTGGTAATATTAATTAATTAATTAAGAATTATGGTGTTATTATAATTATATTATGCCAGCTATTTTATTCAATTGGCATTTTTAAATTAGACTTGATCTTAGACACCAGGAAATGTTCATATGGTATACTAAACATATGCATGCGCAAGGCTGACTCCTGTAATGAATTTTGTCAAGTTATGTTATTGCAAATTTGTATATAGTTTAGTTATATGTTCTCAGCAACATACAACGAGCAGAAAGTCAACAACTGTTTACAGAACACATGATATTATTATTATTATGCTTTCAATTGAATCAACATTTTAAGGGAACTATCAAACATGTTAATAATCAATTGCAATCGGGCTGATATATGTTGGAGGGGGTATCTTAGTATCTTAATTTCCGAACTACTATAAGGGGCTGTATGCACCTAGAACGTTGAAAAAATGATACAAATTTTAAGGTCATAACATTTTCTCAAAGCTTATGAACTGCGGTTTTATATTTGAATTAAAAGCAAATATTGCCTAGAAAAATGTTTTCTAGGTTCACCATGTTTATATATTTAGTACGGTAACATAAATTTATGTTTATATATCTACATGCTCTAGCGGTCTCATAGTGGCTCTAGCGATTTTGATAAATTTCAAAGAAAAGGAGAAAAATTCAAAATAGCAGACTCTCAAAACTTATTCTTCAGTGAATTTTCAAGTTAATTCGTACATGAGGATTTTACGGGTCGCTGATTTCAAGTTAGTTGTTGCCAGAAATGAAAATGTTAGGTCAACAATTAATATAGGTGGCGCACAAAATGTTCGAGAGATGATTTTCCAGTGCAGCTATACTTATTTTTTATGGTTATACGAAGTGTCCATCAAAAGATAAAAGGTATTTTAGAATTTCACGGGCTTTATAAATCCAATTTTCATATATTTTTGTTTATCTTATTAGTACACATATTTCTGACGAATGTTTACATTTGCAACCCTTTTAAATGTTTAGTTTATTTAGGCAGTTGAGAAGGTTACATATGTTTTGGTATACTCGGCGAATTTTTACTTTCGAAAAAGTTGAATTAAAGAATTTTGTTGTTGCTTGAAAAATTAAATAAAGCGCAATACCGCATTCAAAATGTTGACTCTTTTGAAGATAAGTAAGGCACGACTTTGCGAATGGTACAGACGTTTCAAAGAGAATTATTAAAACGATGAAGATTACGACAAAAGACGAATAAATGATTCTGGAAAATCACCCTATCACTATCAGAGAGGTTACTGATGATTTTCTTATATAATTTGGCTCATGCCAAGAAATCTTTTTCCGATGTTTCCAATATGAAATACGCGGCAATAACGTTTGTTTCGCAATTGCTGAATTTCGACCAAAAACAATGTCACAAACTGTTTGTTCGTAATTTTTTGGTAATAAAAAAGCTCTATTTTGCTTTAGCCACTGCATTTGCCGGACATGACTTCCTATGAGTATTTTCCACACCAAATGTTATATCTGAGGAGATTACTTTAAAGGGCACAAAATTGATGTCGATTAATAAATAAAGATTCTTTAAGAAAAATAAAAATTTCCTTTAATTTTTTATCATACACAAGAAAAGTAAATTCAAAAGGCAAGCCATCTTTGCAAAATTACAGAAATTTTTCTGGTATATCGTAGTCAGTTTTATACAAAGGTTTTTTTTTATCTGTGTGCAAATCAAGCAGATGTATAACTCCTCCATACCACTATAAATATCATACTATCGAAATACATACATATATATATTAACGAATTGCAATAAATTTTTGCAAAATTGAAAAAATATTCTTTTCAAAATGAATGCAGCATACCCGACACTTGTCTCCATTGTTATTGTATTGTAGAAGACACCAGCACCGAACCCTTTTACTGCAGCATTTCATTCCCCCGAGCCGACGCTGTTTACCCTGAAGGGATGATAAAGGGTGTCCCAAAGAACTGACTCAATGTTTACCCAACTAATAATCCATTTAAGTTTGATTGCCGCATGTTATCCCTTCTAGGATTGTTTGGTGATTATGCGAATTAACACCAAATGGTTTGGGATGATGACGAGATGACTTTCCCTTAGGTGGTCTTTTGTTATAGTTCCAGGGGGAAACAACCCTAAATATTAGCCCTTGATTGTAATATGTGTGTATTAAAATAGAAGGATTTAAATATTGCTGTTGAAAAGGTTTTCGAGCCCTGAAATAGCATTTGCAGTCCTCAAATGTCGCACTAATTTCACTAGCAGTTGACAAATATTGGGGGAAATACAAAATAAATTTTCTACTCGTCTTCTTGAATGTTGTTCTTTCGCTTAGCACTGAAAAATTACGGAATTCTATTTGCACACATGGGCGCATTTATTTGGAGTTGATGGGATGATTGCCCTTTTCCCTCATAAATTAAGCATTCGGTATCGAACTCATCTTTAGCAAACATCGTTTGTTAAAATCAGAAGAGATTTTGTTAAGAACAAATTCGGAAATCGCTAATTCTAAGAGAGTTGATTTATAACTTTTTCCTAAAGTATTGCGCCCTCGAGACCAAAGTCACAACCACCAAGCAATGGAGTCCTCGGACCGAATCCTTCCCCAATTTGTTGGGAGCAATCAGATTGTCCTGATTCTGCCAGCTAATTATCATAATTTGATTTTGTTTCTGATGCTGTTTTCATTTCCTAATGGCTGATAATGGACGGCCATAAAGAAAAATCAAAGACCGTACGGAAATTCCGAAATGAACGTCCTCGTTGGTATTTTCTAGTGCCGTGCAAAGAGGCGGTAGAACCATTCGACGCTTAAGTGGAAAACTTTTAGAGGGTCCTTTGGGGGAAATTACAATAAACTTTTATCTCCCTTTCAGAAGCTTATGCGGCGATAGCATAGAATTTCGGGAAATTATGGCCATTTGTCGGGGCGGGGATGCGTGCAGCGGAATAGCAAATGAAGATTAGCACAAGCATTTTGGCTTCGTAATAGTTATTGTTGCTGTTTCAACTGAGCATCGATCACTTTCACGACAAATTGGTAAGTTTGTAGACAGAGGCGCTGAGATGTGGAGTTTCGAAGTTTTTGGTGATGATCGATTTTAGAACCAATGATTCTGACCAAGACAGTGCGCTGGGGCCAGGAGTTCACATATTTAAAAGAAGGATATAATTTAATAATAACTTTAGGAAAATACTTTTGTTTCGAGTTATTAAACTACTCTTAGTAAAAAGAAAAGACATATTCAAAGCAGTATCTTATACTTCTCATTAAATTTTTATTAAAAACTAAAACCGGCCAAGTACTAATCGAACTTGCATAATTCGTGTTGCGCCCAGGTGCGGCAAAAATCTAAATCCACCCTGAGTTTAAGGCAATGAAAATCAAAAAAAAAAAACATATTGTATAATATTTCAAATCCATACTTATTAAGTCAGATATATTTGAAATTCAACAACCGCACACGACTAAACAGAAAATTACTTTCCTCATTTATTTTCATCCATTATTGCCTTTTTCAGTGAAATTACTTTAAGGTATTTAAGAATTAATTTAAATAAAATTTAGATATTTTTCACCAGAAGTTCGGTCACTTTTGAGGTTTCGTAAAACTGAAGAAGAGTTAAAAATGTTTTAATACTAAAAGAAATAATAGATTTCCTTAGAAGAATTAACAGATAAAAACTGAATTTCGAAAAGAGTACTACTTATCTCTACTTCTATATCCGATAACTTTTATTATTAACATTTCTGTAATAAGTTTTAAATAGTGATCTTTAGCTTAAGATGTTTTTACACATTCTCTGGTAAATCATAACTGGTATTATCCTGAATTTGTCACCAATCATAGGTTTTTCCATTTGCTTACTGGCTATTAATTTCCACTAGCATACAATCACGTATTAATCATTTTCATTAAATCGGAAAATTGATAATTACGCTTTTATTCACCACACCTTCCTTTTAAAATTAAGAGTCCATCGATTGATCGGGCATTAAAAAACAAACAATTACTAATTAAAAACTCCATAGGCTCATTGTGCAAACAAATAGCCCAGCATGTGCGTGTTTATCACGCGAAACGAGGAATTTTAATCCTCTGATATCACGAGGGAGGGCAAGTGGACAATGGCAATCTAGTTAAGTCAAAATTGTTTTTAATTGAAACTTAGATTGGACAGATAGGTGATGTGGGATATGATTTGATTTGCGCTATCACCACCTTAATGCGGGTAATTACTCTTGTTGAGAGCTGCCTTTTTTAAAACCACTTGATGCGTAAGTTCAAACCGACTAAAGCACGTCTTAATTTTCGGAGCTTAAATGTGATTGAATTTGTTGATTGTTTTCGATAGGGCTGATTTATAACACGAAATCTGTGTATTACAATGGGTACTTACAATATTCAACTGATGAGAGACATTAAGCACTTTAAGTGGATTGCAACATAAACTAACAGATTATGAAACCTTTTACAATAAGCTACTTACTTATATAATACTTCGCAAATTCTCAAGCATATATATGTATAACAATTATCAATTATTCGTATCAAATCTCTTTGGGGAAATTTCAAGCGAAGGTCGTTACTTTGTTCAAAATCCATTTCAGACTAAAATAGTCCATTAAATACATATGTCCTTTCAGACAAAGGTAAAGTGACTTAACGAAATTTGCAGCAAACCAATTGCATTGCACAGTCATTGGCACGAGCTCAATTAAGCTATAAATCAAACTTTCTAAAAATGGCAAATACAATTTATGTAGACCAGTTCTGGGTTTTTTCATAGCTATACATAAAAGGAGGCATTAACAAAATCCCCAAAAAGTAAATGCCACTGAGAACTTCCGCTTCGATATCCACCTATCGAGTGAAATTATCACAAAATTCGGTCAATAATAATAGCTTCGAAATAGCAAACGTGAAAATGTGTCAAGCACTGCATTCCAATGGGTATGAATTTCGCCTTGTGAATTGTGCGTCTAACCCTAATCGCAACTAATTGGAACTTCAACAGGCTTAATAGCGATTATAATGCAATAAAAACTTCCACCATGTGTATATTTACTGTCGTGAATATATTCAATTATCTGCATATTTACGGTGGAAAAACCCCCAATTATTGCGCTTTAATCCGAGATGGGGGTGTGGAACAGCAAAATCAACTAGTGGAATAACACTCAAAGCTTTAATTTACGTAAAAGGTGAAACAAAACACAACAATCATATCACATCAAATACTTGCCAAAAAGTGAAGTAAAATGTTAATTTAATTGCAGATAATTTTCACGAATAAAATAACAAGATATCAGATTTATCTATATATTATTTTTCTATAGTATTTGCTAGACGTCCTGGGAAATAAATTCAGGAGATGTGAACTATCTTCCTTATCTCATTGCATAAAATTGTCTATTTTTGGAAAAAATAGACTTCAAAGGGAATTTAGAAAAGTATTAAATGCTCTTATATGTTGATATAATGGCGAAAAATTGTAAGCTCCATTGTATAATGGTGAAACCTGAAGTGATGATGAATTTCTTTGATTTTGATGTATACAAATTATTTGGTTATAAAGTAGGTAATGTGTGTAATTATTGTATAAAATATGTTTATGACGTGTTATTCTCTATCTAATGAATTAGAACTATAATAAAAATATTATGATAAACGAATGTAAAAGCTATTTCAAGGAAAAAAATCGGTCAAAAGCGAGTAGGGCTCGCGCAATCAGATTCCGACCAGAACAGTAGACCGACCGAGTTTTATTACATGGGTCAATAAATTTTAAGAACTTTTTGATATTCAAATTTATTTTTTTGAGTTATTGTTTTTATTTTTTCAACTTTAAGGAAAATTGCTGCAAATTTTAATTCTAAACAAAATTTGTATTTCCGTTGATACCACTTTAGAAATATGCCCGTCCAGTCTTAAAGGGGGTCCTTTGCCTAGATAATTGTGGATATGGCCAGTACGAGAATTATTGAAAAATATTATTAAAAAAAGAAAATCGCACTTGTTTGACAACAATATTGCTCAGCAACATTCGGCCCATCGCTTTAGAGGAAATTTTTATAAGGTAAAGTTACCATTAGGGAAGCATATTGATTCAATGGTAGACACATTTTAATTATTCTTTGATCAAGAAATTTTTGATATTATTGTAAAATACACCAACATAGAAGGACAGAGTGTGGCTGCTGATAAATGAAAGAAAACAGATCTAATAGAAATACAAGCTTTTATTATGATAAATGAAAGTGTGACCATTTTTTTTAACTATTATACTGACGAGACCTATAATATTTAATTCAGTAAAGAAAATTTCGAAATTTTAGCTTTAGAAATCCGGAAGATTAGGGAGGAACGGTATTTTTTTTTTGTATATTTTGAGCTACATCTTTATAATCACGACACCAACAATTTTGGAAAAAATAATTTTTGGAATCCTTGAATGTAGACTTTTCCATTCCTATGCGTTACCCTAAACGACACAAAACATAAAACTCTTTCCAAGGGTCCAAGTCTCCCTCATTAATATACGGATGGATAAATGAGCGATTATATAAGAGTTCCGCTGACGCTAGGACACTGCCACTTAGCTTAGTTTAGATATTTACGTTATCAAATTACGGAAAATGTTTTTTTAAATAAGTAAATCTGATTCCATTTAAAGCAAAATTGGTGTACCTTTAAGTTACAGAATAAATATCTTTTTCTCTACGAACACTATCAAACTGTATAGTATAATATATATATAGTATAATAGTGTCGAAGTCTATTTCGGAGAATATCCGGTATTTTTTTTAATTCAAAATCATCAATACTTTATTCCTAGTTAATTTGTGTCTGGGTTACGACGCAGTATGAAAGCTACGTCTAATTGGTTCTGGTAAAGAGTGACTAAGGGATAACTAATTGTAAAGGCTAATTTTACACATTATAACTTGATATTTGGTACACTTATTCTTATTTTATCCATTAGTATTTTGTGTATAACATATACCAATTTTAAAGTTCGCTCATAAGTAGCGGATTTTAAATTTATTCGAAGCATGGCACTTTTCAAGATGTTCAATGCAGTCCAACCCTATTTCGAATTCTAATCATAAATTAACAGAATTTGTTTCGATTAATTGACTGTGTAAATTTTAATTGTTTTCTAGTTAGTTATTATCTACGTTCAAACCGCATCAGCTAATTAAGATACAACTAAATACCTTGAGTTTATTAAACCTAAATAGTAAATCATAATGCCATATCTTAATCCTCTTTACGAAAGAGGCACAAATTGCTTCAAATCTCCTCAAACTTCTTTCTCATCAGGACAAATTTCAGGTAAAGAAGGCGATAGTAGTGTTTAATGAGACATGTCGAGGCAAATATTGGCTCTATCGATAGAAAATTTGGAAATGACGCGAGAAAGCATACAGTTTTGCAGGCTCCAGGCTAAATAAACACAAAATCGTCAACTGCTGAGATACATCCTCAGTCCTGAATGCTTTTACATCCATCGGAGTTGGTAAACAGAAAGCGAACTCCTTCACAAAAAAAGTGTGAGTCCTCGCAAACTGTTTACCTTCTTAATAGATAATTTCTCTGCTTTATCTTTCGCCCAGAAAAAAAAATATATTATCTATATAGAAAATCTCGATCATCTTGGTTAACCCAAGTGTTCATGCAGAATTTATGATAAAATCGTATTTTTTCTTAATCAAAATATATATGGTATTTCACTGATAGAACACCTTCAGTGACTAGAAAAGTCCTCTTTTACTATCTATTTATTGAGTTAAACTCCTGTGAGTGTTAGACCATTTTGTTTTGTATTCCTAGGAAAATTACGATTCGGGCGAGGGGATTTACATAAGATATCACTTAAATGCCATTTCGCCAGGTAAACCAGACAACATCTCAAATTGCCATTAGGGAAATTAAACAATAATCGGTTGTCAGGATTAAAGGGGCCGCGCTATTTGACTCTACTTTGAGGCCTCTTCATTTTGTTTGGTACGTCAATACCGCGACCCTGCGTTGGGGTGATGCGGCACTTCTGAACAGTAGGCCCCGAGTTGATGCGATGAGAAATATTATGAACAGAAAAACACCTTCGAAAAACCCGTGCTTAGGAATTAGATTGCTCCCTCTAGCTTTTCTTATTTTTCTCTTCTGACCTTAGCTGCCTCTATTTTCTTTTTCGTTCACAAACAAGGCCACGAGAAAGATAAATTTTTCTTTACAAAAATATTCGTACTTTCAAAAGTCCTTCAAAATGTTATTTCTTTGTGGAAATGCCCAGTCACTGTGCTAATTGGGGTGATTTAATTCGAATCATAACAACCGCTTTTTCGATTATAGACTTTCAAATTAATTAATTTGTTGGACATTCGCGAAATCGCAAAAGTCAACTGCGTGATAAAATTAATCCTTGGCTTCTCCTCAAGTATGCCGTTTAGGTAAACATAAAATAATGATATTACTATACAGATATACAAAAAATGTGTTTTGATAAAAAATTAATTCCCGCAATTTATACGAATTTTGATTAAACAACGCTAATCGACATTTGATTACCACTTCACTAGCCTTCTAGTAAGAATGTTTAATTAAACTCTTATCACTAACGATAGACGAATAGATTTTTTCCAGACAAATTTTGATACTATTTTTAAATGATGAACAAACGCCAGCTTAATGAAAATTTCATTTTTAAAACCATTCTTGAAATTAAAAATATTCTAAATGATTCAATTTTATGATTAAGTGATTAAAGACGTCAATGAATGAATTTCTTATCGTCGTACTTTTATTTGGGATATATGTATATCATTTACACTAGTTTTATAAATGTGTAAAACACCCAAAATTCCTATTCACGTAGTGAGTTTTCCAAAGTTTAAACTATACGAGTAGCGTATAAATTACAAATTTACATATATGTTTAAGTTATTGGGCTTTTCGGAAAGTAATTTTTCCCAACAGAGGACTTAATTGTATTTTTTCTTAAGCCGCATTGTTAATTCTGATAAAGCAAAGAAAAAAATTATTGGATGTGTATGGAGAATATGTATTGACACAACGGCAGTGCCAAAACTGGTTTGCAAAATTTCGTTCCTTTGATTTTGATGTTGAAGATGCACCACGTTCTGAAAGGCTAGTTTAAGATGATGAAGACAAAATAAAGGCATTGATTGAAGCAAACCGGCTCAAAGCACTTCAAAAGCCGCGGGGTAGCAGAACTTTGGAAATACTGAAATGAGGTAACAAATGCTATGAAGAAATTATTCCTGACTATTTATTACAATAATTGACAAAATTAATATAAGAATAGCATTATAACAGTATAGATAAATTCAAGCACGAAAATATTTGACAGTCTTTATATATTTGGGTGGCCTTAAAATAGGCGACTCCCAAACTCCTATCGAAAAGATAATTATTGTTTTTTTTTTTATAAAAATTAATTTATTAATGTTCAGTGCAATAAATAATCTCAAATTTAAAATATCGAGCATAGTAATGAAATTGGATACGTTTTTAGTGAATAGTGAAGATTGATAACAAATTTTCGATAAAAGTCTGAACAACAAGCAAGTATACCATAAGCTTCAAAATGCGTTTTAAGATTAAAATCCGTTCGATTTTCGCAAATGTATTTTACCTATAAAGTTTCGATTGCTTGGTGGCACTAGTTAATATTGTTGCTTTCAAATTTTGCACACACATTTTTATCCTTTTATTATTATTATTTGTTATATTATGTGATTACGGAATCACAACACACAATATTCAACTCTTTGTATATATTGTAACATTACCATTTTATATGGTGTGTTTAAAAATATTGTATAAATTAATTTAATTCCCAAAAGAAAATCAATCTTTGTCTTAACTCAAATATAGAACATTTATATAAAATTGAATTATGCTCTGCTAGCTTCACTTCATAAGACTTAAAACCGTGCCTTATAAAAGTTTTGCTTATTCTGAAGCATTTCTAATTTATGTAGCTAACTTGTATTTAAACGCATTTGAAAATTTCCTCTCTAACATTCAAATGCTCATTTTAACATTTTTCAGATTCATAACTCATTGAGGATGTATCACGTTAAGATTTAAGACACATTTTTTTCGATAAGTCGTATCAAAAGGGGAATTTTACGGCAACAAAGGTGGATGCCTGTTAAAGCTTAGCTTATCAAAATATGAAAAGTTCAATGACTTCCTATGGATGTGATGCAAGCTTATATAATAATTAGTTGTATATTGAGGAAGCACACAAGCGATAAAACCTTGTCAATTCGAGAATTAAGAAATCATCATTTGAATTAAATTAATTTGATTAATTTACAATTGTAAAAGAATCCCCAATGTTTGCATCCGGACAATTTTTACTGGTTAACCAATCGTTCAAATTTATATAAAAGAGATTTTAAAGTTTCATAGTTTATTATAATCTTATCATCATTTTTATAGCTTTGTTGCTCCTTTGTAATGCTCCCTCGAAAATTCATTCTTAGAATAAAAAGTGGTAAATTCAACCGTAAAGCTTAGAAAGAGATATGTACTTTTATAATATCTGTTAAATCTTAATCATAGAAAAAATATAAGTTTGGCACGTATTAGTTCTATTATTTTTAAATCAAATATATAAAAAAACAATTCCACATTGAATTAAAAATTAATTCTTTTCATATTTTTTCCTTTACTTGTACTAATGCCAAATGGTAAGGTAAGAGTTTTGATAATAAGGCAGTAAGTTAGTATTTTTGTATGAAAATATACTAGGCCGTATCATTTTATAGCATTGAATTATAGATCCTAAAACATGACTATGAGGCTTTATTGTTTGTTATTAATTCCAATTCCATAACTCTAACTGTTCCTGAGTTAAGAAGAGACACAACAAAATTGCCTTTTTTTCATTTTGAGGTACTAAACCCTAAAAACGTATCCACATCAGCTCTAAAATACTGTAGTCGTAATAGAACTTTATTGATTTTTAACAGGTTTTCTGGCAAGAGCTCGATTTCTGTGGTAGCTTGATTTAAAGAAATTTTTACATTTTGAAAATGAATTGAAATAGGTTTTGTTAACGTATTAGAACGTTATGCATTTTGTTGGTCACACAATAATACATGGCATGGATTTGTATGATGCGTTGACCAAAGTTATACTTGATCTTCTGATATGACAAGAAATTAAAACAATATTTAACATGTTTATTCTAGTTTATTTGAGAGTAATTTGTATCAGTTGCAACGGGAAAAATAATTTCAGTATTTTCATAAACCTTATGCTGCATTCATCCGTATTGGTAAAGCATTATTGGAAAACATCATATTGCTAAATTATAAACCCCTAGACGTCCTGTACACCATTTCGTTTGCAGGTGATAAAATGGGCACACTTTCCTGGATATATTCCATCAATTAAATCCAGGGATGACCCTCAAAAAATGATGCCGTGTTCAGTTCAAGGAACAAATTAGGAAGAACACTGCCTGGCTGTGCAAAGAATGCAAAGTACCACCGCATTTATCCATTTGCCACCTGTTTTGAAGAACACCATACTCTTTAAAATTATTAATAATTTGCTTTTTATTATAAATTCAAGTTTGTTTTTGTAATACTAATTACTTAAAGCTATCCCAATATCATACATATACAAGGTGGCTCAAAATTAATCACTCTATCGGAAGATGTTATAATTATTGCAAATGGCGTCGTACGTCAATCATATTTGGCATTTGTGAACTACACAGCCGCAGAATACAAACAGACAAGCAATGGAGCGCTATACACCGCAAGAGCGTGGAATAATTGTGTCAATTTTTTTGACTAATAATCGGTCGGTGGTGTTAGCGTAGCGTGTATTTCGACGTCGATTTCCGGTTGAGTGAATAATTTTGCGCCACCTTGTATTATTAATATCATAAAATAAATGAATTCTCGCTTAAAACTCTATTCTTACAAATCACTCCATGCCTCCAAAAATTAAATGTCCTCCAAATGCAAATATTTTTTAAAATAAATGTGCACTCAAAGGATTAATTTTCCTGTTTTTAGCACTGCAATATACTTCCGAAATAATTTTCGAATCGCGCGACCATGGACATCTGAACGAATCCGGTTGGTTGGTTTTATTTTCTAAATATTCAAGTGCATAAAGTTGTTGAACGAAATATGTTACCCTGTATAGAGGACGAAGCCTCCTCTATATGAATCTTTTGATATATTTAGTTGTAGGAAATCAGTTTCCCCTATATGAATATTTAGATACATTTTTATAATTTAAAAACATTTAAAATAAAAATTAAAATAAACTTTTATAAAAGAGAAATGTATAAAATTTAATATGACTTTTAAGATTCACTATTTTTTATTAAAATAATTAACTTCAACGCCTACATATAACAAATGTGAAGAAATAAAGTAATGATAATTTTATACGTTAACGCCAACTAAGTTTTGGTAATAGATCCGTGAAACCAGAAGAGGCATACTGAGCCGCCACACCCTGTATTTAGCACTCGAAATTCTTCTTTATATATGGCACTACCATAAAACTTCATAAGTGAACGTCACTTGACATTGACACATGTGTGCCTCCGCGGTATGTTGACGTCTTCCGATTTCTTCAAGATCTAAGTCCGTTAAAAGTTTATAAAATGGTTTTTGTGAAACACTGGGAAGATTTCGAAATCGCTGCTGAGAACATGTACATGCAGAACCCCCGCAGCTGCCGATATACCATGAAATACATCCATTCCAAAGGGCTGCTCATGCTTAAAGTTACCGACAACGTAAAGGTGAGAACCATTACAGTTTATGCTTGTTCAGTCAAATTAATAATTCTAATTTTACAGTGCGTTCAATACAAAGCGGAGACGATGCCGGATTTGAAGAAAATCGAAAAGTTGACTGGGAATTTAGTGGGGCATATGGCGTCGAAGGAGTAACTGTAGTAGCTTTTTCCATTTCTTGTTTAGGGTTAACTGTTGCACGGGTGTTAAAGCGGTGTCTTGCAATAAAGGAGTCGAATGATAGCGCTGTGGTTTCCTTGTTTCCACTTCCCCTCAAGCAGCTTGTGGGCGTTCAAATGCAGAGGTCGACAGGTTCGCTTTGTGAATTGTCAGTTTTGCAAAAAATGGCTACTCCTCCACTCTGACATTGCACGTCAATTCTCTGCAGTGTTCTGCCTTTTGGTGCAATTTTTACAAATCTCTAGTCTAAAAGCGACAGAAAACAGCGACTTCGTAGCTTTAAACGTCGTCCGCTCCGGCGAATGTGTTAAATTCCGTGAGATGCCCCGATAGGTGCACTTTTCTGTGGTGAAAATGAGGTTTTAAGTTTTGACGTGTTTTGTGTGTGTAATCACTCCGTGAAAGATCTTTCCCCACTTGCCACACAACAGCTGCGTTTTCGTCGCAAAAGATAAGGAAAAATTTGTCTTTGGTTTATTCAGAAGGTAATCATCTATTTCTACACATCAATCATGGACAGTGACGGGCTGGCTCGACGTGGTCCTGATCCTGGGGCCGAAACTGTCTACGGAACACATGAGGACAACACAATGGTCATGTCGGAGAAGGTAAATAGCAGCGCTGAGTGATTCTGCGGAAGAAATAGGGCACTAAAAATCGTATTTAAAAGGGTGTTGATGAATCACCAGTTTAAAATCTCATTTGCATTAATTAGACGGGCCCCGCTAGGCCAATGTCATTGCACTGGGACGGATCGGATCTGCCCGTAAAATTCCGCAAAGGAAATCGATATTTCTCCAGACGATTTACGACCGTTCCGAGTTCTGTCACTCGGGAGCTCTCCCTGGGTTTTCTTCGACTAGACGCACGCACGATTGTCGTATGCTTTTATTTTATGCGTCAGTCACACGTTTTTCTGCCCAGCGGCGCACACCTTGCCCCAAGCGGAAATAAATAAAGGCAACATGCTCGGCTTTGACTGAAATTTGTTTTTTTTCTTCAAAAAAGTGAATCTGTTTCTCAGCAGTTGAAGTGTCCATGGATCTACGTTAGGTGGCAAACGTTTGTTTTCAAATTATTTTTAGATTTAATGGGGGTTATTTTTAACCCCTAAAATTGCGCCCAATTTTAGCATGCCTCTAGGGTCATTACAAAGCAAAATTCATTAGCACGAACGGAGGCACGAGAATTTATTTATTGATTGCATGATTATCTGGTCGGAAGACTTGTAAAGTACAGAATAGGAACAATGGTAAACCTTAAGGAAAAAGGGCCTGCTGCTTAAGAGACTTGGGCCCTTATAAAGAGGGCATCAATCAAATCCGTTCAATTGCTGTAAAAAAGGTTCTTGCTTGGTTTAATTTTGAAATAATGTTTTTAATGCACTTCTACGCATTTTTCTGATAGACCAACATCGAAAATAATCCAAATCTGTAAAGCTAAATACCTTATCAGTAATTGTTTTAGAGATTAGTAAGGGTGTATAAATAATTAGCTCCAGACGAAATCTTATTAGACCGCTAACAGAGGTTATCTTGCTCGCGAACGATTTATATTTACATCCAATTTTAAGAAGTAAACGTAGCAATTTCGTTGAGACACTTTTATATTATGTTTATTAAATACATATTTGCAAACATCTTATCTTTTTAAAGTACAAATAATTATAATAATGATTAAAGATTGTGCTTTGATTTCTATTGTAACAATATTGAATGAATGTACTATTTAAATGCATTAAAGGGACATAGTTATATTTATTACTCCCTGCAGCCATAGCTAATAAGTATAGTATTCATAATTTGTAAACTACAGAATAAATACCACATTTATTAAAGCAGTAAGATTTTATACTTATATCTTAAAATGAAGTATATGGCCAATTCTTTCGTATTAAGATTAGGCATTAATTAATCCTTTCGCATTAAGTATAACTCTACAACGACGAAAATAAAACTCAAAGCGGTTTGGAATGCTTACGTACGAGCCTAGGTTGAATTTTGGCATTTAAACGTGAATTTCATCTCAAATTGGTGTATGAAGTCACTGATCGAGCGCTAAGTGTATGACTCATCGCACTAAGCATGCCTGTCTTTTCGAATTCACTGAAAAAGGGTTACTATAACCTTGGATCATTAAAATCATAGATTGCATTGTCAAAACTTGAAATTATTTTTTCTCTTAATCACTTTTTACAAATTGGCTTATTAATCGATTTTGAACCCACATTCTTTAGTTTGCCTCTTAGGTGAAGCATGACAATTTAAAAAAAATTTCGGAAAACATATTTTTTTACTATCGATTAAGAGTCAAAGATTTTGTCGAAAATTGGGATGTTTTTTTCGGAATGACTGCCATTTGCAAAATTTTTTCTTTTTTTACTTTTTTATGATTCACCTATGAAACGTATAATACAATTTTTCAGTACATCAAACTCAACTTTTTCCGAAAGTGACCACTATAACTCCGCCATTTTAGATTATTTGTAAATCAAAAAATATTATTGTACGCTAAATGTATGAATAAACAATATATAAATTTTTAACAAAATAAAGTTAAAATTTATGCGAAAAAAATGCCCAAAAATTTTCATACAATAAGTTCACAGTCTATGCATCGTAACAAACCAAGGCCAACAACTGTTCCACCTTCGACTTCCATTTAAATAAGCTCTCTCTCAAGCGCGCTCTTTATTGTCCCCGCCCTAGCTTACCCAGTCCCTAATTTCATTTTATTTTTTTCTTGTTTATTTTTTTTTGTTTAGCTTAAGTTAAATTAATTTTTACTTATTAATTTATGTTCTTAGTAGCTTGTATTAAGCGAATTCAATAAATAAATAAATAAACCCTTATATTTATATTTGAGTTAAATGAGGTTGGGGGCTTGATTATCGAAGAAAATAAGACAAAAGAAGAACAGCAAAATGGAGCCTTTTACTCTTTCACTTGCTCTTGCAAGAACATCGAGAGCTCTAGGGGCTGACTTTGTGAACTCTTCGGACCCAAAAGAGCCTAGTTTGCCCTGCGCTGAAGCAGACTGCAAAATACGATTTTGAAAACTAAAATATTTCATTACATCTTACTAGAAATATAGCGTTAAAACTTTGGTCATGTTTGAAAATTACGAATCTAAAACGATATTGAAATTAAAGCTTAATTCCTATGTTATAGTCGAAAAATGTAACTTACTTGTAATTATTTTCCTAACATTTCTGGAGTTGTCGATTTCCTAAAAAGTGCGCCAGTCCTGATATCAGAGAAATAAAAAAAAATAGATTTTACAGAATATTTTGTAAAAATTGTGAAGATTTATCTAAATTGTACATAGAATGTGTTTAGGTATCTTGGTATATTACAAATAAATACTAAGTTTACAAAAAATAAGCAAACAACTTTTTGAAATGTTAAGAAACGAGATTTGAAGATTACCAAAATAGATCTGGTCGTCGACTGTTTTAGATCAGAAAACATCAGGACATCTCCGTTCAGTGAGAATTGTCATTGCTCTGCTCACTTTTATCTAAACTGATCTGCTTCGCTTTAGTTTAAACTAATCTAGGTTAAGAATTATCGCTCTTTTCGTAATTCGTAAGTTTGTTGCAAAATTTTTTAAACACTATTTTCTGTTTTAAAAGTTTTCAAGCATAAGGGTTCAAATCAAATTTCTTTTTCTCGCAACTGACACTTGATGATTTTAACTGATCGATTTGAGTTCGTTGACATTTCTTATCTGATAATTATTTGACAGCTACTCTAAGTTGATCTACTTAGATCTGATCTGATTAATATCAGAGCTCAATGAATAAACCAATTAATTGCTTTGTTTGTTATAATCAAATAATTAGTTGGTAACGGTGACTTTTAAACATTGTCAAAATATTAGACATTGTAATAATTTAAAGTATGTGTTCAAAAATAAAACACTCAATCTCTAAATTTGTTATAATTACTGAACTTTTCGCTAATTTATTATGGGGAAAAATAGTATTCCAAATTACAGGTAAACAGAACACGCAACAATATCCAACAATAACTTTCGTTCCACAGATTTGAACACCACAATACAGCCATCGGCGCATGCGCAATAGTTTTCGAATGGCACCAACGTGGAGCCACCGGCACTTACCCAATGGTTTTTGCATGGCACAAACGTGGAGCCACCGGACGTCATAGTGTTAATTGATGATCATGGGAGAGGGTTTTACTTCCTTGTGCAATTGATTTAATTCGGCATGCGTACCCTATCCTAATATCGTTTAATCAATCAAATTTGAACCTGTCATTTATTACTTATTCCTTTTGGGTTCTCACCACTTTTCAAATTTGTTAGATATAACAAAACAAAACAATAAAATAAAATAAAACGACAGCTACAATCCATGAAATGAATTTATAGGTTCAACAGTTAGCTGGAAGCATTTACCAGGAATTTGAACGGATGATTCAGCGATATGACGAAGACGTTGTAAAAACACTCATGCCCCTTTTAGTAAATGTCCTGGAGTGTTTAGATGCTGCGTACAAGAATAATCAGGAGCAAGAAGTTGAACTTGAATTGCTTCGCGAAGACAACGAACAGCTTGTTACGCAGTATGAAAGAGAAAAAAGTGCACGAAAACAGTCAGAACAAAAAGTAAGTGGTCTTACTTTTTTGGGTATAAACAATAATTAATAATAATTTATATAAATTTCAGCTGTTGGAAACCGAAGATCTCGCAGAAGCAGAAAATAAAGAACTCGCTAGTAGGCTAGAATCCTTAGAAAGTATTGTTCGTATGTTAGAACTTAAGCATAAAAATAGTTTGGAGCATGCTAGTCGATTGGAAGAACGGGAAGGAGAATTGAAGAAAGTAATAATTAATAACTGCAATTTTTTACAAATAATTATTAACTCTTAGGAATATAATAAATTGCATGAAAGATATACGGAGCTTTTTAAAAATCATGTTGACTACATGGAGCGGACAAAAATGTTAATGGGGTCCACACACTCACAAATGAGCTCCGCATCCGAAAGGCTGGAAATAAACAGAGCCAGGTTAAATCCGCTTATTCGGTAATGTTCTGATTGGTTGTTGGTAGTTTTTAAGTTCATCTTAAATTAAAATTAGTTCGAAATTCCAAATGTTCGGCTTGAGATTCTGTTAGAGTGTCGAGTGACGACCTTCAGAAATGTTCACTAAAAATTAATCAGAAGATTTTACATTTATCAGATCTTCAGGGCCAGTATCGTACGGATTTGCATCACTTGAAAACTCTGCTATGCTTGACACAGAGACAATTTGCAGTGTTGGTAACAGTTCCGATGATTCTGGGCCGCCGTCACTACAGAATGAAATTGACAACATACAGACAATGGAGAGATCCGCTGAAACAGACACATTACATCAAATGAATCAGGCTACATCACCGCAGAGTGATATCAGTCCCATTGTGCCAAATGCGCCGCCGGGTAAATGTATATTCCTCCAAATTAACAGAAAATGTGATTGTTACTAAATTTCCTTTTTTTCACGCCCTCTCTAATATCTTAAATTTAACAATTATCTGATACAAAACTGTGATATAAAACAATAGTCGGTCGAACTACAACTAAAAAAGAGCAACGCTCTGGTAATACTTTGTATCAAGAACTATCGTTTCAAGATAACGAAGAAAGTGAAGAGCATGAAGTCACAGGTAACTATCGGGGAAGAGTTTTGAAATTTCAATATTTTTTACACTGTCCAATCACACCAACTATCAAAATACTTTACATATTTACATAATTTTTTTTTCCTTTATTTTTATTAACTTAACCATTCACGTGTATTTAATCACCAGGTAGTTGGGTACACCCTGGCGAGTACGCGTCTTCAGGTAGGTGTTTTGTTTGTGTCTTGTAATTTTTTTGTTGGGTTCTTTAAATAAATTTATCTTCATATCATTTTCATTTCGTTTACTTGGTTTTTAATACAGCATAGGTTTTAAAAAAATATTATGGTAAATGAACATAATGTGTGTTTCCAACTTTTTAATTTTGTGGATTATTCTAAAATACGTTCATTTTAAAGGGGTGCAAAACATTTCTTGCCATAGACAAGAAACAAAAGTATCATTACTCTACGTGTGCAGGATTCAAAAACATCCAAATTTTAATTTTTTTCTTAAAACATAACTTAATAGACAATTTTCGACTAATATAGATCCCATAAGACTGTAAAGATTAGAAAATTGTTGATGATTTATGATTTTTACCAAGGGTAAAGATAAGTGGAAATATTTCAGATCCAGAGAATTTAAATTAGGTGTACCACAGGGATGTATTTTGGATATAGGATTTGGATTATATATTAATAATATTGAAAGTGTACTATCAACAGGCAATGCGAGATTTCAATAGCGTCAATGTCAATAATGCAATTAGTAAAATCGTTAACTGACTATAAAAGAATAAACTTAAGTTAAATGTAAATAAAACAAAGTGTATGTGTATTAATGATAAAAACTGGACTTCAAAAATATGTATAAATAATGAGCAAATTAAGTAGAAATCAATTGGATGTGCATAGCGACAATGAACTCAAGTTTGCACATACGGATGTATTACCTAATAAAATTGGCGAAAAAGTAGGATTCCTAAAGAAAATGGGAAGTAAAATCTCAAAAAGACTATGCAATAAGTATATATAACACAATTATCTTCTATTCTTCATCGGTTTTGAATTTATGCATCAAGCATCATGCGAACAGTCTTAAAGTGCGGAAGTAGAACGCGTAAGAATAACATGCCTAAGAATTGAAAAAGATTAGATATTGAACGAAGGATTAAATACAATGTTCTACAAACAGTTTTAAAAATAAAGTTTGGTTTATATTCTCGCAATCTACGCACAGTCACGTTAGATATACAACAAGCAAAGTTTATTGACTTTGTAAATATTTTTGTTCGAAAATTTGTGAACTAATAAATATAAATGTATATATAGTAAGTTATCATCTTCCAAAGGTGCTATCGTTCGAAATGTAAATATGTATTTTTTTTATATATACATGCGATCAGAATAAAATGTTTTCGAATACTTCCAAAGTACATAGTGAACTTAAAAATATATATTAAAATATAAATCCCTTTTAGAATGTCTGTGGTGTCTTAAACCCTTAAAGCCGGATTTTCAAGAGTTTATCATTATAAGATGGGAACAAGTTTTTCCGGAAGCTCAATCTAAAGAGCCAACATTTCTATAAAGTTTAATTTAATTTTTTTTACCAAAATTTAAACTTAAACAAGTTATGCTTTAATATTGAAAGCCACTGCATTTTCATCTCAAAACTTGTAGTATTATGCTTATTCATTAAATATTTTTTTTAAAATTTTGGGAATATGAAGTAAATTTCAAAACTTACAATTGCCTTTACTAATAAGAAAATTTGTTTATCGCTGCTTTTTCATGGTTATTCGGATATTTAGCGAATGACAATTATTTTGGTAAGTCTCATTAAATAGTTCATCGTTGTAAATAAATTTGTTTTGTTCTTTTGCGATTTCTTGTTTAAGTTTTTGATAAAAATTTTAAAACGCCAAAATTTTGTAAAACCCAATGTTTTTCAGGCATGGGCAAAGAAGTGGAAAATCTTATCATGGAAAACAATGAACTTCTAGCCACAAAGTAAGTCCAAATAGTTTAAGGTGCGTGAATATAAATACGAACGAATTTAATTTTAGGAACGCTCTCAACATAGTTAAAGATGATTTAATTGTTAAAGTCGATGAGCTGACTGGGGAGATTGAAATCCTTCGGGAGGAACTGAACGCAATGTCACAATCGCGAGCAAAACTACGACAAAAAGTCAGTGAATTGGAGGAAGAACTGAAGAAGGTCAGGGAGCAGATTAAACAACAAAGTAATTGAAATTCTCTGTACTATTTATTTTTAAGACTAACTTGTCCAAATTTAGATGATTCAGAGCAAGAAAACGAAAACGACATCCCGCTGGCTCAAAGGAAGCGGTTTACAAGGGTGGAAATGGCCATGGTTATTATGGAAAGGAATCAGGTAGGTTTATATTTGCTTAATATATTTTTTTAGTATCTTAATATTTGTTTAGTACAAAGAACGGTTAATGGAGCTCCAAGAAGCAGTGCGACTATCCGACATTTTAAGAGCCTCGCGGAATGTCGACAACCTAGACAAGAAATCGAAACAAGGAATATGGAATTTTTTTAGCAACCTCTTTAGGTAAATCGCAATATTAGTGCAAATCGTCTGCTTATTGATTTTAAAAGAAACCCTTCCCTGTGATAGCTCTAATAATCGGCCGCAGAGGGAGCCCCGCGGTCCTCTTCTACGATATGCGAATAATCATCAAGGTTCACCAGTTCGCACCTCTGAAGGTAGAGCGTTAATGCAAAGTCATCACGTAGCAAGTGCTGGGATCGCCAATGCTTTAGTTAAAGATTACAACGACGGTGGTACTACAGAAAGGGCTCTTGTTAGAAGGCGGGAACAGCAGTATAGGCAGCTCAGGGCACACGTACAAAAGGAAGATGGTCGGATGCATGCCTATGGATGGAGTTTACCGGCAACAAAAGGGAATCAGGAACAACATCACAAACATGCCGGGGGAGTCCCGGTACCAGTTCCTGTTTATTGTAACCCTTTAGTAGACACCGATCCTCAAATGAAAGTATTTTGCGCTGCCGGGGTTAATTTGAACGGGGGATATACTAAAGACGGTGGCTGCGTTGTTGGGGCCAGTGTTTTCTACGCGAAACCAACTGCTAAAATTATCGAAATAACCACACCAACAGGCGATGAAACAGAGTTAAACTCGTTAGACCGACAAATGGCAATGACAATGGAAAGTGAAGATCCTGAAACGCAACTAAGCTCTTTCGTCTGGATATGCGCTAGTACCCAAAAGAAGAGCAATGTTACAGTCGTTGATGCAAACGATTCAGCTCATATGATCGACAGCTTTCAAGTTGGTAAATCTCATTTACTCTGTATTGCGTCTGTTGTGGGCGCTATGGAAAAAGACTATGCGCTTTTGGAGAACAGCGAAATTATAAAAGCTGGAGAGATGCTCGAGAAACCCGGTGAAGGACCCGACGAAATTGGTAAAGTTGAATTTATACGGGTAAACAAAGAAGATAAGAGAACTGATCAAAACGAAAACACTGAAGCCAAAGATGATGACAGAAACGAAGTGGAAGAAGTCAAGGAATATACCAATATCGAAGGGAATAAAGTTAATTCAAATGATGGCGAAGAGGTGCCAGTTGGAAACGCAGTTGTAGAAGATTTACATGTACCCCCACTATCTCCAAATGAATTAAATTCCCTTAACGAACATTTAACCAATTCAAACAATAACATGAACCAAACAAAACAGCCATTCGAGGCCAGTGATCGTACAAAGGAACCACCGATATCTTCAGTAGGTCCAACTATGTGGTTGGGCGCTCAGGATGGCATGCTTTATGTTCATAGTTCTGTTGGGCGACTGGCGGAATGTTTACACAAGGTACTACAGCAAATAAAACTCAAATTTGTATCATTTCTTTTAAGATTAATTCTCACCCAATTATCATTTTATGGAACAATCATTTTTGAATTAAATCAGTTTTTAATTAGTAACGAGAATTGCTAATGTTATTGTAATTCCAAATAATTTGATATGGAATTATAATTACTGAATATTTCATTAGGATTTTGAAGTTTTCCGATGATGTAAGCAGTTAAATCGCTTTTTCAAAAGTAATGATAAATGAATTTCATTAATTGAGCGTAATAATTCCATTAGTAATTAAAATTAAAAGGTAATGAAATATGAAAGTTTTAATTCCAAAGTATGAAATGATAATGGATAATAAAGTTGACAAGCTCGTTAACCCTTTGGGCACTAAGAGCGCATATATACAGTAGTGGAAAAAACTAATGCAACTCATCTTCAAAAAATAAAAATTTAATTAAAACTCCGGTTTGTATATCACCCTTTCCAATCACCTATTTAAAATATCGTTCTAGTAATACTCATATTCATTATACAAAAAAACAAATTTAATATATCCAATATATCAGCGCTCTGGAAGTAAAATTTAGCACAAACGACAAATTTCCTTTGGAAAAAACTAAAGCAACTTAATTATAATTTAAATCATTAACAAAAAAATATGTGACTAAAGCACATAGTAGAGATCTCTTTCGACTATTCTTTAATACGTCCACCATACACACACGATTGTCTTAGCAGAACTATTGCTATCGTGATCCCGTTGCAGAAAGTAAGAAGTGTAGCTTCAAAAACAAAATTAGTGTTAATGGCGAGAAATAAGTACATATAATGAATTTACCAAGGAAAGTATAATACGCGATTATAATAACGGTTTAACTCAAAATTATATAAGTGAAAAGTATTAACAAATCGGTGATATCAAGACTGGTCAAGAAATACAAGGACACTGGTGATACAAAAACAATTCAAAAAAGGTGGACGCCCAAGAAAAACAACGGCACGGGAAGATGTCCTCATAATCCGAAAGATTAGCAAAAATCCATTTTTATCATCAGCGGAAATTGTGAAAGAAATGAAACTAAACGTAACAACGAGAACCATAAGAAATAGAGCTATCGAGGCCAAACTTCCACCTAGAAGAACTGCATCCATCCAAACCAGCAATTTCTAAAAAAAAAAATAGGAAAGCAAGGATGGAATTTGCTGAGGAGTGGTCTGAAGACAGGTGGAAAAGAGTATTGTTCCCAGATGGGTCAACATTTAATTTGATTCAGTCTGATGGAATGACCTACGTCTAATGGAAAAAGACTACTTCCACAATATTGTAACCATACATTAAAACATGGAGGTGGATCGGCTATGATGTGGGGCTGTTTTTCCTGGGAAGGATCTGGACCTCTTGTAAGAATTGAAGGCAAAATGGATCAGTTCCAACACAGAGATATTATTCAGAATCACATGTTTCAGGACGCACAAGAAGAAATACCTTTATGCTGGATATTTCATCATGATAGAAATCTTAAGCACACTTGGAAATTGGTAATTAAATGGATGAAGAATAACCATATACCATAAATGTTTTGAAATGGGCTGCACAATCACCCGACCTTAACCCTATTGAAAACCTATGGGAAATTATTTGAAGCAGTAAAAGCAGAGGGGCAACAAATCCTAAAAAAAAAACGATCGAAAATCTTTAATTTTCTTTAAATATGATATAGTTGCTTTAGTTTTTTCCATATGAAAATTGTGATTTGAATACAGTTTATCCATAAATTTTGTTATGTTCCGGTTATGTAATTTTTATGTTTTTTCATGAAGAAAAAAGCTATAAGATTATTAAATGGAGTTTGATTTGAGAAAACAGCATGTAAACATAAATGTGAGTGAAATTCTTAGTATGTGAAACTTAGTTGCTTTAGTTTTTTCCACTACTGTATGCATGCATATAAACTCCTTGTGGTCTGTGGGCGAATATATGAGCTTAGAGAAATAAGTTCATCTGACTTATAAGTATTTTCTTACTTTACTTCTACTTTTGCTCCGCCCATAGAACGCGGTTCTGCATTGAACTGGTCCGTGCCCAAAAGGGTTAAAAATAATATATAACTAAATTTTGTCTTTATTGTCGAACAGGTTTTGCTGCCTGATCCAGTGCTTGGTATAGTTCATGTAGAATCCCACGTTGTTGTAGCTTTAGCAAATGGAAAATTGGCTGTGTTTCGTCGTCAAACTGATGGTCAGTGGGATCTCAATAGCTATCATTTGGTTACACTTGGTCATCCAAAACATTCTATTCGTTGTCTCTGTGTGGTCGCCGAAAAGATTTGGGCGGCACATGGAAATAGGATTTACATTGTCGATCCAGTATCTCTTAACATTATACATACGTTAGAGACACACCCACGGAAGGAGAGTCAAGTCAGGCAAATTGCAACAACTGGATTGGGTGTGTGGGTGTCGATCAGGTAATTTTTAACAAGTTATTATATAAATAAAGAAAATAATTTAAAGTCTCTATGGTTTTTATAATATTTAGATGCTATAGCATATTGAAACAAAAATAACTTTATAAATAAAAATGAAAAGCAGATTAAACAGAATTATTAAGTTAAGACTATTTTCTCGAATTAAAACAAATAATTTAGGGTAATTTCAGGCCTCAGGCGAAGCTTAATTTCATTTAATATAATTAACTTCTACTAATTGAGTGCTGTTATTATTAGAATATATATACATAACGTATATTGTGTTTTTGTGTGATCATTTTTTTAACTAGTTTGGGATGTATTGAAACTGATGTAATTTTATATAAAACTTTTAAGACAATTTCTGTCAGTCCTTTTGCTTTATTAAGGACATATTTCAAAAAAATTTGTTTTTTGCTCAGAGTTACATATATGTATCATTTGTACAGGAATCTTTTTGTATACCTTCACCTGGCTAGCACAGCTTCTATCTTCACTTTTTTCCTGATTTCTATCTTCAATAATGAAAATTGATTGGTTTGTATTCTAAAAGGATTGGATTTTGCTTTGTGTCCTGTGTTGATTTCGATTTGTCAGTTTTTAGTAACATCAACGTACCTTTTTTGTTTTTTGTATATATGTATTGCATTATAAGGATTTATGCGCCGTTTTAAATTAAAGCATGAACTTTTTGTAAAATAGTAAAAAAGGATTTACTTCTAAAGTTAAGAGGAAATAAGCGCATCCTATGTCTATTTTCACCAAATATTCACTAGCATTTCCTAGTCAAAAGTTACTTTAAGTAAAAATTGTCGCTACATGTTGGAGCTAACCAACAACATTTATTTAATTTAGTCATGAAAAATAATTTATCTTTTCAAGTTAGAACTACTTTAATTTCTAAATAACTAAAAGTACACATGCCAGAATCCCAGAAGAGGTTAAAAAAGGTTGTCCGACTGTCTGTCTTTTCAGATTGTATTTGTCGCTAAAGAACGTAAAATATATAAAAAAAAAAAGTTTTTTGCAAATATCTCTTAACAATACTTTGTCATATTATTTCACTTTGAAAATCAGAGAATGAATTTAAATTGTGGTCGCATCCTAGATGAACTACAGAAATCGGGCAAATATCATATTATTACTTTCGACAGAAGATGGTAAAGAGAAATAAGGAGTAGAATAACACAAAAAGTTTAAGTATCAACTCTACCCTATATGAGAGATAAATTGGTGTTAACAAATGTTGCAATTTTTAATGTGCCCGCCTTGCTTTAGATAGTAAACGACAAAAATGCTGATTTCTATTTCTATATATACTCTAACCGGATTTATCAGCTAATATTTTTAAACAAAAAGCATTTTAGATTTTATTTGAAGCTGATTTCTTTAAAAACATATTTTATCAATTGGCTATTTAAAATACTTTTTGTAGCCAGAAAAGAATTGGTACTGCAACAATAAAGATTCTTGACTCAAGCTTTTATTAACTTCTTAGGCTTGATTCAACTCTTCGGTTGTATCACGC
The DNA here is from genome assembly GCA_963969385.1 of Philonicus albiceps. Taxonomy (NCBI): domain Eukaryota; kingdom Metazoa; phylum Arthropoda; class Insecta; order Diptera; family Asilidae; genus Philonicus; species Philonicus albiceps. Next base: position 44,816,542 of record OZ017772.1, on the reverse strand, counting down.
CCATACCTATGAACACATTCAAGATGTGGACATAGAGCCATATGTCTCAAAGATGCTCGGAACAGGAAAACTTGGATTCTCATTTGTGCGAATAACAGCTTTAATGGTATCTTGTAATAGACTTTGGATAGGTAAATTTCACAAATATTATTATAATATTTTTACAAGTTCTGTAATTTTAATCCTAATTAAAGGCACAAGCAATGGTGTTATAATATCAGTGCCACTCACCGATGCTACAGGTAGACAGGGGGGTAAGTAAATTTTTGAAAGAATGAGTGGATTGGAGTAATTGTCTTTCATTTAATTAAATAGTTGTGGGTCCATCGAATGGATTCATTCCACGATGTTGTATGGCAAATGCTCAACTATCATTCCACGGCCATCGGGATGCAGTAAAGTTCTTCGTCACGGTGCCTATGTCACAACAGAATGAAAATCAACAGCAATTGAATAAAAAACCAGATATGCTAGTCATGTGCGGAGGTGAAGGCTACATTGACTTCAGGCTTGGTAAGTCATAGCATTTCATTTATAATGGTTATCATTTAATTCATTTGTTTCTAAATGCTTTAATAAGCTCTGGTACTTGAATAGTTAATTAATTTGTTTAAGATTTTTGGTATATTGTCGAGCTTTTTCTTTGCATTCAACCATTTTCAATAGATGTTTATTTTATGTATTCTTTTTTTATATTTTATAATTTGAATTCACATTCAGAAGAGCATGCAGTCGATGCGTGCGACAATGCAACACATTTGATAGGTTGGCGAATTTATAGATAATGTAAGATCTCATTATTTTATTTATTTATTTTCACTCTTAACATAATTTTTACTGTTCGAGATATATAAATATGGAGTTGGTCTAGGATTGGGTAAAGTGTGTTAAAAAATTTCCAATGTGTTTTTATTAGCTTCTTAAATAAACTGCTAATAAACAAGAATGCAGTAATTTAAATCTAATTTTTGCGGGGGAATGTTGAGATTATTTCCAAATTAAAGGTCCTGAACCGGCTACAGTGCAACTTTTGGGCTTTTGTGAATATGTCCTCACACAAAATAATCATCATGTAATTCATTGGCTTACTGTGGTTGGTGGCAGATGGTTTTGTTTTGCTTTTTCGTGTAAATTAAATATATAAATTGGTAATTTTAAACAGAAATAACTTTGTCAGTTCCAGGATCAGATGTTGTACAGAAATGCCTCTCACCACGGCATCAGTTATCAAAAATTAAAAGAACAATCAAGAAAATGGCATTAAGCGTTCTAGAAAGTGGCATAAACATCATTTTAGGATTCTTAGGGGGATATTATTTTGGTTTAGTAGATCTCCACTTATCAGGATATTATGAGTAAAATATTTGATATAATCTCTTCTATATGTTTTTGTATGTCTACAGTAAAAGCTTATATCACCTTATCTGCAATTCATGGTGGGTTGTGTGGCTTAAATTGATTTCATAAGAGTCAATGTGGGTAAACTTAATCCATCATTCAATTTATGGGAGAAATACTTTTTCCAGATTCAAATCTTTAAGTACTCGAATACGTTTTAATATTTATTTTAGATTATGGTTATAGGCCTGAGAAAGATTCAAAGTTTTTTTTATAGTTTATAGTGTTTTTTTATCGAATAATTTTCAACATAACTATTTCTGAATTGAAGGGATTAATTCATAAATTATTTAATTCGTCAAGTCAAACGTTTGTAGCAAAACAAAACATATCTTTCGAATAAATTCTCTATAAATTAAATCCGTGCCATAATACTAAAAATTTCATATAAATGTGTGCCTATTCTAAGTTGTAAGAACGCAGTAAAAATACTTGAACTTTTAATAAAAAGTTAATTAATTTAATCTCCAATTTCTATTAAAGGCAATTATGATTAAATCGCTTAAATGACCGCCACATTTCTCGTAGCGCTTTAATATGATTGGGCAATTCCATGAAAAACCGCTTAATTTGGATAAATCAATGAATGGATGCTCACCGATTTTCATAAAATATTTCATCTGTTAAATTTCTATCACCATTCCAATTTTCAATTACAGATTCGAAATAAGCGATCTCTAAAACGCCTATAGCTTAGTTTTCATTGAAATCCTTCGGCTGTTATCTTGAATTTTCAAATTTGAATGGAAAAATTTTCCCAGTAACTTTGGAAATCCTTAAACACCCATTTTCATGAAGATAAAGATAGTAAGCTAGACCTTAATTTTGATTAAATTAATTTTTGGATTGCATATTTTAAAATTTGAACTTTTAATAGCATGCATTAAAACAGCGCCGTTTCCATTAATAACAAAAAACTATTACGTCTTTGTATGGTTAGATAGAATACTACCTTTTGAAATAAGCGTGTCCTAAATTAGGTAATTAGCCGTAAACAAAAAGAAATAATTTTGATAATTTTTAAATTCATAAGCGGAAGGCCTTAAGATTCATATTTATATACTTCGAATATGAATATCACATATTTTCATAGTTTAACACTTAAAGTTTTACAATCACATTATTTGAAATTATATTTTTAAAAACAGGTGCAATGAAAAAGTAGACGCAAAAATTTTTTTGTATCTTATTCACTTCACCACATTTATAATTTGCCTTCTACTCACAGCTCATCACTATCACGCTTGTTGTTTTTAACCATATTTTTTCATCTTTAAAATTTAATATATTAATTAAAGTAGTAAATTTTGTTTTATCTTCGTTCAAGTTGTTGCATGTACTTTTTATACATATAATTGTTGCTAAAGTTAGCATTGGAATTAAAATATATATGCATGAATATTAAAAATCAAGGAAATGAAAGTAAAGAAACAAACAGGTTATCTTATAATGCATAACTTTAAAGTTATGGGAAATACAATTTGAGTGAAGATAGCGAACTAAAGTATCCTTCTATTATTAAGAAAAGTAGTTATCATTGGCTGCAAGCGCCATTTCATTGCACCTTGGGTTTAAGTAAAAGCACCCACTCACTAATAAGATTAAGATGTCTTTTGAATATTATGATTAAAACTTCTCCTAAATAATTTTAGGTGATAACGATATGGAGAACAGTATTCATCTAGAGCCAAATCAAACGATAGAGAACAGGGGCGAAAAGAGTTACCTCATTGTGTGGCAGGTGAGCCAGCCCTAGGCCCATGCAGACACCATCCAAAGGATCCATTTGCATTCGAAACGATACCAATTGATAAATGATACCACAAAATATAATTAGTTTGCTTTAATACGATGTATCCCATGAAACAAAGAGACAACACGAAGCGCAGATTAACACTTTAATGAGATTTATTAACTTGTATGATCGAAGTCCTATTAGGACCCCATTAGCTCCCTCTAATTTATTTTAGGAAACCGTAATACGTTTTTATATTATGTGTAGCAAGTGAATTGTATATTTTGTTTACAAACCTGTCTATATTAAGGATATTGTTTTGTTTTATTTATTTCTCGTCTAATTGTTAAGAGCTTTGTAAATTTTTTAGACTAAGATGATCTGAGAAAAAATTACTAAAACTGGAACTATGATTTTTGTATGTGTGTGATGGGCTGCTAAAATCTTGAATATTTAAGGACAGAAAGAAATTTCTCACGATTATAAATTGATGGATATACTAGACAGATTCTCAAGAATTATGTTATACGTTTAGCTTGGTGTAACTTGGCCATAATAGACATGACGCGACCAATGGTAAGTCAAGTCCGTTACTGATTTGAGGTCGAATTTCTTGTCGCTATTGTTTCTATAGGCCGAAACAATGTTCCTTTGCATTTGAATAAGGAATTTCGATATATTATTAATTCAATACGCTCGACATGCATTTCAAAATATTTTTTGAATGGCAATAGCTGTTTTTTTTTTTTTTTGATCTGAAATTTCGCATTGAAACTATATGTCGTAAGTTAAGTATTAAGTTTTCTGAAATACTTAGCTGTGAATTAATAGTGTTTTCTTTTGAAATTGAGGTGAACGCAGCATATTTACATTCAGTAGCGCCTCGACTCGGTTAAATATGTTTGAGAATCGATCGGGTGTTAAGAGCACTTTTACATATGGATCGAAAAATTTCAACCTACTTCGAAATGAGGGGTCTGATTTGAGAATCCCGATCCAGTTCGAAAAAATGTTGGAGATAGTGTTTAAAGTTGATCTATATCGACTAGAAACAGCTTTAAAGAGATCGTAATCGAAAATATACATTGTTTTTTTTTTATTACGTGTTTATGAATTCATTTTTGTTTAAATAAATTATTATTTGGGACACATTTGGAGTTATGTGCGGCATGTTTTATTATTTTTAAATTTGTGAAATTCTATTTCCCATTTATGCCCTTTTTGCATTCACACAAATAAAGCCCCAATCATATTTTAATCGTTTCGAAAACTGAAAATTCACCTTTGTGAAAACTATATTATATACATATATACATACATATTCAAAATTTTAATTTGTACTGCACTTTTGAATCTCAGCTTTTTAACTTAAAATTTAAAATATTAGGTTTTCGTGTCCAGTCACCGAAATAGGAACTCTTCAAATTTATCCATGCTTCTTGGTAAGTTCTTGATTTTTCCTTTAATTCCTTCAGAGTTATATTTTCTATATTTTCGAATCCTAAGATTTCCTTTAGTTGTGAATGGAGGTTCAGCACAGTCATAAATCTTTCCATCAGAGCCAACTTAGAAATTTTCAGAGCTGCAGCTGAAGTTTTTAAATTTTTTTTGATTACACCTTGATTTTTTCCACGTACAGCTACTTCTAATGGTCTGTATAAAATAATTATTACAATTAAACAGTAAAGATCTAGTAAAATGACTCACCTGTCTTCCACATCGCTCCAAGCCGTACTAGCAGGTGATGGATCTATTTCATTATTCTGCGCGTGATCAAATAGGATATCTGAATTGCATACTCGAATTGCAGGTCTTTGAGGACTATATCTCTTGTGTATAAAAGTTCTACCAAGCCATCGTTTATAAATTGCTCTTTCAATGGCTTCCACCTCTGCGGGATTGCAGAAAGTAAAGGAATCGAGATAAATTGGCTCCTCCAACAATAAATCCAACAAAGCACCCTGAACCCCTAAAACATTCCATCGAGACAATTTGTCGCTGCAAGACATTGAGAGGGTACGAATACCGCGGCCTGGTTTGGTCCGGACTTGTCCAATTTCTTGATCCATTACGTCTTGTAAATTCGGGCCAATCAATTTTGCTCCTGTAGAAATGCCCGTGTCAAATTTCTGCTTCTTTTCTGTTGGAGGCTCAGTCTCAGACTCGTCTTCCAGAGGATTTCTAGAAATTATTGCCGCATCTCCACAGGGAGGGTGAGTGCTGAAAAAGTGAAAAGAGACTCCCTTCTTCAATTGAAAACGCTTAGAAGTCTCATTAAAGGAAAATAATTCGTCACCCGTGATTATTTTCTCATAAATATACCGGAGAAAAGCGCGTCTGGCTATTACCTCGGCGTGAGAGTCATTAAGAATGAGCCCCCTAGAGCAGAGCTCTGTGTGACCTATGCACTTGGTTCCAGTTCCTAGAGCAACAACTTTGGTTGAATTTGTAGACATATTGTGGGAAAGTATGCAGGATAGAACAGTCCATTGATTTTGGGTTGGTTTTCCTCTTTTTGGGAGTTTATAGAATTTTTCCAATGAGAGTTTTGCAATTATTTCTGGAGCAGGGATCGACGTCATGGATCTAGATTTCATAAATTAAAGTTGCGATGAATATTTAAAACAGGTAGAGCAAAATATTACACTGCATTTAGCCTATTTTGTATACAAACTGCACAAAACATCGAGTATTACTGATTGTGACAGTATAACAATTTATAAAACGAATATAACAGATTTGAATCAAACAGGAATTAGTAAGCGCTGGCAGTGCTACTTGAAGAATTGTCAGTTTGATTTTAATTTTGAAGGTTCGGCGGAGTAACTGACTTCTGTGTCTCCGTGTTTTATCCAAGCCTGGTTCGTCCGCGGTTAAAAATGCAGACACCCACAAGAAGATGGTTACCTCCAGCTCCAGCGAGTTCTGTCGCTCTAACTCCGATCAACCTAAGCAAAGAACTCAAGCAGGTACTAAACGAAAGAAATCTCCTCACCGCCAAAACCAGGAAACAAGGTCAGTTCCCTAGCAAAAGTTTTACTCCTGTAAAACTTAGAGAATATTTCACTCATTTAGCATATTGAAGAAAGCTTAGGTTGATTTTAAAACTAGTACTTTCCTGTTTAAATTCTTGTGGTTTCATGTGGGAATTGAAAAAATTACAAAATCCCTGGTCCAGTCTCCAGTTCAACAACCTACAATTATTGATTTTATAATCGATTTCCGGATCTATAAGAAAACGATAATTATAAAATTAGGACTCACATTCGATGGACAATAAATTAAACGCTAAAATTGTATCGAAGCTCTACTCAGAAAAAAACCTAGAAAATTTAACAAACTTGATTAGCTTTTTTTGTAGAACCTAATTTACGATTTACATGAAGTTATACAAAATTTACTGGGCGAAATCTAATTAAACTTGTCCCTTCTTAAAATTTTAGGATACATTACACAGGCCAACAATGAATTTGGTGCCGGACAAAAGAAAGCTAATTTCCATAGTATTTCTCTGTTGGAACTAAATCATGTAGACACACCTGTAGTTCGGTTACATTTTAAATTTAGTAAAAAAAACCGATTATGTATCACAGAACCTCGGAATCTAATTTAAATAAAAACTGGTATCACAAATATATTTTAAAATATCAGGTAACATAGGTCTGTAACCTACCTACACTAAATTTTTGCTGAACTAATTCCAAATTATTCCTATTGGATTTTGTCTGTAGATTATGAATTTGTTGACAAAATGCTCGAGCAGCTCTCATTTTCGATAAAAATGGTAGTTACAAAATAAAAGATCGAATTTTAACCATTTATTTAAAGCGTTTTAAAGAAAACCCGGATTCTGCAAAGAGCTGGAAAAGTCACCTCAGATGGAATCGTGAACCTTGGCCTATTAAAAAAAAAAAAAAAAACCGATTTCAAAAATTTTATTTTTAATTTATTTTGTAAGTGACTTAAGTAATATAATAAACAGATTAAATTTAATATATTCAGTTACCGACAAGCAAAAACAAAAGAGTGGATTGTTTTCAAAATTAACTGCTTTTAAAAAACGTGCTTAGATCAAATAAACAATTTGTAGCCAACTGGAAATTCACTGGATGGCATTAATAAAATGTTTCTATTTCATGTTTGGATCGTTTTTAAAGCCTGAAATTATAACAATATACTTACTTTTGTAGTGTATCCAGTATAAATTTTTTTAAACTGTCCACAGTATGTCTTTCGTTTACTTCTTTTATCGCAAGGGTTTTTACAATGATTTCTCCCTACACAATCAATTGAACATTTATTCCCAACACTCTACGATGGTGTCTAGTGGCGCTATCAATTTTCAAGCTTAGCAATCTTTTTATTTTACAAAGATTTGAAATATGTTTTCTCCTAGCTTGTTTTCTTTGAAATTTATTGAGCCACATTCTAGGTTCTAGGTTCTAGGTTCAAGTGGCTGCCAAAAAGAAGGCACACTTAGGCCAAGGTAGGCCCATTGTGATACCACATGGGACGAAGTCCCAATTACTATCCTTCGAACCATTTAGACTCTTTAATGAACTGCTCCAGGCTTCTGATCCTGACGGACCTCAGATCCGACAGGTCATTAAAGAAAGTGGAGCCCAGGCTCCGATTCCTCCGCACCGCTAGTGCTGGGCATTGACACAGGAAGTGAAGGATGTCCTCTTCCTCTTCCTCATTGAGGCAACTTCTGCAGAAGTCATGCGTGGTCACCCCCATCCTAGTGGCATGTTTGCCGATGAGACAGTGGCCCGTAATGACCGCTACTACGTTGCTGATAGCGGTTCTCTTGAGCCGCCATTACTTTCATTTATTTGTGTCATATTCAGCGCTTCAAAAATTGGATGAATTATCTGCTGTAAAGGAGCCATATTCAAAATACTAAAAGGCAATCCATATTTGGTCACCAGTTTAACACATATTCTTTAGTTCGCGTTCACTTATCTTTATTTCAATTTTTCTTTTTTTGCATTCTGGATCTTCATTATTTTCTTCTACTTGAGACGCCTTTTCAATTTGAGAATATACCAAATTATGTTTTTTTTGTAAATGCCGTCTTATATTACTTAAATGATTGCCCCTAATTGAATAGTTGCAGTTAACAATACCACAGTATAATTTATTTTCAGATGAATTAAATATAAACATTTCACGTATTCCAGATACAATTTTTTTTCTATCCATTTTCTTATCGTTTTATTGCAAATTTATAACAAAATAAAGTTACTGCTACTCGTTTCGTTATTGCAATGCAACTAAAATTAGCATCAGTCTATCGAACCGCCGCCAGGCAAATTGTATGTACTTTATTTGGGAGTTACTATTTACTACTAAAGCTAACGGAGCCGAGCACTACTAAGCAAGTTTCGCAGTTCAACGCATTTTCTCTAAAGCGGACCGATATATTCTCTGACTTATTTTTCGGTCCAGTCAGATCAGAGGAAAGAACGGAAATGAAACGTTCGTGGTCGCAACAAAATTTTTAGGAAACGTTTCGCGGGAAAAATTTTAGGATTCCGTCGGATTATAACGTTTGGTTTGAATTTGTTCATATTTTTATATATCAGTCAGGCACATTGTTTGAAAGTATCTTTTCTTTTATTGTAAATCCACATTTTCCTTTTCTCAGCACGGAATTCTTAAATGCACATTAACTACCACCAACCTCACTGACTTCGTCTCTAGAACGCTGTGCGTTTCGGAAAACGGTGATGTGGTCGACGTCGCCGCCACAGACTTTAGCAAAGCGTTTGATAAAATTTCACATTAAATAATTTTATTGAAACTCAGCACTCTCGGCTTTAATCAGCTTTTCAAAAAAGTGCTTTGGGCAAACGAAGACGAGGTAATTTCGTCGTAGTGCCGGACTCTATAGTACCAATGGTGACTCCATTATGGTCTGGGCAGTCGTGTAGGCATTTAGCATGAATTGATGGGATAATGAAAAAAGAACAGCATAAAAAAATATGAAAAGGAAATGCTATTCCATCTGGCATTGAGTTAATTGATTATGAAATTACAAAAAAGAAGCCACATTTCTTTTTATCAGTATGCACAAAAGCAACCATTTTTACAAGAAATAGTACTAGAACTTGCAACCTTCGAATGAGCGGCTTCATTGCTTTAATTAACTGCCCTTTCCCATATCTTTAATTTCTGATCTGAATGATCAATCCCACAAATCACATTTATTTTGAATATTCAAATTCTTTTACCCTTTTTAGCCTCTATTAGTAAATAAGTAGATAATGTCATAAATTAAAAAAAGAAAAAAATACAAAATTATCAAACGAATATTTTTAGTATGTTCCATGCTAGACAATGCTTCTCCTCTACAACTGAGCGAAATGGACAAACGCCGCACTTTTCGGCGTCAAGCAATCCAAGAAATTCTTGTATCCGAGAAGGCCTATCTGAAGCAACTTGAAATATTGATGAAGTTCTTTATCATCCCCTTGAAAGAACGCGGAATTATAGACGATGCCAAGCACATGACACTTTTCGGGCAAATAGAGATGATATACAACTTAAATGGAGAATTGTTGAATGAATTGGAAAACGACCTGGATAACGTATCAAACGCCTTCCTCAGGCTGGCTCCCTTCTTCAAGCTTTACTCAGTATATGCGTTTGATTATAAAAATGCCTTGTTTATTCTTCAGGATTTAATAAGCAAAAATCCAATTTTTCGGAGATTTCTCCAAGATACTGAGACACGCCCAGAAGTTCAGACAAAGCTGAATGCACTGATGATTACCCCAATCCAGAGAGTACCAAGGTATAAACTGCTCCTTGAACAGGTTTTGCTTTATACGAGTCCAGCGGACAACGATTTTAAGGCATTAAAAGGTAACTATGAGTTCACGTTTCATAATTAATTTGCTTTCAATTTTGGTTTTCGATTTCCCAGAGTCCGTAAAACAAATTGAAATCACAGTGTCTCACATAAATTCAGTTATTGAAGACCAAGAGGTTACCCAAACGTTATTGAATCTCCAAAACTCCTTAGTAAATCGAACACCGAACATAGTGAAGCCAAGTAGAAAAATAATTAAAGAGGGAATTCTTGACAAAGTAACTAGCACGGGAATTCAGATTAAGAGGTATTGCATCCTCATGTCGGATATCTTTATGTATTGTCACATGATCAAGGTAAAATATTTAACTATTTCGATGTTGATAAAACAATATTTCGGACATTTTAGGATCGTCCAAAGAATACAGTTGTGGAAAACTCTTTAAAGTGCTGCTGCATTTTTCCTTTAAAGAAGTGCAAGGTTTACGACATATTCCCTGGGCATTTTAAAATATCTTGCCAAGGAGATGGGATTATTTTATGCACCAGTGATCCTCATTTGGGACAGAGCTGGGTTACTACTCTTAAAAAAGCAATTGAAATGCATATAGAATGCAGGAAAACTTTAAGGAAGGAATCGAGTAAGAGAACTCCTATGAGAAGAAAGGACGTGAAGCATTTTGATTCGGATCTTGTCTTAAGTCCAAATAAAAAGAAATGTGACTACGAAACAGTATTCCGTTACAAGAATCGACCAGAAAGTGATGAAGAGAGCTCTTCTTTCTGTTTTAATCTTAAGAATAAAATCCGAAAAAGGAAGCACGATGATATTAATATGAATAAAACAACGCAAAGGGATTCTTTTAAGGATACCAAAAAACATTCTCAGAATCTAACAAAGCCAACAGTACTTAACAAGAAGTCTACACCTAATTCTACGAATTTTCTTGAAGATGATCATGATCCAACTTATGGATTTTCCAGTCGATTTTCTAATTCGAGCTCTTACTGTCGCACTTATAGAGTAGATTCTGAAGCTGAAGTAACGACTCCTGTAAAAGATGTCCTTTATCCTCTCCGAACAAGCGGCAGAAGTAGCAAAAGTGGCACAGAGTCTGAAGGGTCTTTGATGAATAAGCATGCAGCAGAAAGTGGACATACTGATGAATTTGAAAGGGCAGTGAAACGCAAAAAAGTTAAATTCGACGATGCCTCGCCAATGGAAGGACTCCTTAACCCGGCAAGTACTAATTCTTCTAGACCAGAAGCGTTTTCTTTTAATGAGTCCAATAGTAGTGGACTATCCCTCCGTCAGAGGGTCATGGACTTTTTTTCGAGACTCTTTTAACTATTTATCTTATTTTTCCTTATGACTAAAAATATAATATATATATAAATATTGCTATACAACTTACAATTAGTTGCCTTTAAAATGAGACTTATTTGTAATAATATGTTCTTATTTTGGCCATTGCATGATTATATTTAGTAAATTTTCTAAATTGTTATGTGTTAAAAAAAGTACTGAAATTCGACAGTTTATTTGTAATTTCAGTGCATAATTTGACTAGCTATAGGACAGTGAATTAAATAGCACACTCTTTAGGAAATTTACTTTAAATTATGTAAGACTTGAATTTTTATTATTTTATTTGATTAAATTAATTACAAGACAATAGCAAAAAAGGAATGAAGATTAATTAAGTTAAATGGTAATTAGATGGCGTACCGTGTTATATATTTGTACTGAAATAAAGTAGGTCAAATTGATTATTATATCAGACCTTTTAAATAGGGTTATAAGTCAGTTTTGTAATAATTTCACTGTTTATTTATTTTATTCTAAATTGGTGAATGGACCATTTTCTTTTATTTGTAATAATTACCAGAATTTTAAAAATATAATAAAGTTTTTATTGACTTCGTAAATTTCCAAGTTTGTCCATAAATTTTAATATCCTCTCCTCACAGAGCTCATTTTCCCAGTATCCATCCTTTTTAAAGTGAGATCCAACAATAACAGCATTAGCGTATTGATAATAATTTTCAATATTATGGCTAGTCACACCAGATCCAATTAGAGTTGGTATCTTCAATTTTCCTTGGAGAGATTTTAGATCGTCCATATTTGCGGCATCACCTGTTGATGTCCCTGGCAAATAATGTCTAGCTTTAATTTGTTTTACCGCAACAATTTGTTGGGAGTAAATTCCGTTTTCTGTTCGTGATTTTCGATTTTGATTTTATTTTTATTAAGTGTTTTTAAGCCTCATATTTATATCTCAAAGCAAAATCAACTTTATTTTGACCAAAGATCATCTAATACAAGATTGGACACTCGTGATGTATTTACTTATCTTTCTTCGATCTTGGTCCCGTTAGCCCACCGGCCTTGCAGATTGTGCTAGAAGTAGATAGTAATAAATGGCTCACATGAGAGAGAAAGACAAAAATTTGGGGGAAGCGGAACGAAAATTAAAACATTTCACCACCCAGACCAGAGCACACGCTCGAACAGTTTGTCCCGCCTTTAAAAATACGCAATGAAACAGTGTAAATAGCCCGCATCCGTATATATGCTCTGTGTGTGCTGCCTGCCTCCTCCCCATTCTCGATTCAGATTTTCTCTATGCTGCAACAGTGCGCGGAAACGACACTAACACACCACGCCTGCAGAGGTACACAGATGGGAATATTTGGCTGCTATTTTTATATCTTCCGTTCTTATTGGCATTTAGATAAGGCATGGGAAGCAGTAGTTCTTTGTTGCTTTATCTAATGGGAAAATTTTCCCCAGGCAGTTTTAGAAATTGAATATGGGTTAGAGCTTGGGGCTCGTATAGAGAGAGTCACATCTTGTACTTGATGATCTTTGATTTTGACATGCCATTTAAGGTTCAGTTAATAAATAATTATAAGATTTTGCCTTAGGATTTTAAAGAGGGTAAAATTATGAACCGAATATTAACTCAGTTCAATGGATTGACTGTATTACATATTTCAGATTTATTACCTGTTAGTACAACACCATCAGTTAAAAAAAATTCCGCAGCCTTTGCTGTTTCCAAAATGTTGGTATCATCCGTGATCGAATGAGAACTATGTTTCTTTTTAATGTCGGTAAAAACGAGAATGTGGCATGCATCTATTTGCTGCCGGTATCGTAGGAGTTGACCAGCGCAGGCGTTTGTGTAGCCTTCATCAGCAACATGTCCGAAAACAAATCCTTCAGCACGTATAAATTGTAAATCACACGCCTTAGCTACGGCTAATGCTTCCTTATTTGCAGACGCAAGAATCTGGAGATAAACTATATTCTTTCCAGTTCAAAATACCTGCTCTTAAAATTTTCTAAGTAATATTGATACCAAGAATAGAAAATAACTGATAATTTATGAAATCGGAACGCAAAAGATGTGGTTTCAAATGAACCATGAACAAACTAATTAACGCATAATTTATTATGTGATAACAGAGTACGCGAACTCACAAATCTGTTCTAGATAATCGCATTTGAAATGATTTGCCTCGTTCAATAACAAACTTAATATTTAATACTGGAAATAAAAATACCTACCTGAATTCCGCACGGTGTGTGCTCAAGTACTTTCATGATCTCTGCACTAATTCTAGCCATGCAGGCCACTGTTTCTGGTCCGAGAAAACGATCTTGCACATACGGCACATCGTGCATGTTTTCAATTAAAACAGCATCCTAAAATAATTTTTCGTAGATATCGTAAACATAAAACAACATGAATATATATGGCTACCAAATTGTGTTTGCGGTAGATATTTGCTTCATGCTTCGCCTTTTCTATTATTACCCGGAAATTCTTGCGATATTTGGGAGTTCCTAGAAGATCTTGTTTGTTATAATTAAAAGTGGAATGTGTGTTTATTTACCTGGCAGAGCTTCTAGGTGGATCATACCAATAACACTGCATTTATTGTGGAAAATGCGAGAGAAGCGATTCATTTTTGTTTATTTACAATTTATGCGAACTACACTGTCAGGTGATTGTCTTGTTAGGTTATGAGTGTCTATCGATTTTAGATTATTTTCCAGCAGAATCAGGATTATGAATACAAAGATCATGAAATACTAGATGGGACACTCTCTATACAAGCTTAAAGCTCTAACCCATATGCAAGTTCTAAAACTGCCTGGGGAAAATTTTTCCATTAGAGAAAGTAGCAGAGAACTACTGCTTCCTATGCCTTATCTAAATTCCAGTAAGAACGAAAGAGATACGAATAGGCAGCCAAAAATTCTCATCTTACAGTGTAAGCAATAAAATACAGCGTTTTTTATCACGCATTTTTAAAAGCGGGCCCACTGTGTGCCTCTGCATCCATGGTGTTAGTGCCGTCCCCAGGCAATGTTCCAGCATAGGGAAATCCTGAATTGAGAATGGGGAACAGGCAGGTAGCACACGCAGAGCATGTATACGGATGCGGGCTGCTTACATTTTTTCACTGTGCATTTTTAAAGGCGAGCCAAACGTATTCGAACGTGTGCGCTGCTCTGGGTGGTGAAACGTGATTTTAATTTTCGTTCCGCCTCCCCCTAAATTTTTGTCTTTCTTTCACGCGTGATCCCTTTATTACTATCCACTTTTAGCAAAATCTGCAAGGCCGGTGGGTTAACGGGACCAAGGTCGAAAAAAGATAAGGGACTACGTCACGAGTGTCATATCTAGTAATTCATGATCTTTGTGTGAATAGAACGATTCTTGATGATTTACCATAGATAGCTAATAGCCTATTAAGAACTGCATTAATTTTATAAGATTAGGTAGACAGAGTTCAAATCTGTTAATCAGTTAAAAAAATCTTATTAAAGCACTGTTGATATCGTATGGAATATTGATCATTATTTGTTTATGCTACTTTGACCAAGGACTTCATTTGCCCTGCAATATACGAGTAAACCAAATACCATATTCGTTAGACTGTATTAATTAAAACATAATTCCAAAATATTTCAAATTTTCAGGCCCCGACTTACAATTAGGTAAATTTAAGCATTTTTACGTGCCACCTTTTAATCGGATGCCCAACTTCGGATCCTCTATAATTTGTATAATTTTTATAAGGTTATATACGGAATTCTTTCTCCCAAGCCGCTTCTATAAAACTGCAACGTGTTTTCTTACTATAATACTTAACCGGCAGGTCAGATATTAATAGCCGTTTGGGCTTTTTTGTATATAAAAGCTACATATTTCCATGCTACTAGTCATAAAAATTATCAATTCATTTATAATAAATTAATTTCTCCTTGGAAAGATCATATACTAATTATTGCTTGTAATATGGCATACACATAAACCTGAAAAATATTTGCTAAATGCCACATTTTAATCATTTTTGAAAAATCATTAAAAAATCGCAGATTGATAGAGGAGCTTAGAGATAAGCTGCATTTGATATTCTTAGATTCGGACGATTAGAAGGAAGCAATTCTTAATTTTACGGCTGCATATTCTGCTGCTAACTATACGTACTCTCGCCTTGGGCATAAACTACCTCTTTGTATACGTAGTCCTGCCTGTTCCTAATGGGGTTTATTGCCCTAGTCGCCAAGAAGATTCTGAACCTTGAGTATACCAGCAGATCGCCTTGTAACGATCGAAACAAATGGAATTTCTTGGTATAGTTACATTTTTAAAATTCTTATATGTATATTGAACATTTACCTTCTTAAAGTAATTTTGTGCCAAGTTAAATATAATACTTCGAAATATATATGATGTAAACAATTAGTTCTAGAAAAATGTTTCCTTTTGAGTTCTATAAAACGATTCCTGGTTTTAAATAAAATTGCTTAAAATAAGGAATTTTATTTTTGTTTGCAGAATATTTGGATCTTTCATTGTTTGTAAATTAGAATGCAATTTCAAATTTTTCATTATTCAGAAATAATAATATGATATTTTGTTTTTGCATTTTTAGAACTTAATTATTAGTCAAATAAAAAGAAGCTCTTCATTTTTGAGAGATGCTTTTATTTCTAATGATTCACGTCCTCTTTTTCTTGATTTTTTTTCAACAATTAATAGCTACAATTTGTTTTTGCATTAAATAATTCTTAAGCTATTTATTTTTTTTTCACATTTTTTTTTTGCCATCAAAAAAAAAAGAACTGTTTTACATCACATTCCTTAACAACACTTATTCGCAGACAGACAGACTAATAATAATACAGCTTGCCGAGCGGTTTTCGCTGCGACGAAAAGTGATCCTTATCTCCTTAACATTATCGTTTTGTGTATTGTTCTAAAGTTAAGTGTATTTTTAAATCCTTTTAGAATTATTTTATATATATATATATTTTTTTTTTTGCTTTTTTTGGGTAGTGCTTCGTACATAGATCGAACGGAATTCTCCCCAAGCAGACGAAAAGCACTGCTTGCTTGAACACATTTCTTTTTGATTAGATAACAACTAACGAATTACGACCTAATTGCGTTAAATAAGAGAAATTCCCATAATATTAGAACGGGAGAGGGTAAATAACTTCATAGCGATTTAAAATACTTTGCCGATTTTAATGGTATTTTTAAAAGTTATTTTACTTATTTTACACGTTTCCGAGTGGGTAGGGGTTTGGGTGATCGATGGAAGGCGCGCACTGGCTATTCATTAAGATGTGTCAGTATATTGCTCTTTTTAGGTCTATGATAACGAGAATTAGAAGCCTTCGGCCCAAAATACCCTTTTATCCGTCTTTCGACCTACTTACAGAACGTTTGCGTTTATCACAATAACTTGATCTTTACAAGTTGCAAGACGTCTATTAAAAAATCGGCAAATGCTAGGACTACTAATCAAATAAATTAATTAAAATTATTTTGTGTTTATCATCTCCTTAAAATTGCAAAATTGCTAAATTCCTCTTGTCCGGGTGAGGCAGCCTGGATCCATCAAAGAAAACTTGAATAATTCTCATTCTTGGTGCATTTAGTAACATTTGCGATTGTTATTAGCTCCGCTAATTACCCTGCAGTGCTGGAAGTCTGAACGTCTATGGCGATTTCCTTTGCCGTTGAAGGCACGAACCTTATTGCTGCGCTTCCAAATATTGGGGCACAAGGCTTTGTGATTCCGTTTGTCGTGAGCCTGTCCAACGTCCTTAATTTAATTTTATTTCATTTGTTGTCAAAATTATAGAAATCCTACCTTCTCAGAGTTTTTATGCTCAACCTTTTGCTTTAAGCGATCAGGATGGCTGTACAAGTCCGAAGCACGCACTGTGTTTGTAACAGCTCGCTCCGCCCTCCTTTTTTGCTTCCTGCGGTTGCTTCGACGAGCTTGTGGGATATAATCTTCTATTTCCTGGAAGGATAAAAAATAATATTATTTATCGAACTTTAAGCTATAGAAACTTAATGGAAAACTTACTATAAAAAGTATTGATTTTGCATTGTTTTTTTATATGATCTGGCTTAGATTAGAAGAAAATTTTGCATTGAATTTAAGAAATTGTTATCTACATTTAAAAATTGCAAAAATTACACGAAATTTCCATGACGAAACATCAAGACGTAGTTGATGAAAGTAAAAACAGGCTTTGCAAAATCCATCTTTTTAATGGCATATGTACTTAGTTAAAAGAAGCTAGTAAAATGATATTTGTATTATTTTTCTTAAAAAACGGAATGGTATGAAATATTTCTGTATTCACAGTTTATTGCAAAAATGTTTGGGGCCGAGCTTTTGTTATATTTTGTACAACTATGGCATGAAAATTATACAGCTGTTTTACCGCACATTTTAAATTAATAATAATTGTTTAAAATGGCCTAAAAAATACGGGCAATTTAAGGTTTTTACCACAAATCACATAAAATCAATCAAAAATACAATGAAGCAATTTAACCCGGATTACCATTACTATTGCAGTAATGGTAATTAAAAAAAAAACGAGTGTGCTTATGACCACACGACTGAAGTGAAACTTCTTTCGCTCCATCTGTATGTATATATATATATGTGTGTACAATATATACATGTATACACATATACATATATTAATTTTCTACAAATATTTAAATTTATTTCATGTTTTCATTGGTAAATTAATATTTTTGCATAGATCTTCTATTTTTATTCATCATTTTCATTATTGGATACATCAGTAATTACTGTGGTTGATTGTAAAACCGAGACAATAGGCTTATGGTATGAGAAATAAGATACATAAATTTTCGAATTAAAATTAGACAGATATCTAGAAAAAACTGCATCGATTGTTGTTCCATGTCTTGTAGTTGGCTCATTACGGTTATTATTCATTTGTAGTTCTAATTTATCTCGTAGAAAGTTTACCAAGAGTTGTCCATCTTCAGACGCGAAATTAATATTGAAATCTCCTGCTAAAATTAGTGGCAACGTATGATAGTTTTCTCCTAATTCTTCAGAACCTACTCGACCGTAAATCATAAGTCTTCTGTATATAAACTTTATGATATTATTAACTGTGTTATTGGGCGAAATGTAAACAACTGCCATTATGATGTTTGTTCCATCGTCCAAAACACAGTGAGCAGCACATATATCACCAATTGATGATTGACCAATATCGACTTCACGAATATGTCGTAATAGAATGTCCATGTTCGAAGTTACTATATTCGAGGTATCATTTGATTTCTGATAAATTGCCACTCCTGCTGATCTAACATTTTTTTGGCTATGAAAGGAAAAGAGAAAGAAAATGTGCGCGCGCACTGCTGTCTCTTGCTTATATCCCCCACTTAACTTCCGTTCGCCTTGCCCGATCACACTTTTCGTAACGCTTACGTCACGCGTTCGCCAGCTTACTCCCCAAGTCAAGCGTGCGTAAAGAAGTTTCACTTCAAAAATTTCAATTCCTCATAAGGAAAATGATAGTTGTGATGAACAAGACAATTATACAATTCTGATCACCATTATATGCAGCAATTTTTTTCACTTCTAACTGCATAGCCATAAAATGTCTATTGTTAACTAAATACAATTCACCAACATTTAAAGAAAGCACTTACCTGTAAGGGTGTTTCAGCATGTTCCTCTTCCTCATCATCTTGTCCATCATAAATGGGATTACAATTGTTAACGACTTGCTGGATGAAGGTAATACTATGATAAACTGACATACTGCAACGACATAAATAAATCATTGAAAACTAGTTTGTTGCAAAGTGAACCAGTACCTTGGGTGTTCTATCAGAAGATTTTCATATGGTGAAGTCTCCATATACACCGGTCCCGTCGAAGTGAAACATGGCGGAGGTGTTACGAACCAAGACTCCTCCATTGATGCATGGTTGGGTACTGCTGTAGACAGCGGTACATCATACATGAGGGACTCTGACAATGCATCTTGAAGGGCACTGATAGTACCACGATGATTGTAAGAAGTAGACGGTACTCCTAATCGAGGAGTTTTCCAGGTATCTAGGGGCAATTCCTCCTCAGAATCGGTGGGTGGAAGACTCCCTTCTTCTTCGTCGGTTTCTGAAGAGAATTCAATAACAACAAAAATTAAAAACTCTTTTGTTCTCATAATTTTTATTTAATCTTACCTTCTTTATTAACTAGTAACCAACCGTCTTCTTCTGCGGCTTCGGTGGACAGTGATCGTGGACTGATACTATCAGAAACCAATGTATTTTCGCCTAATTGCCGTATAGTTTCAGAGGGCTCTCCGCTTGATCTAAGATTTGTATTATCTTCAGTGTCAGGGTTTCCAAACAGTAGGTTAACCAAGCCACTGAACATTATACGAAAAGGCCGAGCTCTTGTTCGGTTTTTGTCGTTTCGCTGAGTGTCGCTCCCACAAAATGTTCTTTACCGAATCGCTGATGCTCCTGTTTTTAACTAATTAAATCTTTGTGCTAAAGTCAAGTATGCAAGCACTGTCTATATCTTTGGTTCTGAACGATATTTAGGTATATATGGGTCCTCCTTATTTATTGTGGGTAAATAGTGCTGAGATCACGAATTGTTACCTTCCTTCTTAGTCAAAATAATATCTTCCTTTAGAATTACTTTTGTATCAGTCTTATGTTTGTTATGTTTGCGCGTATTTACTAATTATTTACAAAGTTTCTTTCTTTATTACGTTCTACAGCCGTTACTCAGGTTCCTGTAAATAGTAAATATAAAAAACTATTTAAATTACTTTCTTAAAATATATATTGAGTAACATGTAATAATGATGGGTGTAAGGTATAGGATAAGTATAGGTATAGACAAATAATTTAAGCAGAACTTTTTACAAATTTAATCCATTTTGCTGTAAATTAGTCGTCTTAAACATTTAAACTTTTATTCATCAAGTAATGCAAAGTAAGTTAAAAATGTTCGTTTTTGATAGCATCAAATATGGTTTACCATATTAGCCGTCCAATGTGTTATGAAAACATGGTTACGTGAACACAAATTTTATTTCTGATTTTATGCCTGCTGAGATCTTATTATTTTAAATTTTAGAAGCTCTTGAATACATACTAATAGCAGATTGTATGTGCGGGACGCACTACCGTCTCTGTTACGATTCATTAAACATGCTCTTAATGCTTAAATATGCTCGTTGTGACATCTATTAACAGTAACAGAAATATGAAGGTTTTATTTCATTTCATTGAACTATTCGGAGATATTGGTTTTTCTACTACCCCACAGAAGCTTATTTTTTGCCGAGATAAAAATGATGAGACACGCATAACAAAAGGTACTAACATACCACGTTTCATTTAAATCTGTCGAGTAGTTTCCTGGTAATGTGTGTACAAATAGTAATTTGTAAAAATTGCTTTCTTTTTGGTCTCCATATGGACAATAGGGCTCTATTAACCATAGGCAGAAGGGCTTGGATGTAGTTCACTGTCTACCACGCATGCAATGAATGAAGATCCCCGTGAACGCATTCCATCGTGCCCTTTTGCCAGAAGTTAAGTTCAATCCATTCGACCAGCGAAGACAATAAATTGCTTAGCATCTCAGCTTTAAAAATGTGTCTTCGTTAGTCGAACCGAGGGTATTCGACTTCTATAATAGGGTCCCCGCGATTATAATTCTAAAAACAATATTTCATGTAGAGACTCCCCCGTTACAGTTTTATTATATGCAAAGTTTTTTTTTAAATCTGTTGTGTAATTTAATGACAAGTACGCATTTTCGTTTTAAATTAACGTAAAATTTTGTGGTTGTACCGCTATATTTTTAAAATTTAATTATTTTTAAAATAATCATAATTCTCCTCCTTCGATTGCAACGCAAAGCCTGTGGTTGTGAATATTATTTATACAAAATTTCCAGCAATAATTAAAGCATGGTCTAATGATATTTCAAGAAATAATTAAACCGAAATTATTTATTTCCCGAAATTTTTTTCAGTATATTGGCCCATGATAACTTAACCCCGCTCATAAGGAAATATAATCGTTGTTTTGTATTAATAATTTTCTACATTTGTTTCATATATCAAAAAGCCAAACATAATAAATTATCTCGCTTGGAAATTCGAAAGTCATTGGTTCGATGGCACCAAAAATAAAATAGAATATTTTTGAATATGTGAAGCGTTACATACATCCGGGCATTTATTCGTTATTCCCAATGATAAGCAAAATCTGACAAAGCTCTCTTTTTTGTATTGGCTTTGTATTTTATGAGACATACATATGTATACACATAATTTCGTAAGTGAAAAACCATTTGCGGCTCAAATCAACCCACTTCCTCCTCTAAATCGCGCAACATAAATCTGTAAAGTTGTACGATTCTCAAGGGCCGATAGAGAGCCGTTAGTTCGCAATTGAATGGTAATTTACTGAACCGAAATCGTCGAATTGCCTTCTAGTCGAAGTCATTTTACAAACTTTCCTGGACCCAATGTCTCTAAGCACACAAGGCGAGTCGGATTTAATTGATTTCTTCGTATTTTACCGTAAAATTGCTTCTCTTGCAATTCGTATTGCTTTCTCTAAAAAGCGTTTATTGCCAGAAAATTTGTTTTAGCAGCGGTATCAGAAAGCTGATCTTTCGCGTACGTGTAGCACTCGTTAATCTTTCGTACCTCATTACCATTGCTAAAAAGACGGACAATACAAGTGGACGCATTATGGCCATATCTTCGCCACAAATCTTACCTCTTTGAATATAACGAGGCAATTTTGCGAATAGAAGGGCGTCTTAAAGCAGCAACTGGGTACTGTTCCTGAAACCATGCATTTACCTGGTTCTACGGGTGACTTGCTTTCCTTTTGTAAATTTTTTAAAAGCTCCATTTCACCTTTCATTGAGCAGAATAAGCAGCTTACGTACGCCCGACTGTTAAAACTCGAACCAAACGCGTTCTATTGGAGCTCACAAGTCAAAACTATTTTTTTTTGTTTCCGACGATGATTAATCGGAAAATTGCCTGACGATATGAAAACTACCTGGTGCCCTTGTTGTATTTGAACATCATCGATTGGGGGCAGGATAGCACTAGCTTTACTGCGATTTTATCACCCACATCCCCTTTCCACGATAATCGTAAGCTTAAGATTTAACTATAATCGATTTTTGATGAATGTTTAATTTGTTATCATTGGCCTATCCCCTCGTACGTTTTCCCTAGCGACCATACCTCTGTAAATTATGCCAAAGGGATAGTGAAAAGAAAGGCGGACTGGGAAAAGTCCCATAATGGGACGTTGTCATGAATTACTCTGATAGTTATGCATACACAAATGCGTCAAGTTTACATAGGCCACATGGTCGCTGATAATTATTTGGCTACATCTAAGCATTTCCTTGGAACTGGCAGTTACAAATCAATTTGAGAGACAGCATAGACATATTTTCCATCAAATTTTGTGATGTTTCAGCCCCTGCGAAAGTGGACAGAAATGAATGCTTCGGCTTAGTATTTTATATTTGGACGACTTATCGGAAATCTAAAAAGTTTTCTTATCGGTCATTCGGTTTCTCTTTTGAAAAAAACCATTATTTTGGACTATGGCCAATTTTAAGCAGTCCAACCGATTATATTAAAATATCGTTCGTTGATTTGGTGTTTGGCTCTTATCAATTTTCTTTGAAGTTTCGAACCGCAAAGAGTAACATAAATCTGTAAACGATTTAACATATTTCTTTTTCATTTAAGCAATAATATTAGAAAAAATACCAGTAGAATATTTTTGTAAAATGGACATAAACAATTATTATTTTCACACAAAATTAAAAAAAGTTGCCAACTGTCGCATATCAAATGAAAGGGTCAAATACATATTTTGTATAATTTTAAAATAAATAGTTTTAAAGTTATTTAAGAAAATATATGAAAATTGACCAATTTTTTATTATTTTTTTTTCTATTACAAACTTACATTTGCAGGATTGTGATGTATATGTGTATTGCCGTGATGTGTGGGAGAACTATTTTTTAAAAAATAAGTCAGAATGATAGACTTATTATGTGAAAAATGATTCAGTTTAAATAGTAACTACTTATTAACTAGGTAGGGTAAGGTAATATAATGGAAAGAAACCCTTACGACGCGAGTTCTACACGCACTTGCCCGTCTTTTTATTTAATTAGTGCATTGAAATGTCTTCTGGCTTCCTCCGAAAGGTATTTTTTCGGTGTAAAAAATGATGCTGACTTATAATATTTAATAATGAATTTAATTTAATAGTTAAGTTAATTGAGTCATTTCTAATTTTCTTTAGTTTGAGTTTAATATATCTTGTGTTTCAAACACAGATTTAGATTATCAGAAATTACTTAGCTATTATTTATTTATTTACCATAATAGAGAGAGTTCCAAGATAGTGTTTTAGAAAACCCTATTAGTTTACGCATTTGATTAAGATTATAATTGGTAGAGTGCATAAACCAAATTATTCAGTTAGCTGTTTTTGACGAATTCATTCATATTCGTCATTGGAAAAAGTGCAAAACTTTGAATTATGACGAGTATATTCGACATGGGTAAAAAGTAAGAGTTTGCAGTTAATATTCCATATAAAATATACTTTGTAATTGGGGAGTATACTCGCCATCGCTTAATTTGTCCGATATAATTTAGAAATAAATACATTTTCCAAAAAGTTTGAAACAGTTAACTGGTTATAGAAAAAAAATTATCTGTCTTAAAAGTTAGTTTTAATCAAAAATAATAAATAGCAAATATAAAAGAATAAATTATTTTGGTTGTCGGTATAACTCCTCAAGAAGTTTTATTTAAAAGTTGAATAAACTGCCACTTTCGTTTACAGAAAATTGTTAAAATTAATTTGCAGTCTACTAATTCAAAATTGATCGGTTTCTATCTTAATTTTTAAGAAATACTACTATACTTTATTTAATGATTTTATGCGTTTTTTTCAACTGCCTAATTTTAGAATTGTTAAAACATTTCGATCAATTTGTATAGTTTCATTTGAATTGATTTTTTTTTCTACAAACAAACAATTTTATAGGTATTTTGGTCTTTTGATAAATTCTTGTTTATTTTTTTATACGATTAATAAACGTTCTACACTATCAGATGATAACGTCAATAATGAGACAACAACACGCCCCCACACATCCCCCAGTTGTCTAGCTCACGTCTCAAAATAGATCTCCTTCCTACCACATCGCATCACATGGTGGCGGGAGATCTTCTGAAGCAGGAGTGTCTAATAAAATTCACCAAATGTTGCATAAAATCAGATTTACTTTTTTTTCGTCGTAAACAAGACCTTTTTAAACCCTTTGAGCGCTCACATCTGGCAGTAAAATTTGATGCTCGCTAACAAACTGACGATGCTGATGAAATCTCTGTCCGCCAGCCATCACTTCACTCGCTCCTCTATCTCTAGTATGCTAATAATTTGTTTATATCCAGCCAGCCACCTTTGTTTACCGCGCCGTACCCTGTGCGATATCAGAGTTAATTTTATCGAAAACTTGCGACGTTTTCAATTTGTTGGATTAATTCCAATGCAAAAAAAAAAAGAAAATGTCTTTTTTATGATAATTTTGAGAATGCGGCCACGTTCATGGCTGCTTAACCGAAATGAACTGTGAGATGCTTGTTGTTTTCTATTTTTTTGAAATTTTAAATATGTTATTAAAATATTTCACGGCCAGAAATGCAAATTTTCGCTAATTTCCTAAATGTTTCTGGGGGTGAAATGCATTTTACTCAAATTCACCTTGAGACCGTCCCAGGAGTTCATTGAAGTTATTTATGGACCTTGAGTTTAGACTTGCGGCCAAGGTGAGAGAAAATTTTGTGCTATTTTGTGTAATGGCTTCATTTGATTAATTCATGATATAGCAAGTGTGCCACCGCCAAATATAATTCAAGGTTAATTGCCGTGAATTATAACAAAATTACCCCCTGTATGTACGAGGTAATAGCACCATATTCATTTTCGCAGTTAATTTACTTGCACACGCATAGCTGCTTTTGTTCTATTGTTTATTGTTGTTGGTAAAGTTTGTTGATCTCACTGAATATATCTGGAGCTTTTTTTTATTTTCAAATTTCTGGGTATTTGAGATTAATAAAGCACAATTTATCTAACAATTACTGTTATTTTGCCTAAATATAGAATTTTGGTAGGTGTTTTTCTGTTCTCTAAAATAAGTAGTGAAATTAAACACGCACCATTTATATCATAAAAACGAGCCTAAGAACTTTAATAAAATAGGATGACTTAAAAAAATAAAGTAAAAAGGCAAAATGTGTAAAATTATGTAATTCATTAAAGTTTATAAGCTAAACAAATATTGCAAATCCTGAAACTATTCGATTCATATTTCTATACAACCAAAAACCAAAGAAGTACTTTCCACTAACACAATAAGGAGACAAATTAACCTATAAAAAAGATAGTGTATCAAAATATTGCGTGCTACTCGCTATAGTTGTTTAGTTTTTTAATATTTGAAACTTTCTATTGTACCACATTTATTATAGATAATAAAAAAGAAAATTTATTTTAAATTTTATGTCTATGCACAAGACTTGCATAATTCCCAGAAAAGAACTCTTTTCTAAAATTAGCAAAACTGTTTTCTTATTTGTGGTTTGGATTAAAAGTAGTAAATAAATTTTAGAAACACTAAAACACTATAAACTTAAAATTTAAGCAAAATATTCATTAATTTTTCTTAATCATAAAACAAACAAACTTACTTTAGTATTTATAATTTTATTACAACCGTAGTCATCTGCACATGGATCATTTCCATCTTCGAAACGTTTTAGGTGAGAATAAGTGTGAGTACTGAAGGGGAAAAAAATAGAGGGCACAACAGAGTATGGAACGAAATCATATGCGGGATCTACAAATTCTCAGGCGGACACGATTGATCCTTAATATGTACTCTTTTCATAAAATCATTTTTTTAACAAAAAAAAAAAATACAATTTTTTCAATGCTTTTATTTCTCGAATTCTTTTAAATACTAAAAATTACCAATTTTGAATATGCAAAAAAATTATTTGATTTTAATTGGGCATGAAGGTAATATATTTTTTTTAAAGAGTATCCTTTTTACTATAAAAATGTCATGCAAATCACAATTTTTTAAATATTATTATATGAGAATGGCGATTGTCGATCATTTCATAATTTGGCACGTTCCCTGCCACGTGTACCGAAAACAGTACACAAATGAAAGCTCTCTCTTACTAAATGACTTTTTATATGTAAGTCTCTCACGAAAGCTTTGTTGAAAATTCTGGCAGGGAACGTGTTAAATGATAATTTTTTTTAATGAAAAATATTCGTTATATAATATACATATAACGGTAATATATAATAATTAAGAAGTTTTACAGATTTTTCGAAAAAGTTAAAACAATGAAAAATATTACGAATACGAGTGACCCAAAAAATAATGTAGCAGAACAAGGTTACTATGTATTAGTAAGGATTAATAAGAAACAATAAATTCCAGTATTTTTTTCTTTAACTATATTGTTGGAAAAGAGCTCGAGCTCGAGAATAAATTTCAGCATGAAATTATCTGTCCGTCGTTGGTCGATTTTAAATACGTAATAAACCCGTCACTCTCAGCACTTGTGTAAATCAATTTATAGAAACAACATCAAGTTGATTCGGCGTAGAAGAGTGAAAACATAGCAACTATACATTTGCAGCTGAAAATTGATACGTAACGTCGATTAGGTACTTTTAGAAAGTTAGTGCAAAACCTCCAAAATGGTCCAAAAGTCTATGAACTTTAAAAGTTGATTTTAACTTTCGATTGCTGTCTGGCTTCCTTCGGACTAGACCCAATAGTTCGCAAATAATTACTTTAATCGAACAGTCTAATCCGAGCGGAAAGCATTGATCGGATCAAACTACGAAGAAGCACTCTACTTTCGCATGTACAGTCCTTGGAGCGGCCGATTATCGATTTGCCCTATTGTTGGATTATTTAATATGCCTCATGTGCACCGGCCTGGACAACACTTCGTACAATGCGGCCAGTGCAGGAGTACTAATGGTCGTTGTACAGCTGTCGAATCTGCCAAATGAGACGGTTTCCTTTCGACGTGCGGCGACCGTCCATTTGTGCAGATCTAATTGCCGACCCAATTGAGCACGAACGCGAAATCTCTGGCAATTTGCATACGCCGGGCTTGGCGGTTACCAGTTGCTGGAAGGCGGCCTGTTTACGAAACAGAGCCCGGCCCAGAGCTGCCCCTCCGCAGTATTTCGCTTCTACGGAAAAGTTCATTGTCACGGTGCACCGGGCAAAGAATTATCGCATTAATTAAATATATGAAACATTTGTGTCATAGGGGCTGTTCTTGATTCACCTCTGGGAATGCAATTTATGATAGCGAACTGATCACCGATTTTTTTTTTCAAAAATGAAATGCAAATAAGCAGATAGCGCGAAATTAATTCGTGGGGCTTTGTTTCGACGGGGCTCCAAGCACCCGCTGACATGTGGGAGTTTGTTCTACACGAAGTGACCAAGCTGGTAAACTCGAGGTTTGCTGGCGGCCGCAGGAGAGAGACTTCCATTAACCAAGCGAGTAAATAAATAATGAGGTTCGCCAGATTGATTGGAAATGTCACGGGGTCTTGGGGAACAACCAAAGAAAATTGGTTCTCTTTTCGCGTTTTTATAGATTCTGCTGATTTATAATTAACGTGGCCTTTCATAATGGGCATCCAATATCTAGCGATTGCACACATTCGAGCTGAATGAGACTCATGTTTAATGTAAAAATAATGAGGGGGTCAGGTCATCAGTCTTTGAATTGTGAAATCTGTGACATTTAGTTGATAGCAATTGCTTGTGACTCTTGGTTACCAATCATTTTTAGCGGTTAAAGTAATTCAAGCAAGCACATCGACCTTAATATAAAATTCAAAGTCCAAAAAAGGACAAAATGGACAAAGATTATTTAATGTAGAAAATATAGTTAAAATTTGATAAAATAATAAAAATAAAATTTTGCTTTGTACAGTTTTCATTTTTAATATATGACTGAATGTTATACGCCAATTTAATCAACTTTAAATCGTTACCCCAATAAAAGAGTTCAGGATAAAATTTTATTCTTTTTGCCCAATGTCTCTGATAGTTCAGTTAGCGCGCTGTCCTACCGTCCCAGAGGCTGTGGGTTCGAATCCCACGAATAACCATGGTCTCCTGCGCTACGTGGTAACACAATAGACCAAAATTGGCCTAAGTGTGCCTTTCTAGGCAGCCACAGCAACCTAACCTAACCTACCCAATATTAAATATAATTAAAATTTAACTCTGCATTATATGGTCTCTGATAAAATACCGCTTTATCAGTACTCTAATGATATCCGAAAATTGTACTAAATTATTAGAATACGTTCTAATTAGTTATGTTGAAGAATTTCTCCGCAGACTTCACATATCAACAGGATAATGCATCTATGCATATGTCGAAATTTTCAAAAATTTGGTTTGAACAAAAAACATACGTAATCCCATTTATTACAAAAGCAATGGGGCATCTCAGTATCACGGATTAATGCAAAAGGACGTCTATTTCAACCGTTTACGAAAAGTAAATATATTAAAATTTTGCTGCAATAACATTTAACAGGAAACGCTTCAAAATGTTATTTAGCGTATGTTATAAAAAGTCAAGGAGGAAATACGAAATTTTGAGTGGCTATTTATTTATTTATTTATTTAAGGAGAACATGCATTTGCATTTAAACGAATATTTATTTGTTTTTTGTTACTTCTTATTTTATTTCTTTAATTATGGTCTTGGCTTTTG
This sequence comes from Philonicus albiceps, assembly GCA_963969385.1. Taxonomy (NCBI): domain Eukaryota; kingdom Metazoa; phylum Arthropoda; class Insecta; order Diptera; family Asilidae; genus Philonicus; species Philonicus albiceps. The sequence goes on along the minus strand of OZ017772.1, from coordinate 44,787,330 downwards.
CAAATAACTTCTTAAATATTTTCGTACTGATGGCTGAGTGTAAAATCATAAATCATTTTTTTTAAGATAAAGTCCAGATTTACTTTTAGCCTTAAAGTCTATACGTTTAAATTAAGATTTACCACTGTAGTTCCTACATGAAGCAAAGAGTTTCATTATAGTCGATATGTGATTGAGGTAAGAAATTTATTAACTCCAAAAATTTCATTATAAAATTTTAATTTCATATTTCATATGTTTTCCGTATTTTATAGTCTCTATTATTCAGTCGATTCTGCAGCAAAACTAATTAACATGACGAATAAAAAATTCAACATACATTCTTACGAATTTATATACCTACATATCTTCCACTAATTAAAATTTCTACTTTTCCCATTATGCAATTAATTCAATAATTATTATATACGAATTTAGTAGTTTGGCAAGAAATTTCATTTTGATGACTAGTTGTAACTAAATACCATACAATGTCATTTCTTTGACCTCAAAAAAGTCACAGATTCAGTAAATTATATCATTATTAGTAATGAAATCGAGTGGATCAAATTAATTAAGCCGACTGCAGATCTAAAATTCAATCCGAACCTGGTTTGATCTTTCGCCCTATATACGTATGTATGTTTCTAAAAATCGACTACTAAACGAAAAACTGAAACCTTTGCACAATCTAAAGTTTTCATAGAGACCCCCCAAGTTTTAACAACTTGCCTTCATCATCACGAAAATTTGTTGACATTTTCACCTGAATAAGATATAAAGCCAAAAGAAAAACCAATTTCGCGCGTGTTGCTATTTTTTGATCCAATGAGCATCATTAAAAAATAAAAATGTAAAGATGAGAACCTGGTGCTAAATTTAGAGAAATTCATCAGAGACTTTGACCGGCTGCCCAGGGAAGGAATTGGCAAGCGTGTGTTACGACCGTTTCCGTGCCTGTAAGTCTGTCAGCCAGCGGCTGAGCACTCGCTGACCCGAGTCTGAACCATAGGAAGGTGGCCAAGGGGTTGTAACTCACGCAAGCGATTTTTATCTAGGGTTACGTAACCATTGCGATAATGGTACTATAACTAAGAAAAGAACCCCGAGAAAATGTTGCAATTAAGTCGAATTAAACCATACTTTTTCGGGGTTGAGAGAGATTGGGAATGGATTACTTTTAGTTGTCTCGACTCTACAGACTGGCGCGTGAGTCGTGCCAGTTGTTGATTGATTTGACCTGTTGCTTCTTCGGTTTGTTACATTCGATGCAATTCTGCATCGTTTTGCTCAGACCCGACTATCATCACCGGCACGGGTAGGGACAGAAGCGGAAGTTGAAAATCTCTGAAGCACACTAGGAAACGCGTGACAAATTAGAGCTGGATGTGTGCTTTGGTTGCCTGAAGTAGTGGTAATTGCGGGACTTCACGAAACAAATGCCAGATTGGCCAAGCGCGCGAATGGAAGGGGGTAGCCCAACTTAATTGCTAAGAAGTGTGGACTGACTTTGTAACCTGAATCTGGGGCCCCCTTTGTTCGGAGCGTACGAACCGCGGCCCCATTTCCAATGTTTCTTCTTTGTTCTGCTGGATGATAGCGGAAATTTGGGTTACGCACGCGTGAGGTTCATTCTTTTACCTGACTCGCACTTTTCGAACTAAAGAAGACGGCCTCTACGTTAATCCACAAAGAGGCCGACCATGTCTATTCTAATATTCAACGAGAAATAAAATAATTGCTATTCGAGGGGTGTAGGACGGGGAATCGCCTTTCATTGGAACGTGACAATCATTATGTCTAATTGCCTGCTTGAGTAAACTTTGGATGGTACCTTTTTATTATGCTGCTAGAGTTTCCGATTATATCTAAAATCTATTATGTGTAGGAATTGTATAACAAACACTGTTATGATGGCATGGGGATCTGTGGTGTTGACTCGATTTTCACCTTCTGCTTATCATTGCTTTTCAAAGTGTTTTATCAATTTTTACTTTGCGATATGCACACATTGAGAAGAAAAAAACACAAATACTAATATAAACTACGAGTAATTTCCAAGCCAACCAAAATACTGTAATAACTACACATTATTTTATTTAAATTTTTTAACACTAGAACTTGATTTCTTCGTATTTTTAAGCGTAATGATTAGAGAGCTAATATGCTTCAATTACAAAAATAAAACTAGAAACAACAGTGCGAGTACTACGTAAAATAAAGATATATTACTTTAATTATAAAAGGAAAATAGAAAAGCTAAATGCAAACTAAATATTACCACAAAAGTAAAATATTATTATAGTTACTTATTAAATAAAATAGTTATTATAGTTATTATAGTTATCTAAGTTTTAAAGACCTCAATATACTTATACACCCTATCCAATAAATTCGAATACAGACGTTTTTTCATGTTTACAATGAAACAACTTTTTTTAGTTCATTTTCTGGGAAAAATTCGGTCAACGTGTAATCAAAATGTGTCTTTCACTTAATTATTATTCCTTACAGAATGTTTTAAACGATATTATTTAAGCATATGAACGAAATATAAAATATAAATTAATTTTACTATACCGATTGCTTTTTAAAAGAATAATTACAAAAAAAAATCTTACATATAAAGGACGGAATATAACAAATATTGAGAGTACCCTATTGTTAAGTGGCGCGTCAATATTTTTTTTTTAAATTGAAATTATTCAGAGCTATATTCTGTATAGTCCGTAGAACCGCATTTTTAAATTAATTGATTAAATACATTTGTAATTTATAACCAAATTATTAAAAATAAATGCTCAACTATTTTTAAAATGCAGATTTTATATTTTATTTAAGGATCTAAATCTATTTTCTTTTGCATATCTTTATTTATATTTATATTTAAGGATGTTGTACCAAAATTCCCTGTTTTAGTTCTAAGGACTCGATCGATAAACCTATAGATATACCAAAACTGTAAAGGCGCCGTGGCTTAATAAAATATTTTTTTTTTACCATAATAATCGCGGTGGACATTATTATCTATATGGCGGCCTAAACAACAATTTTAAAAATGATGTGTCTGTCTGTCCACGCATCACACCCACATGGAAGCTACTGTACGGATTTAAATAAACTTTAGTTACAAATTTTATAGCAAACAAAAAAATAAGATACTTAAATTGTAGCGAAAATATTTTAATTTCAAAAGCGAAATAATTGAATATCGAAGTTATATTTAATCCAGAACATTTACGTGTCGATTCGAAGTGATGTATCTTTAACTTTGAAATTTTTGTTTTTAATTCTCTATCACAGTGAAAAAACACTTATTTCTTCAATTTTAAGTTGATTTTTCTGCCAGTTCTGTAATAATTTCATTTCATTTAAAACTTTATCCTTAAATGCATTGCTAAAATTAGGCTTGTTTGTACGAACTTACAAAAATCTCAAAATAATGCTCTTTTTTTTTTTTGAAGGAAGCACACAAATTAAAAACTTAGGACTAGTGCTTTTTTAACCAAAATAAATGTTAGATACTTGATATAGACAGTGAAAAAACAACCACAAAACCTTTATTTAAAATCTAATTATTGAAAAGTCAATTTGCAGAGTTGCAGTGACTAAATTTTAAACAGAAACTCGCACAAACCTTTAGTCACTGTAAATGTTTTCGAGATATAGAAAATATAGTTTTGGAAATAACGCATTTAAAGATTGGTAATTAATTTATATATTTATTTATTTGCTTTAAATTACTATTTAATATCTAACTTCAAATTACACAAAGAATTTACTATAGAAGTAAATCAATGCTTTCAACCTACTCGATTTATATTAAGATGGCATTTTCTTTCTTCTTCTTTACCTATGATCAAAATCTAAAAGCTCTCTTATTTTTAAAAATTGCAAAATTCTAAAAATGCTGCAAGTTATGACATCATTCGTCATAGCTACTATCAGTTCACATCGCTATCGTCTGTTTGAAAATTTAATTAGCCTCATAATGGGCATTAATCAACCTACACTTGATTAGCAATTAAGGCGTCAATTATGGTACTATTAATGATCCCTTCCAGGCAAATCCCAGGCACTACCTCTTTGAGATTTTCTTACCTTTACGTCCCTAGTCAAATGGAGAGAGCCTTTCAAGATACTTAGACATGCAATCGTTGCGTGCACTAAACTCGGAAAGCTTCTGGAACGATTAATCATTCAAATCCATTAAAATGTCTTTACTCTTCCTCTGTTTGCATGAAAGTGTAGCAATTAAGAAAATTTAAACCATTCTAGAAAAATAAAAAGCAGCACTACCGGTATCTACGCATGATTGTGACTAACAAACAGTTTAACGTTTCATTTACCATACCCTTTTGCGCGATAGCTCTATATATATATACAACCTATTTAGAGCAGGTTTTATAGTTTTGTAGCTCTATATTTTATTTCTTCTGCTTAGGGTAAACGCAAATTATTAAGAAGGCTGAAACGATAGAGTACAACACTCATCCGAATTGATTTCACATGAAAGGGTTAACAAAATCTTGTCTTTTCTTTTGAATCAATAATCAATAATGAATAAAAATATTTCGCACTTTCATAATGAAAAAAACATTACAAAAAATACGTCTTTATTACTCTATCTTTAATTTACCATAACAAAAAATGGCCAGAACTGTTGGTGTAAATTTTTCTGAATAACACGCACAACAAAATTAATTATAAAATGAATGCTTGCATTAAGACAACAACCTAAAACAACGATGACGATTAGTTGGCCGATTGGCAATAATAAAGAGATGTTCTTATTTGTCGCAAATGATTTTAGCGGCGCACCGGAAACAGGAATGATTGGAGTTGAGTTGTTTGAAATTAATCAGCTTTAAACAAAGTCATGATTTTGTGGCAGTGCAACGATCCCAACGAGTTGTCTACGCAAGAATCTTGTTTGAATCTTAAATTTTATTTGTTATTTGGGAGGATAAGAGGATCTACACACCAAGAATCAAACTAGAAATCAATCATTCCTATACTGTTACCTAGTAAAAGAAAATATAGAAACGTATATGAATTAGTCTAATATTAATCAGATTTTACTACCTATAGGTGAAGAGACTGACAACTTTTCAAACGAAGATCCGCTATCCTTCATGATCGATGAACCGAAGATCTATTATTCAACATATTCTTTCCCAATGTTCTAATTTTCGTGACGTGATATAACTTATCTCTGAAAAGTTCATTTAAAATATTCGAAAGTCGATTCAATTCGGCAAGAGAATTTCCTTGTATGAGACAAATAAATAAAACGTTTGCTTTTGCAAAAACAAAAAACAATTATATTTGAATGCTACAATAGCAATTGGAAATTTTTATATTTTTTTGATCTCCTTAATCGTATCGATTGTATCATAAAAGAGTGACGTAATCTATAATTTATAAATCAGCTTTTATTGACCGCCAATAATACGAAATTAAATTAATTCGAGCGTGGTTCAGATAATATTAAAAAAAAAACACAAAATTAAGCGTTCAACAACTATAGTAATAAACTTCTCGCAATTGTCCTAAACTGCTAAAATCCGCATATTTTAACCTGCCAAAACAAAACTAAACCTGTAGGGTTTATCATCTGTTTGATATCAAAATCTGTTTAACACGTTCGCGGACGGTGTAAATTCACATGAGGTGTTAATATGATCACTCTCCAGAAGCTTTCCTTCAACGTTTATTGGATCAAATCAAGACAAGAGAATTTTGATGCATTTTATATGAAGACATAAAATATATGTATAAAAAATTGCTGTCTCATATTTGTAATCTTTCCCATTGAAAAAATAAACTTCTGCTACAGTTTTTTCATCGTTTTGATTATTCAAATTATACAAAAAAAAAAACATGTACTGTATATGCAGTGGTGACCAACCAGGGCAAAATAAAAATACTGCATATGCAGTAGCCGTCCGCGAACGTGTTAACTTCCTTCCTGATGACAAATAACCCTTAAAAATCAATAAACAGAACGAACAACTTGTGGAACCGATTTTCACATATTCACGACCTTCGTCCGAAAAGTTATGAAATAAAGAATTATATAAAAAAAACTGAGTTTAATGCGAACAAGGTTTCCGCAAATAAAATCATGTTAATTTTTTGTAATTGCCAATCTTTATTGACCTCAAAAATTTATTCTAAGGGCTTCCGCCTTCCAACTGTTTGGATTTATCTTATAAAGTTATTGCTGTAAAATTAGACAAACCGGTTGTATACATAATTTAAGCTATGTGAGACTCTAAATGATGATCTGCTCCTATCCCACCACCCACACCAATACCCTACATCGAAATATAATTAAAATATAACACTCGTGATCAACCTAAAAAAAAGAAACGTACAAAAAATATTAATTGTATTTCATAAAATAAATTATAATACTCGTGTAGGTTGAATAAGAATGTAAAATTCACAAATTGAGTCGAGAGTTTTCCAAAACGATATGAATATATTTGAGTATATTTCTTGTTAACATGCAATTTAATTGCACTATTCGTAACAGTAACACTAAAAGCAGCAATAAACGCACCTAAGCATCAGGCAGTAATTTCCTGATTTGCACTCCATTACACAACTCCAAATGAAATATTCATCACGGTGTGTGACACAACGAGCGGATTTCAACGACAAATAGATTTTTGCAAAATTAATTGAAAATTCAGTACGACTTCATTCAGAATATGTACAAACCTCGCCGAGATATTTAACTACTTTTTAGATGCGAAGTTCGAAATCAGATCGATTTCAATAATTTTGGTTAACAACAGGTCTTGATCTTGCCAATGCTTTTATAGAATGATGAAATTCAAGTTGTGATCACATCAATGATCATAGCACAATGGGTAACTAGTTTAGTGTGTCACCATTCGTTAATGTAGCAAAATTTAGTTGATATTTTGTTTACGTTACAATTTTCTGTGAAGCACGTAATGTAGGATATCTACCTTTTATCACAAGAATAGCACGTTATTTCTCACAAGATCGACAATAAAACAAAATACGGAACGATTAACAATTTTGAACAATGAAATTAACTGAAGTCTTTGTTTGCTTAAATTCTTCCTACTGGCGACGAAGTTAAGGAGCTACTAAAGCTTAAGAAAACGCGTCGCCACGAAATCTTTAAGTGTAAGGTATGAGTGAGCACAAAAACATCAAAAACAGAGAAACAAGATCAAGCTTTTGCAAACAAAAAAAAAACATAATACACAAATAAATCGTAATAAGTTTTGAAGACGTTTAATAACAATCACCGTGAGGCTGATAGAGTAGCTTTACGATCACGATCGCGGGTCTTAACGGACAAATACATTTAGAGCTTTTGCTCGATCAGGGCCTCTTGGCGCAGCGATGTCTGGGAAGCTCTCGTGCACTAAAATGAACTTTGTGCCGTGACTGGAACAAACCAACAAAAGTTACGGATTGAATAACGAAAAAAAAAAATGGGTTCGATAAGGGGCACCTATCGCAATATCACATCTCAATGCGATTGGCCTTTTCTAATTATTATGAATTGTAATCGCAACACGAAAACCTCTAGAGCATTGTGTCGTACTACACATCGCATCGCATCGCATCACACCGCAGTCGGTGACGCATTGTTTTTTATTATTCTTCTCAATACACCAGCTGATCCAACGCCTCGATAAACAGACGGCACACACCGAGACGTTGATTAATTGCTGCGTTTTTACTTTCGCAATTAGCCGTAGAAGCTGCGAACATTGAAAACTTCTATAAAGTGTCTTTTTATAGTTTTGTAGCTTTTTGGATTTCTTTTGACCGCATAGTAGATACCGATAGTTTTATATTTATTAAAAATATGGACAGCGAAAGGTTAAACGATTAGAAGCATTTTTTCGTTTGGAATTATCACTTGCCTCTACTATAGAAAGATGTCTGATCTCTAATTCGGTGATCAAAGTGCGTGGGAATAGATGTGTTATCAATTAGACAATTAGGTCATATGGACAGCGGTCATAAATTTGATAAACTTTAATTTTGAAAATTAAATGATGTACTAGTTTGAGTTAAATTAGAATAAGCTAAAAGGTTTAATGTGCATAACAAAATCAGGAAGAAGAATTACTTTAACCCATTCGCTGCCGAGATCATATTCAGCCACGCATTCAGCTATAGGCAACTACGAGATATCTCGTAGTTGGCAGTGAATGGGTTAAGCCGACTAGATTTTTCTGGATAAAATAAATTAGACATTGAGTATTTTTCTTATTCATCTATAAAATAAGATTAATCTTTTAATCGTAATTGTCGTTATGTAAACTTCGATATCTATCAAGCATAACGGAATGATTTATCATAATGTCAATCTAATGAACTTTATTTTTAAAGCAGTAGGATGTTGCCTATTTTTGAGAACTGAACAATAAAAAATATAATAAATGAACTGACAATAAAGAATTTAGTTTCCTCAATCTCCAATGCGAAAACCAATTAACCAATTTGCTTAATTGATTCAATCACGTTTAAAATACAAGACCTTATCTAAGTAGTGTTTAATGGAGAGAAGTTTTCACCACTTTTTTGAGGGGAAAAACTACGCAACTTTGCTTATAATATTGGGTTAAGATTGCAGCATACTTTATTACATAAATGTTTCATTTCATGATTAGTGAAATAATGTTTTAAAAGCCGGCGGAACAGCCGTAGCACTGGTGCTTACTCCGGTATTTTTTGCTGAATGGATAACTATTCCTCTTAGGTACAACGCGCACAAGAAAACCAGTTAACCATTTTGACCAAAATACGATCGAGAGATGTGATGGATAAGAAAAAGGATTTTTTTTTTGGTTGATATTCACACTGGAGGCGAAGCATTATTAACCAGAAATATTCTTAAAGCGTTTCTGCAGATAAAAGTCAAAATAAGAAAAAGCGTGTTATAAACGTTCAATTTTGCATTTCATTAATCATGTTGCTACTATTATACTATATATGTTCATATTTTGTGATTATCATTCACACTGGACTATAATAGTACATGTGTCAGTCCATTTGTAATGAGTTTGTTTTCCTTGTTCCTGAGGCATTTAAAAAAGCCTAATTCATCATTTACAACAAAATTTGGTAAAAACTAAAAGCAAACTAACTTAAAATTAATATTTTGTTGCTCATTATTATTATATAAAAGAGAAGTACTTTTCCCAGAAACGATTGGTTGAACTATTTTGCATCTGAGTATGAATAGTAATAGTAAAAAAGTCGTAAGCGATTGTTACTTCATAATATGTATTCGTTATCATAAAATTATTGAATCTGCTGAATTTATAGTTCATTTTTTATAAGTTCATAGGCTCACATAGGTTGAAAACTTTTCTTTAGTGTGAACGAAATCGACCTTTATTCAAAACTCCGACAAAAAATATGTTAATAACTTCTCCTTCAAAGTACAATATTTTTATATGATTTCCATCAATTAGTTTCATGATTTTCAATTCTGCGCAGTTGAGTTTGGCTTCAGATATTTTTTAAATTATACAAAATATATGTATGACGTCATAATACACAGAAATAAGAAGAGACAAAGCATAAAACAATTCACTTGTTGCTGCTTTTTTTAATATCGATTCATAGCTAACTTTGTAGTGTTTACGGTTAAGGCGATTATGGGGATGGTAAGTACCTAATTGCCTTAATAAAATCATTTATGGATTTTCAAAATTGTACAGCATTTACAATAATAGCTGGTTTCATAAGTTTGTTTTCAGCTTCTTCTGCCTTTTTTAATAGTTATTAAGTAGGTATGCATTTAGTCTAATTTAATTAACAATAAAATATATTCTAATTTGTGATTTGAAACACAAAATGTTCATGATCTTAATTAGAAAACATTTTATTTTTAAATAACGATTATTTAAAAACACCTTCAGAGTTCAATGAACATTTTGCTCTCTTGCAAACAGGTTGAGTTGGGTAGTTTTACCCAAAAATGTAAGTACGAAGAAAAATGTTCCAAAAATTGTACACGAAAATACAGCAATTACTTGGTCCTCAAACACTAATATGTAATATATATATCAGGTGTGTAAAGTTCAATAAGACTAAATAAAAAAACCTCCAGAACATTTATCTCAAATTGGATTATCTGGTATATTTAAGTGAATATATTACGGATGCTATTGCAATGATTTTGTTTTATATAAGGGCAAAGAAATACAGCAACAATTAAGTCAAAATATGTATTTGCGATAAATAACTATGATCAAAACTTTACAAAATCGTAAGTACGAAGTGAATTCAGTAGGATATTATTTGCAAATTAATAATTTTATCAGCTGTTCCTACAATAAAAGACTAATAGAAATTATCAGCGCTTAAACATTTAACACACTTCAACTCCTTAAACTTTTTTCCTAATTAAATCTTCAATACTAAATCCACAGTTATTAATTAAACACAGTGATTAATTTTATGGCTTTCATTTTGATTGCAGGCAACCTCACAATAATCCGTCCAATGTTCCAATCAGAATTAATGTTCAAAACTCGATTTTCTGATTTCATACTTACGCACAAACAATAAGAAACTAATGGCTCTCCCCGACTGTTTGGCTTTGACTACCATCGACCACAAAATCGAGCTCACACTGCACAAAATTAAAGCACTTCTACCGATAGATTTAGATGTTGCGTTGTTCCTGCTGCACTGTCGCAGCGAATAATGATCAGAAATGACCTTGAAGAAAGTATTCAGCAATACCAAGCGACTTTGGAACTACCTTAGCGTAATCTATTGTATTGCACGGGATCAGACCAGAAATACAACATATACCATGAAATTGTGGCATGGAACTATTTAATGACAAAGAAGCGCGATTAGCTCGTTATCACTGGATACAGAGTCTTTTATTGTGGGTGGAATTTCTCAAATTTCTCTAAATCTGCGGGCATATAAAGATCGATGTTTGACACATGAACTTGGTCTTGCCAAAGCCCATTTCCCTCTTGGTATCTCTCGCTAAACATACAGAAACAAAAACTTTTTACCTTTTAGGTCCGTGTTAAGTAATAGTTTTATTTCTCACAGAAGCACTTAATGCCGTCACCAAAATGTTATCATCTTTTGTTAAAGAAAAATCGATAGGCCGCTTCTCCCAGTTTTAAATTCAATGAAGCCTTCATTTCCTTTCCAATCATACAAATGGAACGCTTCAAGAAGGCAAAGCAATTCGTTTTTGCATGTAGAAAGGAGACTATCTGTACTAGGCACAATCACAGGGTACACAGGAACCCTGTAAAATACATAGTTCATTTGGCGTCGCCTGGAGAGTGGTTCCACCATTCTGCCCGAAAAGTCTTTGCTCTCCTCAGTTCATATCTCCAGTCCTTATGCTCCCTGCAGTGCGCAGGCTAGAGAGGGAAGCAATTTTGTGAATTCCACTCGGTTGTCCTGTTGGGTAAATACTTTTCCTTTTATCCGACTGTTCAAGGTTTTCTAAAAAAGGACACGTCCTCTACTGATTAATTTTGGCACAGAAAGGCGAAATTTTTGCCACCACTTTCGGATAGCCACACTTGTGGGGTATGTGGGTCGATAACCTTTCTGTAGTTCGTTAAGATTCGCAGAATATGGATATTTTTAAATCGTACCTTTTTCAATGGCTTTAGTAACCAAAGAATGCAATAGGCAGAGGACTTTCCCATGAAACTGATTAATTTTTATTTTAAGTTCTAGAAGAAGTATAAATATAACCTTTATCTACACTTGGATCAAAACAACCACTCATTTATATGTGCATGGGTAAATTTAATACAATATAAATTTAGCAGTTGCCAAAGAAAGGGCTTTCATCGGCTGTTTGTTACAATGGATAGTAAACAAAGAAAGATAAACATTCTCAAATTCACCGACAGTTTGATGTTTTGGTTTTGGTTGGTGCGGCAGTTGGCTTTCATTATAAACTAATATCGTTTAAACACTCTGTACATCTATACTTGCATTAAATATAACCTATGGGATAACTTTAATTAATTTCACAGAGCTTTAAGCGGTTACGTGCAGTCAGTCAGAGGAATGAAAAATAGACATTTTCAAGAATGTTTTTTGAGCTGTTGCATAGTATTTATTATATAATACCAAGTTCCAACCTTCACGAAAATTTAAATAAAAATATACAAGTTCTGGGTTAAACTCATCTAAATCTTAGAAATGCATCATAAGAAAAACGCATCTAAAGTTTCGATTCCTGGTGTCAATAGTAAGGAGGTCCTATCATCTATTTATCGAATCGATTTAAAATTACAGAATATTCTTGATATATTGTATTTTAACAAAATGCTGTACTCTAATGAAACAATGGACAATATTCAATTTACATTCTTTTCTAAAAGTCGTGAAAATAATGTATTTTTTGGATTACAACATATCAGGTCGAATTATGGATAATTTCAGTATAGTAGATATTCGTAATTAACAACAATTTTCAACAAACTTTCCAAACATTATTTAGTTGATTTCTAAAGTCAGGCATTCACATTTGAGTCCTAAGAAATACACAATATGTGAAATTATTATTAGCAAACTAAATCATTTCAAATACAATGTCCACTTTGACTTAATTTGGCATAAAAATTATAATGCAGAGCTGTAACTGAAGAAATGTGCGGTACATAAAATGAAATGCTTATTTACCTGATAATCTCTTTCTAAAAGCGCAAACTGCAAGAATGCATATACAAAGATTTGCCAATAAATAATATTGTCAAGAACCACCTTTTAAAATTTGTTTTTTTTTTAAATCTAACATATGGCTTCTATTTATAACCCATTGACGAAATCGTTCGTTTTACATTCTTTGAAATATAATTTTGCAAAAATCTTAAAATCATAGCTGTTGGCTGCATACCAATTTTGCACATATTCATTTTTTTTATGAAAAAAATGTCCATTTTGAAAACATATATTTTCCTCCTCTGATATTGAAAGCTAAACATTTAAGCAAATTCCGACGTTCAGATACATCATTTACTATATGAGAATATGGAAAACGGCCATGGATATGATTCTAAATTTAAACAGAATATAGAATCAAAATATTTTTATACAAAAAGAAGAGAAAGAAAAGGAAATATTGCATAATATCGTACGATTGCTAAAATGACCAGTGTCTAAAAATATATTGTTAAAGATTTTATTTTTCTAGTGTAGCCAAATACAGAGACATACTTTTTTTTGTAATAAATGTCAATTAGACATGTATAAAAATGAAATCATCAAATAAAATAAAATAATTATGTTGTCCATGCTTTTAAATATTTTAATTTCAATAACATTTTACACAACTAGATTTTTGCTTTTTTGAACGCCTTTTAAATAGCATACAGATGAAATAAAATATTTCTAAGAAATGTATTTTTCCCTACAGTAGTTTATTATTTATTTATATTATATTATTATAACTAAAATAAATGAATTAAAATTTCAAAACGGGGGAATGTATTCATATCTAAGAATTTCATTCATGTTTTATAACAGGTTTTTAGGGTCTTAAACATATTTCTTTTTAATTTGTTTGTACATATCACGGGTAAAGAGTGACAGCGTTATGAAAATTTGAAAAAAGTCAAACATTTTAAACAAAGTCAGAAATTGATCGCAAACCTTGAATTTTTTTAAATTATCTATATGAAAAGATACAGGATAAAAAAATGTTCAATTTAACTAGCGTGCATACCAAACCGATTTATAATAATATTTTAATTTGCTCACTTTTTAATTTCAAACGTAGCTTCTTAACAAAAGACGTGGAGATTTATTAAGTGTTGAACAATCCATAAAACATAAAAAGTACTGTATTATGTTAATCATGAATTTTTTCAAGTGTAAGACTTTTAAATGCCGACAAAAGTTTTTGTCTCACGTTAAACTTTAAGGCACAATTTCACAACCCTCATAAGAATTGGGCACACCGAGGCAAATGCGAATATAAAATTGATTATTCTCCTTACTTTCGTATTTTTAAAAGCAGAACATAAAGTAAAATTATTTTTAAATTGAATTGATTAATATCTACAAAATTTGCTTTATGACGGTTTATAAGTTAACATATATAACACATATACATAGCATATTACATATATACACTTCTTCAAAACAAAATAAAATCATAGGTATAATTTCAACATAACTTACAATTCGCATTTTATTTTTAAGCGAAATTGTTAAACACTCACCATAATAAATTAAATTTTTAGCTTTGAATGAAGTTGCGCATGATTAAAGTTATTTACATTTTTAAAGTCGAGTTTTAAATCTCTTAATCTTAATCTCTCCTTTTTATTAACTTTAACTAATCGCGGGTCAAAAAAATTCAACGTGTAGTAAACGCTGGTATGAATGCAACTGCTTATGGCTGAGCATCTCCAACATTTAAATATAAGAGCGCAATCTATTTCACAATCATTGATAATCGCTCATGAATTAATCAATATGAATACACATGATTTTGAGTAACGTTTGTAAGGACCACTTGTAAATTGCAATATGTTGAAATATTTTAAAAAAGCTAAATTTGTGAATTCGCGAATACGCAATTTACATTTATTTTAAACGAGGACAAGTCAAGTGTGTTTGGTAATCCTTAAGAGCAAACTAATGATAATATGCTCTGGTTAGCATAACTTCCTTTCAAAAACTCCAACTATCATAAAATATTAGAAGTTTAAAATATATATAAAGCACCCAATCATGCGTTAATGATATTATGTGAATTTCTTTGTTTTTAGAGTTAATGCAGATTCAATGGGCTTTTTGATATGTTATATGCGTTTAACTCAATCAGACGCAATATGTAAGAATCCGAGTCTGAGGTGTAATAAAACTATTGTATATAATAACTATATATGGGCAGACAGCTAGTAAAAATTCTTAATTTCGTGCTGCTTAATCGGAATCGGTTTTAGAAATTGTCTTACGGAAAAAGGAGTGAAAATAGAGAAAGTAATTTAACCGAAAGTTATTGATAATAGAAAAATGTATATCGTTTCACATGTTTACATATTGTTACTTTTAGATCAAGATAAACTGAATATCTTCATAGTTGTACCGGAGGTTTTTAAATTAAATTATTTGATACTGTTTAGTGCTTGACATTTTTTGGAGGCGAGAGTTTTGTTTTAAGAAACATACGTTTTGTAATAAAATCAATTAGTGCTTTAGCGGAGCGTATTTTCTCTAAATTTTGTTCTCGTAAAATAATTTTATTGAATTACAGAAAATTTACTCAATTTAAGAATATTTCAAGAATTATCGAATCAAGTGTATGGTTTCATTAAATTAACAAAACTTTTTTGCTCAGTATAGACCAGAATGAACTTTTAATAGGTAATAATGCCGACAATTTGTTATAAAACTTCGTGACAGTGTTGTTTGGGCTATTTCGCTATTTCTAGGGCAGGTGGATATCATCTGAAAAGTCTTGTTCCAAAAGGGCTTATTTCCACCTTAAGTTTTTTATCTTCAGACAATATGAAAGTCGTCTAATACAGTAAAGATAGATTGAAAATTTTGATTTTTGCATCATTTCATTTTAAATTAACTATTTTGATATTTTCGAAAATTCTTACTTCTATCTTGTAACAAATATCATAATTGTAATTATTCATTATTAATGATTATTAAGATCTAAGGAAACTAGAAAATAAAAAATTGCCAGGAAATCGATTATATTTTGGCCATTAATAAGAACAAATCAACGGGATGTTTATGGGTCACTGAATGACCCGTTCTGCTTATGTACAAATAAATTGACATAAATATGTCTATATTTTATAGGAGGTCATTGGATTAATAGACAGTGGTAGGAAAAATATGTCAACAGTATTGACAGTATGGACAAATTCAATTCAAATTTGTCAAAATTACCCACCCAGTAAATTTAGTGTTAAATGTGTTTGTGTTAGGATAATTCATTCGTTTATCAAAAAAAAATAAGTGCATTAATTACATTGTTTACATTTTTGAAAAGGACATTAGAATAATAGATTTTTGGCATAAAATCGATATCGCTGCATTGAGTACGTAGTAAGATAAACACAAAATAGCATAACCAAAGATCATCTAAATACAATATGTGACACTCGTGACGTTTTTCCTTATCATTTTTTGAACTTGGTCCCGTTAGCCCACCGGTTTTACAGATTTTGCTAAAAGTAGATAGCAATAAAGGGCTCGCGTGTAAGAGAAAGCCAAAAATTTAGGGGGAGACGGAACTAAAATTGAAACCATGTTTCGCCTGCCAAAGCTGGTACACGTTCGAAGACTTTATCACTCCTTTAAAAATGCGCAGTGAAAAATCGGCACTAACACCATGCACACATAGGCACACAGCACGGCAGATTTTATCACGCTTTTAAAAAGGCGTGTTCATCACTTTCTACACTATAAGTGCTGTAGATGAGAATAATTTGTTTCCTATTCTTATCTCTTTCGTTCTTATTGAAATTTAGATAAGGCATTGGAACCAGTAGTTCTTTGCTGCTTTATCTAATGGAAGATTTTCCCCAGGCAGTTTTAGAAATTGCATATGGGTTAGGGCTTGTCCAGAGAGTGTCAAATCTTGTATTTAGGTTATCTTTGTAGCATACCATAGAAAATTGGAAATTACGAATCACCCCCTTATTGTACAATTTTTTGTTTTTATATATAGGTCAATTTTTTTCATCCCACTCAGTTTAGCATACCCACTATGAAACTTCCTGTATATAAGAATCATGGAAATTAGCCGTTTTGTTGCAAACGAGGGGAAACTTTTATATGAAAGGGACGTTTTAAAGAAGTGCTTTGTAAATAAACAAGATGAGTTTCCTTGACTGATTAGCTAATGATAGCTTACTTAAAATTTCTTTCAAATGTGGATATATCAAGTCCTTTATAAACGACACCTCTCCTGTAATATCGTTGCCTGATTGCCGTTTATTACCCTAATAAATCATAACTGATCGAAGGCGGAAATGCTGGGAACTGGGACTTGATTTTCAAATAAAGAAATTTAATTTTCAGTTTTCGAATGTGACCTTTTTAGGGGGTCCAATTGGACCGATGCCCGCATACTATGAGTTTTCTCTATTAAACCTCTTTTGCTTGTTCGCCAGAAAGTAATCAGTGCGTGGAGCACCACCAGTCTACGATATACAGCAAGTGGATGGTGGAAGAGCGCTTGGCTGGACTAGAAATAAACAAACACAGAACTGACCTGTGATTTCTCCAGAAAACGAAAAACTCATGCTGATTGCGACTTGCGTTCGCTCGAACAAGAATGAACTTGTCCACTTATGAGCTCACGCCTCGGTCATCGCTGGATCTGCGGGCTACGGTAGCGAAGCCCAACCGGGGACCATGGTGTAGTGCGGACAATTGCCCCCGAGAACAAAAGATGTTGAACAAGAGCGGACCTGCAGACGGACGAAAAAACGAGTGGATGCGGGAAAAAAAATTGGCGTCACCTGATTGCAACAGGAAAGTGGTTGAGTGCACACCAACGCGCAGCAGCTCAGACGGACGGACAAACAAAGAAAACGGTGGAAAAAGGCCCCAAAAAGTTCGAGTACATTTCGTCCGTGACTGTTGACTGTTCAAGGGACGTGCCGTGCCGTGCGGGTGAAAAGTAAAGCTCGCGGCTGATGGCTGCTTTTCAAATTCTATTCTTCGAGCTCAGCCCAGCCGAAAAGCCACGGACACGGCCGGCGCACTACACACCAACACCGTTAACTGCAGTAGTGGATATGGGCAGGCGCTCGCCTATATGTACGGGAGGTGCTTCAGCTGTTGGGCTGCTTTTCGAGTGCCCCGCTCGGGCTGGTCAAGTCCAAGCGAAGTGAGGAGCTGCGACCAGACCTTGGGGCTGCTGAAAGTTCTGGTTTTGTTGCCACACTTCTTTCCTGTCAGTTCAGTTTTGTTTTTCATTTCTTTTCAGCGGGGAGATCTCCCGACCGAACCGATCCTCAATTGCTACATCAGGCCGACTCGAGCATCAGCTGATGTTGCTGGGGCCCCCTGTAGTTTTATATAACTGTTCAGCAACAGAGGACTGAGGAGTAGGAAGGGAAAATGACCGCGGTGAACAAAGGAACTCACTTACCTGGATAAATTAATTTTTATTTACAGTTACTGGCTTTCCTGCACACGATACAGATTCTCACTACTGCATGAAAACGGAGATTTATCGATTTTTATCCACCGAATTTTCCCGGGTTAATGCGAACTTAAGAGACTTTTTATTTCACCGTGCACCTCTTCGCGTGAACACTCGCCGATGCTGTACGATACCAATTTAATTACTCCTTTCTGGATTTTCTTGCAATCAACTCTGCTACTTTGTGTGGCTGGTTTGCTTCAGAAACAGTGGCGAAAATTAAACACGGCTCGGTCTTGTCGGTCGAACTTGTTGTGGGACGCGCTCTCAGCTGACTGAATGTTTGTATACAAAGACCTCGGCTTCTGAATATGATGCGGTGCTTGCTGCTCGGGCTAGCCAGCTGAGCGAGAAACGGGAAATTTTGTTTTATATACTTGTTATATGCGGACAATTGAGGGTCAGAGACCAGAGCAAAGAGTGCTCGCACCGAGTGAGATAGAGAATGAGCATTAAACACTAAGTAAATAAGATAACTCTCTGCGCACAAAAAGAAAGTGTTGCCAGATTTCTTAAGCGAATCAAGAAAAAATATCAACTTAGCTTTCTTCACGGCTCAAGCTCAGCGCCAATGACGTACACTGTGATTTTGGTTCCCTTTTTCGCTCTAAAAACAACTTTTTAATTATGTAAATGCATTAAAATATCCTTTTTAATGTTGCTAATGCCTTTATTCTTCTTGGCAATTGTAATTTACTCTAAATCGCACAAAAACGACTTTACACTTCCCCATTTAACCCAATACTAAGATCGTCGAATTATAAATGATATTCCATTTTTTTTATGAAGTATCTAACAAGCTATTCTGAAAGAAATGAAGAGATCATATGAAAATCTAAGCAAAAATTAATTGCGGCAGTTGGTCTAATTCCAGAATATCATTTTTTTTTTGTCCATTTTTCTCTAAGTTTTTATCATTGTATCCAACTTCACTTTGGTTTGAGAAGTGACAGACATAGCAGTTGACCCGAATAATTAACTATAGATTATCTAGAGATTGCCGGATTATAGGAAATACATTTAGAAGATTGGTTTCCACACATGGAACACATTAAGAAAAAATTGTACCCTCAATCTGCCTTTCAATCGGTCCGCCTTTAGTTTATATTTCTATGGCACCACACTTGCTTAAAGAATTTTAAGATGCAATGGCAACTTTAACACTTTGTCAAAATTAAAAGTGGAATATTTCCAAAACTATAGCCAACGGGTTAAACATTTTACTACTTTATGGTCCTTCCTTTTTAGAGTAAATGAAAGTTTCCTACAAAATTTTTTCGAAATCCGAGCAATTTCCTTGTCCATTTGTTTCAATAAGCATTATAACAGTCAATTGCAAAATCAGAGTGTTGTGAATTAGGCATTAATTGTTTTACTTATTGTAACTTCAGTACATTGAACTTTTTGGTTGGCTCGGTTGGTAGCAATATCTCTTTTGACACTTCTCTTTCCTAAGTTGCACGTTTTCAAAACAGGCAGGCAGCAAGTAAACTAAAGAAAAGTAATATAAACCATGGGAAGGTCGAACAGATCCAGGAAACGCCGCGATGAAATGAACAAAATCAAACGGGAGCGAAATGCTACTAAAGAACTGATTCGCCTTAAAAAGACACTGGGACTTATCGACTCTGATG
This sequence comes from Philonicus albiceps, assembly GCA_963969385.1. NCBI lineage: Eukaryota > Metazoa > Arthropoda > Insecta > Diptera > Asilidae > Philonicus > Philonicus albiceps. The sequence goes on along the minus strand of OZ017772.1, from coordinate 44,767,527 downwards.
GCAACGAAGTGATGAAGGAGGTCGCCGATGTGGTCTCTGTTAAAACGGCGAAGCAACTTAAAAAGGTTCGTTAGAGTTTCTACGATGTCCTGCCGCTTGACCATACTTTACCTTTTACAGGAAAAAATTAAGAAGGAAGAAGAAGAACTTCTAGCTGACGTTTTAGATAATCAAGATCCAGGGGAGGATGTTGAAGTAGTGAATGAGAAGACCGGTAAAAAGCACACGTACAACACGAAGACGATGAAAGACGAGTACGGAACCTATCCACCATGGTTCAAAAAAAGGACGGCCAAGGCAAAACGCAGGAAGGAACTTGGCAGAATAAAAAACTTCAATCAAGCTTGGACGACAATGAACATACCGCTTTAAGGTTCTGGGAAATGTGCGAAGTGTAGAATAGTTTTAAGGTTTACGACGTCGATTGGAGAATTGATTATTAGTTTGGAAAATGTGTATTTGTACAATAAATACGTTAAATATAAAATATAATTTCTTTAACACTTATTGGATGCTAACTATTTTGAAGAACTTAAGCTTACGACAAGCAACGACAACGAAGCGCAGAGACCCAAGTGAAATTCACTGGATGACGCACAGACGTCATTCCTCCTTCTTCTCGATTCCCGGGGTGATGTCGTTCATTTTTAAGACGCTGCCTCCAGTGAACCCCAAAATTCCACAGCCGACTGCAGCAAGTCCTCCCGCCTTCAATCCTGCAATGAGTCCAATTGGTCCCCCAATGCACGTACCCAGCACAGCCCCTACAACAGGGTAGAGGGTCTTTTTGTATTTCAGTGCTTGTCGAAGGTTCGCTTCCCCATGAACAACGTTCTCAAGCGCCTCTTCAGCGTGATCCGCGATAATTTCAACAGTTTCCCCCTGCTCCTGCACCATGCCGCTCACATCGCGGAAAATCTCATTTAAGTCTTCGACTTCTCTGTGCAAATTCTTTACCTCCTTGAGACATGCCTCCCGCGCCCGAAGCTGCTGCTCCTGAAAATCAGACTGAACCCGAATCTGGGGCAGACCACCGATGACCTCAGAGTCGTCTGTCTCGTAAGCGCTTTCGACACTGGAAGTCGTCGAAGGACTCTTTAGCTGCAAATCTGAAAATAGAAAGGTCAGACATGGTGGCGCTTCAAATCACGTAACCCACCCATGAACTCTCTGATTCCTTCGAGAGCTTGCTGCCGCCCACTGGACATCATAGCGTCAAATCTGTCTACCTCCTCATCCCTCACCTTACTCCGCAGAGCATCCATTTCAAGCATGAGATTCTTGAGCTGCTTCATCACTCGTAGGGCATTGATTTCCTCCTTTTTGATCTTTGACCAGTCTCCCAGGGCTAGGCATTTTTCTATGTTGCTCTTGTGGTTCTTCAACAGCCCCAGATGATGCGGCACGGCCACTTCGTTGAATTTCCTCACTGACAGCTCGGCGCGCTTCAGCGGAATCTTTTCGGTCTCGGCCATTTCTCAACAATTCCTCTAATTGACCAGAACCCTACACGGCATCAACTCGATCGCAAATATTTACTACGGAAAACTATGACAGCTGATTGCTGGTGCGCATATTCAGGCCAACACAAAGGAAAGTGGAGGCCCCACATTCCTCTGCACTAAGCGCAATTAGAAAAAATAGTACAGCTGCAGCTGTTGGCATCACAATAAAGCTGAAGTTGGCAACAGACGGGTGATTTTGCTCGTACATTGTTAAAATGAAGAAGGTAATTTTGAATAAAGCTGTCACAGAAAATTTCAGCTTTTAATAAAATTGCTCGAGGAACAAGAATACCTCATGGATTTCGATGAAGGAATTTTCATAAAATATCGAAATTAAAAATCGATATTTCCATCCCAAAATTCCACGAAATCTACGACAATTATGTATAAATAACAACACTTTTATTTATTTTTAAAATGAACGACTCCCCTTCAATCTTTTCAGTATCGTGTAAAGTGTTATCAAGTTTTCAACAAATCGTCATCTGGAGCAAGAAGGTACGTAAACATCAGAATTAATCATAATTTTTTGCTTTTTTCAAGATATTTGGGGTGTTTAAAGTGTGATTTGTGAACATTGGGGGCTTAAGTAAAAAATCCGGATGAAAATTAATAGAAACTCGCGAAAAAAAATTGTATGAAAGAACGAAATGTTAAAATTTTAAAGTCGCGTAACTTCGAAAGTGTATGCGTCCGACAAAAAATTATTGCATATTAATTTTAAGTCGAAAAGAATGTTTGTACACATTTTCATAGAAAGCGGTAAGGTTTCCGGATTCTTGACTTGTTACGATTTTCATTTTCATAATTAAACAATTTTTTTATAGCCAAAAGTGCAAAATTTATCACAATTTCGGAATACACATCGTAGTTGTCGCTAAGAGGGAAATAGAAGGAGTAAAACTAAACATTATTAACCATAAACTTATCGCATTATTAAGTTTTTTCGAAATAGTAATTTTTATTTATTTATTTATTATTATTATTTTATATAACAGTTCCATCAACAAAAGGTTTCTTATATAAAGATATAGATAAATTTTCAAGGTGCGTAGCGGCACGGAGATGTTAAAAATAGCCAGCAATTCAGAAGAATTAATAGCACCTTGCAAGCAATTAAAAGCCAAACAGTCCTGAATATATTTTGGCTTTGCCTCAATACAGTTAATGTTACATTCATAGAATTGACACCAGACCGTACTAGCATATATCATACTTTTTGGATCACTTCTTGACGAATCCTAAGATAGTATCAGCTTTAATAGCAATTAATTCAATATGATCCTCAAAAAAAAAAAAACGAAGAGTTGAAAACAACACCCAAATCTCTCACCTTAGTCAGTCTAGCAAGGGAAAATCCATTAAATGAGTAGTGAACCTCTTAAGGGATACTAGGACATACATATGTATAAATCTAGTTTCTTAGAAATTAAAATTATTCTAATTGGAAAAGAAATATTAAAATATGTTACGGAAATTTTCATAATTTTTCAGCAATAAAGCCAAAAACTTTATAATATGGCTGCACGAATATACCTATAATTCTATTTGAAACTTACTGTTTTAAAAATTAATATTTCAAAGATGTCTCTGATTGAGATTTCTTTATTGTTTATTGGAAAAACATTGTAAATATTTTTGATAAATGCATTACCAATTCTGTAAAATTTAATTATTTTATTTATTTATTTCGCTTAATACAAGCTACATAGATAAATACCAACAAAAATAACAATAAAAATAACTAAATTAACTAAATTAAATTAACCTACTTATGACTAGATCAGGGGGGCGTGGAGACTGAATGGTTCATTGGAGGATTGGGCTGAGTAAGCACAGGGCAAGCTTAAGGAAGGTTTTGGTAAGTTGAAAATCGAAGGCGGCAGAGTTGTTGACCATCCGGAGCATTCTGGTAAAGGGTTCGAAGTGACCATAGTTAGGGAAAGTATAACGTTACGGGGGTTAGTGTTAAGGGATATGCTGCGAAGGAGGTCTAGGACTTGGTGGACGAAAACAATATCGGCAACATATCGATGTAGGGCGAGGGACTGGAGGTTGATTACTTTTAGACGATTTTCATAAGGGGGGAGATTAAGATGGTCTGTCCAAGGGAGGACGCCCAGCGCAAAGCCGATGAATTTGGATTCAATCCTATTAATAAGTGTGGATTGCGAGGATGACCAAACCTGACAGGCATACTCAAGAAGTGGTCTGATAAAGAAGATGAAGGGTCACTTGGTGACATAAGGGTTAGGGAATTCCTTAGACCAAAGTTTAACGAAGCCCGAAGCAGAAATGTTCTTGCTAATTGAATGATATATGGGAACGGAAGTTGAGCTCACTATCGCATATGACACCGATATTGCTAAGGGACACTTCCCTTAGCGATATCGGCGTCATATGTTACTCTGTCACTGAGGGAATGCGTTCGCCAGAGGGGACATAGGATCTGGGAGATGAGGAGGTGCGCTTATGGTAAAAGGTGATCGTTTGGCATTTAGAAACAGAGGTCAAAAAAGTTGTTCGTGCACCAGGTGAGAAAGTTGTTTAGGTCGTATTGAAGGAGTGACGAATCAGATGCATTGGAAATTTGTTTGAAGATTTTCATATCGTCGGCATAAATTAGAATTTCAGAGTGATTAATTATGCTCTCAACATCATTGATGGACAATATGAAAATTAAAGGACCGAGGTGGCTTATTATTTTTTTTTTATTTTTGTACTAATAGCGCTTTACTGTCAAATGTGTAAACTTAATTTATTGTTATATACTAATGGTCTTTCACGTTTTTTTTTTACATTCTGAATAGTTCAAACAAGATTTGGAACTATTTTCTCCTTTTTTTAAAAATTCTATCCTGAAAGGTGAATGTCACGAGTCACAATCGTAGGATATTATACGAAAGATATTTGCATTGTCGGCATAGTAAAGGATTTTCCAGTAGCTGGAGGGATGAAGGATAAGTCATTAAAATAAATAATAAATAGCAAAGGACCAAGGTGTCTTCCTTTTAAAACACTAGATTTGTTGTCAATTCAATAAGAATAAATACGATGCAATCCAGTCAGCAGTAGCAGAAAATTCCAGCATAGACCACTTATAAACAAGGATACGGTGATTTATCCTATTGAAACCCTTGTTGAAGTCTGTGAAGATACAGTTAACCTACTTACCAGATTCTATAGCAGAAGAACAATAATAAATAAATTTAAGCAGTTAGGTTGTCGTCGTCGTCGCCGTCTCCGTTATTGCTGTTCTTATTACGCGGGACAATAACTTTCGAGAGCTTTCATGACTTGGAAAAATACCATAAATAAATAACGCAGAACAGAAGCTAGAGTTGGTCCACATATTTTCAAAACGCATGAAGGAACTTATTTTCATACTTAAAATCCCAGGCATTTTCGTTGTAGTGTAATTACCGAAATAAGATTCCTAAATTCTATCAGTTCCAGTCTAGATCTTAACTAGGTTTTCTGAATTCGTCGTAATAATCTCAAACATTTAATATTTTTTTTACATTTTGTAAATATTCATTATTTCTACACCAGTTTATTTCGTAAAAAAAGTACAGTACAAAACTAGAAGCTAATTTAACATTGAAATCAGGCTACAAATTCAGAGAAGGATATGGGTCCATGACAATGGGCTCGACGGTGCGGAGTTCATGGCAATGGGGCCTCCTTTGGGAGCGTGTGGGCCTGCGCAACTTCCTCCTGAACTCTGAACCGACTGGCCTGCACTTCGGCGCTTAAGGATTCTCGGACTAGCACACTTAAGTCAGACGATTCTAACAAACAATAAATATCACAATTTCAGGCGTACTCTACTCGCTACGGACAATATGGCTGTGGGTTGCTCTTGCACTTGAACAGGATGTTGATGAGGTGCTCCAGTTTCTTGGTTTTCGCATCTTGGACGATGAGCTTGTTTTGGAGAGAGTTAATGTCTTGTTGCCGTTGCTCCTGCAAAGATAAATTTTTTTATTTGCATATCCCCTTTTAGTGCTCCTCAAAGTTTTTATCTTACCAATGTACTCAATCTTGTTTTCAGCGAACTGATCGTATAGGATTGCGCCTCCATGGCCTTGTTAAGTTCATGGGTTTCAACTCTGTCGTTGGCCAACATTTTTTCGATTTTCTGCAACCTCGACCCGAGTTCCTCGGTGGTTTCGATTTCATTTTCTAGATCTCGGGCTTCAAAGGCGTCGTCGATTCCTCCTCCTGTAGTTTGATTAATAAATTATATAATTTTATTTTTATTTATTTATTGGAAAATATTTGTTCTATTAATTTTTTATACATGGTGATATCATCCGTTTATGTAATAGAAGTATCAAACACGAAGAAGCCTTTATTCAAAATGTAGAACTCGAATACAAGCTAATACTTAACTATTGAGCTATTACGAATTAGTTTTTCTAACACCTATATATGCATATGTAGTCTTTGGTAATTGCTCCGAAACTTTTACGTTTTTAATTATTTTTTAGAGTTTAAATTTAGAAATGCCTACATGTACTCATCATTCAGGTCATATACATAGAATTCTTCACTTTTTCCGTTTTTTAAGAATTACATTTTTAAAATATGTTGCCACTGAAAGTGAGTAAATTAGAAGTCGTATTGTTTGTGGGTGAATGTAAATTAAATGAATATATGCTATCTCTAGTATAAATATGTAATAATACAATAATTTTTTCACATGAAATGGTTATAAGTACATATGAATTTTGAAAATACTGATACATTTTACAATATATTGTAGCACATTTGTTTAAATAAGTTCTAAATGAATTGATTTACCCTATCTTTAAAGGAAAACATAAATATTGCGAATAATAATAATCTTAGCCTGATGGGTGTCTTACCAATTTTCTTACAGCTCTGCATGTCGGTGTGCAGAACGAAACCTTCGCGGCATTTGCAGTAGTACGACCCTTCTGTGTTATAGCAGAGCTGGTCACAGGGTTTCTCCTCCTTACATTCGTTTACATCCCGCTCGCAGTTCTTTCCCGCGAAGCCTTTGGGGCAAGTGCAGGTTTCCGGTTGGGTGCAGGATCCACCGTTTTGGCACTTATTTTTGCAGACAGCTATTAAATGATTAATTGCGTAATTAAGCAGTTGGGTCTTGAGGGCCAATGGGGCACTTACGTCTCATGCAACTGTTGGAGGTCTTCGTTAGCTGCTCCCAACCTGGACAGCAGTCGTAGGTAATCTGGCGGGTGGTTTTGTGCCGGATCACATCTCGCATAGCCGGCTCATGGACCAATTGCACTCTGGTGCAAATTTGATTTGATTGACACGGCTCGCTGACATGCTTCCACGTCGGACGAGTGTAAACCTCGGTTGTCTTCACCGGAATGTGAATAGTTTTGTGCTGCATACAGATGTGCCGCCTGGAAGTAACATTAAAGATACAATTAGTAGACGCTCTAGATTAAATTCTAAATTATTAGAATCGCGTCATAAAATGTTTAATGATTGGTTAGACATAAAAGTTTGTACGAACGATAACTGTCCAAAGTAGTATTAGATTACATAACGTTTTTGCAATTTGTTTATGAACATTACGAAATCAACAGCATATTGTTTTAAACAACTATCAAAAACATTCAGCCGTGGTAATTTTAAATTCTCCAAGGGTTATAAAATTGTTAAAAAGTTACCTGAGTTAAAATTTAACAGACCCAAACGTAGCTAGATAAAGGCACAGATGCAGTAGAGATACCTGTATTACGCCAAATGTAGGCACGGTACGACGGAAAAACAATTTAGTTTGCTTAAATGGAGTATGCTACAGGCCCTATACAAGTTACGCTACGTACCGTGCTTCATTTGGACGATTGTGTAAAAAAAGGACTAGGTTTCCTTTTGTTTATTTGTATAAATCCTAAGTTTCCGGTAGCGTAGCAATTTTTCTCAGTTCTTCTTGCAGTGCAGTGAAGGTTTCGTGCCTGTTGCGCGTTTATGCCTGCTTCGGGTGTATTTGTTCGCTTTACGGGTTAGGTTTTGTTTTATTCAGGTGGAATGTGCAGAATACGACGTCCTAAAGCTAAGAGGTTTAATCGTCAATTTTGTAATATAACCATCAAATACGAAGGTAGAAACGAAGTAGTTTGCGGATGCTTTTGCAGCGAGAATTTGTCTAGATTTTACTTAATTCAGATGTTTGAAGTCGGCGCGAAAATCTTACTGATTTTAATCCGATACTCAGTAATGAACACATTCAGTTTATTTTAACTAAATTTATATAAAATCAACCCGGAGGCATACCCTTTTCAAAAAACCAATAATTAAAACTGGTACACAAATAGCGGAAATATTGTATAATACAAAAAAATAAATGAAATCAGCCGCATTCAGAACCTCTTCTCTTTTTAAGTTGGTTAACCCAATGGCCCGAAGCATACTGAACAAAAAAACGTATAAGTGCCAGAAGAACTTGCGCTTTGGGGGTTTCGTGCCATTATTTTACCCTACCTAGTTAATAAGTTAAGTTAACTATTTAAATTGAATGAATTTTTGTATTTTTTTTACAAATTTTGGCCTCAGTAGTTTGGGAGAAAAAGACGAGGGTGGTCAATTTGTATACATTTTCTTAAATAATTTTACAAATATTTCTTGCTTTATAACAAGCCCTTTCATTTTGATATGTTACACGCTTTCCGTTTTTTTTTCATTCCGACCTGCGGAACCCTAAAAATAGTTAAAAAAAATTTTTCCAATATAATCAAGACAACATTTTGAATTGACCCGCACAATCCTTAAATCTATCCTAGAGAAAACGAAGTATTAATAATTTTTCTTCAGTGAAAATGTAAATGTAAGGAATAATTTAATTTTCAGGAGTAAAGATAAAATTTATTTATTTTATTGTATTTACAAACCTTGCACGCTGTTAGAAGGTTTAAAATCGAAACTTCATAATAAATATATCGCTTCTGTATATTAAAAGAACTACATACTATCAAATAATTTAATTTAAATGCGCATTATAAAAGCATAATAAGCAGACATTTTGTAGCCTTGCGCCCTTATTCAGAAAATCAGTATAATGTAATTTCAAAGTGATTACATATTTTGCAAATAGCTTTTTAAATCCGAAATGACAAAAAGGCAGTCGACTTGCATCTCGCGTTAACACATTCTTGCGAATCACGGAAGGAAAGTTTTCCTATGTTTTTGTCCTAAGACGATAGAGAAATTCGGATTTGCATTTAGCATCCTGTTTTACATCATTTATTTTTTATTCATGTGTTTTATATTTGATTTCTTGCCGCAATTATGGGAGCGACCAACCATTTTAACGAGAGACCACAGACCGCCGATGGATGATGCTCAAGAATTTGCTTATATTGTATGTCGTACAAAAATTGAGTTTGCGAAGTATAATGAAGGAAAATTTTCAAGGTGCTTTATCTACCGAAGTCCGCCACCTAATCACAGCTTGGAAGTAAAAGAATAAGAAAAGCGTCTGAAGCGCATAAAATCTATTCTGAAATGCTTTGAGAGATCGTGGAAGTTTGTACCATTCAGATAGGAATTTAGCGAAGACTCAAACACCGATCGCTATCATCCTAAATGAGAATCACAAAAGATATAAAAACGAACTTTCAACGAGAATAGTTTGAATTATTATTGCAGGTTGAAAACCAGAATTAGAACAAGTTTTGATTAACACCTTGCTTCCTATAGAGCTTTAGAACTTATGAATAAAAGCTGGTACTTTTACAGAAGAAGTGGAAGAAGTTTGCAAGCAGTCAACCAGAAAGAAAAGTGATGACTGGGTGGGATGAGGTGCTCTATTCCTTATCGCTTGAATTCTTTACGGATGCAAATTTACGGAATGAGACCACTTGAATTTTGTGGGATGTTTAGTTAACTAATCTAAAAATCCTTTTAGTAAATCAATAAGCTAGAAATTCATCTTTTACTTGTAAAATCGTTGGAAGTACCTACGTTTACAAATTAACCTAGTTCTTTTCAAAGCTCAGGTATATCGTGCCAGAGTATGTCCTTCGCATGATTCACGTCGTAGGTGCCCTCCGGAAGGTAAGGCATAGAAGTCTTTTGTAGGTTCGTTACGTAAGGTGTTCCGCTCGCAGATGATGAATAGCAATGAATCGGAATTAGCCAAGTCGTGCGGGAGGATGAATGATTCATGGCCAGACAGACGGGCACCTGACGCAGGAGCCTAGTAATAGTTTGATATGCGTGAAATCTAAAAATAATTGGTGGATGTGAGGTGAAAAACAATTAGGAGAGATGGCGTCTATTCACGAGCGGCTTTAGTGATTTTTAATAGACCCGCTATTACAAACGAAAAGAATTTCGTTTTTGTATCAATGCCCTCGAGTTAATGCTTTTTGAAATTTCTTTTGATTCATGCAGATAAATTGAATGATTGGGCGAAAACTTTTCATTAAAATTTTCTTTGCGTTTTCTTTACTACAGGGCCTACGCATAATACGTATAATTTGGCATCGTTCAAGGGCAAAGGTTGTTTTTTAGGTAAAGAGGCTTAACATTCATCTTAAATAATGGAAGAGGATTTCATTGTTAACGATTAATTATGCCTTTTGCTAATTATTCAGAATGTAATCTCTTAGTCGTTTTTTTTATTTTTGTTATGGAAACGGTTACAAAAAAATTGTTTTTTATAACATGATGGTTCGAGTAAATCGCTTAAATGAAAACATGTCACAAAAACTTAACTAATAATTCGTTAATAAATTTTATGAGAGCCTGTGATGCTCAAAGAAAAATAAATTAATTGCCCTTTTTCATCGTCTCTTTATAGGCAAAATATGGCATAGTTTTTGTTATTTTGATATAGAAGGCTACTTTCATTGTGCTTATTAGCCAATATGTAATTTTGTTGGTACAGCATCAGCACCAACTGTTGCTTCGAAGAATGGTCATATGATTTCTATAGAATTGTAGTGAATTTTGATTAAAGATAGGGTTAAAGAACTAAAACCTTGAAAACTATTTACAAAATATTAAAAAAATAACATAGTAAAAAATTAATTAAAATACACAAAATCGTAAGGTATTAAAAATATAAATATTTTTAAAACATTTTAAAATGTTCCACGAAATAGACTTTTTTCCATAAGTCGATTATTTCATACAATAGATGGTAAATGAAGATGCATAGTCATGAACTGAGTACAATAAATTGAAATTACCTTAAAAGCTCTCAAAAACTTTATTTAGTAATGATTTGTGAGAAGTAGAAAATAGTTAATAAAGTCCTTTTATTAAACTTTTTGACCCTATTTTTCTCAAAAATGGGTCAAGCATGCCATTTACGAATATGTACGAAAAGAATTAGAAAATTTATTACTTGTTTGAAAAATAAAAAGCAACATATTTATTTTGAACAGCACAGTTGTTACATCTTTCGTATAATTTGCTTTAAATTCTCACAATTTTTGGCACGAAATCTTTTTTTCATTGGGTTATTTTATCCTAAAAGTACTAATTTACGTTTCTGACTGCATACAATTAAACCATTAAAATTAAATAAAAATAAAAAAAACTTGAACAGAGACCATTATTATTAAAAATTAGTTGATAAGCAAAATAAGTAGTTGTATAAACGATAGTTTATCACCGTAAACTTAGTATGGATTAATATTTTAGAAATTTCTTAGTAGGCAGTTATCTCATTACCCATTTGAAGATTATGTTAACAATGATATAAATTATGATTTTGATGTTTGTTATTCGAGACTTCGATTTTACAGCACTTACAGCATTTAAAAATTTCGCCGTTTCCAAATGTTTAAATGTATTCTCACCTTAAAACGATTAATCTACATGTGAAATTAAATAAACTATTACAAAATTTTGGTTAATTGAACTTTAATTTACTGTGATGTTTTATCTTTTTAATATATATAAATACATAATGTCGTTGCCCTCTTCTCTTCAAAGAAAAGTATGGGCACAATTTAGAAATATATTTAATTCTCGGGAAACTGTTATCATCTAGAAGATTAATATTGTCTCGAGAAAAGGTTTCTTTTGCGTTATAAATTTTTTGCTTATTGCAAGAGTTCACAGAGGTTACTCTGTGTTAATTATTTTTATTAATGATGGACTAAAATTAAAATTTGAGATTGTAAAATTCTCTTTTATAAATAAATTTAAATTTAAATTGAAATAATTTGTATTGTAAGTTTAATATATGTTTAGATATACATAAATAAATACAGTTTATTGATTTAGTTCTAGGATTTATAATTCAATTCATCTATAACATTTTTTAGTATGGCTTGACCAGAGTGGTATTTGCTAATAATATTTAATTTAGGGGGAAAGAAGTTAATTAAATGGTACCTAGTGAAAGTAACTTAAAAATTATTTTTACATATTCATTAAAACTTATATTATTCTATCATCTAATAAATCCCTGATTGTCGGATTTGTCCTATCATATAACTCAGTAATAAAAAAGTGCTACAGTAGGTAATTTTAAGTATCTTATTTTGCTTATTTGTTTAATATAGATCTTCTATTTATGAATGTTAGCGTTTTGTCTAGGGTGATATTGTAAAGCGTAACACGAGAGGTAAAGTGAAAAAACGTGTGATCAGCACGAGCACTTTATTTAGAAGAAAGCTTACAAAGTTCATTCGTTGCAAGTGGAAATCTGTTGACCGCTATCTGGCAGCAGAATATATATGTATATATATATCGAGTGCACTTTAGTGCATCAAAGGCTTCCAGTAACCGCAGTCATCAGGCTTGCACTTTTATAATTGTAGGAGTACTTCGGTTAACTTTACAAAACAATTGTTTTAATGACTGCGTGTACGTACGTATGATGAATTGTAACTTCACCTAAGGGTGAGACAACCTTTCAATATATTATTATTATTATTTTAAGAACATTGCATCGACTACAATCAAGGTATTTAACATAATCTGAATATTAAATTTCTGTTCCATTGAAATTTAGTTTAATTTTGGTAGGAATCGATCATTTCGATTCATTTCGTGTTTTGCTCGGATTTAGTTTAATTTTCCTATTATTATTAAGTCAAAGTTGCAATTTCGAGCAAATGTATTGGCAATGTTTATGTGAACAAAAGACCACAGTGTCGTCTGCACAATATTTTCAATTTGCGGAAAATTCGAACATTTGGAATAATTTTTTCTTCACTTTGGAATCGCGAAGAAAAACTGATGCGAAGAACATAAAAATCAGAACTGTTCAGTTCAGCATAACTAAAGCAGCACAATGGAACAAAATGGCCTAAGTCTTTCGATGGCTGAAGCGTTAACGTAACCTAATCTAATACCGTACATATAATTTTTTTTTTTAATTAAAATTCATTATTAAGTGATTCCCGGAATCAATTATGATCGAATTCCTAATTCTAAGTTATAAGTCGACTCCAAGAATCGTTTTTAAAACATATGTTGCATTAGTTGGTATCGCAACTCTTAAAAAGCAGGCATGTTCCATATAAAGGGATCAATTTTCCATCAGGAGAGAACTAATTCTTAGATGTCTAGGAATCAATTCCATATCAATTTTAAATCAGTTCTTGTCTATCTTGGATATTTGTTTCTTTATCCTTAGAATAATAACCTTTACATTAAATCTCAACCATGAGATCAAGATTTTTGGAGAGGCTGTTTTTGAAACTACTATTGTAGTGGAAAGGCTAAGGTAAAATCGGTTCCTGCAAATAATACGACCCTTTTGACATGAATAAACGCAACATCCACTAGCATCGTAAAATTCTTAAAAGATGTTCATATAATTGACAATTTTACGATAACCATTCAAATTGGAATGCCAGTCGTCAATTGGCATTAATACGCAATGAAATGAAACCTTTGAAAGGTTCATTAAATTTAATGTTACGGTCCATTTTGACGACACCTATGAATTTGTAACTGGATAAAAAGATGCATCGCGTTGCTGCACCCGGATACCTACACCTGGTGATTCTATCAAAAGGACGGTTTTATTGCACCTAAGCCTACTAAACAGTCTAAGAATATGCCGGTCAAGTATCATCTAATGGGATTGTATGCGATTAAGAGATGGTAGATTCATCTGATATGAATAAGCGGGCCCAGGATGCCAGTGTGTCAGTAATGAACTCTACGATCTATAAATATTCGCAACGGTTGTGTCATTGCACATATGCAAATTAGCTGATGTGATATATGGCCCATGCAGAACCGAACCCATAAGAGCGACCTTAAGTGCGGTATCCAAGCCCTGTCGATAGAACATGCAAGAGATACTCGTGGAGGCTGTGACAATAGGCACATAGTGCACGATTCCAGATGGTTCCCACCTTGAATTAATTCGAAACGGAAGAGTCTCGGCCGAGCACGATTGCTCATGTCAGGCAGTAAATCTGAAAATTACCTCTGCGAGTGACTTAACCGATAGTCGATGGTTTGGGATCAATGAAAGTGATAAGTGCGGCGCTGGTGGCTAGCTAATTAAATTAAACGAGATAAAATGCCCCCAGCCTCCAGCTGGGGCAGTCACTGGGCTTCAAGCAATACAGGCTGCAGCTGCTTATGATCGTTGTTTTCGCGATAATTGACCAATGTAAACGGTTTGCGGACACGCCGCAGCACTTGTAAGAATAATATAATTATTTTAATTTGCACGATAAAGACATTGGACATCGTGGGCGGCAGTCAAAATAATTGAAGATTAAACTCGCTGTGATTAATGGAGGTTTACTTGTTTGAGCAGATTTTCGTGAGAATGTAATCGACTCTCCGTTAGATCATGCAAATTTCTTGATAACGTCGCTGGAATTTCTTCGTATCATTCGCTCGAGGAGTGGTCCTTACTTTGCGAATTGTTTTGAATATGTTGGCTTGTCACCTGAACTTCATAGCACTGGTCGGACAAGTTAGGGTACCAAACCCATTCGGCATATCGCGTGCCCACCAAACCCTGTCTCCGGGGCATAGGGTTACGAATTCAGCCCAGCGGAAAATCGAATTATTAAAAATGGGAAGAATTATGTTCTTGTTTCCTCCACTTGGCGTTTTATTTCTGCGATTTCACTTTCTAGAGGGATCGCCCACGTTCTTGGGATTCGAATTAGCCTCAGGCTTGGAGATCGTTTATCACAAACGTCCCACTGATCTTGCCATGTTGGCGTACCGAGAAGTTTCGTGGACTTTGAAGGTAGTGTGGAAATTTCAGCTTTGCCTTATTGACTTGTGAAATTAGATAGATCGATATTCTTCATTTAGATATATCGATCGGTAAATGTTTATTAATTTCTTCAACGTTCTGGTGATACTCGTAGATTTGGATTTTTCTTAATTGGCTCGTTGATAAAATGACTGAACTCAATGAAATGAACTATGTCTTCCTACGGTCGTAAGCACATTTATAATGAATATTAAGAACCGAAAGAAAACGTTAGTGGTTTAATTTAGTTTAAAAAAAAAATTCAAGTTATAACAATTTTAAATTATGGGCCAAGCTTTGTTTTTCCAGGATATGTGTATTTTAAAATCCTTTAAATATGCTTTATTAATATATAATATAATATATATAATAAAATATAATGAACATAATTTTATTTAAAAATTCATTCATTAACCAAGAGTGACTATTTAATGAATGTGGTGAACAAAAGTGACCCAAAAAATACCTCCTACTCCTTTATATTTTGAAATAGCTTTATTTCTGTATTTTGAAGCCACCTGTTAAAGATAGCAAGTAACTTATCTAGGTTACCCTTTCGTCATTTCAAATGAATTTAAAATAAAAGTAAAATCTCATGAAACAAGAATGATAATGGCTCTGGTTCGTTTTGCAAGAAATGAATGTTTCCAAGAATATCTCTACCAGCGTCGATCCATCATCACGCAGGAACATTTCTGACTGGCGACACTTCTTGTAAAAGGTATAAAAGGTTTCCACGCTCGTTTAAAATGTCAAAGTTTTTCAATATCTTAATGATAAATTGTTGCTATTCTAGCCCCTACAACTTCAAGCGACTTGTTTCAAATGGACAATGGTGAAACCTTGTGATATCACTCATTCTCGGAATAATTCCGATTAAAGGAGTCCGATTAGGATGCGGTTAAGATGTGTCGTGCACAAAATGCACTTCATTTGTATAAGCAAACCAGAAATAGCTGCTTCACGACTCTGACATAATCTTGTCATAAATCTTGTAATTTCAACGGTTTTCCTCTATCTGCTGACTGTCGGCTCTTTCCTTCTGGAGGTGTTTGCTTGGTCCTTGCATCTTTTGCATCTTCTGAATATTATTCTCCGACTAAGTTCTAAATTCAACAGCATCTTCTTTTGATTTTCATGGAAGTGACGAGCACAATTCGGTGTATTTTGTTCAGGCTTATGCAAATTGCACATTTGACGAGAGTTTTCATGGCGCACAAAATACTTTAGGTTCTAATTTTAGGGATATGGTTTTGTCTTATAAATAGGTAGGTGGCTGGTGTTAGTTACACAAAAAGGTAAATATATCGTGTCTGTAACAGTCGATTACATGCTAATTTTGCGGTTGGACCTATACAAATTTATTTATCTATGTAAAGAGACTATATCTAAACACATAACTTATAACAGGCGCTCTATACAGATTTAGCCTAATTAATTTGAACGGTTGGCACTGTTTAACAAATTTGTAAAGTGTAAAGTTTATATACTTTTTCTATTATAACTACTTGCTTTCAAGTAGCACTGGCGTGGTCTGGTTACATTATTGTCATTGCGTTTTTTATGGGTTATTATGGTTATTGATTTTGTTATACAACGAAGAGATTTTTACCCAAGAAATATACGTATATTTTATTTATAATAGACCTACATATATGTGCCCTCTAGAGACGAGCATATACAAAAAGGAGTCAATTTGTTGGAATTATTACCAAAATATGGAATCATGTGCATATTACATGATATAATTAATTGTTTCAAATATCAAATACCAATTACTTATACTTAGCTTTTGAACTTATCAAAATTTAATAGAAAAGTCTAGTAAAGTGAGTGTGTATGTAGCTGTGCATTATATATATTATTTATATTTGAGTTCTGTTATGGTATTGGCGTTCATTTTCGTATCCACAAACTTTTTATTGAAAATCAGGACTTCAGACCACCTCAGGGAAGTAATATTTGTAGAGTTCATCTACCTTTTCACTTTCTTTGCAGTGCAACGGCATTATCTTGCTGAATGATGAAGTTTCTCAGCACAGTTCTTCTGCCTGCTCTCCATATCTGAATAAATATTTTCATTCATTTTGACGAAGAAAAAGGCGAGCTTGCTACTAACTATTACGCTGCCTACCTTGCCTACCCTACCTTAACTAAATTCTGCAGCCTTTTATCATGCCAGTAAAAATAAAAACCGTAGGGGCGAAGGAGCTACAATCTAGGAAAAGCATAAACTGAAAACTTCCAACTTACTAATATTCTTGAAAACATACGCTTATTTATGATACTTTAATTTCGAAAATTGTTAAAACCACATTAATTTCAAGGTTAAAATAATAATTTTGTAATATGAGATAATGACAATTTTTTTGAAGCTGCAAATTTAAAAATTACATGACATATTTTAAGATTCCTTCTTAAAAGGTTATTAAAACAAGCCGAAATATTTTGTAAGCAGAATTTATAGCAATTGGTTTATAGAATAACAAAAAATTACTTTCAAAAAATGTTGCTTCATTTTTTTTAAAGTTTGAATAAAATCAAAAAATGGTAAAGTGGGGAAACAGAAAATGAAACGTTATTATCTAGTTCCCAATTTTAGAGCTACTTATACGTATTAAATAAACTAACTTACAAAATTTCATCGCATTACATCTTTTTGCTTTAAAATTTGTTTGCGAACTGACTCATTCAAAAACAATTTTATATTTCATCAGCTTATGAATTGCAGCTGAGTAAAATTTTACAATTGCGTTTTCACACGTTTCATAAATTTATCTGATGTCTTAGATGATTAGCTGAATGATTTAACCAAGTAGTAGTTACCCTTGAATGCTACAAAGTAACCAGGTAAATTCATATTTAACCTTATAATAGTCCTGCATCGTTAGGCTCTTTTGCCCAGGCATTCCCGTAATTGTGCAATGCCGGAACTAATTTGTGAGACGTATTTTCTTTTGAAATCTGTAAATTATCGTTAATCGGTAATTGAGTAAATTGCTGTTAATAGTGCCTACACTTGTGTTTTATTATTTTATTATTTGGAAATTTGATTTTAAAAAGAAATTTAAAATACCATGTGACAAGAAACATTTTTTTTCCACTTTGCTAGTGGATCGGCATTAGTTGATAGAGTGAAGAGTGTTTTACGCTTTTTTCCTCTGTAAACGAAGATACCATAATTTCATAATAAATTGATAATAGTAATTTCATCTACTTAACTGCTTGAACATGTTTGCATCTAAATCAATTAATAATGATGTTGATGAATAATTGAATAATGATGTTGAGAACGTGACAATAAAAATATTTTGCCTTTTACTTTTGTAACATTAATAAAAGTTCACACTTCTGAGTAGTCGTTTCGTAAGTTTCTATTGAAATTGGCAAATGCAAGGCAAAGTTAGAGATTCTGAATTTTACTAATTATAATAAGTAAAATTCAAGTAAACTATACAAAATGACACACAATTTGTATAACTTTATAATTTGGTTTTTAAACGTTCTTTCGTAAGACCTAAATATTAATAAATTCATTCGTTCATTCATATTTCTTTATGCGATGAACCAATAAAGAAAGTCATTACTGAAAGGTTGTTGTTTAAACTCTATAAAGTATACATCTCATTTTGGATAGAATTTGATGGTCCACATAAACTTTTAATACAATGACCTCCAAATGTCCGGCAATAGGCTAATTTTAATTAGCAGGTTGATTTGTTTATGAAATTATTTAAAATATGCTTAGTTATTCTTTTACTTATGCCAAAAATTAACTTATTGAGTTTTCTGTTAAGCATAAAAAAAGCCGAAATAAAAAATAAAAATATTTAGCCTTGAATAGGTTTTTATGTTATGGTATTGAAAATGTTCCAGCATATCACTTTTTTATAAGTATGAACCATTTTTGAAAACATTTTAAAAGATAACGAATTGTCGAGCAAAATGTAAACATAACTCAAATAAAAGATTAGATCCTTAACTACCTACATATATGAAATGCTGCAATTTATCTTAACGTCCTCTAGTTTTTCTCCATAACTCGTAACTTGAGAATATCGTACATAACGTACATAACCTTATTTGCTAATTTCCGCCATTTTCTCCTCCTACAAAACTTGCGAGTGATCACTGAATTAAGTGAAAAAAGTAGGTGTATTAATATTATATAAATTTATTTGTGAAACAATTTCGAAAATGTGTAGTAAGCTTGCATCTTTTTAATTTTAATATTAAATATTTAAATAAGTATTAAATGAAATCTTTTTCATTTTATTAAGAAATCATAGGAGAAGGTAGACAATGTTTCAATGAAAAACAAAATCTTATCCCGAAGATACGCGCCGTGGGAAAGACCTACAATAGCAGAAACAATGGGATGCTCGGAAAATATGGTCACTAATATCTTGAAACCTAAAAATAAATAGAAACCAGAAGTAGGAGGCGAAAAACCACAGAGAGGGAAGATTGTTAGGTGGTTAAAATGGCGCAAGTACATCCATTCCTTACTTCTACGGCAATAAAAAAAATTAGACTTGAATGCTTCAACAACTATTATCCGTAATGGATAAATTCGAACCTTCGTGCGAGTTAAATCACCAAACGTAGAAACATCTCAGGAAATTATTGATAAATACCTTCAAGATCATTGAAATCATTTTTTCTTAATTTTATTGCTCAGGGTGTTTCACATTAAATTTTCCAAAAAAAATTCGAATTTCATTAGAATCATAATCATACCTACCATGAGACGTTGAACGTGACAAAATTTCACATTGCAAACCATCGTTCCTACAAAACAGAAACATTTACTCTTCATTGCTGGGAACTTAAGCTTTTCTAAAATTGCAATTGTGTGATTCTTAGATAACCAATCAGTGTAACTCTTCGCTCCAAGTTTAGCTCTTAGGAACAGAAATGATAAATAGTTCAGTTCGGTTCTGTAAGTCATAGAATAAGTACTTATTAATTCCGAAAAAATAATTTGCGCGAGCCGTGAGAAAAACACCATTCGTCTAAAAAAGAAAATTTGCAGAAGAGAATTTGGTGCAGAACATCTAAAGCGATATAACGATGAGGGTATTAAAGTATTTAAATATATTTTATGGAGTTACGAAACGAAGATTAATTTATTTGGATCCGACAGTAGACACTATGTTAGATGTCCAGCCGGCAATGAATTCAATCCAAAATACACAAAAAAGATAGTTACGCATGGTGGAGAAAACATTATGTTATGAGGGTGTTATTCTTGGCATGGTATCAGTTCGTTATTTTGGATACAAGAGAAACTTGTACAGAAGCAATATACAGAAATATTGCAAAATGTAATGCTTCTTTACGCAGAAGATAACATGCTGCTTAGATGGAAATATCAAAAGGCAACGACCTCGGAGATGACTAAAGCATGGTTTGAAAGAAATAACGTCAGAGTCCGGATTTAAATCCTATAGACAATTTGTGAAGTGTATTAAAATGCAGCTGGCTAGAAAAAATTATAAAAAGTAAGGGAAATTAAGGGAAGAAGTACAATTAGCTTAGGAACAAATGTCAAATGTCAAGCTTATCAAAAGCTTATCATTCCGCAAAAATGCCAAGATTTATTATATTAAAAAACCACGGATACCCAACTAAATATTAATTTTGTATTTATTCTGAGTGATTTTAAAAGAACTTCCTAAGATATTTTATATACTCGTATACTGCTTAATAATCAGAGGATACACTTTTTTATTTTTTCCATACCTAAAATACAACATTTACGTAATTTCTAATATTATATAATTATAATAAATTACTTAAGTTCTTACAATAAGCTTATGTCGCAATAAATAAAAAAAATTTTAATAAATTTTCAAAATACAGTTGGCATACCCGAGTAAAAATCGTCAGCACAAAAAGAGCGCCGAAAGACCACCAAACGTTTAATTACCACCAATATACAACCCAAATAGACTCGATTTTCTTTTCGAAAATTAGGAGCACTGATATACCACCAAATAAGGGACAGATATCAATTGAAAACTCTAATAGTCGATGGAAGCCCCAAAACACCACCAGAACATGATTGCATCCTTATTCAGCACCAGCCTTACTTATAAATTTATATCTGCACGAATTAACATACATACATACGTCTATTTACCAAATGGTGGTATTTTAGTGTAGTAAATGGTGCTATGTTGGTGCTCATTTGGTATGGAATTTTTTGACGATGGTGGTGATTCGGTGTTGAAGCTGGTGCTCTATTAGTTGTTGTAAAGAAGTGGATTAACTATTTTGTTCGCCAAAAGGGCTTACTTTGGTGTTATTTTAGTTTAACTTGAAGTGTCGATTTAGTTGTTATTCAGTGTATAGGAAATTCAATGCACAATTTTTACTCGGGCATTTTTTTTAGTTACACCTCTTATTTTTTCCACCACTGTATATACTAAACATTTGGTCCGAGGTTATTTTTAAAGTGTGTGATCTCTAAAATGAATTTTAATATCATAAATTTCGCGAAATCGTTTATTCAGGTAGGCTGCAATAGGTTACATAGGTCATATAAAATCTACAAAAATACTATCATGCTTATTTAATTAATTAAATTAAGAATTTTCTTCCAAGGGCATAAACTCAATAAATTGCAATATTCTGCAGGGAATACACGCTGAAATTTTTAACTGAAGTATTTTTTGCACCTAAAAGAATTTCATCAATTTTGAATTTTAATCTTAACATAAAACATTAAGCGTTATACGGAGTGTTGCATAATTTCCAAATCTTGTTGTAAGGGAGTTTTCCTTGTTCCGAACCATGTTATATGGGGGTTGTATTTATTTGTTCAGTTTTTTTTGGTAACTGGCTCTTCTATGGTACCCTTTCTCTGTACGTGGACATTCTTTTTATATATTTTTTTGTTTTTTTTTAACAAATAAAGCCTATTCCCTGCTGTTCGTAATGGTAAAGACCTTTCTACCCCAGTCTCGAAGGTGTCAGCAACTCGATTAAAGAGAGTTAATTGACTTCATGTGGAGATGGGAATGCCCTGCTTGGCGCCTTCAAGTGAAACGGGGGTATCAGATGTCCCCGCGAAACGGTACTCCTCGGGATGCCATCAGGAAGTGATGTAATTCGATGATAAATCTGTCTTCGCTGAAAATCGTTGCCTCAAAATGATATAACGCAGCCTGATGGATTCTGATGGCTGCGGCTGTGGCGCGGTCGCCGATCCGTTCACGCATTTCTGGAGCTTGTTCGACTCTAAACGCATTAACCAGGCCCTGTACGGTATCGGATTTCATCGAGTTCATTTGTTTGGGAAATGGCAAGTATCAATTTTTTTTTCTGTATGATCCATGCGGTGCGCCAGTCCGCTCCGCTACCGCGATTTGTCAATAGATGTGTGCAGGCTAGCCAGTGGGAATCGATATTTCACCTTTTTGGCACCTGCCGCAAATGGGTTTTTTATGTCTGGTCTCCCTCAGCCGATGTTTTTTTTTAAATTGAGCTGTTCCCACACGTGAATTATAAAAATAATACCCCTTACAAATTGCAGACCAGTGAAAAACACAATTTCTTCGGGAGTCGCGAAAATTTATGCGAAAGCATAGCAAGCTCCCCGATGAGATCGTACGATAATTTGATTCCCTGAGTTGAACGAGCAGCGTCAGCGTAGGTTACCGGCTCTATGTTTCAATTTAAATTCATTTGTTATTTGAATAGTTAATATCAGCTCCGGGGAGTAAATTAAAAGAAACAAAACTCTACCGGGCCCCTTGGAGATTTTTCATTTCATAGAGTCGCGTGGGTTCAAGTGCTGGTCGAGGTTGGTGCTGCCGTTTCGAGAATGCAAAAAAAAAACGCGTCTCATCTACTGAGAGCAAAATGGACCAAATGGTGTCGCCTAACTTTTTTCGAGGACCATTATGGCACTTGAGTTCTTCCTAATGTTACCAGACGGCCTCTGCGAATTAGATTGCAATTATGTTCGGACGTCTGATGATCGCTCCGGTGATTAATTGCCCGGGAAATATCCAGAGGTCAGGGACGTCATTTGTTGGATTCCCTTGCGTAAGAACTAACGCAATCAGTCGGTTCTGATTAACTTTCAAATTGGTCAAAGCAAACATTTCTATTACCATCGCTTTCGCCATCTTCCTGGAGACGCGATGATGCTCATTCGGTGACACATTTTGCTCGTGGCATTTATAAACTTGAGGGTCAGTGTCACGGGCAAGTTATTGCTATTTATTTGGGAAATCTATTTTTGGTTCCTTAGAATTAGTCTCAGGAATAAGTGGAAAGCAGAAGAACATAATAACGTAAAGAAGTCAGAATCTACCAAACTTCATCAAAAGATATGTAAAAAGATCAGATTACGAGCACGATCTATCACTGTCCAAAAAAGTGAAAAAACTAAAAATGCAAGATGGTAAGATAAAATAGATCAGGTTTTGAGTTTTTATATAAATAAGGTTTAAATTCTGGGCCATGTAAAATGCCCTAAATTTTTTTAAAGCTCTGGCAATAAAAACCGTGTGCGCTTTCATTATTAAGCATATGTAGTTTTGCTGATTAGTTAGCGAAAATTTTGCATTTCTTGCATTAAAAATAATTTGTAGAATATGTTTGCGCGTTTTCTAACTGATGCCAACAAAAATGATTAACAGTTTTTGAGTATGATTTATTCAACTTATAGCTGATGTTAAAATAAAAGATAAATAAATTTCATTTCATTTCATTAAGTGGTTACCGAAATGTCGTCTGTTTAGACTCTATAAAGTATACATCTAAATTTTTGTTAGAATTTGATGATCCACATAAACTTTTAATGCAATGACTTCCAAAGCTCCGGCAATAGGCTAATTTTTATTAGCAGGCTGATTTGTTTATGAAATTATTTAAAATATGCTTAGTTATTCTTTTACAGTTGCTAAAAATGAGCTTATTGAGTTTTCCGTTAAGTAGTAAAATAAAGTAGAAATAATATGGTCTGCAAAATTTAGCCTTGAATATATTTCTATGTTCCAGTACCATCCATCCTTAACTACGTATATAGAGCGAGTTACTTAAAAAATGTATCAAATAAACTGGGTGTTCCTATGGAAAAATTTATATTCCAAACAAATCTTGATAGTATTTAAGTAGGGGAAAGTCAGGTGATCTGGGATGTTTGGGTGAATAGGGACATGGCTTTTCAAAGGGTTTATCTTTTTATTAAATTGGTACTTTTGCGGTTTCCACGTACCCTTTCACCATTTACATTATTTCATTTAAGTTTGAGTTGACTGCGGGTATTATTAACTTCGTGACGAATGTTAATACAAATTACGACGCTTGAAAGTTTTATTTGTGAAGACTTTGGAGATGTCTAAATAAATAATTTTGAAGACTAAATTAAAGGTAAGTTGATAAAATCTATTCGTTAGGAAGTTACCTATTAGTGAGAAAAAAGATTTTGTGATTATTGTAAAATTATAGTTAAACCATGCGTTTGTTTAACAAAAGTGCATTTCGGGTGAATCGGGACACTTTTTCAAGATCAATCTAGAACTTTGATGATGCGTTATTTAACTTTGTTATTGACCCAAATTTGTTAATCGTTAGTAAATATGATAAATAATTATTTTTATTAATTATCTAACCTCTTTTAACCTCTCTTTTGTAGATTCAAATAAAAAAAAAATTGTTTATAATAATAAACAAACAAATATTGTTTTTCAATTTTGTAAACAATAATGTCGTTTAGTATTTTTTAAGTAAAAAAATAAATATTGTTTTAAACTCAGATTTATCGACTCTGAAAGTCGTGTCCCAGTTCACCCGACAATTTTTTGAAAAGCCAAAAAGACACTTTTTTTATAAATCAGCTATAAATTGTTTAAATATAATCGTATAACAAAATGACGTCACACAGTCAAAGTTAATAAACCAATTAAAGGGAAAATGTATTAACATATTGAAAAAAAATGTTTATTTCTGATTTATAACGTTTTTACAAAACTAGTCCCGAATCACCCGATTTTCCCCTACATATTTTCAAACTGCTTCATGAAGGAACATTTTCATTTACAGAGAGAAAAAATCATTTTAGGAATCAATCAGCACTAAAAAGACAATTTACAAATACTATTTATGCAGGAAGACACAAAGTAGACTGATTATAGCTTCAAATTAAACTCAGAAATTAAATTTACGAAACCATAGTCTTCTTACAGAGTCTCTTCTTACGTTGAAGTACGCGTATATTAAGTTATATTAAGACATAATCAAACGTCCTGGACAACAAAAGTTAAAACATTTCGTTATTAGTTCTATGATGATCGAAACGTTAAAATATTCGGTGTCTTTCAATTCTTTTAAAATTTACAAAACTGGAGATTTGCTACCACTTCTTCTATACCTCTCATATAAATATAAAACGTGTACTGATATTTCATTTAAACTGTGTAGTTTTATCTTAAAATATTTAACACTTTTTTAGGATAGCTCATGTTTTTCGTTTTCTTTTCTATCACATAACCCTATCGGATTGAATTTCATATACTCGTAAATGTACGAGCATGTTAGGAAGATTGCGATTTGTTTTGTTGCAGCATTAAGGTGATGAATTGAATTGAATAAAATTTAAGGTTTAAAGGTGATTTGAATCCACTCGATAAGTACCGACTGCAATAAAGATAAAATTATGGGGAGGGATTCATCATTCGACCCATGTAACTATACGATGAAAAATGAGAACTCTAAGGTATGCATGTAGACAAAATCCAATATGCGGTTGGACTGAGATTATAATTGCATTGATTAATTTGTTTAGCAGTAAATGGGGGACTTTGTCCATTGAAATGGATAACGTTATTTAGAAACGGTGGTCACTTCAAAGTTCGTTACCGATAAAAGCGATAACCCCTTCGACAGATTACAGGTAATTCGCGCCCACCTTCAAATTCCGTTCTCGCTGGGAAATCAAACAATGGGCCGCAATTGAGATAGTGCCGCCGCCGATGCTTCTACTTGGAATTCTTTCATCTTCTTGAGTAAAACTTTCGAGCAAACACTTCGTGGTTCAGGGGATACGCTTGAGTCCAGGCCAAAGGAATTTCGCTGCAATTCCCTCATTCTGCAGCTATACCTGCATCGTACCATTCGCGTTTGATGGCAGAATTAGATAGCGCAAAATGCTTCAATTACTCAGTCCAGGCTGAGGCGATTATTTGTCAATTGAATGTAGCGGTACCCGCGCAATACCTTGGAAAATCGTGGAATATCTACGCGATCCGAGCACCGGGAATAATTACACGAGTTGGGACGCGGCGGCGAGATAAGAATTTACTTGCGGCTCGGATGCTGCGGCTCAGTAAAGGCGAATTTCTCATAAATATTTTTGTTTTTGTATAAAGAGAAAGGAAAGGATTTTTACTCTACTCACCCATCGTGATTCTTGTGGTGATTTCGTCCCCGCGTCGTTATGACCGATGGGGCCTCGGTCGTTGTGGACTCCGGGTTGAAGCTCTTCCCATCCCAGCCGCCGAATTCCTCGACGTCCCGCAGTATGTGATTTCTTCCACTGGGAGCCGGTACGCCATAGTTGCGGCCGCTGTGGTATCTGGGCACGGGCCATTCTGGGCCGCTCGAAGATCCAGCGGCGCCCGATCTGCCCGAACCCTGGCCTAGGGAGCTCGTTGTTCTCCAGGTATTGTGGTTCCGGTTTTGATTCCCATTAAAACTTAATCGAGACGAGTATTCGGCGGTTTTGTTTCTGGCCTCGGTACTTATTTTTCGCCTCACAGGTCCAGAGCTTGAGGAGGCGTCCAGGTCTGTCCTGTCGCTCGTCGTATAATCTCTAAATCGCGACTCTGTAGAAATTTCCTGGTGCTGACGACTCGTTCGTGCTTCAACAGTGGTGCAGGCGAACGCAAACACTATTAAGACGATCGCTGCGAATAGCTTCATCCTGGAATTCTTAATAACTCCGAGATTGTGAAAATTCCGACACATTCCATCAACTTGAACGATGTTCTCAAATGGACCAACTTTGCTCCCGCTCTTGGAGCGATTGGCTCGGATCCCGGGAATGGGTGGGCTGGTCCCTCAAACAGATAGGCCCTAATTAATCTCCGTCGGGGAATCACCAACCACTAAAAATTTTGCAATTACTGACGTGATCCTGGGGAATTGCGGTGGTGCTGTGCTGCTGCCGGCGCAATTGAGTTATCTTCCGAATGCAGCCTCAAAGTGCTCCCAATCGTGGCGTGCTAAGCGAAAGTAATTAGGGTCGCTTGGAGATGCGCTCGTAGGATCGACCTCGAGGTGTCAATTATTCGCAAATAATTGGGTTTTGATTGCCCACCACCACCACCTTCTTCTTCACTTTAGTGGCTTTTCGAGAGTCCGCCGGAATCAGAAATTTTGCCAACACGGCTAATTTTATTTCAAGGGTTCGCCGAACGCCTCTACGCGATTGAAAATTAACTGAGGCTGCTGGTCAAGGTGGTCATCGATTAAATTGAGATTCTTGTAATGCCTCAGATTAAAAGGTTTTTCAATTGCTTTCGCAGATAATAATAAGTCTTAATGGATTTTACTCGTGGGAACAGGTGGACGGAGGCCAGAGGTTTGATTGATTAAGAAAAGTCCAACAAATAAATACGTCTCGGACTGGTTTCTCATGGGAAATAAATCAAAATGCCCATAACAATCGGGTGGTCATGCGTTTTCTAAGTAATTATGGTAATTTTAATTGTTGCTATAACTTATACCTGAAGGGGTTTTTTTCTTGTTTTATAAGTAACTTTTTACAATAACTGAACAGCGTCTATTAAGAAAGGGTTTAAATTGTTCAAATACATCACTATTCTGCAGTGAAGAATGTTAGTGGTTTATTACAAACCAATTGAAGATAAATTCAAGATATATTTTATGGATTGTGGTTTTTTCAATATATCAGTTACACAGAATTGAGCTTGATTATTGAATTAAAAAGAAAGCTTTTTATTATACCGTCAAAACATGTTACAACAATGCACAAGGAGAGATTTTTTTAAAAATGATACCATCATCGATAGTCAAATTGCACAATGTGATCTAATTTTCAGTTTTGATTTTGTTTATTATTTAATATTTATAATATCTTTTACTTGCTGTGGCCACATATGGTAAATAAATTTCTTTACTTTTATTTGTAACTAATAAATAACAAAACTTTAGTCTTTATTCAATCCCATACTAGAATGTCCTCTTTAATTGGTGTTTAGTGCCGACTTCAGATTTCTAAGAAAGTTCTTAAAATGTATTGTAAATAATAATGATAGTTTTTTAAATTGACTCGTTCTTATACATCTGCTTCTGGTCGAACTTCGCAAAATAAGCAAAAGCAAAACAGCACAAAAGTTTTGGATAATAAAATTTTATTATTTTGAAGAGTTCTTCAAAATTAGCCACTTCTTATGTGTCTTCGGAATGAATAGAATTCTAAAAAATAATAAAACCGAATTTTAGACAAAAGTTGCTGATTCTCATTAAAAATTTCAAAGTGACGATTTGTCTTAACCATAGATGACTGAAATTGATAAATCATCCCTAAATTTATTATTTTTTAACACTACTTTACTTTTACTTAAATTAATTTAATAATTAGGAATCATTTGTTTTAATATGGAACTGGAAATAACTGGTATTGTAAAATAAATAACAAACGAAATACTCAAAACAAAGAGACCAATACAATAAAAAAAAAAATTGTTTTATCGTATATTTTTGAGGGCATTACCGTCTGATGACATGACCAAAACAAATGTAAGCTTTTTTATAAACATTATAAATCATTTCATCATCATCGTTTTTAATAAATTTTCAAAATACCTGTAATTCTTAACTTATATTTCTTCAGTCAAATAATAAAAATCGAAATAAGATTATTAACACAATTTTATTAAAGACTTTAGGAAATACTCATAAAAATAATCACAGTATAGTTCAATTGAAATATTTTAGTAATCTGATCAGATCTCTTCGAATCCGAATTTTTAGTATCATTTTAATTGCTAAGTATTACTTGCTATAATAATAAAATTCATTAATATTTTTACAAAAAATAAAAAATGTGAAATTTCTTCATATTTCGTCATATTTTGACTGAAAAATATAACTTCAAAACTCCAAGTATTTTAATGATTTATTATAAAAATTAAAATGAAACGGTTGACCGACATTCTATTAGACATATAATTATCGGTTATTTGTAAATTTTGTATACAGTTATAAAAGTGAGTTAGTTAGTTAAATAACTAAATAACCACTTGCAATTATTTTTACTCTTACAGTTTTAACTTAATAAAACCAGTTTCATGTAAATCTACATACTATAAATTTCTGGAGTAAATAGCAAATGCGACAAAGGATCAGTATTAGTTTTTATTTTTAAATTGTCTCTGAATAATTAAAAGAATTTTAACCCTTTGCATGTCCAAAACAAAAGCAACTTCCAGAAACAACAATAATAAGTTATAAATAAAGGTTCCGAAATTTACGTTATACCAGCTTTCCCGGCCCCGACGTTGCTCGGGATAGCAATTATTTTGTTTACGTAGCGAACGCGAAGATTACTTCATCGAACATTGCTTTTTTACTCACATTCACCAATTATACTTCTAAACATTCCTCGTAAATGAGTCTATTTAATCGCCAAAACAGGAGCAAAATTCCCAACAGGAGCCATGGAGAAAATCGTGAACAGACAGACATAGACTCGACGTGGACGCAGGGATTTTTGTTTTGTTAACTTTTCGAGTTTTGCGAAATGAATAATCTAGAAAACAGTTATTTTATTAGTAGGAAACCAGTTTTCCATATAAAAAATGTAAAACGACCAATTACCTTTATAGAATGGCTGGTCAAAATGTAATTCGTAAATTCGCTTTAACTAAATCTATTCTCAAAATCCACTACATTTTTTACGAAAAACAAAAGCAATTTTTAATTTATTAGATTTCAGAAATTTTCGCTGAAATGATTGAGCACAACCGTACGGCAAAGCTGTTAAACGATAGGTCGTAATTCGTAATCCAAATGTCTATATAAATGGTGTTAAATGCATTCCAATGCAAAATTCCTATGCAAAACGCAAATTTTGGTTTTTTCAAAGTCGGGAGCTTTTCATTTGAATTTTTCCCTATACCATCTCAGTATTGAGCCGAACAAAAAGAAAATCATCCAAATCGGTCGAGATGTTCTCGAGTTTTTGCGAAACTAACTAGCACGGCAATTGATTTTTCGAAAGTTTCTTTAAATTTTTAAATTGAGAACTTTCGATCGCCAAATTCGGTTTGCATTTGGAAATTTTGATTTCGGATTCGAAATAAGCATTTCTAAAAACCTCCTGATGTCGATTTTCAGGGCAACCCTCGAAGTTTAACATTTTTGCCAGTCATCTTTGACTTCATTTTGAAATCACAAACTTTTCTGAAATAAAAAATGGGCCATATATTAAGTAGCACTAGGTATTCGCTTGTGGCAAAAGCTGAGGTTTATCGAATCGAGGGTTCAGGAGTGATTGAGTAACAAACAAAATTCCTAAACAAAATGCAGATTTCGATGTTTCGGCTTTTCCTTTGGGTTTTTCCGAATTTCCTTTGAAATCCGTAATCCAAGTGGCTATATAAAAGATATTAAGTGCATTCATATGCAAAATCCCTAAACAAAACGCCAATTTCGATTTTCCGGCTGTTCCTTTTTGTTTTTCCTAATATTATTTTGTCTTAGTTCTTTTTTCGAGTTTTTGCGAATTGATTTTTACATATGTAAAAGAAGATTTTTGAAGAATACAACATAAATAAATCTATAATAATTAATTCAAAACTTTAGAAGAACGGACATATTGTGCGGGCATATAGTGTTTTAGATGGCAGACTATATATTAATTAAAAAAGGACTCATTTGTAACCTCAAATTTTAGAATAGATTTCAGTACAGTCTGGTTCAGTTCACTAATTTATTTTGTTTAATTCCGATGGAAGCACTGTAAACATGCGAAAAGATGAACTGCTCGTCCCGGAAATTTGCAAGTAAGGATGTAGTTCGGAAATGCAATGGTGTGAACGTACTTTTCTGTTACAGGGGAGACCCTATCTACAAAATCCAAAATATAATATGTAGATCGTTGTAAACATAAATTGATTTTAGGAACGGTTATGTTGCTTTATACAGAGTGGGATACACCGCTACGATGGGTGTTCTAGCACTACAATGATACAAAGCACACTGAAACTTGTTAAAGATTGGATTAATGAGAGTCCTGACTTAACTTCTTTTTCAGTATCTTGTAACATTGAAAATGAGGAAAAACCTCGAATCAAAAATTTTTCCTACAGTAGTGCTGAAAATAAGAAAATTTTAAGTTATTTCAATTTGCATTTTCATGATACAAAGACGAGCTTCGTTGAAATGCGAAATGCGTGAATAAGTAGAAAACAAATATTTATCGTTTAGATAAATCGATAAATCCAAGAATTTTTTAAAATTGAATGATGGAAACAACTTTAATTTAATGTTTTACATAATTTGTAACAATATTTTCTGGGAATATATAAAAAATTATGAAGAAAAAATGTCACTTTTCGAAATTTGAAAGATTGTAAAGTATCCGTAGTAGTTTTTAGCCCATAACATCTAATCCCAGCTTCTCCTACTAACTTACCAAGTGTTTTATTTTATGTTTACTTTCCTATATATGCTTTAAAAATACTGATTTTGGTTTGAAAGAATTGATAAATGGACTAGGACTTGTGGGCTAGTGGCCATGAGGCTGTACTGATTTCCATGTGTGTTGTAATGAATTTCATTTAGTAAAATTTGCTTTTTGCTTGATTCGAAACTCAATTGAAAGAATCCAATTGGTGAAATTACATCAACCTTCGTCTGGTCGTTAGCTGGCTTTGCCCAGCATCATCGTCATCCCATGAATTACAAAAGTTCATATCAATGCAATTTAATTCCGCGCTCTAAAATTTCCCTTTCCCCGGCCGTGACTGCATCTGTCTGTTAGCAATTAATTGACCCGGTTTGTCTGCACGGTCATCAATAAATTGCCCGCTCTGTAAAGCGTCCCCGAGCTACCTCCGAGTGATAATATTTAGTCATCAAAAGTAATTGCATTTACTGCAGTACACGTTTTAGTCATATCCGTCTCTCGCCTCGCCCGACAGTCGCACATTCTCAGTCATTCAGGAAAATCAATAAATAATTCATTTAGCGGGAGTCACTCTTCAGATGCGACAGAATTTATCTGCCTCATGCCTCGCATCATAGTCAGCCTCCAGGGCCTATGGAAACTTACAATTTTTTACGTTTAGTTGGCTAAACAAGGCATTTTCCTAGACTAAAGTGCACATTGTCTTCATAAAATTTTTATAATTTTCTAGGTTTGCAGTTGCACCGGGAAGCAGTTCCTTTAGGGATTGCGTAGTATTCCGGGAAATTACGATTGCATTTAAATGTAATAAAATTCCCACTAATATGAGTTAAGCTCACATGAACCTTAGTTTAAAATGAATTGGAATTTTCTGCTTCATCTTTTATTCATTTTCTTGTTTAATTTATACTTAGTAATTAGTTACAGTAATTGGAAAAAGGCTAGATATTTGGTGAGATTACTTTTACATACATTCTCTTCTATTGCTTGGCAATTTTCTGATGCAATTTTTAAAGTGAAATAAATTTAATTGGCAGTCCGTATTCTCTAAATTTTAAAACATTGGTAAGTTAAGAATATCGGTGAAGATAAAATGGTAGTAGTGCTTTGCAAAATGTCTTGATGGTTATCTCCGAAATTCTCCTAGTGCGAAGATTGAATAAAAACATAACAAGTAATATATAAAAAAATTCTTTGTTTTATTGTTATAAATGATTTATAAGTTAAAATTGAAAAAGTTAGACAAGTACAATGATTTTAGTGATACGTGGGTGGAAATAAGGGATGCGGGGGTGGATTCGCTCGGGAAACACCACTAACTTGTATTGTCACCGAAGTTATACATGTTCGCCAAATTTCATTGAGTTTGGTAAAGTCTAAGTATAAAAATTTTGCATTGCAAGATTTGACGACACGTAGTGTAAGTTAAATAAAAGAATTTAAAAAAGAGGCTTACTTGAGGAGTCATACTGATTTATAATTTTGTAAAAAAAAGGTATATTTTGTACTTTGGCTATAGTACATATAAGTTTTCAAGAATATTCTTAATAAATGTTATGAGCCAGTAATAAATTTATGAAACTAGATATTAAATGATTCAGAAACTGGTGCATCAAGCAACTGTTTAATCTTTATACTCCATTTTCTCAAAGTCACATATATCGAATTTGTGACCACAGTATCTTAAAAAGAATTGCTTGAACAAATTATTAATTTTCACGCTGAATACTTTTATTTTATTTCAGATAAAAGAAATGATTCTTTTAAAACCGCAGACTTTAACTTTGAACGTGCAATTTAATCAATTGATTTTCATTTCAAATATTACATTATGCAATTTAATGAATTTATCAAATTTTATAACTTTCGTTAGGTATATATGCCGAATATATTAAATGTGAGTACACTTTTTAAATCAGAAGTTGATAAACAGAAAAGAAGTATAGAAAAGAATAAATAATAAATAATAAATAATAATAATATCCAAGCTGTTTAAATGATTTGAAATGGTGGATATTCTATATGCGTTTAAGCATTCGTTTAATTTAGTTTAATTTTTGCTATTTTCTCTTCAAATTCAAAACCATAACAGCATAAAGATATATAACCGAAAATCGGAAAATCGACGATTTACATGAAGTTTGGTTTAAGAAGAAATTATTTTTTAACGCAGCATATCACTATTAATCTGGTGATATACATAGATACTAAATTAAAAATCATTTAACTCTGTTGGACATAATCAATATGTGTGTATTTTAAAACACAGCGAAGAGTTCGATAACCTGAAATGCTATCCACACCGGGTGTCAAGATCAAAAGGAATCGGCTGTGTGATCTGGTTAGACGCACTTAATTAAAAAGTCATTTAAAGGCAGATTGAAGAAAAAAGGCATATATTATTCAATTATCGGCACACATTTACTTTTATTGCGTCATGTTGCATTATTAGCATATTTAATTTAGCAGATATTGTCTTTGTTTTTTCTTCTTAACGATGTGAATATCAGAAAGCGAAACCTATCTTGATTTTGAAGCATTTATTTGCCCAAACAGTTAGTAAATTTAGTTAGTAATTGTACACCAGTATTATTTTATTTTTTGAATGCCTACATATTAATAAAATAATTTAAGGTTTTTGTTTTAAAAAAAAAGGATTTCAAAGTTTATATTGAATAATACACCGATTAATTAAATTGTAAAAAAATTATAGAGGTTTTCATGGAAAATAAAATTGACTTTTTTAGCATTTTGTTTCGGCTATTTGTAAGAGAAATTAAGGGTTTTGCTACTATGCTATTGATATGCTAGAAGGCAATATAGGTATACCATTGATTCCAGAAGTCTTTTTATACTTCTTATCACAATAGTATCACTTTTCATTTCACTCGTGTCAATTTTCCTTTGAAAAATAGTAGTGTTTTCTTGTTTTACTACTACATTTTGGGTTTTACTTCGTAACGTGAAATTTAATTTACTGTATTCACATATTGCTACGAATGCAATGAAACTTAACATTAAATTGGCACTTGATACTTATGAAATTGAAATTGATATGATATAATTATGATGAAGTATATAAATAAGGCTATTATTTAAGTGCCTAATCGGTTTATTGGAATTTGAGTTTTGTTTTATTTTGAATTTAATTTAATTTAAAGTGTGGTAGAAAATGTGAATTTTGTGTATTAGCATAAGGAATTAAATCTTATGTCAAATATTGACAAACCTGAGTGAAGGTTTAAAAATATGTTTATTTTACTTGAAAATTTAAAAAAATAATGAAAGTCACCATTTTACAGGCATTTGACTGAAATACGCAACGTGTAAGCGTATAAAGTCATTCCTTCTGCCCAAAAATTGTTTCTTCGCCTCTAAAATCGTAATCGAAAAATTTCTGTCTCATGGAGGAGGTGAACCCAGAAAATACTTTAGAATCCCTTTGAGAGGCATCATTAGATTTTGGCCGATAAACTTCAAGCTTTCTGAAGATACTTTTTATGACCCAATCCGACAATTAACACGCGAGATCTCTCAAAGGACTTGGAAAAGTATTTTCTGTGTTCACTTCTTCCGTGAGATGATAACGATTTTAGGGGGAAATATTAATTTTAGAGGGGAAGAGGTTTTCGAATAATCGTTGATCCGGAGACCATGTAAAATTGTTTGCTCTACCCAGATCCTAGTACAATAACCTGGACATATTGTTAGAGAATTTGCCTTCGCTTATATTTTACACTTGTTTTGAAAACTAAGGGTATATTGGCACTGGAGTTAATAGCGTTTGTCGAAGAAAAGCCACGCCAAGCCACACTGTTGAGGTGTTCCAAATCGAAACGCCGACAAATTATTGGTCTCTTCTGCCTATTGCACGTTTGTTATTCCAAATTAATATGCTTCAGTCATGATAAACTGTTTAACGCTATTAAATAAATATAATAAAGTTTTATAAAGTTACCCGCAGAGTAGCTTATTTAATTTTAGATTTTTTTCTTTTAATAAATTAATTTATATTTGCAATTTAATTTATTCCACTGTTGTTTTGTACACGAGTAATATTTCTCGAAAATTTTCAATTTTTAGGTCGGTAGAATATAATCATCAGCTTATAAATCTAACTCGGTAAATTGATTATATTTAATAGTATTTCTAAAAGCATTTCAAAGCGGGTCATAATCATATTTACTCTCGTTTCATTTCGTATTAAAAGGACACAGCATAAAGTCCATCTTAATTACATATTTTCAAAACGTTCACATCCATAAACAGTACACGACATGTGGGCTCATTGGACTGATTATTCGACTTGTTTCGAAAGCCCTCAATTACTAACTAATTTGCCTTCATTGAGCGCCATGACTTAAAGATTTCATTAACTAAGCCGTGGACAGAGCGTGGGTTTCTCGCGTTCCAAATAAAGTCGAAGACAGACAGCCAGCAGTAGTGCACCTCATTCCTAGCATAATTAAAAACTGACAAAATACCGCTCTGATAAAAATCACTTACAACATCACGAGTTTCCAATAAAATTAATTTTTACCAAAACAAAGTATAGTACGGCCGAAAGGGGTTCCAGAGAGGTACCTCGGGACAGGGAACTTAAGAGGCCTCGAGCGAGAGTTGTGGGCAGCTGAAAAAGTTAATTACGCATGCGCAGATTTTGATTCGAATGAATCTGGCGGGTAGGCGGATAGATGGCAGCATACTTCCGATGCTTTAAGATGAAAGTAATTACGGCTTCGCTTCGGTCTCGAAAAGACGAAGGCAGCCTAACTGTCCTGTTGATGTTCCGTAAATCAGTCGGTGGTACAGCCTGTGACAACAGTGGATTTACAATATTACTCCTCCTATGGATGCATACGGCAATCCTCAATTTTTCAGGTAAATGACCCATGAACATTAACGGAACAGAGAATTTAGCGCTGATTTAATTGACTCGTTATACGGAGACTAATGACTATAACCACTATCGAATCGACGACTATAAGTGACTTAATCGACAGCCTTTGTTTGCTCAGAGGTTTCGAGACAATGACTGTGATTAATCGTGCGTCAAGAAACATTTCTTAGAAAATGCATTTTCTTGAATTGATTGCACTTCTTCCTATCGTGAGTGAAGCGACCTCAGATCGGGTTAAATTATTTTGGAGACCATGCGTTGAGGTGCAATGCTGCGATTTTCATAAACTGTGTACAGTAGCAGCTGAGCGCACTTGGTAGGCTTCTTAAATTAGATTGGACTCAAGAAAGGAAGTACCAGTGCTAAGTGATGCGGGTCTGGGTTACGTTTTGGAGGTTTCTTATAAGATTTCCTGTGTTTTTCGAACTGTAAACACTTCTGATTCGAATAGAATGACTCACTTTTAAATAATACGCTTACACGTCGAAGGCATTTTTAGGTATATGCTCTGCCTCTGAAATCGTAGCTTCAGTTCTTTCCTTTATTATTCATTTAATGTAAGTTGAAATAAAGATTTATATTTGCAGGGTGTCCCAGACAAAGTGAATTTACTTTCGCACAATTGCATATATACTGTACTTCTCATATTACATGATGCGAATACACTGCTGACTAACAAAAAATTTCAGATAAGTCTTATTAGCACTTATAGTAGTTTTATTGATTTAAATTTACATTTACAGACTGTTAATCTTTTAATCTATTGTTTTCCCTCAAATGAACCAAAGATAAAGTCTTTTTATAGTAACTTAGAACGTAAGACTAAAATGGTAAGAAATACCAATACATTTTATTTCCCTTAAGGTATGAAGAAATTGGTATTAATTATATAATATAACTTTAACTTTCAAACTTTTTGAAGATAGTGATGATAATTGACAATTTGTCTCCGCATAACTATACTAAAAATATTTGTAATGTCGTCTTGCAATAAAAATCTGGATCTAATATTTGCTTGAAATGGTTGATCATTTGTTTAGATAAGAAAAAATGGCTATATATTGTAGATATGCAGACTTTTAATACTCCAGATGTTTCCACTAAAGATGAGTTAGTCATATGTATAATCATTCTTTAGAGAAATTTAAGGATATTGAATTGTTTCAATTTAGACATGCACATCATATCTAGGTGCACTCTTGTTTTAAAGACAAGTTTTTAAGAAAATATTCAGATTTATAAATGTTTATTATATAAATAAATTTAATTGACTTTGCAATATACAATTTGTAGTAAATTAATAATTAATTGCAAAGTACGCATGGGACAATAGTTAATACACGCTTTATTAATATGTATGTCCTTACTCTTTATTTGACAAAATAATCATTTTATTGGTTTGTTTATAAGATATAAAAAATACAAACAAATGTTTAGGGGTCCGCAAAACCTCTGAGTAAAACAATAGCACCATATTGAAATTTGTTTAATAATACGTGTCCCGGGTAAAAAAATTGGACGGAAAAGAGACTGTCAGTTGATTTATAAATGATACAATCGGAAATCAGTTGGAAGTTACTATTTCCATAGAAAACTGAGGAGAAAATATACTAAAAACATATCACATCGAGGAAGTTAAGACGGAAATATTTTACAGTCGGAAAAGAGGCTGAAAGCACACGGAAAATCTTCAACTCTTGGATTTAGTAAAATGTTCATCATATTAAATCTTAGAAATATTTCAAATATTGGAGTTAGC
Source organism: Philonicus albiceps (assembly GCA_963969385.1). NCBI lineage: Eukaryota > Metazoa > Arthropoda > Insecta > Diptera > Asilidae > Philonicus > Philonicus albiceps. Next base: position 44,729,496 of record OZ017772.1, on the reverse strand, counting down.
AAGAATGTGCAAATAGACGGTAAAGAGATGAAATATATTTTAAGTTTACGAGCGCAAAATATATTACCGTCTGATTTTCGTCTCTTTTCCATTGGATATTGGTCTAAATTTCCTCTCTTGTTCGCTGATTCAGTGTACTTTTCATCCGTTTTCCGACTGCCCTTTAACACAGATCAAATTGTTTAGTTTTTCAGTCTGTTTTTAGTTTTAAATTTTTACCCGAGTATTCTGTCGCTGAATTTTTAAAATTTCAGCACATCTATCTAAATAAATAATAGTGAGAGAAGTTTCGAGGGTTTCGAGCAAAATTTGTGGAATCGCTTAATTTCTGCTTAATAATGCTCCTTTCAAAAGATCTCAATTGCGTTGAAAATGGTTAACTGTGCAGGCCTATTGCCACATAGGATGCCTTGCGTTTCTTTGGATATTTCAACAAGAGACCGACCTGAAGCAAATTTCGAGGTTTGTGAATTGGTTGGGCTGAAGAAAAAATACTTCATGTCATGGACTGACCCGTACAGCGACCAGATTTAAACTCAATATTAAGGATAATATCAATTTTCTTAGGAATTCCGCTTATATGTACGTCTATTGCTATTAGAAATATTAATAAAATGTTCATTGGAACAAGTTCTAAGCATTTTAGATCTTATTTAAGTAGCCTATGCGAAGAGAAAGTATTCTGAAGTTAACATTACCAATATTATTTTATTAGTTTAGCTATATTGTTTTAATATTTTTATGTTAAAACCTCATAAAAATCCTTTAAAATGAAATTCGAATAATAAAATACCCCATAGATGGTAAGAAAATCATAACATTCTAGCAAAACTGTTCAGGCAATCACAGTCTTTAGCAGAACTAAGAGCATCTTAAAAACGAAATGATTAAATTGGGAATTTTATTGTACCAATTTATGTAATTTATTTTCATATTGAATATGAGTCACAACGTTGTCCAGTCCAGACAGACGGTCACAAAGGCGTGAATCAAATATTTTTAAGCGGCACGGTCATTCAAATTGGCGGTATACTCGTAAAACCTTGCGGAACCAGTCCAGTTGGGTACTTATACAAAGAAATTTAATAACTCCTTTTCCTAGTACAATTTATTTGAGATTCCTCTAGACTGTCCTAGGAAGCACAAGTCTAGATGCTTTGTCTGGGGATTACGTTGAGCTATGCCAAACCTTTAGGGAGACCTTTGTCAGTAATTTTTACGACATAATAAAACTGTCATCTTGAGCACATCTCCAAGGAACTTGGTCGTATAAATCAAAAAAGTGTAAAAGCGTAAAAAGTCCAGGCACAGCATCACTGCATCGATGGGTAATTTGAGGAAACACTGAGTGCACCAAACTCGTGGCGAGGTTGATGAACAACTCGGTCGATGGACCGATTTAGCAGAGTTTTTGCGCCTCTAAAACTATACCTGAATTTATGAGATAATTAGCACCACGCAAATATTTCACCGAAGAATTTCTTCGCACCGAACAAAACAAAAAGTGACAAAAGGCGCAATCGCGATGCACACACTCGACGACTTATGCTGTGACGACGCACGATCGAAAGAAAACTTAAAAAAAAAATCGCGCGCTGCTACGTCGACGCCGACGTCCTGTTCGCTACTTTGTCCGGCGCTAACTGAACCTGCAGTTCGCCACCTCGGAAACCGAAAGTCAATTAAATTCGCGAATCGAGTGCAAGAAAAACCAACAGATGCGAGCCGTGCTGGCTGCTGTGAATTTCAAGCTTTCTTACCCGTGCCCGTTTCTCTTAAGAAGTTAGTCATGCGGGGTACTTCTTAAGACGATCAATCGACTACTGCACGGTGCCAAGCTTGAACCAGCATTTTCGATGGTATTTCTCTTGATCGAGACTCGAAATGATCCCAGAATCTTTGGTACAGCGATCTTTTCGTTTGCTATCTGTCCACTCATTCCTTATCAATTAAAAATTTCCAAATTTCTATTCAATCTGGCTCTCATCCGCTGAGTGGTCCGGCTGGTCAGATAATTTTGTCGAAGATCGCTTGCTGGTCACCAATCTTTCGGTGTGGCTTCCGTTAAATCCAAACAGATGTTGAACATCTTCTGTCTTCCTCTACGAAAAATATTTTTATGCGATATTAATTAGGTAAATGTAGAAGATCAGTGGATCGTGTGGGTGGCTTGACTTTATCAACGTATTTCGAAAAAAAAAATTGTGTGTCTAATGGTCGTTTTCGGCCGAAAATGGGATTATCGCATCACCTTACATTTGAGCCAGCCCAATCAAATACGCAACTCCCATGGACCACGCAGTGATTTATGGTCGGGTCTTTGCATTGGCGACGGCAGCGTCTAAGTGTGTCCAAGCCCATGATTTAGCGCGCATCTAAGGACCAATTAAGTTGATGATACGTTGTAAGCTTCGGGAAGTGCTTTCTCAATTGATCAATATTCATTAGGCCGAGATTAGTTGAAGCTATTTGACAGGTAAATTGGTGGATACCCTGCTTGTTTTCGATTAGATAACAAATTTCTGCTTAATTGACATGGAGTGGTATAATCGCTTCCGATTAATTGACCAGATTTCAAAGTCTACCAATAGCCAATTGCACTGTATTACACTTTTGAAAAGACATTTATCTACATATATAATTGCAATTTACCTTTTTTATCTACATATATGTCTGTCTTTACTTGAAGTCATAAGTCGCTTCAACAAATAGATGTTTTTTACTCTATCAAACGTTTTACAGTGTGAATCAGGATTTCGTAGAATATATGGTACTGAAATTTACAATAGGTAAGTTTGCGGATCTCATTGTTCATTTCTACATTCTTAGAACCAAAGTATGGAATTTGAGTTACACAATATATTCCTAGGGTTCTGAAAACTATTGTAAATTATGATAAAAATATCACTTTTAAGTCATTCTCCTTGTTTTTGTAAACGTTTTATTGTTTAGACGGAATTTCTTCACGTAATGTAATGAAAATAAACCAAAAATCAATATTGTGGTTAAGTGAAAATGATTCGAAATGTTTTTGTAGTTGATATGCATGACTTTACTTATCAAATAAAGAAATTAACCTTAAACTAAATTATTTTTTTTATAAACATATACACCTATCCCCCGATTTACACGGTACTCGATTTACACGATTTCACTTTTACACGGTTTTTAAAATATGAAATTTAAAAAAAAAATTTCCACACATTTTTTAATTCCGTTCGATTTGTTTACATTGGTAGTAATAATTCTAGAAATTCCATTTATTCCAACCTAAAAAGTGGAACAAAAAGTGTATTCCTATTTTTCCTGGTACAATGAGAGCCAGTCCCAGTCCGTCGCTCATCAAGTCGAAATAGTGTGCACTAGTGGAATGATAGCAACGTTATAGATTAGGGCGAAAATTGGGTAATCATTTTGTACAAAATGACCCAAACGTTGAATGAGCTCTCCTATTTCAGCGAAATATTAATAAGTGCTTAACTCAATATGAGGAGGTCTATAAGGATTTGACCAAAAACCAAACACAATTGTTAATTACGGATTTCATTACCAAGGTTCAGCGATCTCAAATTGCTTCTTATTCATCTAACAACGAAAGTGAATTGCACCAAATACTATCGAGTGATGAAAGTGACATCATAGTAAACAGAAAGAAAAAACGAAGAGTCTATGAAAGTGATAGCAGTACATAATGAAATTTTTGGTTAAATTTTTTAATTTATATTTCTTGTTTCTACACGTAATTTTTATCTTTTTTAAGATGTATTTAGTTTTATTTTACTTTGAAATAAATAACTGCATTATGCACATTTAGTTTATTTTCGATTTACACGGTTTTACGTATAAAAATCATCGATTTCGATTTACACGGTTTTCTCTGGAACCTATCTTCCGTGTAAAACGGGGGATAGGTGTATTTCTATGAAGTAAATTTGAAAGAATGTTAAAAATAAGTCTGAAAACAATTAATTTTCATGACGACAGGAAAAAGATATTTCTGATCATATACGTTAATAGCTATGTAACTGCTTAATACAACTGACGTTGATTAAGGAAATAGAAAACAAAAAGTGTTAAAAACACTAATTAATTCTATCATTTTGCTTTAAAGTTGAAGCTTATAGAGTTTTTTATTATTACAAAATTATGGGGCCGGGTATTACTTAGTAAAATCTGATTGTATTACCTGGGGCATTTTTTTCATTGAGAACAAGTTTTCTAATAATGCATCGACTTTAAGTGTTTTTTTGTTTGTTTTAAAAGTAATCTTAATGATGATAATAGTGTCTAGAACTATTAGTAATGATGACAACCAATGATGTTTGTTAAAATGAGAAAATTAATTAATTAATTTACCAATTTACTACTCCAAGATGGTACGTTGTCGAATTGTACTTATGATTTCCGTACTAATTATTGTTCTTAAAAATATAATTGCTTCAGCAAGCTGTGAAGTTTATAGAGAGCTTCTTCTATTTAAAGTCTTATTTAGATGACCTTAAACAATGGACAAAACGATACGCGATAGAGTGAAGTAAAATGAATTTCGCTGATCATAAACTGTCGGAGTTTTGTTTCAATGCTATCACGGAGATCACCCACTCCATTTCAGAAGAAAAACTAATTTTAACAGAAATTTAGAAAAATCCATCTTTTGAAATTGTAAAAAAAAATAAATTTTCTAATTATGTTTAACGCTAAATAATTTTTTTAAAACATATTTGTAGATTTCATAATAAATCATAATAAATCTATAAATAAACATAAACATCAAACAGATCATAATATTTGGGATACCACTAGAAAACGTTGCATATATTTTCTAAAACGTCCCTGAAGAAAATGGTAGCTTTTTTAATGAGTGGTTCTATTTACCTAAGGACTTAGCAAGTAATGTGTTTTAATTCTCGTAGTGTCTCGAAGAGCCTCAGGTTGAATCAAGCACATGGTAAATTTTGTATGAGTAGAGTAAGTAGTAGTGAGATCATACAAAATCAAGTTGTTTGGTAAATGATATATCTATATGCAATGATTCCTAATTGTCTTTTAACAAATTTTGTTATTTTGTGGAAAGATTTATTTGAAATCAAATCGCTGTTACTTCCCGATTTTCGTAAAGTTACTTTTTTATGTTTACGTTTTACGTTTTTCGGAAAATTGCACCAAATTTGTGCTGCAATTGTGAAAATATTTTAATGATCACTTTTATGTCGTAAACAATTCTTCAAAAATCCTTGAAATTAACGAGTCAAAGGAAAATATGTTTTACTATCTGCTAACGGGGACAAACACGCATCAGCAGTTTGTTAAAAACAAAAGCGTGTGCTTATTTAATACTTTCCGTACCTTCCTTCAGTTAAATCTCCTCATCATCATCATATTTTGTCCCATGATTTGTAGAGAATAATCGAGGTATGTATTTCTAATCGATAATGTACTAGGACGAGGTTTTAGATCGTTGTGACTCTTAAGGCGATATTTTATCATTTGTAATTACATATTTAAAAAAAAATCAAGTTTCCGTACACCACTACCGATTCCTGAATTGAGTGAAAATAATTTTCAAAAATTGTTTTTTTTTTTTTTATATATACATATTAATAAAAAGCACAATTGACTGCACTACAATTTCTTCAATGGACCTAACATGATTTTTTTTTAATCGCAACCATACTTTTGAAATTGACCGGTAAGATTATTAGAAAAATTTCATTGTTTTTAATGTTAACTGTTGCTTCCCACACAGAATTTTCATAAAAATATATAGGCTTTTTTCAATTATTAATCATTAACCCCCGTAACCTAAGAGCAGCCCCCCCTCTTTCGCCCAATTTTCTACCGCACCAACTATGGTTTTTCCGAACCCCTCACCCTCACCCGTAATCTCTGAGGTTTGAGCTCGACCGTCTCAAGTGATTTCCCCTCTTCCATCCCCTGATCCCTTAGCCCTTCCACCCATTTACCTTTAGTTATGTAGTTTTAGTCCTAATTTTTAAGCGTTATTACTATGCAGCTTGTATTAAGAGAAAATAAAAAATAAAATAAAATAAAATAAAATTAACCAATTACTTTTTTTAATAAACAAATTAAGGACGGTTTTTTACCGAAATATGCAATTTGTTGAAAACTCTTATTTTACAAACAGTCCATGTACTTATGCAGTAAGCATTCATGTAGATTACGACGTAGGTTCTAGGTGCTAATTCATGGATATACTTTTAACCTTACAAAAATGTATAATTTTTAGCTACGGAAGATGTAACTCTTAATTCGAATTAAATCAGGTTCCAAATGTTAAACTTTTAAGAAACTATTTCGGGAATAAGACTGCACTCCAGAGTAGCAGTTAAGTTAAGTTAATGTAATCTTCCAGACCAAACATATATAGCATCTCACATTTTCCTGCTCAGCTACAGCAGAGTTCCTTCTGCAAATTGTCCGTGTATAGTCTTCCCGCTAAATTGGTCAGCAATCAACTGGCTTAGTGCACATTATGCCGTTCATGCCAATTTTCCTCCGGGTAAAAAATCCATCAAACTCATAATTCGCCTCATTTATGAGGGGTAAACTGCTATGGCTCCACGGAGACCGATGAAAGCCGATATACCGGATAATTTCGCGCCACCGGAATCTTGTTGATGGGCATTTTCCCATTGATTGCATATTGCATCATATCGCACCCGACAGCATTTTTCCTGCAAGTGCAGTGCCTCGTGATGTTGCGGTGCTGGAGCTCTTCGATTCCATTCACTTCGGCATCGTCTTATGTTCGACGCATAACAGGGAAGCATTAGAGGCAGGCGTGTCGCGAAAGACACGCGTATCTTTTTACCCAGTTTTCTTCTGGTCCACGATCCACTTACGACGCGAAGCACGTACTTGTTTCCTTAGCTAATCATTTTGTTGGGACAAGTTGAGTCCGTGTTTTGGCATCGCTGCTCCAACCGGTTCTAAATTAGATGAAAACCCTTCGGAGACATGTTTTGATCTATTCGGTCGCGGGATGCTGTAAATCTCTTCGTGGGCACCTTAGCGAAAAAGCGAAAAAGCGAAAAACGCACCGTTCGCGTTGGCCGACAGTGCAGCAGATTTACGACTTCCCCGACTGACCCTGCCGGGAAGGAGTGCGGATCCGCAATTGATTTCGTACTTATTCCACTGTCACTACTGAAAATGTTTAACGAGCATTTCGCGTTGATTGAGAGTCCAGGGGGAATCTGTGGGTCGTCGTGATGTGTTCGTATGCAGACTTACCATTTGCACTTTAAGATATTCCGTAACCTTAATCAGGACAAGTTGTTTCTGCTAAAAAGTACAATTGTCGTCTAAGTTTTGTACTGCACATATAATCTCAAGTATGTTATTATGAGAAAAGTAACAAATGTAGTGAGATACGTTTATAATTTTTATTCTAGCTTACAATTGTTGAGTACTATAATTAACGTATTTCGTTGATTTTTGTTAAAATACCAACAATCAATAACTATCAATATGCAAACTTGTTTATTTGTCCCGCCTGTGATACCTTTTAACATTTAGGTATTCGAGTTTTTGCTTCTGGTTTTCCTAAATAGATTGATTGCGATTCTTATCCTTTAAATCTTATTCTTTTTGGCATACTTTCTCACAGTCTGTTCAATAAGAAAGTAACCACCGAACCACCAGCAAAGGAAACAATAAAATAATGTCACTACGATTGAGTGGCCTACACTGTGCCTCCAGATGCTAATCTCTTCGAAAATGTATGGTCCTAAAGTTCAAAGGAAAGTCAATTCTAAAAATTCAATAATGCATTTTGGGTAAATTTTACTTCTTATTTTAATATTTGACACTGGATTTAAAAACAATATGTAAGATTCAAAAATATGTTTTTTCAACTAGATGTAGATGAAAACTCATTCGACAGCAAATGAAAGTATTGCTGCATTCTTGTTATGTTGCGGTACAAAGTACTCAACATGGTAACCATATTCGCAAGCCAAATAATATTCGCGGTACCTTCCCCGTGTGGGCGTCTTTAAGAATCTCGCAAGCCCACTTTTACTATTCTTCTGACGCATATGACATGCACGCTATACAAATAGATTGCGTTGTTTTGCAGAGATTGCCTTTTCGTTGCAGTAAAACAGCGACTTTTCAAAGTTGCCATTGCACCGGTCCACGACCTTCGGCGGTACCGATTAGTCGAATAAATTTGTTGACACTCCTGTTTCGGGACAACACAAAAGAAATGTATTATAATACATGGGATTTTTGAGACTTGATTTACGGTACCACGGTTCGGGCAGGTTTCTTCGACGGCAACGTGAAATGGCATAGTCCAGATCCATTAGAGCCGAGTCAGAGCTTACTAAATTGTCCCGCATCGATTCAATGGACCTCAAATTAATTTTTTCCCGGATCTGATAAATTATGCATATAAGCGTATCTCTTCCAGCCCTAACATGTTGGTCGTGTCTAGCCGTCCAGACATGCAAATACCAGGAGAGGTCCAATGATTAATACGACAATCTCCATGCTTTTGTTTCCTTTGATGAATGGGGCCTGAAACATATCCGATTATTGAATTTCGACGGCTGCGGTGCTGTTTCCTCTGGAACCAGCTGGACAGGGGCACCATCATATATTGCAGCACAAATGTGGACTGTGGGAAATACTAGCTAAGTGGAGGCCGGTTGGATTTAGCTGATTTGATCGGCTAATTTCGTAATTAAGTGGTATGCTGATTTGAACAGCATGCTATATGCAATCACATGTCAAATGCGTTGATTGACCGCCGAATGTTGAACTACGGGTCACTAGTACGAGCCTCGAGCGCATTTCAGATAAATTCTATCTTTTATAAGGGCCTTCATATGTGATTACCATATAAAATAGGTGGCGACGCTATCGATATTTGAATTATATAACTGTCAGATTCTTCTTATCCGACTCGATTTAATTTCAAAAGTCTTAAGGCTTATGTCTGTACATTTCCTTTGTCGGATCGATGGGTTTATTGACTTTCTCACGACTTAGTAGGGCTTTGCACCACTGCCTTTTCCTGCATGCAGTAGAGAAATTTAGAAAAAATTAAATAAATAATGTAAAATTATAGGAATATAAAACACACATTTTCCAAACTTGTTATTCTATGCATGATTTTCCAGAGCAAAGTTTGAAAATGCCGGCAGATAAAAATTCATCTCCAGATTTGGTAGATATTTACACATAAGGGTTTTGTTGATGAAACCGATTTTTAAAGCTTGTTCATGAAAAATGTCTGGAATTTTTTTTTTGACTATGAATAAATCAATATGCGAAAGGCAATGGCAGACTTTAATGGGTTATTAATATTCCAGTTTAATAAATAAATGTCGATAGAGCTAATGATTTGTATTTCCATTATTAAGTTAACAATCTCTTAAAAATCATGCGCAGAACGCAACGATTTGCATGCGCACTGACCATGGAAAATGCTGAATTATAACGTCGTATATTAGAGAAATAATGTTCTCATAATTATTTGATAATTTGAAATAAATCCATCATATAATGACTTAAAATATGCATTTTCAGTTAATGGTGGTAAAAAAAATTTTACCCTTATGGCAGCAGGATGTAAATTTATTATGATTACGATTCGTAGCTTCAGTAGAAAAAAAATAACAATGATAACTTTAAAAATTTATAGCACAATGAAAATTATCTTCCAGAATATCCACAAGATTATCAGCGGCATCATTGGTTTCATTCTCATTTTCATTCTGATTTATTCTTTCACGATGTCTAAGTAGAGCCTCCCTATTCCTTTTTCTTTCCACCTGCCCAGTTAACGTACGCCTTCTTAGGATGGCAACCTGAGAAAAGAAAATTGCAGAAATAACAATTATTACTGAAATGAATTTATGAGAATTTTAGCAATTTCTATGGTAAATCGCACGTTTTCATGTACCTGTATTTTACCTGTATATATGCAACATAAGAAAGTAAAACATTTTTCGTTCACTAATTCCAACACAATAAAAAAGGTTTTACGTTGCTATGTTGCGTCTAAATCAGGTAAAAAGGTACTTCAAAGTATTTACATACCTATGCATAGAGTGTGCGACTTTTGTTTTTATAAAATTTAATTTGTTTTACTTTATTAAGTAACGAATTGTTTTATAGTCGTCTAATTAATAAGTAGCAAAATGTATGTCTACTCTGCGAAAATGTATTAAAATTTCACTCTCATAATAGAGGTAATTGAGAAAAAAGTATGCGTTGTATACTCAAAAGAATTTTAAATCATTTGGAGAAGTTTAATAATTTAAAATCATTAGTTATTATACAGTGAATGTTAATGTGAAAATACATTAAAGAAACGGGCAATGTCTTGGAATTCTCCGACCCTTATGTACATAAATCTCTCTACATCTTCTTCGTTAGGCCCATTCTTGAGTACGCTAGTCAGGTCTGGTCACCTTCCCAATCTACAATCATCAACAGAATTGAATAAGTTCAACGCAGATTCATTCGTTTCGCGTTGCGTTACCTTACCTGGACAGACCAGTTCAATCTCCCTCCATACGAAAGTCGCCTTCAACTTATCAACCTTCAGCCCCTTTCCTTACGTCGTGATGTCGCCGATATTACCTTACGTCCACCAAGTCCTCTCTGGTTCCATTGAGTGTCCCGAGTTCCTACATAGCATATCCCTTAAAACTAAACCCTCGGAATGTTAGATCTTTCCCCACATTTCGCCTCGAAAATTATCGCACTAATTATGGTCACTCCGAACCCTTCACTAGAATGCTGCGCAAGGCCAACAGCTCTACTGTTTTCGACTTCCATATGGACAAAACATCCCTCAATCAAGCTCTTTATTCACCGAATCCACCCCCAAAACTAACCCTTCCTGCATCCCCCTAATATTTGTCTGTTTTCGTTGCTTAGTTTAGATTAGTTTTAGTTTTAGTTTTTGATCACATTGCTTGCATTAAGCGAACTGAATAAATAAATAAGTATCCTTACACCTAAAACTTTCTCAAGAAATTTTCATAAGAATTAATATTTTGTTTTTTGATTTAAATTTAATTAATTGAAATTTTAAATTGTGTTCCATACTATTAATTTAATTATAGAAAGTTACATAACTTTTTAATTTTGAAATAATAGTTATATTAAAATATCAATGGTACTGAGGCACTTCAAAGTTAATGAACGAAAAAGTAATATATTTTATGTATCATATTTAAGTACAACAGCAACAAACTGCCTATTGCGCTTTCTAATTCTGAAACAGTTTATAAAGCCTTTGTATTTTTTAGAATTTACTCATTTAAATATTTCAATTAAATGAAAATCGCATTGTAAAGTAATTAATCCGTTGCGATTAATGAATGTGTCTTATAATTGTCTTTTGGGTACAGTATTTATTATAAAAAAAAATAATTTTCACTTTTTATAAGCCCATTTTTACATAATCCGCCGTGGTGCGTGTATCTAAAAAACAAGATGCCAAGTAAATTCAACTCTGAACGAAGGCCAAACCAAAAGCTTGAGTTGCGCGGTATTCAACTTGATACTTCCAAAAAGCTTCCATGCAATGAGTTAAATCTGAAACTTTCTTATTTTAAGTGTAACTTAAAAGCCCATGACCTAGTATTTCTTTCTCGTGAAATATCTTTTCAAGCGATGGTGTTTCCGTCCTCAGGTAGCCGTGATCGTCTAGTGGTTAGGACCCTACGTTGTGGCCGTAGTAACCCAGGTTCGAATCCTGGTCACGGCAATGTGTCGAGCATTGTCACGGTTGAGGCGAAAATTTTTTTCTTTTCATATTTCTGTTCATTTTTATTTCTATTTATTTAAAAATTAATATATATATAATTTCTTGCGTTTTATATTCATTAAAGTAAAATAATTGATCCAAGTCGTGCTATTATTTTAAAGAAGCAGAATGTAAATAAAATTACAAATGATGTCGTTTTTCATGAGAAATTGCCAACTGCGTATGTTAGTTAAAAATTTTTATTTAATAAAAGAATTCAGAGGCAGTTTTTCTTTAGGAGCCATTGAGGAAAATATAAGCTCCACTATATATATGCTTTTGAATTTTCTTATAAAAGATAATCCATCTACATATAATAGTTTCATTTTTACTTTTCCAATTTTTCTGTATAATTGAATTGATATCTAAATTAAAGTGCATTCCTTTTAATTATGTTTTTATATAAAACCGTGAATATTGAAAGAAGTATCAATTCAGGGGTATGCAATTAAAGTTGGTAAAGTCCGCAAAATTTTAAAAGTGAGATTTAAATTGCAACACATTTTTTTCCGTATCTATATTTAGTCCGTAGAATAATTTTATACAAATTCTAGTAATCTCGACTGTTATTTCAAATTAAAAATTGACTTTACAAACAAACCTAACAAAGTCCAAGTGAGTTGAGTTTCAATTTACGTAAAGTCCTTTTCGACCAATAGGAAGGCTCCATTGCCTCCATTTCACTGACGCCTGAATCCAACCCTGTCCAGAAAGTTGGTAACAAATATAGGAAAGTCCCAAACATTCAGTTACAAACTTAGTAAAGTCCAAACAAGTCCAACAAAACTGGGAAAGTCCATCTTATACTTAAGGTTTTACTCAAAAGTATTGAACTGAGCGTGATGAACACTTGTATTTCCATAATGTATTACATTCTGCATATAAATAATGTTTAACATTAGAATAGTTACATGTAATTATTAAAATAATCGTTTTTATCGTTTACTGAACATTTTGGCACTGTGGACTTTACCAACTTTGATTGTATACCCCTGAATTCATCTGATCATTTAGTCTTCTATAATTCGACAAAATATTCATAATGATATTCTAATACTCAAACAAAGAAAAATAAATATAATATTTTAAATCAACTGCGCAAATGTTTTATTTATTTCATTCATTGAATGTATTGTGGGTATCGTTAATGTTTTCTATAAATTTTTATACTATTATTCAGGGGTTTAGAGCTTATGACCCTTTACAATTGTAATAATATTAGAGAGGGATGTTGTGTGGTTTTACTAATTTTAGATACAAGGGAAATAATTAAAAAACTTCCAAGATTTGAAAACAATATTCACGTATTAACCCACATATGGGGTATGTTGCTTCAGATACTTAAGGTTATTTGTCATAGGTTTTTATTAGAATCGCAGTTTGGGCAGCGATAAAATAAACCCTTATTTTACAAGACGTGCATTGCACACAATTTTTATTCGGCTGCCTCAGAACGAGGGTAATGTTTTTCGTGGATAGAGTCTAGAATTAGTGATTTGCTTTTAAGGCAAAAAATCGCCATTAGTTTTATATTTAGTATCACACCAGTAACAAACGTTAAGTTAATTTGTAAAGTATTTATTACTCGTACCTTTCAAAATTAACTTTGTAAACTTGGTTTATGAATTTTATGTATTGAAATTATAAAGTATTGTGGACAAATTTATTATTTTAGTAAAAATGAGCAGAAAGGGAAAAACACTACGTTGGAACAGCGTAAACTAGTTATTTTTCATCATTAACAAGGACTGAAGTATGCGGTAATTGTTGAAATGCTCATGATAAGCAAGAATACAATAGGTGATATTATGCACTGATACAAAAACGAAAGAAAGATTGAATCTTTGAGATAAAAAGGACTGCCAACAAAATTAAATGAAGATGAGGAGCACCTAATCGTGACAAAAAATAAGGGACATTTTTAAATAGTTTAAGTGTACCTTAAATTGCTGTAGATGTGTTACAAGAATTCGAAAAGGAAGTAGATGCACAAACCAATCGCAGGACTTTAAAAAGACATGGCTACAATGCAAAAAGAAAACCCCTCCTTAAAGAGCGAAATAGAAAAGAAAGAAGACAATTTTTAGTGATACAATGAAAAATATATGTAATGTATTTGGTTCAGACGGTAGGACAATGGTATGGAGCAAACCTAATGAAGAACTAAAGAGCTGTAATATAAGACCAACGATAAAACACGGAGGGCGACAAAATTTGAAGAAGAGTGCTGAAAAAGTAGGGATATTGTCAGCCTTGAAGTTTTATCAGGACAATGATCCAAAGCATAAATCACACCTTGTCTGCGAATGGTTACTTTGCAATTGTCCTAAGATGAGACTCACTCTCAATCACCGAATTTAAACCCTATTGAAAGTTTATGGGACAAACTTGATAGGACATCACCCATTACCTCAATAACTACATTAAAAAACAGATTGCAACAGGAGTGAAGATTGAAGTCAATGAAAATCACACTAAAAAAAAAAAAATTCTTGCGTAATATGCCCACAGCATGTGATTGCACAGAGGGGCTATCCGACAAATTATTAAATTACTACTTTTTGTTTTCAATAAACGATAAATTTAACGAGTGCCTTAAGTATGCTGAATATTAAAGTTACTATTGAATGAATATAAGTAATAAATGTAATCCATAAATTTTTCGAAGTGGTATATTTAATAAATAAAATTTATTAATTTTGTATAGATCAGCTCAGTACATACAACACGTTTATTTAATAAACAACTAAAAGTTTGAAATAAAAAAAGTTGTAAAAAAAACGAAAAACTCGACTGAACTGAAAAGAGAAAAACAAGTTCTAGAATCTAAAATTCCATGTAAACAATGATATATAGGAATAATAGGAAATGTTTTCTTGTGTGATACCTACAAAGAAACAAAATAATAAAGTATACTAAAGGGTGGTCTATCTAGTGTTTGGAATTTGGTTTTTAAGGTTTGAGATTTACGAAATAGGCGGTATTCGCTTGAAGAAAGTTGGGAAATATTAAAAACTTATTTCCAAAATGGTGAGTCTTCTACTCAAACTGTGAGAAATTTGAAAAAAAGAAAATTTGCCAATAAAAACTTCGAAAAATCCAATTTGTGGATCAATTCGTGAAGTGAGCTCGTGAAACTGGAATGTTGATCGATAAGCCAACCCGTGTACGTACTCGTCCGGTGCGCCCAATTGAAAACATTGCTGCTGCTGCTTAAAGTGTGTGCGAACAATCATCAACATCAACTCGTCATCGTTCTCAACAATTGGACATTGCACGCACTTCTGTGATGCAATTTTGCGTAAAGACCTTGCCATGAAGCCATATAAAGTTCAATTGGTACAGCAGCTAATGCCGGTTGACCATCCGAACCGTCTACGGTTCGCAAATTGGGTGGAAGATCGTTTGGCCGAAGATGGCGAATTTTACCGAAAAATTATCTTACCGATTGGTTTTGGAAATTGAAGCCGAAGACTTACGATATTTGATTTCAACAGGACGGCGGTACGTGCCATACAGCAAACGCCACAATCGATCTTTTGCGCCCTATCTGCGGAAATCGCATAATCAGTAAAAATGGTGATGTAATTTGGCCGGCAAGAAGCTGCTTTTTGACGCTGTTGGACTATTATGGGGGAGTGGTGAAATATATATGTTACGCCAACAAACCAGAAACAATTCAAGACCTCAAGTATAAGATTCAAGCTGCTATTGCTGACATAAAGACCGAAACAATCGAAAAAGTACTCAAAAATTGGGTGGACCGAATGGGTTACTGCCAAGACAGCCGTAGTGGTCATTTGACCAAAATTGTTTTTCATAAATAAATGACTGCCGCTTTAGGTACATTTTTTTCTTAAATCTTGCTACTTTCACGTTTATTCAAACATACTTTAAATGCTTTCGCAAGTGCCGAAACTATTAAAAACTTTTCTTCTAAAATATCTTTTATTTGCAACATAATTCTCCAAATATTGCTAAGCTGCTAAACGGCTAAACAGTTGATTTGAATAATTCGCCGGAGTTAATTTGTAAACAGCAAACGTAGCGTAGTGCCTATTCGCGGTTCATTTGCCCCGGAGCTGGGTGGGTAACTTATGGGATTTCTTAAAGTACACAAAAGAAAAGTCCGCTAACGAAAGAGAATAATCGATCCAAGTTCGATTTGAATAAAGTCTTTCAGCGGAAATGCATCATCGTCCCTAATCGCATACTACTAACCGTAACTAGTCCGACTGGTGCAATCACCTCAGGTTCCACATCCTTTCAACTTAAATTTGTTTACATTTCGTAAGCGATGTCCGTATATGCCAGCGGCGCAGCATTCCGGAGGCTTCTTTGGATTCAGAGTCTGCACGCGTTCGCGGCCAGAAAATAGAAACTGCGTCTCCACGACGATTTATTTTAATAATAACGCGATTGAAGAAACTGAGGCGGATTAAGAATGCAAACAGATCGCCCACTCTGTTCTTGGTCCATCTGCGCTTGCGGAGTCCGTCAAGGGGCTTTCAGACGGAAAATTCGTCTCGGCGGTTGCTTTTTAGCCACGCTAGCCTGCTTTTGAGCTTCTTAGCTCTTCTGATGCTCGGGCGATCCCAATGACCAATGTCTTGGTCAATTCCGAAGATAAATACCTTCCTTTCCTCAAGACGTCTGAGCGAATTTCAACGATGGTGCGCCTGTCGAAATTATGATGGAAATGATCGAATCAATTTCGATTTTCATCTGTTCGCTCAGCAAATACCTTTGTGACCCCTGGGCAGTGCGGCTCGTAAATTGGTCAATTAAGCGTGCATTAGCCGAAATGGATTTGAAGACCACGAAGGCCGTCGAGGCCGTGGCTAATGGCCGTTGAAATTGAAAAACGATTTGTTTGCGAAATATTTCAATTTCTGGTAAATGGTTTGATTGAACCTATTAGTCCTCCGGGATTGGGTGGCAACTGCAGTTTTTTGCATGCTACTGTTTGAGGGCTTAATAAATGAATGCAGTTAATCAGCATTTTTTATAGTCATTCCCCAATCTTTTCTGTTTATAAACGATGATAACTGCAAAAATTGAATGAATGTTTAATCA
The DNA here is from genome assembly GCA_963969385.1 of Philonicus albiceps. Classification (NCBI taxonomy): domain Eukaryota; kingdom Metazoa; phylum Arthropoda; class Insecta; order Diptera; family Asilidae; genus Philonicus; species Philonicus albiceps. Next base: position 44,712,629 of record OZ017772.1, on the reverse strand, counting down.
GAGTTCACGAGGTGGTATCAATTCTAATTGAAATTGTTTTGCAACTCAATATATCATATGTGTATATTTGCTAACATTGAAACAATGGAGAATATTTTCGATATTTATGTTCCCTATAAGAAAAAGTCCAATAAAGTAAGGTCTGAAGAGCTAGCAAGGAATCTAGGGAAGGCCAAGCAATCAGTCCACCTCGTCCAATCCAGTGTTCAGGAATTTTTTCATTTAATTTTACCTTCACAATGTTAGCAATATGCGTTGGTGCTCATCGTGTTGGAAAAACATTAACCTTGCATTATCCGGAGATATCTTCAAGTAGTTCTGCCAGTGTATTCTTCAAAAGTCCACATAAATTTGCCTATTGTGGTAAAAGGAATGGTCTTATTTAATGATTTCCGTTCATACCAGCCCAAGCATTGACACTGAATTTATGCTGAAATAAGGTCGCCTTTATCCTCTTTTGGGTAGCGTCTGAAGGTATGAAGGTTGTAAAAGTTTGTGATATCCTTCTTAGTGATATCACACTTAGTGAATTAATCCGTCCACATAGTTCGGTCTAGAAACGTCCTGTTGTGTCTATCGAATTGCAGAAGCATAGTAAAAAACTCAAAACTTTTCTCGGAATCTCTTTCCAGAAGTCCTTGTTTTAGATGAAATGGATGCAATCTTTATCGATGAAAAACCTATCAAACTGTATATGAAGGCATTTTCTTGTGATTTGTCTTGCACTCGTTTCAGGGTATTGCCTGATGATGCTATTTGCTGTTCGACGTCGGCAGAAACCTACGATGTTCCTGATCACGCATCCGTTCTATTTGAAGTTACACTTTCGGGGTCTGTTATTATCTGGAAAGTCTGCGAAAATACCCAAATAGAATTATCACTGCATAGATTCTATATAAATTAAACTATATTTTGATCTTCAAGATGATACATATGTAGGTCCGCTTTAGAAGATTTTCCTATATAGACCCATAGCTCCTCGATGTCCCAATTTTACAATAGAATCTTAACTCTAATTTAATCCTGAAGATCCTAGCGTAGGATCTCCAGGATCATATTTTACTAAAATAAAATCTAATGCCCATTTCACACGCAAGAGAGAGTATTCCCGCTGCGAATTAGTTAATAGGTTGAATAGGGTGAAAAAAATTGCTCTAAAACAAACAGAAAATAAATAGTTTCACGACTTTTGTGATAACTCGTTGCGGCGATGGTTTCCAAAAGGTCGTAAAATCCTTTATTTTGGCTTTCGAAGCTATAAAATTATTTGTTCAGAGCCGCAGCAGCATGCCTAATATGGTCCTAAAGGGTCAGATAAAAACAGAAATTAGGAAAGAATTAGGTTGTAATGATTAAGGCTCTATTTTGATTCCTACTGAATTACAAAATGATTCAGAAGGGCTCTATTATTGCTAACACCGGCCGAGTTTTTTTCAAATTAATAATTATAAAACATTAATAATATTCATAGAATATTAATAGTTTATAAATTATCTAACTCTTTGATTGCTCTCACCTGAAGTGAAGTAACACAAGGACCTATTTGATGTAGCCAAAATGTTTCCCATCTTACTATTTTCTTTACAATAAGTCTACCCAAATAAGAAAGCCAAAGTGCCCATAAATGAACGAAGCATTTTCTTCCAGCGCCCGACTATCGATCTAATGTAAATGCTTGAGAAAAAAACGCCTGTCTGACCCTGGGACCGTAAAAACAAACAGCCGCCCGATATCGATGTAAATAACGAGGCACGTACGACACATTTGAATGGTTTGCCCGTTTTAGGACTACTGTCCACACTAGATGGTGTCTTATTTTGTCCATGGGGAGAACCCAAAACTCTCTGAAGTGGGTCAATGTCAAGAGCTCGGCCGAAACCACATCCAGTTGAGCCTGGCGAATTCGATGGCACCAAATGCAAAGATCTTCAAGCCTAGTGGGCTTTATGCAACTACACTTGGCACTGGTCCAACCTAGTCGCTGTGGCAGTCTAAAATCGCCTTACAACTTGGACTTAAAGTTTCCTAAAACCGATAAATTGCTGATTATACTACTTCTGAAGGCCTAATGGGCCCAAAGTGAATATTCTCATATTCAGTTCGAATCCTTGTGAAGAACATTTTAAAAAAATTTTAAGGGTTCGGGAAGAGTTGGAACGTTTCCCTAGAGTTCTCTCTGAAAACTTTCTGAAAGTGTTTGCTTTCCGCTGTTCTGCGGGCTATGCACTTGCTCTGCATTAAACTTTCTAAAAGCTTGGATATTTATAGCCACATAATTTTTTTTATATACTTCCAACATTTATATCTCACCAAAGCCAGTCCCGACCCGGGTATCTTTGTAATTTCAATTTGTGTGCACCCAGTATGGAGCGCAGGGGTGAAATTTTTCGTGGAAGATGAATGGGCGACGAAATTTTTTAGCAAACTTTCTAGTAACCACGAAAATGTAACAAAATAGAAAAGATACATTTTTTTTTCCTTCCTGCAGAACAAGTTTATGAGCAAATGTCATCTATTATTCAGCATTCGACCGATTCATTATTTTTTACTTATAGTATGGCATCCTTCACACATTTCTTAATACTTCAGGAATGAACGTGCAAAAATTCATTCGTCATACTTGTTAGCATGTAACTTTTGTTTGTGTATTTATTTTTTAATATATGGGTGACGGGTGAGACATATCTATATACATATATACCATATATCCTTTCACGCGGGAGGAGTGATTGGACCGTATTTTTTTGAGGACGCCATTAGCAATACGGAAACAGTTACTGGCGAACGCTACAGGGCCATAATAAACGACTTCTTACTGCCGGTATCGGAGGAGCGGTGAACTTGTGAACATGTGGTTTCAACAAGACGGTGCAACCGCACACACAGCACGAGCCACAATGGATATTGTGAAGGAAGCGTTTCCCGGTCGCATATTCTCCCGTTTTGGCGATTTGACATGGCCAGCCAGATCGCTCGATTGACCGCCCCAGACTTCTTTCTTTGGGGCTACTTGAAGTCGCGGGTTTATGCCAACAAGCCTCAGACAATCGAAACCCTTAAAGAGAATATTCGACAGGAATGCGAACAGTTATCACCGGAAATCTTGCGGAAAGTCCTGGAAAATGCGATAAAACGGGCACAAATGTGTATCAACACTGGTGGCAGCCACTTGACGGTTATCATCTTTTCCACTCAACAGAAAAAATTGTATAGGTCCAAAGATAAAGATTTCCATCACTCAAAACATTTTCTTTATTTAGTAAAAAAGTTATACAAAAACAAAATTGAATGATTAATTTTGCGCCACCTTGTATAAGCATGATAACTTTTATTCGTGATCTAAAAAAAAAAATATAAATCACCTTATAACTCTTATTCCTGATGTAAAAATATTAAAATCAGTTGAAAACTTTTACTGTTGATTAAAAAATATATAAATCACATAATAACTTTTATTCCTGATCTGACAATTAAAAGTTATTCAATAAATGTTATTAACTTCTTTAAGCTTTAAGATTATTAAGGAAATTAAAAATAGCGATTAACTTTTATATTTTTTACAATTAAAATTATAAGCTTCAATATATGTAGTTAATGCAAAGTACGTTTCTATCGAATCATATGTTTGTATTTGCTTTAAAAATCTGACCATATTTTCGAAATGATGTTTTAGTATAAAATTTGAATAATAACTTTTATAATCGGTCCCTGGATCAAATACTGTCATCAGGACTCTATTTAACAATCTAGATATAATTAGTAGGCTCTTTTCTGATGTTTGACTCCAAATAACCGGCGATATTATAATAATATAATATTATTAATATTTTGAAATATGAAGCTACTCCAGTTCATGACTTCCACGATTCCTACGATTCTTCTCCTAATAATATCCACATGTTTAGTCCAAGTTATTATAGTTAATCATCTATTATCAATTGAAAATATTTATATTTTACTACTCTTTGTATGTAGTTACCTCTCGTTAATATTATTTTAGTCTAGAATGTTAAGTATTTTACCATAATATGGTGTACCTGGTAATGTACAAACACTAAATAACTTTAAATTTATTTATTTCTTTACAAAAGAAGAAAGAAAGTTATATTTGTGTTCTATTCTATTTTGATACGTACACAAATTCCTTTAGATGTGAACCTTTTGTTTAAATCTAAAAATCTAAATTTAAACCTAGATTTCTTAACGCTTGCATATGATACGGCTGTTGAGTATTTGAAAAGAGTTTACCTACTATGGTTGTAAAAATGTATTTTTTTCCAGAAAAATAGAGATAGAAAACTGAGAGTAATTTATTAAAGCATACTGTGCAGCAAATAGTCCCAGATAAAAACAAAAATATACATATTTTGTTGATACGAAACTGAGTCTGGATCTATTGCTTACATTACCTTTCAGTTTATAATAAAATGGCTGTAGCTGTTTAAATTCATCACTAGTGATATCGATAAATGAAACCGAAGATGAAAACAGCGATAAGTTACATTCTTATTGGAACTACAAGTATTTGTTATGTTATTTAAAAAATTCTTCGTAAAGTAATATATACCTTTAATTCATTTAATTCATAATTTCTGCCGCGTTATGTCGGCGGCAGTACGATACCAATCCGTTCTGGAATTTGATATGCCGGTGACCTACTCATGGCACGGCCCTATGTAGTAGGCAAAGATCTTTATGAGGAGATGGATCCACATCTAAAGCATAATTTTTAAAAAATAAATTAGTTTCAGTAGTTTAAAATTATTTTAAAACTTAAAATAGCAAAACCTATAATTTATTAGATAATTTAAGCGCTAATCTATATCTATATATGTATATATAAAAAGCAATTGTTATTTGTCTGAATTGTATACCCTCCGAAACTACTTGACCAATTGAGCTCAAATTTTGCCAGTATATATGTATGTATGTTTCGAGTACGAGATGGTTTAGAGTTAATGAAAGGTTCGAACAATTTCCGTCAGAGGGCGCGTCAAACACAATCAATATTTTTGTTATTCACTGTAACTAAGTACGCAATTATACATTTTGGCATATGATATGATACATGATATGACTTAGGTATGATTAATGACATGACACATAAAATGATGCATGGCATAACACCTTACATGACACATGACTTGACAAATGGCAAGGCACATTACATGACTATATATATGCTATATTGGATTTTCCATATTAAATTTAAAATATTTAAAAGGAAATTTAAGATCAACGACTCCAGCAACCCCTGAGCGTTTCTTTTCATAAAGATTCCTTAACACGTTCCCTGCCAGAATTATCAACAAAGCTTTCGTGAGAGACTTACATATAAAAAGTCATTTAGTAAGAGAGAGCTTTCATTTGTGTACTGTTTTCGGTACACGTGGCAGGGAACGTGTTAAGCTATAAAAATGTTTAGCATTGTCATCAAAATGTCTTAACATTCCCGCTAACTAGTACTCTGTTCGCACAGATCGTACAAGTGTAGAGGAAAACAATGAAGAATCTGAAACCCATCGTTATTAAAATATAACGCACAACTGCTGCCACAACTACTGCATAACTTACACAACAAAGTACGTTCAAATTCTAGGTATTCAAATTCAAATTCAAAAAAAAATACATTTTGTTTCGGTGCAGTAGAGCGCTCTGGGCATTTTCTATTTTAGTATAAAAATGCTTCTTTTACAATAGTAAGATGATAAAAATATATTTCTTTAAGAGTTATTCTACCATATTCTAAATAATCTGTTATAGTATAAAGCTGGCTTTATGGTTAAAGTAGCCAATGATTTTATGAATATGTCACTCTGACCGCGGAGAAATCCCGAAAGTGCTTCTATTATTATCATCAAAATTTTCAGTCAAATTTTGATTTTTTCATATCCATCTCCAAATTACCTACAAAATTGTTGACATCCACTAACACTTTAAGCGGTAAAAATGTTGAAATGGTTTGTAAACGAGTCCACAAAATTCGTGGAAGATCCTCCTAGCACAGTGAAATTCTTCAATAATAGTTTCATAACGTGAGTACTTTAAATTTTGAAAATTAAGAAATCAGCTAATAATTATAAATTATAGATTTATGGCTGCGGGTTCTTGGCTTGTTTATTTTCTGGCACTATTTTTAATTGGGATCAGTGTCTATTTTTTTCATCTCGATCAGCAACGAAGAAAAGCTCTTTTGCAGCGAAGACGCGAAATCCGTCGGGCCAACGAGAGGTAAATTTATAACACGCTTTCTTAGCATAATTTGCGGCAGAATTCTTATGTGGTTTTTGCAATAGGCCGCCGCAAAAACGTCGCCCAGGAGTGGCTACCAGAAATCATGAAATTTTTAGAAACGTTATGGGAAAAGTGCAACAATATTTACAACCGGCCGACTATGTGCAGTATGTTCTACAATATGCAGAGAATGGAACTATTTGTGGAATACCAGCTGATAAGGATAAGTGTGTAAACAAGAAAACTATAAACTAAAGCAGATAAATTACCAGAGGGTGTGTATGATGAGGATTCTCCAGAAATTTAATCGTTAGCGTCTTATGTACGGTTGCTTTAAGAGTAGACATATCTGAATTTTATTTTAACATTTTTGCCTTCGCAGCAATAAGCAATTTTGCTGCAAATACATTTAAAGTCGCAATACAAAAAATTCCTTTTTGTTTTCGCAATCTACCTTAAATTGTAACAATTGACGAGTACGAGTGTGTGCATTTAGTTAAAAATAAGATTTTTACCTTTTATGATATTTCATATTCTATTTTTTTAATTTGGTTTTGACGATCATATACCACAAATTTACATATAAAATGTTTATGAAAAAAAGACATATAGAGTGACTTTATAAAAATTAATCTTATCAAGACGTGTTGCCTTATAAGTCTAATTTTTTTTAAGCTATTAGTAAAGTGCCTTTATCCTGTAACTTTTGACTCAATACCTACCAACCCTGAATATTTTAAATTTCAGCTTTAGATACCTAGGAGTTTAGTTGAGGATATACATTTTATAATGTCTTTATAATCTACTCAGCAAAACGTGTTTTAAATGTTTTTAGAATTCTTGAATAAAAAGTATAAAATTTTTTTCTTCTGAGAATCCGTTACAGAAAATATTTGAAAAAATTTTTTTTTTATAGATTTCGATTGTCGATTTTGTGCGCGTCATAAAGACCTTATACCCTGTCAAATTTCAAATTACGTTGTTTTCGAGAAAAGAAACAAATGGGCGGACGCACGAGCTATCCTATAAGAGTTCCTTAACCTAACCTTAAAAAGTATACAAATAATTTATACTCTAGGGATACATAATTTAGAATGAATTTTGTAGTGATTTTTGCATGGTAGACCATGCTAGGTACATTTATCTTCTTTTCCCCCGCTCGATATCATGCAAAGATCTAAGTGGACGTCTATTTGAGGGGGAAGGAGTAATTTTAGAGGTTTGCTCAGGATACCTTGGTATAGCTTTTCCTTTTCCAAGTAGCAATGTACATATTTCACAAAAAATTGTAGTTGCTAGGAATTTGTAGAAACTATTTCTGCGAACTATTTACTTGTGACAGCTAACTGGTTTGCGTAAGAAGCTCTAAGTTAAGAGAATTGTCAGCGAACCTTTTTTCAGAACAATATGCGAACCCTGAACCAAAATACTTCCCATTGAGTTGTAGGAACTACATCGTACCTATTTTAGCAACCAAATACGAACTGAGAGTTATTCGTAACCGTTAAAAGTTACAAATGTCGTCCTGTTTTGGCATCATAAACATTTCTTTAATTACCTAATATCACAAAATATGGTATTATTCATATGAATTTTTTAATTCGTATTAGTTTTTCTTCATAATTATTGGCAATTGTTGAAGTGTAGTGCATGTATATATAAAGTTCACAGGACTAAAGCGCACAATCTTATAATAGTTATCACTCATAACCATATTAGTTATCACAATGATGTACGAAACAATATATTTCCTCGAATTTGGTTGCCAAATGGTTATGAGAACATATGTCGGGTCTATTTGTGAACGATTCGAAGTATCTAAATTGTTGTAAAAAAAAGTTTTCCCAACTAATCCGAAACCACCACTTAAGATGTAGATCCAAACACCCTGGATATATAGTATGTGTATCATATATATGTTATTCCCATTATTAGCTATTGTATTTAACCAACCAAGTAACAAAATTAAAATCTAACACTCATGAGATTATCATGACCAAATATATTCATTTTTATACTAGTGTCAATAAAAATAGTAGGTATATTAGTTTGATTTTGTTTTTCGGTACCTGGATACCAAGCTATACCCACTAATCAATACTAAACTTTCAAGTAAAAGGGATACTTCAATTTAGTTAGCTTAATATTTTAGAGTAAAGGATTTATCTTACTTTACAACACACATTTATAAATCGGGCTCTGATTGAAGCTTGCTCTATTCACAAAGACACGATTATCCTGCTCTACTTAACCTCAGTGAAAAGTTCGGAGAAAATCGAAAGACGGAATTTATTAAAGTAGATAAAGAAAAAAATCATAATCCTCAAATACCTTCTCATTTCACTTTTCCACCAATTTACCCAGTCACAGGGAACCGTAGTTGAGTATGAGCACTTTTACGACAAAAGACACAGGACGTGCACGCCAGAACGCCGAGCGTTTTGTCTCTTGGTACACAAAATTTTGCAAATTTATCAGCGGAAATTTTTCCTCCATTGAGTCGCATACAAGTTCAACGCTTTAAGTCCCACAAAGCGAAGAAAGCCCCAGCTCGAGAATAGCTTCTCCACGTCCATGACGAGGGCTAAAATGGAAATCCTCGTAGGCGATTCTAGTGAACGCCGAGAACGAGATAAGCGCTTTCCTCTGAATGGTGGTCTTATCAAGCGGGTTCTGCATGGCTGAGTAGCGATGGGTTTTCGCAGGGAGATGAAAATTGCTAGCTAACGTGTGTACGGCTACAAATCAGGGCGTCACTATTAAGCATAAACACCTGGAGTGTGAATGATACGCGCTGGGACAATGGAGCAGGAAAATGAAGTTTTTGCGATATAATCAGTTCCGATGTAGGCCTACCCTAGATATCGGAACAATCGTTCTTCGTCCTTGTTGCTTGTTGGCGGATCTAACTATTTATTTGTTTAAATTGACTTATACTGCAATAACCATGGTTTTTGCTCCACGTAGTTAGGACATCATTGAAAGAAATTTGTAAAAGTAAAAGTATCATCCAATAGGTCACACATTTGTTACTTACTAATTACTCATTGATAGAAAACGAAATTAATTTCGAGATACGAATATCAAGTTGTTATATAATTAGTTCTGTTTTTTAATAATGGATCATATTTCATCACAAACAAAAAACAAAAAATATCGGGTAAGAACCATTGAAAATTGGGTAACGAAAAAAAAATATGTATAAAAAAAATATAGAAATAAAAATATTTCCGTATTTGAAAGTGTTTGAAACAAAAATTGTTTTGCAAATAATGAAAGGTCTACTAAGTTCCGAATCGCGGTATGCCAATCAACATGGTCGGCTGAATAACGTTTGCTTGGTGATCTCACTCCCTGAAATCATAATCGAAAATTTTCGGTCTCCTAGAGGAGGTGAACCCACTAAATACTTTTTAACTCCTTTAAAAGACATCGAAGGATTGATTGATCCTTTAATTCTAATGATACCCTCTGCGATCCAATTCAACAACAAACAAGTGAGAAATGCTGCGTAACATTTCCATAATTTTTTTTAAAAACAAAAAACTGAGGTGCCTTGAGGATTTTCTTTAAAAACAGAGCCGCACTCGAATCCCAAGATGCGTTCTGAAGTTATTCGGGCTAGAGTGGCTCAGCACCGTGGAATAGTTGTGTACTGAATACTCAAATGTTTCATTTCTATCGTGAAATTCGACACATGAGTTTGGTTTAAGAAATTTCGTGGAGAGATTTTTGTATTGAACTTAGAGTTTTCTGGCTTTTCTACTGGACTTTAATGTCGGATATTTGGTTTTCTTTTGAATTTCATGTTATATATAGTCACATCCTCGCTAGATAAGCCGTATCCATATAAATTTTCTCATCATGGGGCTGGTATCAAGCATGTTCCCACAAATTTTTCCCAACGTTGCTAAATTCAAAACCAACAACTATTGGAGCCATACCAACCATAAGCACATAATTGCACCACTAAGAGAACTCTGCGACAGAAAAATAACAGATTGTGACCACTATCATGTTAGAAGTCACGTTTCTTGCGACTACCGGAATAAGCTCGATTGAGATCTTAGGTTTTAGTCAGTCAGTCAGTTAGTGGTGAACCTTTGCTTTGAAATAAACTACTTGTTAATTCTTCTTTCATATATATATTTCGTATTTATAATAAGTTGGCACCTAAATCTTAAGGAAAGAAGATAATCGTGATAAAATCAGTAATAAAAACAAAAAAGAGAAGTTGTATAAAAAACACTTTAACATCGAAATAAACAAGAAATCGTGTAATGATTGCAATTATTGAACTTCTTACAGTGATAGTAATGATGCTACACTACTCACATGTCCGCGCAATTATCGCATCTTCGGGGGGTACGAAAATATAAAGAGTAGCTCTCGTACATTAACGTAGGTCTATTTACAATAATCATGTGTATGTACTAAATATGCACTTAACGCTGAACAATAAATTCTTACCAGGTTTACTGTATACTTATCGTTAAATAACGCTAGCGTACAAATAAAATATCAAAATGAGCCGTAAGAATTTTGTAATTTTCTCGCGAACTCGAAAATAGAATTTCTCTTAAAACTTGAACGATTTTTTGTTTTTCTTCTAAAGATTTCAATAAAATGCCGACATGATAACCACGCCAATCTCCACGACCTACATATCCGATAGAGTCTGCCCCCAACTTGTACAATTTTGCCTTTAAGCACATTCCAATTCTAAAGGGAGCAGCTCAAATTTATTACGCGGGGAGGTGGAGCTATCACGCCCAATTGGCCACATTAAAATTCAATAACTAAAATTCACACCGTCTTGTGACAGTGTGCTAGTATAATGAGCAATAAATAAAAGTAAAATTAGGCGGCGCTGGTGTTGATATGACCTCCGCTAAAATAAAACTCGAAAATAAATCAAAAACACTTTAAAACCACGCGAATCGGTAGAAATAACCTTTTTCACCATCACTAATATTGCAAAACGGTTTCCTCCCGTGGAAACGGAATAGACGTCCACTGCGTAACAATCATGCCAAGAATTGAACTATTTCGCTTATCTTAACTTAGTCACTTACTCGTAGTAAACTGAAAATTGCCTTTAACTTTTTCTATTAACTTTGTTACAATTAATTTTATATATTTTTTGTGTTTTTGCTTTGGGATGTACTGCCCCACGCCGACGACCATAAGGGCCCCATATGCCTTGGAAAATGTGAAAAACTATAAAAATATTATTATTGCTGCTGCTGTTGTTGGTGCTGGTTTTGTTGCTGTTGTGATTGATCCCCTGAATATCCTGTAGATGTCTCAATAGGCGTAGCTGGCCCCGCCGATTGAGGAGTGAAACCTGGTTGACCCATACACTTCTGCCGAACCTCTCTAATTTTAAGTTGAAGATCTTGCCTTCGGGGAAAGATATCTCTGTGTGCAGCCTGAAAACTGATGGTAGCTTGAGAGGACGGAAACATCCCGTGCTCCTGAAAAAGTTGCATAACTAGCTGACGTCGCTGTTCAAGTATCTTTCTGTGACCCTTTTCGTTGGCTTCTTGCCTCCCGCTTTGTAGAGGTGTTTGAGGTGTTCTGGGCGACCTTCCTGTGTTATCTGATTCCATTTCTGATGCTCTAAGCTGATCTATATTGAAATCGGGGCCGAAAAATCTTTGAGGAAGGGATGGTGTAGAAGTAGGTACCGCGCTATCTTCAGACTGATCTTCTTCGCTATCTACGCATCCTCTGTATGGAATTTTTCTTCCGGTAGTTTGTTCCATAAATACGAGGTGAAGATGGCACGGATATAGCGCTAGGCGACTGACAGTCTTCCGGTTTGAACTGTGGCAGTGCCTGGTATTTTTTTTCAAAATCTACTTGCTTCAGTACATTATCCATGTCGTCGCCCTTGCTTTTCTTAAAGAACGATTTCTTAGCCGACGGCGACATCTGATTCTGTTGGTTATCATCCGATGCTGTCGAAGTCGGGGTTGGTAAAGCAGCTGGTAATGATGACGCTGTTGTTGTTATTGTTGTTACCGTAGATTGGTCTTCAACTGAAGAACAATATATATTAGCATCGCTCTTTGCCATTAAATTTTGCCTTCGTTGCAGTGGCGCTCGACCCAGTTGCGCAGGTGTGGGTGCTAGGACAAATTTTTTTCCGTCAATATCCTCACCGTCAGTATCGGACTGCTGTTTTTCATCGCCAACATTTTCAGATTGACCATTACTATTACCTCCGCCAGCGTTACTTTTTTTTTAAGATCCTTGTAATTTTTAAATTTCAATAAAACAAATTTTATTTTATTTGCTCGCGTTTGAAATAATTTACTATATTTATTTTCTCAATTAGGACGTTTTCATATACCAATGATAAGTACTATGTTGACATGCTGCTAATTCTTTGGCAAAGCGGACTACAGCGCAGGTGAAGCGCAATGCCTTTCGAGGGATGGTTCTCCGAGGGCCTGTTCCCTCAAAGAATGCACTTCCCGTCATTTTACTGAAACCAGTTCTTGTGAACCTTGCACCACTGATTGGGAGCGCCAAGTCATTGGGATTGAGCTGCACTTTCATTGTAGTCAGCTTTGCCATAAATTAGCAGGATCTCAGTCAACTGCTGATTACTCAAATAAGTGACTTGAATAATTGAGACAGCTCAGTAAAAGTTTCAGGGTAAATTGCCAATTGCCAAGTTTTTTTTTGAAGGAGAATTTTATTTTTTAAAATAGTCCTCAAAGAGGTTGAAAGTGTTAATTTTTTGATATTAAATAAAATAATCATAACTCGTAAACTACAAAATATCTCGGAACATACATGAGCTGGTTCGGATGCTCTACTTCTGGTCTTTCGCTTGACACCTTTTTGTAAGTGGGAACCTCGACAGTTTGGTTGATAGTGCGATTCGTTGGCTGCACTAAAAGTTGTGAGTACGATTCCCATCCAGAACCCCTTGTGAAAGGGATACCACAATCAATTAAATATTGTGTCAACTTTGAAATGATGCAATCAGTAGGCTTTATGTGGATTCTAGGGAAAGTAGCCCCTTTTCAATTCGTATTCAGTGTTAGGTTGTTTTTTAGTTAAATAAGTATTAATAATGATGAACAATTATTAGATACATCCTTTTTAAATGCAATGTCCTATAAGTACAATAATAAACGGTACAATCAATTTAAATACAGTAGTATGAAAGTTTATCGAAAGATTCCACATGGAGTTCAGAGAAGCTAGATGGAACCAGTATAGAAGCTTTTTGTATGCTTCCTCCTGCGGGCATGCAACGTTAAAAAGAAAACAAGTGTCCAACGAAAGGTTTCGCATACATACCTCTCGAACAGTAGCTTCCGCTTACATCTAGAAGTGCTTCATTTCCGCCATATTTTGTGGTACAGGCATCCTTTGAATAGTACGTTATTTGAACTACATGAAAATAGCGAAGAAGCACGGCTAAAAATTACGACAGCCCTCAAATAACACGTGACATAGCATCGCATAATATGGACCTAATTAACCATACTATTGGAGGGATGTGTGTATCGTGTAAAATTATTATCCTGCAGATTGTAGCAATTATTTATAGAAGGAAATGTACATGGGCTTGGTGGTCGCTGTTTTATTCCTTATATAAACAGAAGTTTGCCACTCCAAATATTTTTATAATCCATACGTAATTCTAATCATTACTTTATTGCTTTTGATATCAGCAGGAGTGTAATTTGCTTGTCATGTGTCTCTAATCAACCAATTACTAGAGGAGCAATTAATGTTTCTAATTACAACACCTTGTTATGATCAGTCCCCGGCAGCGATGGTGTCTTCCCTAGTGCTCCACAATATAAAATTTGGCAACTTTCCAATGGTGCCGGGTCCCAGACGGAGTCACGTTGACTGAGGCAGGGTGAAAGAAGTGCCACCCACCCCAGGCGGTCTCCACGAAGTTATACATATTTGGGGCGGAATTGGGTCACGAAAGCGGTTGTTTTGGCACCCGCTACACTGCCGAAGACAAAACAGACCAGTGAACAGCCACTGTACCGATCCGGATGAAGGAAGGCCCTGCGACATCGGCGTGGACAGCGCCCCACCCCTCACGTGCTGTATCCCTGAAAATTGAAAGAAAACTTTGCACAGGATATAGGCGATTTTTCAAGATAAAAAGCTCTCGTCGCTCGTAGCCGTTCTGCAGCCTCTGTAGGAAATTGCTCACACAAGCATTGGGCCTTGCCCTGGTTAAGGGGTTGGGCTGCTCCCTTCAGGCTATTGAATTTGCTAACGTATGACGTCATTCGAATTCTTCAAAGTTCAACTGCTGTGCGGAAGGGGGTGGAAATAAAAAAAATTAATAAGATCCTGTTGAACTTTAAACCCGACCGGATTGGATCATCCCTGCAAGGCAATCAGGAGCACACAGTTATGAGGACATTTTTGATTTCAGGACTGAGGCCAGCCTGATACAATTTCGCTTATGAGGGCCCTCATTACTCCATCTGCACCTCATTCGGGTGATGGAGTTGCTCCATGAGACAATACCCGGATAATAATGATGTTTATGAGATGACCATCAAAGTAAATATCATAAATAAAATGCACGCGCTACGCTTCGCAGTGTGCGGACACTTTTGCTCAAATTCTGGCACAGTACCAACATTTGGAGGATGCGGTAGTAGGGGATATTACTTTCTTCTATTCAGCGTAATACGTACTTTTATTCCATGGTTTGGCTACACAGATGTTGTTAGTAGTTAATCTGATGATTTAATGAATATATTTCATTTCAAATTCAATGAGTGTATGTACGTTCAAATATTCAATTTTTTAGAGTGCAAAAAGCCAATTTATAAGATTTACATTTTAAATTATCCTTATGATATTTTAAATTAAAACTATAAATTTATTTTACTGTTTGCATTATATAGTTGTATTTAATAAGCATACGAGGTGTGCAAAAAGCAACGGGTATTTTATAATTTCGCGGGCTTTGATTTTAGATTAGATTTTTTCGTTGTTGCGTTGGTAAACATGTTTAAAAGGTATTTGTAAATTATTAACTGAACCGGATGTCTAGCCTGCTGTCAGCTGTCAAAGAGGCTGTATGTACTTTGGTATGAACGGCGATAATTTATTTGTTTACAAAATAGATCAAAAATTTGCCTGCTCGCACTTCATTGCTTGCTGTAGAGCCTTCCTGGCCGAGCACTGGCCATCAACCAAACCTCCAAGATATCACAGGAATCTCTCGAGAAGAGAGGGCACCAAGATCTTCAGGATTAGAACCGGCCATACCCTCTACACCAAAGGTCACATTTACCTCAGAATTCCTCAACGTGGTTGTGTTCACTGCCAGTGCCCCCTAACTATGAAACATCTCCTCACCTGCGACGAGGCTAGATCCAACTTCGGCTCGGCACTACCACCCTTGGACACCCTGCTGGACCCGCCAACCCAGAAGCTCTACTCAGCCTGATAAACACCATGGGGATCTCGACATTAATATAGCTTAACCTTAATCTCCTACTATTAACTAGCTATAAGTAGGTTTAATCAATTTCTAAGTTAGAATAGTTAAATATTTACCTAAGTAGACCAGTTCCTCTCCAAATTAGACTAGCTTAATCTTCTATTAGAATTTAAGTATATATTTAAGTATATATTTTAATTTTATATCTATACTTAACTTAGAATTTATAGAATTAATAATATTAATTTAAGCGCCATCTGGGCTTCGACCCCGAGCTGCGTTATAGATATAGGTTTTAGGTTAAGCCTGTAGCCTATTTAATAAATAATAATAATAATAATTCATTGCTTGTTGGTAAATTTCTGACCAAAAACAACACTGTAATGGTGTACCAGCCTCCATATTCGCCAGACATGGTTCTGTCTGTCTTTTCTCTTTCCCAAAATAAAGAGAGCCTTAAAGGGAAGTCGTTTCGGAGCCTAGATGAGATTAAAAGTGTATCGCTGAAAGAAACGCTATCCCAAAGATACTTGATCCTGTGTGTTCGAAGTGTTTCGGGCAGTAGAAGTGGGGACTATTTTGAAAGGAATAACATTGTTGAGAATTCTTTAATCCGAAAATTCTCGTTGTTTTTTGAACGCACCTTATACAGTACAATATGTCTGTTTTCAGATATATGAAGCTATAATTTTCTATGTATTTTTAAAATATCAGATATAAAATCATAGATTGATATACGCCACTTTACATTGAGATGGGCCGAAGGTCTATTATTATTATTTTGTTAAGCGTTCGATACTCTTTACTGTAACGATCCAAAATAGAATAATGTCAATTTAAAATTTCCATAGATTTTGTGATTTCAAAAAAAATTTATGCTAGAAAAATTTGTGTTTAACTTACATTTTTCAATTAAAATTAATCTCATAAATATGGAGTTTTATTTGAAAATTAAAATTGATTCCAAAATCATTTAGACCTTCCTTTGTTTCTTCATTTCCTTTCATTATTTTATAGTATTTTTGTAGTCGATTTGTAGATTTTGTGTTTGGCTCTAATTAAATTACCTACTTCTATTTATTTGGTATAAATGTCCATTTATTAATAAAACTGTAAAATAATACTACAATCACTGTTGAACTATGAAAAATCTATAAGTTTGTTTATATTGCAAGTTAGTTGATTCGCATACGTATTTTGCCAAATTTACAATGACTTTTCTCTCAATTAACAAAGGCCTGTTTAGTTTTAAAAATTGATATATGTATTTTTAGGGAGTTTAATATAAATTTGAACATTTTCTATGACATCACATTTTTTAGAAAATGTAAAACGAGAATAAACTCTTACGTGATATTCAATTGAATTAAATATTTTCATAAACAAATAAAACAACAAAATAAGTAGCGCATGAAATGAAATGTAGTCGACCTTCATGAAATATGTGCCTCCTAAAATACTAAGAGTAGGTGTTGCACGATAATCATTTTAGAGCTACACTGAAAGAAATTTTATCAGATACTATAATACAATAAAACTAAATTTGGAGTCGACATCGTCGATCTAATGGTGCAAAAATATACCGTGAAAACTGCATCAAATCGATGGCTTCTTCAAGTGTTTGGTAACATTTTGGATTTGGCAGCGTTAAATTGTTGTATACTGTACAAAGAATGTACCGAATCAAATATATCTAGAAAAGATTTCATTTTTCAATTATCCGAAGAATTTGCCGGTAAGAAAGAAAATGAAATTGAAGAAAATATTGATCTTCAAGAGCCTCATACATCAGCAAACCATGAAACGTGTCAAGTCAGATTCTTCAAAAGAAATAGAAGTAAATACACTTGTAGAAATTGCAAGATTGTTTGTGGAAAATATACACATAATATTGAATATGTATGTAAAAAGTGCGCACAATAAATATTTCTATTTATCAGTTTTTACGTTTATTTTTTATAAAAACATTTGAAAAGAAATGAATTTAAAATATTTTATTCTTCACCAAAGGACAAGGTACGGACAACCGTACCATTTACCATTTTGATATCAATACGACAATATGACAATATTCCTTTCCTTTGCAATAAATAAATTATTTATTTTACAAAATGCGTCAAATTGACGCGTGCCGTAGAGATAGATATATAAGAAATCTCAGTAAACCTAGTGTTAAGAAAATTTAAACCTCCCTCAAAACTGTTTCGATGATCTTAAATTTCAAAATGGGAATTAATTTTGGCGTTAGAGTATCAAATAACGAATTTTAGATTATAGATTCTATGTATTCCTAACAGATTTAAAATTTCCACCCAGGCTAATCAAAGTATGCTGAGTTGGTCAGCAATGGTTCTTGAAAGATGTTCCGTGGACCTCTGAGGTTCCGTGAAAGGATCATAGAGATTCCGAAAGTTAGGGCGCATTGTCACAAAAAACAAGCAGTCGACGCCTGCGCTTTTATTGGTACCGACCCCCGCACCTACAAACATATCAATGTTAATTGTACCGGAATATGAAAATTTGATTTGATTGATTGATGATTTTTGGATTGGACTTTTCGACAGTTCCCACATCTATATACATTGTATTTATATATGTACACTTCATGTAAGGGAGCCGTACAACTAAGCCAGGGAGTTCTCAAATTTAAAAGAAATGGAGAGGACCTATCGCTTTAAGATCTTTTCTTTTGGAATTCAACTATTCAGGAAAAACTGCAGCATGAGTTATTGTTCAGGGAAAACATTTGTATTTTAATATTTTTACCATTCTTTCTATGTAATTATAAGCCTAAACCTAATCAAGCAGGGTTATTACAATATTTGATTTTTTTTAGATATTAAAAAATAAGATAAGTTGATCCATTTGAGACTAAAAAAATCTTCGTTAAATTTGTTTTACAAGTTACTGTTTAAAACAGTGTATCATATTTAGATAGATAAATAATTTATATTGAGCCACTTTAAAAGATTCCGCAATTCAAAATTTATGTATTTATTATTTTTAAATATGAATAGGGTTAATGCACCAATTTACAATCAATGTTTAAATAAATTTAAATTTAATTTTAAATTTTTGTAATACAAGATGTGCATTTATCTGCTAATATAAATCAAAAACTTAAAATATTTATGTTGTTTCCAATAAAATTACTATAGCAGTTCCTACGAAAACACCAATTCACGTACAGAGGAAAAATAATTTATAAAATCCACATTTTACAAAGAGCTCATAAAGAAATTAGTTTAGAAAAATTTATTTTTAATTAATTTGGTTAATTCAGATTTAAAATACCATTGAAAGGAAAATGATTGTTATAAAATTCTGAAAACATAACATTTTCATCATAAAACTGTATTTTTATTTATTTCTGTATATCATTCAATTTATTATTAATAGTGTACAATCAGCAGTGCATTTAAGGAATGGGTAGAGTGGTTAGAATTCCAGTTCTTTACAATCTGTGATTTATATTTAAAAAATCTAAAAATTATAGTTTATTTGTTTATGATTTATCAGAGAGAAGAATTGGATTTAACAATGAAGAAAAAGAAAAGACCTTTACTAAATAAAACTATTTTTGTTGTTTGTTTATAAATAAAACAACTCCTTTAGCTAAGTTAAAATCGAGAAGGCAATTCAAAATGGAAATATATCCTTATAATCTCAACAAATAGGGATCCACTATTTTATAGGTGAATCCGCCTTCGAAATTTAGAATTTTTAAAATTACAAATCAAATGACTAGTAATTCATGATCTTTGGGGAAGGACAGTCAATCTCACCGGTAAGTAGTTGATGAATGAAGGTAATATCAGTAAGGTCCCGCCGCTTCCACAGGGGCTGCAAGTTGATCAATAAGAGGCGGTTTTCGTAGGGGGGAAGGTTTTGATGGTCAGACCAGGGAAGGTCACGTAAAGCGAAGCGAAGAAACCTACGATGGACAGCCTCAATCCTATTGATTCAATTGGATTGAAATGGTGACCACACTTGGCAAGCATATTCAAAGAGAGGCCTGATGAAGGTAACAAAGAGGGATTTGGCTACGGAACTCCTTGGACCAACGCTTCACAAAGTCAAGCACGGAATTGGCTCTAGCAATTACGCTGTCAATATGTTCACGAAAGTTAAGTTCACTGTCACAAATGACGCCTAGATCGCGAAGAGAGGATACGAAGGGGATAGGTTCATCAGATAGCCGATAAACTCTGGGGGAAGAAGAGGAGCGTCTACGGGAGTAATTGATGGATTGGCATTTAGAGACATTAAGCTCAAGAGAATTTTGATTGCACCAAATTTTAAAATTATCGAGGTCATCCTGAAGCAGTCGGGAGTCAGAGGTAGAGGATATCCGTTTGGAGATTTTCATATCGTCGGCGTATATAGAAATGTCCTAGTGCTGAATAACACATTCCACATCATTGATGGCCAGAATGAAAAGCAACGGCTCTAAGTGGCTACCCTGGCGGATCCCCGAGTTGGCCACAAAAGAGAAGGAGGAAGAGGAACAGAAAAGGACCCTGTACTGGCGTTGAGATAAGATAAGAGATTAAGATAAGACTTCATCCAGGAAATAAAGAGCTGATTGAAGCCAAGGGAGTGTAGTTTGAAGAGAATAATTGTGCATAGCTTCTTTCTTTACCAAGATAAATTTTATTTAGAATAGTTCTATATTATATCTGTAATTTTAATAACTTCATAACTGACTCTTAAAGTAAAGTATTTTATAAAATTGAACAATCTTTAAATAAATAAACCGAAGCACTACAGCACTATGTTTTGCTATGTTTCTTTGTCTAAAATGTATTAACTTGGACTAATTAAAAATAGGCCTTTAAATGTATGAGATTTAGATCAGGACAAAAAGTCAGCAGTCTTTTGCCTTCGTATCTATACTCTTAAGCTGTTAAGCTGTTGAAATTAAATTTGGGATAATTATAGAAATTGATTTCCCCTACATATACTTTTTTCTTGTTAATACCGTGGAGTGGTGGGCTAGAGTTATAGGGTATATGTATAAAACTATAAAAGTAAGTCTGACTTTTACCATAGTTTTTGAAAAATTAGGTAAATTAAATTAAGTGCAGAATTTTGGATGTGATTTCGTCGACCAGTTTCTCATTTTTAGAAGATTAAACTTTTATCTTATTAAGGGTCAAATGTTCAATATTGCGGAAAGTAAAGTTCCATAAAATTATTTTTTTGGAAGCTAGCTATACAAGGCAACAGTATACCTTTACTAAATTAGAGCTTTCAGTTAAAACGTTTTAGTCTGGCAATACTTTACTTTTCACCTGAAACTTTTCACCGAAAGCAAATAGAAAGTTGTCACATATTCTCTACAGAAAGCAAAATAAGACGAAAACGCCACTTAATTTGCTTCTATAGTAAGTTCGATAAACCTTCGTTGAAAAACATCGAGTTGGGAGCAGGCGCAATGTCGCGCTGATAGAAAAGCTTTAGCTCCCAGACTACGGAACCGAGACCCTATAGCACGGTTCAGTTCAGTCGATGCCGAGAATTAAAGCGAGTGTCCCCAAAGGGTAGCATATTTAAGGTGAGGAGGAAACTAGCAAAATTTTAAAGCTAATCCTCAAGAAAAAAAAATATTAAATTGCAAATGGTAATTGAGATTGATACCCATTACGCGAACTAAAGCACCGTCGACTAGATGCTGATGCATAGCGACAAGAATCTGTGCAGTTCATAAAAGATAATTCTTGAGGAAAAGCAGCTAAGAGGTGTGAATGTGAATTTTCCTCGGACTCTCGGACTTGTCTTTGTTTTTCCTGTCGATCTTGGAATTTCCATTTTTCCCCTTCGCGAAAATCTTCCTTTATCAGGTAAACTTATCTCTGGCTCTCCCTAATTTCGGTTCTCGGTATTTGGAATCACAGTTCAAGCCCATCGCATTGTTGTTTACCTCTGGATTTTCACTAATGCTAAAGTAAAGTAGACGGGTGTGCGGCTAACTTGTTAAATCTAATTCCATAAAATTCGCTAGTTCTGTGTTCGCGTATTGGCATTTTGTTGTCGTGCTGGTTTTTGGGGTGACAGAAAGATTGCTCCAGTATAGTGAAAAATTCGGGAAATCTTCCTTTTTACGCATTTACTAAATGCTTCCCTACCACATACTCTGAGATTAGAACGGAGCTACTGGTGAAACAGTGTCCACTTGCGTGTGTCTGGAGCAGTGCTGTGATTTGAGGAGCTTGAGAAGCAACAGATTTAAGAATTTTCGAAAACTTATTAAGTTACTTTAGCACAGAGATATAATATTTTACGTAACCTGACCTGGACCTGCCGAACAGGAATACGGAGGCACCTGTGTGGTGGTCACGTATAGTTGCCTCAGTCATTTCCAGGCAACAAGAAGACCTGTGGCTCCCCGGTGCAGCGTAAGTAGCCCAAAAATTACTTTATGTTTATATATTTTGTTTTAATCCTGGAATGTATGCTATTCCAGTAGAATGTAGTCGCAAGGAATTCAGCCCCACACACATGCACTAGGGTAAAAGACTAGCCATCTGTCCTTATTGCTTGCGTCCCAAAAAAGCTTAAAAGGTCGAAGAAAAGCCCGTAAGCTTACGAAACCTCAAAGCTCACAGTGCCGTAATTTCCTATTCCTTCGACATACGAAAGTCCGCCTAATGCGCATAGTTCCAATGATGCTGGGAATATTGATTTCGCTTTGATCTTTTTTCGCAACATTCTTGGGCCAACGGTTGTTTTTCTCATCGCTTCCATCATTCTTTGTATGTAAATCTTGACGAGGAGCCTAATTATTATAGACCCTTTTTGTTATTGTAACAGTTTAGAACTGAATCGCCTGGAAAAATGTACCCCAAATTCGGTAAATCCTCTGTGACTATTTGGGGCCATTGTAACCCCACTACCCTTTAGAATTTATGTATATGGGGTCCTCTGCGGCAATAGACAAATTCGCAACACAGTGACATTGTTTAAAGACAGAGCTCTCATACTTTTAAGGACGATGTTGTCGTTCTCAAAACGAAAGCTGTTTTGACTATTTTCTCCACTCCGGTTCTATTTTTAGTTACCGGAGTGGAGGCGTTTCTCGTATAGTTTTATGGTCTTTTACTTCTCCCCACTGCTGCACATATCCCTCCTTTTCCGGTGCACCTTAGTCCCGACATTAAGCTTAAGAATCATCTTAAATTATTCTGCGTTGAAGCGCTCACCGTGTGTGCTTAACCTTCACCAATAAAGTATCTCTCTATTGACTTTGAAAAAAAAAAGAAGAAAAACATACAGATGCAGGACTTCTCCCAGCACGTTGCGAATAATAACCCTTCTGACGCGTTCTTCGGCTGCTCGGACGAGCTATTATATAATTTTTACATGGCATTAGCTGCTATTAGTTCCACCTCATGTAATGTAGTTTATATGTGTGTCTATTTTATGGACCGAAGACTATACTAGACTGCTATATATATACTATACTATATCTACTTTTAAACTGTATATATACATAAATATTTATATATACATTTTTATTTGAAAGGACCTACTCCTACTAAGGATTAACGGATTTCAGTCGTATCAAAGAATAAAAGGTTTCCTCTTTTGGCGAGCATTAGGATTTTGTAAAACAAAACAAAAAAAAACCAATAAAAGAAACCGGAACAAAATATAATATTTTTCAACACTAATGAAATAGATTTGTTTTTTCCGAGTATGGCAATTATTGATTTTCCTCTTAGCTTCCTCACACAGCTCACCTATTAGATAAATTTGTAGGAAGTAAGGTTTTAAAATTATCCCTTATAGTGTTTCATACAAAACTGGCAAAATTCGAACAATTATAGAATCAGTTCGTATTTTGGAAAAACTAGTTGTATAAAGAGCTAACATTTGGCATCGGAGACAGATTTAAAAGCGTCAGGACCTGGGGCAGTGAAGGTAGTAGAGGCCTTCTAAATTGAAGAATTTTTAGCAATAGGACTTCTTTGCGATTTCTTAATGAACAATTCCGTACAGTTAGCGAATTTATATTTAAATCATTTTTTCGAGGTAAAATCATTAATGATTTTTCTGTAGTCAATTTCCCGAAATAAATTACTCTCTATGCTAAAAATTACGTTCATACCTCATTTTCGTTCGCATTGCATTTTTTAATCAATTTCAGTTTATAATAGAAAAAGAGCGTTCTCCACTGCGCGCTGAAATTGCTATTATAATAGCTATAGAATTTGTATAAGACTACACACTGCATCAACTATTCTCAAGACTCAAAATAAAACAAGAAATCAAATTGATCCCAGACGTGGGTGATGATAATTTTTATATACTACGCACATATACGTGCGTATTTTCATTTCGACACCTTTATTTATAAAGAATACTATCATAAATTATAAATTCAGTTTTAATATTGTAAAACATAACTAAAAAAATTAAAATAAGTGAATTTCTTGCTGAAATGCATTTCGAAACGTGATTAATTAATATTTATGTATTGATCATCGAAAGTTATTCTTAGGCTTATTAACGATCATCTAACGAGTTTTGAATTCCCATTTCTAGTTTAAGATATATTTCGAGAAAAATTCGCAAAAGTAGCCCTAATTTCGGCATTACTTATATTCACTTTAAATAAATTTAAAAAATTAATTGAAATGGGAAATAATTTAAACTTGTTTAATACATGCATATATAATAAACATCTTTAACTACAACTTTTCTTTATTTAGAAAATTAAGTTTAATCTCCAAATCTTCCTTAATTAAATTAATTAAATAATTAAAATTAATTAATTTATCGGTTTATTTATTTTATGACAAAAGTCACGAACTTTTACTTATAAGTGCAATAATATTAGGGAGAGTGCAAGTTTTGCTTCATTAAACCACACAAAAATCCTTTTCGGTAGTGATAATCCTCAGTTTATTGTAAAGCGATTTTTTAACAAAATAATTTTACATGCTTTAGGAATAACGCCATTACTGCTGTGTTTTATTCCACGAATTATGGAGCTGACGCATTTGATCTAGCTGGGATATCATTAGGCTTTATCTTGACTAATAAACTCGATAATAGCATTCGTACAATAAAAAAACAAGCTATATCTTTGAAAAAAGATTAACTTATATTTCACTCGTTTCTAGTGTTAAAAATTGTACAGTTTACACAGATATCAAAGTATCCAGTGTATTTCTGTAACACACCTTTTGTTACTGGTGGTGTTCGACAGACATATTATTGAAATCCTGGAAATTTGAAAGAAAACAAAATGGGAGGATATTTCGTTTTATGTCGATTAGCTTTGCGTATTCGTGGATAATTGAATCAAACGCATCAATTATAATATAATATAAAGTAATAAAACTTTGTATGAGATCTACTATAAGAGTCTGTTGAAGTTGGTCTTGGGTCAGCGGCTTGCTCTTAGCCATTTTTCACAGCCAATGATCCCAGACTAAATTCTTTATAGTCTATCGAGCCATTTTTTTGATGGTTTATTTCTAAAAGTTTTAATATTATACATATATTATAGAAAAGTGAAATTTATGATGAAAAATTGTTTTTTTTTTTCAAAATGTTTCAATACTTTTAATGACAACACTACTTTAGAAGAACCTTTTTGAAATATTTGAATTCATCGATTTATAGATACTCTAAAAATTGTGTTGACCATGAGGTGGGAAGCCTTAACCTTACTTGTAATACATAATTTATTGCACAAATATTAATTAGATATATTTTAATTAATTGAAAAATTAATTAATAAGGTGATTTTATTTTATTTTCAACAATATGTACTGGAAAAAAATTCAAACAACGTGAAAATTCGTTCCGATTGGAAATTGGTAGATTAGACAAAATAGTTTTTCATAGAAGTAATTATTTACGATTAAAAAATATAATAATATGTCTTGAGACACTTGAAGGTAGTTAAGACTTAAGGATTAAAAAATCTGTATAGAGTTTCGGTGAGAAGAGGAAGATATTTACTGATAATCCTGAATGGTGTGAAATATTCTCGAATTTTTAGCGACACATCAAGCTTAACTTTTAAAAAAAAAAATGATTTTTAATTTTTCTTTTCATAATTACCAAAATAATGCCTGAAACTTGCGATACATAATATACTTTAATTAAGTGTTACTGGTAAAATGCATCATTAAATCTTTTTACTTAGATACTAGTGGATAATTCAATCCATGAAGTTATCCACTTATTGTTAGTTGAGCTGAAACTGTTCAATTATATGCATACTATACGAAATTATATCTTCTATTAGGCTCCCCTTTTTACCGCAGGTGTTGTGTCTTTGATGTCCTAAACTATCCGGATAGAGATTGGTGGTAAACAACCTAAAATCGTGAGTGGCGACATTGAGCTATTATCGACCTGTATTACTTTTAATTACAGCTGAAGGAATGCCAATTAGCGACGGGTTCCGTTAGATATAAATAATTGGCCAAGATAAGTAAACACTGCGACTGTCCTTCGTTCAGGACGACCAAAGGTGACATCGTCAAGGTGTCTATCATTCGATCACCGAGTCAGACGGTGAATTAGCCACTTTGGTCCTAGCGCAACGCTGTTGATATATCGCGCCAATTAGGGGAAATGAATAATTTGGCAAACGATTCGAGTGAAAAGAACCCATAAATATGATGGAAACTGCTACTTTTTGCGGCGATATTCACCCGCTAATTAAGAAGCAAAGCGAAGTAGTTTGAATTTAATAAGATTACACCGGATATTGGAAATTTTCACCCACATTTAATCCTACGGTAATAGAACGGCACACGTTTTCAGCCCGACTCCTCAGTTCTCGTAGAGGTATATGTTTTGGTTGCGCTAATTAATCCCTCATTCTCATATATAATCCATTTTTTTTGTGCTTTTTAAGCATTTATTTGATTTTGTTTATACTTGACAAGGAGTAAAATTCAAAGAGATAATATTAAGCAACATAAATACATACATATGTTTAAAACTTTGAACTTTCTGGGCATGCCGGTTATCGGATTAGTGAATAAATATAGAATTTTTTAATCTTTAGCATAGTATAACGAGTGGTTCGGCGTTTGTTTAAATTTCCGAGAATTAAATATAACGCAAATATGTGATAAGAAGTTTTGACCAACATAAGACGGACTATAAATTGCCTCGGGGTTCTTTTCAGTTGAACATTTTGAGCGCAAAGTGCAGGAATTGGTGTTGTGTTGTTGGTAGTGAAGGAAGTATAATCGATTTTTATAAGAGAATTTTCTGGTTTTACAAAATTCTATTCTTTTTGAGAGAAGGTATGTTTATTTGTAATGCAAAGTAATTTGATATAAGAGCCGCTTTTTCTATGTTGGAGGAAATAAAGAAAGTTTTGATAATTCACTATAAAAGTATTAAAGTAGATTTCAGTAGTTACAGTGAAAAGTTATAGGAACATGTCTTCCCTTAAAAATATCCATGCGGGCTTTTATTATATATTTTAAATTCATCATAGACTCTAATAAATTTTGGCTTTAAAGATCTTTTTCCTCCTCCTTTTGTATAATAACTCTTCAGTCAGTTAAATTATTAAATATAGAGGGTATCCTAAAAACAGATGTCACACAGAAGTCGAAAAGTAAAGCAAGTCTAAGGGTTATCGAATAATCCCCGTATATGGCTTGCGTTTTTTTATATTTTCCATTATTATATCTTTAAAAAATTCATATATTTCAACGATTTTAGTTTCCGTTTTGTTTTTGAATTTAATACTTTTTTGAACCTATTTTAGGTATGATGCCATAATAATAAAATTGTCAAGCTAATAAGCCAATGAAATGAGAAAGTTTTTAAAACAGCTTTGAAATAGTTATTCGATTTCTTTTTTAAATAATTTGCAAAATTTTGGAATTAAAAACAATTTTTGGCGCAATGATAGAGTAACGAAGAGTAATAGGGACTACGCGGAAAATATGAACCTCATAGTTATTTTCGATTGCATGCATGCATTTAACTTATTTAAGTGGCATTCAGTACGAAATAATTGATTAATTATATATGATATATAAGTATTATTTATAAATTATTAGCAAAAATTAGGGTGTTATGAATGCGTTCACCTATGAAGTTATTATGAATAAGTGTTTTACTAGGTTATAGTATGGACCTCCATTTTTTTTCTTTTTCGTTTGAGTACTTTTCATTTTCTTTAATTTATTTCATATTTTAAAATTGGATTTATTTGTAAGTTAATCAGAATGAAATTTTCGTTTTATGTATTCCTCCCTTATGCTATGTGCTATGGAATCAAATATTTTTGTGTTAGAGCATATATTTCAATTATTTAGTCATTATCTAAACATGCTGGGGTAAAATATTTTGTATGTGTGAAAGTTTATCCTTATGCAAAATTTGTTCTTATATTTAGTTATTTAAGCCAAGCTTAGGTTTGCTTAGACTAAGTAAATTATCTAAATAAATAAAAATAAAATTGCGAAAATTTTACTTCACATAATTCACATACAATATAAGTTACACATATGGTTGCACATATGGCGGTATGGGCGTATGTAGTGGGAAATGGGTAGCGGGCAACTGACCTTCTCAAATACTGTGTACGCAAAGGGGAAGTGGGCAGCTGAACCACTCCGTCCCCCGAACTGCTACGTAATGAGGAAAGATATTTAACCCTTCACCTGTTCACAAGGGGAAATGAGAATGAACCCCAAATTCAAACTATTCGTAAGGGGGAAAGGGATAGCTACCCCTTCTAAAACTAAAGTGTTTAATATATTTACCTATAATGTTGTAATTAAGGTTTTCCACCAACATTTTTAGTTAGTCCACCTGAGTTTCATGCATCAAATTGCTCAAATGTTTTTGGGTAATTTACCAAAGCTTCTAGGAAATTTTCCAAAATATTTATAACTAAATTTTGCCTTAGTCTTTTTGGGTGTTCCACTGCGGAATTTGGAATACCGAAAAATGCACTACCATTTACCTCAGCGTACGTACGAATTTATTTTTAGTATTTATATATTATATATGTATCAAAAATAGCTTAAAGCAAATTAAAAAAAATTTACCTTGTTGTGGACCTAACAATAAATGTAATCCCGTGTCTGCACCCATTAAATATGTTGCTTTGATTGTTTTACAATGACTTGCTTTGTAAGTATTAAGGGGAGGTTCTCATCTGGAATCTTGAAATTTTCGATTTTTGTTTTATTTCATATTATTAAAGTTTAATATGTCTAGAATGTTCCTTTAAAATATTTTGTTGATCCGAGCACTAGAACGGATTCTACAGCCCATTGATTGTCGCGGTGTCATGATCCAAATTTCAAAAAAAAACATCAAAATTGATACATAATTTATTTTTGATCCGCCATTTTGGAACCGCCATTTTGAATTTTGAAAAAGTAACCTCAGATTTAGATTCAGCGACCCCAAAAACCTATATATACGTAATCCCAAAACGAAAAATTCGTTTATATTCGAAAAATTGTCGACGAAAAGTTACTTAAACTTCAAACGCGATTATCTCAGAACTTTGTTTTTTAAGATTTTACAAATTTGTGTACAAGATAACTCAAAAACGGTTCAACCAATCAACTTCTAGTTTCGTGTATATTAAAGTAAACAATTTTCTTCATAGAAAGAGTGGAGCACATTTTGAAAATTTTAACATTAACTCATTTTTGTTAGTCATAAACTATGAAAAAAAAACAGCCAAAAACGGCACAAAAATTTCAAAATCGCGCCATTCCGTCAATTTTAAATTTTTTTTGAAAGTCGTTCACTCTTTCTGAGACAAATTTATTCTAGTTTACAATAATGTTATCATTATTTGATTTCAGGCTAATTTGCGACCCCTAGATTGTACACAGCTGGGCAATTTTCGAAAAACATGCCTTCGGACAAGCTGAATAACGGGCGCCATTTTGTTTTTTTTTTTTGCATAAAAAAATTTTTTTGTACAGATAAATGTACAATAAAAGATACTGCCAAATATCATTTCCCTATGTCTTGTCATTTTCCTTCAAATAAATCACGAACTTTACTTACTTTTTAGCGCGCTAGATGAGAACCTCCCCTTAAGGGGAGGTTCTCCTTTGATCGACGAAAAAGTAGGTACACTTTGGCATTTTTTTTTAGGAAAGTGATAAAAGGTATAAAAATTCTTTTTTGTATATTTTTTTATTGTACATTTATGTGTACTTTTAGATTTTTTTTTCCAAAAAAAAAAAAACAAAATGGCGGCTGTGATGGGCTTCCGCGTAGAGCGTGTTTTAAAAATATTGCCAACTTCTTGCCACGATTCTGGGTTGAAATCGATCTAAAATCAAAAAATCAAAAATTGTAGGTCATTCTACACTAAATGAAAAGGGGGTTATACCTAACATATTTTCAAAAAGTTAAAAATTGACAAACTGCGATCGCTTACAAATTAAGTGCTTTTTTTAAGGCTTTTTTTCGTGAATTATTGCTTGTAAAAAATAGTTAACATAATAATTTTTCATATTTTGTTGGTATAACCCCCTTTCAAAAATGTTTTCTTTCGAATGCAGCAAACTAGAAGTAAATCGGTTCAGCCGTTTTCGAGTAAACTTGGCGCAAAGTTTCAAAAAATTGATTTTCCGTAAATCGACTTGCAAGTTTCGGTTCATTTTTCGTGATTTTTACTACATTTTTCGTTAAGTTTGGTAAATATAATTCAACTTCCGTTTCGATTTTTATAACAAAACTATAGTTCTTTATGGTTTTTGAGTTGCTGAATCCGAATCTGGAATTATTTTTTTAAAATTCAAAATGGTGGATCCAATATGGCGGACCAAAAATGAAATGGAGAAGCGAGCGAGCGCCCCGCTGCGATTGGGACACCGCTGCGTTCAACGAGCTGTAGAGTCGGTTCTATTACTCGGATCGGCATAAAATTGGAAAACAATATTCTTGAAGAAAATAAAAAAAAAAAAAATCGAAAATTTCAAAATTTTAAAGGAGAACCTCCCCTTAACTAAGTTCACATATTTCAGAACGGATAAAACTATTTGAGGAGAAATTTCTTTATAATTCAAGTACATGCAAAAATAATCATTGTTTAATAAGTGTAGCACTTTAAAATTGGAGACTTTTATGCTAAAGTGCCTTACGAAAAAATCCGATATTACTACTGCTGCTTACGTTCTACGCTTATCTCTTTCCACTGATTTTTCAAGAATTAAATCTGCATGAAACTGCAATTTGAATATATAAAAACGAAAATATTCGTCGGATATAACACGTGTCTCTGCAATATTCCTTGAAAGTTTTCGATAGAAAAACTTAAATTTTTTTTTATAAAACCAGGTGAGTTATTTGCAGTCATATTCCAGTAGAGTCGAAAACAAATCTGTTTGAATTTATATGCAAAATTCTGATCAATACCGCCAAGATGGGGAGGATAGTTACCGGCAAGATTTATTGCACTAGAAAAGTTTGCATGGAAGTCCATTAAAAGTTTTCGTGAGCTTCTCGGTGCCATCGCCCACCACCCTAACCTCATTAGGTATAACAAAGGGCGGTAAACAAGGCTCCGTAAACAGTTATTTTTCTTGGTGTCATCAGAGGAAAAATTTCTCTGGGGAACACGGAAAAACTTTTAGATTTGATTTGGAAATGGGAAAAAATAACATCGGTGAACGTACCGATAGATGGTGATGGTACACAAAAGGAGTGAAAATGGAAAAAAAATGAGAATTGTGAGGAAGAGAATAAACAGCCAGGCGACTTGATGCCCTCATGCTGGGGATGGTTGCTACCGCAAAAATGATTTTTTTGTGGCTTATTAGTCACACAAGTGGCATGAACAAATTTCACAAGTCAAAAGGTTTAATTAAATATATTCTAAATCTGGAGGGAGTACTTTTCAAAAGAGCTAATTACATGTATAAAAATACATAGTAAAAGCAGTCTCTCATAAGTATTGACTCCCCCCTATATGACAAATGACTCTAAGAAGATCTCTTTCCGAAAAAGTTTGTTTTTTTTATAAGAACTATATTTTTAAATACGACTCATAGTGGGTAGCGATGAGGAAAATAAGAAAAGGCCAAGGCTATGATAGACTTAGTGTTGGTTTGATTTTTGCACACTCGTTTTTGGCCTTGGTCTCCTCGGTCAAGGGTCTCTTGCAGTC
Source organism: Philonicus albiceps (assembly GCA_963969385.1). Taxonomy (NCBI): domain Eukaryota; kingdom Metazoa; phylum Arthropoda; class Insecta; order Diptera; family Asilidae; genus Philonicus; species Philonicus albiceps. The sequence continues at coordinate 44,680,806 of OZ017772.1, read as the reverse complement.
TTATATTTTTATACTCAAATATTTCGAATTCCTTATTTACTCCTATTTAGTAGATCTTATAGGTAAAACGAACAAAGAATTATTATATTAAAAATTGTCCGACACAAAAACTATTGGTGGGGAGGGTTAATTTTTTTAGTTTTGGATCTTCGAAGTGCTATTCCCGATTTCCATCAAACATGGTTAAAAAGCATTTCACAAATACTAGCTTTTGAGCAAAAGAGCACGTTTTGAAATCGCTACAGTCGTCTTCAAGTTACGATGCCACAGACACATACAGGCAAAGGCTTTAAAGTTATAGCACTCCTCGTTATCCTGTGTCAGGGGCTAATAATAGAGGAAAATTATTGAACGTCATTTCCTTGCTTTCTTGAAAATTAATTGATGTAAAATTCATTTTGTCAAAAGTTTTATTTTAATTTAATTGAAAGAATCAAATTATTCAAATGTTTACGTGTTTATTAAATGCGAAAATATTTGTGTTTTAATTTCTCAACGTTGATTATGTTGAAAAGTTTGATTTAAAATACCCGTCATATTCTGCATTGTCTTGATTTTGGTGTTGGTCTTGTACTTTGGTATCAGTCTAGAACTTACTGCAAGACCAATACCCATTCTGTTCATCACGAACAGTGGAATAAAATGACTTTACCACTATTAAAAACCAATAACTTCTCAATCGTTCAATAAGGGAACAAAATATAAAGCAAAATAATATGATATACAAAATTAAAAAAAACAAATTAAATAAACGTTTATAAAAGTAATATAATAAATATAATATGAACTGGTAAGTTTTAATTATCGTATCATTTGGAATTTATTATGAAATTCGGTATACTTCTAGATATTTATTTAAAATTCACCTTTTGCACATTATTTATGTAATTAAAAATTAATAACATGTGCTAACTCACTCCTCACTAGTATTTATTTAGACCCTTTTTTTAGTCATTAATAATTTACAATAGATTTGATTGATTTAAAGTTACCGACTACAAAAAGTGAAATTATAACAATTAAAATTAATAAAAATTCTGTTTACATATTTATTAATCGGAACATTTTAGAAATTGTCTACTTTCAAAGAATTTTCAGGTACTTAAATTCCTGCTCTTTTTCATTTAACTCACGTTCTGGATTAGTATGAAATTGAAGAAATGACCAGATCAGTTACTTTCCGGTTTCCACTTAATTATTTCCATAATTTGATTTTCATTTCACTTTCAACAATGCTGTTTCAATTTCACTAAAGTAATGCAATTAGAAATAGCTTAAGATTTATGTTTTCCTAGAAAGACTTGGATGAAAGTATGGTAATCCTAATCCAAACGAACTTTTGTGTTTCCTGTTGAGGTCTATCATTTCTCCTCCAAGTAACGTGAAATGAACTTTTAATTATGTATAATCATCTCTTTCTTTTGTTTTTTCTATGATAAAAGGTGTCATTTACATTGAGCTATTACATAAACTACCAACACGCCAAAGTTCAAATAAATCCGTCCATTAATTTTAAGTTACACTTTAATTACATGTGTATAGATATGTAGGAACATATCAGTAAGCAATTCGTCAACAATCGAAGAAAAATAGAAAGCATTATGCCCTAACTAATATCAAATACTAGGTAATGTGAACTCTCAAAAATTAATATAAAGACCTCTATATTTATAGCTTATGTCGATCAAAAAGTTATAAGCTTCTTTCTGAGATTACTCTAAATGCCATATAAAAACGATTTCTGTTATAAAAGAGTAGTGTAAATTAGTGCAAAGATATTAATTATGGTAATTTCATAACCTATATTCACCGTGGGAGCTTATAAACTTTCTACTGGTAATATAATTATCCAAATCGGCGGAAATAATTTTAAATCCGATTTTCTCAGATGTAAATTTGAAGTTTTTGCTTTCAATATCTTAAAAGGCTAGTTAAGAAGATTTTAAAGCTTTAGCGGCCATCTGTACTCTGAAAGTAAAAGAGGAAGTGTGTGAAATTTAATTTAAATTCTATATATTAAAAATCTGACATACATATATCGTAAATAAAGAAAATTTAAAACCTACTAATAATCTTCGAAAGAAGGACTTCAGTAGAAATCTTTTGAAATTGCTTTCCTTCAGTGACGTGTCCTAACTCAAAAGATACGTAGAAGTATCGGGGTATACGCAAATCTATACTTATGAAATATTGTTGCTTCATTGCTTACGACTCGGGTTCCCACTGAATGTTTCAGAAATTACCCTATATTTCATATTATACTTTTTATTTATATAGTATAGTATAGAAGTGGATTATTGATCCTTTATCTAAGAATGTTTTATAATTTTCCGAAATAAACTTTTTCTTCTTATAACTCTGTTCCTAAATACAGTATTGAGTAATATTTATCGTTTCTTTCCTTTCATATTGAGATAATTGTCCAATCAGCACCTGTAAGAAATTTATATTCTATACAAATTAACCTCTATAGTCACTTGACTCTCGCTTTCCGGTAAGTACACCTTTACTGCGTAGTACACATGACCCGCAAAAAAGCGCCCCGCGGCTAAAAACCACATCCATCCGCTACAAAATATTCTACCTGAACACGCGATAATCGCCACTGACCTACGTCTATTAAATTGAAAATTTCCGATTTTTGTAAATCATTTGGAGCAGAAAGGTTCGCCGACGGCAGGCAGGGGCAAAGGATTGGTAACCGGACTATGACCGGAGAAGAACCATTAGACAACATGCTACTTGACCGTGCCCTTTTTACAATTAATTGCGTGCGGATTGCCGTGCTTGGAAGTCATTAGGTCTTGAGATATCCGTCACTGATAGAACCATAAAATTGTTTTCTTAGGCCTCTTAATTCTAAAGCTTCTATGTCGAGCTCCTCCTGCTGCCGCCAATGTTCTCTTACACCTGAGGGGAGAATCATTGTGAATAATTGAAAGTACCTTCACTGGGTCAATTAACAGATATCTTAAAAAACCTATTGTTATTAAAATGGATGAGAAGAACCTCCAATTGCCAATATTTATTTATAATTCGTAGCAATTTTTCAACTCATAGTTCGCTTATATGTAAGCTCTATATTTTGTTGAAAGCGCTTCGGTTTACTATTATTTGTCATGGAATTAAATTGCCGCCTTTCTTTCTACTATATTGATTCTATCTGATTTTTTATTAACTGTAGCTGAATAACTTAGATTTATTATTTCCTATTGCATTGTTGTAATATACAAGGACATTAAAGCTGATAGACTAATGTTAATTGTCTATTTGCCACACCTAATCATTTTGTTCTGAAATAAATAAAATAAAGTATATTCATCATATACTGTAGAACACTTTCTCTTGTACTTTTTTAAGTTATTTTTTCATTCGTTTTCTACATACATTTGATGCATAATTATAGAATTTGTCGGTATTATCTTCTGTATATATACTTGTTAATTTTATATAGTTTTGAAAACACTATTCGCCATATATTCAGTTTCATATATGTACATATCCTAGAGAGGTACAAATAAGTTCATTCAATTCTGTAGGATTACAAAAGCCATTTTAGAAGCAATTTTGTAACTCAAATCCTAATGTTACACAATTTTATTAGCCAAATCGTAATGTTGAACATTTATAGTGTAGCTCTAGTAAAATCTATTGTTCTCTCAATTGGTTGATTCACACCGTTCATCCTGTATTGATTTGAAATTTCTAGTTAAGCTTTTTTTACTATTATTTTTCATTGTGAGAATTTAATTTAATATTGAGAAAACTAGATTTAATTAGATTTAACATTAATAATTAAACAACATACTTGTCTAGAAATGTGCTCGTAACCATATGTATGATATTTGAGTGAAATTTACCTGTATTATATCCCCATTCTAAATAAGCAATTTATAAAATGGGGGACTTTTAAAATCAACCACTCGCAAAATCATACCCAATATCCACAGTTTTGTAAAATTTCAATGTAATTTTAAGCATATTTAGGGTCACCGTCTTGAATTTTCAGAGTTAGACTTCGGATTTCAAATTAGTGCGAGTGACTCTAAAAATCTACATATATAGTAAGTTCTTGTATACGAATTGTAAAAACTTACACTTTCCAAATCGGGTAGGTATTCTCTTCTTTAATGAGCTACCTGACTTCAGCTCGATAAACATCCAGGACTTGGTCTTCGGCATCAGAGACGGAAAATGATTCACCGGTTAGATTCTGGGTCGTCCCGTATGGTATCATATTGGGCCTAAACTGGGGCCTAGGTATGCCCTAGAGGCAGTCACTAGAATCTAATAATTCATGTCTGTGTTATACATATGAAATCATTATATTTTCCGAAAGACAAGCTTTAAACAAAAATTTAAATAATAAATTGTTGATTGGTAAACTGAAACTCGTATTTAAAATGATATTCTGGATACCCTATGATTTCGACTGCCTATGGCCCATTATCCGGCACTGACTTATGATAACCTTTCCTCGTTACGATTTCATCTTATAACTTTAAACTTGTAAAATAAATCAAATTAGCTCAACCTCACTAACTTTGAGAAAACTTTATTGCGAGTAATATTGTAACAAAATAAATTCCATAAAATACATCAAGGCGACTGGATACAACAAATCCAAGAACAAGTTGAATGCCCCAAAACTAATAATTCATTTCTGTTACGAGGACGTCAAATAGAGTGCATGCTGGGGTCGAGAGGAACTATACAAACTTTATACGTCTTAGCATTGAAAACTAAAAACCTGTGACGGTGGAGCCAAACCGAAAATTCTCGTCAGTCAAATGCATGTTCATTCAAAGCGGATGCACCTCTTGACACGTGTCCACATGGATAGAAAATCCCCCTAAAATTCAATTAACTTTTGACCTATTTCTAACTTTATTTTGCTACACATTCTATGCAGGGCGAAATGGTGGATTACCAACCAAAAGCATAGGTGGAAAAGACAATTGGTTAGGAACTTGTAATTTACATTTATGTAAGTATATTCAAATCAAACAATGTTATGCAAAAAAGTTATGTAAAATTTTCTTCAGAATTTTGCTCACGAGAGTGTGAAAGAATATTTTAAAAATGCTCGTCGAATCAGATTGAGTGATATTTCGGATATCAGTGATGTCGGCTTTGAAAACCTCGAAAGAAAAATCGGGTTACAGCAGCCTTTGATCTATAAGTTTCTTTACGGTATACTTATTTTATCATGATTATGATTTAAACAGTTTACAGACTAAATGGATTCACTTCATAAGAAAAAAACGAAGAGCACTGATGAAATTATACATTTTTTTTTCAAATAAAAATTAAAATAAACTAAGTTGAATGTATGTTATTTTAACTTAAAATTATTAAGGTAATTACTTTCTACAATTAAACGTTAAGAAGTTTTAAGTATTTTCATATTAATAGTTGAAATTAATCGATTTGATCCGTGAACGGCATATTTATCCTTAAAGATAGGCCTATCGGTAGTATCCAAAATAATATAAATAAGCAAAATTTAATTATTTTTCATACCACATTTTAAGATCTATGTATAAAAGAACATGTCCTCAATGACTGATTAATTAGCGAGCAGAAACCACTGGATCATCATTACATGAAATCCTGAAAGTAGGTTTCTTTTGTGACGTAAGCACTCAAAAAGAAAGGATATTACGATATTATTCCCCAAAGAGGTAAAATAACAACAACAAAAAATTCATATCAAAATCTGTCAGTCATTAATCAGTGAGTAATTATGGATTGATTTTCCAAAAACCCTTAAACATATCATTCTTAATTTCAAACCAATAGACAAAATATTAAATTATAATACATGTCTGCAATATTTGAAACGACGGACGTCAATGCAGGCGCGTATACTGGGTCGGATTATTCCCCATAATTGGAAGTCATGTATACTTTTATATTATAAATAGGGGATCATGAACTTCTCCTCCAAGATTAAACACATATCGTACACTAGATATTGTGAGAAAATTTGTAATTTAATTATTTAGAATACTTAATACTTACACGCGAACAACGCTTACAAATTATTGAATTTTATTGTCATAATTCGTGCTCTATGCAAAATATGTTTCGCGAATTTCGATCATTTTATAGTCATCATAATCGTCCTTCTGAGATATTCAAGCCATAGTGACCAAATATTGCACTAATTTCACGTTATTGGAAGTCAAGCCACCCACCCGTGTACAGAAGAAAATATTGTTGCTGTAGGCGTCAATGTTGGTGAAGATCGTGATATGTCCATTCGTCGCCATTCGCAGCAACTGAGATTGTGTTATTCCACTAAGTGGAAGATTTTATGCAAGGTTCTTGGTTTGAAGGCATATAAAATACAGCTCGTTCAAAAACTGAAGCCGGGCGATCTGTCACAGCGGCCTTGGAAAAGCTGGATGAAGATCGGCTTTTTTACCAAAAAATTGCCTTCAGCGTTGAAGCATATTCCTGATTAAATGAATACGTTAATAAGCAAAATTGCGCTATTTGGTCCGGTAAGCAGCCACAAGCAATACAAGAGCTGCCAATACATCCTGCAAAATGTACTGTTTGGTGGTTTACGGGCTAATGGAATCATTGGTCCGCACTTTTTCAAAGATGACGATAAGAACAACGTGCTAGCGTGCAATGATTTCCAACTTCATATTGCCCAAAATACACGTGCTGAATATGGTTGACATGTGGTTTCAATAAGACGGTGCCATATACCACACAACACGCGAAACGATGTACTTATTGCGAAATGAATTTGATGAGAAATTTGTCTCTCGTTCAATTAGACTACTTTTTGTGAGAGTACGTCTCTTGTTTATGCTGATAAACCAGCATCGATTCAAGTATTAGAAGACAGCATCACATGTGTTACCGGTGAGATACCAGCGGCTATGCTAAAAAAAGTCACTCAAAATTGGACTTCTCGTATGGACCATCTGAAACATGGTGGTGGCCAACAACCAAAGAGGGTTCAAAATGTAAACTTCAGCTTTCTACATATACTGTATGTAAAAAAACAATCATTCCCATTTCACTATAAGTTGATGTATTTTCGGAAGTATTATAAGAGTTCCGTTTTAACCTTTTTCTTAAAGAGGTATAAGTAATAGCTTACCGAAGAAAATTGTTTCAGAAACATTTCTGTCTAAAACTATAGGGTGTTTCAAATTGCGCGGTTTTTTTTAAAGAATAAATAAAACACATAATTTGCATTCATTTTTAAAAACTTTTTATTGGTAATTGAAGTATAAGTTATGGCATTTATATGCGAAAAATAATATCTGCCAAATGGCTTCCTCTTGCAGCTCCACAGACGTTACGTTACGTTAAAATCTTCAATGACATTTTGACATAATTGAGGCTCTATCTCACCAATGACACGAATAATTTCATTTTTCAAAGCAGGAATCGATTGTGGATTGTTTTATAAACTTGAATTTTCACATAACCCCAAAGAAAATAGTCTAAAGGTGCCAAATCATATGATCTTGGTGGCCAATTAACATCACCGTTTCTTGAGATTACGCATCCAGGAAATTTTTCTCGCAATAAATCAATTGTTTCTTGTGCAAACCACCACCACCACTTGACCATAATGCACACCAAACAGTAGCGCGTTTAGGATGTATAGGTTTCTCATGAATAATTCATGGATTTTCCTCACCCCAGATGTGGCAATTTTGTTTATTAACATAGCCACCAAGTTCAAAATGTGCCTCATCGGAAAGCATGATTTTTTGAGAAAAAACTCTTTTGACAGAACGCTGATTTTCATAAAATAATTCGATAATTTAAAAGCGTTGTTATATCGTGTACGAAGCCGTTTTTATAAATGTCATACATCACACTTCTTACATCTCAAAATATCGAATTCAGTATGCCATCTATATTTTATTTATTCTTAAAAAAAACCGCGCAATTTGAAACACCATACCTATAGTTTTCTGTTAAATATTTAATAAAAGTATTTGTTTTTTCATCTTTAACTAAAGCCTCTTTAACTAATTTTTATACATAAACACAAAGAAAACCCTAGTGAATGTTAAAAAAAAAGACTTCATTAATCCATATTGACTTTGAAATAATGAAATATTTCCAAAAACTGGGCTAAGAAACCATTTGCAGGAATATGGTCAAGATAATAATGTAAAACCAAAGGAGAGTATGTTGACTGCTTTTAAAGAATTGAATATGGTTGGCAAATCGATTTTACAACTCTTATTTATCTTATCTTAACTAATCTATTAATCACCATATTTACATACACCAACATGAAATTCAGATGAATTTGATAATTAAGAATATAAAGTTTGTAGGCAACCATGTAGCCATGTAGATGTCTCATGTCCCGGGTATTCAAAACATCCTATCGTTAGCGGTAGTCGACTTGTACGATCTGCAAATATGAATTCTCTAGGGAGCCTCTAGTATCAGATTTCGCACATACTTAAATTCAATTTGTGTTGCTCTTGTTGTGAATAGGCAGAAACTACCCGATACGGGGCGCACCCTCACATACTGCATCTGAAGTGATTTATGCATGTATCGCATGCGATGGCACTATACGTTATGCAAGACGTGAATTCATCGACTATTGATTTTTACTGTAGCCTTAGCTCTCTCTATGCAAAGAGGCCCCAAACCCTTAAACGCAATTGCGCGTTTTTTGAATAAATTTCGTTTTGCTCAAAGCAATTAGGGTGGTTTTTGCTCGATGTGCCAAACTATATTTTTGAGAATTGTTACCCAAATTTATGTGTGTATATTTTTATGTCTATTGTTAGTTCCTCCAAACCATGTAAATGAATTGAATCCGAAAAATTTGCAACTTTTCCGGAAATAAGAAAATTTCCAAAGAAAATGAATTCCTTAATTTTCGTTGTCTATAACGCTCCACAATAAAATTTGCGTTTTTGCGTTTTCTTTTGACTTGCAGGCGAAGAATAAATTTAAGTTAGCCAAAGTGGAACAGTTGCTTTTGTATAAAAATGCGAGACGTATCAATTGAGAAGAACCCTTGACGCAGTTCGTTGTAATTGAACTGCTTAATCAAACTTTCATTATAAATCGGTTCGATAAGTCGATTGAATCGATACCTCCTCAAGGGTGATTTTGTAATCTGTCACATCTGGTCATCTCTGAGAGATCCGAAGAACCTCCTTACCCTATATGTGCCGAGAACAAGTGCCTTTTAAGGAAAACCGTTATCCGAAGAAATCTTATCCTCGCCAGGAGTTCATTGAGCTTTTCTTCAATCAGTGCGAGCGGCACTTACCTTTGATAGTGATTAAACGAGGAGGAGGTGCGAGACAGAAACTTCCGAATATAATTCTACTCTTTGCTATGATCTACCTAAGACTCGAGGAGTCTACGGAATAGGGTAACATAAAGGAAGCAGGTTGTTTTTGATTGATTAGCTCAATAAAGCAGGAAATCCTAGGGCCTTTCTTGAGATTAAGGCTTAATCAATATGCTCCCGGAAAGTCATTACCTATTTAAATTTTCCAATAATGCTACTTTACTTAAATCCCCTAAAAAGTTATAAGCAGGAAATAGATATCATCTTCAATAAAAGTGATCTAATTTTAAATTGAAAATTTACGATCATTATTATTCAACAAATTTTGAAGTATAGTATGCAGTTTTGCTATTCTTTTGATCTCAATTTGGCTTAAATTCGATTTTTACTACTATTCCCAAAGATCACCAAAACAACGAAAGCAATGATGCCATCCTTTTTACTTGTCTTGAAATGGAAAATGCCCAAGAAATAAAGGAATACCAATTTTACTAAAGAAAAGTCAATTATTTGGGCCTTTTCTTTCTTTAGTTTCGTGGTTTTAGAGTGTTGTGTAATAAATACATTTAAGATGTTTTTAGTCATTAAACTCTTTAAGATTTTTACACTGTTACCTAAAAAGTTGCACTTCTTTATGTTCCTCTAATGTGAAAAAATATTTCATATTTTTATTTTTGATATAATTTGAAACCTCTATAGCATTCGTTAAATTAATTTGTCTAAGAAAATGCTCTAGACATATATCTACGAATATGTCTTGTCTATATTGCTTTGGTAAACTAAATACAGAATAATGAAATTTGACTTTTATTTTGAAATTTAAAATGATTTTTCTCCCCACCATATTTTTTTAATTTCAAAATGAGAAATGGGAAATATGGTTCTTCAATATTCCAATTTTTTCTCTTAGTTGATATTTGTCAATATTATACATACATTGTATATGTGGTGATTTAGAACTTCAAATTCTCGGTATCTGTTTAGTTTATATTTTTAAAAAGAATAATTGTCGTCAAGTCTCAAACATTTTAAAGTACATATTTACGAATAATGATCCAATAACCTTTTTAAAATAACTTTAGAGCGTAAGTTTTGTTTTTTTGTATATGTATGTATTATACATAAGCACAAAGTACAGCATTGAAGAAACCAAAACTTTTTGATTAAAATTTATTAGCTTTATGTTATACAATGTTATTAGCTTTATGCTTAAATTAAATGTTAGTAGCTTTATGCTGTACAAAATTTATATTTTGTATTTAAAGAAAATAATATTTTTTATAAAATTTCGCTAGAAAATTCGATAGATAAAATTCAGCGCCATTTCGTCAATTTTTCTAAAATTTTACTATTATAGAATTGGTTTGCTTCAGATTACTTTTTGCTAGAGATATCGTCGCATAATTGTGTAGAAATAATTGTAGCTTTTTCAACATATTAACTGCAAGAACTCGTAAAAAATGTTGATTAATATGATGTTCGTATTAATCGTTCGTATAAATATGCATTAAAAAAACTTGCTTATTGGTTGTTAAAAGCGAAGCAAATGATGATAATTCCGATGCTTAAAAGCTTTGACTGAGCTGACGATTCATTAAAAGAAAAATAGATTGGCGAAGATATGTTTTTGTATCTTTAAGACGATTTTGCCTAACGTACATACATGAACTTCAACACAACATAATAATAAAATAATCCATCTAATTATATACAAAGTTTCGATACCACTTAGCATGTTAATTGATGAAAATTTACTCCTCAATTAAAACTGAATTCAACGACTTTAATAGGAAATAAAAAAAAAAACACATTTCTAATAAGTTGTATGTAATAAACAACGCTAATCGCTATTTTAAATACCTATAAAAAGTGTCGTAACTCGCACGTTATATGCAACCTGCAGCTTTGATAGGCATTTTATGAGAACATCGTTCAGCTTCCTCTTGGATAATTATGGCCTTCATTCATACTTGCAGTTTCAAACCTCGTTATGATTTAAATGGTTTCAATGGTTCAAATGGAACAGTCACGTAGATTTATTATGACACATCATGTAATTATGTATCTCAGGTTTATTATAAGAGCAAACCAGTTCTATCAATGTTGTATAAGGGCGTTACATAACATAAATGATTGTTTTTCAACTTCGTTTTACTACTTACATAAATATTTCACAGAGAAAGTAATACATACATATTAGTTAATTAACTACCATCCGACTGCAAACAAATTAAATAGGCATAGTATTTCCTGTAATATATACAAGTCGTTTAATTTAAAGACCTCACAGAGGTTTCCTTGTGAAAAATCATTCAGAAATAGTTGACTGTCACATGAATTTATGAAATAGTTTTAGTAATTAAAACTTTAATGGCCGTTTACATAACATACGTAATGATGATGCTACCGCCGAGGGTTACTGGCAGGTAAGACTTCTCTGGATGATGATTTCTCTAACAATGTGTATGTGCGCACATATTGAATTATTTCGTGAATTTATATCAAGTTTTTTTAACCCATTCACTGCCGAGATTATATTCAGCCACACATTCAGCTATAGGCAGCTACGAGATATCTCGTCGTTGGCAGTGTATGGGTTAAATTAATTCTTCAAAAATATTACGACCCCTGGCAAAGTTTGATACCGTAGACAGTCATTAAAATGTTAATACTAAAATTCAAAAATTATTATAGTGTAGTTAACCTTAAACACATTTGGTACTTATGGCTTGAACAATTGTGTTCTTCACTATAAAAATATTGCATTTTTTCGCCTTCGATCTTCTGATTATACCCAATAGATAAATTAATATCATGATAATTACTTAAAGTTAATTTAAAGTTACTTTTGAAATATTTAAAAAAAAATTACAGTAAAAGAGTTATTAGTTGTCTGTTTTACGAAAGTGTTGTACAATAATTTAGGCGTTAAAGTTAAATACTTTTGAAAAAAATAAGTTAAATGTTTTAAATTTTTGTATTTTTGAAACCCTTATTCCAATTCGAATCTACCACCTTAAAAATATTATGAAGAAAGCGGTTTATCATATAGAATAACTTTATGATAGGGTATATGAGACGTTAATTTTGAATGTGGCATAAATACCATATATTAGAGAAATTAATTCGATAGGATGCAGTATCCACAGTATGTTTCAAAAATTACCAAAACATGGTTTAGCCTAACCTGGTGTTAAGATCTGAAATGTTATACTTTTACAGTTATAGCAAGAATTAAATGGGTCATTTTTTTCTGGACCACTCCTTAGAAGTATTCTTAGTAACAAGGTTGAAATATGTTACTGTCAATTGTAAGATAGTTTCTCGCATAAATGAGGGTCTTACACAAATCAATCTTGATGTTGTGGTAATCGCAAAGGATGTGAAAATATCCCAACTTCGACCACAAAGTTAAGAAATATTAAAGTGAAATTTTTCCGGAGAGTTAAGTGCTATGTCATTCTCTAAACGATGTCGCATTAAGTAAACTTCCTCCCTTTCCGGCGACAATTTTCTAGTTCCATTTTCATTTTTGCGAAAATTTTGGCAACATGCTCCTCGCCCAGCAAAGCAAAGGAGGCATTCTTTTATGGTGAAGATGCTCTAGGAAAGGTTAAGCCTGTGACATTTATTAAATTTTTTTTATAGACTCGATGAACAGGAACGGGAACAGGCCGTAAATCTGAATTGCCTTGCAAACTCTTCCCGTGATTTTGGGTTGAATTCCATTATCTCGTCGCATCTGCTTCCCGCAAGAGCTTTTGTTATGCCAGTACTCGCAGGATATTAAAGTTGGCAGCAGTAAGGGGTGCATGCGGGACTATTGGTGCCGACATTTAGAATTCAATGAATTCCAGAAAGTACAAACGACGAACTTTTGATTTGTTTTACGAACTGTCGGCTGCAAAAGGTTCCCGCAGAGAATAAAGTAGGAAAAGTGCTACAATGGGCCCTTTTCCATCTGCAGAGTTTCAGTTTTCCTACAAAGTGTTTCTAAGGACGGAAAGTTGTTTGCTCTTCGATTTTCACTTTAGCGCACACAGCAGTTCGAACTTTAAAAAACGTCGTTTCCTGAAGTGAAATATGCATTTTAAAAATGAATCCAATAAATAAGTGTTCTTTTTAATTTCTCCATATATTCAGTATGTTGATTAAAGGGGGTTACATAATTTAAAATTATCAAAATATCGATCTATTTTGTTGAAGGTATAATTGACACCCACATCCTTTCAAAACTTTAACGCCAACGTATAAACTGATGAGCGGACTGCTTTTGGACACTTTAGCTACATTCTAAACTACTTGTAGACAGGCGCGGATCCAAGGGGGGTCACGGGGGTCATGACCCCCCCCAAAACAGCCCTCATTTCAAAAAATTGAGCTGAAACAATGTTTTGCAAACCTTTGTTTATTTGGTTATTCTTGTTATTTTTGTTATTTTTGATTTTTTTCTATCCTGTGATCCCCTCCGGAAAAAAATTCTAGATCCGCGCCTGCTTGTAGAACCAACAAACTTTACGTTTCAAAATAAAAAAATTAACGAACATAACCTCAAAAATATGTAATTATGATATTTTGAGTATTGTTGGTCCTGTAAGTAGTTGAGTACATAGGGAAATAAAAAACCATACGTGTTTTGTAAAAATTGTTCACGCTCAACATCAAAGTTCAGTTTTCGACGAAAAAATATTACGATAAAATGATTTATAAAATATAAAATTTTTTCTGTTTTACGATAGCAAAATGGCACGATTTTACCCGATCACAGGAGCAAAGATTACCACTCAACTCGAGGTGTACGTGAAAAGCGAGTTTAACGTCTAAGGTTTCGAGATAAATACGCCTAAAGTTTTAAGTTTTATTATTTAATTAAAATGTTTGTATTTTAATGTAAATACACCCTTGAATGTTTTTCATGATCTGTTGAAACGTAAGTCAAGGTTAACATTTTTATTATGATGAAGTTCACGAACGAGTAATGTTTGGAAATTATTAAAAATTTCTACCGCAATTCTGAGTCGGTGGGCGAAATTTTAAGAGCGCTTACTCCATTTTTCAGTCGTAATAATCGTCCCTTTATATAGGTTGTGCGTGCTATAATGAATAGATTCGAGTAAAAATATTCACTATTCGATATTCCTGTACTAGTAAGACAACTCACCGGTTGAATTACTGGAAATTTTGTAGCCGCAGAGCTTCAGTTCGAAATCAGCCAAATCAATCAGTCGAATTTTGCATAAAGATTTTGGCTTACACCCTTAAAAAATCAAATTAATTCAAAAAGCTTCTTTATCATTTGAAGCTCTGCTAATGTTTGAAGAAAATCCTGAATTTTTGAAAAATCATCTTCACCGATGAAGCTCATTTTTGGCTTAATGGTTTTGTCAATAAGCAAAATAAGCTTTATTGTACAGCAAAAAACCCACATGTGCTTCAAGAAATTCTATTTCAACCACAAAATGTGACCGTGTATTGTGGATTTCATACCTGAGGTATGGTTGGACCATATTTTCTTATCGATTGAAAACGATCGCTATGTCAGTGGAGTTCACTATTGTGTCATGTTTAAAGACTATTTTTAGCCAGAATTGGATGAGCTTGACATGACAGTGATATATAGTTCCAACAAGATGATGCCACATTTCAAACAATTAATCTATTTATGAAGAAGTTCTGTAACCGTGTAATCTCGAGAAATGCCCCGGTATAATGGTAATCTCGCTCATGCGATTTAACGTCGTTGGAATTCTTTTTATGGGGTCGCGTTAAGTCGTTTGTTTATGCCAACAAGCGAACAACGTTAGTGGAGCTCAGGAATCAATTGCTGCAAACATGTTCGCGGTGGTCATAAGAACGAAATCGAATTCCATGGGTAAATGTAACATATGTACTGTACCTGGAGTAAATTTTAGCCCAATATCTCAAGGTAGATATTGGTACTGCAAAAAAAAACACAATATGCCAATTGATATCGTGCAACTTCTTGTACTTATGTAGCTATCTTTAAAAGATCAAAATTATAACGAAGTCTGCATGGTATATGCAGGGTACCATAGTGCTACTTTTTATTTCTCCAGTCAAAATTATAGCCTATACTTAACCCTTGACTAACTCCTATTTTACCTTTTCTAACCCTAAATAAAACACATATGTAATTAAAATAGAACTTTAGAAATCAGTTTTATTTTGTTGTTTTCATAACAGTCTCATATATATATAATAGCATTTTTTGTTTTCTCTATTTAATAATGCAATCTTAATTTAAATTTTTATTTTTATTTTTGATGTCAGCTTAATGTCGGTTGAATGTTTATTGTAAACTCGAAGCACATATTCAAACTCCGAAAATATACTTTTGAATAATCTATTCACGAGATTGTAATAGGTCAATCAATTTAACCATTTTGCAAAAACGATCAGTTCAGTAATCGTGTGCAGGATACCGGAGAAGGAACACATTGTGCAAAAAGTGTATAATCGATACATCGCCTTAATGAAATTTGAATTTCCACAGCCGGGGCTGTGCGAGCAGAGCACAATAGCTTATGGGATAACTAATCGGAAATTTAGGGAAAGATGAAAATGGCATTTTCCCTTTTTATGGTAGTTCGCTAAAAACAAGGTAGTTCTTATATACATATTTATCTCGTCTCTACAGGATTTCAATTCTACACCCACTCTTCACATTAAAATGAAGGGCTCGCAAAATGTGTCCTGGAATAGATAGACAAAGCCAACTGTGGTAAACGATGACGGTGGCAGCGGATCTTCCCGGGCTCTTTGTCATCAGTTCGGCATAGGGACCAAATTTTCACTAACGAAAAAGACAAAGACAAAGGGTAGAAGTGATGACGAAATTAAAAGCTTCTTATGCTATATAAAAATAAATTCTTTTGCCCGAACTCTTCTCTCCCGTGTAATACCTCAAAGGGGTAAATTTTCCACAGGAGCACTCTTTCGGAAGCAAGAAGGTGATTAAAACCGATTCCATTTTTGGTGCCACTTTCTATTCCTACCTCGATCTTTTTCTTAAAAATTGGAGAATGTTGTGGGATAACAGTGGAGTCCTCCGGAAAGTTTGACTTCTTCCTGGTAATATGTGTATATCGAGATTTACAATCGAAATCTTTTTCCGCGATATTATGTAGATTTGAAATTCCAGTGAATGTAGGATGCTTCAAATAATTGTATTTATATACAACCAACCCTCTCCCCGAAGCACCGAGTTACGTTCTTGAGTAGGTTCCAATAGTTGTCGGTTACTTTAACCTCTCGAAGTTCTCAGCACGCTTGCGCCGGAGTACCAATTCAAAACAGGTCATCAGATCCACCAGACCTACAATGTGATTTCAATCTGCCAGCCATGCCAAGGAATAACACTAGATCTACCAATTCCAGTCAAATAGATTATATTTGGGATGGGAGGCCGTTTAGCCACTATGCCCAAGAAGGTCTATTGTGATTCCCCAATTAAATAAATATATATGCAATCATCTAATCAGACCGATTATGACCTCAGGAGATTCTTAGGAGTCTCAGACGAGTTTTGGGTAGGAATGTTTCACATAGGTAGGTTAACCTCTAACTGGTATAGATCATCAGCGAAGTAACCATTGAGAGGTTTCCAGGACCTCAGAGCAAAAGCGACAAATGACTGTAGTTTCCTTACTAATTTTATTAAGACATACACAGCACATACAATAGGAGACACATTACAAAATCCGGTGCATCCCAGGCGCCTTTTAGGCGTACAGGTCAGGTATGAGTATACATATAACAACCTTGTAGCAGAAATTCTTGCCAGAACAATTTTACAATTATTTCTAATCATAAATTTCTATATTTACTTCAAAACCTATCATCATTACATTTAGTTATTAATTTCCTTATTAATTGATATTCAATTTAATACTATTAATACAATGATATGCCTGAGGGTTCCCGAATGCTTGAACATTCAACAAGCACACTGCTGACTTTGATACTTCAGTTGTGAAAAAATTATACGAAAGCATAAATCTACTCTAAATTAAATTATAGAAGGAGGATTATAGAGCGAAAACTTATTTTTACAATTAAAAATTGGAAAATTTGCAAAATTAGTTCAAATGGGTACCCTGCTACCCGGTTATTAACAGAAAGGTTAAGAAACAGTATCCAGTGAAGACCTCTGAAATTGTATATTAAGCTTTGATCTACTAAGTATTTTGAACAAATTTTTCGATCTAGTCATGCATTGCATTACTATATATGAAAATTTTTCCTTACATTCAATTATAGTTTTTTTCAATTATCTTTAGATTTATGCCAACGTTGAATAAGACTGAAACTTGCAACATATATGGTAGTATTCAACAAATCTTTTCCAATTATAGTGCTACCAGAAAGAGAAGAAAGATTCAAAGAATATTTAGATTAAATTCATAATTATTCTTGAGGAAAAAAGAGCAAAATACTTATATTGATTGCAGGGTCGTATTTAGAATCTGTAAGCCCCTGCATTCACTCTGTGGTGCAGACGCTATGGGAAGAATATTTCTAAAATTAAACAACAAAAATAGCATTTTAGAGCGATTTCCTAACAAAATAATTAACAACAACATATTGTTTACCATACAGTTATGTACTACAGAAAAATATGGTGTTAATTTTATCTATTTATTTATCAATTTCCAAAGTCTTTTACAAATAATTTCCACTTACGCGATTTAATTTATAAAAAAATTTTAAAGCAAACATAACGAAATATCTGAATAAAGGTTATTAAGTTTAATCCAGCAACAATAGTTGGTTTGAATAACCATACGTTAAGTTTACGTATAGTTGAGGACTAAAAATATTTTTCTTTATGGATTAACGTGCAGTCTATGTAAAAGTATATTTCGCTTTGGTTGTGCAGTCTATATAAACGTATATTTCGCTTTATTGGCTTTTATAATATTGTAATTGTTTGAAGATTATACTGTGAACTGATATAAAGACGTTTTAAAACTAAGTAACCAAAACTATGATTTCAAAGATGCGATGCGCTTGTACCTTTTTGAAATTGATTTAATTTTTACTTGATTTTGCTATAATTTTTAAATATAAAATACTTCAACAATGATTACAGAAAAAAGAAGACAAGGAATCATTTCTGTTCCTTATTTCATCCTTATGCGTGTATAAAACGACCCAAACCTTATTAAAACCGAACATTATGTAGGTGGCGCGTACACAAAAGAAAAGGAGCAAATACATCGAATTCAAAAAAGGGAATTTTATTTAATTATAATGATTATGGCTGCTGTAATTAACGCAAAATGCTTTTCCAATTAGGAAAAATCCCAGGCGGCAGTGACGCAAGTTTGAGGCACACCCTCCTTTGGGGCTGAATGCATATGGAACAACCTGAGGTGACGTCAACCGGGCTGAAATGTATCAGCTGCTTGTATTCACCATATGTAAGATATGAAACACTTGAGCCCCATTAATATCCCTCGGAGCTTATGAATAATTTCCAGATGAAAGGGGCGGTGAAATATTCAGAACATCCAGTCAGTGCCTATTCCCATCTTTCGAGACATACATACCTTGAAATTTTTATGGCGGCGCTTAAGATATATCCGCTTTTATAAACCACAAGCCTTTGATAGTTGGGCAGGGCGGCGGGCGCTCCTTTCACTTTACCGTCGGTTGCGATTCAAAAAAATTAAAAACGGAAGCGAAATTTTCAAGACTGTTTACCGTCTTTGTCTTATGTAAGACGTAACACCGCCTGCTACCGTCCGTGGCAATCCAATAAAACCGACAGGATTCCCTCCTGATAAAAGAATTCAACCTCTGCTTAAGTAGGACATTTGGAATCGTAAAATGAATATATGGAACTGAACACACCTTTCAGGGAAACATTGTGATAGATGATGCGATCAATGAATTGTCGAAAATGTTCCCACCTTTGACTGTCCCGCAAGATCGAAACCAGATTTAGAGGTCTCGGGACCAGATAGAGTCATCGCCGAAGGAATCGATGAAATTCATGGCGCGCACGACCGAAGTGTCTTTCACTCCCACCTTCCACTTCCACGTTTCGGATAATGTCAAGGAAAACATTCGAACACGTCGCTTATGTGATATAAGTTATTTGTTATTCGGAATTGCGTTCGTCTTCGGCGAATGGGCGCTGCGTCTGGGCAAATACCCTGCAGAGTGGGTCGAACTGGCTGCCTATGAACCGAGCTACCGGTCGATATCGAGCACCAGTCCATCCCCCGGAGTCTTTAAATATTTTATGTTATATAGCACTGAGCTACTTTTTAAGAATACCGGAAGGCATATGAAAAGGTGTTATACTTTTTTCGAGGCCAAGGATTTTCCTTTTGTAAACTTGAATATTACGATTGAGGTTAACTTATGTTTGATTAAACTGCTCTGTACAATTTTTGCCTCGAACATGTGATAAGTTAATTTCATCTAAATCCGATAATGTTTCACCACATCACTGTTTCGAGAAATTAGGGTTGTAAATTCAAAAAAGTCGTATTTTGGCCATTTTTGAAAATTTCACAAAAAATTATGAGTCATCGAACGAATTTAAAATATATGTGAATCAATAAGGCTCTCTCTCTCTAAGACTTAAGAAATAGTAAAGTGAGAGTAGTAAAGTAAAAGTAAAGTAGAAAAACTTGTCTTTTGAAGAAATTTTGATACCTCCAACAAAAAACTGTTATTATATAAGAAAAGTTAAATATTTAAGCTTTATTTTAACATAAGATTAAAGATTCTCCGTTATCCTCTTATTTTAAAATAAATTTTCACTCAAAAATAAAGTGTGATAGAATATTCTAATTTTTGAATTCGTAATCTATGGAAAAAATCGTATTAAAAACACCTATCATAAGACTAAGAAAATGCTATAAAATATACAAAAGAAGCAATATTAATATAAATATCTTATCTAACTAAGTAAAATTTTCAATTATGAGCTTATTTGAACATTTTGGGTGTTAGTAATCTAGAGATTTTAAATCGTGAAATCAGTTTTTTACAATATACCCTCAAGCAAACTAATTTATGCCTAGAAATATATGCTCTTATTCAACTACTAAATTTTCTGAGATGCATATTTGATTCTCAGAGGATACTCTGAGCAAATGATACCCAATCAAAAAATTTGATGGGCCAAGTCGAAGTTTTTATCTATTTTGAAAGACTCTTCTTATTCAGCTTAATCCTAATTTATTTCTATTTAGTCTTATAGTTCCTTCTCCTTCAGTTTGTTGCTATATATGTGCACTTTTTAAGTGAGTATAATATATATGTTTAAGTTAATGAATCGTTAGGGGCTCGCGAGTGTTGAATGCTTTTCGTAATCATATTTAATCTTGTTTATTTCTGTTGAATGTAATTTTGTAATAAAGGTACGTGTTATTTTATCTTTCCATTGCAGCACGGCTTAAAATATCTTGAAAAGGGGCTTTAGTGTAAAATAATCTACATAAGTTTAGAGAAAGCAGAAGTCCTAGGCTTTCACTACAGTATTCTGAACTAGCTTAAATCTTATATGAGTAGGAACGTACTAAAATACATTCGAATCGATAATGTCCTCTCCAAGTTACTGCCAGTGTTCCTCAAGGAAACCATTTAGGGCCACTTCTACTTTTGTTATTTGTAAATGACATTCCGTCTGTTTTTAACATTCTTAATGTGTTTTGTATGAAGATGATCCCATAATTTATTTGTCGGTTTTTTTCGAAAATCTGCAGAGGTACTTTATATATAATAACTTACATCTTAATGCCTCCAAATATGTATACATTTTTATCTTTCCATCGTGTTACTTTGCCCATTACTTTCTTTTATGCTATAGAGCTCTATACCACGGTTTATATGTAGGAACGCAATGGACTTTTCAATCCTTTTACCTTGAGATCTTTCAACTTTTTTTATATCCTAGAGATCTTTATTATTTGTCTTAATCGTTGAGGTTACAAAAGTGTTTTACTAAGTGTCCAATTCTTGTGTATGAAACAATTAACCTACGTATAAACAATTAACCTACGTATAAAACATATTTATTACTTAGTATTGATACTTTAGAAATTCAAGTAAAAGTGCTTTGCTGTAATGTGTTAATATTGTAAGGGTATTATCAATAAATTAAAGGTCTCGTGAGTTTTTTAATTTACTTATCATAGAGTGAATTATGGTTTTAATGAGTCATTAAAGGCTACTTACTTTATTAACCTTTATTATTTTAAATTGGAAAGAGCTCATTCGACTCTTTGTTACATGATGACGTGATGTCATGTTGAAATCGACTAAAATTTTATTTGAATTTATCTAAGTCATTTAAGTGGTCTTTTAAATACCTACATACATCAAGTGTGAATTCTCAGCATTCACTAAAAAGTTTCTGCAATGTCTGTTATATAATATAAATGCATTTATAGCGAAATTAACTAAATACTTCAATACATTTGCCTAGATACTGGGAAAGCAAGTTATATTTGCTAGAAAACTACTGAACTTAATTAGAAATGTAGAAAATCATTGCAATAGAATTCTGGTTGCTCGAATTCACTAGACTTTGGATTGCATATCTAGCAAACCTACTGTAATATAAATTCACTGTTTTATAATGGGCAAAAATTTAGAGTGCACTACTGTTGATCACCTCAAGGCACTCTTTGTGAAAGAGTTTAGCAGTCCAACAAATGGACAAAGTACCAGAATTAATATTTGTTTTGAAATTGTCATTACGCGTACTTGAAATATACACTCTAAAAACTGAGTGTGATATCACAGGGAAATTAGGAGCACTTACAGCGCAGGTTAAGGTAATTACAGCGTTCTTTTGCCATGTACTTTTAAAGGCGCAATAAAGTCTTAAACGCTGTCCACGAAATTCTGAATCGAAGGTAGGGAAGAGACAGGCAACAGGCACAGAGCATAGGTCTATATGGATGCGAACTGTTTGCGTTTTTTTACTGCGCGATAAGATTTGAACGTTGTGTATGGCTCTAGCTGGCAAAACGTATCGGATGCTTTTGATATTTTACAATTTGCGAAATTAATTTGAAAAGTTTGATATTTTGAGAAATTAATTCTTAAATAAGAACGTTGTTTAATTTGTTTTAACAACATTTGGGCCACTAACGAAATGTAGGGAATTTGTAAAATATAAAGAGGCACCCTGAAGAAGTGTTTCAATTTCTATCGCACATGAGTCCTTTATTACTATCTAATTTTAACTAAAAGATAAGGAAAAATGTCACATCTTTACGTATATAGTCTTCCATTCCATCCGCCCGATCGTGGCGTCTGTAGTAGGGGCACCAAGCCGATAGCTACACTAAGGAGAGTCAAATTGCTTCGTCTATAAATTTCTTGATCTTCTTTTCCTTTCGAACGTTTTCTGACTGCCTTTAAAACATTCAGTTTTATTTTTCTACCTTGGTAACTTTCAAAATCATCGGCTGAGTTTTGAAAAGCTGAAGATGATAAATTTTACCACCATCTTCGACATTTCAAAAGTTTTATGAGCTTCCAATTGGTACTTATTTTTATATTTTCGCATTTGAAATACGATAATCTTTTAGTTTTTTATAAAATTGATAATTTTTTGTAAAGGCTGTAGCTTTGGACTTATTAAGAATCTGTTCATATAGTTTGTAACAAATTTTACCCAGATGAAAGGTTGAACTTTGAATTAAATTATTTGTTCAAAAAGGTTCCTAAAAACCAGTTGGTTTATCAGTATTTTACTTTTGTTTCAGGTGCAAGACATGGAACGGTGACAAAAGACAAGATAGATGAAATTTTGAAATCCCACACGCAAGGGAGCCCAGCTCAATTTAGTCCGATTAAGTTGACCTTCCCGAGGCCTAAGTTAAGCACGTAACCAGAGGGAATCGATAAATCGAAAGACTAGTAACTGTGTCAACTCATCGTAAATCTCAATCTTCCACTAGAATTATATTTACAACCGAAGGAGGCGCTGTGCCCGCCGTTGCTATAAATAGACCTGGAGCAGTGCCTTCTGAGCGTCTAAGTGGGGCGAATCGAAGGTCACCCGCGGTGACATCCCCGACAGAGTTGGCCCCATACCCAATTTGAATAAGTAATTAAAACAAATAAATCAATAACGGAGAAATTATCAATCCCAAGAGGTGCCATTACTGCCTAGAAGAGCTGGCACCCACATCTGAGAGGTGGCCGCCAAGCACCACCCTTTTCGCACCGCCCCAGTCTCCAGTGGCCGGCCTTCTTCATGTTCAACCAGACTTGGTGGGGCTTCGCTGGGTGGCGTGGTGCAACTCCATAAATAAGCAAAGCGTCATGACCGGATGTAAGGTGAGTTGAGTCCGGGTTGTGCCAACGAATTTCACACTTCGATGCCGCACTTTGATCTCATCGGGACGCCCTTTAATTTTTAGCAGCGAGCACCGACTACGCCACTTTGAGATTTTATCGGACACCTGGCTCCTGAGCGGCTAATTAGCTGCAGTCATGTATGACATGCTGGGCGTGGAAAGTGTTGCTCATCAGCATATGATTAAATTAAACAACAGTTTTGTCGTGCCCGCCCTTCCCCGGACATTAACAGTCTGTCGTCGCTTTCTGAAAGTCCAGAACTCCTACTTTGTAAAATTGTACGAGTCGCGAAACGGGCCTCAACTTGAAAGTGTGGCACGAAGTGTGAAATTGCTGCTTAATTGGCTCAAAACTAGTGAAAAAGTCACGTGGCCGGAAAACCACTGTTTTCTGATTATATCAGGTATACTTCTCTGCTTGCAAATTGTTTTGATTTTTGTTCTTACAGGAGCTACGATGCCCCTGCAGGCTTTGAGTAACCTGCAGGTCTACGGCTCAACACTGGAGGCTTTCACGCAAGCAGCTGTAATACTCGTTTTGAGCATCGCCATAGTCACTTCAAACCTCTTTATTATTGCAACATACCTTAACTTCCGAGGTAAGCGACCCTATAATTATTTTTAATTACAGCGAAAATCGGTTACAACGACACTACATAGGGCATAAATTGAGTTTGAGGTCTCCTCACGGAGGAAGGGGTGAGCGGTGTTTTAAAAAATTTTGTGAAAAAAAACTTTGTACTCCACCTAATTGTATATGAGTACTACAAAAAAATATATAAAAAAATTATTTGCAATTTTATAAATAAATGCGTACTGGTCACCGTCAATAAGCAAAAAATATAAAGCTATTTGTAACGAAAATTTGTGGAAAATGTAATAAATCGCGATGGTAAAATATCACTTTTCGAAATTTCAAAGTTAAATATCTCTAGCAGTAAAAGTGCTAAACAAATTTTTACCCAAATGCACATTCGTATAAAGTCTCATCAGAATCGGTGAGTATACATCAAACTGAATCTGTTCCATAAATTAATATAGCTTCCATGAAAATCAACATTTTATTACGGGTAATCAAAAGTAAACTTAGTATTTTTATTTAAGTAGAGCATTTTTAAGCTTAATACATACGTGAGTGTTCCCTAAGTACACTTATAATGTTTGTCCATCTCACACGAACGGCTTTGATATTCAATTCGTAGTTTACGATACACGAGTATTTAAAAATAAAGTTGCATTAGTTTAAATGAACTTAAAACTCGTTTATTTCATCTGCAAAAAATATATTTTAGTAGTGCTTTGTCCAAAATTTAAAAATATTATTATGTAAAAAAATATTATTAATTAAACCTGTGGATGCACTTTAACATGTAAAGAAAACAAAACTTTAGCATTAAAAACCAATAAAGTACAGAAAATGGATGTGGGTAAGCATCTAATAAACTTTTTTTCATTCATTCAAATCAATCGATGGAATGGGCGAAGTTGGAATTTAAGGGTTACAATCGTCTATTAGGAAAATAATAGTATGTTGGGAAGAATTACCATGATCAGAGCTAGCGTTCGAACCTGTGATCTTCAAATTGGCGCTTCGCTGCCCTTACCAACCAACAAATTCATTGAAATTCTGAGTTCTGATAAAAAGTACGAATGATCCCATCATATCATATTAATAATTTTTCTACCCAAACCAAAGCAATAAACCTGAATTATAAAATGCAAAGTTTTATGAATTAATGCCACTTTATTCTCCAGGTCCAACTGAGGTCATCAATTACTACCTGCTGTCGCTAGCGGTCGCCGATCTACTATGTGGGTTAATGATCGTACCACTTTCGGTGTACCCTGCACTGATCGGAGATTGGGTTTATGGCGATGTGCTCTGCCGCTTCACCGGATACCTAGAGGTCACCTTGTGGTCGATTTCGGTCTACACATTCATGTGGATATCCGTCGATAGGTACCTAGCAGTAAGGAAACCTCTCCGATATGAGACGATCCAAACTAAAACGAGGTAAGTCAATCTTACCTAGACGTTAGCGTTCCATCTTTGATGTGTTTAAATTTTTCTACAGATGCCAGTGCTGGATGGCATTCACGTGGATCTCAGCTGCGATGCTATGTTGTCCTCCATTATTAGGTTACAGCACACCGATCTTTCATGGCGACTCGCACGTTTGCATGCTAGATTGGGGCAACATGGCTGCCTACAGTGCCACACTCGCTATTCTAGTTTTAGGTCCTAGCGTAATATCAATTGTTCATAATTATGGCTATATATTTGTAATGATGCGTAGGATAAAATCTGGTGCCCCTATACACGATAAAGAGTACGCAACCGCTTTAGCTGAAAACTTATCGAATCCTAGTCATATGATGTCGTTCGCATTAGTCTTCGCCTTCTGGATCTCGTGGCTGCCGTTTATCGGTGTTCGAATTTACGAGCTGGTAACCGGCATTGTTATACAAAACAACCTAATCAATTTCGGTTTAGTATGGATCGGTGTGTTAAATTCGTTTTGGAAAATCGTTATTATGACAAGCATGTCGCCGCAATTTCGACTTGCGCTGAGGGTGTTTTGTTTAACAATATGTTGCAAGACAAAAGGACGTCTGCAAGCTGAACTAATCGGATTGGACCCAGATGACTAGAGCCGTTGAGTTTTCATTGTTGAAATTATTTAGTAAATTATACCAAATAATTACTAATAAAATTGAGACTATTTTTAAGCGGATCATTTTTTAATAAAAGTAAAAAATCGCAAAAAATATATAAAACAGACACATAATATACTCAACAACAACACGAATATTTTTTCAACAACGTGTGGCATTGCATGGTCCTTGACTATTTTCGTGTATGCCATCGGCTGAAAAAATATTTTACTAGCGCAGAAACACTTCACACAGGACACATACACTTGTAAATATTTACATTTTAGGGTAACTCTTTTAAGTACAAGATCCAAAATTAATTAAATTGCTTAGTTCAAATAAATTTAAAAACACAACAACAGAAAATAGGGGCTTGAAATTTCCTCAGCATATGTGCAAATTATAGCTGTTGAAAAGTAATTACAGCAACAGAAGCTAACAGGAACAAAATCAATGCATTTATTATTGATGTCGATCGTTTAAAGCTAAATTTGTAATTGTCGTAATTTTTGAAAGGGTTTTTAGTCAGTCTATTGTACTCAAAGTGGATGACAACTGTTTGTGGTGGCGAAAATCACTATAAAATTATTGTAATAAATTGGTACTTGTATTGTTTAACTATGAAATATTTGTTAATTTAAGTGGAAATAAAAAAAATTGTCGCAAAGTACATTTTGAAAAGAAAATGATTTACGACTTTATAATTTGGTACTTTTGAAAACATTTTGATCTTATTTTGATTAACTCGGGAGTTTATTGTGAACTTTTTATGTTTTCAGGACGAGGTCGAACTTATGGCATCAACTCATTTTATAATCAAACTGAATAAATCGAAATTTAAGATTAAACTCATTTTCATAAGGCACTTAACAAATCTTACATGTCTGGACTGTAAAATTTAAGTTTATAAAATTGGTACGACATTTGGAAAGCTTAATTTGTTCATTATTGCTTTTTTCCTTCCCAAACCTCTCTCTTCTTTCATAATTACGGAAGGCACCAAGAAGGTTAGGTTTCGCTAAGTTAAAAATGTGCGCACCATTTTTTGAAAATTTCTATAGTGTTTTTTCCAGACTCGACGTCAATTAGTTCAGCATAAATTTATGTTTAAAGTATGTAATTGACTATGCACTATCATACAGAGTTGGATAAAAAGACAACAAACAATTTTAGGGGTATAAAGGCTTGTTTCGCCGGCTGCTGCTGCAAGGATAAATCTATCTGATAGTTTTTTTGTGTTTCAAAACTATAGTATCTGATAAAATGTTATCAGCTAGTTATCAGAAAGTTATCCGGAATTTGCAGGGGACACATCACAAAATAAGATTATTTAATGTGGATTAAACAAAAAATAAAATTACTTAAAACGAAAAGGAAAAGACGTAGGTAAACAAATTTTGTACGTTTTTTTTCAAATTTTTTCTTTTTGTGATTATTCTACCTCTCTAATATTCTTCATTTTTTCCACCTATAAATAAAGCTGTTGTTAAAAAAAATATTAATAAATATATTTGTGTTCTATTAGCTCTTTCCTACGCTACCACACAAGCTACAGGTAGTATAAGAAATGTTGACTTATGTTTATAACTTTAAATGCGATTTTCGTTTTTAGGCCAAGGATATGTGAATTTCAAGTCGGTATCTCATTTCGCTTAGAAGTTATACGCCTCTAACAAACAGACAGACGGACAGACAATGTTACTACAATAATATGGCTCCTGTAGACCGTACAGTACGGAACCTCAAAAACGTGACTCGCTTCGATACCAATAACAAAACTATTTAAAATTCAATCATTGATCGTTATCACGAGGATTATCTGCCAGATAAAGGAATCAGCTATTTGTGAAAAAAAATACATATTTATCAGATTACGTGCGCATGGGCTATAAGGGCAACAGGACCTAAAACTATTACCTCACATGAAGCATCGTCAAAGCTGATAATCCAATATATGTATGATAAATAATTACATTTAGAGGGATAGGGAAAAATTTTATTTTTTTCGTTTCGTATAGGAGAGGGAGCAGAGGGTGGTCTTAAATTTAAAACTGAGTTTCCGAGATTTTTGGATACCGCTATCTTAAACTAAGTAGTGTAAACAATTTGTTCGCTTTATCTCGATAATAGTCCGTCTTACAAAATATTTGAGGTTTTTTGTAAAAAATTGAATTCTCTATATAATCGTGCTTAACACTAGAACTACTAAAACCAGTCAATTTTGGTACTCAATTTCTTCCTTCATTTAATTGTATATTTTTGTAATTCTCTTCTGATTTATGCCAAAGTTTAATAGTATTGAAAATTACGACATATACAAAGACCTTTTTCTATTAATAATTATTTATTCAAATTTGAAAGCGTATTAAATTAAAGATGCAAAAAGTTGTTAAAATTACAGACTAGCGCGCCGGTAGTTCTAGTGTTAAATGAATTTAGGTTTTATTATAACTTATAACAATAACAAATCTATGAACTAAAAAAAGAGATAGAAGTTGGCTAAAAAATTAATCTTTTTACGTGCTATAAATTTTTTCTACCAACTTCACAAATAAAATAAATAAATAATTTTTATTTCGCCAATTTCTTTGAAGTGTTATCGATATACATACAATCGTTTAAGTAATTTGTTAATATTATTACTTGTACTCATAATTATAATAATTATTGCATAAAAGCTGTGTTTTTTTTTCATTTTCCTAAATGGTTCCGTTTAGATAAGAAACTTTTCATTGACTTGCATTTTACAAACCGTCACGTATATCAAGATTTTAAAAATTGAGAAAAGTTCATCAAAATTGTCATGATATTTAGCCATCCAAACTTCAAAAATTGAACCGGATAATTTTTTGGATTAAGCTTTTGATGCAAATTGTGTATAAATCATTGAATCTGATTTTCTTTTTACGAAATAAGAAATGATATGATATGGGTAACTATGCATAAATTTCAATTCAATACAAAATTTCATGCTTAACCTGGATTTAAAACTAATGTGAAAAAATACAGCTAATGTAAGCTTTATTTAATACATATTATTTTAATGTTTTTAATATAATTGGAACATTTATTTCCACACCACCTATAGGATACGTAGTGTTTGTTGGCGTACGTGGAAGTACTGAGAAATTATCAAAGAGTGAAATGGCATCAAAATTGGAAGTTCGTTGTTCATATCGTTTTCATCGCTTACTGAAGCTATTTCATTTTCCCACTTTGATCTTTTTCCAATGCTGTAAAAACGTTAAAAATTAAGTAGTGAAAATTATTTGTTATGAAACTAATTAGAAAAAACACGTTTGGTTTTTGTAAAGTTGATAAAAAAGAGTTATAGTGCCTAAAACTAACCAAGTTAGCTAGCCATAGCTAAAATTGTAAAGAATACTATTCTATATAAAAAAATACCGTATTAGCAAAAGTTTTGTAAGATGTATGGTTGTCGAGTTACAACGCAAAGACATTTTGCACCACTTTTTTGTTCAAATGTCGGTAAACTGGGATATCCAACAACACCGGAAACTTAATTTTAATATTAGCAAATCCCTCAAATACACAGGTTACCCTTTTTAAACATGAAGTTTTTTGGGACAAAATATGTATGTAGAACAGCGATGAAGAGGCACTGAAATTAAATCAAAATAAGTTCAAAGTTAAGTTAAGTTTTTTAGATTTTAGATTTTTTTAGATCTTTGATTCTTTATTCGCTCTGAAAAGTTCAGTTTTCTATTTTCAATATTTTTAAAGCAATATGTATGTAAATTGGTAACATCCTTGGTAAAAGACTAAACCACTAAAATGATTTTGATCAAACAGATATTAATCAATTTACTTTTGCGGGTAACCATACACTGATTGTGAAAAACTTTAATGATGATTTAAAACTCAAATAAATAAAATTCTAATTATAACAAACAAATTAAATATTCGAAATTTTAGAAAAAATATTTCTCATCTTACAAGGACATTGTAGCTTATGAAATATGTTTATTTTCTTATGATCTTAGCTTTACTGAAGGTTATATAATTTTTTAACCTTTCACAAACATAATTTTATTAAATAATAAAATCAGAAAAAAGTTTTTAATTTACCATACAAAGGTTTGATATGAGTATTCTGCTGGAAAAACGTTGCTACTTTTAAAATAACCTAGCTATAATATAATTTCTAATGTCTATTGTAAGTTTAAAATGTCTAACTATTAAGGATCGAATAACAAGAAAACTATCAAAAGTAGTCATAAAAATTTCTATTTACATATTAACAAATCTTGCATGTTTTCTAAAAAAAAAATTTAAATAACTTCTTCTATCTCTTACAAAATTATGCTAGATGCTATACTAATGTTCTTAGATGGCAGTTGTCTTCCACAATGAGTGAATGAGTTAATAGAAAAGCAAACAGTAAAATTTTTTATATTTTCAAAACCCAATGTAAATTCGAAAATCAAATAATATTAAAATTAAAGAATAGAAATTGAAGGTGTGAAAATAAAATTTATTGTTAAAAATCGGTGAAACCTATGTTTTCACCCAATTAATTCAGGGGAATATAAATATTGCAATTAGCGGAACTTTGTCGACTATTAGAAACGCAAAAACTCTAATTTATATAACTCAAAATATAAACGAAATAAGAACATTAACAAAAAAAAATTAGGTATAAATTATGAGTGAGATTTGTAAATTAGCGATTTACATAAGTTTTTTAAACAGTAACTTAAGAATAGTAGCAGAAATTGATAAAGGAGAATTCTTAAATCGCAATCGCTACTCTTACGAAACTTGAACACTTGAGGGAAACTGTTCTAAACAAAAGTTGAAAAATTTGGCATATGTTTCCGCAAAACACATTCGCTTGTAAAAAATTTTAAAAATTACTCCCAAATAAAATCGATAATGTGGTACTATTTAGATAGATGAAATAAATAAACAGGAACATGTTCAATCAGTACGATCTTCGACTCTATATTTAATCTAGAGTGCTTCTGCAGCTAAACTACTCACTAAGATCAATTCGTTAAATTTTTGGAAATACTAAGACTTGCAATCATCGCACTCGTTGACTTAAGGCAGAGACTACCAGCAGTTCGACAAGTGAACAAAAAAAAAAAAACATTTTCTCTTATAGTGATACAACGAAAACAATAATTAATTGTTAATTAAGTGAATTATTAATAAACGATTTTCAAAAATCCAAAATAAAACGAAATGTAGACTCATTTTATTCTCTTTCGTATCAGTCACTGTTATCTTCTTTAGTACCGGCAACCAGTGTAGATAGTTAGGACGTACTACTAATGGACGAGGGTTGTGGCTGTCCAATTTTTTACTTTAAAAATGTCTTGTTTGAAATTTTCAGATTTTCTGTTTATTATTTGATAATACTTTGAGTTGTGTTTAAGATTGAGCTAAAATTTAACTTTTGTAAAAACACTGCAATTTCAATTTATTTCTCAAATTTCCAAATAAATACTTCAGTGCTATAATTCTACGCAGTAAAATTATTTTAAAGCGAATTATGACTTTGTAAATTCTACAATATTATAAATAAAATAAGAATCACTTAATGTTAAAGGAAAAGAAGTACTTCTTAGTTTTTTCAGAAGAAGCGAAATTTGATTTTATGAACAAATAAATCAATTATCCCCCGATTATATAGAGAATACATTGCGTACAGTTCACAAAACCAACATAACAAAATTCAAATAATAATAAATTTTTACTTTTAATTCTTTACTCCAATAAATGTTTGCTTTGCTCCTTTTTTTTTTTTAATTTGCCTACTGCTAGATCAAATTCATCACTTCGCAAAACTAGTAACTACTTCCTAGTATCATCCTCGCCAGAATGTTGATTTTCATATATATTTTTCGTTTTCTATTTTTGGTAACATAATAATTTTGTTGATTATATTATTTTGTGATCTCTCTCTGTATATATTTAACTCTTTTTCTAGAACTTTACTTGCCTTCACCACATTATATTTTGCGTCCTCTTTTTCTACTATCTCATTTTAAAATTTATAAATTCGAAACTGATTGGATAATCGAAAGCACAATTTATGCTTTAATTAATTCCGATTAATTCAATTTGTAGTTTAGCAAATTTCGTGTACTAATTTAAGTTCCTGACCTTGTTTAAACAATTACTTTGGCTTATTTCAACTCACGGGATCAGAAATGCCAGATTTTTATTTATTTATTTATTTATTTATTTATTTTGTCCGTAGATGAATGAATTCGTAAATAAAGACGCTCAAATACAACTTATATTTATAGGGCTTTCATATATTTTTACGAACAAGTTTTTCATGTCTTTTCATGTACTTTATTTGCAATCTATTGTACGAAAAAATTAGTTTATGGAAAATTATTACAAAATAGAATATTGCGAACTTTTAAACCCTATTTTTCTCAAAATTTATTATTTATTAATCTACCAACATCATTTTATACAAAAGATTTACCAATTCTTTGAAAAAATATAATAATTGGTGTTAACGAGTATCATCTAATCATAAAACATCCTCGTTTTTCTGTGGTTACTATTTATAAGGAATTGTCTCTTCTTATTTCCTTTACAAATATGTACCAATACATACAACAAAAGTTTATCCCACACATTCAACAAACTAACAAAAATGGAAATAAAAATAAACACAAACAATAATATTGAGTTGTAAAAATCAGTGTTGTTAAATAAAATTGAAAACAACATTCATGCACATCTTGAACATTGGAGATACAAACTATCTAGATAAATACGACCTTTCTGCTAATACTATAAATCTGTAATGTAAACTGAGATTAAAAAGGAAGCTGAAGCTGGAAAAAGCCAAATTTAAAAAATAACAAATTACATATATTGCCTAGAATAACTTTACCCTGTCCTATTGAGAAAAATTATAAAAATGTCCACAAATTATGGCACAGAAGTTTTAATTATAATGCTTAATCCCCGTTAGATCTAACTAAAATTAAATATGTGAAATTAGATGGTTTACAATTTCTTCAAAATTTAATTATACTTATTTTTATTATACCTTGATATTATTATTATTATTGATTTCTATTATTTAATTAATTTTTTTAAATGCATACGCATAAATTTAAATTTATTTACCATAAAAAATAATTTAAAGTCTAGTATTTTTTAGTATTTTATTGTTTTGTACGCATAAAGTGAAAACAGGGCAGCTGCAATCCTCTAAATTCAATCAATTCATAGATAAAATGTAGACTGAAGCTTCAAAATCAAGCAAATTAATTGTAATGAATGCAAATTAAGCACAACCCTCTTTGATCAAACAGAAAGAAACTTTTAGCTGCTATAGGTTTTATTAATTAATAGAAAAAAAACAATTTTTCATCCGCGTTGAGGCCATTCTAATTAAGCAAAGCAAACAAGGAAGGGGAACTATGTAAATAAAGCCACAACCGCACGAATCATTCGTAGTATCTTTAATAACATCTGCGAATCGATAGAAACACAATGAGGCCCTAAGCCACGTAGAACAGCCCATTCATATCCTATAAAATAAAACAACAATAAGTGGATAAGTAAACAGATAAGTTTTTCTTTTTGACTTTCTGGCCATGGGACAGGACAGAGTGGTTTTTTTCGTGAAAATGTCCTTTTATTTATTTATTTTATATATTTTATGTTTCGATTATTTGGCGCCAAACATTATCGTCGCATGTTTCCACAGGGCCTACACTCAATTAATAACTACAACATTTAAGGGAAGAAGATATATTTAATCTACGTGTACGTATAAGTTACCAAGTTATCCAGCGTATATTTAACCATCGTTGTTGCATACAGCTGTGTTTTTATAATAAAAATAAAAATGCTAATAATATGATGAAATTGTGTCGTCAATGAAATTGTATTTGTTCAATATTTTTCATGTACTAAGAGAATGCTCTTGCGAAATTATTATAATTTTTGTTTTTATATTTCAAATGCGGCATCACTTTTTGAATTAGATGCTTGTTTATAATAAAATATGTCTGCAAATTTACAATGCTTTGTTACATTCCACCAAATATTATTATTTATTTATTTATTATTTTGATTTATTAGTAACATTTATCATTAATTATTTCATTTGTTACTATGAGACTTCAGAAAGTAAGCCTTACCTTTTAATAATTGAAAGAATTAACATTGGGAGAAAGGACAACAAGTAGGTTTTATACGGATTTGGATCAGTTACTCCAAACCTCCTTTGTATATTAATTTTTTTTTGTATTTGTATAAAAATTGTACGATATACTCCCCAATTTATACAATGTACCTAAAGAACTTTCCCTCCAAAATCAAATTTTTTATGGCATTTAATAATTCATTCAGTTTTATAATTAATAATAATATTTAATATCTGTTCGTTTTCTTAATTTGTTTAGAGCGTCCTCTTAGTCTAAAAACTAAACTGAAATATAATCCTAACAAGAAATCCATTGTTACATCTGAAACGTTACAAAAACACTTAAGCTGTCTAAAAGAAACCAAAAATGTTCTAACCAATCATAACCATATAGTAAAATTTTAATTGAAAATATTTTAACAACCAAAAAACGCTATGTATTTAATCGAGGAATGGTAAGACATCGCGCATAGGTCCACTGCTGTTATCCACGTAATCCTCCTCGGTCGAATTATTTGCCAATGGGATGTGTGTAATTTTTATTATAAAAATCTGTGATATCATCATAAAAGAAATAGAAGACGAAGAATTTGTTAAAATGAAGTAAATTAACAAAAAAATTAAATAAAATAAAACGATAAAATTAATATTTATTTTTCGTTACCTTGTCACTTCAATTGAAGATTTTTTATCAATAACACCAAAGACGAAAACTGAATTTGTTATAGAATTAAATTGTAAATGTTATTAATTATAACGCTTAACGGGAAGCTTCATTAGAGTTAGAATTTCTATATTACACAGAAAAGTATATTTGAAATTTCTTAAAATTTTAAAAATACCAACATAAAATTTGTTTCAATCGAATTAGTCTGAGGAAGGTGTTGTGAACTATTTAATTGTACGTAAAATGGGAGGGAGCACTTGGCGGACATTTTTCTATTGTAATTTGAGTAAATTTTGCATTGGCGGGTACTTTAAAATTAAATGCTAGTTGGCATGAATAATTAATATTACTGAAGAAATTTTTTCCCTACAGGAAAATACTGTGCTAAGCACAGAAATAAAATTTATAGACTGCATAGGAGTTAAATTTTTAAGATTTATTATCTGCTAAAAGGACACTATACAAAAGCTACAATAACTGATAGAAAAACAAGAAATAATGCTTTATATTCTAAAATCAAAGTAGAGACGATTTAGAGTTTGCTATTTTAAATTTTCAAATGTTTTCTCTTTTTTTCACCCTATAATTATAGAGTTACTAAACTCTTGAGAAAGAAATTTTAAAAATTACATCTTTATCGTTATAGTTCATAACTTAAGTGTCTCTTGTTACAGCGACTATTATTTTTGCTAACCGCGTATAATTTCACTATCTATGGCGAACATCTTACATAAAATTGGATGTAAAATA
Source organism: Philonicus albiceps (assembly GCA_963969385.1). NCBI lineage: Eukaryota > Metazoa > Arthropoda > Insecta > Diptera > Asilidae > Philonicus > Philonicus albiceps. The sequence goes on along the minus strand of OZ017772.1, from coordinate 44,644,924 downwards.
TGATTTTTTAAAGTTATTAATAAAATAATAGATGCTATACAACAAATAAGTTTGAATTGTTTTATAGTCACTGATTGAAGCAGATGGTGTCGAAAGTTAGATAGAAATTCTGTTGTAGCAAGGAATTTATTCTTAATTAATGATCTACTACATTATCAATATATCTTGCTAATTAATACATAAGAAAATAAACAGAAAATATATGTGAAGCGGTGAGAAATGTGACATACCTATTCTAATACGGCTTTAAATTGAAAAACCAGTCTTACGACAATCATAGCGTAATGACTTTTCTTTAAAAATCACAAAATTTGTATGCAAAATCGATCGCACTGCGCAATTTCTATTCACTACAATTGCTTATTACATATTTTGATTAAGAGAAAAATGTACAAATGCTTTAAAATTGCAAAATATTGAGTAAAATAAATCATTGATCTGTTTTTGTATTTAATATGAAACATTTTTACACCACATAAAATGTGGACATTAAAATATATTGAAAACACCCAAAAGTTATTTAAAGCCCAAAAAAGTTTACATAAAATCAAAAGTTTCAATTTCTTTGCAACAAAAACGGATGAAAACTCTTCTAAAATCCATAAATACAATAAATATAAATTGTTCAACCTTTGAAAATTCTTAAAATTTCATGAAAAGCTAATAGGAAGCACGATATTCGCGAAAAGCCATTTTTCGTCACCTTTGATTTTGAAAACCATAAAAAACTGCAATGACATCCGATAGGTAATTTTTTGTGTTAATTTTAAAGGTATATGCAAAATTCTATCCAGATTAAAAATGTTCAGAAGAATAATTCTTATTTTACTACTCTATTACTATTTTCGTTGCATATACATATATTATATTTCGCCCCATTACATTTGATATGCTAATCGTTTTATATCACGCATGCGGAGAAAATACTAACTTAGCGCATGTTGTTCAGTGTGGTAAATGGCAAATAAAAAACGCAACTTTAATAGATTAAATTGGAGTTGCCTTCTGCGCCTTATCTTCATATGGCACGTAAACAAAATTAAAAAAGAACACCCTGAATTTTTCAAATTGGCAATATTTTCCATGAAGTTCTCTTATATTAATTTTTATTTTCCAACATTCCTCATTCGGCCTCCACACATAAAATTATAAATAAAAATTAATCTCCCAAGTTATGGAATCTAACATCACCCCCCAAGTTTGGGAGTTTTAAACTATTTTTTTGTGTCTTTCGCACTCGTAAAATCAAATAGGACACGGTACTCGAAATCCGATACCACATGGAGGTCTCTATAGTAATATTCTACTACTATATTAAAAATGGTTGATATTGAGGTTAAATCTAACCACAAATAAAATAAAAGAAATTTTGTGCCATGACGTGAGATTAGACACTCTGTTTGGTTTTTCTAGAGGCCCTGTTCAATAGCCATCAATATATGTAATGTTCTTCTCCCTATTGCAGGAAAAGTCACTCAAAATCAGAACATCATTAAAATTAAACTTAATTAATTCATTCGGTTGCTCTGCATCAGTTTCTTTAATAAATTTCTCAAAGTGAAAAACAAAACATACAACATATAAAAACTTTTCAAACATAACATCGTTTTTGGTCAGGGATTAAAGGTTAAGTGCATACCCAGCTGTTTGTGAGTAATTAATAATATAGGTATCGAATTAGAACCTTTCTTAAAATGTTTTAATATCTAAGGCTTTTCCCGGCATAAACAAAGTTTAAGCCTGCATTTTTAACCATCAGTGGCTTCACATTATATATAAAAGTTATTAGAGATTTTAATATTAGAGATAAAAAGTAACTATCTACATATCGAATCTCTCATCTTGATAGAGGAAACTATATGTCTTAAATTCCCTCTTATACAATACACCCCAAAACTTATTAAAATTCAAAAATATTCACCAATCATGTGTCAAGTGCTCCCGAAATTGAAACAATCTTTCACAATCTTTTGTAACTTTATAATTCTTAAAAATAAAATTTCATAAAAAAAATACAAAGAAATTTGTAAAATATTCGAGAAAACTAAAATCCTGACGTAGAAAACAGTAGTAGATGTTTTGTATAAATACATTAAAAAACAAAATAAACTTTTTAATGCAGCCAAAATCCTGTGTTGTTAACTGACTATAGATTCGATTATATTAATTGAAGCGTTTAGCACATGCAAAAATGTATTTGGAACCTACAACTTCAGAAGTAATAAGAACAGTAGAAAATTACAACTAGTACTACGGTTAAAGATAATATAAAAAAAGGTCAAAACGTACACACCAGATGGCAGCACTTAGTGCCAACTGATCCATAACGAAGACATTCTTATTAAAAAAAAATAAATAAATAAATGAAGTTAAAAGTTTACAAATTAGCATTCATAAGTAGATGGACAATTCGTTAGGCTTTTGATATTTCCACATTCGGAAGAATCCCTCTCTTCTAGGTATAGGTATTTTACCAAAATTCATCGGAGCATTAATGTAATGTTGTAAAGATCATTATTAACTGTATTATATTGTATGTATACAGTATTGTATAATAACATTAGAGTTTTTAGACGCTTTTGAAATAAATACTTCTGAAAATTGTTTTAAGATGTTTTAATCCTGCTGATTTAGGTATATAAGAATGCAACTAGGCTAAGTGAGCACATGGTAAATTAAATTAATATATTTATTTCCAAGAAAACCAATAACTTGACGTGTTCGACAAATTTTACACAAAATAGGCACACTTAGACGAAAATGATGCGCAAACCAGCATTAAAGGATCATCATAAAGTACGACGATTGGAGTTCGCTCAAAAATACATGCTCTGGACCAAAGAATAGGATTAAATTATTTGTAGTGACGAAAAATATTTTAATTTTAATTTTGATGGTCGTAATAGTAATCAGTTCTAATAGCACGATCTAAAAAAGAAAAAAATGGTTTGTGCAGCCTTTTGCAGTAAAAGTAAATCACCCATTTCCTTCATTTCGACAAAAATAATTCTGGGCACTACATTTAATTGTTCGAAAAAGTGTTGTAATTGTAAGGAGGGTCGTAGGACTTTTCAGCCCTTCTCTAGTACTGCGACCAAATTGGTCGGTCTTTTGTACTGCCCCTTCTCATTAATCCCCGCTCACCTTAAGCTCTTTATAGAAGGCGATTATGTCACAGGGGGTGGCCTTTGATACTTCCTCGGGGGTGCTAAAAGTATCCCCTAGGTGTATCAGCCGCAGTCGACCAAGGGCTTCGCAAGAGTAGAGAATATGTTTTGCCGTCTCGTACTCTTCAAGGCAGAAGCGACAAACGTCATCATCTATTTGACCCATCTTTCTCAGTTGATTCCTTAATTAGCATTGTCTTGTGTATAATTCTGTAATGATCTTTAGTTCAGGCGTGTTTAATAAAATGAGTTTCTTAGCCCTTTGCCGTGAATGCTGCACCTTTTTGTCTTGTCTTAATCCCGAGAGGCTTCCCCAGTTTCGTACTCTCGTTTTCTTCCCACCGCTCGACTACATTAGAAATATAGCTTCTTGCTAGTCCACATAGGGGTTCGGGTCTAATAAAGGGAGAGCTGGCTGCGCTTTTGGCAAGCTCATCGGCTTTTTCGTTTCCCAATATTCCCTCATATCCTGGTACACTAGAGTTACCTTATTTCGCTCTGATAATGAGTTTAATACTTCCAGATACTTCGCTACCAATTTGGGGCTAGCGGTGCCTTTGGCCAAAATGTGTCTGGCACACTTTTCAATTACCAGCATCTCTGCTTGGAAAATGGTAGGGCTGCTGCCTAATGTGACTGATATCTGGCAGTTTGGTCCTCAGATTCACAGTTTCGAGGAGCCTTCCATTCTTGATCCATCAGTGTATCACTCTAGGAGTCCCTTTTCGGCGTGGATATTCCTATTTACCCATACCTGCCTGCTTTCCATTTCTGTTTTCAAGAGTACATCGAGGTTATACTTTTTAAGCTTCAGGTCCGATGATCCATCCCTTACAGGGTTGTTTGCGAAAAGATCTAATATCTTCAGGTAGCCAGTGGGGTTATCATTGTTAATCGATCTCAATAGCTTGAGTTTTATCGACTTCTTGGTATTGCTAGAAAATTGCTAATCGTGCCTACAAGAACTAGAAAGAAGAATGTTCAATTGTTTGCATTTCCAAACTTGACTGAGATAATGACTCTGTTAATCCATAAAGTTGGATAAGAAAATCCCCTCTTCTTTTCCGTAGGCAGTTTTCTTTTTTGTTTTATAACGACCATGTCGAAATCAACTTTTTCCGTTTGGCTGCCACCGAAAGGTCTTTTTTATTTACATATATTGCAACTTCTCAGTGATCATGGAAAATAGCACCAGAAGTTGTAAAGTATTATAATATGTTAATTGTTATAACACTTATTAAAGTAACTTTAAATGAAAGGCTATTTAAATCTGGTCAACAAACTAAAACATGGGATTCAGGAGCTACCGGTTGGTTCAGTTAAAATTTAAGGCAGCATTTTATTTTAAAAAAAATAAAAGCTTTAAAGAATAGAAGAAATGTTGGAAAACTTATTATGCAAAATTAGAAAACAAAATTTCTTATTAGAATATTAATGAGGTCATTGGTAAACTACAAACTAAAAGGAGATGGGGTTCACAACATGTTACGAATATTGAACGTTTTTAAAGGTTCGCGACGTTGCTGTTCACTGTTTAAAAATACACTCATATTATTGTTTTTTAGGCCTTATAGGGAGAATCAAGGCAACACCAATAAAATCAATTCAATTTTTTCAAGTCTATCGAACCATGTTATGAGATCACGTAAACCTATCTCCAAAAACAGATTTTCCCCGTTCGATTCTAATTACTTTTTTCGTTCAAAATGGTTAAAATAAAATCGATAGAGAAATTCAATCGAATTACCATATTTTCACGTTTTGCATGGAAAAACTAATTAAAATCAAAATGTAATTAGAACGAATTTGTGAAAACTTTAGAAATTTTGGGCCCCATTCTTGAATCCGTCCGGATGGAATCGAAAGGAGTTTTTGGATAAAAATCTCTTAAATTCTAAAAAAAAATTATTTCAGTTACCTTTAACTTCAATTAGTTTTTTCGTAAAAAAACTTCAAAATAATCAGGGTAGATTTTTCTATAGAATTATTTTAATTACTTTGAAAAGAAAAATGAATTGGAGACAAAGACAACTAAAATAAATTTGTCAGAAATTTAGTATGGAATTTTAATTCAAAGGTATATTTTTTTGCAAGGTCTTTTCGATTTAATTCGAACGAATTTACATTCGGAAGAAACTTTTCTAAGCTCTTTTCGATGTGATTGGAACGAATTTAGAACAGGGAGTTAAATACAGAAAGATAACTTAGATCAAATCATAATTTATGATCTGTTTGAAGGCGAATCAACGAAGTTCATTGAAATGAAATTATATTAACACTCCGAAAAAGAAAAATACCTCTGGAAATGGATGGAATTTTGATAGTTTTCCATTTTCAAAAATGTATTTAACTAATATTTAAACTTTTAATCAAATCCCGATTCCGTAAAATGTTCAAATTAAAAAAATTCTTTTTATTAAAACTTTAGAAGGAATTGAAACCATGTTGTATATTTATGCCTTAAAGAATGTCATCAGTGCTAAACATCATTAAAAGTAATTACTTATCTTGCCTCTTGCTTTTCTATTTTGGCAATCAATTTTAAACTTTTAAGCTACTTTATTTTGCAAAACAAACCGACGAGAAGTCACGAACGAAATTGCAACAAGCTTGACAAGATTATAAAAAAGGATCTGTATCTTAAGTAGGGACGGAATTTTAATATACATACATCGCAAATATAAGCAGAGGGAAGACGAACAGGCTGTCTGGTGCAGAAGATCCATCCGAAATTGGTTTTGATCTTTTTAACATAGTCATGTCTATCCAATTTCGAAAATAACTTATATTCGTAAAAAGAATAGGAGACTCAGGTTTGGCACAATCCAACCCATACGATACAATTCCAGCTATGGAGCTATTGCAAATTAGAGGACCACCAAGGTCAGCTTGACATAAATTTTTATCTCCATTCTTCTGTCCGGCACATATCACGCCATCAAAAGACACATTTGCATGGCTTTTTGTGCAAGCTGACATCTGAAAGATCGTAACTTCGGCGTTAACCGCAATTCTAGACCGATTAGCACCCTGAAATTGATTCATAAAAATTAAGCTTTTTAAAATTTAAACTAATACTACAAAAGCTGAATATCCCCAGCCGCTTGTATTGCATACAGTTCCAATTTGTATTGCCACTTTTAAAATAGACACTGGAGCCAAAGTCATATGATTTGGTGGGACAGGCCTACTTAGAAACAGGATTGCAATATTATTTGTAGCCCAATCGGGATCAAAATATGCATGTATATAGAAGTATTTTACATCGGAAATGAATGTTTCACTTGTTTTGACGCTAAGATCGGGTGATCCAAGTACAACTATGAAGGCAGATGGAGGAAAAAAACTCAAAAAATGGAGTTCCGTTGTGCTAAAATTAGAAATAAATAAGATTAGTTATTTTCATAAATAAAATAAGGATTTTCTTACTCAATTAAACATTGAGCTGCAGTAATAACTTTGTTATATCGTATAAGGGCACCACCACATCTGTGGTCATTACCAAAAGGGTGATCTTCTACCTTTAAACGAATAGATGCATGAAAATCCTTGGTACGAGTAGTTCTTTTTAAATTTTCACCCCCAAGAGAATATCTTTCAGACACATTATTGGTGCCCTGCATGACAGTGCCTAAAAAACCCAATATAATCATTATTAAAAATAAATATAAGAATTGTTTACTATATTGTAATTTATTTTTTTATTTTATTATATTTTTGTTTACAATATGTGTTCTCTGAGTAGTCTTCAATTTTATGTACCTATACCCAACAAAAAATATTCCAATTAGTCCAGCCGCAACTTGGCCTAGAAAGTTTCTACTTCCGACAACCAGAGAAATTTTATGACGTTATGAAGTTATCATTTTAAAAGGGTTTGTAAAATTCTAATTGAGCTGTTGCTTTATCCTTAAGGTTTTTTGTTTTTATTCCAACTAGATGTATTCTGTTTTATGTTTAATGTGAAGCAAAATCAAAACCACAAACTACTTGTAGTCTTTAAGGGGGGTCACACTGTGAAGTGTTGAAAATATTAGCATTTCCTAAACCTGCATATCTTTCAAAATATGTAAAAAAAATGTAAAGTCAAAAATCAAAAAATGATGAATTATTACTAATTTTTAATTTTTACATTAATTTTCATTTTGGGTTTTTCTTGAACTGGATGGATTGCTAACTCCAGCAACATTTCTTCGATTTAAAATCGAACATTGTTGAACAGGCATTGTTTTAAAAAGAACAAAGCCAAATGAAAACTACATTTATACAGAATTGTTTTTTTTTTTTTTTTGAAGATTGTCGATTTTTAATTTAATTAATAAAAATTTACGCTACGCAAAATAAATGTGTATCCTTAATAACTTAATAACACACCTTCTTCTCAAATTCCAAATAAATAAACTAACGTAAGACAGTGGTATTTCGCCTTAATTTGTCGTTGATTAATTTCTACTTGACGCTTTTAAATAATGGAAGCAATATGTACAGTCAACATTTTATAAAAAGAAAAATATGTGCACCAAGGACTTAAATATTCTGACCTTATTAGTTCTACAATCTTCCTCGGTTCACAAACATTTTTACTTTTTGTGTTAAGCGGTTTCTAAGAAAATCGTTAATATTCATAGATAAATACATACAGTCTAATTTTTTAAAGTAGATTAAAAATGTGTAAAAAAATAATAATAATAATATTCGACAATTATTGTGTGTATGGTATATTTGTTCCCGATAATGATGGAATTTTGCAATCTTCTTGTTGCGACTTAGGTGATGCCTATTTATACTAAATGTGATTTTCTTGTTTCAGACTTTCTGAAACTGAGAACTTACCTAAGTTCCGCATTTTTTAAATGGCATATCACTTAGAAGAATATATAAAAAAAAAAAACTTATTAAACAAGCAAATTATTATTCTGACTATCAGATTCAAAGATGATAAACGAAATTAAAAGAACCTACGTTAATTTGGAAGAATTTTCTCGCTCTAAGGTATATAAAGCATCGACTTTAGTCATAAACTCTATTTAAATCAATTTTACAATTCCGATATAAACCTTTGTCCCTTCATACTGAATGCAATTCGTAATCTATTGAAATCCATAATATGTATTAATAATTGAAATCTTAGTGCTTTGAACAAGAACTCCTTTCCTATCGACAAATAGTTTAAGTGTGAGATAGATGGTTCCATCCCCATAATTTCAAAATCATTCCTAAGGTCATCCGAAAGTAAAACAGTAAACACAGCACTGAAACTCCATATTGAATGAGTACTAAGGTCTAAATGCTCAAAACCAAATCTATCATTAAATAAATGATAAAAACCTAGTCACAAGTTAATTAATTTTTCGGATGGGTAGATTGTTTTACTAAAGTTACTTTTTCTCCATAGGAAAATACTTCGGACATTTAAAAATCCAGAATCCACAAAGAATGGATTTATTTCCGGGTGTTTTTCGATAGATTTACCATTATACTTAAAAAGTTAATTATAGTAGAACATCCGAGATTTTACACTCTTATCACCTCCACCAAGTAGTCGATTTCTTAAATAAGTCATGTTGTACCTACACTTGACCTTTAAGGTCAAAACTCAAGTACCTGTAATTTAAAGCGATACCAAAAACAGAATACGCCTATGAACTACTTACATTTACCTCCTTTTAGATTAGTGATTATCAAAAAGATAAAACAAAGAAAATTATTATTCATTTTAGCCAAATGCTTATAAAAATAAATTTAAATCAAAAAAATTAATTGACAGTAATTTTTAACCTACTATATTTGTAAGAATAAAATTCATAGTGTGCTATAATGGTTCATAATATTTCCTTACTTGCTGGAGTTATAATTTTTATCAGGAAATTACAGAAATCCGTTTCCTATTTTCATTTAGTACACAGACCTTTCTGATTTACCCCAAAATGCTTTTTATTTAATTAAAATTCAAATTCATCCCACTCATTTTGGCACACCCATTAAAAAACATCCTGTATATGTTGAATTTTTTTCTGAAATATATTTATTTTTAATTCGTTCATTTCAAAGGTTATTAACCCTTTGCCTTAAAACAACGTCTGGGAGACGTGATCCCCTTTCTGTGCCTAAAATGAGAAGCTCGTATCAGATACGTGATGTTATGTTCTGGCTAAAAGTGAAAAGCTCATATCAAATAATGTTGTTTTTGCACGATAATGTTTATTGTTATTGTTTGTTATAATTGCAATATAAAAATGTGATTTTAGTAAATAGTAAATAGCAAACCAGTGGATTGCGCAAAATTTGACCTGTAATGAAACTGCTTGTGGTCACAGCGAATGACAGAAACTCTCATCGAAAGTGGCACTAATAATCGTCGCTCAATTCATAAGGCAAAGGGTTAAAGAATTCTTTTAAAATTAAAAGGTAGGTTTACGTAATTTGCAACGACATTTTCCAACAAAATATGAAAGAAATATCACTTTTCGAAATTTCAAATTACTACAAAGGACCGACAAATTTTTTGTGCATATTCCTCACTTTTGATTTCAAATGAAAATTCGTATAAGGTTACATCAAAATCCGCGCGTGCGTAGGTCACTATAAAGGGCTGGTCGTTATAGCTAAAGTCATACTAAACAGACTGTATTGTAATTTTTTTTTAATTTGACTGTTAACTAGCTTCCCCGTATCCGGCGTTGCCGGTGATACGTATTATTTTTATTTAATATAACTAACTTTTCATCAGAACAAAAATTGCTCGACGGACCACTGGTAGTTCAGTTGGCTAAAGCAGCGAACACCAAGGTCATGGGTTCGACCCCTGTCCCCTGGTAAAAGTTGTTGATTTTTCGAGTACAGACGTAGCTAATAAATTACGATCACTTAAGAAAAATATACTTTTCGTTACAAAATCCTTTATTAGGTACTTAAAGAAAATATCTTATTATTATTTTTGAATTTTAATTTAGCACTATCAGAGAATTCATTCCATATTTTTATGATGTTTTCTATTAATTGATTTATTGTAGTTATTTTCATTTTTAACAGTTTGTATTTTATAATACTCTATAAATTTTCTATTGGATTCATATCAGGGCTATTATCAGGTCATGGGAAAACATTGATTCCTCTCTCTTGTAAAAAATCCGTGACTGCGTTCCACCGTGGGTAAATTTTGCACCACTTTCAGGAAACCAGCCGGGGAAGCATTTGTGTTTCCAGTACTCTTAAATATTGCTGATGTCATGTAGTTCGTTCCATGATGTAAATCTATCCCGAACCATGCATTGATGCTCCAGACCATAAGTTGCAGCAGAGGCTTTACGATTTGGTTTGCTTAATGCATTCTGGATTGAAGGCCTCAACGATGCGCTTGTTACATATTGACCGCTCTTTTCCTTGGAATATGCATTCATCGCTGAAGCACACCTGCAGCAAAAACACATAATTTAAAAAACTCATAATTGGTGTCATTTACATTTTCCAAATTTTCAGCAGACCAATGATTTAGTTGCTTGCCCAAGACAAGCATTTTGCGACCATTATAGGGATTAATTACGGGTTTTTTTCGAGGGCAACGGGCACTTCCTTCTGTATGTAAGTTTCGTCCAACTGTTCCGCCTGAAACTTCCCCTCCGTCTTCGCTTAAACGTTCTGGGAACTCATACTTGTACCCTATTTATTAGCTATCGTAGAGCGGACCAGCAACCTCCTATCCTTTCGAGAAATATTGGTGTCCCTCCCGCATTTCTTCCTTGAGCTAGTTGAATTTTGGCAATTTCTTCCTGGAAATTCACACTTTCTTTCTTCACACGTTCACGTTAGTGCAAATATGATCAAACCTGGCCTAAGCATGGCCCAAGTCAACGCAAGCTTAGCTTAAATTCAATTAATCATTAACTCTAGGTTCACCAAGGGGTCATGACCTCTCTGAGTTAACCTCGGTAATTTATTTTTTTCAAGAAAATTCTGAGAATATTTTAGTTATATTTTACTTACATTTATAAGACATATAATCGTAAATCGAATCTTTCCTTTCCTCTGGCATTAAAGAAATGTATATACGAGTACTATGGTATGCCTATTTTTTTGCGAAGGGATCTTTTTGATCATTCAAATTAATTTTATTATATCTGCCAACATATTTTCATTTATTCGCTTACTTCCTCTTATTCCATAACTTTATTGTATTTATGAAAGGTTAAAAAAATAGCTCCTTTTACTAGATAATCAATTAGCAAATTATTGACCACATCAAACTATGTACAGACCTAGAGGCTTCGCGGGTTTTGGGAACAGAATGGAAGCTCAACAAAGAATTTTGCGCTTTTATGCCATATCTATGGTCTAAAAAATTTGCATCTCTATCTCTACATAAATAGAAGCAATTTTACAAAATATTTACAGCTTATCCGTTTTAAGAAAATAACTCAACAGACCTTACCTACGTAAGGATGAAGTAAGGCCATCTTTGTGTATTCGTTGCTATGAAATTAATTGAATCATTTACCGGTGTTGGTACAATTTTTTTGCCAGTAAATCTTTGGTATTAGAGCTATTGGAGAAGAAAACCACTTTGGTGGGAACTATTCGGCGAAATAAAAATGAACTGCTGAAAATTGCAAAACAATAACAAACTGATATGCCTCGTTTTTCAAGTTTATTGTATAAATCAAGTAATTTTACACTTATAATATACAAAAGCAAAGCAACAAAAAGTGTTCTTCTTAGTTCCAAACACAGTTCCTCCAAGATTGCAAAAAATAAAAAGAAATTAACCGAATTAATAGCATATTGAAAAAGAAACCATTGGTGAAAATATAACTAGGAAGGATTATTTGTTACAGTTAGCAGAAAAACTTGCTGCTAATAACAAAGGTTCATCAGTATCAGAAAATTTGGATAAGCTGTTGGTGGATGCAGTTAAGAGTTCCGGAACAAGAACAAAATGCCACATTGTTTATGCATTCAAAATAAAACTCGAGTTCACTGTAGCAGTTGTAAAAGATACGTTTCTTTGGGTTCAAAAATTATAGCGAAATACACAGACCGGAGCAAGTTTAACCTAAGTTTAATTCAAGCTGAACTTAGCTTAGCTGCAACAGCCAATCGTCGTAATCTAAGAGCGTGAATTTAAAAACAAAAACGGGGCCACTTCAGTTATTATATTTTTAAAATAAAACTAATGTCGCAATCATCAACATTCCTTTAGAAAGTGAAGCATTCAAAGCGACATTCGTTCAATTCAAATACCGTGCTATTCGAGGTATACTTGCAGTTATGCATCTTTTACTTAGAAAACTAATTTAACCACGTAAAGCAGAAATGTATTGAAAACAAGTGGTAGTTATTATATAATTTCGGTCAATTACGAGATAGCAAGAAGGCCTTGCATAAGTAAACGCGTTCAATATTTAATTCAAAATTCGAGTGATATTTATGCTCGAATCGTCCTACTTGAATAATGGCCAAGATTTACAAAAATACTGCCTCGAAAAATACCCAAGTCTGGCAACCCTACGTAGTTAATTTCGACCATTTCAATCGAAAGTGAGAGATGACAGGAGGGCATTTGGCTTGAAGAGAAGTAGAAAAACAGGAAAGAAAAGAGACGCTTGGTATGCGAACGCGAAAGGGACGATGTAAATCTTAAGATGGCGGCTACAGCTGTTTCCGAGAGGATTTAGTGATGATTTTATTGTTGAAAGAACGTCAAAAACAAGTAAAGTTTCAGTTTATTTTGTTGAAATTTTAATTAATTGTAAATATGATGGAAGTTGCGTGAAGTGTTGTGTCGACAGTGTGCAGGTGATTCGGAAAATGTACAAATTCTGCTCAAGCGAAATATTGTTTTTGTCGTAAGCCAAACACGCATACAAACGAGAGCTCCAACAAAATAACTGTGTACAGTTGCATGTTTGCACGCTGGGGCTTTAGTTGTGTGCCTGGGCAAAATTCTCCGTTGTGTTGAGCGTTTCTTCGTGGTCAGAAAAAGAAGGAAAAGTCCAGGAGGAAAATTTACCACCAGAGCAGCAAATTTTTTTCATTGTCTGTTCCCCGAAGACGCGTCCCGAGGACATTTTACTCGGCACAGAAACTCCAGAGAGCTGGCTGTAGCCTATCCGGGCCGCCAACGATGCTCTGATGCCAGAACACCTGAAGTTTACCAAAATGTCAACGTTCTTGAATAACTTTTTTCCAGCAGGTAACTCCTGTCGCTGTGTTTTTGTTTTGTTATTTGCGTGCAATTTGTGCGGTAGGTTCATCTGCCTTGAACCATGGTGTTTACGCTGGCCCTGACGCCCGCTGTACCCTTTGTATGTTACGATTTCCGCTCGGATATGAGGCATCGTTTTCGGGCCCTCGAGCTTGCCAAAGTTGCCTAAAGGGAGAATAACCCGCAATCCGTGACTGCAAACATTGCGGTGGCTATGCCTCCACAACTGTGTGCTGCAGCGCGCTTTCTAGAACGCGGGCGTTCCTACGCCTGGCACGGCACGGCCTACCAATTCACCAAGCAAGAAATCAATTCACTTCAATGTGTGCGCCGTGTGCGAGCAGGTAAAATTCGGCAGCTGTGTGGCCCCGGAGTCATATGATTCTGCTTTCTGAGACGACATGGTCGAGGAAATGAGGCGCAGTTGGCCGCCTTTGGGTGCGCGCTGTCTCACCGGTTGGTTGCCCCGCGTTGTCCCCGTCAGTTGGGGTCCCAGCGGTGTCAACATCTTCACCAGCAGCTGGAGGAGTTACCGCCGCCAGGGAGATGACGGCGGACGGGCAGAACCGGGCTTCTGGATAACTGTCCAGTGCTCGGCAGATGTAATCCCATCTCTGTCAGAGCTCCTCGAATTAGAAAGTTTATGCTAATGTGCCTGGGAAAGTCGTCTCTTTCGATTTTGAAATATTGTTTAATAATCGGAGGCGCCTGTAGCTGCTTGCTTTGCGACTTCCCAATCTGAGGCCCATGCGGCCGCCAAAAATTGTCTTATGCTTAGCCTTACAGAAAATTGTTGATTGTCTACTGACGTCGCGGACAAAAAAAAATTTATTGCTTGGCCAGTGGAGCATTAGTGCCATTTTGCAGTCGTTGCTTTTTCAGGTTTCGGCGCGGTACCTTGCCCGTTTTGAGTGATTTTCATCGTTCAGTTCTGGTTACTGCAAAAGGTGAATTTACAACAGGCGAAGGTGGAAATTTGTGTTTAAGTGATTTTTGGCGCGCGACTATATGTGGAGAATTGCTGTTTCCGCCCAAGGGTCTTTGAGCCCCCGCGAGCACTGATACCGTTTTGACCATTGTTTCAGTCAAATGGATTTTGTGAATTCATTGAAGTTCGCAACATTTGATCTTCGGACCATTTGAGCGATCTTTCCTGAGTAGCTGGGGTATATTTTGTATGTGCACTTCTAAACAGGGTACAAGTTGTTTTCAGAGTATTCATTGTCAGATAATCACTGTTAAAGTTACTGTTTTGACAACAATGGATCATTAAGAATATTCATGCAAAAAAAAACAAATGAAATTTAGTTATCAAATTTATTGACGGAGATTAATTTTAGCTAGAATATTACAAGTTGAATCGAAAAATTTAGGAAGAGTAAAAAGATAGTACTTCTTGGTATTCTCTTCAGCAGTGCGACATTCGAAAGTTGTCAGAACACACGCAATTAAAACTTACCGTCGCATTATACGGTAACAACCGGTTTTTTCCAAGTAAGGCAGACTTTTCTATTCTGTTAGTCGCACTATGTCTTTTTTACAATCAGTTTAAATACACCGGTGCTCTAAAAAAATATTAAAATACGATGTTTGTTTGTTTGTTTATTGTAGGTAAATAGATCGTTGTTAACTTTCAAGAACTAATATCTTTATGAGGTCTTCAACTTTTATTTTAAAAATAAATAAAAACTAAAATACGCTACCGTGGACCTTTTTTTTGTATAGATTTGATATTTGGTCTTCTCATTTTTATGTGTGACCTTAGGCGGTTAATGTATAATTGAAGGAAAAATTCATATATAAATATAAAACATATACTGCTTGCTGTAAGTCAACATACCTTCTACTTTATAAAAATCTATAATAATCAGCAACTGATTCATAAAATCCATAATTTATAGGATGTCTTTTAATATTACGAAAGGCTCGTAACCGCAGATATATTACATACATTTTACATAAATACAAGAGCTGTTCAAAAAGTATCGCCAATTTTGAATTTCCGCGGGCTACGTATATTCGATTTTAGATTTTTCTGTGGCGTTATGTTGGTACTTATGCTGACAAACTCGGTTATTTTGAATATTCAGTTAATTTTTGACAGCTATTTTGTTTGAACTTGTTTTGGCTTGTCTTCGATTTTTGCCTATTGTCAGCATAAGTGAGGGACATGAGTACCAACATAACGCCACAAAAAAATCGAATATACGTAGCCCGCGGAAATTCAAAATTCGCGATACTTTTTGTACAGACCTCGTAGATGATAAAATGTTCGGATGCCCTTTTGCCTGATCTCTAATGAGGAGACCCTTTGACAGTACTAGGTCTGTTCTTGAGCTCTGATCTCGATCCGATCGGATGCAAGCAGATCCACTTAGACCTCGACAGCTGATTGTCAGATGAGATTAGATAAAAAAATATCAGAAGTTTCAAGGAACAGAATTCGATCAGTTAGGATCATCAAGTGTTAGTTGTCAAAAGTGTGATTGTGAGAAAAAGAAATTTAAAATTTTATTGTAAAAATAAAAGTAACTATGTAATTGAACCTTTTTTATCTAAAATAGAAGGTAAATATTTTTGTTTAACTGCCACAAATTGACAAATTGTTAAATACCCTGATCTAATTTGAT
Source organism: Philonicus albiceps (assembly GCA_963969385.1). Classification (NCBI taxonomy): domain Eukaryota; kingdom Metazoa; phylum Arthropoda; class Insecta; order Diptera; family Asilidae; genus Philonicus; species Philonicus albiceps. The sequence continues at coordinate 44,628,926 of OZ017772.1, read as the reverse complement.
CTAAGAAATTTGTGGAACAGAAATGATCGATAATTATCAATCTAGAACGAACACGAAGCTGGTCAGTTCAAATCAGAAAAGAGCAATGACAATTCTCATCGAACACGGATCTCTTGATCTTTTATTGAACTAGATCAATCAACGAATCGACCGGTGAACAGACCATAAGCTGATTTCTAATTTTGCTTAGAAAAGAGACGCGATAAAACATTATTAATTATATATTATTTTATTATACATTATCTTGTACATTGACGAGCAAATGCATTTAAGGGAGCAAGAGTCAAATTTATAAATATATATTATTATTTTTGTTTAACGATTAATTTTACCACATTTTCCTTGTAATTTTAATTTTATAGAACTGAATTGTCCGTAAAATACAAAAAATCCAGTTTGATTTCATTGCGGCGCCATACTTTCAACATGCAAAAGCCCAGTTCACGGTTTGTAAATGTATCACCTTCTACATGATTTATAATGTTTAAATTAATTTTGCGATTTTAGTATGTCTCGATATTAATAATTATAATTAGTAGCTTGCACTACTGTTCCAATTTGTTGCGGATTGTACTAAGTACAGCTCTTAAATTGTTCTGATTTTAAGTTATTCGTTTAAAAATTACAATGAATTTCTTAAAAGCATTACTGTTATTAAACAATTATTTAATAGCATTGAACATAAGTCCAAAGTAATTAAATGCGTACTCATAAGAGGTGATATGAGTGATTCAAACTATCATATAATTATGCAACTCAGAGCAATAAATTATTACATTTATCTACGACTGGTTACTTGTGCGCGCATTTAATTTGATTACACCAATGCCGTTAAAATAATTTCCGGTTTTTCACAGCAAGATGAAAATATCAAATAAGGAAAATATGTGATATATTTTGATTGCTCTTGTAAGAAATATTCAATAGCTTTGAGTTGAACATATAAAGATATCATGATTTGTCGTTAAAGGCATGTTTACCTAACTACTGGGATCAATTGCTCAATCCACAAGATAAGAAATAAAGATCCGCAAAACGTAAGTACTCACGATTAAAAGATATAAATATATTGAGTCTAACTTTAAGCGAAATGTAGATTTTCCAAGCCTGGCGCAATAATCTAAATCGTAAGGTCTGCTCATTTTGCGTCTTCTCTCTAATCTAATTTCATGCCCGTGACATAACAATCAAGTTTGTTTATTTATTTTAATTTTTTGTCTTATCAAATCCGGTGGATTTTGAATGTTCGAGCACTACCTATTTTGTTTTGTTGGTGTCGTTGCTAACGTTAATATGTAGTAAATCGTGCGACTGTCTGTCTGTATCTGTTTTCTTAATCGGAAAGAGCGATATTTGTTTAAAAATAGTTTTCGCTACTTGATTCATTTAATGCGAAACACCTGAGGAACCAGTGCGTCTTAAGTGGAACTCCAAAAAGTAAAATGTGCCACTACGACTTCCCAAAAATATCCAATGAGATACACGCGCGATGAGACAAAGCGAGTCACTTTATAGCAAAGCCCCAAAGGCGCTTATCATATCTGCCCAATTTAAATTTAGCGCACTTCGTGTGCAAGGGTCATTGCTACTTTCCTCAGCCGTTTTACTAGTAGTCGAATATTAAAAACTGTTTTGACGGCGCCTTGTAATGCTTCACATCACTACACACTATCGGGGTCACAATTTTTCTAGTGCAATATCAAGGCTAAGACCGCGCCACCGTTTTTTTTTTTGTTTTTTTACTAGAAAATATTTGCCTCTTAAAAAGAATTTAAATGATGTAGCCGGCGTTCATACGAAAGATAGCACGTGGACAGCTGATTTTAGTAACGAAATGATTTCTTTATTTTTCTCTTTAGTCGAAGCTAGGAATCGTTGTCGTCGGCGTTGTGAGAAATTCTGTTGTTTTTTTTTTCAACGAATACGTAAAAACATTGCGTTCACAACAATAAGAGTGAACGCTGTGAATCTAATTTTTGTGTCGTTAATTTGCGTCAAGATAGAGTTTTACCTTACCACAAGTTGTTAATGACAACAGCGCTCAAGAGTGCATAAATCAAAAGTCTACTTTAATTGTTTCGTTGCCTATCGTGACCTTTTAATTTTGTATGGTCATTTCAAGCAAAACACGATCAAATTAAAGTTGCACTGAGGTGTCGTTATTTAATTTCAATAGATATCAATCGGGGGGAAATGGTGAGTTTGTCAGGGAGCTCCTTTAGATTATTTAGGCTGTCTGCTTTTTTTCATTTTCTTCCTCGTGATCTGAAATTATTTCAGTTAATGATTCTCAAGGTGTTTTGTGACTTGCAATTTACACTCTATTTTTGCAAAAGATTTTTGATCGATTTCATTATGGAAATTTTTCAATTGTATCGTTTCGGGCATTTTTCATTGATTTTAGTGAAAAATCGAGGTCTGTTGAAGGACTAATAGCTATTAATGGTGACTGGTGACCTTACTTAAGGGGCTTTTTAATCAAATTAATTTTTTTGTTTTTGTTTTTATATTTGCTGAAGGTAACGAATTAAAGTAATCGACCCGCAAGTACTTAAAAAACTATAAAAGTGTTTGTCTCACAAAAGAGATATGTATGTATGCCTCTCACATATATATATAGATATCAGATATATGGATATCTAAAAAGACCTTCCCCACATATTCGAAGTGAATAATAAGTGAAATTATAACATCTGTTCAATAGTACTGTTAAAGTGTATTAAGCTCCAATTATTTAATTTAATGCTTTATTAATCTTGTAAGTAGATAGCTAAGTTAGAAACATTGACGTTCTGATAATATCAACCATATTTAGTTGGAATGTCCAAGAACATTAATAATAACGATGAAGAAAATTGAGATTTTTAGTTTACAATAAAAATGAAAGAAAAAGTAGGAGAGACAATTTTGACTAAGGCAGTTTTTTCTTCGAGTATTCATAACTCGACCAAAAATTATTATGTTTCTTCAATTTTAGTCTATACGTTTATACCAAGTGTCAGTATTTGATGGTTCTAATATTGGGTTTTTTTTTTTGAGATAATACTTATCTTGACAAGTTTGCGTAAAATGTATAAAGATTTTTTACTCAGTACCTGTACTAAACTTCATTAACCTTTATTTTTTAGTTTTCAGATCGATACATCTGAGACAAAAGTCTGTAAAGTTAATGTCAATTACATATTATTATTTTTTAGTTTCCGTTAATTTTTTGCAAATACGGCTTACAAAATGGAACAACATTGAACCTGAAATATGTTGAGAATTGTCTTTTTATGATTATGTATTCGCAGAATATATGAGGCGTTATTTTTTTTTAAGGTGGTATTAGTCCAAAAAAATCGCATAAAGACTATTTAAATAACTGCTTTCAGTTGAAATAAATAATCCTATTTAAAATACAATTAAGTTTTGGTTTTTACAAGATAAATTTTATAAGATACGAAAATGAAATAATAAAAAGAATTATTGATTAGTCTCTAGTCGGTATAAACAAGGCTAAAGCGGTTAGATGTTCTTATTCTATTATAAGAATTTGCTACGTTCATTTTAATATATTAGTGTGAATATCACAGTTGGGATTAAATTTGTGGTTGTATACAGAAAAATATGGACAAGATGATTAAATTTAGACCAATGTTATCATGCTACTGGCTAAGTGTTATATTTATGTTATATTTGAAATTCAATTATAAGCCTTTATAGAATACTAGCTTGCTCGCCCCCAACGTTGCTCTGGATGCTTATTATTTAGTTCACGCAGCGAACGCAAAGATTACTTCATCGAATATTACTTTTTGACTGATATTCATCGTCATAAGTCGGTTAATTTGCACAAAGCATTCATCAATTATAAAGGGTGTTTTTTTAAGAGCTTGAGAACTTTAAATAATAATACAAGACAGAAATATTGTTAGAATGAATTTTTTATTATTATAATCTGGTAGATAATTTCATGACATTTATTTTTTAATTATGATTTCCGGTATATGTTCGCCGCGGCTACGGGTTACATAGTCCATTCGATCATTCCAATTTTTGCGAACAGATTTATTTTTTTCAAAGTAAATTTCCACAATTTGGAAGCGTTGTTCTGGCGTTAAACAATTCATCATGAATTGTCAAACCTTACTGAACAGAAATGTCAACACAGTATTACATTCTCAACTGTCAAACGATAGACAACAACCGTCGAAAATTCTCATGCAGCTAAAAAAACACCCATTATTTCTCCAAAATGACGTATCATAGGAACTTCGAAATTTGGCAGAGTATTAGGCCCTGTGACGCGCATATACTCGCATATTTCGATGATCGGAGTCGGAAAGTCCGAAATATGAATGGACCTGAAACAAAAAATCAAAAAGCATTTTAATCTGGAACCAAAACCTAATAGACTACGTCGAATTTTTTCGAGATATTGATTTTTAAAGGAGTAAAAATGTATATATATAACCATATATCCATAAATGTATATAATCCATATATTTTCAGCAATGTTTAAGTCTTAATTTATGTACTGGAGAAGCTGCAGTTAAAATTTCAAGTCGGTTCATTGAAAATTGTCCGACCCGATTTTGAAAATGAAAGAAAAAGCTGTATGAGATAAAAACGGTGGAGAAAAGCAACAATGTGAAAAAATATACGGATTTGTTGAAAATTAGCAATTTTGTTTTAAAATGATACATACTTTGGTTTTATAACTTATTTAAAATATAAAAATATATTCAGTTCACATTTTTTATTTACGAAATATACTAATTTTAAAGTACTGCTTAATACTATTTTTATATTAAAATTTAAAAAAAATATCCCTGCACACTTTTTTGAGATAAAGATTTCAAATTTATTACACGCCTAAAAAAAGTAAAAATTTTAAAAGTTATAATATTACCTTTTCTAATGAAACCGCAAATAGGTAAATGCAATCCTACTAAATATAGTTATTAATTTGACAGATTGATTGCTTGAATTGTTTTGTGAGTTAAGCTTTCTGTAAGATTTCAGCTTTCATGTTTAGATGCATCGTGTCCAAGGTTCTAGAATAGAAATGTGGGAAGAATATATAGCTATAAGGATTTTTTCATGCACTCATTTTGATGAAAGCTAAATTTTGAAATACCGAAAACTTTAAGCTTAATTATCTCGAAACCACATTTTTCCGGCTTGCCGTCAAAATTCAAGAAAATCGGCTGTCCGATCCCTTTAAAATTTTAATAGAATATTCAGCACAAACTTATAATTTTTCTACCTGTAATAGATTTTTCGCAAATCGCATTAATGTATCGAAAAAAAATTCAAAAATTAGTACCCAAATTCCATGTTTATTTTCGGAAGTTCTGCCGATAGTCCTAATATTAATTTTTTTTTTTTAGAAAATGCTCGAATATTTTGTTTAAGATATTTTAGTCATTATTTAGTAATGGTTATGAGTATATATATATATATGTATATATAATATAGTAGAATGTTCAATAAATACAATAAAAAAAGATTTGTATAACTTTTGTTATTGCCGTTTTTTCGGAGCTCTAAGGTGGTCTGACTACTTAAGAGGGTTCTGATTTCTGCATTTTTGGAATCTATGAGTGTTGTCGATACGAAATGGGTTGGTTGTAATACAAAGTTCGATTCTAACAGTAAGGTGCATTTTATAAAATAGCGGTTATGTGCCTTCTGCCCAATAAGTTGTTAGATTTTATCTATAAAACATATATTTTTAATGAAACTTTAGTTTATCACCTTCAAGGTAAGCCTCTTCCGAAGCGATACACATATGCCAGCGCTTCCTTCGAATTATAGCGAATTATCTCTTACCGATTCAATCGATTCAAAACGCTTTCCATAAAGTGGTAATTCGAGTTAGGAGCCAGTATTTGGTAAAAAATCGCGTATAATCAGCAGTGTGCGATCGTGCATTGTCGTGATGGACAATCCAATTCTTGTCCTTCCATAAATCGCTAGATCTTTTATGGATAGACACACGCAAACACTGCATTAGCCTAATTAATATTCTGTATAGACTGTCTGTCCTTCTGACTAAAATTCGTTGTGGACAACACTGCGATAATCAAAGAAAACAATCAGCATAACTTTGATTTTTGAGACACTTTTGTGTGGTTTTTTGGGTATTGCTTCGTTTTCGAAGCGTGACTCGGATGATTGTTGACTGGTTTCAACGTCATACTCATAAACTCCTGCATCGTCACCAGTAATGATACGTTTCACAAATGTAGAGACGTTCTTATGTTAAAAAATCTTTGGTTTAGAGACGTTTTTCGGGTACTCTTTCCAAAAAATCTAGATGTTTCGGTACAAGTCGAGCAGTAACTGAGATGCGTTAAATATGCTGCCCAAAACCGTAAAACATGTGGTAAAAGGAGAAAAGTCAAGTTCATGAACAATTTTTCTTTCAGTTACAGGATGGTCTCCAAGCATCATTTCCTTGATTTTGCCCACGCTTTCTTCAGTATTTGATGTCGATGGTAAACAAACTAATTGACAGATCGCGCTCAAATACAGGGTGGGCAAATTTGAGGTTAGGAAGCAAATAGGCTATCAAATGATGAAATGTCAAGAATTGAGCTGTCATCCTTTGACATTTATTTAGTAAAAACTTGGGAAATTTTAACCATGGAACGCTACATTCTTGAACAACGAATTTTAATTGTGAAAATAAACTGTTGTTGATGTGGTTCAAAATTTTGCGAAAGGAGCGGACGTCTGCCGACGTGCTAGAGGTGGAAATTTGCCCGACATCATATTCCATTATTAATTCCTATATTTCTACTTTACATTGGTATCAGTAAAACTGAATTTGTCAAAAACAAAGTGTGTTTTTAAGCCAATTTATTTCCTAACCTTAAATTTGCCCACCCTGTATATATCATATGTCAAGGAAAGATGTACCAATATAACAGAAGATTTAAAAAAAAAAAAGTCCCATTACTTAACGAGTACTTGACATGACAAAACCCCATGTACGCGGGTTCTCGCGGTACTCGTGAGCAGATGGTATACATATTTATAAGCAAAATCTATAAAGTCAGAGGAATTCATATGTATATTTTTATAGATATCTGGTAAAAAAATTACAGCTGCGTCTACAGACGAATTTTAAAATTTGCCTTGTAATGACTTTGAAGCAAGCATATGCAACGAAATGGACATGATTCATACACAGAAAATAATTAAATTAAAAAAGAAAGTTATTTTTATTTGTCTTGGACATTAGCCAAACTGATTTAATTGATTATTTTAAAAAAAGATCATATTGAAAAAAGAAAAATTTCAAATTTTCCCCGAATTTTTTCTCCCTTAGTTATTAAGAAATATTAATGATTTTGATTAAAATTGAAGAAATTAAAATATTCCAATTCTCCCAATTATGTTAATTTAAATTTTCAGATCGCGAAGTATGATCTTATTTTCAAGGCTTGTCAAGATGACAATTTATACGTTAATTTTGCGTAACCTGTAAGATTTGTTTTAATGATTTCAAAATTAGAAGGAAATACAGGCCAAGTGAATACTTTACTTTAACTTAGCATTAAAGACGGTTTATTTTATTAATGCAGAAGTTATTGCAATATTCTGCTAATCTAAAACCCTGATTTGTACAAACTTTTTCTACATTTTATTTTTACAGCATGGAATATTTGTTTTATTTCTACGTCTTCAGCAAAACTTCGAATGCACACAAAATAAAAATAATTTTCTTTGGTCTATGTTTTATTCAATATTAAGTGTATGAAGGAAGGAAATTATTTATATAATGTAATACTACTATAACGAACAAAAACAAAGGAAATATACATTTTCAAACCGCTTAAAGACTTTTCAAACATGTAATCAAAATGTGAACATCTGCAATATAAAATATAATTAAAAATTAATATAAGCGGTTGAATAAACTTCACATACTCGACGGGTTTCCGACTGCATTGTTTCACTGAATCAGCTGAATTTTGCTGTTCATAAAATAAAATCAGCAGTAAATAGGGTATAACGATTAAATATGCTGAATTATCCGAAAAACCCAGTTATCAACTCTTAGACCTCTGTAAAATCTTGTGAATGCTTTTAGTATAAAATTTTAAGTCGCCACATGTATTCTTTTCAATTCTAAAACGTTTTGTTTTTCATTGAACATAAATTAGAAACAAACTACATCAAACCAGAATATTAGTTAAAATTCTAGTGCGTAATTAAATCAGCACCTGAATAAATATTTTGTTGGTCTCTTGTGGGATTTGAAGCTCTTTTATGAAATTTTAAGATTTAAAGACTTAATATCATTACACTTATTGAATTATTGTGTGAAATTTAAATGAGCCGGTATTGTTTTTTCTATGCTTTAGGAATACTTGGATAAACCTAATACTTTCGGTTTGTGTTTGAAAGTGAAAAATAATAAGAAATATCAAGTGTTTATCAACATAACCGAATACTTATTTTGTGTTTCTCTCCTCTCTTCAGATACGGCTGCGATGGATCCTATATTTTTCCCTCCATCGAACGGGATTCCTTCCGAAAGTAAATTGGCGACCTATATGGTAAGGAATAGACAATATGATAAATGTTCGATTTTATGCAATGAATATATTGCTAATTCTACTAAACAAAGTTTAATAAGTTTCAAATGCTTTATTAATTTGGTGTTCTTATCAGAGAGTAACCTGTGGAATCAGCTTTTCTTTATACTAGTTTAAAATAAATTTTAAAGTAATGTAATTGTTTAAGAGAGCGACTTTAATTAACGTACAGTGGGTATAAAAAGTATTTGCACATTCCTATTATATAAATTATTTTTTATTCAAAGATAAATTGAATGTAATGAAATACTTCATCATCATTTGTAGTCTAATTACAATCCAAACAATATAAACCAATTCAATTTAAAAAAAAAAGGATATAGTGTTATTACTGACAAAAAAGTAGATTTGCATTATATTAACACTTTATTGTTTATGTATTAATATTTCATATTTAATTTCTTTGCATTCCAAATGGCCTTCAGTCTTTTCCATTAAGACGGGGATATATATGCACATAGAGAATGCTTGTTTTTAATGGATTTTTTTCTCTGAGACTACTAGATAGAATGATTTGGTTTTCTCTGGTATTCATTGATAATAATTACTTCAAGATACAATTTTTTATACATATATATTTATTTATGAGGTAGCAACCACGGTTTGAAAATAGCTCCCTCGTTTAAAATTTTTTCATTAGTTTATACAAAAAGGTTTTGGATGAACATGAAATATTAATATAAAAATTGAGAAATTTACAACATGTTGTGAACATTTGCTTATTATTATTTAACATTAAAAATATGATATTGGGGACATTCGTGCAAATGCCAATATTATTGTAGTAAATTTGTGAAGTAGTTTTAGAGCAATCTGTTTCGCCGCGCAAAATTTTTACATTCTGAGAAAAACACATCTTAAGTGCTCCTGACTACCCGACCGTTTTACTTGAAGTCAAAAATAAAGCATCATATTCTAGGGATGATTAGCTAACATTTGAAGCAATAATAAAAAGTTTCTATATTTGTTTTCCCCTAAGTTTCTTATTGTTTCAGATGACATTTTAGACCATTCCTAATGATTTTTGAAATCATTTTTATTTTATAAATTTCTTTTCCTAAATTATGTAAAAACATTATAGGGTCAACCTGTAGCCATTCTTAAGTTTTCTCACTGAATGTTTTGGGTCGTTATCTTGTTGAAAATAGTATGGCCGGTCCAGATTTAATCTGGCAGTAGTTTGTGGTAAAACAATAATGATAGTTTTCCTTCAATTATCATTGGGCAACGTCAGTGTGGAAATACTTTTTTTTTACCCACTGTATTCATATATAAATGGAGACACATTCCAAATAGCTACTATGTTGAAATGATGGTAAATTCGTTAATATGAACGCAACAGCAGAAAGAAAAGGCTTTACAGAGTGCCTTACACATTGAATTTCATGAAAGCAATTGAGTGCGCCATTCTTATGTCCATGATTTAAATATATATTTTGAACTTTAGAGATTTAGATTCGACAATTGCAAAATAAATTCCGATAGTCTGATTAGTCAAATTATCTTAAATCGTAGCACATACTCAAATTAATTAAAACAGTCGGTATTGGTATACTACGCCGAACAATACAATGCTTATCACAAATGTTAGTGACACTTTATATTAATTAATATTATAAGATAACTAATATTACAAAGATAAGCAAAATAAAAACAAGATCCTCGTACTTAATGTTTTGTCGTATTTTTATTTTCGATTTAAATAGAACAGATAGATATTTTCTAGTTACCTGTCGCATGTTAATGTCACATTCTTTGGGGTACATGGGGTACAATTTACTAAATTTTCACAAAAATGGCAATCTAGCTATTTTAGTTTCTAATATCCGCGATACACGGCAGAAGGAAACGCTCGCGCTAAGAGGGCCCTAGTGTATCACCACGTTTATTCCATCTCTTGAAGATATTTCTTTACACAAGATATGGTCTGAATTAACCGATCCTAATAAAGAAAATACGCAATGAAATAAACGGAATATTCTGCCCGAATAAAAATACGCGTTTCTGGCGTTCCGAATGTTCGAACAAAATAAACAAAATCATTCATGATAAACGAAAATATCATCATCTTTGAAACTCTGAAACGTCCAGGACAATATTCTGTCAAACATGGATTATGAAATAAACTGCACTTTAATATCAAGGTGCTATAATACATAACTTCGAAATAGATTATTTAAGGCATTTTAAGCTTCGATCACAGCCTATTCAGAGATCCAAATTAACGTAAAAACACAAAACCTTTAGAAATTTCGACTTTAATTCGGAGCGTTTAATTCGGAACACCTACTTAGAGCTGCAAAACATAAGATTTAAAGAAAATTTATGACGACGTAAAACTTGTTTTATTAACTAGTTTTAACAATAGTAGTAAAGGTTTATTGTGATATGTATGATAAAAGTATGATAGCAGGGGTAATTGTATAATAATTTAAATTATGTTCCATGCTAGATGACAAATGAAAAAAAAAACTGTTTTATACTAAACAGTATCAGTATAAATTAAATAAACTAATATAATAAAAAAACTTTCGAAATAATATAAGCCCACGTATGTATTTTCAATTTTGCGTATTTGCTTAAAACTGTAAAATCAATTCGCGTATGTGATTTTCTTCGTTGTTTACCATCATCTTCAATAGGAACACTAAAAGCCATTACATAAATCAATATTTACTATATTAGTTAACCTAAAATATAATATATAATCAATGGTTTTTGTGAATAATAAGGAAGTTTCCAGAGCAATGATTGTGTTAATTGTAATCATAATTCATACTCATAACTTCTACACTAATTGAAAATAACGCATAGTTTTTTTTAAGTACATTCATATATTAACAATTGGGCTTAGTTTTTGTACTAAAAAGAACTAATAAAACTTCTACAGAGCCGGCAAAATATATCAACGCCCACATATGGCTTAACTTCTGGGATATCTAGGCTCTCTTTGGATTCACCAATAATATCAATTAAGAAAACTCAGGTAAATGGGCTGTCTCTTGATAATATGTAAATACTATCTGGTTGTTCTTAGTAAAAAAATGGTTTGTAGTGCTATAGCTTAAAGATAATTTAGCGTTTGCACGTATTTACCCATATTACTTTTAAAGGTAACTCCTCAATCACCTGAATTCATTCCATCACGCATAAATTCTTCGCCCAACTTCTATTCACCATACCCACCTATATTAAATAACGGAGGTGTTATAAATCCACCTTCAGTTAAATCAACGTCAAGTATATCAACACCCATATTGGGTAGTCAGGCAGCATCTGGATCTGGACCAGGTAATTCGTCGACTGTAAGTGCACAATCTGTAGTGGTAAGCCCAACAGCGACGTCATCATTTTCGGTGACGCCTTTGAAATCGAGAAGTACTTTAATACGAAATGACTCACCACAAAGCGTTGGTGAGTCCTCTCCGAGACAAATAACGCCGCAAACGTCCCCAACACCAACGACCCTACCCGTTGGAGTTCATCAGGTGAGTTATACGAAAATCGCTTCATGTTGTAGATCGTTGGTAGAACTAAAGGTTCTTTGTATAAAAGGAAAACGTTGGTGGGACGATATACTTTTATCCAACTGCCAATCACACTTCGAGTCAAAATAGTAGTGTAGCATCTGATACAGTTACGGTACCGGCGACCACTAGCTCATCGATGTTATACTCACATCCAGGGCACGTATACCCTGGACCAGCTTCGAATGTGGTCAATATGCAGCCTAAGACTCAACTCGCCTCTGCGTTTTTCTTGCCAGAGGACATGAGATCTGAGCTTCAGTCCAGAAATGAAATAACGAACTTAATGATGGAAAATTCTGAGAATGCCAATTTACCGCTAGAGGTAGATAATTATCATTCACTATATCCGCTCGAGCCTCAGCCTTTGCATCCGAACCCTTTGCCGTCATCGACTTATAAAGCGACACATAGTACAACTGGTATTAAGTACTGCCTAAGAAGGCTACATGGTGAGTAACTGCCTGAATTTTTAGTCTGCCAGATATACTCCAAATTAACGCTAAATTGTGCACTTTATGTAAAAAAGCAATTTATTTTGTAAATTATCCCCTTTTAGGGTATAGTATTATTGCAGCATTGTTAACTAAAATATAAAGACGACAATCCTAAACTTTTGAATCGATTTCAGCAATCAATGTATTAATTAATTCTCCCTAATTATGCAAATTATATCCTTTCGTCCTCATAAAGCCACTAGTATAAATAAATTCATAATAATAAAATTTTCAACTCTTGAATACCTCAAGCAATGGGCGCTTAAAAAATTTACAAATTAGAAAATATACCAGGTGTAGAACTTAATTTCTATGGGTCTTTTTTCAAAATGTGAGCAATATTTGTCAAAAAACTTTTAAATATTCTTTATTCAAAGTATGCACCGTCATTAGATATACATTTTTCCCATATTTCAAGTAACTTATGAATTCCCTTCCAATAGAACTGTTCCGAAGCCAACCAGTTATTAATGCAATTTTCGAGTTCATCATAAGTTTTGAAGTGCTGCTCTCTAAGGGTATGTGACATCGATGAAAAGAGGTAGTAGTCGGGCGGGGCCAGATTGGGTGAATACTAGAATTTCCCAAAGTGTTTTCAACGTATGCTTTACCGTATTTGTTGTATGAGATGGAGCATTGTCGTGGATGAGAATTGCTTTTCTGTGTCTTCTCGCCCATTCCGGCCGATTTTTGAGCACTGCGTTGTTCAAATTGATGAGTTGCTGTTGGCACCGAGCCGTATTAACAGTCTCATCAGGTTTTAAGAGCTCTCGATACATCACACCTTTCTGGTCCCACCAGATACAAAGCATGACCTTCCTCCCGAAACGATTTGGCTTTGATGTTGAAGTTGATGGCTGTCCTGGACTAACCCACGATGCTTTGCGCTTTAAGTTCTCAAAATAGGTCAATTTCTCGACGCTGATTATTATGCGGTGCAAGAAAAAGTTTCTCTCGAAGCGCCGAAACAAAGTTTCACAAATTGTTTTGCGCCTTTCCATTTGCCTATCAGTGAGTTTGTGAGGAATCCACTTTCCGGCCTTCAATCTTCTTCCCTATGGACATTAAGTTGCTCTGCCATCTGCTGTTGAGTTTTCGCGCTATCTTCTGCTTACAAAGCCTCTAACTCTGCGTCCTCGAACTTTTTTGGTTGCCCAGGATGTTTCTTGTCTCACAACAAAATGACCACTTTTAAAACGTTTAAAACACATCTAACAGTTGTTAATGTGTGGAGCAAAGTCGCCATAGGTTTCGACGAGCAAACGCCGGCTCTTAGCTGCAGTTTTTTTCTGATTATAGAACAAAAACAATGCGTGCCGCAAATGCTCTTTGGTCGGCTCAATATTAGACATATTTCGCTTGACACACAGAATGAAGAGTTCACTTCTAGGAAAAAAAACACACGCCGCGCGATAATCTATTGACAGCTCTACGAAATAGCATTGTCGAATTGACAATGTTCATATACTTGAGTGACGCCATCTGTTAACAAAACCCACAGGAATTAAGTTGTACACCTGGTAAGCATTCAGATGAGCCCTACTCCTATGTCCGATTATTTTGGTATACAGCGAATTCTATTGAGAAGCATATATTCAAAACTCCGTTTAATCAGAAGGATCTTAACGATTTCAAGATAAAATTAGATAAGTTGAACAACAGCTAGTTTATTGAAATTGGCCCCGAGTTATGAAATCTATTCGCGTATTTATTTAAAATTTCCCGTTTGTAATTCGCCATTTTCTAATCTAGAAACACAAGCGTCGACATTTATTACAAAAAGTGCATAATAATTGCAAATTTCTGGTAGGCTGTTTTCAAAAATCATAGTCTAAAACATTCTTATTGCTGTTTGTAAAGGTTTCCGTCTTCAATCAACAAAATGCATGGCCGTTGTTGAAGCGTGGAAGAAACTCCAGCATCCTAATGTTGTACAATTACGAGAGGTTTTTACAACAAAAGCTTTCAATGATAACTGTAAATGTTTTCTAGTACCTCTTTTATTCCTATTAATCCCATAATGTCCGCTTTTAGCACTAGTATTAGTTTACGACTATCATCCAGGTTCACAGACCTTGCTGTCGAAATACTTTACGCTCGCGCCAGAGTCAAACGGATACGCAGATCCCTTCCCTGGTGACGCACGACCTTTTAGGTGAGATAACACACTAGAAGTGCTTAAAGTTGCTTTGAAATGAATAAAAACCATCGATGGGTGTTGTTTCTCTCATATTCAGTCATAAAAGCAATCTGCAGAGAACACCGAATGGCCCTCTATTGCCAGAGCCAACTATCTGGTCCATAATAATGCAACTAACGGCAGGCTTACGTGCAATACATTTAGCAGGCTTATCTTGCAGGTAGGCCCTACTAACAGTTATTGAAAAAAAATTAAATCAATTGTTTAAATCTTTCCCAGGACTTTGGATCCAACGAAAATCATCATGACGGGGAAAAGGGTGCGATTTAGTTTCTTAGGTATAAGTGACATAGTTTCCTTTGATCCGAATCATAGTATTTATCAGCAGGTCAGTATTCAAAATGCGTCTTACTTATCGTCATTAAAAAAAATTGCAATGTTTTTTAAAAGATTTGTTTACGGAAAAAGTTTTTTCTTTAAATTTTTATGCTAACAATTTCGTAACGAATTTTAATTCTGGCATTGAGCTTGGGATATCTTTCTTAATTTTGTTTAAAAATGGTCACTCTAAAAAGTTGATTCTTGAATCTATTTCGTACTTTTGTACGTTTTGGGAATTTATGTAAAATATAGATTAAATAAACTTTCAATTAAATAAAACAAAAAATTAAGGAAAAAACTTTTTTATCTTAAAATTTTTCACGCTTTCCACGATATTTTTCAACTGCAACGCAACCAAAGCAGTCGATTTGTAAAAAAAAATTGCCTTATAAACCTAAAAAATCGTAAATCCAGGAAGCGTTTCAAACAATGAAAATTAAAAACGATGAAATTTTCCATTTAGGACGATTTAACATCACTTGGTAAGTTAGTATTAGCTTTGGCCTGCAGATGTCTCCGTTCTGTACATAGAGATAATTTTCAAGCGAGCATTGACCTTGTAACTAGACAATATTCGTCCGATTTGCGAAATCTTATAATGTAAGTTCTGATGTTACTTATACCTATAATTTTCTTCTTTTTTATTTTAAATACTTTTTTTTTTACATATATTTCGTTTTTAAGTTGATGATGTTGAGCTGAGTCTTTTCTGAAAGGCCAAATTAATCAAAACCAGTTTTCATTGTAATTCGATCTTGACGAAGACGCAAAAACATTTTATTCAGATTTCTTGCATGCGCGTTTTGGATTCTTGTAATTAAGATAAATTATCCTTTAATATAATACAAAAAGTTTAAGTTGTCAAACAAATTCTAGCCAAAAGTAGTGAAAGTCGATGTAATAGTTTTTATTCTCCTTTGATAGAATAAATTTATTTTGCAATTTTTAAAACACAAAGTGATTTAAATCATAAATGTACAAATGTCATTTAAATTTTTTTAACTCTCGATAATTGGTAAATAGCGCCTTCGCGCTTCCCTTAATTGTTTTGTCCGAATCGAGTTTCTCAAAACCTTCCAACAATTCATTTATTCTTTCCCTGATCTTTTAGTTACCTTTTAACTTCCTCACCGAGGCGTACAGTGACTGATTTGATGCCAATGATTGGTGCTCGCTTCTACACACAATTAGACGCCTTACAAGCTCAATGTGATATGCAAGAAGATGAATTGGCCAAGGAAATGGAAAACGGTCGACTTTATAGATTACTTGTAAAGTTAGGCTGTATTAATGAAAGGCCAGAGTATGAATGCAATGTGATAAATATTTTTTTAGCGTTGTTAAGTGTTTTTCTTATCGTTTCAGTTTCAATATGGATGTTACATGGTCTGAAACGGGTGACAGATATATGTTGAAGCTTTTCCGTGACTACTTATTCCATTCCGTCACTGAAGATGGTCGACCATGGTTAGATCACGCACATATAGTTCAAAACCTCAATAAGTTAGATGCTGGCACAATGGAAAGGGTAAATATTTTATTCTATATTCTCAGCAATAAAAGTATTCAATATAGGTCTCCCAAAATAATTATGTGATTTATAAACCATTAAATATAAACATTTATTTATTGAACCTATAAATTAAATTTTACATTTTTTAGTATCAAAATATTCAAGTTTGTAGGTTCTTTGAGCCATGAAGATGTTTTCTCAGCTCAAAATACTAAGGTATTAAATTTTCTACAAAATAGCTATGTAATTGGGACGTATTGACGAAGATGTCCAATATATTCTGCTACTGAATCAACTTATTAAAAAAAGGAATATAAATAAATAGTTTTGTTATATGGTTACATAAAAAATTAGATATAAAGCGGCCTCTTTTAAAGGCGAAATTTAGCGTGTCTCTTAATTACAATTGCTAGTAAAATGTTAGCAATGAATTTAGTAAACTTATTTTCATATTTCATGCCATTTTTTCATAATAATATCTAAAATGAAAAATAGTTTCCAAAATTAAATTAAAACGTATATCTATACAAAAAAAAAATCCTAAAAGTATTGCTAAAATTTTAGCTATTTAGAGCGTTGTTACAACATACAATTAGTACTCTTAATATTTAGTAAAGAAGTTTTTGTTTGCGAGCAACATATCCACATTGGCGAGGCATACAAACATTTATCAACTATTGGCACTTTCCTTGAGAAATACCTGCCCATGCAGATTGTACAGTCCATGAACATTATTAAGTTTTTGTTGAAAAACTCCTTGCCCTTGGATATTGAGTTGGCCAATCAATAATCCTAAACGCATGTTTTGTCATGCTTCTATCTTGTTGGAATACTTATTTGAGAGCCCTATCCTCGGTTACGGTAGCATTTCATTTTGCAAGATGTCGAGAACTTTTACCGAAGAAATTTGCTTAATATGTCTTCTGGCAGTATAAGTATTAGTATTGTAGATTAAACTCTAGCTTTATTTTTTTTATAGATGTCGCGAAAGAATCATGTTGCGTTAAGCACACGATGTTACATACCATGCTGAATTTTAAGCCCTTTATTTTTTCGACCCTTTTTGATATTTACTATCATTTTGGCGGAATATGCAATGATGATGTTTTTTTCTCAAATGGTCAGACTGATTTATAGGTTTGTTTTTATTTAATAACCATTTGTATTAAACGTTTTTGGTGTTTTTCGATACAATGGAAAAAGAGCAATATATTTTGGATGAAAAAGTAAAGAAATTGGATGCTATCTACTTATGCGAACTTGTCAGTATCATTGACAACCGTAAGATATTGGTTCAACAAATTTAAACGTAGCCGTTCTTGATGAATAGCATCCAAGTCGCCCGGCATTCGTGCGATTACTGAGGGAAGTGTGTCAACATTTTACATGATACGTTAAGAATGAAAAAGTTGTGGGACAGATCGATGGGTACCGCGAGTGTGTCAGAAGTTTTTGCGTCGAGTCATAATGAGGAAAACTGAAACTTGAAACTTTTTGTTTTGGAAGGGTTAAATCAATGACAGTATGTTTGGAAAAATGTATCGTTATAAAAGGAGATTACGTTTTTTTTTTTGTGAAAAGCATGCGTCTTCAATTCTAACTACTAACTAACAGCTACTTGTTGATCCACTCTCATACGTACGAATATATGTATTATTGTCGGCAAATTTAATTTTTTCCTTCTTGTGCTACTATTATTTTGCCCACAATGGTCTCCTTTTATTATTTAAATAAAATAGGTGGAAAACATCGTTGATAAAATGTTTTCTTTTTTTCTATTGCAGGTGCAGTTAATGTCTCGAGATGAACAATCTGTGTTAGTTGTAACATACGCCGAACTTAAAAATTGTCTTGAAAATGCGTTTACTGAACTAGTTGCACACGCCGCATCATAATAATTGCTTCCCACAATCAGATATGAAAATAAGAACTAATGAAACTATCACCAATAATCGCAAAGAAACAATAGGTAGAGAAAATAAGAGAAAAGAAAGTTTTAGTTTTTAAACTTTCACCCTGTCATCATTCTCTCACTCTCTTTCTTCCATATACAGTAACACAAAAAAAACGAGAGTTTTCTTTTGATATTCCTCTTTTTACCGATTGCTCAGATTCGGGTGAAAATAAAAAAACAAAAAACAAATACCCAAAAGCAAAAACAAATAATAAAAGGCTCGTGTTGATTTAAACAAACAAAAATAAAATAAAAACTAAATAAAACAGTGAAGCGTTAATAATTCGCGCAGGTATTGTATGAACGCACATTAATCAGTTTTAGTAAATCGATATGGAAGGAATCATGTACATACCGACCCAAACTTATGGGGAACACGTTTTCCATTGGAAATTGTAATTGCTTAAGAAACCACATCAACTACACATACATACTGCACCCATGCAACATATACAAATTTCATGTTGGGTAAATTTTATTTAGGTGATTTTCTCTAACTAAAAGCAAGTAAGGGCAACAGAAAAATATAAATTAGAAAAAAAAAAAAATCATTGTTAAAATAAGAGTAAAGCGAGGTTAAGTAAGTAAACAAATTTAGTGTACATGTGAAAATTATAAGACTAATAATTGAGGCAAACAAATAGGGTGAATTGTATTTATTTTTTTATATAACTAAAAGCAAAAACATGAGAAAAATGCAAAAAAAAACAAAAACGCTGGCAACAAGAAACTTTTTTAGAAAATAAAAAAAAAAAAATAAAAAACAAAATAAGTAAAAAATAGAAGGGTAATATAGCTCAGCAACAAAACATAAGTCGATTTCGATGGACTAAGGCAAGACAATAGCACGAACGAGATTTTCCGTTTACGCCAAGAGTGAACACAGTGAAGTAATTGTTCAAAATAGTCTTATTCTGCATTTTGAGAAATTTTTACGAACCAGGTAGCCCCTTGGTAAAGACTGAAATTTGTTAATATTTGTTTATATATATATAAAAAAAAAAAAAAAACAAAAAACAAAAATAATTGACTTCACTGCCCTGGAATATTAAATAGAAAATATTGTTCTATTTGAAAACAGAAAGTGTTAGTTAAAAACCAGAATTTGCTCAGATTAAAGAGGGTCTTTATCGGGGCTCTCTGGAATATTATAATATAATTGTGTAGCTTCGTTTCGTATGATTTACTTTTGATTTATAGGTTATATCCCGGCTTAAAGATCCACTTATACATTTTTGATTTGAAATTATCAAAATATTTTGAAAGATTCACTATCATATATAATTAGCCTTATCTTCAATTTAAAGTGGACGGAACACATTTTAAGATAAATTCTATTTAAATATAAAAAATAATATATGTGAAAATTCCATACTTTTAGCTACGAAAATAGAAATCAATGTTAGAAAATCAAATTTTCCGATGTTTTATCAGTTTTCTAAATTTGATAAAGCTATTGACACTATAAGCAAAATTTTGAATTTCGATCGAATTCAATTTCGCAATTATTATATTACTTTGAAATTGAAGTCAAATTTATCTCGAAAATATATGTTTGATGTAATAATGGTGTGAGATTTTTTAAAAAATTCCAAAGATGATAAGATCTTTCTGAAATTGAGAATACACGAAATTCTTAATTTTGTTTATAGTCTTTCCAAGAAGCCCATGAATCATTGAAATTTAAAAATGCGCAGTTCCTAAATTTAAGAGAAAATTCAGTTTTTGAAGGATAACAGACCAAAATAAGACATGCGCATCATCGCGGTACTTAATTTATTAAAAATTGCGATCAAATAAATTTGTTTATCAGAATCGCACAACATTTGATTGTGCTTCTTTCTTGAGATGAATCAAAAATTACGGCAACATAAAAAAGCATTGCAAAATTTGTTTTTTAAATGTATGTTCTGCAGCTGCCTTATGTATTTTTACAAACAAAAATATTCCCCATAGAGTGAAAGCCAATAAAAATAACTTTGGTAACATATATTGATGTGAATTAACCAAAATACATCGAATGAAATAAATAAATCTAGTTAGCAACCTACGGGCTGAAGGCAGTGTTAACGCAACGTTAACAGTGGGATAAAAATTTGCAAAATATTTGAATTTCATTTCGACTAATACGTGCACAAATTCGCTTTCGCTAAATCTTAAGGCAGCTGCTTGTACACAGATTTTGGTAAATTATTTCTTCGATTACGTTTTTATATTGAAGTACGTAAAAGGATTTTTCCTATCTGCTCATTTTGTGGAATCCAAGGGAAACATTATAAACAACTTAAATTACTTAACTAGAGCTTAGAATCGATGTAAATTAATTTCTTCTAAAATTAAATTAAATATAATTTCGTTGGAGTAATTTTCAACATATATTAGAGAAAACAACAAGCATAAAAGAAAAGTGTACACAAATGTTTGGGAGATATTTTGGAAATGTATGGACAACAGTTTTTTGTATACATATACCTATTTGCAAATTTATAAATCAAAAAATGGAAAATTTGTATGCCATATTTAGGGTAACGATGCGAAAGATTTATAGCGGTTGTACCTCAATTTGGGGCCTGATTGAACTCAAGTTATTCTGTGCCTTCTTTCTTAATACTCGTTAACAGCATGAAATTTTGGGAGGTAAAGTTCTGTTGAAACATAATTTTCAAACTATAGAAACAGGTAATTTTAGGTCGAATTGTGTACTCAAAAAGTAGAACATAAACTTAATGACTTAATATCCAGGCCTAAATAATTCTAAAACCAGGAGCGACGTGCGATTGAAAATTTACCAATTAATCAAGTTCCTTACTAACCTTCGAGCAGTATAGACTTTCCAAAAAATTGTATTAGTGTTCATCAAAAGATCGGTTTCACGTTTCGTTTGGTTTTTCGTCTTTTTAGTGCCTTTGATGTAGATCAAGGTGTCTTCTCAGGTAAATCAATGCTTTTTATCATACTAATGAGTAGAAATTTGTGGACTTAGATTGCTTTACATGTTTACTTGTTCTGTTTGATTCGTTTTATAGGGTTCCGTAGCCAACTATGATTCTTTTCCAGTAAATATTTTGCTCTTATGAAAGGATTTTCCAAGTACTCATATTCAAGGAACTATTTTATATTGCAGTATGAACAAATGTTTAATCAAGACCTAGGATGCAAAGTATTAAGTAAAGACAAATGTACAGTCATAAATTAATTAATTTCGAAGTTGCAGATATATGAAGAAGAGAAAGGAAAATATAGCTCCGGTGTAATTCTTGTTGATATATTAAAATCTTTTTTATTAATCTAAAAATGCTTAGCTATTTCCTCCAATTGCATAACTATGTTTTGTGACATCTGCTGTTATAACGAAAGAGGTCGAAGTCGGAGATTTGAACTCAAACAGGTTCTTAATAGTAATGTGATTAGTCATTTTTATTTGTATATATGCGGTCTTTTTAAGGCTGAGTATTTTTGAGATTTGTTAATATATCCATGTACAAATAGTAGTTAACTATCATTGGCAGCTTTTAATTTTCTTAGGAAGAAGAAAATTAATGGAACTATGTTTCATGTTTTTGCCTTTAACCCGGAAATACATAGTTAATCTACATTATAAAGTACTTAACCGCTCAAATGTTTTTTTTTCCCAAAAATACTCAAGCCCAAAGCCGGAATTTTTAAATACAGAAAATATATTTTAAACGCAGTTTAGAAGCCGTCCATTTTACGAATCTTATTTTAAATTTATTTACAATGCCAATTTTTATGAAAAAGAAAAATCAAAGTTGGGAAAACCAGTAATAACTTTTTTCAATAAAAAAAAAAAAAACAAAAAAAATCGAATTTTAAACTCCAAACGATTTTAATGACCAATTTTTGGGTAAAAAAGAAACAAATGCAATTTTTTTATTTATAACATTCAAATCCTGTAAATTGCACATAAAATCATATCAAATTGTTAACTGTACAAATGTGTGTATTTAGGAAGACGAGAGAAACTATTTAATCAGAGCTGAGAAATAAAAACATTTCTCCATACATTTTCAAACCTCCTTCAATTGAGGAGCGTGTGTTTTGCAACTTATAGAGAAGGATTAAAAGAAAACGAAAATACATGGTTTACTTAAGGTTAAAAGAAACACGAATGCAACAAGTGTTTAATGTACGATTGTTGGGAAGCAAGATGATATTTTTAAAGTTCAAAGTAGTTTGTAAAAAAGAAGACAAAAAAAAAAAAAAAATACACAAAACGGAATGTATGAGGTCGACTCCATTAGCTGGATGTATTCAGTTTAAATTTGGACCGAGACAACTAGTGAGGATGTGCAGCTCTGCTTGGGGATTCGCCGATCGATTTGATTAAGTTCGCAGCTAAAAATATGGTTAACAACATCGAGAACAATGCGGTAAATCACAAAGCTCTGTTTACTTTTAATTTTACTTTTCTTTTTTTATTAAAAGAAAACTCCGATTTTACAATGGTAGGTTTTAAGGAAATTGTGATTTTTCATGAAGAATGAGTAATTCCGATTTTGACAAAAACAAGTGAAAGTTGAAAATAATAAATAAAAAAGAATATTTGATAGTGTTTAAATTTAGTCCTCATGATCTATTCCACGTATTCGTTGGTAATTTTCCCTTGCATAAAACCTCGGCTGGTTCATTCCGTTCTAGGTTCATTACTGTATATTCGGACTCTTCCAAATTCTCGTCTATTAATGTACGCTGACAAAACCAGGAGTGTTTTCTTCGGAACAAGATCATAAATTTCCGCAAATCTCCAAAATTCGACAATATAGCTTGGAATTATTTCTATAAGTGGGGAATGAAAATAAATTCTAGTAAAACTCAAGTTAGCTTTTTTACCTACAGAAAAAAGCATATATTTTTATATATACATATATTACCCCAAAAAAAAATAAAAATTAATTCCTCAGATATCGAATGGAGTAACGAAAGTACTATTCGATTTTTGTACCCGTTTAAAACCTGAATTCAGATCTAAACGAGGAAAATAAGTTAATTAATTCCATGCACAACGATTTTCAAAACTTTACTTTTGTATGGTGTACTTACATGGACCGATTGTGCGAAAACTCATTAAATAAGCTTAAAGAATGCAAAACCAAGCTCCCGTAGTTTTTCTTCAAGCGTCAATTACACGATAAAATAAATCTTACAATATTTCTGTTGAAGTTCGTAATTTGCTAAAAATGTTTATGCAAACTACTATGACTGACAAAAATCAGTTAATCTCAAATTTATTTCCATAATATTGTGTATTTAGTGTAATAATTAGATATATCTCAGCATAGTTCTAAGACTTAGCAGAGGTTTTGGAATAAATAAATGTTTCTTTTATTTTTTAAATACATCATTGACACTATCAAGTGCATGAGTTAATCTCATGAGCACTTTAGGTGCTGAAATTTAAAAACATTAAATTTTTTACGCAAAAAAGCATAGAAACAGCAAATCGTACTAGGTTTTCACGTATTCCAATGCATTTTTAAACGCATGACTTAAGTCATCCATCCGATCTATTTAAATGTCCGTTGCATTTACAATCTTATGGGAATCAGCCAATTTTATAAGGTGACTAGAAAATTATTAAATAGTATACCACCTTGTTTAGGTAGCATACTTGAATTCTATCAACAGCTGGTTGGTCATTATAGCCTTAGGATGACCACCGTTCTTATGCCAAATATCCTCTGTTGTGGTTTAAGGAGTGGGCGCGTCAAGGCATCGAGTAGAGGGACTAAAACCTCCAAAGCACCGAAATTAATTTTTCCCTCGGGTGTAAATTTAACTCCAAGGTACCTCCACGTGTCGGTTGTTTCCAGTACGTGTACTATATTTTCATATAACCGATGGAGAATGGTATTGCCTTTTTGGCTCTACCAATTACTTTTACTGCCATGCTTCTGCAGTTGGTGTTGATGGTTAAGATAATTTCACCAAGACCTTTATTCAGTGACTAAATAAATTCTTGCAGGCCATCCCTAGTTTCCGCGAACAACAGAATGTTATCGGCAAACGCGATTCCATTTATCTTGTGACTCTCAATTTTGGTCCCAATTGTGTCTGGAAGCTCTTTCTAAAACGTTATCTATCATGAGCTTGAACAGTGTAAGTGCTAATGGGTTCCTTGCGTGACCCCTCTTTTTGTAGTGATTATTTCAAAGAACCAGTTGTCGGCATGCAGGTGTTGTAGTAGCACCTCAAACGCTGGACAAATGGCTTCGGAGCACCATAACTCCTTATCATGTGCATAGGACCTCTGTTGCTGAAATCTATCGCATAGATATAAACTGATTTTATATTCTTGTGGTGTTACTTTAGCATCATGTCTAGTACGGTGGTATTGTCAGCGCAGCCGTCCGTTTCGATAAGTTCGCTTTGTTGATTTCTAATTCTAATAAAGTGTTAAGAACCATAGTTCCATGATTGAGTCGATATGTACTGGGACCAGGGTAGATACCGAGTTTGCGGTAAACACCAAAATTTCATCATTATATTTTTCGGGGGTATAAGGCAGTCTCTAGACTTTTCTAAGATTCGTTCTATGCATCTACTACTCATGCTATTTCTCTAAAATGTTTGGATTTTGGCGTACTCCTCCCTTGTCTTTTTGATACGAGAATTTATGTCATTGCTCGCAATATGTCTCTTCCTACCGCGATTTTCTCGGTATGCACGTAATTTCTTTCTAGTTTGTCAAGCGAGTTAAACTATCGTCCATTCCGTCGGTAAGCGCGTTTGAATTATATTGTTAAGCATATCTGGTTTAAAATCTCGATTCCCTAATGAAGGAAGACTATTAATATATTGTATTACCACGATTCCCGGGGATTGCAGAACCACTATTACTTAATATCATAGGACCACTACCATTAACCCTAAAGTCGGCATTCACGAAAAGCTCTTATGGGTACAATCAAATGATCTTATACATAAATTATATTACCAAGGTACTTTATCTCCAATGTGTCATTTGATACTTCATATGATACCTTTTCAAGAACCAATACTGCGTTCCTATCGTTTGGAACTAACGAAATCTAACATAAACATCGATTGGCGGCGAGCTCGTATGTGCAAATACGTTTTGTAAGACAGAATTCAACTTTTACTTTCAATAAATATAGTAAAATTAGTGTAATTGTCTTGTTCTCTATTTCGTCCTTCTTGAATTATGTAAATATTGTGTTTTGTTTGGTTTTTATGAGCCTTTTCCCAAACCCTAGTAAAATCGTGAAATTCGGCCGGTTATTCTCGCGTAGGCAGCACTTTTTCGCCCGGCACGAAAAGAGTTAAGTGTTAAATATGCCAACTATATCGGAAAATCCTTACCGGGTTTTCCAACATATGTTGCTAGCCGTAAGTATGGAATAAAATGATTTGGCATATATGTCATTTTTTTCGTCTATCATTAAGCTTCAAAAACAACAAAAGTTCATTCCGTTTAAATAGCTTCATAGTGTTATAGCTCTGAGAATATATACGAATTTCGTGCTTGAAGAGTTGCAAGTCATCGGTTGCTGGTAAAAATGTGTTAAATGTTGCTTCAACGGTACGAAAGGAAGTCATTTTTGCATTGGATTGTGACGTGTGATGAAAAATGGATTCATTTCGAAAATCCAAAACGTAAAAATCGTGGTTGGCCAATCGACTTCAAGGCCCAATTGCTTCGGTAAGAAAACAGGCAGAAGAAATGCTCTGTGTTTAGTGGGACCAGGGTAATAAAAGAACAAATAAAAAGAGCTTAGTAGGCATAAATATTAGCCAGTTCTTTACTTTGGTTTTGCTCAGTATTATTAGGCCATAATTTACCAACGGAAATATATTGGCATTGCAAATTAGATTTAATTGTTGGTAATATGTAGCTGTTCCTTTTCTTTTGAGTTGTCTTATGAATGGGTTGAGAGAAAAGTGCCTTCGTCTTTTAAAAGGTTATCTTTTATTTAAAAATAAAAAACTGTTAAAATGTATAAAAATCAGAAGAGATTCTAAAAATTGTGATAGATCTAAATAGCTACTAAACGAGTGGAATGCTACAAAATTGGTCTCAGTCATTCGAGATTTCCAGATATTCTCTTAATGGACGGAATAAAATAAGGCTAACCTGGCTGCATTGAGCCAGTTGTCGGTTTGTACTACTACTAACTAGGCGTAACTAATTTGCTGAGAGTAGGCCTTCTCTTGCCACTCGTGGTCGTCTGGCAGGGCGGTGTGGCGCACCTTGCACAAGCGAGGCCCAAAGCGGAGTAACACGATGATTACTCCGACAATGAACATGGCTAGGGCAGTGACGGCCGGAAACATTAAAAGAAACCCCATTTCTGGGCCGAATCAAATATCGCTTTCGCGCTTCTGCAACTCAACGTGCTCCTCTGGCTGCTGCTGTTGTTGGGTCTTTTGGAGAAGTCCGCGACCAAATTCAGGGCGTGGGAAACGGTGTTGAGTGGGCTGGGAAACGTGCTCCTCGGGATCGATCTCAATCACCTGATGCTATATAAAAAAGTGAGAAATAAGTACAAAATTCGTTCGAGCAACAAGTGGCCTACTCTGAGGTGGTAGAGCTCCTCAGCACTCTTCAGCTCAGTCAAGTCTAGCGGGGGTTGCTTATGTGGAGTAACGGACCACAGGGTCACTAACCAGCGGTTTCCTGTGAATTTTCACTTTTAACATGCAAAATGAGGTAACCTGGCGTGCCTTACCTGTGAACCTGTCCTGCCAGTAGTCGCTGTATTCAGAGCAGCAGCCACAGATTACGTTTAGGAGAATGAGTAAAACTCCGATAGCCGTGCAAATGCCAATTGTTATGTAAAAAGGCGAAAAGTCTCCGTAAAGGTGCTTAGTGAAGAAAGGATTACTCAGGTAAGCGGTGCGCTCCTCGATCGTTGACATGCTTGGTTACCGCCCTTTTCACTGGGTCATCGCTTCGCTGCAATCAGCACCGCGATCGAAATTGATTCAACTACCAACTAATTAACAACAATAACAAAAAAACATGCAACAATTAGGAGAAAACTCAATTAAATTGGTATTGAAATAGCTAGGGTCAGCCAAGTCGACCAATTTCTGGAATGGGTGTGACCACCTACCAGTTGAGTAATTAATGCGCCTTTTTCTGAGGAATTTCAACGCAAAGTTCACTAGCGCCGCTTTAGAAAAGTGATAAATTGAAAGTTTTGTAATTTTACCGTCTAAGCACAACAAAGAACTCCCGAATTTTACCAGAAAAGCAATTTCAAATTCCTTCCGTGACACTTGTGACAATTCAACAAAACAGGGTACTGCAAAACCGATAAATGCAAATGTCGTTTTAGTATTACCATCATGCAATTTAACATGCTAGATTAAATATGTGCTAGATTATGTTCATTCGTGTTGAATATTTTATTCTTAAAAACAAAGTGAATTTATACAGTTTGACTTTCATTTTCAGCTTGTTTCATTATAAATAATAATAATAATAAATGAAATCGTTTATGAATATTTAAGAAACAAGTAATTCAATTAACATAGTTTTGGGCGTAATCCCCGGTGAACTTGCCAGTCAAAATATCCCTGAGACTTTTTCACGATATTTTTTTGTAAGTCGGAAGGTTTTCAAACGTTATCCTTGTTGTTTACACTTAAGCTAGTTTTTTCTGTTTTGATTTTAGAAACAAATTGGCGGTTATTAAGCTTCCTTTCCGCCTTATTACTGCACACAGTACGGACGGGTTGGTAAGTACAATACCCGAAAAATAACTGAACGCGACGATCCGGTTGAGCACAATTAAATCACATAACCTCAAACCTAGTGAGAATAAAGTTAAGTGGGCAATAAAAAATTTACTGAAGCGATCAGAGATCTAATAATAATAATAATGACTGTAAAAATTTAAAATTTCATTTCATAGAAGCGAATACAATTATTAAAAGCGATATCCAATCTTTTGTGCAGTTACTGTCAAGCCTCGGAAAAACTACACTCCGCGACAAAATGATAACCCACCCATGAAATTTACCTGTTTCTTGAAAAGGAGCAGGTACAGACATGCATTTTATTGCTTGTTGTAAAAATAATCTTTGAAAAATGCTAATACACATAATTATTTTTTCTTTGAAATTAATTTTGAGTAATTATCTGGTGTTTTCTAAAAAAAATGGTGAGTCAAAATGATGACCCAGAAAATATTCCATGTATACCAATGAAACTAATAATCTGACTATACATAACTTTCTCCAATGCCTTCGATAAGAAGGGTAATACACTTATAGGCCGATAGTTAGCAGCAACACAAGATGAGGGGGTTTTTAGCTACTCGAATAATGATAGCAGTTTTCTAAGCTTTAGGAAAAACAGAATATGTTAGGCAGGAATTGAAAATATGCTGAATATATATATTCATCATCGCTATATAAAGCGAAGGGTAATTTTATAAAACTAGGAGAAATATTATCAGCACCCACGGCTTCTGATTTGTTATGAAAAGCACTCGTTTAACTCATCAGGATCGATACCACAATAAGGTTTTCGATACCATGTACTCATATATACCCGTTACGTAAATTTGTCCAGACATTTATAGGGTAGTTCAGTTTACTATGTATATGTATACGAAAATAATGTCTCTTTGATTCGAGAACTGCTAAAGTGATACGATTGGTATTCAAAATATAAAAACCTTTTTTCAGCAATGAGTGATTTAATTCTTTTATTAAACCACGGAGGGGAGTGATTAGGGCTGCGTGTAACGCGCAAAGGTACTGCCTTAATAAATAAATCCAAGACAAGATAAATAAAAGTCTCGACCTGGTGATCAACAGATGTAAGTTGCGGAACACTGTGCCAGGGCAGCAGGCTGCAATAACGCAGTAACCCAACGTTATTAATCAATCAAAATCAAAGTCCCTGTATGCAAAAATAAGATCAAGGCCAGGTTTCACACACCAATAAGATGCGGGCAACAGAGTTCGAGAAAACTTCGCAGAATTTATCAATCTTAATTTTCAAGCTCCTGGCATTGATAGCGCAAATATTCAAACCTCTGCTTTGTTTACAAAAGATATTGATTAATTTTCTCACTTCATCCAGAGCATACGGTCCACTGCCAATGGCACTCCTTGATACTCTACCAATGCCCCCAAGAACTAGTTTGATAGTAATAAGAAATTCGCAATACTGTCAAGGATGACAAATATAAGCCTCATCGACATGATAAAAAGCAGGTGTAATTGAAGCTTTAATTCAAATATAAGAGAAAGAATAATAGCATAGAATAATATAAGAAAAATAATAAAAAAAAAAGTTATAAAGGAGTTATCTAGAGTTAGTCTAGTTATTTAGAACATCAACTGTATGGTAACGAAGGCCGGCTCTATGTTGGGATTCCTTAAAAGATGGTCTTATGAATTTTCAAATTTGGCTGTGTCGAGCTCAATTTAAAATTTACGATAGTACGAAGTTACCAAGCATACGGAATGTATTAAATTTCATTATTATATCTCTGCTGCTTTAAGATTTATTAATGTACAAAGAACTTTCTCTTAGCTTAACTTAGTCATAACGCACCAATTAACAGCGTTATGCTCATATATTATAATGCGTAAAGACCAAGTCACAAAAAAATAACTCATAATTTTTTAAAAGTGAAGCAATGGTGGTACTCGGCTTTGTTTTTTCATGAAATGTTTTTCCTGGGATAGATTTGTCATCTTCATCAATCTTTGTCAATTCTGGAATGCGGGAGTCAAGTTTGGTCGCCCTATATTCATATTGACTGTATTCGTGTAAAAAAAATTTGCTGGGTTCGACCTCAAAGAATTTGCCCTTCTCCCTCCTTATAATGATCGGTTGAGACTTTCTGATATGCATTATCTGCACAAATAATATCGGAAGATCGCTAAAATTTTATTTGTTCACCAATTATTAATTTTCACTCAACGCCACATAAAACCAAATTCACTTTTAGAGCGAATGTGCGCAATCTTAGAGTGGGGTATCATTTCTTCAAAGTACAGCACAAACAACTTATTGATCATAGGTATAATGCGAAATTAATACTTTAATAGCTTTAATTGAATCCTTACTACTTAAGAAAGTAAAAGACTAATTCCAAATAAGAGTGTTTTCTTTTTAATCAAAAAAGTTTATTTCAAAAGTTCATTTTAAAATTTTAATTTTTTTGATGATATCCTGAATTTTGCGAGACACTGAATTTATTAAATTTTCGCAGACCAAAGACCGGAATATTATTTTCTTATCCTATGGATGACTCTAAAGTTCATTATATCTCTTGACCCATAAATGTTCGATGGGGTTGAAATCAGTAAAGTGCGCGGTCCGTATAAAAATAATTAATAATAATGAAAACCCTAATTCACTAACCACTCTATGGTCAATCGAGCTCTGTGTTTAGGATCGTAATTTGTATAGAGTATATTTTGAATATAGAGTTGAATTTTAATATTTAATAACGTATATTTCTGTAGAGTTGTCTGTACTGTCGAAACTCCATATTCAAAGAAGATTCTCTTTATTTGATCAATAAGTTGAGTCATTGTAGTTTATTAGTAACTCCTATTAACAGATTGGATTAACCAACTTCCCCAACCCATCAAACCATTAAAAATACTATTCATTATTTAAAAGCGGAAAATATAAAAAAATGGAAAAAATTGCATGTACGTCCACTGATTTACTCCTTAAATAACGTTTAGGAGTTCCCCTGACGTTGTATTAAACAATTATCTTCAGTTCGGTACCTGACGCCGCAAATACTACAATGGCGCATGCAGGAGCACATGCTTTATAATAAAACATTTTATCGGAACTGACCTAATTTCACGATAGCTAAATAAAAGTTTATGCACACTCCCCCGGTGGGGCAGCCTTTAGCAAACGGGTTGAGTTATTCAAGGAATTTCCGACCGAACGTGCATCTGCTCTATGGAGCGCTGGACGTTAACTGGAAAATGATAAATTCATCGCAACGTTTAGATAAAATCTCCAAGTCTTTACGTAAAACCGAAAAGTGTTCGTTGAAATTTCTTCGTTCGGTGCCCCATTTCCATTCCCGTCCTCATCGACGTATGTATCATCCGATAATCTGCAAAAAGTTATCCGATCGTTTATTGTGTCCAGGATCTAAATCCAAAAAAATGAAGGGACGACACAAACGTGTTGTTATTTAGAATGGTTGTACCTTATCCAATAATAAACCCAGGATACGAACGTAGCTCTGGACAACAATGGGTTGTATTGCGCCGAATAATTGAAGCGTTCCCTGATTAGTTTCTATTCAATTGCAGGGACGTTCCAGACTCTGTAGATGTTGTGACTATTCCACTGTTCGTTATTATAATGTAAATCAAATTTGAGACGCAGGCAAATGGAATTTTAAAGCACTGCAGCTACAGACTTCGCGATGAATCTAATCAAAAACCAATCGTACAAGGTTCCTGATTCCTGGAATGATTACTGGGAGTTATTTACAAGTGCCAGATTTATTAATCAGTTGAATTCACAAAATATACCCTCTAGCTCGAGACCACTTCGTAATTCAATATTTTTTGGTGCAGGCCCTTAGACGGGACGGGCCACCGACCAAGCAATAATAACAATGCAGTCACTAGTCGGACTCATTCTGATAAATTTTGCAGAGGACAAGAGCCAATTTTCAACTGTAATTTGGTCCCGGATAAATTGGCATTCCTGCCTATGTGCATCTAGGCCTGGTCTTGCCTGCAGAATCAGCTGCCGGATTTAATTAGCAAGGTAAGTGAGCAGCTCGCCTATTCTAATTTAATTGTCGTTAAAATTGAATGAATAGGCAAACACAGCTCTTTTGTCGCACTCAAGTTTTCGGCGGTCGGTCTAGGAGAGTTTATCCTATTAACAAGCAACGGTCCCTGCATTGTTCCCCACGGAACTCCAATATTTCATAAATTTTCATTAAATAGGTTTCGTTTCAGCAGTGTTTCCTGGATTTTCACTCTAATTAGCGACATTATTCAGTAGGGAGCGGTATTCGTGTTGCGAGCCAATTTCATTCATAAAAACCTTTAATGGAGACAGTCCATTTTATAGCAATGCAATCTGCCGGATAGAAATAAAGTCAAAAATATTGTACTCGTATATACACAGCATATGCAAATATATATATATATGTATACATAATAATATAATACTCATTGTGAATAAAAAATTCGAAAGATTTTTTATGTAGGTTATTAGATTGCTTTGATTTTTTATTCATTTCATTTTTAAATGGTATGAAACTTTTTTTTCTTTGAAAACAACAATGGAAAGTCAGAAAATGAATTGTCAAATATGGTTTTAACTTTAGAAATATAGATAAACCAATTCTGTTGCAACAAAACTTGATAGTCAATATATCTACTTATGGTATAGAAACAAAATTGTATAAAAATTAGACCACCCTCAGCAAACTTATTCTTAAAGTTATGTCTTGTGAAAAAATCTGAACAAAATAAAGAGAAGAAAAGAGTTCAATGACAACAAAATATCCATATGCGATAATTTTTTAAACTTATACGACCTTAACTTTTGACATAATATTTATTAATTAATTTGAAGTTACTTGAAAGAATGTAGTCTGTGAAATTTATTCAATTTGAATAATATTTTTTAAAAATAATGACATTTATCTTTCTTTTGTTTTAAAAAAAGTTACCTTAGTTCGGCAAACAAAATTACCGGTGTCAAGAAAGTGTAAACTGCCACATTACCCACCTCCCAGCTAGTGGATAGGAGACGGTAAATATAAGAGGAAAATGGTAAACATTTTGCACCACAAAAATACATTTAGTGCGTATGGCACTAGTTTGTTGAATGATTGGGATGGAAAGCTGGAGACAGAAATTGCCATTTTCCAGAATAGTCTGGCCTAGCTTCTGAAGTCCGGTGAAAGTTCAAATTGAAATAATATTTATTAATTTGAATTTACTTGGGGGAATATAGTCCGTGAGATTTATTTAGGTCAACTGATATTTTTTGAAAACGAATGGCAAAAAAAGCAAATTTTTTTGTTTTTAAAAAAGGTAACTTTATTCAAACAAAATCATTTGTGGTCAGTCAGATGTAAACTGCCACAATACGATTATAATTAATGAATTCTTAATAAAGTGAATTCAATTGAATAATTTTGAGTTTACCTCAATACCCCAATTTTCTTCAGTAAGTGTGGATATATCGATAAATTGGTTGGTCTGTACAAATAAAATGCATACTATAAAATAAAATTTGCTCAATTTTATATGAGTAATGTACGTGTGAAGTTAAAAAGCCAGTTTATAAGTAATATATTTTGTAAACCATTTTCTAAGTCGAACATACATACGTATGGGCAAGGGTAATGTGGAATAAGGAATAAGGAGCGGCGAATGAAGAATGAGGTGTATAGACAAGGGCAGCTATCCTCCCTCTGAAACTTACCCGAAAATCAGGTTGTACATAAACATTTTTAGTAAATTCAATTAAGCTTCATGGTGTTGTAGTATATTTTTAGTCTACCTATATTTGTAGGTAGCACACTTAAACTTCTTGTATAAAATTGCTGAAATTTATTTAAGTAATTTTTCAAAGTTTTTAGTTGTCTTTCCCAAATATTGCTATTTATTTTTAAAAATGATATATTGCAAGGATTTTCATAGACTCATTTTTCCTCAGGTTCTTTAAAAAAAAATGGAAGGCTCTATATTTTTCGCCTATACACCATCTCAACGTCGGGTCACCAGTTATTAGTTGATTTTAAAGTTTCAAAATATTCGGTTTGATATTACTTATTGTATTAAAACAAAAAAAAATATTTTTTGAAGTCACTTATTTTTGTTATCTTTACAAGGTACCTCTTAATTTAGCAGTTTTTATTGTTAATAATCTGTGTGTTTTATCATACTACACTCGTTTTAGTTTCGAAATATTATGTAAATCAGCAATGTGAAATTTTATGCAAGTACGCTTTGTCCAGAATTGCTTACAATAAAACATGAGCGTATTAAAATTACATAAATATGTTTCACATTGTACAGAACTAGTGCCACGGTTCCAGTTCGCTTCAGACGCCTGCTTGTTTCCGAAAGCGATGAATTTCCCCGAGAAGTAAATTTAAGAGATAGTGGCTTAGAGACACGGCCACTGGGATGGTCCAGTAATAAATTTCGAGTTACAAGTTCGCTTGCCTGCTAAATCAACTTTACATGTGCCTAGTAGGTAATTGCAGAATTGCTTTCTCAGCAAACTACCGTCGTGTTATATTAAACCCTGTTCTAGACGAGTCGCACTTTGTTGAAAATACACCCCCACCTGCTATACTCGTATAGAGCAGATCAGACCCGCTTACTGTTTAGTAGATATCTCCCAAGCCTAAGGTCAACTTGTTTCAAAACTAAACTGTCATACGTAGAATAGACAGTCTATTGGCGTCCGCGGGCAAAAGACAAAAATCACCTCGTCTTAATTAAGTGTTCTACCACCAACTCAATTGGCCAGTACGCTCCAATCGAACAGG
Source organism: Philonicus albiceps (assembly GCA_963969385.1). Lineage (NCBI taxonomy): Eukaryota > Metazoa > Arthropoda > Insecta > Diptera > Asilidae > Philonicus > Philonicus albiceps. Next base: position 44,593,806 of record OZ017772.1, on the reverse strand, counting down.
GGGTGGTTCGTTGCCAGATACGTTTCGGCGACATGGTGAACTTTGTCGTTTTGTTGGATTTCGCTTTTGGCAAATTCGGAAAGACTTAATTAAAATTTCCTTTTGAGCTCTGCACGGAATTCAAATTGGGTAGATCCGACCTCATGCGGTATATTATGCCTAATCTTCTGACATTCACTCGGAAAAAGGTCTATTCTTGCATTCCAAGAAGCCGAAGATTGTGCCAGCCAAGCCTTAGGCTCCGCGGCGAGGAGTTCCTCATTCATTTGGCAAGTAAACGACGGTACATTCATCCCACCCTTGGAGATGAAGCCTCCAAATAAGCGGGTGCTGCACAAATTTTCTCAAATGGAAATTGTACATTTGTGGGATCAGAAATTGGGCCACGCCTGACGATGCTCAACAACATAATAAACTCTAAATTAGCTCCCTTAAGGCACCACGATTCCCGTCACATTATTTATGGGTCCCAGCTCGAATTAAATTGCGTTGGCTTGGCTCACAATTTCGCCTGGCGCTCTGATTAAATTATATGAAATGACTCTGACGGTGCACAGAGCGCTGAGACAAAATCGATTTTGTTAAATTTATCGAAACTTAAATTCCATCTAAATCGTCATACACCAAAAAATAATAATTCCAATTAAAATAACAATGAGGCTCAAATCTTTGAACATATGTATATAGTTTAACGATTTCCTTATAAATACGACTAGAGAAATTATTGAAAAAGAGAATTTTTTAATTAAATTTTACCTACGTATATTAAGCTAACAAGGTGTTTGACATCATTTAATTAGCATGAAGTTTCCATTATTTTAAGTTATTTCAAAATTTTCATATGCATAAATCTAGAAAGTCTTGAAAGTAAATTCAAATTACGTATATTTTGGTTAAAATCCCCCGAATTCATGCAATTCAATAAAAAATCGATATTTTTAAGATTTTAATTTAGGAATCCCTCCTTACATAAAACGCTGTGGCATATTTAGACCTACAGATTTTAACAATATACCCGGCAATTTGCAACAATTAATCCCGGATTATAAATATTATATATATCTATATTATATAATATTATAAGTGCACACTTTACGTATATATACTATTTAGTATTTCACGTAGAAAAGTTTGTTTGTTTAATAACAAGAGAGCTTACTTCCAAAATTCGAAAAGCCCACCAGTGTCATGGTTTTGGTAATCATAACAAAAGAACACGTTTTGTGAAGAGTGCGTTGCAATTCTGTTGTTTATCCAACTTTGAATAAAAATCAATACTAATGATCATCAAATATATTTTTCTATCAAAATAATTTGCTAATAGTCGTATTAAATAATCCCTTAATCTTGTTACAGACGAAACACAAAAGGAGCAATGATTGTATGAACCATAAAATTATTTATTACACCGAGTATGTTAGTGTAGAAATTTGGCGACTATTGACTAACTGTAGTTATTATAATTATCTTCATCTAACTGAAACTATTTTCTTATTGAAGTTGTTTATGTACCGAAAACGACATAACTAAGTAACACTAAATTAAAATACCTATAAACGAGAATTACTTCCATATATTCGAACACATACAATGAGATATGTATATGAAGGTGTAGTTTTCAATACACGGTAGTACATATATAGAGTACATTTGTCGCGCAACAAAAAGGAAATTAAGAATGACAAACATGTCCTTGGCAATAGAACGGCATAAGCATGTCATAAAAATTTCCTAATAATAGTATTTAGATCCTTATAACTTTCCAACATTTCTAATTATTTAAGTAATTAATAGTTTCATTGATTATACTGGATCTGAGAAAAATGATCAAATTATATTCTGCAGGTCATGAAGGTGTCATGGGCTAATAAAAACTTTTAAAATTTACGAGAATACTTCAGTAAATATTTTATTAGGGCAACGGGGATGTGATATTCGATTTGTGGTACCTCGCAACATTTATTTGGCCCTACGCGCGGTCTTTGCAGGGTAATTTTAGGTAGAATTAACAAGTCGTTTTTGGCATAAAGCTTAATCCAATTCTATGAGTAGGTTTATGGCTGGATGGGCTTTTTGCTTTGCTCTACCCGGATTTGATTAGCGTAATACACCCCTAACCTAGCATGATCCCTATCTGGGCGATATATAATAATTTAGGGGGAAATATTAACGATTTGAGCAGGATTTATTTGGTTCGGGCTGGTCTACCAGGATATTATATTTAAAGAGATTTTTAAACAAACAAAATTCTCGTTTATTAGCGCTTGTTTACGTACTTGGTCAAGCAGAGGACGTTGCGGTCCACTTAAAAATTCCATTTTTATGCTAAAATTAATGTTTATGCCATTAACGTAGATTTAATAATGTAAATTTTCCAAATTACCAAATTTATGCCGAACGTTCGTTATAAATAAATGAGAGATGCAATGCAATAAAAATTCTCAAATGTATCAAATATAATTTATACTAATTTAATTAAAAAAACTAACATGTGTAGAGGTCCAGAGGACAAACCATCGATAATGAAATTTATTTCAAAAAGTTATTAATTAGGTTTTCGAGGGCGACCATGCATTTCATACTTAGATATGTCTATATTTTAGTACTAATGCTTTATGAGGTTTACATTTTTGAATTCTAGTCGGCGAATTGATCAAATTGTTCGAACTTTATGCTTTGCATTTACGTATAGCTACCAAATTGGTCAGAATTAATGTTTATTGAATGAGCACTATTTAGGGATTATTTAAGAATTTTATTTAATTACATTTAAAAACGTCCAGTCGAGAATTTTGAGAAATTAATAAATGAAAAATGCACAGATTCTTTAAATTTGGTCGTATATCTACATATATACAGAAAGGTTGAATTAAAGGAAGGATTTCACATTCTGCATCCGGGATGTCATGTCAATATACAAGTACTTGTATCTATATCTACCTCTCTTTACGCTCATTAAGAGTAGATAATAACTTGTGAATTTTTAATTTCAATAATTAACAGGGTGCTTCCTAAATCTGCTGTTTGTGTTCCCCTTTCTTCTTGCACACACTGCTCGTTCGCAATAATTTTTTGTATCCCTTAAAAAACTTAAATTTATGGTGTTTTATCCTTTCCAACGAGAACTGACTATTGGTTTTGAGCTTCTGATTCTAATGTAGATGGAAAGTTATTGTATGATACCTACTTAACTTATATTAACACTTACTACTTAACAGAATCTCTTATAAGCCACCAGAAATTTTGTTGTTATTCTGAAAAGGTCTGGCAAAGTTTTCAGATTGCCGACACTTTAGGGTAATAGCCCTAGTAGGCCTCTAATTCCGCCTTAACACACTTATTGTCTACAACGAGTAGGTATACTCGTGGTTGCGTAAAGCTAAATAGGTATCTGAATCTGATCTCGGCAACGCATGGGTTAAATTTCAAATCTATTGGTAATTCTCTGAAAAATGCCTAAATTAAATCTATTAGGGCTCTCAATTCCCTATTTTTACGAAGTGACAGGAGGCAAGGAATTCTGATACAAGTATTTTAGTAGTTTTCAATTTCGGTCTTTCAGTCCTTGGATAACCATGAAGTAATTTTGTCGGTCGCCATATTTACTGAAATTACCTTTAACTATGCTAAAATTCTACTGATGTGCGTACACCATTGTACTTTTAGTAGTATATAGCTGGAATTCTAGGAGATTTCACAAATTTTTCGGTTCCTTTCGTAGTCGTAATTTGTCAATTTGTCATTCAAGTTCGATGTCCTGCAAAGGAGAGGCCTTTGATGTTTTCTGTTGTGTAATATGATATACCTTTAAAAATGAACAAATTAGTTTTTCTTATTACTTGAAATTCTAAAACATTCAAGGGCCTGGTAGCATAGCTGGCTGAGAGGTTTGGCTGTGATGTACTAAGTGTGCCATTCCGAGGTTGTGGCTTCGATGCCCATATGAAAACTCTAGTTAAAAAGTAAAAATAACAAGAAAGTTGCCATATGGGCTTAGCTTCCGAGTGTACGAAAATAAGAAACAATTTGAGAATTAAATTTTATAAAACTGTTAAATAAAATAATAAATAATACTAAAAAATTCATTCGAATCTTTACTACAGATGATGTATTGAGATTGAACAAAAATTGCATAATATAATCGATTTTTATTACACTTTGAACTGCATATTTAGAAAATCTCTCGTTTAGGTTCACTGTATTCTAGTGAAAACATTTTTAATAAAACCATTTTTCATCACCCGTCACAATCCAATGAAAAAATGACTTCTATTCGTACCGTTGAAGCAGCATTTCGCAAATGGTTTTTCGATTTTCCATTTGCATGTCATTCAGTTTATGTGGCACCCATCTTCCCAGCTTTTGGATCTTTACCATTATTTGTAAGCGATCGCTAATCGTTTCTTGTGCCACATTTAAAGTTTCTGCCAATTGTTGTTGAGTTTGGGTTTGGTCTTTGATCATACAATAAGTCCTACAATTCCGACAATTCTACAATTTGTAGATACAAATGTTTTAGGTCTACCCGAACGATTACTGTCTTTAAAATCAAAATCACCACTTTTAAATTTTCGATGAAATAAGAAAACCAATGCATGCCGCAAATGCTCTTTTTCAGGCACGAAATTCGACATATTTATTGAGCTATAACACTATGACGCTATTGTTTAGGCAGAATGAGACTTTTGTTGTTTTTGAAGCTTAATAACAATAGAATAAATAGTGTTAAAGCATCCCCCTGCACAATATATATTATTTAAAATTTAAATTATAAAATTATTTGCAATACAGAAATATATTTAATTTTATATAGAAATAAATTTTTTCAATTTAAAAATTCATAAATATGCCTATTTCTGAATGTAACATTTCTAATATGCATACGTGTATTGTAAAGTCAGGGAATGTTTGGGGCTATTAATTACTGAATATTGAGTGTAATTATTTTGTATTATAGATGAGGTGAATACAAAAGTTCACACAAGATAATTCAAAAGTTACTCATTGGTTCTACCAATAATATCAATTTTTTAAATACAAAGGGGTAATATTACTCGAAATATGCTTATTTTAGTATACTAGATTCTGAAAGACCAACATGTGATTTTGGCAGGGTTTCAAAAGCCTTTATCTATATAAAAATTAAGGCCAGCGTACAATAAAAAAAAATCCATTTACTTTTAATTCTGGTAAGCTGCTTGGAAGCCGAAAAACCTCTTATAAGTTCATTCAAATTTTTTTTTAATTAAAATTTAAATTAATCGCATATAATTCATTAGTTCTTCACATTCTTCACTTTTTGGTTGTACAGTTAATCGATTTTGCAAATAAACGGTTCATTTGTGAACTAAAATGAAATTAATGAAAATTTCAGATTGCACCTATATTACTATGATTAAAAAAACAATTATTAGGTTTTTAAAGTTATATTCGATGAAGTCTAGGATGTGAATTTGGGGATGGAACAGAGTTAAAATATGTAAGTGCTAGATAACATATAAACCCCAACCTTTTCAATGGAATTAACATTATTTTCGGGTTACTGCTATTACAATTGTATATACAGTGCGTAAGAAAGAATTTTAAATTAGGATTGCTTTTACTCGGATAAAATACTTTGTTAACTTAATTAAATTCATTTTATCAAACAGGTTAGACTCGATGGCTGTTTTTCTTAGTTTTGTTGAATTTTATCTCTAAATTACTGTAGGAAAAGAAGGCATTAATTGTAATTCACAATTGTTTTTGTTTTAAACTGCTTTCAACAGGATTTTGTTTACAGCTTAATATTTAATTTATTAGATACCTAAGATTATATTGCAAACCGGCCATTTATTAGTTTTGTTTACCCCTTGCGTACTATTTGAAAATGGGAATTTAGGAGGTGATAGAAACCTTGTTGAAAAGAAGGTAGTTCCGTTGATGGCTTGAAAACATATTTTTTGCTTTACTGGCTACGATCTGTGTTGAATTAAGTTGCGAATAAAACGCAGATAAATAAGCAAAGAATGAAAAAACTGCAAATCGACTGGAGCATAGGACATGACACTCAGGGAAGCATTTAGCCTTGAAGTGGAGCCCGAATAGCGAACACTGTCTTGGATTCCTGATACAGGAAAAAGGCTGGAAGATGTCCTTGCGGATAAGTCGCCCGCTGAGTGCAGAAGATGAAATAGATTGGATTCCTCTGTCCCCGCTCCTCCTTTTCCGCATTGTTAGGAAAAACTTTTCCAAAGTTTTGTATCTTTCGTTCCCAAGTTATGTCTGCATTCGCACACGAGCCCTTCACCCTTCCTTGACAAGAGAATATTCCAAACAGTGAATCCTTGGGATACGGAGGTGCTAAGATAGTACTGTGTAAATACTTACGGAAAGAGTTTCAGAAAATGTTTAATTAGCTTTTACGGCGACACTAAAATTCCAAACTCCGCAACCAAAGGGATTATTGAATGGGACCGATGGGGGATTACCGTGGAATCCTCTGGGCTTTGGTGCGACTTTGTTCTAGCCAAGTATGCGTCCTGCCGCTTCAAAGATAAGACGCGCTCCAAACTGTTTTGTTTGCTTGGTGTTAATTGCTTCTTGGATTAAACTGAAAGGTTCCGAGTTTGCGGCAAGATAGTCTGCTCTCATTGTGCACTTTCCGCTGCTATGAGGACCATTCCCTGCATCACCATGATGCCTTCAAGTGCTGAAATAATTTGCAATTGCCAGTTGGCTTCGAAGCGTGCAATCCACATTGTTGTTCGGTGTGGACAAAGAAATGCCGAGTGGATTGAGAGATAATGAGTTTAGGAAGTCAATTTAATAAGAACTGGGTAGGCGTAATTGTGGGTTCGGAGGATATTCCTACAAAGTGACCTCTTTACTAGGTTCTAGGTTCTCTTTACTAGATGTAATTAATTTTCAATTAAAGCTGAGTCCAAGACGAAACTTCTAATATAGGAAAATGTATATGGCATTGTGTTACTTCATTTTTATATGCTCTGGTTAAAGTAAATATTTAAGAAAACATTATAATTTTGAATTTGTTCCTAGCCACCGCTGTTGCGAATATAAAAATATAAAAAACTATGAGAGAATATAATTTGTATTTGTCCAAGCTGCAATTCATCCATCGAAACATTGCACTAGCATAGCAAACCCATGTTTCGTCGTACATTGGATAACTGTTAATAGATAAATATTTAAAAATAGTACAAATATGTAGTTCGTTAAAATAAACTGCTTTATAATTTACGATTTTTGTAATTTATGTAAATGTGGCCTGAAAAAGATTCTTATGCTCCAAAGAAAAATATGGTGGACACATGTTCACAAGATCATGTTGCTTTTCCTGACGGGTTGGGACAGGAAACTGATATTATGCAAATTTTCCAATGATGATCCGAAGGACACTGCAAATCCAAGTATTATTTCAACTCACAAAAAATGTACACATTTTAATGATACACTGAGTGCGCTGAAATCCAGGTGTACCGGAAAGTCCTTACCGTAAGTATGGAATAAAATAATTCGACATACATAATAGCGTTATAGTGTTATAGCTCTATGAATATGTAGAATTTCGTGCCTACAAAAGAGTATTTGCGTACCTGAAAAAGATGCATTGATTTTCTTATTTTATCAAAAGAGAAAGGCTGTTTGCTGGTAGAAATTTACGGAGAGAATGCTCCAAGCATAAAAACATGTGAGATGTGGTTTCGAAAATTTAAAATTGATGATTTTGATTTGAAAGACAGTAAAAGTTCCAGTAGGCCAAAAACATTTGTGGATGCGGAATTGCAGGAGTTATTGGATAAAGACCCAACCCAAACTCAAAAACAATTGGCAGAAACGTTAAATGTGGCACAAGAAACGATTAGTGATCGCTTACGAGCAATGGGAAAGATGCTGCTTCAACGGGTGGTGAAAAATGGAATTATTTCAAAACATCCAAACGTAAAAAATCGTGGTTATCGCCTGGCCAAGCTAACCCATCGACTCGAAGGTCCAATCGCTTCGGAAAGAAGCGTAGTTTGACCAGGATGGTGTGGTGTATTATGAACTTGTGGAATCTAGTGAAATAGTTAATAACGATCGCTACAAACAACAAATAATTAATTTAAACCATACGTTGATGGAAAAACATCCAGAATGGGCCTGAAGGTGCAATAAAGTGAATTTGCTGCATGAGAATGCATCGTCACACACAGCAAAATCGGTAAAAGATGCATTGATATCGCTTGGATGGGACGTATTATCCACCGTACCCTCCAGACCTGACTCCCTCCGATTATCACCTTTTCGCATCAATGAGATACGCGCTGGCACTTTGGAAATTTCGAAGAAGTTGAAAAGTGTATCGATGAATCGTTTGGCTCAAAGGACAAACGGTTTCTTTGGGATAGCATTCATAAATTGCAAGAAAAATAGACAAAGTGTATAGAATCAAATGGTAAATACTTTGTATAAATAACTTTTCTCATTTTCTTAAAAATGCATAATCTGCATTATATCCTAAAGTGATATTTATCTGTTAAAATTTACACTATTAACTAAATTGTCTTAAAATAACTAAAAATGGGACGATTTACACGTTTACAGCTTAGCATATTTCATGGTTTAAAATTTACTCATGTCGAATGTAACGCACCATAAAAACGAGTATGTAGAAATAAGTTCGTCACATTTTTTTCTATATTATAGAACTGCAACAGCCCCTATATAATTTTGTAAACCAACTCCTAAGTTCATATGCATTGACTTGGGCGATATGATCGTAAGATAGTTACGGTGCATACTTTTCGAAATTGTGAGGTTATTAACTGTTGTAAATTGATTGAAGCAATAAACATTAACGAAAAATTATCCTGTACATCGCAAGTACCCCTGTCCGCTTGTCCGCTTGGAAAGAAGGAATCTTAGCTCCCGGCAACGCAAAGAACCTACCTAGGAGTTTGGATATTTATGTAGATATAAAACACCGCTTTTACGTTTATTTAAAAATAGAACAATTCAAAGTTAAACATAAATGATCTAGTGAATTAATTTTACAAATTTACCTATAATTTTTATATATTTAAAATATCAACATTTGTATTTGTAAAAAGACAGACTTACAAATCATCTTTTCTTTTTATTACATTTTATCTATCTTTTTTTTTAAATTTGAACAATAAAATCGTGTCTTATCTGTGGCTATTATTGAAATGATGGAATCTGTAAAATAATTTTCTAATGAGCTATTTCATTCCTAGTATTAGATTGCTTCTTAATAGGGGTCATAGGGGCCTCTGGTAGTTCAGTTGTTAGCGCGCTGTCCTACCGTCCCAGAGGCTGTGGGTTCGTATCCCACGAATAACCATGGTCTCCTGCACTACGTGGTAACACAATGGGCCAAAATTGGCCTAAGTGTGCCTCTCTAGGCAGCCACAGCAAACAACCAACCAACCAATAGGGGTCATAAGAGCTAGGAATCTGAGTTATTTATTTATGGGTTAACCTAAATAAATGTCTGAAGGTTCAGTTATTGAATAATGCTCCAACTAGATATAATAAATTTATAAGTAGATTTGTAGGCGAAATTAATAATTACGTAATCAATGTCGAATCATCAAGAAAATAACGAATTCAAATTGGATAATAAAATTGAGCATTGATAGAGAATTTTGTAAAAACACGTAGATATACTTTTAATTTTGTTTTCCTTTATATATTTTGTATAGTACATAAATTTAACTAGTACGTATGTACTCAATTTTAAATTGTACGTATGTTCTTAATATGATATTTTTTTAAGTTGACGTTATGCATTCCTCAATTGAAGCACAGCTCATATGCAGCTTATATCGATATTATGGTTTTTTGACCAAGTATAAAAGCGACGTAATTTTAAAATAAATTGAGAATTGTTAAACAGGTTTTCAATTAAAAATTAATTATAATATATTTTAAAATTTCACAAACCTTCACACACAAATTTGGCATATATAGTATACATTTTAATTAAAAATTACATTTTATGATTGATAAACTTTTCAGCTCTAAATGAATCTTGTATTCTTATTTAATTTGGCATTTAAATTCTTTTTTGGTAATAATAACGTTTTAAAATTTCACTGATTAAAGAAGATTCAGAAGCAAGGATTTTGAATAATAAATGTTTGTTCTTATAACATTCATGACGGTTCAATTATAACTCAACACAAGACACTTATTATTATAACTTTGTTTATTTAAAATGAATGAGTAAAATGATGAGTAATTTTGATTGGATGATTGGAGGATTCTTAATACTTCACTGTACTTTAAGTGCGAGCCAAAGTGAGTGCGAAATTAATTTTATATGTCAATATAACTAGGGGCATATTTATAGGGGAACTAGAAGGCTATATGCTAGGGCGACAAGTTCATAGGGGCAGCGAAAAAAGAAGAAAATAAAAGAAACGTAGGTACCTTACTACGCAAACATAGATTACTTATAGGAAGACAATAAAGAACAGTACATGATGATCTATTGAAGAAATTAATTAATTAATTAAAATAATGGTTATTAGTTTTATTTTGTTTCAATAAATCAAAGGTATCAAAGAAGCCTGTTTGTACAAAGATAACTTGTGTTTGAGTGCAATCATTTTATACAAATATCTAAGTCAGTTTATTTTCAATATTATTATAGTTATTAAATTGTATTTATTATGATACAGTAATCAATTTGAAAGCCTAAGCATAAAAGACGACAAAACGAGATAACTACGAAGTTCGATATAGCCAAGGCAAGTGTTACCTTAGTCATAAATCAATGTTTAGTCAGTTCAATAGTGTTTTATTTACAATATTTCTGATCACTTTCGGGCCAGTGGAAAAATTAGAGACCGTTTAAATTGAAGAATATCTTTTAAAAATATTGCACGGTATAAGTTTTGAATTTTTTTTTTGTGTATAATTCATTTAATTGTTTTTATACGAATGAAGATTTTGTTGTTCTTTAAAGAATATAAATTTTTTAAATTTTAAAATCGTCTGATATACCCCATATAAGAACTCAGCCCAGATTTTCTCCTAAGCTACTTTTGTGTCAAACTTCATCATAATTCGCTAACAAAGTCTCAGTGATATGCAGCTTGTTTCATATATGTACATATGTATGGTATGTCAAGATATGTGAAATGAAAGATCTCACCTAGCTAAATAAAAAATTATGAAAAGAGGAAGGGGTGGGGGTAATCTCAACTGCTTGGGGGTTACAGGGTGATACATAAATTCGAATAGCATATGCTGTAATTCTCAAACGGTCGAAATACTCCCCCCTGACATATAATTTTTGTTTGTCTAGATCAGATATTTCATTCTTTTTATTTTGGAATACGATCTATGAAGCACCCTGTGCACAAATTTTATTTTCAAAATTCATTTTAACCAAACATTTTACTAATTTCTCTATAAATATATACTTTAGTTTAATATATTTTATTACTTTCGTCATTATAAAATAAAAAAATTGTATACTTATAAAATGTAGGGATTTGTGGAGGTCCCCAGGCCTTCGCCTTGTTACCTGGTCCTAAATCTGGATCTGGGACCAGAAAAATTTAATGAAGTAGGGCGGCTAATACTGGGCTTACCCAAAGGGCGAACAAAATCTACATCAGTCGCTGAATATAACTCAATCTTATAATTTAACCCACAATTTTTGACCGCGTAAAGACAAAAATCAATGCTTTGTTTAAATGTTAAAATTTTTGCAAACCGTAAAGTTTTCCCATTGGTATACGGAGCGATGAAATTTCATAGAAAACTCTCTAAGTGCTTAAGATTAACAGAAAAACGCTTTTAATAATTGGACATTCTCATTCAACAATTGCGCCTCGTTCGTTTTGTAAGATGGGTTATTTCGCCTGTCGAGCAGCTGGTCGGGTCGATGTCAATTTCACAAGTGAGACCTTAACTTAACAGAACCTGCAGGAGTGTGTAGCTGTGGAAATTAACCCCCAAGCTCTAATTACCCACCAGCCAAAGACACTCCAGTTAGCATGAATGGGCCTGAATGCGTTCCATTTGCATTCTTAACTTTGAATGCAAACAACAAAGGACCCATTTGAGGATGAAGTGAGTACGGGAGCCGCAAATGCTCCTGGGAATGCTTGCCAGGAGCATGTATGAAGAATTTGAGGCGCAGCGGTGGAGATTTTTTGTTTAGCATATTCTGACACATCCCGGCTGCGCGAAGGGGATGAGACGGGTGTACATATGATGATTCCTTGTTCCTGCCTCACCCGGCGGCCGGCAAGGCGGGCCGCTTGACGTGCTACTTCAATAACTCAAGCTGTCTCAACGCGGAAAGGGAGAGCATTGTAAGTGGGTTTCAAAAGGATGCTTCGCGTCAGAGGAGCAAAATTTGATAGGCACACGAAGAAGATGAGCTCCTTGTGATCTCTGTCACCCTATCATCTGGCTCTATCGAATGTATGTTGTGCAGTTGCTGCACAAGAATTTTACCACTGCAAACACGTGCTGGTGTTTGCCAGTATGCAAATAGCGCGTCATTGTCACCTTATGCCATTCCTATCCACCCTATGCCACTCCGAACTGCTCGAAAGTGGATAGGTTTGCCAGGATCTACAACAGGCGTTTCGAACAGATCTCTCACAGTGAAAGATTGTTTTTCTTAGATAGTCTTTAAGAATCAACCCTCTCCGAGTCTGGGTGTGAGGTGTCGTGTTGTATAAAAAATTGCTGCTCTTTGTGAGTTTTCCAGGTCTTTGTTCCACAAGTTGTTACGGTGCGCCATCAGCATCTTGATTTTCCTCTCGGAGACATTTGTTTGGATTTAGCTCGGTTCATTCATCACTAAATTCAACCTTCTTTTGACAAGATAATGCCAAAGAAGGCCCTTTTCCTAAGTCGTGCTCTGGCGTGAAGCTAATCACTCTACACTCCATTGACTTTATATTTAGATAGCTTTCCCACAACGCGTAATTGAGATGGTGCTCTCAAGCAGAAAGGCAAAAAATCTAGGGGAGGGGCACGAAATGTGCCCATCCCAAAGATATTTGCTTCAGATTTGGAGACGAATGTAAATCCAGAAAATGTGAAAGAAAACATTGAGGCGATAATTCCACTTGCGAAACTGTTCCAGCACGTGAAACGTCCCTATGGTGGGTATGAGGGCGTTCTGAAAATGCTTTATGAAGATTTTTTATTTGAATAAAAGATGCTATAGTAAAATGTACCCTGGTCATTCTCCATAGATTACTTGATAAGTTCTGCGACTTCTAGAACCATTTGGCTTAAGTTAACGTTAAGGCGGAGTCCGAGGAAAACTCGAAAACTTAGAGTAAATCATTTTTAAGTCGAGCTCCGATGACGCCCTCAGCTCTGGTACTTGCACTTGTACCAATTTACGAGCTCGAAAGATATTTTCCTCGACATGAAGCTTAGTTTAATGGGTATGTCCAGGCACCTTGTACTAAGTGCAACTTCGAACTGCACTTATAACAGTTTTGTCGCAAAGATTTTACAGAAGAATACAGAATGCATATTTTGATTTCCTCAATATTTTGAGTATTAATGGCCGCATTAATCTATTCTATTTCATACCTCAATATTACTCTAATTTTTAGTAATGGGTGTTGAACTTTTATATAATAATTCAAATATATAGGGAAATAGAAATAGAAATAGTAATTTCAGAAAGTACTTAAATACGGTTGAAGGGTATTTGTTTAAAGGTAAATTGCACTTGACATATTGGTATGCTTATTGTGCACATTGGATAATTGAACAATATTGAAATAGGTAACATTTAAATAATGTACTTTGTTTTAGATCAGGAGCTATTTTTAATAAGTTTTTTATTGCGCTTAATTCGATGCTGTGAATGAGCCGAAATATAAGTATAATTCTAGCGCAGTAACCCGGTTTCTATTACTATTTAGTTAAAGACTTCACAAATGTTTGAGTTTGATGCATTACATAATTTAGGAGTGTTACTAAAATGTCTGGATGTTATGTAGAACCATACTAGAAAACATATTTTCCTACCTCGGTACACATCTGAATGGTTTCTTATCACTGTTTTATTTATTATTTTTACTTTATATTTATAATTTTAAATTTATATATAGAGGTATTTACATTTTCCCCTCCAGTTATGGAGTATATTAAAGCTCAAAACCTTATGTTAATCGTCTTCCTAAACATTTCGCCACACATCTGCTCATTGAGCATTATGTTATTGGGTATTAAATCAACAACTTTTATTCCAATATGTTTTCTCATGAAATTATTTTATATCATGGAAAATTTGGTTACCATATTGGATTTGCAAACTTCCATTACTAAATTTCAAAAGCGGATTCGCAATCAGTATCTTCGAAAACCCAACAAATTTTCTTGAAAATACCTTAAAGTTGAAAATTACACTAGTTTACACTAATTTTGCTATCAAACAAATGAAATGCTGTTTCTATTTGATTTTTTCCGTAGAAATTCATAAACGAAAATGTCCTATTAAGTCATGTAGTTGAGAAAACTAGGTTTAAAAAGTACAAAATAAAGTAATTTTATATAAAATACTAAAGGCTTTAACATTTTCTGAAATATTATATTAATGTTATTTTTTGCGTTAATCGAGTACTTCAAATGATTGATAGTGAATGAAAATCACACTAGTGCACGCTCCAGAAAAACAAAGTCGTCCAATATCCTATGGAAGGTGGTATTTTATGAAATTAGATAAGAATTCAGGCTTTTATTTGAGCCATGTTACGAACAATTTTCACTGTTCGTTATTTTGTTTTTTCAATTTTAAGAAATGCTCAAAATAAAACTCGTGTTAATTTTAACCCAATGTTTTTAAAAACGTGACTTGATGGAAACAAAAGAATATCACTTTAGTGACTCGATATCATTAAACAACATCAACAAATACATCTCTTACACCTCTTTTTAGAAAGAAGGTAGTTGGTAAACTTGTTACATTTTCTTGTGGTTGTGTTGACCGCTATTACTTGTTGTTGTGTTAAGGGTCGCCGTTCCTAAATTTGGATAGTAAAATTGAAATTAGTGACTGATTAGTGAAAGCTTTAATGAAATAATAATTTATTTCAAATACAAAAACTTGTAAAATCTTATGGCCTTTGCTTGATATAAATTACTTCTTAAGACTTCTTCTAATCTGCCGTTCCAGTTACTTGGCGATTTGCGAATAGATGTTAGAATACTTGATGATTACTTTATAATTAAGCATACATACAATCTTTCACGCTTGTAGAAAGGGTTTTTTTTACGCAAAAATATACAAAATTGGCAAAAAAGAAATATTTAAAGAGCGTGCTTTATTTGTTGTAAATGAAGGCGATTAATAAATAGATTTCCGTATTAACTCTTAATGTACTTCCTATTGAAAACAAGTCAATTTCAATCAAATTGAGAGTCAAAGTGAAAGCAAGAGAGGCGACAGAAAATATGGGGAAGTTCATGTGGGGCTATCTTTTAAGCTTTACACGATGAAAGTAAAGAAGTAAAGAATTAGCTGAGCGGCGAGTGTAGGAAGAATAAAGTGATTATAAAAGTAATAATTTTCAGTGGGTTTACGGCATCACAACATATTGAAAGCCTTAGATTGAACAATTTGTATGCAGCATGTTTGATGTCATTGATAGACCAGCTAATCTGGTACTGATTGCATATTAAATATTCTACAAATCTTTAAAATATATCACAGCCGATGTAAATATAAAACTTGTGGAACTTTCTAATTGTGTAACATGAATAGATATCCTGTGCAACATGAAGCATTCATTGCTCATGTCGCTGGAGGAATCCGTAGCAAATATGAGCTTGATTGATGGATGCTCTCATTCTTGCTATTCTTATTTGCATCAGTGATTCAAAGGTATACCATATTTTGTATATGTGTACTGAAGGTTGGAAGGGTCGACCGGATCGTTCATGGCAGAAGTCATTTTAAAGAGAGTCAATTTTTCTCGTTGCTTTGGTAGTAACAACAATTTGGCAATTTTTCTAGAAGTTTGCTCCATTTTCCAGTACATGCACATTAGGGAATTCATTTCATTTTCTCCAATTCAGAAAGGTTTCTCGGATCTCTGATACGGCAACGGCATTGCAATGAAATTTGCCTCATCAATTGTTATGTCAAAATCATTGCAGGAACCCATTAATTTTGGGAAGTCAGCGCTAAGCGCCAGCATTTATCTGCACTGCTTGAAGTGATGGGCGGAGAACGGGCCACTTCATCCACATTTCCGAAACATGAATTTGTTTTCCACAATATTGCTGAAATTTAGCATCCCTCGGTCTAAGTGAAACCCACCCCGTCAAAACGCATGTTTGAAAAATTCCTTCAGTAAATCTTACGGCAGTTAAACAAATCGTCAGGGATTTATCGTTCCAACTCCCGACTTCCATTGAGTGAGTGTGGGGGGGATTGTGGATGATTCTTAGGACGTTCCGAACGAGTGGTGGAGCACCCAAAAGTTGTTGTAAGTTTGCGGCTTTGCGATGCTTGCAACTAGGCCGAAACTCGAAACATCAAAATGAGGCATCCCCCTCACGGGGGTTGTATCTTATCTTGAAAGACCTGTACTACGACGCCGACGTACTAATACGATTTTCCAGCTCGAGCTACAAAGTTCCTACAGCGTCAGAAGATCGATTTCAATTTCGTTTGACATACCTCCTGAGTTGATTTGAGCAGGTTGTAAAAGGAATTTCACGCCCAGTCGTCACTGCACAAGGGCTGGCTCCGATGGGGCGATATGAAGTGATAAAATTCTATCATGTGCGTCATGCGATTCACAACCGGGATATTCTTTAAAAAGAGCGTAATGTCAACCGGAAATATATTTAATGGATCCGTCGCAGACGCCTCCGGCCGCCTATTAGACGCCGCGTGTTTCGAATATTGCAGTTGGGTTCAACCATCCTTAGTTCTGCGCCGTTAAAAGGTCCTTGCCTGTTAAGGTTTAATGACCTTTGCCCCCATTGGAATTGAATTCCTTGTCCGTTTCCCTTATTCAAAGAAAGTACCGCCGAATATATAACGCTATTCGAACCAATCAGCTAAACGTTGCATGTCTTGAGGTATTTTCTACATTGAACTTTTAGCGCTCCAAAACCTACAGCGTTGGAGCGCTCCAAGTTTCGCCGTAAATTTATATTAAGGTGATGCAGGCCATCATCTCTATAAGCCTGTACACCACAATTTGCAAGTTTATTGCTTTTGGATTTATTACAATCCACCCTAAATGCTCGACGTTTTCCGATTAGATTAGAGCAAATAAATCATCATCATGCGGACCCGGTTACCGCAGATCCGAACTTGGTATAGTAGTGGTCACCGAAATCGAATGGTGTTGTCGTGGAAAGGAAACCATCATACGAGTCGCAATTGATAGGGCTTATTTATGTTCTACGGGTCTCTTGGGCAGTATCCCAAAATACGGGATTTCATGATAGCTCGTTTACATTGGTACACTAATAAAAGTGCCTAACGCGATTTTGTTATGGTCGGTCATCAGGAGTGAGTGGTAAATAATAAATATTCTGTAAATCAGTTACAATTTATATGAGGACCCTTAATGAATTTCGCTATGATTTTTTTTTTCTCACAGTATTAAACATTGATTGAGGTTTATTACTAGCAAAGGAGCATAACATTTTCTTAAATAAACAGTTGGCCAGTCGCAAAGACCTTTTTGCTCATGTAGTTTGTAGAATTTTTAAAACTCTTAGTTTGTAGAATTTTTAAAAACTAAAATAATGTACTGTGTAATGTAGAAATAGACAGTGCCGGGTATGAGTGCCCTTAGGTAGTTAAAACGTTTGCCGGTTACATTAATTTCCAGATAGATCTAAATTTTCACTTCAAAAAATACTGTGAAGGTTGAAACTTTATGAATAGTTTGTTTAATAGCGGTAAGTGCATATTTACTGTCAAAAGGGATGCTAATTAGCTGAGGTTTTTCGAATTTTTTGAAAAATTAATTTAAATGAGTTTGCTTTAGAATAGTGCTATCGATTTATGAGAAAAACCAGCAACGATCAAGTGTACGTTACTGGTAAAAATTGGAAAAAAACCTGCAAAAGCATATAAAGCAGGATGGTGCTAAACGTAATGTTGTCGGGCACAAATTTAATAGCAGATGAAAAAATAACCTGTGTCGATTTTGCCCTTTTATTCAAGACTTCAAGCATAAAGGCGAATCGATGAATTTGAAAGAATTTTCAAATATTGGTCTTTAAATATACTAACTGATGACGAACCTCTGTTTTTTTCCGTAAAAGCATAGTAAAGATATTGTCATCTAGTTCAAATACAAAATCGCAATTCACAAAGCCCTTGATTAAAAAATTATTTTTGAATATACATAGATATTTAAATTTTTTAAAAACGTGCAAGTTTTCTAACTTTTCGGGGGTATGTTGCCGCTTAAAGAAATTTAATTTAGACAAGTAATCTAAAAAAAAGAGGTTCTAATGATCTAGAAGTCTAATACATAACGAGTTTTTACCTATAAAGCTAATTTAAAAATCACCTCCAATTTTGTATTAGGAGAAAATCAACAAAATGTAAGTTTTTAAATTAAAAGTTGTTGAAAAAGGACGACCTCTACTTGTGTGTGAGACGTGTAGTCTCGAGCGCTCAGACAGTTTTGTCCATTGCACTCATTGACCCATTGTGTTCGTAGAGTAGAATACCATGGTTATCGTGGGATTCGAACCCATAGCCTCTTGGACGGTAGGCCAGCGCGTTAACAACTGATCTACCGTAGGCCCCCTTTCATCATCATACTCATAAACCCACGTCTCGTCACCAGCAATAATACTTCTCATGAATGTAGGGACGTTCGCATGTTCTAAAATCATGTTCAGAGACGTTTTTTTGCAAAAAATCGAGGTGTTTCGGTACAAGTTGAGTAGTAACGCGTCTTATGCCCAAAAGATCGGTTAAAATGTGATGAACGTTTGAGATGTCAAGTTCACGAACTATTTCTCTTTCAGTCACAAGATGGTCTTAAAGCAAAATTTCTTTGATTTTGCCCACGTTTTGTGCAGTATTTGATGTTGATTGGCATCGAGAGCGAGGTAAGTCTTCGACCACTTTTTGAATGTTTTATACCACTCGTATGCCTGTGTTCTAGACATGGAAGAGTCCACATAAGCTTTCTGCACCATTTTCAACGCCTTAACACATGAAATTTCATTCAAGACACAAAATTTCAAATAAACTCGATGTTCAATAATTTTAATCATTTTAGAAATCGTTGAAAGCACTTGAGATGTATAACTATGGATTTTGAGGAAAAATTTGCTGTATAAATTTCATTTAAATTTGGCGAGCAGTTTTTAAAATATAGTGGTCACCTCTTTGAAAATGTATTTAAAACTTTTTAAAATGATCCGCTACATGTGAATAGTACGGCTCTATAGTTATTGTAACTTATCCATTGGATCAACTTGAAATTTTTTACAAAATATATTTGACAAATTGTACTTGTGCGTGTACTGCAAATACGGAAAAAAGATGGATTTTTTGAAAAGTCTGAATATTGTCTCGATTTTAAAACACTACGAGACAATGTTAATCAAATGGGTGACGTCAAAATAAAACACTTTATGCGTTTTGAAATAATACACTGAGATATACATACAGTGCCCATATGGCGCTAATTTCTATAAATGAATGTAGTAAATTCCATATTATTACACGTAGTTACAAAAATATATTTATATTCAATAACAATCCTTCCAAATTTATCTTAACATAACCACAATGTAGTTCCCCAAGACTATTCTGCAGTTACATAAAATTGTAAACGCAATAAGAAGGTATGCATACATATAATACCTACGTAAATGCAGTATTTCAGTCATCAGAAATTTTCCTTTGATATTCATATTCTAAGCATAACTGAAATCCATGCAACGCTATATTTTCTACTTTAAGGAAAAAACTGAAAAAGAACCTTCCTCCAAACACTCACCAATATTTGAATTGCAAGACTTTACGGATAAAACAAGGAAGCCCTCAACATAAGAAAAATAAATCTGTGGTAGCTTTGGTTCATCCACGGCTTCTTATCCGGCAGCTTTTCCAAGGAAAATCTCATATTATGAAATCGAGTGCACTATGCATGCTCTGTGGCAGATCCATAATTCATGTCGAGCATGCTCCGACCCGATTAGATCAATACCGCCCAACCAGAGGAAAGCGGTGCCGCGTTGATTATCTATTCGGCCACATTTTGTGGGAGTCCTGAGATAGTGGCGTATAAGGGAATTAATAACTAAAGAGTGGGATAGTATCGTTCCTTCGGGATTTCCTTCGTCGAGATATTTTCTGCTTGAGGAAGGCTGAAAAAGATTAATGAAAATTGAAATTCAAGAGATGTTTGCAATTTTTAGTAAAGCTTATTCGCCAGCGATGATAAATAGTCGGAATTGTAAAAAAAATAGAACCCAGGTTTCTGCGAATTCATGGCAAAACCATCTGTGACTATGGGACTTTTGGGGCGAGAAGGGGCTGCTTATGACTTTTGTGGTCGTCACCACCACTTTCTAGGGTCGCCTGTTTTATGACTTGAAAGAGCTTAAAAAGTAATCAACTAATGCGATTTTAATACAACCCTACCGGGGAACAAATTCTTCTTTCGAGAGAAAATTTTACTATAGAGCCGGACTTAAGTTGTCTATCTGCCAGGTAAAGACCATGACAGGCAGCTTCCAATCAAAAATCAATTAATCACATCAGGAGATGTCGCGCGAGGGAAAACGCTCAGATACCTTTTGGTGGGTGGGTAATGATCCCGATATGAGCACTTGTTATAGGGCCCTTTCCCACTCTTGGTGAGTTGCCATCTGCTATCCGTCAAGATGTTCGTCTGGGGATAAGCAGAATGTTCAAGGCACGGAGCACCATCATGAAATTGCATTAGTTAATTGCAGGAATTCATTAAAGCGTGGTGGAGCAAAGGGGGGTTGTGCAGAAAAGAAAGGTATAAAAGACGGAAGAAGGCGACCTGAACTGAACAGTGCCATCCACGCTGCAGTTTTAAATCCACCTGCGATCAGTTACCTTAATTATCCTTCTATTTGTCCTTGGCGGTGTCGGAGCAGCACCCTCGATGTCTTTTTCTATTCTTGCATCTAAAGGGCCTTCAATGGCTTGCTCTCGTAAATTCCGAGTAAAGCAAACACCTTCGCGATTCCCATAAAGCTTATCGCGGTACTAATGAGCTCAAGCTAAAAAGTTAAGAACAGAGCTGCACATAAAATTCTGTTTTTCAACGGATCTAGTGTTCTTGAAAGTTGAACTGTTAAGGGATTTCGTCCTCTCGTTCGGTCCGCATTTTTGTCGCATTTTGTTTTTATATTTAATTTATGGAACACCATCTTGTTAGCATCTTCAGCGCTCGAGGATTTTCCAGCGGAAAACTTATCTTGTTGGTGCTCAGATTTCAAAGTTTCAAAATCCTAATTAGTCTATACTCAGACTGTTCGCGAAATAATTTCATTTGGCGCTTTCTTGCGGACTTACGGATTAGGAGCCTTATCGGGCTTCTCATCCGAAACATAGGCCAGAGAAGAGCAGACGTAAAAAGTAAAATTTTCCAACTCTTACTGGAATGTTTCGATTTTATTAAAATGGCAACGAATTCCTTTGAAATTTAATTTCGTCTGAATTTTCCTGCAGCCCTCCTTTTTGCTAAGAAAAAGTTTTGGGTGCAAATGCATACGTAGAGGTGTACTGTTGAATACAGTGGAGCAAATTGTTTTGAAATTTTGAAAGTTTTGCCACTTTGCTCCTCACTCCTGTATCGCATCTCATTCCTGCACATGGCGAATTCGATGCCACGTAAATAAGATGATTACGTGCTTTGCTTTGGCGACAATTAATTACGTTACCAACACTCAATTTTGTGGATTGGTTTTATAGATCCTCCTTAAAAGTCGCATCTTAAATTTAGACGTTCAAATTGAACTGAAGAATTGATGGCATAAGTACACTCAAAACAAAACCAGTATATGGTAAAACCGTATGATATAGTTATCTTTTTCATTAAGTCAACTTATCCATTCACATTCTTCTTGAAATCTGTTTGGCAAAAGAAATTTGTCATTGCACGCGCAGGCGTAATGAATTAAATGCTTGGTTTTTGTTTTTGGATGTGTGGATCTAATTTGCAATAAAAGTTTAATTAGTGAGTTTTACCTAATCTACTGGTAAGTGATTAGTTAAGTCAGATATTCTCCCTTTGAACTTTCATAGGTATAAATAGCAAATAGCGATGTCCTATTCTCCTTGAAACTCCTCGAAAACAACATATTTTATGGTTTTCGTTTACTTTTTTGAACTCACAGAAAATAGTATATTTTTATTATTTGTTTACTTTTTAATATTTATTTTTACTAATGATCTCAAGTCATTAAATTCTTTAGTATACCATTCACGGCACAGACTACGTTATTTTATTGAATATACCAATAAACTGATTAACTGATTACTACTGCAAGGTTATCAAATTGTAGTACCGGTAATATGTATGGAAGTGATGAGTAAGGATTCATTTACTTACTGGAAAATAAGTTCTGAAGGATACTTACACGTCAATAGTAAGAGCCTCACAGACGATGAAATAATAAAATTTTGATATACGTGACGGAGAATGAGAATGAGTACAATTTTTTGATGCATTAACAAATTCCTTTCTTACTTCTAAACCGTTACCATTATAAGGGATTATTTAAGAAATATATGCCATGAAAAAATTAGTTACGTTTAAGCAGAGAACTCTCATCTGGTGCTATTGGGTAAATTTGTATAATTTCTACATTATTCTTTGACAACATTGACATATATCAACAAAAAAACAAAAAAGGAAATATTAAATTACATTTACATCAAATCTATCTAAGAGCTTTCCCTTCACACTCATGATATATAAAAGTTTGCGAAAGGAAAAATGAAACGGACAAAAGCAACGCGAAAGTCAAACAGTTGAAAGCACTCCACCATACTAGTAAACTTTATTTCCACTCGTAGGAGTTAAAGAGAGTTGATTCATATAGTTATGTTATGAAAGGGTAAAACCAACCTCTGTACGATTTTTACTCGGAAGCCTTTTTACATCAACTCTTTATTGACTTAATAAAAATACCGCGAAATTACAAAAAGAAAACTACTAGACAAGACTGTGACCAAGAAGACCATTTTGCAAGATCGCGTTAAGAAATATCGAACCAATGGTGATTTGAATTTGTTTAAAAGTAAACATTTAGAAGGTTTCAAACCAGTCAGTGCTGCTTTTCGGGACAAGATCTCATTTACCATACTTATATTGTACATATATCCCTTGCAGCAAAAAGTTATGGCTAGTTAATACAACTAGTTCAAAATGTCTGTGCTCAGCAGGTAAATATTTTGAAATCATTCGATTGAGGAGTTTAGTTGTTTAGTATTATATAATAATTCAATTAAAATATTTAATGTTATGTAGCAATTTAGAAAATCTTCCAATACATATTTTCAAAATTAGCCGTTTAGTACATAAAATATAACCATGGAATAGAATCTCAAATTAATCCTTGCCTTTTGTTAAAGTTTTGGATGAAAAACACAAATTATAGGCACTCATTTTTTAAACAAAAGATAGTTTGGTGTTAATTTGACCACTATATGTACATGCGAGGGTGTGTATTTAAAGAGCTACACAATCTTAAACTTTTGACTGAAAATTTCCTTTTCTCGCTATTGAGGATATTACCAGAAATTGGACTATTTTTAAAAGATTGTCCGACAAAAATCTGTAGCTAAATCATCCCCTAGGACGGAGCAATGTTGCCGGATTCAGTTAAGATTAAATTTCTTCTGATAAATTTCCAAGGATATCGTTCGTTCCTCCTGAAAGTCCTTAAATGGATTACAATCGTATCAGGACCCCCACCTGCGTTAACAAGGCTCAGGCGTCTTAACTAGCAGCAGACATAGTAACTGCCTAAGTAGCGGAGCACCCAGGCATGGGAACATATTTCCTGCAGCAATTTCTTCTGAGTAGTATCCAAGAAATCTCCAGGATTGATATATACTGCTTTGACGATAACCGGAATTGACATCAAAATAGCATTTTCTCTACAAATGATTGACGATATTTCCATTCAGGAGTCCCCTGCAGCCCCGTCGGATGTTTGTGTTCACTTCCGGAAGATAAGGCAACGCGGTGAGAGGCGATGGGAGCCAGCGGGTTGCGGAGGACCTCAATGCTGTGTACGTATATAATGAGACTGACTAAACCTTTCATTAATCAATTTCAAGCGTTGTCATCTAGGCTGTTCTGTACCCCGACTATCTCCGAGTAATATTTCAACTTCAATTGGAGTCCCCTTGAGTTACAGCGAGCACTGGAAATGTATATCACGTCGTGTTGTCGTTTTTCTTCCTCCCCGGCTTATGTCGCCGTCGAGTGATATTCCAGTGATAATTTCAGTAACCTCCGGTCCCTGACCTGACCCTTTCGGGTAATGGACTATCCCCAAAATACCTGGGGGATCCAATTATTTATTTCTTTTTTCACTCGGAGTCCCACAGGACTCCAGCTGGAATTGCCGGCAAAACAGCCTGTAGCTCAACCGACGAGAAGATAAACCCACTCAAACGTCGCGCTACAATTCTTCCCTTAATTAATTTATCGGATGCAGACTCCGAGTTTATGCCTTCAGAGAAGCCGGTCTTCCGACTCCCCTCACACACCCAGTGCCGCATGCAACGTGGAACAAATGCATCCTGTACCCCAGCATCCCGCTATCCCTGTATCCCGATGTTCCTCCGGTGGCTTCCGTTTTGCTAACATCGCTACGACCCGGCCCCCAGGAATTATATTCCTCTGAATAATTTATGCTGCCGAGCTCCAATTTCTTGTTTTAAGCAGATTTTTGTTTTTCGGCCGCATCCCCGTGTAGCTTGGATTTGTTGGTTAACCAAATTTTGGGGCGGACATGGGCCCAGTTGGCGGCTGAACGGGTCGAAAATTACGTGAATATCTCATATCCGTCGGACATTGATCCTCGACTGTATTTGCTGTTCAGGCACCGCGGGTTTAGTGACCACCACGCGGCGGGTTCTCGCGCAGATATTTTTCGGGCCACCTACTTGTCTGGTCGTCGAGTGGCAGATATACTCGTATGGCATAGAGCGATATTTCCTGTTTGCGAACGTTCCTGCCTGGACCTGAAAATCAAAAAATTTGAAATTTACAACTCGGAGCATCTGATTTTTGAGGGAAACTTCACCGACTGCATTATTATCGGGTTTTCTGTTCGAATGGGCAGGTGGATTTCGTCCGAGCCCCACACGAGGAGTACCGGCCCAGCATATTGGGTGCAAATGAATGAAGTGAAGTGGCGCTAAACTGGCAGAGTTTTTCAGCTTTGAAAGGGTTCGGGCTTATTTGGTCCAATGAAACGCTCACCAGAAGTGCTCCAAGGAGAAAATGGATTGATTTATTGATTTTATGCATAAGGCAATGGAAGTAATATGCAACATGCATGATCAGCGGTTGTTTGAATTTGTTTAAAATGTTATATACGTATTTTACTTTGAAGCCGAGGTCGTTGAGCTCTTGTTTAATGTCCTCTATAGGTACAGTGCCTTTGATCACTACTCTCAGGCCTTTTTCGCTTTTTTTTTGGTACATCTAGAATTGTAGCTGTTTTGTTTCTAGCTGCTGGGTTAGCTCTATCACCTTTTGGGTCTGCGGAGTCAGTGTCCATGTTCCCTTCCTCACCTTCCTCTGGGAAATTAATTTTAGCACTTGTACTTTGATCACTTTTGCTTTTTGCCTGTTTGGTAACTTTTTTCCTGTCTATGTCGATCGCAATCATGTGAAGGCTTCTTGCCCCCTTAGCACTTTTTCGGTGGCGCACTTTGAGCTTTCCACAAATTTATTGCAACTAATCACTTTAATCACTTTTATACCTGGGCGGTGATCGAATTGCACTTATACCTGGTCTGCGATAATAAAACACAACCGTTTGTTACGGCTGCTCGATTCCAAGTCCCTATCGTGAACTGAATTGAAATTCATCACTCAGGTCTCCGCTAATTTTTACAGGTCCAAATGAATATGCCAAACTGATAAATTTAAATTTACGATATTTCGAATGTAGCTGATATTCAAGGATTCCAATAATTTCCAAATATAAATGTTATCCAAAATGTGCGAAAAAGCATCGTATTGAATTACATACATACATACTTAAATTTCGTCGATCAACTGTTCCTTGACCACACTTTGATACGGCACCATGATCAAGCGAACATGATTCGCTCTTGACTGAGTTTAAAATTTCTAATCCTCAATTAGTTTTATAACATTAAAATTCGAAATCCATTGGCCAAATTACCGAGCTAAAATATTTTTAAATTTTTCTACTTATCACATGAAGTCCTGTACAAAATATCCCTTAATCTCAACTCATTAAAAAGTTAAGCGCATCAGCGTACATATATTATGCAAAATTCATCACTATAAATATATGTTTTGAAGTACATTAAATCATTAAGATGTTTAAATATAAATCATAAATGTATTTGGCATGAGCAGTTTTACAACAAAACAGAAAAAACGTTTTTTTTTAAATTTAAAATATTATCTGTTTAATTATAAAACGTTTAAACATACTATTAAGTATTTTTTTTATATTATTGCATACATACTAAAAATTAAAACACTAATCATGTTTTTAAAGAATTTTAAATGTAATCACTTATCAAATGAATAATGGTTTAGTTTATAAACTAAATACATATGATTTTCTACACATCAAATGCTTTAAATCTGATAGTACTGTTTTATTGAGCTTGTACTTTACTCCTATTGGAAAAGTTTTCTAATAATACATTTTATGGTTTTACTAAAAAGGAAATAGGACAATCAACATCATATTAGCTTTTTATGATATTTTAAAAAATATATTTTTTCTTATCGTGGGTGCTATTCTTTTCATTTTACACATGTAAATAAAACTTGAAATATTTAAAGTTAACTGCTTAAATTGTTTTAATAATGAGCATGTTTAAAAATTGAGCACGCGATATGGTTAATCGTTTTTAAAACGTTTTAAACGTAAATCTCAATGTTTTATTTAAACTGTTTTAAAAGTGAGACAATGTTAATCAAATGGGTAACATCACAATAAAACACTTTAAGCGTTTTGAAATAAAACACTGAGATTTACAGTGACTGAATTAATTTAATATTCAGAGGTGTTTTGAATTGTTTGCTATGTGATATAAATTTCAATTACTACTTATTTCTTTCTTACTTTTACATAGTAAGATAATTTTTCTTTTTCTCGCGTTCTTCCAACAGGAACGAGAATTATTTAAGTCGTAATTGGTCAGTATTCCTCCTGATGCAGAATTCAAGTAATTTTCACTTCCTAGTACGAAACCACTAACCATTACTAAGGCCATTAAAATATGTCGCCTCAAACATAACTTGAGTATTTTATGTACAACGTATTTCAATTATCTTCGCTCTAAGAGCCTTTCAACTTCAAAATTGAAGAACCTTTCAAAGGCGCTAAGGTTATTTTCTTTGTTCGAGAATGCCACAGAGTAGCACTTCCTAAATTTCCAATGTGTTAATCCATTTTTGTATTCAGCGAGCGGAGGAGGGCTGTTGCTATTGTTTACTGCCCGGCTGTTCGACAAATCGGTGCAACGGACGATAAAGGGGGTTGCGTTTCTGGATCATGTCCGCAGAATGAGGATTGCTCTACGTGCACTCTCAGATCCAGAGGTGGGTTTTATGCTGTAGAGTGGGCTGAATGTGAGGTTGATGCTCCCGATTTTACTTCTCGCTGAATGCTTTATATGTGGAACTGTGATAGGTTTATTTGCAGCAGCATAGGAGGATTGGTGAATTCACGCAGCGAAACCTTTCAGGGTTCATGTCTTTCAAAGTGTGCGGCTATTACGATTCAACTCTATTTTGATGAAAATTTTACTAGAACTGACTTTTTCTGTTCCATTTGTTTAACATTTAACGATATTGAATCAAAAGTATCGATACTTTATTTATACATAATATTGAATGAAATTTATCGCTATCAGTTGAAGAAAAGTAAATACTCATTAGAACCAACGTTGGAATCGATGTTTGCTTAATTCTATTACTACTTTACCTCCTGTTATCCTCCCACCCCTTTGACCATTATTTCATTTACGAACTTAACATAGATATTGTCCCAATAAATGTCTACGATTTCAATGAGAAGTTTGGGTTAGCTCATTTTCCCAATTCATTTCAGCACGTAAGCTGGATTAGGTAGTATTTTATAAGAATAATATCGACTTACAAAACGTTTTAAAAAGAACATGTTTCAAACTTTCCATGCATACAAATTATATTAATTGAAAATTTATACAGTATTTAAATACTTAGTATATTAAAATTTATATTATGCAATTATTTTGAATTATATGAATATTCCCAACAATGTTAAAAGATTATAAGATACTGTTATGAAGCGATTATAAGTTAAGTACATACTGTAATAAAAACCATAATAGTGCACGTAGAATTCGAGCATGGAAGTTCCCTTTGGTATGTCAGGAAATTGATTATGGATCAGTATTGCAGAAATCAGAAGATAAATGGAGTCTTACCAACCTTTCTCTTAACATTATTTAGCATTACTGAATATGCTGAACATAAAATTCGGTTTTCTACAGTTTAATTTTATTTTGAGTTAAAGCCATAATCTTTTAAACTTTCAACTTTATACCTAGAAATATTCACTTAAAAATATGTCTTCGTCGTCGTCTTTTATAACAACCTTGACAAAAATGTATTGTAATTTAAATGAACCTTCGTCTATTATTTACCATAACTATGGGATTTAAAAGACAATTAGTTTTGATAAAATTTTGTGCACAATATGGGTAGTGATCAACTCTATCGTCGAAAACCCGGTGGATGTGGTGTCAGCATCCAAGGACTTCAAGTCAGCATCAAACAGAAGTACGAAACCCAAAACCTATTTTAACACTGGTCAGCAAAGTGAACCGGATGGGACCGCTTTTACCTCTCCTGAAACTGCGAAGATTGACCAAAAATTCACGGAAGCACTGGCTACCGGAGTAAAAATTACTAGATTTAAGATTTTAAATATTGTAAACTAGATCTGTAAATTTAATTTAATTTATTTTAAAAACTTAATACACATTAATGAATTAACAGGAGTGGGGACGCTTTAATTTGAAAAAATACTATTGCTTGCAAATAAAATTGATAAATTTCAAACATATCGAATTGATTGACAAAATCCATTAGAAAGTTTACCAGATATTATCTGTTGGTATTTTTTTTTTTTTGGAATTAAGAATTATTAAAAATCATTTGCTGAAAAAACCAATAGAGGAGACAGACTCCTATTTTTATTATTATGCATTCAATAACTTTGAGAAAATTATTGATACAGTAAAAGGAGGAATAATTTCCATTTATAATAACAGCATTTAAAAATTTGGCTATGTACATCTACTTCAAAGTATTCTTAAAGAGGCGAAATATGCCTTCAAATTTTATTCCGAATTTTTTATTGTATTTCTAATTTTGATAGAAGAAAAGTTTCCATATTAACTGACAAGAAAACTATAGAATTAGATAAGAGAATTATAGCACCCTCTACACATGTTTCTCGTACTACATTCAAGTTACAAAGCAGTTTATATTACACCACACCACCCTGGTCTCATCAAACACGGAGCATTGTCTTTTCAGTTCATATTGCACCCATCTTTCCAGTTTTTGGATTTTTCCCATTTCTCATATGCAGTCCATAATCGTTACTTGTGCCACTTCTTGTTGGTTTCTAACATATATATTCCATACTTAGTGAAAACTGTGAAAAACTGATAAGGACTTTCCGGCGCTCCTGGTATCTTTAGCAAAAAATTGTATGGTAATTTTTATTTAATAATGAAAATCTTCTATAAACTTGAATAACTCTTCTATTGGTTTCTAACATTTGAATAGCCCTTTATTAAAAATTTAAGTTTTATATTTTAAATACGTTTATTTCGGTACTTATTTGTTTTAAAAGGTTTGCGCGAAATTTAGTTATTAATCGTTTTTACAAAAAGAGTAATAATTAGATGCAATATCTAAAAAAATAATGTAAAAATCTTTGAATAGTAATTTAAAAGTCCAAACGGAACATCATCATTTAGTCGTATTTAAACAATTAATCGTCAACAATCCGAAATGTAATAGCTAGTATATTATTAACATGGACATTATTCCGTCATTCATATATTTCTTTTATAAATTTACACATATGAGGTGTACATAGCATCTGAACAAAGTAAACATTTGTTGTTTGTTCTTTTGGTGAGATGTATTTATTATAAAAAGTGAAAGGTAAAGTACGTCATACAGGAGAACAAAAAGCGTTTAAGAATATTTTATGGTCAAAAGATATTTAGAAATTCCTAAATCCCATCACCATATGATTCATGTCTAATACCTAGAAACAAGGTGTTTAAAACGTTAAACCCATTTTGTAGCGTAATCTTACCACGTGGAGGAAGGAATGTTTCGTCGACAAACGTTTAATCCTACGACAAAAGCAGTTCTAATTTTGGGTTTTTCAAAAGCCCTAATATTGTTCTAAAATTGGCAATTATTATAATTTTTGTATTTTTTTCACTGCTTTACGGGTATATTTGGGTAAAATTTACTTTTTCAAACTTTTTACAGGGAATACTAAAACTGCAAAAATAAAAATCTGCGGGCGTATACTTAGTTAATCAGGCCTACCAGAAACCACGCGGCAAAGACTTTTTGAGAATAATCAAAATAACATTTATCTATAATTCACTTGTTGAAATCGTTTAAGATTACTCTAGAAGACAATCTATAAACAAACAAAGAAAAAAGCCATTGAGAAACTGAAAAAAAACACATGCACATGATCAAACTTTTTGCTATAGGCGTCAGTCTAATTTCCAATGACGTAAATTGTTATATTGGATTTCTTTAGGCAAAGGAGTATAAATATTAGGGGTGTAATTTGTAGCCAGCCAGTATACTTCGAGCTGAGAATTCTACACGTGAAGTTGAAAAAGTTGATCTTTATAAGCTTTCCATTGTGAGTTCAAAAGGAACGAGGTTGAGTTTTGAATATAATTTCTCGATATTTTTGTTTCAGATGAAATTTGCCATTTTATTTGCGTTGTTTCTTTGTGGAGTTTTGGCAGACGAAACTACACCAAAAACATATTATTGGGCTGACGAGGATCTTTTTGGAGAAAGCTGTTTTGTGAATCATGTACGAAAAGAAGTTACAAATTTGGACAAGGAAATAGCCATTAAGGCTAAACGCCCTAAGGTATGTGAAATTAATTTTAATATATATTAAATTAGTAATGTTTGTTAATTTATTTCATAGGACCAGCCTTGTACTACAGAAGCTAATAAAGCTTGCGTTAGTGCTTTTGCTGTCTTCCTTAGTTTTGACGACAAACCTCCTCAAATAACACTTGGAGATGCCATAAGTCAAGGTGTCGTGATTAAAATAAAACCAGGCCAAAAAGAAGTGAAGGGAGCTCTTATTGTCTGTGAAGAAAAGAAATTCTTATAAGAAACGCTGTGAAGGTAATAATAATTATTATTATTAATATGTCAACATAAGAAATTTTAAAAGGTTTCAAAATATATACAATAAAAGCGTTTCTTCCAATATATATTAATCGAGTCTTTGAGATATTTAAAGAAAACCTCTCTCCCTTCGAATCAACCCTTTATCCGGAAAACAGCTAGTGAAAACAATAATAATAATGTTACACCCTTAAATAAAGGCGCACATGTATTACAAATTAATATCTAACAAACATATATGTATGTACATATGTCTATGATATGTTGGGAATTACTCGAAAAAGCAATGAATCTTATTAGAGGCAGGATTAGAATCTCTAGGGAATTACTCGTAAAATGATGAGAAGTATGAATTAATCTTATGAAAAACCTTAGATCATAACAGTACTTATTAAGGCCACTAAACGTTTGCTTCTCAAAAAAAAGTCATATCTAGAGTATGATAACCTAATCTTAGCACCATTTCTATTTATGCGTATGGATCAAAAAACGATATGCAAACCGTTACAAATACTCAATGCTCAGATTAACTACGTGTATCTGTACTCTATAGGAGTATACTGCCTCGTTTTAACTAATAGTGTTCAAATTTATTGTACTTGGTCTAATTAAGTTAACCAAAACTGTTGGGTTATCATTGGTTCATGATAACCTAGACATAATACAACAAATTCAAATATTGAACTCATTCTTCAAAGAACGTTTGACTTACGCAAATGACGATGATTAGTCGCATTTTGTTACAAAATAGATATAACGTTTCAACTTTGAGGGACATTTGCACTTTTCAAGGTCACTTATGTAGAGGTATGAACTTTTTTTCTGTCAACTCCTTAATCCGGAGGCATTCACCGAGCTGATATTTCAGAAAATGTACGATTTTATTAAGATTTTGAAGTGAAAATGTAATGAAAGAGCCGATGTTTTCTAATTTATATTTTTATATGTAAATTTATTTGAGTGTTACAAAAACTAATTAGGCTAACATTTCTTAGATTCATGCAGAAATTATATGAAAGGTATATGCTGAATTTTTCTAATATGTTACTGTGGAGACACACTTATGCTTTTAAAGGAGACTTATTAAGTTAAAATTTGTTAGATTCAGAAATATAAATAGTGAGCATTAACTTTGCTAAGTTACGTTTGTAAGAAAAGTACATGGGATTTATGATTTTTCAAATTAAAGTTGTGATATAACAAAAGGATAAATAAACAAATCCTTGTTCTTGAATCGAACAGATTTTAGCGAATTTAAAAGAGTTTACAAAAACCCTGTTTGAATGAAAATTTCTTTATTAAATTTCTAAAACTCTCAGAAATTCATTTTAGCCTTCGATTTGAATTATTTTTTTAACAAAAAATGTGAAAGTGATTCGAAAAAACTCTCCTACATCTTTTGTGTACATGTCTTTGAAGAAGTTAAATAAAAATTGTTTTCCATTTGAAGAAATATTTACTCTTATTAAAACAAATGAAAACTTTTCTGCGTCACACAGATGTTTTCAAAATTGTCATTCTTAAATCAAATTTTAGCAAGGAAATTATTCTAGGTAGTCAGTAGAGATATTTTAATAATATTGCTCAGGAAATTTACTTAAAATTTTTTATTTCCAAACAAACATATCCCTACGAATCAATATGTTAATTACTACCCACATGAAATTTCAATAGTTCCTTGTACTATGACATATAGGGTTTTTGTTATTTCCATTTATTGAATAAGTATTATTGAAGTAGTTCTTAGATCTCTTGGCATAGATCATAAGTATTTGATTTTTTTCTCGCTTTCTTCGTTTTATTTTAGGCATTTTACCTTAATTTATTTTTAGCAGTTATATTAATATGGCATATATCGTATTTTTAAATGTCGTTAACGCAGTAGTAATGAATTATCTTTCTGCATCAGGAGTTTTAGTTTAAAACGTTAAACACATTTTTATGTAAGTGTAATCTTACCACGTAGAGAAAGGAATGTTAACATCTATAACTTGGATTTTAGTTTCGCTCAATTATCTCAGCAACATTTAATCCTCCGACAAAATTAGTTATAATTTTGGGGTTTCAAAAGCCCTAGTGTTTTCGTGAAAATTAAAAAAGATCAATGCAAAATTTTACGGGCTATTGCTGGTCCTACAAAATTATTTAATAAATTTTTATAAAAATAAATTCACTTACTTTAGAGCGTCTAAATTTAAAGGTTGTCTCAGACATCAAATTTGATTCATAATGCTGTTCAAAATGATCGCCTTGAGCCTAATAAAATCTCTTTGATGATGTCAAAACACTATACAACATCCTACGAAAAGAAAAGTTTGACTTAAATTAATCGGTGATATATTTTAGGCTACGACAATGAAAACGGCATCGTCAATTTTCGCCAAATACTGTGATATTTTTACCAACGAGAATTTGGTAAAGTAATTTGGTCCGTTGAGACCAAAATTTACCGAATTGGCTCCGTTGGCCGGCAATGAACTTGAAAGAAAGCGATGAACCTGTTCAAGATAGTCATACAGGGGTTGTCTGAAAAGTTTCCGATCTAACAAAGATACAAGACATTTATTCTTCAAATTCAAATTTATTTTTATTTTTCTCATAGTCACCTTGTAAGCCCATACACTTCTCCCAGTGATACACCTCTTCCTATCTCAACATTATATATTTGCATTTTTAATATTTCCTGCCAAATTTTTGATAAATGGAAAATGAATGGAATCATCACAATGCTTGTTGTGTTGTTGTCCCATCTAGCATCAGTTTCCGCTCTGACTTGTTTTTATTAAAAGTTGTATTTGTACCCGAATAGTATCTGATTTTTAATTAATTCTAGCTGAGTAATCTGGTTTCACTCGGTACATCTTAAGGCTTTCAAATGCTCAAGCTTGATTTTTCGCCCACTTTATAAGTGTTACTAAAATCGGTAAATGTGATGTAATCCAAAACTTATGTCATTACCATGGTCTATGGTCCAAATTTTAAATGGTTGAAGATATGTATGTAAGGTTATTAAGTTTTATTTATTTCTTGTATTTGCTATTACATTGTTGCAATATACAAGGACATTAATGCTGAAAACCTTGTTAATTGCCTATTTGTCATAGAATATAGGCTTTTCCTATTCATTTGGCCACATCAAGTTATTAGGGTTAATTCAGCAATCCAATTCTAATATCTTTTCCCATGAAATTTCATTGAAGCGTTGAAAATGTGCACGCACACTTTCGCTTGCAAATTTTTATATGAAATACGAAAATCTTTTACGTATTTAATATTCAGGGATATCTTTTCAATTACAACTTCCATTTTAAATTTCCAAATTGTGATATTAAATTGGAAATAAGTAATCTCAAAATACCTTTAGTTTCACTTAAATTCGTTAAACTAAAAAAAATTTATAGTCGTCCCACGAAACACAGAGCATTGTCTTCTTTTCGAAGCGATTGGGCCTTGAAGTCGATGGGCCAGCTTGACCAGACGATAACCATGATTTTTTACGTTTTGGATTTTTAAATACGTTTATTTCGGTACTTATTTGTTTTAAAAAGTTTGCGCGAAATTTAGTTATTAATCGTTTTTACAAAAAGAGTAATAATTAGATGCAATATCTAAAAAAAAATAATGTAAAAATCTTTGAATAGTAATTTAAAAGTTCAAACGGAACATCATCATTTAGTCGTATTTAAACAATTAAATATTTCGTTTTCTTTAATTATTGCACAAAACAAAACATTTTTCAATCGTCAACAATCAGAAATATGATAGCTAGTATATTATTAACATGGACATTATTCCGTCATTCATATATTTTTTTATAAGTTTACACATATGAGAATATTATATGGAGGTGTACATAGCATCTGAAGAAAGCAAACATTTGTTGTTTGTTCTTTTGGTGAGATGTATTTATTATAAAATGTGAAAGGTAAAGTACGTCATACAGGTGTTATATTGGTTTGTCAACGTACAGGAGAACAAAAAGCGTTTAGGAATATTTTATGGTCAAAAGATATTTAGAACTTCTAAAATTCCGTCTCCATATGATTCATGTCTAATACCTAGAAACAAGGAGTTTTATTTGTTTAATTCGGAGAGATTCTTCCATCGGTACTTTATGAAACATTGTCATAATTGTTTTGAAATAAATCACATTTTTATAATTTTTAATGTTTTCTTCTTTTTACAAAACTTATTTATAAGCTTATACCTATTATATGTATATATTATACGAATTAGCCTTTTGCATCGAGAGTTTTAGTCTAAAACGTTAAACTCATTTTGTAGCGTAATCTTACCACGTGGAGGAAGGAATGTTTCGTCGACAAATATTTAATCCTACGACAAAAACAGTTCTAATTTTGGGTTTTTCAAAAGCCCTAATATTGTCCTAAAATTGGCACTTATTATAATTTTTGTATTTGTTTTAACTGCTTTACGTGTATATTTGGGTAAAATTTACTTTTTCAAAATTTTTGCAGGGAATACTAAAACTGCAAAAATAAAAATCTGTCCGCTAATAAGGGATGCGGGCGTATACTTAGTCAATCCAGGCCTACCAGAAACCACGCGGCAAAGACTTTTTGAGAGTAATCAAAAAGACATTTATCTATAATTCACTTATTGAAATAGTTTAAGATTACTCTAGAAGACAATCTCAAAAAAAAAACACAAACACATGCACTTGATCAAATTGTTTGCTATAGGCGTCAGTCTAATTTCCAATGACGTAAATTGTTATATTGGATTTCGCTAGGCAAAGGAGTATAAATATTAGGGGTGTAATTTGTAGCCAGCCAGTATAATTCGAGCTGAGAATTCTACACGTGAAGTTAAAAAAGTTGATCTTTATAAGCTTTCCATTGTGAGTTCAAAAGGAACGAGGTTGAGTTTTGAATATAATTTCTCGATGTTTTTGTTTCAGATGAAATTTGCCATTTTTTTTGCGTTGTTTCTTTGTGGAGTCTTGGCAGACGAAACTACACCAAAAACATATTATTGGGCTGAAGAGGATCTTTTTGGAGAAAGCTGTTTTGTGAATCATGTACGAAAGGAAGTTACAAATTTGGACAAGGAAATAGTCATTAAGGCTAAACGCCCTAAGGTATGTGAAATTAATTTTAATATATATTAAATTAGTAATGTTTGTTAATTTACATATTTCATAGGACCAGCCTTGTACTACAGAAGCTAATAAAGCTTGCGTTAGTGCTTTTGCTGTCTTCCTTAGTTTTGACGATAAACCTCCTCAAATAACACTTAGAGATGCCATAAGTCAAGGTGTCGTGATTAAAATAAAACCAGGCCAAAAAGAAGTGAAGGGAACTCTTATTGTCTGTGAAGAAAAGAAATTCTTATAAGAAACGCTGTGAAACTTACTTGAATAACATTCCATTATAAGAAGATAATAATAATTAATTATTAATATGCCAACATAAGCAATTTTAAAAGGTTTCAAAATATATACAATAAAAGCGTTTCTTCCAATATATATTAATCCAGTCTTTGAGATATTTAAAGAAAATCCCTGTCCCTTCGAATCAATCCTTTGTCCGCAAAACAGCTATTTAAAAATAGTTTTACGCCCGTAAATGCAGGCGCGCAGGTATTACAGATTAATATCTAACAAACATATATGGTATATATGTACATATATGCATGATATTTTGGGAGTTACTCGAAAAAGCAATGGCTCTGATTAGGGGCAGGATTCGAACCAGTAAATTTTGAGTCAGTTAGCCGTGGCCATTTTCTAGGGAATTACTCGTAAAATGATGAGAAGTGCGATCAACTGATTCGAATTAATCTCAGGAAAACCTTAGATCATAACAGGACCTGTGAAGGCGTTTGTAAATCATGTAACTAAATGTTTGCTTCTCAGGGAGAACCTCGATGATAACCTAATTTGATCTCCATGAGTTTTTCTATTTAGATCTGCATTTGGATTAAAAAACGATATCCAAACCGTTAAAAATATTCAATGTTCCGAATATACCATCTATAAATGTCTTCTACAAAAAATGTAAAATAATTTAAATTTGAAATATTTTCCTAA
Source organism: Philonicus albiceps (assembly GCA_963969385.1). Classification (NCBI taxonomy): domain Eukaryota; kingdom Metazoa; phylum Arthropoda; class Insecta; order Diptera; family Asilidae; genus Philonicus; species Philonicus albiceps. Next base: position 44,556,084 of record OZ017772.1, on the reverse strand, counting down.
AAGGAAACTGGTGCCAAAAAAAAAATTGCAGTCAGTATAATTATTTGTATATGCTGCTTCCTGCTTTGCTCCTTTGTAGAAACTATTTAACTATGTTTTAACTAATAGTGTTCAAATTTATTATACTGGGCCTAATGAATTAAACCAGAATTGTTGGGTCATTATTGCTTCATGATTTCCCTTTAATTCGATGTATTATTATTAAGTTTTTTTTAAATGGTAGGCACTTCAAATGTCTAGAGCTAATACGCTGAACGTTTGATTGACACAAATGTCGATAATAAGTCGCATTTTGTTACAAAATAGATATAACATATCGCACTAGATAGACATTCGCACATCCATAAGGTCACTTATGTAGAGGTATGAACATTTATTTCTTCCAGTTGATTAATTCGGAGGTACTCTCCGATCAGATACAAGGGCAGTTTGATAAGTCAGTGACTTTTTAAATTTTCTGCGCAGTAATTTTAAATTCAACACTGCTACCGCTAGCTGTTATCCATTAATAAACTACTGTAGACTTTGGCGTTATCAGCGGCAGCGTTCGGACGTGCTTGAGGAGCTAGTAGAGGGGAAGAAAGAAATGAAATAAAAAGTGAATGCTGTAAAGTAAAAATTTAGAAGCTATGAAAAAATTAAATTGCGACTGAAAATATGCAAAACTAAAACTAAATAAAAGCTAATAACTAATTGTGAAATAAACATTAAGTTTTGTAATTTGCGTGTTGACCTTGTAATTACTGGGCGTTGGAAGCGCTTTTCACTTCTTGCATTTTGTGGTAGATTGTAGTTATGTTGCCAATGGGACTTTATTGATCAACTGTACTATCTGCGACGTAAAGTCTCTCTTGTTAGTGCGGACGCGTGCTTGATGTTAGGGAAATGTGCAGTCTCGCCCATGTATTGCGGCTGTTTGATCTGGTATGCTCATTTTGACCTAATCAGTTTTTCTAAGGAGCTTAGATAATTTACATATAAAAATATAAATTAGAAAATATTGGCTCTTTCATTACATTAGCACTTCAAAATCTAAGCTTAGTAAAACTATAAAAACAAACTAAGCAATTGGATTGTATATGTTTCGAACCCCAAAAAGTATCAAGTGAAATATTCTCCTATATGTATTTCCAACAATTTATTTTTAGAAAAATTGTTCGCATATAAGATATCTTACATTTGCCATAAAACGCATTTTTTTCCTAAGATTTTCCGGAGTTGACAATGGAGGCAAGCCTGGCCGAATAACGAAACACCAAGCGCTGGCTTTTCTAGATTGTTCCAAGCTTCAATCAAAGGTTAAAACCAGTAACTTGATTGAATAGTCTTTAGAAAAGCATTGGCCAAGCTTCGTCTGATCTCAGAATGCTATGAATGACCATTCTGAGTTTGTAGTCTATGCTCAAATTTGAGCCAAGAGTTGGTTTTTCACTTCTCGCTTAATCTGTAGTCCCAGTAACCTCAACAAAACCCTTTCATCACAATAAAATTTTATGGTATATTAGTAAAAAGCAAATTTGAGTTTTCAAGCAGCAAACCAATTTGCGTTAAAGAGATAACCAACTTTGAATAATACGCTAATAAATGCTAAGTTACAGTGAGTCGATTGTAATGATTTTGTGTGCTGTTTTAATTAATATCAATATTGGTATGTAGTAACGAACCAAAATCAACCCATTCCGTTCTGTTCTGTTCTCCGAAAAATCTTCTATTTCGCTGGTGTTTGTTCGACCTGACTAACTTTTTTCATATATATGTTTTAACCAAGAGGAATAATAATCCATTCAGCAAACATTTGTACTAGAATAAGTGACTTCAGATGTCCCAAGGTTGTCAATACATCATTGCACTAATTATAACATATGTAAATCACTTATAAAAATGTGGACAGTAATTTTAGCGCAACATTATAAGCAAAGTTGAGCAGTTTATCCTATCAAAAAATGGTATAAACTTCACCTGATTAATTTAATTTTTTCAATTATTTCCACAGCCCACAACTCTTCAGCCATTTTTGAAGTTATTACCTATGAATCATAAATGCAAGCGAAAAACAAGTATACGAGCAAGTGCAAGCAAAAAAACTCACGTGCTCTCATGCCTTCAAGCTTGGTTTGGAAATCTTGTAAGAAATCAGAAGATTGGCGTCAGATGACGTGTTTAATTTATAGCGATGTGTTAAAATCGCACAGTTCGACAAAAGCTCTCATAATACATCTTAAAAACATAACTATCGATTAAAATTTATCAATCAGACAAAATATTGATAATCTGGCAGGGATAAAGCTTTAAAAGCATTTTTATGGCATTAATAATAATTTATAATAATATTCATTGAATTTAAAACAAATGTTTTATACATTTTTATTCCACAAATATTTAAATTCAAATATTTTTGTCAGCATTCAGCAACTCAAGTTCACAAAAATCAAGTTCTCGTCGAAAATTGGATGAATTGATAAAACTTTCGGAAGTTTTGATCTACTTGAAAATCTTTGCACTCCGGCAGCGAAAGCTCAATCATACTGCTATTTAAAAAATGGAGAAATAATAGAATGGAAATGAAAAAAAGAAATTGTTGATGGCTGTTTTATGTACATTATAAGCAAAAATATCTTGTAGCATAAGTTTCTATAGATTGTGTTTATTCAATGCGTTGCCAATTTCGAATTATGTACTATGTATATTTGATCACAGTAACATTTTCAATGCTTAATACTTTATTTCCAAGTAGAGTTCTGAGCATTTATGATTTATATTAATCAATCCTGGGCTGGAGAATTGTGAAATAATGCTGAATTACCAATAATACTAAATAATGTTGATAATCAATCAATTTAGAAATTTAAGTAATGCTTAGTAATACCAAGAATTGATTGTCATAACCCGTTCAGACCTTAGCGAAACAGCCTGTATCAATTGCTGAAATCATATTTCTGACCGAAATGGACCTTATATTTTATTTAGTTACACCTTTAAATTTACAATATTTTAATATTTCATGAATGCTCGCCAGCTGTTCTTTTAATTACATACATAGCTGAGATCAATTGTTGCTAAGCAATGCTATTAGGGTTTACTTTTTTGTCAGAGGTAATACAGACAATATGCATTGTTCTATTGTTTTCAAAGACGCGACTATTCAATATAAAAGTCGATAGTCTTTAGAGCAGAAACACAATTTTTCAAAACGGGAGATGAGTACATCTTAGTTCTTTCTTTCACTTTCTAGTAGGTAAGTACTTAAAAGAATATATGCATTTTTGATACAGTATTTTACACTATCGACAATTCGTTTATACCATTTCCAAAACGTTCACTTATTATATTTTTGCCCACATATTGTGCAAATTACGTTCTTGATTGCGAAAATATTAGCTTTTAAATTATTCAAAATTATTGAATTACTCTTTCCTTTTACAGAAATATCTATAAAATGAAAGGAGTTTTTGTATTTGTCCTTTTTGCACTACTTGTCTTTGCAGCAGCTGACATTGACTCTGAATTCGAGACATTCAAAGTAAGTTACAAAAACATACCTAAAAGACCTATTGTTAAATAGTAATCATTTTTCAGAAAGATTATAATAAACATTATAAGGGCCCAAATGAAGACGCTTTCCGAAAGGGAATTTTCGCCAGAAGGTTAAAGGATATTCAACGACATAATGAAAAATTTGCACGCGGAGAAGTTAAAGCGCAAAAGAAAATCAGTGTATTTTCTGATAGAACAGATCAAGAGATAAAGAAATTATTAGGCATCAAACCCACAAATAGGAAAAATAACTGAGCAGCATTTGTTGTTTGCTTTAAATAGGACTATCTATTATATAAATTAAACGTCCGCCGTCTTTTATACTCACAAATCATCTGAAAAGAATGAAGAATATTAAATTTTATTATTAAAAATAATGGTATTTATTAATTCCTGAATAACAATAAAATTTAACTTCTATGAATGAAGATACCCTTAATATATACCCTTATGCGAATAAAACTTATCTGTTTTGGAACATTTTTTTTTAATTTTATTCCGGCATTGGCAAATTTGCGTCAGCCCTTAGATTTGATTTGAATTAAAATTTAATCTTGAAGATCCTACGCTAGGAATAAATTAGAGTTAATATTCTATTCTAAAATCGGGACATCGAGGAGCTATACAAATAGTTTATGGCGATAACAAATTATGATTAGGTCCTGAAATCTTCTAAGGCAGACGTATTTACTATCTTCGGGATCAAAAGAGGGTTTTAATTTATTGGCTCGTGCATATGAAATGTCGGATAATCGTAAAATGTGAACGTTTATCTCCATTGCTTTCGTTATGCTTTTGTTTTTGATACAAGTAAGTTAGAATTAGAAGTTAGTAAGTAGGAGTCGCATGCGAATCATCGTGATATAAACAAGTAAACCCAACTGTGATTCGTTTCATTGATAACACTAACACTATACACTATATAACACTACATAGATACTATGTTTAAATTTCAATGTAATGCTATTCTAGGAATGAAACGAAACTCCGAATAACAAAATGAAAGGGCTAATCAGAAAATTTGTTAAAGTGATATGCATGAAATCGTATTCAAAATTATATATATATATATATATATAATAGTTAGATCTAAATATTGGGAGGATCAAAACGGATCCGAGTGTATACCGGATATATGGTCAGTTATATATAATATCTAAGCATACCTGTATGCTCATATCGTCACCTAAAGATTTGGGAATGTACAAATTTACATATATTTTATTATTTATTTGATATTTGTTTTTAAAATATTGAAAATTAATTGAGAATACATTTCCCAACTAAAATCACTCTGCCTATTTGTCCGTAATTATCGGTATCTGTATCAATAATACATATTGATATATATTTATAGTAAACTCTCCGGATATTCTGGAGGTGGGAAATACATATACAAAGTCCGTAATGATTAAAGAGTCTTTTTTATTGCAAGTTTGACAAAAGAAGCACAGACTTTAGAAAGTTCGGATATCCGCAACGGTTTACTGCGTGTCTTACTATACATATATCCAGATATAAAGAAAAGAATTTTTGTTATCGGTTTTACCAATAATTAAAAACTAAAATATTTGGTAACTTTGAGAACTTGAACTTTCGTGCTAATGGGTACTTAATTGTATAATTACATAAGGTTTTCATTCTAAAACATAGGAATTAAAAATGGTTCTCCCTCCCCACACCTTTTTTCTGTATTATGTTATATTATATTTTTAATTTTATGCAAGTGCCTCGATTATTGTCCATATTGTATTGAACGACGCACATTGAAAAGCTTCATTTTACCAGTTAGTTAGTTACGGCTTATTTACCTCTTTCTCTGAAATATTTCAACTGCCATAGAGTTAGGAATACTAAGGACGGGAAAAATTATAAAACAATTCTATTACATTATATTATTAAATACAAAATTCTAACCAATGAGTTAATAAACAAACCATATAATAAAAATTATTAATTTTATTCCTATGTTTGTAACTTTTTGGATCAGTTTAGCTTAAAACAGACCAACATACTTTCGTTCACTTCCTCTTGATTTAATCATAGAAAAATTTCAGGTCGTGTCCCAAAAAAAAAATTAGACGGAAAAGTGACGAAAAGAATCTAAAAGTTAGATTTTAGACGGAAAATGCTAGGATTAAACTTAACTGACTTAAAAGACTTACCGATAAACTTCGGAAATTATTATTTGTACTTAAAACTTATGGAAAAAAGCTGTACATTTTTTCAAATATTAAATTTATTAAGAAACGGTCCGTGGTCCGAGTGACGTGTTTTCAGCAGCTCTCCAACTTCTCTACTTTTCGCCAGTTATTTTACCTGTTTTTTTTCCAGCGTCATCTTCATCTTTTGTTCTGATCTCGTTGATATCTGGTGCCTCCCGCGAAGTGGCTGCGCTATCCTGGTCGTGGCTCCTGGTCGTGTTTCTGTTTCTGTTTTTGACTGCTGCTTCACTGGATTGAGGTTATCAACCTTTTTTATCTCCGTTTATCAGTCAACTAACGGATACGCGACCCCATCGTCATCCTGGACTCCAATCTCTTTTTCATACAACACTCAGCTGCCTAAACACATACCTGGTTTTGGTACGCACTCATTAGCGGTGGGCAACCTTTTTGTCACCTACTTTTCCATTCCTCGTGATCACCTCGCTCGCTATAGAATTCTGTCACGTCTACTCCGATTCCCTCTCTAGTCGCAATATTGTATGCATGGGAGTCTGTAATTATACCTTACACGTTTCTTGTCTTAAATGTGGAAAAAAAATCCACTCTGATGACTTGATCACCTGTGACGAGTGCCATGTCTTGTGCTGCGCTTCCTAAGCTCTTTTGAAGAGAAAATTTACAATGAGCAATGCATCATTGCAACAAATGTTAACTCTATTCCTCCAACATCGGCGGTCTTCAGTTTCTTTCGGACGACGTTACCTAATTGCATCAAAAGCTTGATAAAATTCTGATTTCAACCGGGCTACTTAACACGAATTCGTCTGAAATGCTCTCTAAAATTAACGCTGTTGCTTGCAAGGTATCTTCTGCCACTTCTTCTATTGATGACCTGCGTGGACATCTCTCTAAGAACGGCCAGTCCCCGCCTCCTGGTTCGACCACTCTGTTGCCGGCCATCGATGACTTACGACGGAGTACGTACGACGGCATATCGCGCACTAACCCCCGTAACGTTAGATCTTTCCTTACCTTTCGCCTTGAAAGTCATCGTACTAACTAGGGTCACTTCAAACCCTTTACCAGAATGTTGCGAATGGTCAACAACTCTGCTTTCGATTATTTCCATCTTACCAAAACCTCCCTTAAGCTTGCCCAGCCCAGTCTCAGTCTTCATGTCCCCTAATGTAATCACATTTAATTTAATTTAATATAGCTTTTATTGTTATTGTTTGTTGATATTTATCTATGTAATTTGTATTAAGCGAAATAAATAAATAATAAACTGTAATGAGACGGAAATATGTTGCAAAATTTGTCTTCGGGTATACTTTACTCTTTGGGTTTGAAAACCAAGCGTACGTAAAGATTAGCGTTCAATTCGCATGTCTGTGGCGTTTGTGATGGAGACACCAAGCCATTGCCACATTGAGGAGACCGACTGGTGCCCCTGGTCTAACCTGCGAAAACGTTCACAAAAAACTCTTTTCGACATATAAATAATAATACCCTTATCATAATTATTAATTAATTAATATTATTTTTATACAAAATGACTCTCGTAATAGCAAGCGTTGTTCGATACCAAATTTTGAAATGCCGTACCATAATAATTTTAAAAATTTAAAAAAACATGACTGCCATACCTCAGATATTCAAAAAATGTGTAAACAAGTGTTATTGATGGCAAGGTTAGTTGATCGTATTGGTTCCTTAGATTTAACAACCACTTGCGTCTTAATTCATTATTTCGATAACTCTCGGCAACCAATCTCTGAAAAACACTAATACACGCGTTTCAAACTCGGCTTGTTTGTGTTCATGTATGGTTGCCCCAATAAGCGGTCAAAGGACCCTAGTGGTCGAAGTAACTTGAGACGACTTACGAGCACCTCCTTTCTGTAAGTAAAATGTTCGGAAAATATCCCAATGCAGCCAAGAGGCACTCATAAGCGGGCTGAAATAACGTCAGACAGCTTAAACTTGACTTAAGTCGTCTTAGCAAAGTTTGCGATAATTCTCAAACGCCCTGTTAATTGCGATGTTGACTTTGACCACATGAAATAAATTGGCGGGATTTCATCGCCTGCCTGCTGTGTACTTTGCAGTCGGTTCCTTACTTGCAAGTTTCCAGACTTGTGTAAACTTTGTCTTTGTTTTGAACTTCTCCTTTAACGAGCATTTCGAGGAGCAACAAAGCAAACTGGCAATATTCATGTGGAAAACTTTTCCATCCACACACTTTGATGCAATTTAAAATGCGTTTATAAACTGCTTCGGAATGCGTATTCAAGACCAAGTTGCGCTTAATTGACTGCAAGTTATATTCAATTTCTGTCGGTAAACTTCATCAATATGTTAGCGTGTAGAATTAAATTGATAGCACCAGAATCGAATCAGCCAAAAAAATTATCTTAAGATTTCTAGAAAAGTTAAATTCATATAACGTGATAAAGAGAATAATGTGAATTTATAAACTACTTAATCTTTTAACTAAGTTGGATTGATAGTGATTAAAATATACGAAACATTGCAGTCTTTAAACTATCATTTTTGTTTTAGGCTTCCTTCGAACCTTCGAATTGGTACGATTACGCAGTTATTTATTTAAAGACTTAGCTGAAGCACAATTTAAGTGCATACGAAAATTAGTATTAACAAGCTTCCACAGCTATTTGAATTTCCTTATACTATTATAGATGCACCATTACTTAATGACCGAAAATATCGTACCTCTTTATGACTTAATGATGGAATCTGAAATTGAAATTGAAATGGAATAATCAATATGCTAAGTTTAAACTTAGCCTCCCTATTTACAACAAAAATAATAGGAGGTTTTTTCTGTAACGTGGCTTCCTAAAAAAATAGACCAAATAGCCGAATCGCATGATAAAAGAAGCTATATGATATAACAATTACCTTGGGGGAAGACCTAACTCATATGCAGAGCATTATTATAACAAAAATTTAAACATGGAGAAACCTTTTCCGATTTGTTCTTGTAAATTACTAATAACATCTTAATTTCTTATACCGTATATAGAAAAATATTCTATTAGTTGAATGAAAATCATTAAATTTTTCTTGGTTTCGTTACAAATTTGTTTGTTGGTTCAGTTCCATTTCAAATCAACAAACGGTTGAACTCGACTATTTTTTTTGAATGAAACTTCGTGGAAATGTTTGTTACATTTATTTATCATTAAATGAAATTCCACCAAAGAATTGTGGGAAGAAAATATGTTTTTTTTTCTTTGCATTTATTAAGAAATAAAGTTTTTTTTTTAGTTGTTTTCATGGTATCATAGAAAAAACATCGTGAGATATCGTGAACAATTTAAATCGAAATCATATATAAATATACCAGGCAACAAGAATAACTAGGCTCTTATCGAACAGGTCTGGTTTTGAACGTGCAGCGCATGATGGTCTAAGGGCTTAAACTTTTTGAAAGGGGTGGGCCACATGATGTTAAAGGCTTTTTGTGGCGTAATGCTATCCATCCATAGTGTTCCCGAGAGCCAAAAATATCAGGCCTACCTACTTGAAATTCAGAAAAGGTGAGAATCGGAAAGTTTGCCGGCCGCAAATAGCTTACACAGATATGCAACACATAAAGCATCTTGGCAGCCTATAAAACTTCTAAATCAATATCTCGCCAATCCAATCTCTTTTCTTTGCAGTAGCGGCCGGTAAAATGTTAAAGGAAGATGGAGCAGAGACAGGGTCAAATAGAAACCCTTGAACCCTCGGAATTCACCCACGTTAACACAATCAAGAACACTTCGAGAATACCTTCCAAGTCTTTGCGAACACAATTCACAAGAATTCCCCGGAGGTCGATAAAGAGGCCGAATGAGGACGACCACTTCGATTTGGTGGGAGCAGACTTTGGCTTCTGACATTTTTTCGGAAAAGTACTCTATTTCGTTGTCATTATAGACATCCATGGATTAGAGGGCACAGTTGGTGTTGTTTATGTAGAGAAAGTTTGAACATACATAAGGTGTTCTGTTTAGTGGTGCCATTAAACTAGCAGAACAAATAAAATATAGTATTTATAAAATTCTCAAATAGCAAAATGGCGATTCAGTAAACTTTATTCTTAATTATGATGATGACTTAAAAAAATAAATATAATTCCCATGTGAAAGAATAACTAATAATACAGGCGACATCTAATTATGCAGGGAAGCAATGGCCAAGTCAGTGCCAAAACGAGTGGGGTGATCCCCTCAATGCAACGACATCCAACTCACACTAAATATCTACTATCCTAATGCGTTTTCCAACAATGTTGAACTACCACCACCCACTGCAAGTACTCACTTCCGAAAATGAAAACATGTATTTCAAATTCCTAAAATTCACTTTTTCATTGAATTTTCTCTCTCTCCGAAATTTATGTAATTAATACACTTACTTATTATTTTTATTGAATTGCCCAGCTTAATACCTTTCCAACAAGGTAAGGCATGTCCAAGCAGAAAAAAAATATGGAAATTTATTTGTGGAAAACTTTTTCTGGTAAATTTAAAAAAATCGAATTTTAAAGAAATTAACCGGATGATGCTTTTTGCTTAATTAAACCAATTTAAATTAATGCTAATATCTTACAAAAACTGCTTCAAATGTCCTCCGCCACTTTCGATGCATGCCAATAATCTCCTAATTCCCTGTTTAATTTACTTATTTATTTATTCAGTTCGCTTGATATAAGCTACAATATGTGACTAAAAACAAAAACTAAAACTAAAACTAGTCTAAGACAACGAAAACAAGTGTAAATGGAAAAAAGGTGAATTGTAGCCAGTCTATCCCGTATTTTCGTTCCAAATTCTGCTAATTAATTCCTCGCTGGTGTTAATAGGACTTCATCCTTCATCGTTCCCCATAAGGAAAAGTCCAATGGAGTAAGGTCTGGACATCTACCAGACCAAGGAATCGATTCACCTCGTCCACTAGGCGCTCAGAAAATGGTTCATTTAATTTAACCTTCACAATGTTATCAGTATGAGCTGGTGTCCCATTATGTTGATAAAGCGCATTGACATTGATAAATATTATCCAGAGAGATGTCTTTAAGTAGTTCTGGCAGTGTATTCTCCAAAAAGTATGCATAAATTTGGCCGTTAAGCACTTGCAGCAAAACGAATGGTCCTATTAAATGATTGCCGATGATGCCAGCCAAACATTGACACTAAATTTATGTTGAAGTGATGTCGCCCTTGTCCTACGAGTATGTGGATTAGACACAACCTTCACAACCTTCATTGTGAAAGTTGTTGGTACCATTCTTAGTGAATTGCGATTCATCCGTTCACAGCATTCAGTCTATTTTCTATGTCGTATTCCAGAACTAAAGTTCAAAACTCCAATCTTCTATCGGAATCAACTTCCAGTAATCCTAGTAGTTACTGGTATATGATAATATGGATGCAATATTTCTCGATGAATAACTCTCCAAACTTTAGCTGAAGACACTTCTAATCGTGTTGCAAATCGTCTCAAGGTTTTGTATGACGAAACTGATTATTTTCGTCGTCGGAAGAATCTTGCGATATTCTTGATCATGATTCGTCCTATTGAAAGTTGCACTTCCAGGTTCTCTTGAGAGTCTGCGAAAATAGTCCTCTTTGGGGTACCGGTCGATTTGAGAATCTCCTTTGGTACTCCTGGATAGCCTAGCCTCTCTTTCGTTTGCGTCGAGTACGCCATACTCATAAATGTAAATGAGTAGCGTATTTCTCAAAAGTGAATTCGGCCATTTTTTAATTACTATATTACAGCTTAGAACACCCATGGTAAGGTTGTGTTAGGTTATTGTGACTGCCCAGAAAGACGCACTTAAACCAAGTTTTGTCCATTGTGTCACCATGTAGCGCAAGGGACCATGGTTATACCCACAGCCTCTGAGACGGTAGTCCCGCGCGCTAACAACTGAACTACCAGAGGCCCCAAGAACACCTACAGGTATCGCTTAGTTTTTCAGCGTATAAATAAAATAAATTCCACTATCTTTTTATAACTTTTCTCCAGTAATAATTAAAACTAATTATCTATGTATGCTAAACTGAACTAACATTCCCAATAATTTTTGTAGACAATTTGTTCGTTTTACAACTTTTTGAATTGCAGGCCAATGAAACAATAAAATACCAGTCAAGAATTTCCAAGGAACATATTTTTCTACTTCTATTTAACCTGAACATGAAAATGAGCAATTTGGCAAAAATAATAAATAGGTGTATTTCGGAGAAAATTCGATGAAAACGAACTTCATAGAATAAAGGGCGGTATTGTTAACTTTGCGAGGCATTCTCGTAAAGGGTTCAAATTGACCATAGTTGGTATGATGAGTGTCTAGGCGGAAGAGTGGAAAGGATCTCACATTGCAGGGATTGGTGTTGAAGGAGATGCTATGGAAAAATTCGGGGCAGTCGTTGGAAACAGTTAGGACTTAGTGGACGAAGGCTATATCCGCGACGTCACGACGCAATGCTAGGGGCTGGAGGTTTAAGGTTAAGGTTAAGGTAAGTCTACTTACGTATCAACAAATTTGAGGAATTACTTTCCTATCTAAACCGATTTGTCGAATAAGGGCACCGTAAAAACTACTCTGCTGCCCAATGCGTGTTACCCTTTAGTGCAAAATAAGCAAGCAAAATTAATTTGCCGGAGTCACAATCAGTACTTCAAAAAGACTGTATGCTGGCCACTTAATTAGACCGAACACCCTTTAAATTACACTAGAATTTTCTAATTGTGGAGAAACATGAGAAATTTTTTAAAGTCCCAATACGATTAAAACTTTCGCTATCACATATCGGTCTCAGATAGTCTGCCAGAGTCAAAAGTTTAACTTTCGTATGCGGGGAGTACCCTAATTGCGTTGGACTGAAATACAATTTTCCCTGACTCAGTCGGTCATTCGAGGACGACTTATGTCCGTATTCCGAGAATGAAGTAGAGATCCTGCCTGTCTAGAAACTCGAACTGGGAGCAGGAAGTTTGTCGGCAGAGGAATTTTTGGGACGCCTAATAGCATTTCAGCACACTCAGATCCGGCCACACACGTCTTTGTGGACAGTAGTTTTTAGGATTCAACTACGGGAATGCACAAGAGCAGTTGATTTACACTACAAAGTCGTGCGATTATTCCGGCTTGGCCGAGTGCAAGGGTCTGCGCTGGACGGGAGTGAAAACCACCTCTTATCTTTAGTCAATTACTCAAATGAAAGCGCCGAGCCAGTCTCCCCCCGGCGGCAGACAGGATTCGTGTCGGAGCAATGACTTCGGCGGTAGGTGATAACTTGGTCGTTAATTTGCATTTTTGCATAATTCTGTGTTTCGAGAAAATTGCATGAGCGCCAGTTCTCTTCAGTTTTTATGGAGATTTGTAATTGATACTCCCCGCGTTAGAATCAGAAAACTCCGAGATAGCACTGCTACTATAGCGGTCTAATGTAGTTTGCTCTGATTGATTGTGATTTACTTTGATATATGAAGTAGCTAACGAAAGGGACTGCGCTCTTTTGCATGGTATGGAATGATTTTAAAAGGTTTCTATTTCGCTGCTGCCCTTCGGTGGAGCTTGACCACTCCCAGTCTTCGGAAATACCACCTTATTAAATTGCGCAACTCTCGGTATAATTTATTGGCCTTGTCTGTTCGTTATTGACTTAGGACCAGAATATCTCGTCTACCCCGTATCCGCCAAATAAAATTAATTTTAATTTCCTGCGCCGAGATAAATGCGTGTTGCAAAGCCGTCTTTGATTAGTCTAGTGCCTGCAGTAAATTGGGATTATCCCTGCGCCTGCTGAGGACAACAAGTGTTGCTATTTACCATTCTTCACGTAAATATCTGTGCGAACTCATCCCACTACTGTGGGTCATGGAAACAACTTAATTACGGGAATGGGTCCGTTAATAACGGCCCTGAGTTTGTTTGCGCCTAAAGCTTTAATTTTTAATAAATAAACATTCATTGTTTGAATTTGGATTGAGTTTTCAAGGATGACAAAAGAAATGATTTTGCAATTTTACCAAATTGACCTCCACGGTTTATCTGAATTGGCAAGATGGATAGCGGTTTAAGACATCTTTAGGTGGTTCAAATTTGCTAATGCGTTTCTGTTTTGAAATACTGAAATAGTTCAAGTTATTGTGTCGTGTTGTACAAAAACATAAAATTATAATGGTAACAAAAGATTTAATTTAAAAAAATTTAGCGATAATATAATAGAGTAAAATGGATGAGGAGCTTTTATATTTATAACGTAATAAAGTTACAATTATCTCCGCCGTACGCCTGCCGCCAAAGTTAGACAGGTTTGTTTCGTATATTCGCCCCACTTAGGCCAATTTTGAAGCCCTATTTCTATCCAGGGGGTCCTAGTGGAGTTCGAACCCACGACCCCTAGCTCCTAGTTGACTCCAAAGTCAAAGCGTCAAGCTACTAATTGATTATTATAATTAACGCCCAATATCAAAAAACATAAGGATTACTAAAAAAATAATAAAAACTTAATGGAATTATCAATTCCTTAAATTTAAATAAAGCTTCCCCATTTACAAGCTGAAATTCAATTTTTCTTAACGCACGGATTGCTGAATGAGTTGGACTATCCAAATGGCAAAGGGTTTCTTCCCCTAAATAGCCAAATTGCATGATGAAAGAACTGGCGCGATTGCATAATTCTTAACCATGCAGCGTAGCTCAGATTTCCTCAAAACCACGACCGCCCTGCCAAGCTCTACGAAATCTCACTAATTTTTTACATTACCGTCAATATGTAGCCATAACTCGCTCAAATCTTTAACCACTTTACCGACGGACTGGAAATAGAAATTAAATGTTGGCAAAAGTTAAATAGACGCCGACCTACCCGCTCCCGGCAAACAATTTCATTTTTCGAAGGGATCAGGTTTTGTGCACTTTGGCAAAGAACTCAAAGTGCTTCCGGGGCTCTGCTCTTTGCCAGCGAGGGTGTGTGGTTCCCCGGAACCCCCTCCCGGGTTTCCCAATATTGTTTTACGGCACATCCTGCACATTCGTCTTCATCATTTGCACTTTGCGCTTCACTGGAGTGAGATGGAGGCATACACGAGCAAAAGTTTTAATATTTACAGAGACTTCCCGGAAATATACTTTCCACCTACCTAATGCTGGGACTCTTCCTGTTCGTTTTTTTTTTTATTTCGTGATAATCTGTACCTCCATTCACAGGAGTCCTAAATGAGAGCGATGGACTAACAAGACGAAGCCGTGGTGCATGCAGTACTTGAACCGACACTTTGTATTTTCAACACAAGCTGCTAAATTTTGGAATTTATTTTATTCTTGTTTGATCAATAGACAACTACAATAGTTGCTTCAAAATTCTAAAACTATTCGGATAAAAATTAAATTTCAAAACGAATATGACCTGCAGCGCGAGTTACGGCCCTCGCCTAAGGTACCTACATGTAATCCAATCCTTTACCTTTCCTCAATTTCAGTTCATATTTAATGACCTCTCTTTACCTTTTATTTGCTAATAATCGACCTTCCAAATTTACGTTCAATCACCCATGTTCTGTCTAGACCTAGCGTAAGCGATTTTAGCAATAAGATCTAGCGTAAGCAATATTGGGTTATATGTATCACCAAAAAACTTTGTAAGCTTGTCAGTCGATCAGTTTGTTTTGTAAAGTAAATTTTGTTAATAAATTGTTTCTCCATCTTTTCATTTTCGCGTTTTTATTTTTACAATTAATTTTTTTTATTAAAAGAACCCTTAAGGTTCTTAACTCGCGCGCCAAAGTACACACATCCATACAAACATACGTGCCTACAGCAAAACCTGCATGCATACAAGCATGCATTCATACATGTATCCATGCATTCATGGATGCATACACCTCAAACACATTACCCTCCTCCTGGCGCAATCAGGTAATTACACAACTTTATAAAGAAAATTACACTGAGCCACATTTTGTTGAAAGCCCTGCGTATATTCGATTCTCTATGAACAATTTTGCTTCTAAATTCGATATTTAAATCTTGCCCTTCCACTACTTGGCAAAGGACTTGTGACGTATGTATAGAAAAAGGCTACTAGTTGTATTTTATATTCTTAGATTAAAAATTATGCTTTCATTTAAATCGCTAAATATTAGTTCATCAGACTACCGACACCCAATGTTAGCAGTGTAATGAGTGTAAGGATTAAGGGCTGATTACATAGTATCCGCTCCGTTCCATTCTGTCAACCTATCACGGTCGAACTAACCTAATGCTATGTAATTGTCCACAGTGAACGTGACGGAACGGCGCACAGTGGACAAGTTTATCAACTTTTAACTTTGAGGTACAAGGTAAGGTACAACTTTACTATTCAATGACACCGCGTTTATACATTTTATAGATCACATATATTAGAACAAGTTCGGAATATGGGCCGATTCGTATAAAATTTTGCAGGAGCTTTTGGTTTGGTCTAAAACGGAAGGATCTCAAAGAATATTCAAAGTTGAATATTTGCACTGTAATTTTTTATCCCCTGCATAAATCTACTAATCGACATCTTTTCAAGCGCCCTAACACTCGCTATAATGCACATTTCCTTTCCTTTTTTCATTAAAAAAATCATTTCGAGCTGAGAAAAGCACACATTTGTATCTGTGTGCCATTTTTTTAAAAATAATATGCTAAATGACAGCGGGTAAGTTTTTGTATACATTTAATTATTGTTATTTTTCAGGTTTTTCCGCGATCAAAATTTTTCCTGTGTTGTGTAAAGTGTGTAATGAAGTGCGGGCTAGAGAAAGTCATCGATTTGTGATGAAATTATGCGGGGAGCAAAAATTGCGGTGGAAATATTCTACTCGTAATTTTGAAGACTCAAAACTAAAAGTAGAATATTTCGAAAACTGTTGCCGATCGATAAACAATTTTAAACTAAACGGCAGGCTTCTCCTAAATTTTATTTGAATCGGCCCATTTCTCCTATTCCGAACTAAAGCCAACAAAGTTTCCTGATTTTGCCTCAGAGAGGTGAAAGGCGCACACTTGAATTTTAAGATTTGCTGAAATGGAAAATGCAATCAGTATTATGATAATAAATAATCCAATTGCAGAAATTATGCATTAATCACTGCACTGACAATCCACTGCCAGCTGCCAACCTCTCCACTACCTAAGTTGATCAAACTTATTTTTGGCATCACGGGGAATTCGCTTGTGATGAAGTTATATTAATTCATCGCCTGAATTTTTAATTTGGAGTGCCGAATGAAGGAAAAGGACGCATATATAATGTATAAAGAATATGCTAGAAAAACTAAATAAATACAGAAAAAGAATACATAAAAGGTAGAAATTTGTGGATCTACATAATTTAATGCAGAATCCATGCTGCAATTCGGCAGGGAATAATTCGACACTCAATTTTTGATTAGCCAACTTAGTAAAAAGGTGATCTACATACATGGCATATTTGTTGCATCTGATCACTTTCACATCTCACCTCTAGCAAAATGCTTTTAGCCGTAGGAAAGACGCAAAGCGGTAGAATAACAAGCTGATGTAGCAAGAAGTTTTAACGTTGTAAGATGTCTAATTTGCCAATTGTAGCAGCGACAATGTGCTTGAGGCAGTCTATGCCTACAACATACTCATCAGTCTAGGTCAATAACATCGACACAATATTTCTGCATCGTCCTTCAAGCTCCTCGATATTGACAACTCTTCAATTGGTTTCAAGCTTTTTCTACAGCATGTATACCGCGTCACGGTTAGTGACCAAACAATTAGGAGTAGACTACATATGTAAGTCTGAGCGATAAGATGTCCGTGGTGTGAGCAACATTAAAATTGGGGTACGGAACAGTGATCAACATTTGGTTTTCTCCCAGATTCAAAACGTATGCGATGGAGACGGTCTGGAAATTTAGAAAGGCTCAGAGTTGTTCAGGAAGTCATCAACTACCAAAGAGGTGTCGTTATAGGTATGGTATGGGCCGATATAACGATTGGCGGTCAAATATATCTTTGTTTTTCCACAAGGCAATTAAAAATATAATGTTATGTTAGTAAAATACTGGAACCTTCCATTTTCGTAGGAAGTTGGGCCCTGATTTTCTTGTTGCAAAGTAATGCAAGAATTCATACTGGAAAGTCCATTAGAAAATAGTTGAGTTCAAACGAAATTAACGTTTTACCTGGCCTGCACAATCTCCAGATTTAAATCCCATTGAACATGCATGGAATGTGATATATAGAAGAAGCGAACTATGTAATCTGTTTCAAGGGTATTGGATAAACATATAAAAGGAGGTAAAATCTCTTAGACAGTACACCTAAAAATTGTACAAATAAACGAAAAAACAAACAACGCTTTTTCCCTGTATTATTCCCGTTACTTTTTCGAATCTACCTGAAATGAACTTACCATACGATGCCTACACCTTTTGCTTAACAGCAGTTGAAAAATGAAAATAATCAATAATTATTCCTAGAAATGGCAACTGATAAACCCCGTGTTGTTTATTCTCACTATACACGATCCGCCCGGCTTATCAGTTCAGATTGAACAATCCACCAGAATGTCTCAAGACTAATACGACAAAAGTTCGGTTGTGTAAATAGTGCTGTGGAGGATGTTCTTGTTATCGCCGTTGCTTAAAGTGGAGTCCATCATCGTAGCATTGCTTAAATAAAAAATCAATTGACTCACCTTTTACTTTTCGGAATAAGAAATAATGAACTTTGTTTCTTATAAGAAAAATTAGTGCAGTCTCTCTGGACTTTTTCAAATCTGTACTATATTTTGATATCTTTTTTTAAATTTATTCATCTTGTATTGTAGAGGCCAAGAACTTCTCTGTAAGGTCTTACATAGTGCGTATTTTGAAAATAAGAGCCCCATAGTTATTTTATACATATCAAATGTGCTATGCAAATATAAACTGTTCTTGTTTGATTTTTCTATTAATAATTAGTGAAATATTGTATTAAATGTCATTTATTAAATTATATTCTTTTATTTTCATAAGCTAAGCCAAAATCGTATATGATAAGTATATTGATTGTGTAAATACTGTACATTAACCCCAAATGTTAGGGGTTTTGCCTAACTCCTAATGCTATTCGTGGTTGAGGCAACCCTAGGTCCATGCTGTTAAAATAGATGAGGATAAACGGAAGAGGCTGACGGCTATTATCATAATTTGAGTCAACTCCTGGAACTTGAGGATGCAGGGGTTTACGGAATGGTGCGCAATGGTAAATTGTAGGACGAGGTTCGTCTGCAGCGCTTATTGCCTGAATTGTACTCGGGCAATTTTCCCGGGAATTCCGGAGCTAGTCCGGCTTAAGTGTCGTTTCCTGAGTATATCCTCCTGAACGGGCCTCCATTCGGGACAGGACTTGGTTGACTCCATGTGCTGCCACAAAGAAGTGCACTCAACACTTCTGTTGGTGCGTAAACAAATCCGAGGGGAAGCCAAACAAAGCCCAGAAAACCCAAGGAAGCTATTCTGACGTTTGGACGACCGGGGACAGGACGGATTCTGGGATAGTTGTCCGGTTTGCGGGAACAATGGCCGAAGTGACATTTGTTACAGCTTGAACGGCCTGAAGAGATTTACTTAGCACTCGTTGCTTGGCCTTAAGCTGTTTTATTAGGTTTTTGTCGGCCGTGGGCCTCTGTCACTGCCCACTGGCCGAGATTTATGGAGCCACGGGTGGCATTCAGATTTACGGTGACACTTGAATTGGATGCACGTGCTCTCAAGTGCACGCAGAGGGGAAATTGGCCACAGAGTGACAATAGCGAGATCCGGACAAGCCGCTCACACCGTCCAAAGGGTTATTAATTACCGTGTGCGTTTCTGCGACTCGAGCTGCGCGGGCACCACTCGCAGTTCGGACGGGTTTTATTATTTCTTCGCCCCTCGACCGAAATCATTACTCACGGCAAATTGGATCTGGTGTGATGGAGATTTATTTTATTAATTAGCCGCGTCCGAAGCTACTGCCCTGCCAGAAACACCCGCTGCCTGCTGGTGGCGAACAAGTTTTATGACGATAAGGGTGGGCGGCTGCGAATGAATGAACTACAAATCAAGTTGAAGGCTCCTCTCGATTTGTGCTCAAAGCAGCAGCGATGGCCTAGGTAAGCACCGAATCGGTCGTAAGTAATTGCAGTTCTTTCGTTGACATGTGTTCAGAATGGAATGGGGAGGGCTATAATGAGCTTTGGCTAATCAGAACGTTTTCGGATTTGTATCTCGTAATATTTTTCAGTTGACACCTTATCGACCGCTAGCGATTCAACAGCATACAAGAGCACGACCGGTCGGCCGTTCAACTGTTCAGCTCCAGATTCACACTGACGCACCTCAATAATGAATAAGTAACGAATGTTCATATAATGGACATGAAGATAAATAGGCCGATACGAGTCGGTGACAAAAAGCTGATAAATAGGCTATAGGTCGGTAAGCGTCGGCTACAAAAACTCGATTAATAGGCTATCGGTCGGTAAAGTGTTAATCCTTAGGATCTTTCTATCACCAAAAGCTGCTGGCTTAGGTTTACGTGAAGCGAAAGGAGCCGCAGAAATTTTCTATCGGTCGGCTATACTTTTCGAAACACAGCTTTTAACAATTTCTTAAAACTAATTGTTGCTATTTTCGCCGTAAAACGCTTGAACAATTTCAAGCAAACCGCGATAATATAATTAACGATAGCATATTTTGCACTTTTATCATATCATTGCAATAAATCATCTAAAATCCTGGGATAAAACAATGTTAAATGAAAAATACAAATTCTCTTGGCTTTCATCAATGTCATTCAACTTTTAAATTTTCGCATATATAAAAATGCGGGTATATTACACCAATGCGTTTTGCGTATAAAAATAAGGACATGGATGACAGACAGGTAACAGAATTATAACTAGATAATATTTCAATTTGAAATATTTAGTTAAAAAATAAAATATATCGAAAGAAACGTTTTAGGCATGATGAAGCAACAAATATCCAAACACGAAATCAAAAATATTACACTTACACTACTTCCACTCGCGACAACCTAGACGAATTTAGTAATACCTTATTTATCAAAAATAAATCGATCCTATCATCAATATTGCATACCCGACCTCAAAAGCTCTTATTTCGCTAATGTCCTCAACATAAACAAACATTCTTATGCAAAGAAATAAGGATCAAGCGTAAAATATTAATACATAAATATTGATAACGATTTCAGGTTATTTAAAAGTAAATAAGTTTGCTATTAGAACAGTTTCTGTAAGTAAGCTCTTCATTAATTCAAAATACCGATGAGCAAATTGTAAATGTATCTGAACACAATACGTTCAAATGGGTATTGCTTTAATGAAAATGCTTTGAACTATAATTTACCCTGCATATTCATAAGGTTAAATTAGTTTGATTTAAGCATTGTCTGTCTCTCAGAGGTGTTTGATGTTCCTAATTTACACCCCATAAATAGAGAGTTCTAAGGAATTGTAAGCAATATTTAAGGACTTGATATTTAAATGTTTTATCAACTACGCATAATAAATACTTATGTCTCTCGCTAATGAAATTAAATATGCGCTATTACTACTAAGAAATTCCAATTTTTATAAGATTTTTTTTTTCCCAAACTCGAAGTTGAGCTCAAATTGAAATTTGTGTGCCATATTAAATCCTTACGGAATAATTTCAACCGAACGATGATAAAATCAATCTCTCTAATATGGATATAAGCGGCTTTCGCCGTTGGCGAGGACTTTGGGTTCCAATGCAGTGGATTTTGCAAATCCCCAACGGACTTATCTCTACCCTATTTGCATTTATATGCCCTTGTTTTGTATGTACTACGGTCGTCGTATACTCGCTCGAAGGCAAATCACATTAATTAAAATTACATGTAATGTGGGTGCGAATGATTTTTAGCGGCTAAACAAATATTTTCCGATAAGCGCAACTGACTTGGCAGCGGGGGAACTAAGTATCTATCAATTAAAAAACAATTTATTGCAATATTTCCAATTAGAACATATCCAACTATTTATGTGCGTAATATTCGCACAGGTAAACATAAATGTTTTAAATTAAAATCTCATGTCTCATGTATCAAAATTTAAATTACCACAATTAAAATTGTTTTCTAATTTTCATTGTACTTATCCGTCAGGTTTTTCCAGTATGGACAATAACAGAAATGATGAGATTTTTAGAAAAATAATTTTTTTGGACCCACGTAGTATACTAACAATTATACCAGGAGTAATTTTTAACCAGAACAAGTGATACATCATTTCTATAGAATTTTTTCTGTAGATTACGACTTTACATAATGTACCGCCAAAGAGAGGAAAAAGGATTTGAGAAGTAAAAAATATCTCTTGGACATTCTTAAAAAATCGTCAGAAAATAACGGATTCTTATAGGAACTTTTAATGTGGTTCAAATAAAAATTTGAACCTTTAGGTATTATATTAGAATGCTAAAAATGTTAACGCTCTCCGACGTTAGAAAGAGCTATACGATGGCATTATTTTACATATAACTAAAGATTTAGGTTTTTATTTAAGTTAGATTACGAGCTCTTTTCACTTTCCTTTTGTTTTCTAAATCTTCAAAATTGCTAAAAACCTGATTTGTTTTAATTTTAACTCAATTTTCTCAAAAACGTGACATGATGGAACCAAAAGAAATATACGCCTCTTGATTATTTATTACTGAATAAATAAAAGAAATGCATCTCGTAGAATTTATGTTTGTAATTTTTTCATTTAACATATTGATTGGGATGCTTTTAGATAAGTCTATTAAACGACAAACTACGACCTTTTGATTTGAACTTTTTAATCAAAAGGTATTTGCTTTAACGTCCTTTTACGAAAAATTTTAAAATTGATATTTTCCGAAAGCGCTCAACATGCTCTTGACCAGTTTTACATATTATCAGTATTATAGTATTAATGTATTTCAAGTTCAACATCATGTTTTACCTCATATTGCAATAGATTATAAACGATAATTCAAACATTCTAAGGGTAATTTGGAACATTTTCAGGAGGGAGTACTGCTGCCTTTCCTTGCATTCGTCCATACGAGTTGATTTACGAAAAATATTATTGTACTTGCATTTGTATAGATTGGCTCTTGCAATTTCATATGTGAATTATATAAGTGAACATATCCGATAAGATACGAAAACATACATTTTTACTAAGGAAAATTGCATAACTGGGGTAAGCTCATCCAAAATTACTAGAGAAATTTGTATATTAAACTTGGAGAACTATTCAATTGGTTAAGAAAATTAGCTTAGCTTTGTGATAAATTTCGATAATAAATTAATTTTAGTACTTTAAGCCTGCTGCAGGCACGGTAAAAGTTCTAACGCACCCGGAACAGTCCAAAACGAAGCACAATACACACCGTGCTTCATTTGGGCTGTTGTAAAAAAAGGATGACGTTTTATCTATTTAGGATTGATAAATCTTATGGCCTTGGTACAAGAGTTCGAAAATTCTATTTCACAGAACACATCTATGCAACAATTTTTCTCAATTTGGGAGGAACTTTCGTGCACTGAACACATATAGATTTTTTCGTTCTAGTAAAAATCATATCACCTTCTCAAGGGTTAATAATATCAACTTATTTTATAATTAATATTAATTTTATTAAAATTGATGGCATATTTTTATAGAGTACTTTCGTGTCTGCAGAGGAATACGTATACGAGTAGGTAGGTAGGTATACGTGTATGTATACCCGCGTACCGAGCCTATCACGTTTATGATTATTTCAGATTTTTGTTTAAGGCACCGTGCCTGTTACGGGTACTTTTATACCAGCGTATCGGGCGCATTTTTGAGTTTATCTCCTTTGTTTGCCTCTTTCGGGCGCGTTTATGCCTACTTCGCGCGTATTATATATAGCGAATATGGGCTAGGTTTAGACATGTCTGTACTTCTAAAAATGGCCGCTCCAATTGGGAGCGTTGATGTTTCTGTAAATGTTTACTCGGGATATTTATTACTTTGTCATAAAAATAGAAACAAAAATATATTATTTTCAAATCGAAAAGGATACACTTAAGCTTCCCAAAAGCGAAAACAACAGACAAAAAGGCCTCCCTAAGTATAAGGGTACCCAGCATAATAATGATAATAATCAGTAAGTAGATACTTGCTACAGTCTTAAGTGTTTTTGTTAATATTTTTTACTTAAGCAAATCAACCTCCCTGACAATATATTTATCATTTCACTAAGAGTAATCGGACCCCGTCATGCAAGACAGTTAATTAAGCCACCGGGGAGATCGGTGTGCTCCGTTCAAATCCATCTCGTCACCGAGCGGGATCTCGAATCCTTTTACGAAATCTCGGAGGTGCGTCGATCTCCAAGCCGAGGCGGGGGGATCCCAAAGCACTTTCCATATTATCGCAATTATGCCCGCCTTAGTGGCCCACTCAATAATAATTATATGACGACATCGCCTAAGTGCTCTGCTGCTCGCATCATTAGGGGTCGATTGGAAGGGTTCACATTGAGATATCGAGTTCGCTGGCAGGTCCTGGAATACACCGGGTCGGTCGGAAAACATTCGATTCCCGGGGAGTAACACTCTTGTCTGGCGCATAGGCTGGGATAACCGGGACCGGTACGATGTGCAAACGAAAACAGGCCGGGCTGGATTAAAGGAAGTAATATCACACAAGGGCCCTGTGACAAATTTGATGGCATAGTAAAACGCCCCGGGGGTTTTTCGTTAATTTAACTGCGATCGAAGAAATTTGTGACGCAGGGCCTACTGTGACTTGGGAGCGTGAGACCATGATGCTCTAATTACAATTTGCGTAAAATATATTGGAAAACTGGCGTCGCGTAATTACAGGGATGTAACTGTATGGCTGAAATTAAGCCCTATTTTACGAGTCCTGTCTTATTGTGTTGCTTCGGCTTCACCCCTTTCGCCTTTGCTACGGTTAAGAAGCCCCGCAGTCCATATTTTCTATAGTATAATCTCCCAACTACGATAATTAGTAAATTTCTAATTTTCATGGATTTATTCACTGATACGCAAATTCCATTGAAACGACGTAGGTAATTTTCAATGGAGAGCGTGTGAATAATTTAAAATTAAAGGATTTGCCAGGAATATCTTGATTGTTATATATAAATATGAGCTGTTACTATGCTATGCACAATCTTGCTATTGTCGGTTTCCCTAGAATGTTTTCCTTAACAAATTTAAAAACAATTGGATTATACTGTTCTTCATATTTTTGAATTGGCCTATCTCAGAATACGTAATAAATCATCTTTACCCATAAGGTTTTCATATGTTTCTGTTTTCTTAAATTAACTATATTATACACTAGCTATTGTGTATGCACTAAGAATATTTTATATCAAAGATGAGAAGGCTAAACCAATTGTTTGAACACTTACTTAGCACTTCAATCCAAATAGTAATGTACCATACAAAATCCAAGAAACAAGACCAATCCTTCAATCGTTTCATCTTTATAGATTTTATTAGTAAAAAATGCAATTATCAAAATGTTTTTGATGTCTGAATTTTTACGAAAGCAGCCTAAACAAGTTTAGAGATTTACATTATCAATGAAAATGTCGTAAATTTAAAAAGGATGTATTTTAAATTATGTAATGTCATCAAATGAGCAACATTTTTTTCAAACAAACTTACGAAACATATTTTTAGGAAATTTCTAATACTTTATGAACACTTACCATTATGGAAATATAATTGGTTCGCTTTGATCTGCAGAGGATACTAAAACTTACCCAGAAGAGATGCAGATGCAAAATATTTTTAATAAATTTAATGTAAAATTAAAAGTCAATAAAACGAAGGTTCAGGGTTCTTGAAATATCGTGCCTATGTTACGTCTTTAAAAGTAGTTTTGCGAAAACTCTGTTTAAAGTTGTTGTTCCTGGTGCGGTCAGATATGATCTTTGTCCGTTTAAGCATTTAAAGTATTTAAAAGTCTTCTTAAAAGTCCATTATAGTCAAATATGCTAAAAACAAAATAATTTTTTGAAAATCATAACTGGAAATAGCAGCATTTTTATCTTTTTTTTACCATTACTTTAAATATGTATAGATGAACAATTAAGAAAAAATAAAACTTATGTGTTCCTTTTCTTCCTAATTTAATTCTTTCAGAGAACAGATTGTCAAGGCTTGTGAGTAGTCGTCTGAGGATTTCGCTCAGCCCAGCTAGCAGTCTTCGAGTTTCGCATGTTTTCGGGTGTACACAGCCTAAGTGCTCTGAATAATTGAACAAAAAAAAAAAACAAACAAAAAAAGAGATCAGCCTTTTTGCATGACCACTTCGTTGCTTCCCCGGCCTCATTTTCTGATATTTGCAAGATAGCGTGAAACGCAGTCATCGTCCAGATCCATCCGGACAGTCCGGGTATTATCGTGCTTAATTGAATTAAGTGAAAAAAGTGCACTACGTTCTTGTTCCATTCGACTCAATTAATTGAGTTGCGCCCCGTGAACGCCGCCACTGGCAGCTATGGACCACTCCAGCATCCGCGATATCGCGACAGTGGTTCTTGACGGTGTGTTCCCCTCTCGGCTGAGGAGTACAGAAAATTTCCCCTCAGGGAAGGCACATGCGCGCGACGCAAAACCGAAGATTCGCCGGACGGCATCGCATGCAGCTGGGTCCGGTTCTCGGGGCAACTCGCGAAGGAATCTCCGCCGTTATCCCATTTTGTGTTCCAGAAGAAGTGGAGGAACCGGAGAAGCGCGACACCACCACCTGGAACCTGTTCGAGCCGCCAGCTCTTCCTCAGTTCAGCTTCAGTTCAGATTGGAGTCGCTTTCTGTTGCGCTTAGGTGTTCATCTCCTGTGCTGTGCGTCTTGAGTTATTTCAGTGACCTCTATCCATTTTTCTGCCTCCAGGATCTCCTCCGGCTTGTGGACTCCAGCTCCTAGCGGGATCCAAGCGGTGCGTTAGTCCTGGCCTTAGGCTAGCGGTGTATAGTGTGAATTTATCGCGAACGCATTTCGCGGTGCAGAAAACCAGACGAAATACGCCGTGACCGCAGTGTGCAGTGTTTTGTTTGGTGGCAACTTTTATCCCCGTCTTTAGGTGATCCGTGTTTGAAGAAGAAGGCGATTTCCAGTTTTTTTTTGTCACCCGCTGTGTTGTGACTCGTCCCGGTGTTAGCAGTATCCCACACAAATACAGACAAGCGGATCCCGTCTCGAAAGGCACCTGCGATCTCCGGTGTGAAGGAAGCATCCTTGTGCGTGTGTGCTCTTACTCAGAGTGAGACAGACGTTGGAAGCATCCTTGTCCTAACGGGATTTTAGCGGATTTCTCCTGCAAAAAGGTAACTTCTGTTCGCAAAATCGATTTTTTTCTGAGCGAAGTTTAAGGCTGCTGCGTGAGGTTGCTTCGGGCTGGGGTGATGGTCATCTTGGGGCGCCGTTTTATGCAGTGTCGCCCCGTGGGTGTGGAACGTCTTTGTTCAGACCCGCTATAATTTATTGTTCCCATTAAATAAAATGCATAAATTACAATAAAATTGAATTACTCACATTAATTGTAATAACGGAAGCATATGGGTACAAAGGACCACTTGGCATATTTGTTTGCACAATTTAGAAATTTGGTTTATAACCCCCCTTTTATTTGATACTAGTTAAGGAAAATATTACGGCCTCTGGCAGCTCAGTTATTAGCACTCTGAAATACTATCCAGGATCCTTTGGGTGTGAGTCCTACCTATAACTATGGTCTGCTGTACTAGAAATGGCCTAAATGCGCTTTCTACGTAGGTACTCCAACCTAAACTTGGGTAAATATTAGGTTTATAGATGAAATAAGTTTTATTTTTAAAATACAACAAGGTTTAAGAAAATAAGGTAAGGATTTTGGTCAGAAGATTAGAAGACCAAAAATTGTCTTTTAAAATATTTTAAGATAATGAGTAATGAAAAAAGATAATACTATAAAGCTAATATTTGAAAAATAAGTTTAATGAACATTTAACTAAAGTTTATACAAATGAGGTAATTATTCCATTTTCGACCCCAGCGGAGGCATCATTAGTCCAATTTTTGCAGTTGCTACATGCAATGATCTCTTTATTTCTTTCACATATTTTTTTCCCCTTGCCGAATTTGCTTTTTAATTATTTCTTTTATTGACAAAATAATAAAATTTTCATAAAATAATCAGTCAAAAAAGGTAAGAAGTTAAACTTCAACAAAATTCAACTTAAATCTCTTAAAATAATCAAAAAACTTCTACCTATAACACTTTAAAATTCTAAAACAAAAGTTAGCTCAATTAAACTTAAATTCCCGTAATAAACACGTTATCCTTCTGCAGATATCAATATTAATCATTAAATTAAAATTACCAGATATAGTAATATTTTAAGTCTTTTCAGAAAAAGTAAATTCAATAAATTCCATATCAAACTTTTCTTTAAATAAACTACCCACTACTAAGTAATGACTATTTAAAACAATTTTTAAAATGTTTGTTAATACCGTAATTATAAAAGTTTTCGGGACTGAAATATAATCTGGATACCGTACAGTGAACGAAATTTCTATAACCGGACTATATTTATTTAACTTTCTGAAAATAGTACTAGATCCTTAAACAAAACGAGAACGCAATGAAGAATTAGGGACAACAGAATTTATTTATTTACAATATCAGTAATTTTATTTATTATTTTCTGTAGATAATAGCAAAAAACTGTTATATGTAACGCAATTTCTATAAACGCATTTATATGTAATTCGCAATTATTTATAAAAAAATGTATGAATAAAATAAGTTTTATCTTAATTTAATATTTTGTGTGGCCTCCATTATTCTTGATAACAGAAACAATTTTATTGTGCATAGAACAAACAAGCCTTCTCAAAGAGTCTTCGCTTATTTCTTTCCAGGATTTTTTAAAGGTTGCTTTCAGGGAAGCTACCGTATCATATTGGCGATCATTTGCATAAATAGTTCTTGCCACAATAACTATTTAAAGTTTGCTCTGGGGATTAGGTCAGTACAACGTGCAGGTCACTCTAAAAGAGAATTGTTTCTTCCCGCAAATTGAAAGCACATTGAAAACCGTTTCAAATGGGCTAATGAAAATTTGAACTGCGATTGGACAAACGTCGTGTTCACTGACGAATAATCACTTTAGGTATATCAAGGACCTAAACGAGTATGGTTAAAAAAAAGAATGGG
Source organism: Philonicus albiceps (assembly GCA_963969385.1). Taxonomy (NCBI): domain Eukaryota; kingdom Metazoa; phylum Arthropoda; class Insecta; order Diptera; family Asilidae; genus Philonicus; species Philonicus albiceps. The sequence continues at coordinate 44,527,099 of OZ017772.1, read as the reverse complement.
ATTACATCACACGTACTGTAAAACACCCAATAAAAGTTCATGCGTGGTGGTGGTGTGCTTCTGTTCGGAAGGATTTGAAATTGATTGCTTTTACTGTAAATCTGAATACAGAAAGGCTGCAAATTTATAAAAACGTTTAATTAAAGTCTACAGATTCTTGGTTTGGAACAGGTCATGTACCTTACGAGAAGGCAATGATCCAAAACACAGAAGTTGTCTTTGTACCGATTGGAAAGATCAAGAGGATATCAATGTCATGGAGTGGCCCTCACAATATCCTGATGCTTTCACTTTGCAACAACTTAAATCATCGGCAAAGATAGCCTGTAAGGATCTACCAATAGAATACGCTGAAAAATTAGTTAAAAATATGAACAATAGATGTATACCTATAATAGAAAATAATGGTGACTTCCCCAAACATTAAATGTATTGCGTAAAAGAAAATATCGTAAATAATAAGGAAAAAATAATATTTTGTTAATTATTGAATTCTGAGGGATACGCTCTTACTAAACAGATTATAGGTGTATTTGTACTCAAAAGTTTTAAATGTGAATCAAATTAAAAATAAGTTAAAATATATTACAATAAACAATAATACAATAATAAGTTAAAATATATTACAATAAACTAGCAGATACAATAATACAACTGATTTTAATATTTATTTTAATTGTGTATAGTCAGAGCAGATGTCTGTAAATAAATATAATAGCAAAAAGAAAATTCGTTATCTCGCTGTTTACGTATGCTGCAATTTTATTCTATTGAAATACCTTCAATATACGAACAATTTTATTTTCTACATAATAAACCTACTCAGAGTTAAACTGATTAAATTAATGATTTTATCGAAGTAATTTCAGAAACTACTGAATCGATTGTAGTAGTTTTTACATTGTTCGATAGGTAATGTTGCCCTTTAGGACATATTAATTACAACTCATTATTGTCTGCTTGTGTGTTTGTCTGCGGTAATCTTGGGAACGGCTGAGCTGATTTCAATGAAACTTGCATTTGAAGGTAAAGGATTTTATTATGCATGATTTAGACTATTTATTATTTGTCTATTTGTTTGTTCCTATATAAATCTGCACCTTTGCAATCAAAATTTACTGAGGAGGACGATAACAAATCCCATGTATACATAAAATATGGACAAAATGTTTGATTTATTTATTTATTTCGCTTAATACAAGCTACAATAAAAAAAACTAATTAACTAAATTAAATTAACCAACTTATGATTAGATCAGAGGGGCGTGGACACTGAATGGTTCATTGAAAGGATGGGTTAGGTAAATATAGGGCAAGCTTAAAGGAGGTTTTGCTAAGATGGAAATCGAAGGCGGCAGAGTTGTTGACCATACGTAGCATTCTTATTTCTAAAATGTAAAAAAACTAATAATTTAAACATTTTCAAACAGCGTCCCTCCAGGTCAGGCGTTTTAGGGCACATGCGCGCAGGGCTACCCATGTAAGGCTGGGGTGGAAAAGGTGGTGGTCATCTCGGGCTCTCTTTTATGGCGCCCCGATAAGAACGTGGTGCTAAAACCCGCCGAATCCGCTTTTGACGGACGGTAGAATTATGATAAGCCCATTCATATACGTCGGAAGGCTGGGTGGTATTATTAGTGAAGGGATTGCTCGCATCTCGATCGATACGCATCCCTTGAGGCTTTTAAGGGACGAGAGCTGCTTTATAGCGGATCCCTTCGTGATAAAGAGTCCCAAAGGTCTCTTTAGGGTCTGAGCCGAAAAATCTCTGCTCGCCCCTAAGTAGTTCCTCCTTAGCGCACAAATGCGCCTCCCCGAGATTTCCTCAGGCCTCCCTCTATTACTTTAATGGTGTGAGGCCAGTTCCCGCCCCCTTCTGACGTGGTTCTTTTTATGACGGAAATTTTTATGAATTTTTATTTCAATTTGATGGGCGAATTTGGAAGAGTGAGTTTTTATGGCCTGCCAAGGCAACAGAACTCAGTTCGAAGAGATTCCTACGGTCTTGAAGCAAGTATACATAAATTTTTCTCGTAAAATTGTCCCCGAACGGCCATTAAGCATTTACCGCTGTTTTGCGCTGCGACTGCGACACAATTCCTTGAACAGCTCCAGGGGATGCGGGCGTCAGTAATGATTATCTTACTAACCTCGGGGTTATACGAATGAAATTAGAGAAAAGAGAAAGGCAAAAATTCATTTTCTTGCTTTCAAGGATTTGTTTGCTTTGAAACTCGAACGCGGGAGCGAAAGGTGGAATTAATTGTTATTGGAGCGATAAAAAGGTGGGCGAGTAAAAAGCGCTTCGGACAAATAATGAAAGAAGACATACCGAAACTGTGGGAATTTGAAAGGATGCTTACCTACATTACAACGTCTTCGAAAGGATCAATGCTAAAAGACTGAGGAGGAAATGTTTAATTTTTATTCTGGAGGTCACTCCACTTTCGGTATTTTTGAGGAATTTCTCTGGTAAAATCCATAAAAATTAATAAAGTCGCAATTTTCAGTTCGCCCCCCTGATGGTTTAATGGCTTTGAAAGCCAGAGACTAAACGAAATGTTAAAATTTAGTTGTTTTTGCTGTATCCGATCGATATTTAGGTGATACCGTTCTTCTTCAAATATTGCAAATTATACACTCGTTTGTAATATAATATGACTAATTAAAAATTATGGGATTCATTTGAATAGCTGGTAGAAAAAAATCAACATTTTTGGCATTTTCATACTCTATTCATATCAACTCAATATTTTTGAACTTTTCATATTCGATGTTCAATTTTTAATTTCCTAAGACTGTATGAAAGGTAACGTAAGACTATTTTTGTATGTAGTAAAAGTTATCCAGAGTAATAACTATCCCATCAAAAACATTTCATGTTAAAAATGTAGCTAAGACTCGGAAACTTGTACTAGTTTTTTCTTGTAGATTTTCACTAAATTCAGACTAATTACACTAAAATAAATTTAAGCTGGAGCAACTAATTTATATAGAATATATATATCCTACATCCTTATATATGTACAGCTATGGAAATGTAATTAAGACCACCTTAAATTTATCTGAATATGCACAGATTTCTGAATGGCTTTTATGATTTTTTGTTTCGTACACCACTCTTTACAAATGTGGGATATGCATTTTAAACTAAATAGTAAATTTGTCACAAAACAATAGGAAGCATAGGTTTTATTGGCAAATTATTGTTCATATTCATTGTATTTACATTGGAAATCTAATTACGACCTTATAAAAAAAAAACAGAAAAATATAAGTTTATTTGAAATTTTTTTAAGATTTTCATTCAGTATTTAGTAGCAAAACCCTTTTGCCGCAATACCTCCTCACAACGTCTTCGCATAGATCGAATAAGACTTTGGCATCTTTCAACTGGTACGGCTTTCCAAGCTGCTTCCACTTTTGCATAAAGATCGTCCAAATTACTAATATTTTGGCCACTTACAGCATCTTTCACATCTTTCCAAAGATGCTCTATCGGATTTAGATCTGGGCTTGATGAGGCCCATTCAAGAACACTAATAGAATTGTCTTTAAACCACTTCTGTGTTAATTTTGCCGTGTGCTTCGGATGATTATCCTGCTGAAATTTCCATATAACAGCACAATTCTCCTCAGCCCACGGCAGCATCACATTCTCCAGTATTTCCACATACTTTTAGTAAGGATGCCTTCAATTCTATGAATCGGCCCAACACCACACCAGGAAAAGCATCCCACACGTTAATTGATCCGCCTCCGTGCTTGACTACCGGCGAAATATATTTTGGATCAAATGCAACGTTTTTTGGTCTACGCACAAACCGCCTACCGTCAGGACCCAACCTATTTATCTTTGTTTCGTCACTCCAAACGATAAATTTCCACTGGTTGACAGTCCAGGTCAAATGAGATCGAGCAAATGTGACCCGCATTTTACGCTGCTTCGATGTCACCAATATGTAAGGGGTCCTAATTATATTTCCATAGCTGCACATATACCAGTGATTTTAGAATAATAATAGTTTATAGTAGGAGATAGTACTGAAAACCATACTATGTATATAGTTATATATACGGTAAAGAGCTATAGGAATATCGTTATATAAACTTTTTGTCTAGATCAACTTCACCTTTTAAATTGACTCTTCGTTACATTCGTAAGGAGTAACATCCTCATGTTAATAATTTTATTTGGATACGCCATATCCCCTATTTTTCTAAATAAATCTTTTCGCCTCAAAATGGAATTTGTGAAGCTCGTCTACCGAAGTAAACGATTTCAGGAAAAACTAATGACTGTCAAGAACTTAAACCGAACTAAACGGTATGGGTTCTGTGGTGTAGTCCCTTACAATAAGGGGCTTTATCATCTGGATTTGAAAGTGGTAAAAGTCAAAACATCGTAAGGTCGATTTTCTATATTCTTTTAAGGTAAAATTGACGTAATGACTTTTGGAATTACACCAGTTTCAAAATAATCAACTCATTTATGGAAATTCAAAGTGTAAATTTTAATGAAGAATAATGGAATACACATTGGAAGAAGCACAAAATAATATTGGAGCAAACGTCCAGGATCTGGTAATATATTATTATTATTATATATGGTTATTTAATAAGTGACCATATTGCACTTTTGCAATTGTTCAATAAGCTATGCTGTATGGGCTTTTTCCTATATATTAAGCAGGTTTCCATAATTATCTTATGCAATTCCGATGCATTTAAAATTTCGTTTTTTCTCAGTGTGTTTTGTAGTTAAGCTTAATTTGTTTGAGTACTTAAAGCTTGTCAAAATCCATGACTTCGTCTTTATCTTCATCTTGTTACCACAGTTTATGACGATACAACGCACAGTAGCTGTGTTCTAATTCATGTCTATGGCTGCATGCTTATCTTCTTGGTATAACAGTTGCAAATCTTAGCTCAAAAAGCGAGTTAAGGTTTACGTTGTCTGTGAAACGGAATGAGAAAAAATTGTTGAAAAAGAACATTCCTTCTATACTGTTTAATTGTAAATTTCTGGTTTACTTCGTTTAATTTTAAATCTCAAATTTAGAGCTAAGTACGAATTGGTTTTTTTATATTCAGCTTGTTTGCTGACGTCATAAACTGCCATAACAAGAACAAAACTAAGACAACTTGAATTCAGATAGGTTCTTAATATAGATCCTGATCATAGTAGTCAAATTTGGAAAAATAATAGAAATTTTCTTAATAAGAAACAACAAATAAATAGAAAGAAAACTAAAAACTAATAAAGAATAATAATGTACAGAAAGTGAGATATGGGCTTAGTCCCTGAGTACATATACAATAGTAAATAATAATAAATAAATTTAGCATAAAATAAAGTTCTTTTCAATCCTCATGGTTGAGCAGACTTACGATACCATGGGATAATAACGCCTTTTTTTACAAGCCTCTTCACTTAACTCACTTCAGGAAAAAAAATATATTGGAGGATAAATAAGCGATTTTTAAGATACCTCGCAACTTCTATAAGTAGAAAAACAACAGGAAGAAATGCAATTTCTGCCTGTCTTTGGTAAAAATAAAAATAAAATCTGTGGAGCCAACTCAACGCGTTCCCCAGGGCTTAAAACGTAGGAGGCAATCGACTTTACGGCTGAATGGAATGAAAATTCTAAATGAAATTGTTTGAGTGCAACCCCGTGCTGACGGTATGGGGGAGAAAGATAAATTTACTCCTAGAAGCGAATTTAAATCAATTTTTAAAAGTATCTTCTCCCTGCTTTTTCAGACTTAGCGAGGTCGCTTTTATGTCGTTCCTTAGCGTGGCAATTCTCAGCTATGTGCGAGGATTGGAAGGACCTTGGCTGCAAGAGAGTCATGAATTACTCGAAAAAGGCTATTAAAGTTAATAAAGCGTCAAAGGATGGAGGAAATTGATTTTCATAGCGTCGTCGGCCTTTTCGATTTCCTATTGGAAATTATCGAAAAAATCTTCCGGAATCGGGAAAGGTTCTTTTTACACAGAATTAATACATCATTGGGTGGGTGGTATTGTTTTTCCCCGGGGACGCATTTTCTTCCGGTGCTAGAGTAAATCAAGTCTTTGTTGTCGGCGATGAAGTTTTATTGCGACTGGCAGGAGTAATTTAACAAATAAGTCAAAGTGGAACGTTAAATATTCAAGCTCTGAAAGTAAGTTTACTTTCGATGTGCTCTTTCTGAAGTAGCATTCCGTCAGCGGCCGGCCCCAGAGTTAAAAGGTCATGCTCTCGAGGGAGGACGAAGATTTCTCCGTTGTTGTGCCGTAAAAAGGCAAAATGGTCCAAAAACAACAGAGGCAAAACGGAATAGATGTCTTCAGCACTGCGATCATCCCCGGAATTAAATTTATTTTCGTCAGACTAAAGAATTAAGCTGATGGCATCTAGCAGAATGTTAACGCCAAGAACGGAGAAGACGACTTGGTCCAAGAGACTTGCTAACTGCCGAAGACTTACCAACTCAAGTTGTCTATGATTATGTCGCAAGATGTTGATTTCCTACTAAACGCTTCGCTGCGGAACACGGCCGGGGTAAATTGAAGACGAAGTGCTCGTCTGTCCTTCCTGGCCAAAAGTGGTAATTTGCAATCATTTTCGTGGTGGAGGTACAAGCGAAAGAGAAAGACTTTCGATTAGGTTTTCACCAAGGAAATCTTCGGACAAAGGCTTCTTTTGATTGGATAAAAACGCCATTAAGAGCTTGCTTAAAGTTTGTTCACTTTTTCCTGCTTTTTTTGAAAGCCAAACCTTCTCGGTATAATTAATTCCTCTAACAGACCTGTGCAGTTTCTTCAAAATTATTTACCTGTGAAATGGACTTCTGTGACTCCTTAATTCGAAAAGTAAAAGGAAGGTAACTTTCCTTCTGAATACAGAGGAATGGAGAAAGTTTAAGAAGATTGAATAGGGGCTGAGTGCGTTTCTTCTTTCTTTCTGCAAACACAGGCAGAGAGAAAATTCCGACTTTTTCGAAATTTAAGTGGCAGGCATTTAAAAAAAAAATTGTTTCTATTGTTTAAAATAAACATCCGAATGGCGGAGTTATTGAGGCACTTTCTGGAATTACATAAAGCAAGAGCGGATCTCCCCTCTAAGGTTCTTTTAAAATTGTGAAAAGACCTTTGTGGTGAAAACTCTTTGTCTATCAACCTAAATTATAAAAGGCTGAAGGATCCAGTTAGTTAGTCAAAAGTAAGAAATGTGTATAGAATGAGACTTGCATCCTCTTTAATCTACATACGAGTAAATATGGTACAGTGTTTTGTAACTATTATTGTTCAAATTAATATAGTAATACTAATACTAAAAAAGAAAAGGATCGTAATGTTATTAGACAAATCAAGAGCATAGTGCTGAAAAGTTTAATAAAATGAAGGAATCCAGTTTTAATTTGGAACCGGTGAAGGTGCTATTGTAGGCATTAAACTATTCTATCAGTGTTTACTTCCAAAAGATTAATGTGTTATGGTGATCGATAGATATCAATATGATCTGAATGGAATTAAGTTTTCAAAAGTAATTAAATAAATAAATGAAATCTTTCTTGACTGCAAAAGTAGTGTGCCAATTATACTCTGATTCTCTCTGATCCTTTTGTTAAAATTCTCGATGACGTTTGCGACTCTATTTTATTAATCCACTCCACTTAGAATTTCCGCTTTCAATGCATCAATAGTTCGAAAATTATTCTTATAGACCTTTCCTTTAACGTAACCCCAAAGAAAATAGTCCAATCGCATTAAATCGTATGACCAGGAAATTTCTCGTGCGATAAAACGTTTCACCCGCTGTACGGCACGTATCGCTATCTTGCTGGAACCACATATAGCTGATATCAAGATCATCCAATTTTGTTATCATTTATCTATAGTACCCTCCATTTATGGTTACATTTCGACCTTGTTTTTTTTTCACAAAAAAATATAAACCAATAAATTTATAAAAGCATAAAGTACACCATACAATGGACCAGTATAGAGTGACTTCTCTCTCTACAATTGGTGATGGCTGGTACTCACCTCAGATTCGGCTATTCTGCTTATTAACGTAACTGCCAAGCTGGAATTGTGTTTCATCTGAAAAAAACAATATTGGGCGAAGAACATTTTGGATACTATGAAGCCCAATGGCAAAAGTTACAACGCAATAAATAGTCAACTGGCTTTAATTTTTGTGTTTTTTGAATTTTATAAGCCTTGAGCGCTAAGTACTTGCTTAAAATTCGCCAAGTGGTGGTTGTAAATGGTCCCAAATATTGAGAACAGTAGCAATATTCCCTTGGGAACGATCGGTATGAACATATTGATGTCTGTCGCAATCTTTTACATATGCAGTTTCTTTAAATTCCCAATTTCCCATTTTGCTATTCAGCTGGATGTCTTGGCTAGGAAACTCGCAATTTTCAAAACATAGCTCTCTCGGAACCACCAATTTCATAAAATAATTCGACAATTTCAATGCGCAGTTGTAATGCATCCAACACCATTTTTAAAATTGCCACACCTTTTATTTTTCAAGAGACATATATCAATGGAGTATGTATGCAAAAACGGTGCGTAGTTTAGAAAACTCAATTTTAAATACCCTGTATAGTACCAAAGTCAGTATGCAAACACAATAACACATTGAGCTATAAAATATAAAATATGACCATACAAAAGAATTAAAACTAGTAGTAGCATATCTGAAAAAATGCGTTTTAATTCGTAAAATTAAATTGACTTCTAACGAACTTTTACTGGTACTCGTATTACTTGGAAAATCTTATGTTTTATTAAAAACTCTTAGGATTTACCGTAGTTCGAGCTTTTTCAGTAACATACAATATATTTTTAGCTCTCATCCCTTATAATCGAAATAATCAATGCTTATTTAAGCTTCTCTGAATAAAGGGAACACTAACCAACGAATGGAGGAAAAATGATTTCAAAATATATTTGTGTGCAAATCTACCAGAAGCAAATCGCGAGTAATCAATGAAGCAATTCTGTGTGACTTCCCTGTTTTCAACTCAACAATCCTCCGGCTGGAGTGTCTTACACGAGTCGCACATCTTAAGTGAGCAAACAGAAAAGTTGTTATTCAACATTTGCCGCGGCATTAGGAGTTGCCATTCCGCTAACAGAGTCATTTGATTTGGAGCACGATGAAGTCGGTAAATGTGTTACTACCTCTACTGCCGTCGTTTCTTCGATTTCAACGTTCACTGGCATTCTTTTTGGAAAAACGGGTAAAACTATACCCAGAGATGGAGTCCCACAAGGGCTCCCCGCAATGAAAATGTCTTAAGAAATTGCTAAAGAAATTGTAGCGCGGCAGAAAAATTGGACTTTAAAGTTTTATGTGATGATAATAGAAACGTCGACTGAGAAATTTCTTAGATTGAGAAGCATAAACGTTTTTATTTTCTCCCTTGTCGGGGAACAGATCAAGTTTGGTATTTTTTACATGATTGCTGGGATTTTGAAAGTATATAAGTATATTCCTTAATTCCATTCGAAATAAGAGGATCGAGGGGCACAACTCGTTTATTTTATGCTCGTATATCGTCCAACAATATCATCGTGAATCTTGCGTCAATGAAAAGCAGCTTACTTCATTAAAAATTAATATACATATATAACTGCTCTAAATTTTAGTACGAAATATGTATATGAAACCCGTCAAATTAAAGAAAAATGTAGAAATAGTTAATATTATAGATAATAATAAAAAAAAATAATAAAAAAGCGCCTAATAGGCATTTCTCGCCTTTTCTTTTATCCCCTTTTTCACTTTCTATTGTTGCTTAAAAAGTAATTTTAAAGCAACTACATTTGCCGTAATGAGCGAAAATTTTTCCCAAGTAGGAGTTAAGTACTACTATGGTAATACAATCTTTGTCATTTAGACTTACTATACTCCTATTATTAGGAAGAGAAACAAACAGTTTAAAAACATTACATTTAATCAATATAAAATACAGTTTGTTTAGTAAGAGCGTATCGACGATATCTTACATAGAAAGAGAAAGAGACAGAAATATTTGAAATGGACAGGATGAGTATTACTTAAAGTCTCACTTTGCGTTGAATTTTCTACTGTTAAGATCGATTTTCAACATGAGTGCCTTATTTTATAAACGTTTTGAAGCTGTGTTTCTCTGCCTTCATCCAAAAGGACCTAAAGGGACTTATGCCCAGGCATAGAAGTTCTCTGAGAGAAAAAACGTCGACGACATGCCAGGCCCGGAAGGCATTGATATTTTGAAGCTTTTTGAAAAGGATCCACAAATGACACTGAAGCGAGCTAGAAGCAAATTAGCGGAAAAAGGTATCAACGTGTCTCTCTATACCATACGCCAAAGAATAAGGGAAAATTCCATTAAACACCGCAGTACTACAATCAAACCACTTTTATCAGAAAAGCACGTTAAAAACCGTTTGAAATGAGCTAATGAAAATATTTGAACCGCGATTGGACAAACGTCGTATTCACTCACGAATCATCATTTTGGGCATATCAAAGACATAAACGAGTATGGTTAAAAAAAAGAATGGGATTACATCACACGTATTGTAAAACACCCAATAAAAGTTCATGTGTGGGGATGCTTCTGTTCGGAAGGATTTGGAAAATTGATTGCTTTCACTGAAAAGGATGCTGAGAATTTACAACAACGAGTTATTAAAGTCTATAGATTCTTGATTTGGAACAAGAAACTGATCGTGGTCTTGCAAGAAGACAACAATCCAAAACACAGAAGTCCTCTTTATAACAAATGGAAAAATCAAGACGATATCAATGTTATGGAGTGTGGATGTGTGGGCCCTTATGAAGGTAAACCTGCGGCGGAAAAATGCTTTCTATTCGCAATAACTTAAATCATTGGTAAAGAAAGCCTGTAAGGATCTATCACTAGAATATACTGAAAATTAGTTGAAAATATGAACAATAGATGTATAGCTATAATAGAAAATAACGGTGACTTCACCAAATATGCAATGTATTGCGTAAAACAAAATAAAGTAAATAATAAGGCAAAAATAATATTTTGTTAATTTTTTATCACATTACTGAATGAGCGATACGCTCTTACTAAACAGACTGTATATTTATATGTATAAATATGAACTACATACATATATTTAATAAATATAAATATTCTCCAAAATTTATTGGATCAGAAAGAATTTTATAGAATTGATGCGCACTGCCTGAAAGTTTAGTTCAATAATAACGTAATTTTTTTTAATAATTGTAAAATCGATAGTGGAAAGATGGTAACTTTTAACATTTTATTGCCTAATATTAGAAAGCCGTTAAAAATAGTCTCAGAAAAATCCGTAGATAATAAACTTCGTCAAAGGTTTTTAATTTGTTTAGTCTACTTATCCTGGAGAAATTGAAGATTTACTAATTTCTGCGACAACTTTCTCATTTCCTGACTCCATTTCTGTCTAGAATCAAGATGAACTTCTTCTTCCTATTTCCTTATGGGCTGTTTTTTTGTTAGGGATAAGCCTGCTTTGTTTAAGATCAACACACTTTGTTTGCAACATTTTCTTAAAGGACGTGCGAAATGAGTCAAGGTCTTGTCGCCATTTAAGTGGATCGCATGATGATAATATCGCGAGAACGAATACAGGTTAGATACGAATAGAAGAAAATAGTGAAGAGGTAAAAAAAAAACAGCGGGACGATAGGACAGGTCGTGTGCTAGAAGAAATCGAGCGTCACGAACTCCGTCGCGGGGAGGGCACAATAAAGCCATATCATAGCTACAAATAAAACGATAGAGGGCAAGAACATCTCCGGGAATTCTTGATTAAGAATAAAAACGCTCCCAGCATGGTGTTCTGCGCTATAAAAATAAAACACGGCCCGAGGCAGGGTCGAACAAATGTCTTTCTTGGCAATTCCTCCGTGCAGGAATATTTTGAACATGCTTGCTTACGTTTATCTGTACATACCGTGTACTCGGTGCATAGTACAGATCCAAGGAACGTAAGGAATTTTAAAAGGTAGAAAATATGTGAGAGTACTTGGCTGGAATTTATACGACGTGTTTTTTTACTGAACACGGACATGCACCCGACTCGGCAACTAACTCTTATCGGAGCACATTTCTCGGCAAATTACTCAATTCAGCGTCAATTAGAATGGACGTCTATTGCCATTTCCAGGGAAGGTAGACTGCTCACTTTCCATCTGTGCAGGAGAATGGTAGAAGAATCACCTTAGAATTGTAGTTGTTCCAAATACTCGCATTTGTGGTATACAATCATTCTAATGAATTTTGGAAACTATGTGCCAGAACTTGACTGGTGCTCATCATTCACCTCATACTCGTATGTTTTTGTCCGAAACCTATTTTGTTTCACAAAAAAGAGTGTAGCTAGTGTGCATTTTCATTTCGAATAAGTTTACAATAGGGGTGATAATAAGACGAACGAAATATAAGAAATTTTATTTCAATAATGTTTTTTTAACATCGCATCGAAACATAATTTGTGTTTGTGGTTTGCAATTTTTATTTCAATCATAAAAGCACATTTTAAGTGGATACACTAGGTAAATATTAAATTTGTGTATCTTTTTCATTAAAAGTCTGTAAAATATTAGGCTTTCTGTCCTACAATACAATTCTAGTTCTTAGAAATCTTTAGAAATTTTTTTTAATCAAGTATTGTATTACAGTTGCAGCTAAAAATAAATAGTTGATGAAAAAAGTAATGTTGCGTTTTTATGTTATTATTTTTTTCCGACATTGTGAAGTATTACTCCAATGCAAAATAGTTCACCCATCCCTTTTTTAATGAGTACTTCTAAAAAAGCAAATAATCTTTTCTGAAATAATGAAGAATAAAATTTTATACTATCTTTAAAGCTTATTATATGTTGTATATGTATTTTTTAACGATTACAATAATTTATCATCTACAACAAAATTTATTAAAAACCAAAAGCTACCACTCAAAAATGAAGTAAAGTAGTTCCCTTACTATAATTATTTAATTAGTAGAACTGTTCCCTTGCCCCAAAATTTATTTTATTTAAAACTACAATTTATTTTTAGTCATTTTACAAAATGTGGCATATTAAAGTGGAGGTATTGACTAAGCAAGTTTAAATAAAATGACTCGTGGCAAAACTCTATTCTAAACTCTAGGCATTCGAAATGTTATTGTTAATGTTCATAAAAAGGAAAAATCTGCATCTCATATATCCGGAAGTCTAAGCATATCGCAAATTACGATTCGAAATATAATAAAAGTAAAATACTCAGTAGAAGTGATATAAATGGAAACCATTATGCATTGGAGTAGTACTTGTAAAGCTATGCCTTTATTTTCAAATACATAAGTAAACAAAGAAGTAAATAAAATAAAATAAGGTAGCCATTACCATTATTATAAGGATGACCCTTTAAACGTAGGTTGTACGTGGTCGCCTTGCAGGACAATTAGGCCTTACGGGGGGTAACACACGGACATTGCAAGCGCTGGTGTTCGGTAGCCGTTAAAATAAAATAAAATTAAACAATATAAGTTTTTAATTTATTGATATTATAATTTTTTTGGTTTTCATTTCGGTCTAGTTCCACCCAGTGTTCAACCATTTTCTATACGTCCTTGTTCGATCGCTATATACCCACTGATCATTTTTATTATTTATTATTATTATTATTTATATTTTATTTTTTTTTAATATCCTATTTAGATAGTACATCAAATCCATAAAAAACAAAGGAAAAAAATGAATGAGTAGTACATCTAACTTCTTTGAAGATCTGAAGAGATGTCATTATCCTGAACTATTTTTAATCTTTTATTTAGTAGAGATACAAAAGTTCTTATCTTGCTTATCATGGAGAACATCCACGGAGCTGGTAATTTGGTCGTGTATGGGAAATCAGTTCTTATTTTCCAGCTATTTCCCTTCCTAATGGCACACCCGACCGAAAGGGACGTATCCATTAAGCAGCGCCTGAACTACGCCCTTTGTTGTTGCTCGCTCCTTAGATTTTCTATCCAAGATTAAAAGTCCAGTGTATGCGCCCGGCTTATTTATCATCCCGGGAAATTCGCTCCACTTCATGGTCGTCATGTTCCCCGTTGGGTGTTTTTTTTGTCGGCGCTGACAGGCGTGGAGCCCGATTGCTGGGGCGCTGGCCTACATGATGAAAGTTGATATTTTCATTCTACGACCATTCGTCCCGTCATTGTTTACCATTTTTGTTAATTATGAAATATCGTCCTTTTTCATAGTCTCCAGTGCTGCGCTTCATTTTTATCTCCCGGTTTGGCGACGCAAAGTGCCGCCTGGGCAGGAACGGAGGGTACGATTTTGTAGCAGCTCCAACCGATTTCCTTTGACGGCGCCTCTGCCCGGTTTCTTTGGTTTGGTGAACTGCCTGCTTATGGCTAAGTTTACCATCCGCAGAGGTTTTTCTTGCTCGAACAGTAGTTTTGGTAGTTAATATTTGTTGTTTAAATTGGATTTTTAATTAGCTTGAAAATGTCTGAGGATTCTCTGGCAATGGCTTTTGCCAAGGTAATTCAAAGGGGCGGTTTCCCCCAACCGGCATCATGTCGACAGCTCGGGCACCCATTGCAGCTTTGCAGGAGCAGGCTAGATGAGGGCTAAAATAAAAAATTCGTTTGTGATGAAAACTTTGTTTGGAAATTCCTGAAAAGGTCTGTGAGTGCACCCGCAAAGGATCTGAGAATTATTGGTACAGCATTAAATCAAAGCGCCTTTCTTGCTAGCCTGAGGTACTTGGTGGACCTACCTAGTTCTACTTATGAAACTTTTATCAGCATCTATAGCTTTGTGAAAACAACAATTATTTTTGTATTTTTCTTCCCAGTCTTCTGCCTTTTCTTACTTTTATTATATACACTAAGAGAAAAAAAATACTAAAATAAAATAATTGTTACTAAAATACGAGTAAGTGACTTAAATGACCAAGCCTATATAACTCCAAATGCCGTGAATTTGGGAACCTTTTGGTCACTTTTTGAATATTTTCTGTTCTATGTTGTGACCCGTGCGTAAATAGACATTAAGGACAATTGCTTAGGTGATCTGTGCAGTTTGTTATCATGGCTCAGACAAAAAAACATTTAAAAAACAGAGAACTAGACAACCCTCTTCAAAACCACAGATTTCTAGTTTGTCCAAAATTACATTGATTTTAACTTAACTTTACATCACCGTGAATTTTATGGAGAAAATTTGGGTTTTACGTTAATTTTAAAGTACAATGCAATATTGTGCACATTTAATTGAAAAAATACGGTTAAATTTATATAACGTAGTAAAACCATTCACTAAAAACCACAACTAAACTCAAAACACTTAGAAATCAAAAATTGAAAGCACCACTCGAAAGAACACACTAACGATGGCTATTAGAAAAATAAATATTTTCTTTGATGTTAACTTTTTTTTATTGGCATGACATTCCAGTATTTTGGCCTATGACATATTAGATATGAGAAGCGTAATATGGTCTTTTTAAAGAAAAAAAAAGTTTGTTTTTGTTGGGGCCCAATGTTACTATAGCACCCAAAATTACCCGGATTGACTATATGTATATCTTTCTGCAATTTCAAACAAGGTATCTAGTAATATTAAACACAATATTCTATAATCCCAAACTAAAGCTGTAAAAAATTGCTTTACCAATAGCAGTAACGGTTATATGAGGTCTGTTCAAAAAGTATCGCGAATTTTGAATTTCCGCGGGCTACGTATATTCGATTTTCAATTTTGTTGTGGCGTTATATTGGTACTCATGTCCTTACTTTTGCTGACAAGCTCGGCTATTTTGAATGTTCAGTTAATTTTTGACAGTTATTTTGTTTGGACTTGTTTTGGCTCGTCTTCGATTTTTGCCTATTCCAATAAGTGGATCAAAGAATAATTTCTTTGTAATTTGATATAAGCAAAAAAAAAATGCAGGTTATTTGCGAATACAAAAATAAAAATTGTAATGAAAAATAAAACTGAAGAGTAAAAATAACCAAAATGAAATTGTGCAAGGCTCATCTGAGATAATTAAAATAAAATTAAACTTGTTCGAACAAGTCTAGTTAGAGAAACAGGAAGGAAAACCAATAGTAGATAGAAGAGATAAGAATTCTACAAGTAATCCTATCAAATGCTTTAATAAAATAAAATATAATTATATTTAAAATAAATAAATTTAATATATAACATAGGTGGAAAATTTGAGAAGGTTAATTGTGCTTAGGTTTAACTATGATAGCTACATTCTAGCATTATAATCTTTCTTAAGTATTTTATTTTAATTCATTTTATTTTAGTTCATAGCATAATTCTTAAATAAGGAGTGCATTATTTATTCTCATATCTATGTTGTATATGTTATTTTAGATTTCTTCATTTCATCTTATATTAAACGAATTGTTGTAATGGGTTTTTTTTTTATAAAAGTATTGTACTATTTTAAAATTTCTTTACTTGATTTAGTTTCTGCTTTAAAGTTAAATCAACAAAATTTCGATTTTAGGAAAACTGAACTGAACAATGCTGCATCACTCACTATATTCGCATAACGCTACTAAGCTATATGAACATAAATATACAACAAAAATAAACGCAAGTAATGAAGAAGTCAATTACAGTTTACCTTCGGATTTATATTTATTTGGAAAATTGTATAGTACACATACCTGCACCAGAAGGAACTATTCTGAAATATTTGTGCAAAATGCAATTCAATTATGTTTAACATCCACTCTCAAGTTGTTTGGCATTCAACTACCATTTTTATCCAATTTTATTGTGTACAGTGCAATTTCTGAGAGAGATTCCAGGGGATCTGATGTACTTGTCCAGATGCTAGAGAGTTTATTTTAAATTGCATTGTTTGAGTCATGATTGCATTGCTTTAGGACATGAAATTTATAGTTAAAAATAATTTATCTTTCTGAAGAAATGTGAAGATTTATTATATTAACATTACGCACTTGAAGATAAATTTTTTGATTAAATTAACAAAAAGAAAGTTGTGGAGAAACATTAATATTATGAATTATTGGTGCCTTGATATACTCAATACTATTATACAAATCGTATACTCTTGTATAATAAACCAATAAACTTAAAAGTAACATAGCAATGCAGTGGTAGCGATTCTATCACAAAAATTAGTGTAGTTTTTCCTATTAGCTGTTATTTGAAAGTATATTTTAAATCGTTAAAAATGTACAGCATACACCATCACTTTAAATTCACAAATGGAAAAAAACATACAACAGTACACCTTTTCTATACATGTGACTTTTAAGATTAAATAGCCAAAAATCAATTGACTGATGTTCGAATCGGATACTAATCTGTTTGTCAAATCATCCTCACAATAATAAACTAAACATACTTCAAAGTAAATCAACACACATTTTACACACAAAAATATTAAAATCAATAAAGACATTTTAACAAAATCCAATTACCTACAACACTTAATGGGATCAATAGTACTGAGAAAACTCGGAATTTCAAAATTGCATATAGTATATTGCCTATACAGAATGTTTTTTAGTAGGTATGCCAAGTATTTTTTAAAACCTTTTATTTTCAATACAAAGGGCTTTCTTTTAATACTTTTCTGTTCTTTGAATCTGTCTACAGATTCCATAAAAAAATAATTAAAACAACTATAGATAAATGTCGTTAATTTGAATTATGACTTCTAAGATTCACATGATACAAATTTTGTTTGAAATTCCTGAGATCCACTCCAAGGACTCCATTCTACCTCTAAAAAATAAAAATCTTAAAATATGAAACTTTATAGTGATGGATATATGTACACAAAAAAATTTTGGTTGTTTTTATTTTTTGAGCTATTTAAATTTAACTTTTTTCACATTTAATTGAAAATGTTTCAATCTTATTTATAAAAAAGGGCTCTTCAAGAATTTTTTAAAATAAAAATGGTTTTCACCTGCTTAATTGAAGTTATTTAGACAATACGTAACGAAATTTATGATTACTAAATATTAAAAAAATCTGGAAATACAAGACACCGATAAATTTTGTTCGCATATTCGTGATTTTAATAAATTTAATAAATATTCATACGAAGTTTCAGCAAATTTCGTGAGGAGACATCAAACTAAATATGGACCTATTCCTCTTTTAAACATGAAGCAGTGAAGTGGAATGCAGGATCAATAAAATGAAAAGTTGTTCTCAATATTTCTGAATTTTTGAAAATATCGAGGGTTTTTCGAATGACCGTTCTCAGATGAAACGCTTAATTAAGCACAAATATCGTAATTTATCGAAGTCTTCAGGAATCTATCTTCTCCAATCCACCAAGAAATTTTGTAGTCATCTATATCTATTCAAAAATCAAAATTAAGGATATTTTCTCATGTGTGATAGCCACTTTTAAATTTTTGAAATGGAAATTTTAAGCTTGAAAACAAATTAAACTGAGTGATCATTTTTAACAAATTTTGTCGGTCGCTAGTGGTATCAAGTGTGGCGAATTAGTACCTACTCTAAGAAGTACATATGTTACAATATAAAATTCGTCTATTTTGCATAAATTTCTTTATTCGGGTATATTCCGCTATTATAGATAGGATAGATAGAAATAGATAACAATCAATTTATACGAATCCCATTCACTCAAATACACATCAAAAACTAAGTTCATTTAGCTAAGATGTGTAGAAATATTTATTTCTTAACAATTTTTTTAAAGTAAGCTTTTTCTGCTGACCATAGCGCGTCAAATAAAGAGCAATTCCAGCTAAAGTAATGCATCTTATTTGTATGTTCTTATAAGATATCTCGCCAGAGTGGTAGATGCTCGGGATGCTGACAGATACAAAGCCTGAGATGAATAATGGATCACTGCAGCGGTACAGCGCTAATCGTATTCCAGTGCACGAGTTGATAGCTGCACCAAAAATAGACGACGCGAGTGGAACGCTCGCTGCACAGAAATGGCCTACAATCGGTTATCATTCGCCGGAGAAAATAAATCAGAAAAAATAGAACTGAGTGGGATGCTGTGGCCCGGAGCCAATTCTGCCCGTACCTCGCGACGCTACTCTTCTCCAGCTCCCGAATGCTGGCTACGGCTAGTGCGCGTCGTATACCGAGCGATGCTTTCGCCAGATAATCCACAGAGATGATAAATCACTCAGATGCTGTCAGGAAGTTTATGTAAATATGTGATTGCTATTTATTCTCCATATTTACCCAGTACGGAGCTTCCCCCTCCCCCCATGCTGGCATCTCTTGTCCACGGCTGCTTCTATTTATTTGAAAACTGCAGCGGGAGTCCCTGGTCCAGGGACTAGTACCTGCAGCATCCGGGAGAGCGCAGGGGCCAAGTTAATTTCGCTTTCCGCTGCCAGAAGAGATCATAGACTGGGTTCGCGGGTATTCCCTGCTCTCCTAAGATAAATCGAAATTAAACGCTTATTTATTGCGATCCACTACGAATTTTGACAGGCAGACAGCGAGTGATTAGTTTGCTT
This sequence comes from Philonicus albiceps, assembly GCA_963969385.1. NCBI lineage: Eukaryota > Metazoa > Arthropoda > Insecta > Diptera > Asilidae > Philonicus > Philonicus albiceps. Next base: position 44,507,568 of record OZ017772.1, on the reverse strand, counting down.
CGACGAATCTATCAATTAGATCACGGCCGCTGTCTCAAAAATGATGAATGGCCCGCCCTCGCATACGGCAGATTAGGAACCAGGCAGTCCCATGATAAGGAGCTCCATTGTTTTCTTATCATTGTTGATTTCGCCAAGATTTACGCGGTTAGGGATATAAGCGAGCCGGAACCTCAGCGGCAATTAGTACTTAGCAAATTGATACAGTAACTTTTACCTAGCAGCATCTATAAATCACGGGAGGGTTGAAAAAAATCATGAATCTCGGCTTGTTTACGCCAAAAGCTGCTTTCATGCCACATTGGATTGCTTAAGTTTATATAGAGATTAAAAAACATTTTATAGTTGCGATTCCGGACAGATTAGTTGCACAATTTACTGGCAAGTTATTTTATTTGAACACTTCTCTATCTTTACCAAGTTTCGTATAGAACTGTAATGTTCAAGTAGGTTTTATTTGATTATTAGTATTTAAACTTTATTAGATCCGGGCATGTAATCCTACTACTAAACTACTACTAGTATACTCTTCAAATGATGTTCTCAGCCGAATTAGTGATGCTTTTGACAAATTTAATTTTTTTATGTCGAAAAAAATTCATCAGGTTAAGGAATTTCTTATAGCTTTACCATTATTTAAAATTAAAAATTAATGAACAAAATCTCAGTCTTGATATTATTTATATAGAAAAGCAAAGGTTTATCTGCAAATTGCATTTTTTATGTGAACATTTAGATTGTTATTTCTCAAATTGAGCTAATATCTCGATTCTTTTACAAGTTTTTTCCAGTAAATTCAAACTAATAGATGAATTCGAAGAAAAACAGAATTAAATGCAGACATTTTGTAAAGGCAATATTTTCTTTCTTTTCTGTATAAGAAGAAAAGCTGCAAATTAAAAAATTTCAGTTAATCTTCTCTATACAATTTTATCTTTAAATTTCTTCTGGTATGAATGCTGAAAATGTTGGAATAACGATATAATTTGTATGATTGCCTTAGAAGACACAGCATCCATTATAAATGTGAGCGAAAGAAAAGGTGATCATAATATCTGCTTTTTTTATTATTAAATGATTTCTAGCGAAGAAATTATATTATGGATTTAAGAGTTCAGATTATTTTCAACTTATATGTGGAGGTGTGACATACAACAACCTCCCAAATCTAAGGATGCCATATCACAATACGTTTAAAAGTTTTCACACAGGTAGCACTGGAAAAACTTAACTTTAAGGATCCCTTGAGCTTTCGGGGCTATTTTGGAAAACGTTTGCAAAGTGTTATTAATAAATATTACTTTGCTTATTAAAGCGCAGTAAATAATTTAAAACGTGTTTTTTCGTGTATAGTGATAGACTTATTAATTCTAAAACATTGATAATTTGTTTACCCGTCCCATTGAAAGAAATAACAATCGAATTTTCTATTGGTTATTCTCAATATTTTATATATGTATTTAATGATCTTTTTATAAAAACGCAAACATCTGAAAATAAAGATTGCGATATCATTGTTATAAAGTTAATAAAATTATTTTACTGAATCAATCATAAATAAGTGATATATGTAGTAAATAATTTGATACATTTCTACTGAAATTGAATTCCGCAATCATTTCTTTTTTTACTAAAATCAGTAAATAATTTATAGCTGTTATTCACGTTGAATCTGCCGCTTTGTGGCGAATTCAGATATATGTTGTCACAGAAATTTCTTTTATAATTTAACAAGGATTTATTCTTGTCGAAACAAGGATTTTAGCATGGCTCATCAACTGCAATTTTAAACAATTTTTTTTTAACCAATCTAACATTGATGTTATACCTTTTTCCTATCTTTACAACCAGTAAACCTACTATACATTTTCTATTATTGTTTCACGAATTTTAATCAATTTACAATTCAGGTTTATTTTTGTTCTATTATAAAATCAATCCGGAATTATTTATTTTAAATTAGATTTGTCGTAATCAATCACAATTTTATCGATTATATCCAAGAGGTTCAGAATTGATTCAATTAAAATTTTCTTTTCTTTTCTTGTTTAATTCTTGCAATAATACAATACCTTTCAGAAAATGCTACAAATGTGGAAATATTGTGGTAAAATAGTTGAATAGATTTTAGCAAATAATTTCTTTCCGTGTAAAAGTCTGCGTAATTTTCTTTATAACAGGTTTCCCTACCGCATCTATTAAGGAATGAAAAAGAAATTATTTTAGCCGATAAAGCATATTGCAGTGCTGTGGCTTGCTTTGAAGCGAACTACAATATTGAACTAATTACTATCAAAATATTTGCATTCACCTTAAATACGATTTCTACAAGTTTCAAATCAAGCAGTATTCCTCAAGTGTTCGTTTAAAGCAATTATAGCACTTTATAGGAGTATCCACATAACCAACTCTTCAGCAATGGGGACTAATATCATAGTGGACTAGTAGAGCTACGAGGGAAGGTTATTGAAAAATTGAAGCTGTTAATATTTTGCACTAGCCTTGCAGCCAGCCTTGGATTTTATAGCATTCCGTGAAGGTTTCCTTGAACTCGTCGGCAATCAAAATAAGGATAAACAATAGTGGCGCCGTCTATATCTGCAGTTGAAATCATTCCCATACTTGCAATTTGTGGCGCATTTATCTATATAAGAAGAAGGCCTCGACATGGTCTAAGACTCGTACGGGCCTATCTTTTTGAAGTGTTTTCAAATTAGCGACGTTTTACCGCAGTATCCCCCCAATGAAGCTTATCTTGCAAGGACAATCATTGAAAAAGAAGTCGGATAGGCCACTTGTGAAAACAATCAGAAGGGACTTCGCTTTTCAGGAGTAATCCTCGCAATTTGCTACAGGATGGGGCTCATCTGGCAAATTACTGTCTTAAAACATATCACTGGAAAGAATCTTAATGGGGGTGGAAAATAGTTGAAAGCAGCAGCTCCACGGAGCCTCAAAGGGGACACGGTTGGGTGCGCTGCTTATGTGAATAGAGCGGTGTGGCGGGCGTGCAAAGTGGAGGGATGAACACGGCTCTCAGTCAAATTGACGGGTGCCATTAAGTCTCCGGTTGCGATGAGGAAACGTTTCCTCGTATCCTATTTTTTCGTTGATGTTGTTTCTTCCTCGCCTTCAAGTTGCTCCGAAATGGATAAACAAAATTTGAGTGGCGCCTGGGCCGACAGGGAAATTGAGTCGCTTCTCGCACACTATCCCGCAAACGTCGGCGGCAACTTGATTAAGTGCGGAGACTCACTCCGCCCGAAGAGTTCACATATCACTTGTCTCAGGGAAAACTTTTCGGACATATGATTTATGGGGCTCAATTTTTTCTTGTTTACTTCCCGTTAATCTTGAGCCGACAAGGCTAGCAGCTTACGCCACAGATTTGGGGCATCCTTCTTCTGGTCCTTCTTCAACGTCCATAACTCTACATGCTACCGGAAAATATAATTTGAGATACAAATCACCTCGAGGACCGGAAGATCTGGGGGGAAATGAACCGGGAACATCCTGAGCATAAATCAAGTGGGGGCACAATTAAATCCAGAGAAAAGAGTCGACACTATTCGCCAGGATTATTTACCACCACCCGCGCAAACGATGTGTCAACATTTTGCGAAAACGTGCACGGAATTGCCTACATTTAATTACACCGAGTCTCGTCGACCACGGACAAAACTAAATGGTTAAAAAACAGAGGCTTACAAAAACAACTTCTGCACCTTCTGAGCAGGTTATAGACCTCGCGTAAATCATTTTGGCTTGTCGTAAGAACCCGATTCGAAGTTTTAGTTCTATTTAGAGATGTATACCCCAAAATCTTTTGTTTTTTGATCCAGTACTCGAAAATAATTCCACTTTTAAAACTTTGACTCCTCGAAACAATTCTGAGGAGTCAATATAAAAGAATAATAACAATATTAAATTGTAAATCAATTTTTGAGAATAGTATAGGCCCGGTCATCATATTATGCAACAATTCAGTTCGTTTACGGTACAGAGTTTAGTAAATTTTCATATTATCATACAACGAGTCGTCCTTCACAAGGCGTCATTGTGTTTTTTTTTAAAAATTAATTGGCAAATATGAAAACATAACAAAATACGAATACTAATCAAAGTTTTTATGTTTACAGACTATAGTTTGAGGACATAAGTTCCTTATTGGTTTGTTATTCAATTATTTATGAATTATAGTTAATTTAATAGCCGCGATTAATGATTTCTTACTTGTTAATGTTCCGTTTATAAGGTAAAACTTATGGTTACTGTAGATAGACAAAGCAATTATGACGCTGTTTTCCAATTGAACCATAGGACTGTTCGTAAAATTCTAGGACAACCTTTCATTGGTGCTTTGCAACTTGTAAGTTTACATTTCCTTTTGTGCTTCCATTATTTATCGCTGCTATTATCAAATTCCTATAAATAAAGACAAGTTGATTTGAAACTATCATTTTGAAATGGAGACATTCCAGGGTAGCTTTTGCGATATACCAGTGGTTTTTGAGAGGTTAGGTGGCAAAGCAAGCATATATTTGTAGATATTTTTATATTATTATTATTATTATTATTCAAAAAATCAACGGGTATGCACCCTTTTTACAATGTTACAAAATATACAGAAATATACAAAAATAAAAATTCATCTGACATAAATATTGCACTTTCAAATGTATATACAATGCGGATTGGCTATATGTACAGTATAAATAAAATAAGTGGCTTGATAAATAAGTACAATGATATAATAAAACGAAAAAATGAAGAAACGTAGAAATGAAAAACAATGACAAAGCAAAGATAGAATAAAGATCACAGGCGACTACTGACTAGATTTTTGAACAGAGAGTAAGATAAGTTAAGCTCGTCTCTTGAGTGTAAAACAGAATTTGCTGATCTTGTTAAACGCGGAATGGAACTGTTGAAAGCGAAAGAAGTTCTGTAGTAGTCCACACAAAAAAGTAAAGGACGTCGAACTGTTCTAGATGGTACATTAAATTGAAAAAGGTTAAACAAATCAAGACAAAGTATACGGCTATTGACAATTGAATGCAAAAATAACAGATCATTAACGTGACGACGTGATTCAAATTTGTGCTGGACGGATTCGATGGAAGATATTGCATCGTCTGTGAATGGTGACCGTGCCACTGACGCATATTCAATTATATTATTTATATGTTTATCAAATAGTGATTCTTAAGGTATGTATTATATTTTGAAATAATTTTAAAGCATCACCAAAAACATTCATCGTATAATATTTTCTTGAGACTTCGAGTTTCCATTTAGTAGAGCATCACCCACACGTATAATTACTATTAGATAACAAAATTTACCTATATTAAAATATCTCTTATTAGTAATTATAAACAGTAAGAATTATTAAGAATTGTGGAAGATTAAAAAGGCTCAAACTTTAAATAGTTTAATATTAAAAATACATATCCTCTAAAAATATACAAAGAACTTTTAAGGTAGAATTATGTTGGTAATCTTACAGAAAATTGACTCCTATAACAACTTTTTGATTATTCCTTTTTTTAGTGTACAAAATTCGTTAGCACATTCTAAAATTTTTTGTTCATCATTATTTTTTTTAATAACGCTAAATATTATTTGGATTAACAAAAGTTTGCTTAAAATTATTTTAAAAAAAATTGCTTAATCTTTTGTCCGACTTATTTTGGCCAAATCTTCATTAATATTTACGACACTCATATAGTATCAATAATAAAAGATCGCAAATATAAACAAGTACAAAAATATGTACAGAATATGAAATTTAATAATTCTTCATATAATTGAATTAAATATTTGTACAGGTAATATGTATTTGTCTCATACCTATTTTAATTCCTTTATGTTAAAGTACTTTTAAGTACCTACAAAAATTAAAGGAAGATTTTCGTTCTTCTCGAGTATCGATTTGTTTCGTTTTCTAAAAGAATTTTCGCTATTGGAGCTTTTAATGCTCATTCAACAAAATATATATGTTACGGCTCATATATTGTTTTTTTTGTTTTGTTTCAAATGAATATATGGTATAAACCAACATTTTAAATATATTCGTGCAATATAGTTAATGGCATAATAGCCACAAAAAGCGAAAAGACAATTTTTTTTCTATCTGATAAATCTTCAAATTGAGTTTTAATTCAATCATTTAATTCATTAAAAATATTTTAAAATAACGTAAAAGTTTCTTCTTTTGATAAAATAATGGGTGTTTTTTTTAGCTGCATAAGAAGTTTCGAAAATTGTTGTCTATGGTTTGACAGTTGAGAATGTAATACTGCGTTGACATTTCTGTTCAGTAAGATTTGACAATTCATCATGAATCGTTTAACGCCAGAACAACGCTTCCAAATTGTGGAAATTTACTTTGAAAAAAATAAATCTGTTCGCAAAGTTCATAGAGAACTTCGTCCATTTTACGGTCAACATAATCGGCCTAGTGAGCAAGCAATTCGTTTTCGCACTAATTTTACTCTTCTCGATTCAAAACCATCAATAAGACAAAGAAATGTGTGTACCGAAGAGAATATTGCTGCTGTAGCGCGAAGTGTTTGAAACTGGCCGAAGATGAGAATTTTTATCGAAGAATTGTTTTAGTGATGAAGCTCATTTCTGGTTAAATAGCTTCGTGAATAAGCAAAATTGCCGTATATGGAGCGAAAACAATCCTCATGCCATTAACGAATCACCATTACATCCATTAAAATTGACCCTTCGGTGCGGTTTGTACGCTGGCGGCATCATCGGTCCTTATTTCTTTTGGAATGAGGAAGCAGCTGCCGTTACGGTGAATGGCGAGTGCTATCGAGCCATGCTAACTGATTTTTTGTTTTCAAAAATTAATCAGCTAAACATCGACGACATTTAGTTCCAACAAGACGGTGCAACTTGCCATACGCTTAACCATCAATTTATTGCAAAATCAATTTGGTGACAACTTCATTTCCAGAAGTGGTCCTGTTAACTGGCCCCCTCGTTCGTGCGACTTAACGCCTCTCGATTACTTTTTATGGGGCCATGTTAAGTCATTGCTTTATGCCGACAAACCAGCAACTCTTGAAGCATTTTAAGCCAATCAAGCCACCATTGACGCCATACGGCCAGATTTATTGGAAAAAGTAGTGAAAAATTGGAATGATCGAATGGACTATGTAACTCGTATCCGCGGCGGACATATACCGGAAATCATATTTAAAAAATAAATGTCATGAAATTATCTACCAGATTAAATAATAAAAAATTCATTTCAATAATATTTCTGTCTTGTATTATAATTTAAAGTTCTCCAGCTCTTAAAAAAGGGTGTTTTTTTAATTGTGAAGCAGAATTTTATAATCGTAATAGAGGAAGAAAGCAGTTGGAACAACTAGAATTCAGCAAAACGCTCTTGTCGTTACTTTCCGTTCATTTAATTACATTCATGGAGTTTTAACTCAACAACAATCAATTAGTAAACTTCGTGTTGCAAAACAACATTCACCAATTAATCTACCCATCCTTCTCTTCTGGAATTGTGGTTGATTAAAAGTGTTGAATTTTCATGAATTCGGGATAATACATTTTGAAAATTGTGGGAAAAATTCTGAGATGATGATATGCATAAGCATATCAAGGGCAATTTACAACGAACTTTTTATATTTTATACCTGAAATTAAAGCAAAAAAGAAAAAAAGAAGGGGCAAAGGACCCTCCAGCGCTTTGTGTACCGTGATTTCACGAGAAATTCGCTGCTGCACCTAAGAAAACTCAGTGCGGGTATTTTCCCATATTATTTTTCGTGAGCTCCATCTTTTTCCACCTCCATCACGGACCCTATTGTGAAGCAGGGAATAATTATAAAATCACAAAACTTTGTATTTCAAGGGAAGAGAGAAGCAAAAGTGCCCTGGAAATTTTTGCTAGCATTGTTAGATCCACCGTCGACCATCCCCCCCTATCCTTTGTGTAATTGAAATATTTCAAGAGGACTTTTTTTTTTGGAGGTAAGTAAATAGAGATGTTTCCCGGGGAAAAATATTATTCAGGACTCTCCCGGGCGCTGGTTCCTTGCCGATTCAACTGCATTTAATTTTGTTGCATTTTTCGTTGTGCTCCTTTTTGATACTTAGTCAAGTCCCGCTGCAAAGTAGTTTTTTGCGTCCTCGTTTTGTTCATTACTTAAAATACTATGCAGGTGGTATGAAAGATGGATAGAGATTAAGAGCACAATGGATGGCAGCACGGTTGACACGAGTCCTGGCTGGCTGATGCGGGCAATGGCACTTCTCCGTTTTTTATTATTTTATTTTCTAACAGAGTGAAATGCTTAAAGCTTCGGAATTTCGACCATGTCTGGAATGCTTATGACAAAAAATGAACTCCTAGCGCCCAACACGAATGTGTCCTTAAAAACGAAGAGGAAAAATGTGCCCCTGGATTCATTTGGCCATTTTACTGCGAGTTTAAGCAAAAATATTGAAAAAAAAAGTTATTTTATATAAAAACGTTACCTTTCACTGCCCTTATATTCTTCGCTTACACTACAATTTGCATTAGTAAGTCGTGATAGAGATACCTGCCCTAATTTATATCCAAACCCCAAGTTCTGCCAATAAAATTGGATAGTTTTGTCAGATCCAGAAAAAATTTCTATCGAACCGAAGCTGTCGGATGCAAATTCTCCTCCTGATATCTGATTTTAAAAGACAAAAGCATAAAAATCGTCCACTGTCTGCACAATGTATTCCCTGTCGAATTCTAGACAGTGATAGTCGTGGAGAGGTATTATTATGTGCATTTTTGTCCCAAGGTCCCTATGTTTCACACTGAAGGGCATCTAGTCGAGTTCCATATTTAGATGTCGGAGTGCTGTATCTGCATACGAGTAGAATATTGAAGCATTTAATTTTACATCTGAACAGTAAAAACTCCAACGGCAACAAGAAGGAATGTGTTCTCGATTGCTTTTTTATTGACAGGCGTTTTTCAATACGAGAAAAGAGTAAAGCGAACAACGCCATTTTACGTACACTCCTGAAAACTCTCTTCAACGTTTACTAGTTTCAAATTTATAATGAAACACACGTGTTTTTGATTCAAGCAAATCTAGCTCGTCAATTGTATTTATAAATTTTTAATAAAATAGTATCATTTTATTAGTCATAACTTTACTTTAACAGCTGTCATTCATTAATGATAGTTATTCATTAAATATTTTATGGCATTTATGAACTCCGAATCATATCTTAGGTAGTTTCCTGAAATTACTGAATCAATCAATGAAATGATAGGTTACTTTCTTATATCTGCCTGAAGCCTTTGGTAGATCAGTTATTAGCGCACTAGACTACCGTCCCAGAGGCTGTGGATTCGAATCTTACGCATAACAATGGTTGCCTGCGCTACGTGATAACACAATTGGCCAAAAAATGGCCGAAGTGTGTCTTTCTAGGCTACACCAATCTAACCTAACCTATAAGCGCTCAAACTTAATGTACTTAAGATGAAATAAAAATTACTTTAATATATTAAAGCATTGAAAAAATGATTCCTTATTTCTTTGAACTTTAAACATTTATAACTTCTACGTAAACGACCGTATCCTCGACAGTTGAAAATTGGAAAAAATTAAGGGATAATTTTTGCAATGCTTTTTTCACCCGTATTCTAGGGGGGATACAAGTAATAATAAAAAATAATTTTGAATGAAGGACTGACAGAAGTATAGGATGTATACTCTATACTATACTCTCTACTATACTCTACTACTACTCTACTCTATACTGGAAGTATAGAGTATAAAAGCTTTAAAATGAACTCCGGATCATTCGAATATGATAATTCGAATAATAATTTTCGCGGAAGAAATTTAAATATTAATACAAAGCTTTGAAAGCATGATCCCTTAATTCTTTTTAAGTCTTGTGCTTCGTGCTTTGTTTCATTAATTAAATTGTTCGCGAAAATTTATCATATCCTAATGATCTAGATCTCATATTGCTTATTTCATCCCTCCCTTTTCAGTTAATGATTAACAAGCTACAAGATATTAGCTTTAAAATGAGCTCCAGATCATTCAGATACAATAATTTTTCGAAGAGGTACAGCAGTCGAAATTCGCTTAATTTTTTAAATTTTTTAGCTAATTCTTAATTTTTTTGAGAAGTGTAGTTCTTGTGAAGCTTTTGAAGAAATTTTACTTATAACATAATTTCTAGAAACTCAAATTACTGAAATATAAATTATATGGCGGCTAGATCCCAGTAACATTTCGCACTCTTAATATTTTTTACAACAACCCTAACTATTAAACATAAATGTTACATTTACACTATATATCTTTTATAAGATAAACGTGTGTATTTACTACTGTTGTTGTACTTCTTCAGACTAAGCGAAAACTAACAATTTCTCCTTGTAAAAATAATATTTTTTTTCAGAAATATGATTTATAATCTATTTAATAACTATAGAAACACCGTGTCTGTAAATAGAAAATATTTACCAAAAACTATTTGGGTGTAATATAGGAAGGCTAACAGAACACAAAAAACCATTTTTAAACATTTTGTCTGTCCGTTTGCCTGTTTCTACACGCTAATCTCCGAAACTACTGGACAGATTTTCATCGGGTTTTACGAGAAACTTAAGCTTAGCTTAGAGCAACATATATGTAGGCTTTCATCGAAATCGGTTCACAGGACAAAAAAGATATAATAATTTAAAGTATAAAAAGTTTGAATATTGTGTAATTCGCCGAAAAGGCAACAATGTTCTTCATTTTTTAGAAGTTTACTTCAGTGATACGATCACCCTGGTGCAATCACATGATTACGACAATAGTAATTTCCATTTTTGTGATAAAGTTGCGAAACATACTTTACGATTAAAATAGATGAATATTCTAGGATATTGGGATTCACTGATTATGCTTTGTGATACGGATTTTCAGTTTTTCGATAAGTTTAATTATATATGATTCTTGAGTTTGCTTTTGTGATTAGAATTTCAATTTTTTTATTTGACCCTATACTCTTAGATTTAGCATAGCTAGTAACAATGCCTAGAAAACGATGAAATCTTTCACAATCTACTTAAGACTTATACACCACTTTGCATTAAAACTTCCCGAATTGAAGTTTAGATATACAAATATCATTGCAATTTGATGTACTTTTTGCAAATTATAAAAACTTTGCTGTAGAAACAGTTTAAAAAATTTAATTCAATACGAAATTCCAAACCCAAATCAAATCAGAGATCATAAAAAAATCACGATTTTTTCACTAAACGAAAGCACATAGCTTTAGATGTTTTACTGTATTTATTTAGAGGTTGTGAGTTGTAAAAGGTAAAAAAACGACGTTAAATATTAGCAATTTCGACTTTGTTGAACATTTTATGCATTAGAAGTAATTTCATTACACAAATGTAAATTTGATTAGTCTTTAAGAATAAATTATCAAAACAATTTTAAATTTCAGAAAATTTAATCCTGCAGTTTCTTAGATACTTGTCCTGGCTATTTTCAGAATTTTGTTTTATCGTAGACAGAATAATCATAATAAGAAGATTGCGGGATGTTATCAAAAAAGAGGCAAGGCAAACTGCGAGCCGGACTCTTTTTTCATCAAGATAACGCACCCGTATACAAAGCCCAAGCTGCAATGGGTGCCATTCAGCGGAATTCGAACTACTCGAACACACATCCTGTTCTCTATATCTGGCTCGAATCAATTTCCATCTTTTTCCACAACGAAGTAATGGTCGCTGTAGAGTTATTTTGGAACGTTCAGTATAATGTATTTTTTTCAAAAGGTATTCAGGACCTTGAAAAGCCTTGTAGTAATTTTAGCCAAACATAAAATGTTTTTAATTTTTTTTTGTGGGATAATAAATAATAAAATAATCAAACTACATCATCAACGATTTCTTTGTTATTTTTGTTTTTTGACCGTACTTTCCCGTTTTACTAGAAAGCCTTTGGAGAACACTTCTAAAATAAATTGTTACCTCTGATCACTGATCAGAAATGAAGCTTTATTGTTATTACTCTCCATCTCGAAATTATGAGCCTTCGCGTTGCTCAACAAAGAGCAGAAATAAGCACATGATTTTCAAAGGGAGACATTGTACACCAAAAAGCACCGATGAGACAACCTATAAAAATATGGCCATAAGTCAAAAGGAAAGTCGCCTCCTCTTGTCGTCGTGTCCCCTTGTAAAATATTGCAGAGTGCTACAGCCCCTTGGGGTTTTGAGGCCCGGAGGTGAATGCATCTTCGCTCGTAAGTCATCTTTCTATGGAAACCTGGTCCCATTAACACTTTTTTTCTGCTTTGATCTCATTAAAGCCATAACTCAGGACGAAAATGTGATAGCAAATGAAACTGCAACCCTTGATAAATGAAAGGGTTCCTTCCCCCAAAAGCAATTACTCGAGCAGCATAAACTCCGATAATTTAATTTAAAGTGATTTATACAGGAAGGAACTAACATAACAAAATTGCTATAAGTGGCTTTTTCAGGTTTCCAACCTAGACGATACGTACTGTATAAACAATTAAACCGACAGAAACTATACATAAAGTCGGACAGACAGACAAATACCGGTAAAATAGCATCCGGACCGACGAGGAACTGGAAATTACGAAAAATTTTGATTTTACCAACTTCTTATCTCAGGAATATGAGTCCAACAAGGAGATAACTTTCAAAAATTCCTTTAATTAATTCTGGCGAGAGTGAAGGGGCTACGAGAAAACATTTTTGGTGAAGAATATGCTTCAGGGAATTTTTACTCAAAGCAAAAAACTCCCATACCACCTGTAAAATAATTAGGTTTGTCATGTTGCGTCATACCAACATTTCTCTATGCACGCCCACGCAACATAATGCTCGTCCCCTAGATGCTGCAAGCAAGTGATAAGAAGACTGAAGTTCAAACATAACCTTCCTTCGACATTGCCATGCTATGCTCAACGCTGTTTTCTTCAGCGGAGAAATCGGGGATGGAGGGAAGATGCAGTTGCAGACGCAAACAATGGATACCGAGTAGAAGATCCCGAACAATGGCATTAAAGTGGTCCATTGTTCTTGGTTGAATCTTATCTTAGTCTGACTTCAGCGAATTTTTTATCTTTTTAAAAACAACTTTACATTCCTCGTGGTCTATTAAATTTCTGTAAAAAGAATAAGTGAGGCAAATTAAACGATATCTTTGTTTATGTCGGTCGGTTACCGAAAGATGCTTGTTATCGCGGACATAATATCTTCCGGTTTATTGGTTTTTAGAAGATTTTTAGTGGTTTAGGAGAAATGTTTTAATAACAGCACAAGCATGATGTTTTCTTTATGCATGAAAGGAGACTTGCGAATAATTTTTGTTATTTTGGTTTCTCCTTCGGGGAACAAGGGATTATTATTAGGTACTATATAATGCCGAAATCAATTAGATGATAATAATAATACAACTTTAAAATTATAACTTGTTAAAATATTTGAACAGAAAAACTATCAAGGACTAGTAAACTAAACTAAGTTGTTTTTAATTAAGCCAAATAAGTCTAAGTCTTGAAAATTACTTTGAATCCCTTACTGGCTCTTTAAAAAAATTACAAGGTCAACAAGTATGAATAAAACTGGTTAACAGCAATTGTTCTTTCTAAGAATTGGAATATCATTTCTCAGGAGTTTTTCCATAGATTACGGATGCGTAAATGCAAATGCTCTATGAGGTCCCATTTTCGGAAAAGATAGGTCTAAAATATACGAAAGACCATATTTTGATCATTTATGAAAAATTATTGAAAAATTACGGACTAATTCCGGATGTTATAAAAGTGCTCAAATGATAACTTGAATTTTAAGCTGCTATATAAAAATATAAAAAGCTTCAAATGATTTCTAAATATTCCGTCAATTTGGCATTTCCCATAAATTGATATTTTTACTGCGAACAAATGACATACAAACTTTGAAAGCTTTGATAAATGAAAAAACACTAAATTTATTGATCAGTGTAAACAATACTACTTTTGTGTAGATAAAAATGTATGTACATTGTAAATATGTTTAAAACAAACAAAAAAAATAGTATGGAGCGAACCCACGATAAGCAATAGGTAATTTTAGTGGCAATGTAGGGAAACTTAAATAGTTTACTTTGTAACAAATAACGTTTTCTGTATAGCGCAGTATAATTAAATTTACTCAATTTTTGGGAAAATCACACATCACAATTTAATCAATTAATCATAATTCAATCGATCGATCCTCTACATTTATATTTTTGAAAGAGTATCTAATTAATCTCAAATCAGATACTGGGAATTTTGTTCACTATAAATAGAGTTACGTTCCGAATTAGAAGAAATAATATATAAAATATTTTGAAATATTGAAAACAGTTAAAAAGAAAAATTTTTCCAACGGAAAATATTATTCCAACTTTAATAGAATTTAAATCTTACTAATTGAGATATGTCCACAACAACCTCTTTCTATTTCTTTCTGTTCTAATTTATGTACATGTTTTAGTTCATTGTATTCAACAAATTGTAATTTTCCTTTCGCCTTCCTGATCATGCAAGCGTCTTCCAAGGGGAAATACTTGGAGTTATGAAGGCATATTCTGCTTTGGAGAATTTAACAAGCAGGAAACGCTATTCTTACCGACTCTCAAGCCGTTACTAAAGCTCTCAATTCGGCTACCGTGTCTTCTAAACTTGTAGAACAGTGTCGCGAGTGTCTAGCGAAGTGAAACAGCAGCCTCGATATCACATCACGACATAGAAACAGAGGAGGAAATGAAGAGGCTAATTGCCTGACTACACAAGGGCATTACACGCCCCGATGTGACCGATTAAAAAGGGAATTCATGCTCATATCCTGCCGATTGCCAACAAAAATTGGATAAATCTTCGCACTTGCGCTATTTATAGAATGACATGGCCATCCTTACGACAGGGGGGGAAACGCAATCGCTCCCATAGGAGAGCACGCAGATAAGCTAGGGATCCCTTCAACAGTTACTGCCGCAGCTGCGAGGCCCCAAATGCGAAAGAGATCCATCATCATTTTCTGTGCAAATGTCTGGCTCTTGCCAGGGCAAAGATCATGAATTACTAGATGGGACACTCTCTATACAAGCTTAAAGCTCTAACCCATATGCAACTTCTAAAACTGCCTGGGGTAAATTTTTCCATTAGAGAAAGTAGCAAAGAACTACTGCCTTCTATGCCTTATCTAAATTCCAATAAGAACGAAAGAGATAAGAATAAGCAGCCAAAAATTCTCATCTAAAGCACTTACAATGTAGGCAATAAAATGCAGCGTTTTTTTTAGCATGCATTTTTAAAGGCGGGCCAATCTGTCGGGCTCGCTGTGTGCCTCTGCATGCATGGTGTTAGTGCCGTCCCCAGGCAATGTTCCAGCATAGAGAAATCCTGAATTGAGAATGGGGAACAGGCAGGTAGCACACTCAGAGCATATATACGGATGCGGGCTGCTTACATTTTTTCACTGTGCATTTTTAAAGGCGAGCCAAACGTATTCGAACGTGTGCGCTGCTTTGGGTGGTGAAACGTGATTTTGATTTTCGTTCCGCCTTCCCCTAAATTTTTGTCTTTCTCTCACAGGTGAGCCCTTTATTAATATCCACTTTTAGCAAAATCTGTAAGGTCGGTGGATTAAGGGGACCAAGGTCCAAAAAAGATAAGGGAATACGTCACGAGTGTCCCATCTAGTAATTCATGATCTTTGTTGCCAGGGATACACATCATGGACTGAGCAACTATACTCTTGAAAATCTCAGGGATCTGTCCGGAAAAAGGATTGATGATATTGTTCACTACCTCAAAGCCATGAAATGGGTCTAACCCTGACCTATTCTAGTAATATTCAAGTCATACTTTTGTGGTAACAAAATTGCGCGCTTTTCACTGTTAATTGGATTCTGGCAAGGCGTCGGAATCGCCACTGCATCCAACTAAGCAATTGAAATTTTAACGTTAATTCCAAAAATAAAGGTTGTTATAAATGCTATACGATAAAAATATGATTTCGTCAAAAAGTATCTTTTACCAATTTGTTTTACATATTTGTAATAATGATCTGTATTTTTTATAATTTACAATATTTAAAATTACAACGCTCCAGTGCCGAGCATAAGAGAACAAGATTCATGCAGCATTAACAATTTACAAATATTATGCTCATCGGCCACAGGAAGAAATTTTTAATTTGTCCATGATAAAAACGACGCAGAAATTCGAATAAATTTTCGAATTATTACAAGCATTAAATCATGGACAGCTGTATTTGTGCCACAACATGAAATTACTGCCATATTACGAAAATTACTAATTGTAGCGTGCCACAAAAAAAAAAAAAAATGTAGAGAAAACTTTATAACGAAAAGAGCAACATTTCCGGGTGAATATCCGCCATTGTACGAGCGAAATAACCAGCTTTCGTAATTTTTGAGATTAAAGCGAAACGCAAAAAATATTAAAAAGGGAAAATATTCTTGATATGTATATATCGCATGCATTTATAATTACTGACGTAAAATTTGTTTTTATAAAGTTTAATGGAATTCCACATGTTCAATTAACATGTTAAATCATGGTAATCCTCTTTTTATGGGGTTTCGACCAGGAGGGATCTGAACTATTGTAAACCAACCGTGATTGTGTTTGTTGCAGCTTTTATGCACTTTCGGTTGAAACCCTTGCTCGGAGGACAAAAGTTCGACTACATTAATTTATTTGCTTTTTTAAATGACTCTCCACTATTTAATTAGTTTTTGGACTTCGAAATTTGAGATCATTTTAAGTGGTGCAGCAAAGGTTCGTTTTGCAACCACTTTTGGTCAGATCAGGTACTTTCGAACGCTAATTTGAATTTCAGTTAAAATATGTTTTGCAAAAAAGTTTTATTAGGTTTTTAAGTACTCCATGAACATTACTTTGATTTAATTCTCTTCAATATTCCAAAAGTTCTAAGTATTTCATTTGGAGAAGGTAGGTAGGTAGGTACCTACCTATGTTTGTATATGAGAGAAGTTTAATTCCAAAAATCAGCGATTATAAGAGTTATACATCAGTTTTGTTTTTAAACTCATTGCTTAAGTACTGTATTAATAACTAATAGTTTTAAATTTTATATGAAACTATTAATTTTAACTTATAGTGATTCCAGTCACTTCTAAATACTCATTAAAGATTTTTATTTTTTACAATCATCCGTAATAGTTTAGAAATGATTTAAATTTTGTTGATCATAAATAAAAATCATCAAGTGACTTTTATTTTTGTAATTAACAAATAAAAATCATCATCGATTTGTATAATTGTAACATATAATAGTTATTTTCGGATTTTGGCCAACAAATTTAATATATGTACATATTTTTCTTTGCGAAATCAAAGATTATTCCTGTTCTCTTTTTTCTCATAAATTTTTAATATGCATCTCATAGATTTTGAAAATAGTCAATTTGCTCTCGTTTTCGAGTTAAACAAGAGACCTTATTTTGATAATATTTGAAAAATTAATAAAAAATAAAGGATCCGGTTGATCTTTATTCACCTAACTATTGTATGAAATTCTTGGTACGAGTATATGAAAATAAAACAATTTTATGGCATTTGTCGAGAAATTGCACTGCCTAGTGCATTTTAATAAAATAGCTGAACTCTCAGGCTTTGTTTTTTTGAACTGTTTACCTGTGTTATCAATCTATAAATAAAACTAGCACGAATTAGACGGCTAGGCTGTCTAGTTTGTGTTGGGCTTAGGATTAGCGACCCTGTTTTGAGCAGGGCTCACCAGCTTGTGTTACTTTTTCAAATATTATGATATTATTGGGTGCTTTTGGACACTTATAATTCATGTAATAACAGTTTCCGGAGTCATATAAAAAGTATACCTTCAAACTATTTATTTTTTTATGAAATGCAAATCAGTAATTTTTTCTTTAGTGTTCAGTTTTAAAAAATGTTTATAGAATATTTCGTGAATTTTATGGTGCGCATAATCGCCCAACCGCAACCTACATACGCAAAGTATTAAGTAATTACCAAATTTCGGTTTACATTCACGCTGCTCGATGTCAAGCCATCAAGACATTGATGTACTCAACATTTGGTTTCAGCAAGATGGTGCCATATGCCACAATTGATTTGTGATTTCAGCGAAAACATTATCTCTATAGTGAACTGGTCTCCAAGATTCTGTGATTTGATATCACTGCATTTTTTTACATGAAATTATTGGTATATTACGATAAAACAATAACGATTTTCGCTTTGTTAACCAAATTCAGATTTTAAGCTCTTAAAAACACCCTTTATTATATATATTGTCCGCCTATAAAACTTATTTTATTTTAATTTCCTAAGGTATTGATCAAGCTAAAAACAACAAATGCATTTTTGAAAATTCTAAGTTGCATTACTCTTTAAAAAAACTTGTTTAATATAAAGATGTTTAAAAGTTTTAAAGCTTAATATCATGGTAAATAAAAGCAACAAAGAAAATTGTTTTCTTTATTCAATTTGTTAATTTTGACCGTCAATAAAGTTTTATCAAAATCCAGGTCAAACTCAATTTATTCCATTTTGGACTGAATGCACTATTTTTCTGTTGTATAGAAAAATGTTCTTGCAATACAATTTCCCTCAGTTCTAAAAGAATTATATAGTAGTATGTAAGCTTGGGATTCGAACTCATAGGCTCTGGGATAGTAGTCCCAGTGCTCTAACAATTGAGCAACAAGAGGTCCTATATACTACTATACTTTAAATTACTTTAAGTAAAATTAAATAATTTAAAAATTATTTTATTTCCGACTGTAAAGGCGACTCGTTCGATTCAGCGAAAGAGAAAGCAAACAGGGGAAAGATCAGTTAAATAAAAGCAAACAGAGTCAATCTTCCAACAGTTGATTTCTTTTCTGATTATTTGTACTATCGAACGCATATATTTGTCCCTTTATTTTTAAGGCAACACAGACTATTTGCTTTCACATCGGTCTTAGATATCAGTAAGATCTGTGTTCAGGGAAATTCGATAACTCAAAAAGTTGTCAACGGTCGGAAATCCTCTGCTAAATAAAGCAAAACAGGCATTTATTTTCGCAGGATAAAAACAAAATTCAGTTACGAGCCACAGTTGCCCAAATATGCGCGACAAAAGGACGAAAGTCCGCCTAAACGCAGCACAGTTCAGTATTCATGTTTGATGTGCCATCAAAAATAGAATAAACATCAAACCGCTTTAGATCCTCCATCAAGGATTTTGGTATTTTTGCAGTTTTTTCGCTTCCGGTTTAGGCCTAGCCCGAGCCTGGAAGTTAGGACGGGACGGAGCCCTCCTCATGTGCCGTCCGTTTGCAGTATTTTGTGCCGGAACATCTGTATAAAGAGTATCAATCCGTGACTAAACTGCTTGGAAAAGCCAATTTTATTTCCAGAGGCGGCCGGATAATCCTTCTGTGGAGATTGGCCGGACGTGGAGCCATTTTTGGAATGCAGCATTCGCAGCGCAGATGTTTGCTCTGAGATTTGCATTCTTCCTGTTTGAATACTCGAATCGTTACGTTTAAACAAAAACTGAAAGCGCAAATTAAAGCGGCGCATCGGTCATATGAACTTAATTGGGAAGTTTGCCATGGATCCCCCCGGTGAGAGCACCACGACGAACGCAATAAATTGCGCTGTACTCCGGTTGGGTCATGTTTTATCATCAGTTCAGTGCAACACTTTTTCACATTGCGCGTTTTTGTCCTCTTTGAATTTGCTAAGTCGTGTTGGGCAAAGAGCTTAATTAAACCCCACTTTGCATTCCTGCCACTCCAAAAGCTTTTGTCTTTTGCAGAGAAGCTCCTGCAGAAAAGGATGAGAAGTCTCAAAATTTAATTCAATTACAGGAGTTGCGTGACAACCTTCTAGAGAGCTGTTCGATTGCTTTGTTAAAACTAATTTAGCCCTGGGCATCTAGGGCTTCCAAGACTTGAGCTGAGAGAGACAAGATGCTTCTAGAAGTTCGTCTTTGGCTAAAAATATTAATTCATCGTTCCCTGCGAGGGCTCTTCTTGAATCGCCAACAGCTATTCAGTCCGCTTTAGGTGGGATTGAAGCTATTCACTAAAACAAATGACGCCACTACTCACTCAACTGGGGCTCATTCATCTTCATCAGAGGTACTTCAAAGCAGCAATTCCTTTGTATTAGACATCCTCAGAGGTTCCGTTTCATTAAAGAAATTGATTTTTAATTCTCGCGGTGTAATCCTCCTTCATAACGAAAACATCGCTTAATTGCATTTAATTGAGTTCCCGAGCATACTGGTTCGGGCTACGCTACGGTTTATAGTTACTATTTTACAAATTTCAGTAGCATATTACACTATGCGATTGCAAAACATACTCCATTAAATGAATTATTTAAAAAATGGTAAGCTTTTCAGTTGGAAATATGAGAATGATGATGATGTCGAATACGCTAAATGTACGAGTATGATAAATCATCAAGGCATGCGTCCTCACGTTGTTGCTTTGCAGAAAGTGAATGAGTCTAACGCACATGCCGTGAATTGTAGTTTGAGTTTTTATATTATTCAGTAATATGTTAGTAGTCGTCAACATAAAATATGAAAATAATAAATCCATTTTGCTTATTTTGAAGCTATAAGAATATGAATCTCTCTCTATTGTTACTAGATTTGGACCTCAAAGTGATAAAAGCTAGATCTCAATTTTTGTTCATTTTAGTGCAAAAGAAAAGTGTTTCTTCCGTATGATATGTCTAAGATGTAAGATGTAAAATGTAGGATTATAGCTTTTCCTACAAATTAACCTAGATAAAACGTCGTTCTATAACTGTTGATGTAATTTGAATCGACTAAAGAAAGCGATAAGAATAGTCAAAAGAATGGAGCCGATGAAAATGCTTACTGTAGTGTTTGCGATTTATGAAATTGGACGGGATTAAAAGAATACACACTTTAACTTAATAATAGAATGTATTTCATTTCACGACAATATAAATTTATTATACTCTACTGTAGTGAGTGCTCCAACTAGACTGACCGTTCTGGTCTAGGCTTTGCTACTCTTGTGTGTGACCTAACTGTTATTTTTGCTTTACTATTTTGAATATTCTACATCTCCCCCTAAATTCATTCTGTCCATAAGCATATTTTTACACAATATTATCAAAAGTCATTGTAATTATAATTCAATTGTTTAGTTCAATATAATAAAATGGTAGGCTAATAGAAATGATTTAGACTAACATTTTGCAATTCACTTAGAGGAAAGTGCCATATCGCGAATGTGGTGCTTTCGATACTTAATAACGCAGTCTTAAAAATTTCGAATTTCTCCTCACTGTACTCCCGTTTTCAAGCTGGACCCAATAAGATCGCGGCGCTTTGTTTTTACGCACCACCTCAGCTTCTTTCCATATTTTCCCCTCAAGGAACCAAACTTTCGAACCAAGGAGAAATTCTGCTCTTGGTCTTACAAATTTGTTATAGTGTTTTCGGTTTTGTTCGGCGTTTCTTTTTAATACGCTAAACATCTCTTCAAATGATTTATACGTATAGTTTTTCACTGTCAAATTTCAAGAACTCGCCATTATTCACCTACATCTCTACATATCCACAATTCAATAATGTATTAAATTTTGATTATTTTACAAGCTGATTATCAATTATACATAATAAACCGATAATAGAAGATAATAACCGTAGAAGAAATTTAATACATGGAAAACCTTCACCGTATAGGCTCTTTTTTGCCGCATGTACATATTAATTTCATAAAAGTAAATAAAGTAGTCTTCTACAATTATTACATTAGTCAACTTCAAAATAGTTAAACAAATTACAATTCTTCGACGTTAGTAGGTTAAAGGGAGTATATTTCTAAACGTCTAAATAATGTAGGATTAAAAGTTAAGTTGTTTTATATTTTCCATAAATTTATTTTATCATCAATTTGGTCTTGACCCAACGATATTTCTAAACTTCACTATGTTTACAAATGCATAGGAGATTAAATGCTCGTTAAATGACACCTGCAATTTGAAAATTTTATTTTGGTTGAAAAGAGGAAAACAAGTGCGTGCAAAATCTTCGGAAAAAATGTATGTGCTTTTACTTTACTCATATTGCCCTAATTCCCTACCAAAACATTATAATCTCAGTTTATTTAGAATTATACCTCCGTGGTAATTAGGCCATAAATAATCGGGTGCTCTGGTCCGAGATAATAAACACAAACTACATGAGGTGTAAAAATTATAGTCACCTGCAAATGGATGAGAGCCCTGTGCCCTATCTCGGGCAGTCTTGTAGAATCTGGGCACCTGCACAAGCTAGAAGCAAACTATCGTACTAGTAACAAGCAAAGAAATTCGGAAGTTTCCGGAATTGAGCCTATCCACCTTACAGGTCCTTTCAAGGGAATGAATGTACATCGATGGAATTTATGGCGCTCGTTGCGATGCGGTGGAAGTTTGCCGTAAACCACCGGATGAACTTGTGCTTGGCCAGGGTATGAAATTTCACCTCTAAATAGAATCTCCACTTTCTGACGGATTTTTTATGGTCGTTCTTTTGAGATCTGTGCTCCGATCAACCGTGAGGTTTGTACGGCTGCTCAAGTTATTTAGGTCAATTCCGCTTGAAGGCAAATTATCAAGTTACCAATGTCGATCCCTTTAAGAAATGGCCGCAAATTATTGTATTTGTGGACCCAATATTATAGCAATTTACCCAGTCCCTGGCTGTGGCGTGGTTATTATAACCATTCATGCATGTACCATGCTTTAGAATTTCGGAAAACAAATTTTTAAAAAACAACAACAAATTGCTTAATTTTGAACACACTAATTTTAACCACAAATAAAGGCCACCAGTAATAGAGCAAAATGATGTGAAAGTTATTCCCGGTCTGAATTATAAATTATTTAACACCCTTGTACAAATTAAGGAAGTAAATATACATTTATTTTAACAATTAAATCTCTAATCTGTTGTATTTTTTATTCAATTTTATAATAAGTAACATACTAACAAATCGTGTTGAGACAACATTCATTAAAATCAGTTGTTATTTTCGTAATTATGTGTAGTAATAAAGTCCTTCTTTTGGAACTGGTAGATGCAATAATGTTTATTTAACTTAAAACTTAAGGGACGGGTATTGTTTCCCTTGCCTTGTTCGATTTCCGGGCATTTTTGAAAGAAATTAAATAAACATGTTTGAATAAACACTATCTAAAAAGCAAAATTGCGAAGTAGGAATCAATAGACAGATAAGTCTTGAGTCTTGAGGGCTCGAGATGATCCCCTCGTAAACAGCGCGACTTAAAAAGATCTTTAGTGCGTAAACTACTTGATCTATTCTCCATTTAGATTGAGACCTTTATAGAAGGGAGCCACTGAAGTGTATCAGCCTATGGCGGCAAAGGCCTGGGCATTCGCACCGCTATTTCTTCCTCTTCGAGGGAGAAGCGACAGGTATCATCAACCACCATGCCTAGATTTTTAAGGTGGTAATTCAACGGGCAGTGACCAGTATATAGGTCCGTGATGATTTTTAGTTCCGATTTGTCGAAGAAGATTTTCTGATCCTTTCCAAAAGGGCTAGAAGAATCTTTTTGAATGTTTGAATCTAGGTTGGTTCAGCCAGTGTAGGGAATTTTCCAAAGCGCTTAGGTCATAATTCGTATAACTCCTAATTAGACCACAGAAGAGTTCCAGTTCAATCAATGAGACTTCCGCCCTCTTTCTCACGATCTTATCCGCATTTTCATTTCCGTCTGCTCCTTCATGGCCTGATAGAGCTAGAGTTACCTTGTTGAGTGCGGAGAGCTGCTTAGGCAGGTGCAAATCAGTTTGGACGTTACGGAGACATTAGAGAGCGTTATCAATAGGCAGATAGTACTGCACCTAACGAGAAAAACAAATTAGTGTTTTGATTGCAAAGCTTACATAAAATCATATAGAGGCATTGCTCTAAGGAATATGAAGGACGTACGGTTTTTGGGAAATTCCATTTTGATTTTATCATTTCCCCGAAATTCTAAGATCACTATTATTCAGTGTTATTTGACACATATTATTGTTTTGTTTACCTGAAAAGTGTTTTTTTTTCATTTTGAAATAATCATAGAACACATATTCAGGGTATTGTGAAATCGTTTAGAAGAATTTTGTACACTTTGGAATTCTTCGATTAAATAATCTTTTTCTAAGCCTTACACCTACTTTTAGACGGTTTCTGCTTTATCTTAATAATTTCACTGCTTTCAGCGAATATAACTCAAACTCACAGCCTATGGACTGCAATCTAACGCGCTAACAATTGATCTACGAGAGGCTAGCTAGCAACCCTAGTAATCCAAAAAAACAAACAGACACACAGACTGATATAATATTTTCTTAAAAAATCTTATAAAGGGTAACCTAGAGAAACAAAAAATTGAATGGTAGGGGGCCATCTCAATCGTTTGGCAGTTACAGGGTCATTCTTAAATTCCAATTTTTCATGGTATGCACATCACTCTTTTACTTTTATCTTTTGATCTAATCAACGCAGCGACATTCAGCTTACGCCAAAACTCTGCTATCCTAATGTCCTTTCTAAAAATGTGAACAATATTAACCCACTATCACCACTTACTGCAGGTACACTCACTTTTGAAAGTGGAAGAAATGTTTTTCATTTTCCTAAAAGTCACGTTTTCATCGAATTTTCTTGGAAGTTCACGTAATTAATACACCTATTCATTATTTTTATCTAATTTCTCAACTTTTTACCTTTCCTAAATAGAGGTAGCAAAATCTGATCCTTACAAAATTTCACTGGTATTTTATGGCCTCATTGCCTTGTAATTGCTAAAGTCGTATAACGATCAATGTGCCTTGGAATTTATTTTATTACTTGTCTTAGCCAGCCATACTTGGGTGTATCCTGACGCTCTGTTACTAATACCTGACGGAAATTTTGTTGTCAGTCAGCCAAGCGATAATTACGGATGTTGTAAGCTGAAATAATTAAAAAATTTAGATAATCACTTTTGAGATATGCGCCGTATTAATTTACATTTACAGTGTAGTAGATCAAAACGAAAGAGCGTCTACACGGGAATACCAAAGAAGATCCTTAAATCGGCCTGTACTTCATAACAGGGTATTTTCGCGTACTTTTCACAGGCAAAGAAAAACGAAAATCTAACTTAAAATAGCTAGGAATCGCGAGCTGAAACATCGAAAGATTCTTACGATGTCGAAAAGTAAATAATCAGTCGTCAGGCAAAACTCTGCAAAACACAAGAGACGCAAGACGATTAGGATGGTGTTCAACTAAAGTTCAGAGAGTTATTTATCGAGAAAGATTACATCCATATCATCATATCCTAGTATAAGGACTACTGGAAGGAGATTCGGAGAGAAGATTGAAGATTTACAACTGGCTTCAGAAATGCAACATAGAGAACCGATCGTTCATAGGCCGAATTCTATGGATGGATAAATCACAATTAAGAATGGTATCACTAACTTCCACAACCTCCATGCCTCATAGGATACTCACCCACATAGGACAAAGACGACATCCATCATTGTCAGTTATGGGTTAGCAGCATGACCAATTAGATAAAAGTCATTAATTTTAACGCAATTGCTTAGTAGTCAAATTTATGCGAAATTTCTGGAGAATACACTGCCAAATCTACTTGAAGGCTTCTCTTTGGATTATATATTTTACCAGCATGATGAACCAGTGCATGTTAGTAATATTGTGAATCTGAAATGAGATGAACAATTTCCTAAACTCAGCGTTAGACCGATTCCTTGCCTGCTAGATCTCCAGAACTTCCTCCATTGGACTATTTCTTACGGAGAACAATGAAGGATTAAGTTTACTCAACCCTGTTAACACCAGAGAAGAATTCATTTACAGAATTGGGACTGCAGCGACGAAAATACAGGAGAGACTGGTTACAATACACCTTAAACAGGGAGTTAGGATGTTATTGGTATGCATCGAAAGTGGCGAAGAACATTTTAAGCAGTGTTTGTGAGATATTAGCATTAATCTAAATCTAAATGAAACAAAAAAACATTTTGGGGTTCATTTTAGTTTAATTTCTTTAAAGTTTTGAGAAAAAGTTTACCAGAAATAAATGTCCTTACTTTCCCCTTACTTGGGACATATTGTAGCTTGTTGGAAAGGAAATAAGATAAGCAATTCGATAAAAATAATAAATAGCTGTATTAATTACATGAATTTAGGCGAAAATATAAGGGAAAGCTAAATTTTATGAAAACGACGAAACCATATTTTCCAAAAGTAGGATTTTTTTTTTATATGCATGACAGAATTATTTCAAATTAGCTCATCGCTGCTCTAATCAACTGGAAATATTTACATCGTGATAAAATGAGGATTACTGTTAAGCATATAACTATTTCCCCAAGTCTCCGAATGGGAAGATCGCTTTTATGCAATTGCCTCTGACTGGGAGGTAGTTCAATTAAATGGGATTAGAGGGATTTTTATTGTTAATTAGCGCAAGAGTCGCGCGTAAATAAAAAATTGCAAATGAACGTTCAGGCAACAAATCATCACCTCCCGCGAGGTGAGAACATTGGAATCGGGAATTGTTTATTAAATTAAACGAAAGGGAGGACTATATACAAACCAAACAAATTGATTTTGCTATGCTCAGTTTTGCTCCCACGGTTCGATAAACTTTAAATAAAACCCCTTTTAATACATATTTCCCCGGGGATGGGAATATGGAGCCAGGACTGGGGGCTAGGACTTCAAAAAAAAGCAAATATTTAAATAACCATTCATGTAGCAACGGTTCACTCGAAGCTTGTTTATATCCCAAAACTTACCACCCCAGGTCTCTGCCCCTAGGCTTTTTATTCCTTTGTGCATTTGACTGGACCAAGCCTAAAATTCAATATTCGAAATTGAATTTCTTGATTCCCATGAATATTTAACAAAATCCAAGAACTCGGACAGAATACGGATGCGACAGTGGCGCATGGAGGCTTGTTGGATCCCGCTTTATAGGATTTTGGGGGACTCACTTTGATTTCGCCCAATGAACGGAGAAGATAAGTTTTCTCAGAAGATGGGACAGATAAAAAGTCGAAGTCGATGGCGAACTTTAGTAATGCTAAATTGCAAGTTGTTATCGCTGAAAAACGCTCGGTGAATTCGGAATCTTCTAAATCATAACTTTTTTCGCTGCGGGCTGAACGAAAAAGTTTCCCTTTTTGAACCGATCGCCATTGTTATCGCAATTCGGTCCAATTCAGAGGAAATTTCGCCTTTCTCATTGGTTGAATTAAGGCAGGACATGTAATGGATCATGATTGATTCCCGATAAAATAATACATATAGGAGGGTTAAGCGGCCCAACGAGGTCGACAGGGACCGGTCGGCATCTTGCCAAATTTGCATACATTTTTCCTTGGTATGACTTGAAACTTATTTTGATTTTCTTTTTTTTCAGGCACCCCTGTGTGGTACATCGTCTATCAGAGTAAGTAAGCAGATTTTAGGATTCCTTCTCCCCTCGCATACTTTCGTCCTTAGTCTAATCATTTTCTTCTGAAAGTGATAGCCGTATAAATCCCTCGGGTGAATTCACGTTGTCGGAAACTTTGTTTTGCATTTTATAAGCGCCTTTAAGTTCTAAAAGCCATTAAAGGAAAAAGCGGTTCAGCAAAAACCCCTTACAAAGGACTTTTGGATGTCCCTAAAGTATGTAAATTTTACTTGAGGCGGAAATCCTTGAAAATTGCCTCGAATTAATCGCTTGTCTTTTTCGGAAAAAAAAGTTTTCAGAAAAATTCAGTGGAATTTTCAATATTCGCGCAATTTTAAAGATCATGTTTAAAATAAAGGGGCGCACAATAGAAAGAAGTTACTTAGAAAACTCCTATATATAGTTTAAATTTATTTCTCAGACAAAATATACCTACAAAAGTTCTTATAAAAAATTATAAAGTTGCTGAACATCTATAATATTTTAATAAAATGATGTTTTAGCTCATTAGTTAGAATTAGAATTGCTGTAGTAGCTCATTAGTTAGAATTAGAATTGCGTTGCAAGCACTTAAGCGATTTATATGTAATTGTTATAGCATTTTAAACATAGACTAACTTATAGAATAATTTGTTAAATCAGAATTGATTGAATAAAGCGTATTTATCATTAGTTGCAGATCCACTTGTTCTGAACAAAAGTTAGTTTTTTAAACAATTAAGTATGAAGTTAAAAGTTCTTAAGCTTTTTAGATTTTAATTAATTCACCAGATGTAGAAGTTAATAATTCTTAAATTTTTGGTTTAAAAACTAAGTTTGTGAGAAACGAAAAAAATGTTCTATCCTAAGTATGTCGCAAGTTAAACATTTTTGACAAATTGTGAAAGCCCCGAAAATCCGTACATCCTTTGAGGTGCTCCAGTCATCAAACCATTTTCGATATCTCCATAATTGTTAAAGTGTTTCATAGAAAGTACATGAAACAACGATAAAAACAAGTAGTAATTAGAACAGGTCATATCTGATGAGTACGACGGATGGGACAAAAGTTCCCAGTCAAGCGCAATTGATGTCCCTGATGGTACGTTCGATCAATGAATGGTTCAATTTGATTATTTGTTGACGGTAGCAAACGGTATTAAGCTGTTTCATCTCGTTCCAGAAGCTTATACTCCATGATATCCTTCTGATCCCACCAAATGCATAGCAGGAATTTCACCTGGGCGTTCCTTGTCTTTCAATTCTAAATCACCACTTTTAAATAGTCTAAGTCAACGCACATAAACGTCTTGTAATGGGACATTATCACCGTATGCTTCCACAAGCTAATAATGGTTTTCTCTCATATTTTGCTTTTGATTAAACAAGAAATTTAACGTGCCGCTTATGTTTTTATTTGATTCAAAACTCGATATGCTTACCATATAAAAAAAAAATATGATGCCAAATTCAAAATCGTCAAAACATCAATAGCAATTTGAAGAGTACTATCATATCAACAACATGATATAAGGGATTTGACTCTGAATCAATAGTACATATGTATTCAGAAGTAAATGATATCTAAACATCAAAGCATATGAGGCCTCACAAAAGACGCAAGTTGCTTTTTCTTTTCATTAGTAGTCTTCGATTTCAATGGTACACCATAGACACATTACTAAATATTTTTGAAGAATTTTAGCAGGTAGAAGTAAAAAGGTTAACTATTCCTGTTAAATTCCATTCAGAGTCGTCAAGCGTGTGTTTCACTCGGACCTCGTAGTCACTCTCCCCACAACGCATGTACAGATCATTTTAAAAAGGTTCTTACTTACTGAGGTCATTGGTAGTATTCGTACGTGTACCTATATTTCTCATTTCGTTGGTAACTGAACTTATTAAAATAGTGAAAGACATTTTAAACTTAATAAATAATTTATTATAATTCTTATTTAGAGTTTGTATTTAAGATGTATGCATATGTAAGTTAAAATAATAAATAAAGCAGACAGGTAGTGTCGGAAAACCTTTGCTTCAAGAAAAAAATGATTAACATGTTCTCAATTTGCGAGCTCATACTTCTTTTAAAAAAATACGAATTTGCAAAAATACTTGCGAAAATTTATGTTTTCGGATTTCTAAACAGGAATGTCCACATGTGATAAATATTTTAAGAAACCGACAAACAAACATGTAACAAATAGTTTGCAATTAAATGTCGGTTTCATTTTATCCGTTTACTTAAAAATACAAACCTCCAAGTTATCATCTTAAATTTTAAAGCGATTGAAAATATTTACGGCCTTAAAAATTTATAGAAATTAGCAAAATCAGGGAGACCTTGAGATGTCCGAGGGCGCCCCAAAAAAACGTGTCGTACACCCACTCAGATCCTCTTTATAAGACGCCCAAGACGAAAAACTTTTTAAATTTGTTGTTCGTCAAATTCTGTTCACAATTCTGAAAATGCATTATTTATAATCTGGGGGGGGGGGGGGTTTTGAGACGAAAAAGAGGACCACACCCCATATTCGAATTACAAAACAAATTTTGTGTCGTGATTCGCTTTTCAGTTTTCGTTCACTCCATTGTAGGCGAAGGAAAGGCAACACGATTTGGCACCCTTCACAAAAAGCGAACTGCCTATATGAAATATTAAATCGATTTTGAAGGATTTCATAACGCGCAATGTGTAAATTTTATGTTTTTATCGAAGCACAAAAATGGAAGCGAGCAGGAACGGCTGTTCTCAACCCGACACGAACGATGGGATGGTTGAAGGTCGGGAATCGGGATGGTAGGGTAAATTTTCGGATGTAATTTCCGTCCGAAGGAGATCGACTGGGAAGTGGTGGCGGGTGGCGGGTGGAGCCCCTATTCTTTGCTGGGATGAGCATTTTGTCCCAGCTTCCGGTATGTTACAGGAACCCATTACGAGATCGTGTTAAAGCGGCCGTGTAAGTAACCGCGGAGCACTGGAAACCAAAGACCCGGGGTTAATGGTGCGCGCCGCAAATAAATCGCATATTCAATTTGAATCAATCTTATGTGTGACATGCGGTTAGTTGGCGGTCTATTTCTGCCCCCGAGAGCCCGTGAGATGACTAATGGCTGTGTGACCAAGCAAACTTAATAAGAGGGAATAAAGCTGTCAATCGCAGATATTCCTCGGCTGATGGATACAAATAACTTGCTTGTGCTGGGCTCCAGATGCTCGGCTGGGAGCGCTCTGATTAATCACATTCAATCAATGCGTCTTCGGATTGAAAAGGAATTTATTTTCGTGCCGTATATGCCCCATGCGGGTTTTTGGTGAGGAGGGGTGGGCGAAGGGATTTGTTAACGCACGACTCGTCAAAGCACTCATGTGGACGTTCTCCGGGTGGAATTATTCCGCACATTTTGCAGGCATAAACTCCCTCAAAAGTCTCAAAGCATTTCAGGAGAAACACCTTCCTGGAAATTACATCTGTCACTTTGAGTAATGAGTGGTCGCCCTGAAGGGGCACAGGGGGAGGAGGGAGGAACATATGTTACATTTGTAACATGTAAGAAAAGCAAAAAAATTGCAGACAGGTGGCACAATTCCTCAGAGAAATCGGTATGTGCTCGTATATAATGAGAGGAGTATAGTCCAAAACGATGAGTCAGAGAAGCAAAAATTTGAATTGAAAACGCGTTTTATTACAAGAAAGATAGTAAGGAACTCAGAAGTAAAGCCCTTATTAGCTAAAATATGCATTTTTAGGAAAAAGTGGCTGTTATGCAGATTTATAGCCTAACTACATTCCTCCTGAAAACAATGAATAGATTTTTGGATATTATTACCATATTAAATACTACCTGGAGCAATCTATACCGCTCTATCGTACCCTGTTCTCTGCCTGCTCTACAAGTAAATCGACAGAGACTGCGTTGCATAGCCTTGTTAGCAAAATTAGGAATGCTCTACAATCTACCGACACAGGTCTGTATGCCTTTCTAGCCAGGGAAGGTACTTTCTGTAGTACGGGTTACGAATCAATATCTAAAACTCTAATGAGCAGAGGTAGTGCTTTTAAGTAAATTTACATCCTAACCTCCCCCCACTCTGTATAATGAATTTTGCAAATTAACTGCTTACTCCTCCATGGACTTGAGTGGCACGATCGCTTACAATGTGTTATAGCCATAAATTCAATGTACCAAAAACATATACAACTATTAATTTAACCCACATGTATTACTAAAGCAGGTGCAAACGAGGTAAAAGTGACTACACTAAAATAAAACACTTAAGTGAGGTGAAATGATGCACTTGGATTTGCAGTGTATTTATTCCTAATTCCACGACAGGAGGTGAATGACATGCTACAAAAGTGAGTCATTTTATCTATTACATTAGGTACGCTAGGTAACACCTCAATTCATATTAAGGCAGTAAGAGGTGCCCACAAGGAAAAGTGTTATCGCCGTTTCTCTGGTGTCTGGTTCTGGATGCTTTCTTGACTAAGGTATGAGGCCGTGAGCTACTACTCAGCCGTTATAGATGTAATGAAGAGACTTTTAGTAGTCACTGATTGTTCTAGCAGGAATCCTACTATCAGCCTTTGAGGTCCGTTTAACCTTAGCCAATAAGTACCCTTTAGCCCTTGATCTGATTTCTATTCAAGATAAGATCGCCGGATATTCTGATAAAGTTAATTACACTAGATAAACTACAAACTGGAATATCCACTTAAGCAGTACATTGAACAAGACTGCAAGAGCTTTATAGGCCTAAAGGAAACATTTCAGTAAGACTTGCGGTCTTAACTTAAAGATGATCCTCTGGTTATACAACACCATTAAAAAAACAATTATTACTTTCAGTGATTTAACTGTGATCTAAGCTATCGAAATTTGTGTGCTCCGTAAGTGCAGCATATTCCTTATCGGTGGCACTTTCAATATACTTTCTGCTAGCCAAGCAGCATTCAGGTTAATTTCGTCATATCGGTTTTTTTTTAGAACTCATCATGCGGGTGCTTTAATTCTCTTCAATATGCGTTACATACATAAGGAAATAAGAAGATGAACTAGCTAGAGGAGGTTCATCAACTCGGTTGAATGGTCTTCGACTAAAACTGTGGTTGAAAAAATGGGCTAGAAATCAGTAATCCCTGTACTGGTAGAATTTTACTAGTCTTCGTCAAGCTCCCAATGCTTTCGTATAATTTGACCTTCTAATGACAAATATACCAAACTTGGCAGAAATTTTAAGTGATTACCGTAGTTTTCAATAATAATATGATTTCATCCACTTATCGATATTTTTCTATTTAGAAGTCAATATATGTACTAATTTAGTTATTTATAATTGAATCTCTTATCCTTTAAATGGCGAAACATATCGAGGTAATTTATGTGTATAAGTTGAGTTAACATATCGATTTCCGTAATCGTGCCGAGTAACCGCATTCAAATTATTTCATCAAATTTCGTTTATTTCTGACGAAATTTTAATACCGATATTTTTCCTTTTCGAATTGATAAAACAGATTGATTTGGTAACGTGTTTTACGGACTAGTGGGCATCGGGTTAATTTAAAAATATTTTCTTATAAGAATTAATAAAAATACTGGAATAAATTGAGTTTGAGGTCTTCTTACGGATTTTGATGAGACGGTACAAGAACATTAATTTGAGAAAAAAAATAACTAATATGTAAACAAATTTTTCAGTCGCTATTAAAATCTATTAAAAATGTTTCTAACTTTTCTTTAATCAATTTTCTTCAAAAAAATCATCAAAATAAACATATAAGCTGATTACTTTTTGGAAATATCGACAGCGAGCAGGCATTTGTCATGTAAAGTGACACATAGAAAAACTAGATTTTTTCTTCAATTTCCACATTTTCAGTATCTTGCTTTAAAAAGAATGGAAATACCTAATTTTCTGAGAATACGCAAGTCCAACAGCAGAAATATTACTTTTGCACTTTTGAATACTGAAACAATTGGTCAAAGGGACGACGATTTTCCAAGTGTTAATTTTAATATATATACATATAATATACAATATATATATAAATATATATATTGAGCCATTTATTTTGAAATTAGTTCAAGTCCAAAAATCATTAAGAAGATTTTTCTGTAATCTTTTAAGGTAAAACCGTTCGTATGACATTTTGGTCCTTGATCCCTTTCAATATAAACGACTCATATATCAATTATCATCACTGTATGTAATGTAGTGTAGTGAAACAAACTATCTTTATTATTTTATTATTATTATTAGGCCACATAGATTTATGTTTTTGGTTGAATATTCATCGAACATATTTTTATGCGCATAATTTGTTTTTCTTGTTGTCATTAAGTGCAATACTATCTGTCTTGTTGATTCTACTGAGCAGTTTTGTCTTTTAAATAGTGTTTATGGATTCATGTTTACTTAGTTTCCTTCAGAAATGCCTGGAAAATGAGCAAGGCAACGAAAACCAAATCCCGTTCGTTTATTATTTTCGTAGTATTAAGAAAAATTAAATTTCTGATCTCTAACATTTTTCGGAAAAACGTATACATTTTTAATTTTATTTTATTTTTTTTTTATTAAGAATTTGAGAATATGGTGGAATGGATACGATGATGCTCCTTTTTGCATTTTGCACTTCGCTCTTTGTTCGCTTTTGTTATACGAAACAAACCGTTTTTACATAAGTAAAAGTATATCCTATTCCCTTATCCCATTGACCAATTATCCCCATTTACGAATTTAACCCATGTATTGGTACAATTAATGAATGGGCAAAGTTTGACCAAAATTTCTTAAGAAATATGTATATATATGTATATACCATATAGGTAAATAGGCGGCAATAAACGCGATGTCTTTAAGAAAGAACTCTCTCACGCGACCTAGGCGATACAGTTTTAGACCTTCAATAAGGGAAACAATTTTATCACCTTGGGTCGAGGCCCAGGGAGCTAGCAGCAAAACTTTGACAATAGTCATCTTACACGATTCGGAACTTGAAGGGATCTTTGGAACGAACATTGAAATCTTCCTTGCAAAACTTTAATTAATACTCATCGAGGAATCAACAAAAGAACCCGGCCAGAACGTTCTTCCCAACTTCCCAAATTCCCTGGAGTAATTACGTTATAAGAACTGAAAATGTCCAAGGACAACCGCAGACAGGTCTCAAAAAAGAAGTTTTTCGTGAAGATTAAGGCCGAATTGAGCTTGTTAACTGGCAAGGGTCGTGTGAAGACATCACCTCCCAAATTGATCCAGGAAATTAGATGCTGCACATGTGATTGCGAGGATACCACACGTTATTGATTCTGTCCCTCCGAATTCAATTTTTCCTTTTATTCCGATTCAATTACGGCTTCCTTCTGAATACCAATGATGACTTCAGCGTGTCGACTGGGCGGAATGGGGCCCCGGGCATCGACTTCTCGGCGGCTCCCTTGATGCAGTATACTCCTACGACGGAATTATGCCCGGCCCAGCGGGAAAGTAATGAATGTTGCTCTTGCGTGTGTGTAAACCCGATGAACTCCTGGGAGTAGTACGGAAAGAATTGAATTGGAAATTAATTTACTGCCGGTGGCACTGCGGCGGCGACTGACGACGGGAGTTCCAGCAGGACCTGGAACGCCCGATCTAGTTCAGACTCCCAAGGCCTTTCATCTAGGATACACCGCACCTTACCCACAAGATGCCTGGTCGCTGAAGTGCAAATAGTAAATTGCAAAGTTTATCAATGAAGCGAATTTGTTCGAAAGCATCGCCCCGAACAGGTGCACTTTACGCGTTAATTATAATTTATTGCGCTCCTGCACCACATACCACTAGACGTTTGCCATAAATCCTTAGCGATTTTCACCTCAGTGGTTCAGTCTCCTATTTATTTGATTCAAACACGCGGTAGAAACAAAGAATTATTGCTTATTACTGGCGAAGTAAAACTGCATGGTTTTCTTTAGTTTCGCAACCTGGACAACACGAAATATTCAAAACAAACACTTCCACTAGCCTCTACCAGAATATTTGAGTTACATGAAAATACCTTTCGGGGTTTAAAAAAACAATAAATTTTTATATATTTAGTAGACAAACCTATTCTAAATTTTAAGCATTTACCGAAGAATTGATGTGAATGTGATTTGTTGAGCTTTTCCCATTCGAGTCTATGACGTAAAAGTTGCTTTGAGAATAAAGCAAAGGTATTACAATTATAATATAAATAATAATAATAAATAATATAATTATAAATATAAAATTATTATTATAATTTTACTTCTCTCGATTCAAAACCATCAACGAGACAAAGAAATGTGCCTACCGAAAAGAATATTGCTGCTGTAGTGCGAAATGTTGAAGAAGACGCCAAAATATCGTTTCGTCGCCGTTCTCAACTTGTTGGACATTGCCCTTCGACTACGTGGAAAATTTTACGTAAGGATCTTGGCTTACGTACCTATAAAATACAGCTCGTGCAAGAATTAAAGCCAAATGACCATCGTTTACGTTGCATTTTTGCTGATTGGGCTAATTTGAAACTGTTTGGTGCAGTTTGCACGCTGGCTGTATCATCGGTCCTTATTTCTTTCGTAATGTGGAAGCAACTGCCGCTACGGTGAATGGCGAGCGCTATCGAGCCATGCTAACTGATTTTTTGTTTCCATAAATTAATCAGCTAAACATCGACGACATTTGGTTCTAACAAGATGACGCAACTTGACATACAGCGCGCTTAACCATCAATTTATTGCAAAATCAATTTGATGATAACTTTCCAGAAGTGGTTCTGTTAACTGGCCCCCTTGTTCGTGCGACTTAACGCCTCTCGATTACTTTTTATGGCGCAATGTTAAGTCATTGCTTTATGCCGACAAACCAGCAACTCTTGAAGCATTGGAAGCCAATATTCAAGCCACCATTGACGCCATACGGCCAGATTTATTGGAAAAAGTAGTGAAAAATTGGAATGATCGAATGGACTATGTAACTCGTAGCCGCGGCGGACATATGCCGGAAATCAAATTTAAAAGATAAATGTCATGAAATTATCTACCAGATTATGATAATAAAAAATTCATTCGAATAATATTTCTGTATTGTAATATAATTTAAAGTTCTCAAGCTCTTAAAAAAACACCAGCTTTATTAAACTAGTCACATTACTTCATAGATAGAGCCACTGTAGTCTTTTGAAATTGAGAAATGAAAAGAGACAAAAATGTATAGACGGAAAAGTGACAAAAAACAGACTGAAAAATGTGAACTGTAATCCGACAGAGACTGAAATATACGAGAGCAGTTTAAGTAATTTTTGAATTTCCTGCGCAGTAATTTTAAATGCAACACTGCTCCCGTCAGCTGCCATTTATCCTACTACTCCCAAATGTTGAGGAAGTTGCGTCATTTAATTTGTGTTTAGCAGCCATTAAAAGCAGATAACTTCGTAAATTTTAACGAAAATTTTCACCAATTTTCATTGAATTCCTCCAAAGTTGATGACATTTTGGTCATAATGTTGTTCCGTTATTTTCAGTTTCTAAAATTTTTATAGAGCAGATACGTAACTAAATGAATGTAGATATTAAATAAAAGGCCAAAAATTAGAAGTTTGATAACATTTTTGGAATTAAGTTTATAGAAGTGTCTCTAATTTTGCCAGAATTTTCTCAATTGGTGGTAAAACACTGTTGATACAATGGAATTTCAAGGTATTAATGCTTCATAACTTTCTTTCGTTCCTATTCTTGTAAACGCCCAATGTTTCGCGTTGTCTGTAAAGGTTTGTGAACATTTTCCGCAGCATAATTTGAATAAGCCAGTCAGTAAAAAGTCATCATATTCTGCAGAGTACTCAACTTTAAGGGCAACTAAAGAGCGTCTAGCATTTTTAAATGAATTTAACATAATTTACAAACCGGAAATACATATTTTCCATTTTCGGAAAACCACGGCAACAATTAAGGGCTATTGAGGGAAAATAACTTCCCTTTGGGACGGTTTCGAATCGAATAATGGCAGAAATCATTATGGCCCTCATTAAATTTAAAAACCAGCAGTCAGATGGGGCGACAGGGGAGAGGATAAAATAGAGCCGCCGCTGCGCCCATAAACTCGCCATCATTTAATTTAGTGGAAATTACTTTTGCGAAATTTTAATTAAAAATTATATTTGCGGAATGTACGGATTGGTCGTCAGTCCAGTTGCCTCTCAGTCCTGAATGACATGCCAGCCAGTGGCTAATCACATTCATGACGCATTGAAGGCGCCCCAGAATATCGAGGACCGGAAATAATGATCCTTCCAAGACCTTTGACCCGGCGGGCGCTTTTTCAATTATGCAACACAATTAGCCGTTCATCTGGCTTAATTAGGTTTATTAGCGACTATAACCAACCAGCCAGACGTTTTATGGCTGACAATATCGCTAGCAACCGACTACATGACCAGTTCTAATTGCCATTATGGGATCCGGTGGAGAGGTACTGGCACATCTTAGTATCTGAGTGTCTGACATCCAGCCGTATTAATGGGAATTGGTTTGAAGGATGTACAATTAAATGCAGACGCCATTAGGACTGTGGTACGGGTCTTCCGTTTAAATTCCCAGGCGAAAGGTTTTCTTAATCGTGGCAGGCGTGAGATTCATTACTGTAGGCGGGGACGAAATTTCCGCATTCTCCTTGTATTCTCTACGGCTTAATATCTACTTCCGTGCCCTACCTACCATTAGCCTGTTTTCCAGGAATTTCCCAGAAATTCCCCGCATTTACAGCAAAGAGCGCGCCACAGGCGCCGTGAATAATTAGAATATTGCTAATTGAAGTATAAATAATAAATCGAGCGATTGCTTTAAGTTAACAAGAGGAACAAAGATAGGCCCGATGTAATATTCCTGGCTTTACGCTTTGACGCACCACTCTCCCACCTTTCTTCACTAACCTGGATGGAGGAGCTTACGTGTTACCTGCCAATTTTAAGCTTTTCCAGCAACGACCTCCGTCCGGCTTTCCAGAAAACAAAGTAGCGCATAGGTAAGTCCTTAAGCTTTAATCTACAAAAATGTTATTACCAATGAGCGATCGCTGCCATTTTCAGGAAAAACCTATAATATAAAAGTACATAGTTTTTAATATACGAGTATACCTACCTGTGAAAATAGACAAAATTGAACCACCACTCATTCGGGAAAATTATTTTGTCTATATGGAGAGGCTTAAAACATTTTTAAAACAATTACCTTTATCTGATGTGATTATATTTCACAAAATTCAAATGAGAATTATTTTAAACAAATAAAAAATTCGCTGCGCTCTATGCTTGCGGCACAAAATCAATAAATAGTTTTGCCTATTGAATTAAAAATCTAGTGAATTGCTTAACTGAAATTCAACTTAGTTAGACCAATATCATATTAATAAAAGCATTTTTTTAAAAATCTATTCCATTATATTTTCCCTACTAATAAGGGATTAAATAAACCAAAAATAAAAAGAGAATAGACATTTTATGAACAGCAGTAATGTGTTTCGGTTATATGGATGTGTGTATACATATATGTTTGTATGTATGTATACATCACGTCAATATTACACACTCTAACGAAATCTTTCACGTTTTAACTTTAATCTTTCGCGGAACGAAATAAAAAATCGGTTTCGTTGCGATTGATACTTGCACACATTGTAACCGTATACCGGATCTGGAATTTTCAAACTATTGAATTGATTTAATTGAATATAAATTGTAATAATAATTACCATGACAATGGAGAGCCAAATAAATTCAAAAGCGCTATTAGGAATGGTTGTGATGAAAGTATGGGCTACGTGGTAAAAGTTACTATACCTACGGAATACCAAAGTCTAATTTGCAAGATCGCGTCAAAAAATATTGAACCAATGATTATGTCGACTTGCCTGGAAATAAAGGTTTAGGACTTTTAAAACCAGTGTTTTCAGTTGCGTTGAGCACGGTGATTTCTGGGGCAATATAGATAAGAAATGGTCCAGACAAAATTGACCCATTTAGTTCTTGTTATAACTGTAAAAGTATAACATTTTAGGTCTGCACTTTGTTGCTAAAAATGCTATAAATACCTAATTTTCAATTCTTATGAACCCTCGAGTGTTACAAGCTAAAGGGTTAAAATGTCTCAAGGCGAAGAAGAAGTGCGTAAAGCGATTTTGTTCAAATTTTTGAAAAATACCACAATTTCGTTTGTAAAAATTCCGAAACAGCTAAACACAAGTTACTATTATTAACAAATCAAAATATCAATAGAAAGGAAGCGAGGGTCAGGTAAAAAACCATTTTCTTTTGTTTTATTTCTAAATTATTATTTTTGAATATTCGCATGACACCTAATATATGCCTTCAATTAAAGTGTTAATACAAACTATGTGTCTTTTTAAATAGTCGAACGAAGTGGTACCGTAGGTATATGGTTTTGGACGGGTCTCCACTACTTACATGCGGTTTACATTATAGAACATATAAAAAACATATACAGTTCTGCTTACCACCTTTTACCATGTGTACCGGAAAGTCTTTACTGGTTTTTTTAATGAAAAAACTCATAAAATTTATTGAAAATTAAAAGTATTAGCCATTCGATTCTACACACTTTGTCCTCTTTTGAGCCAAACTATTTATCGAGCCATTTTTCAACTTTTTTGAAATTTACAAAGTGCTACTCAGCCAGCGCGTGACCCATGAAAATGATAATCGGACGGAGCCAGGTCTGAAGAGTACGGTAGGTGTGATAATACGATCCATCCAAGCGATTTTAATGTGTCTTTCACCGGTTTTGCTGCGTGTGACAGTGCATTGTCATGCAACAAAAACACTTTACCGGGTCTTTGGGCTCATTCTGGACGTTTGTCCATCAACGCATGGTTTAAATTTATTATTTGTTGTTTGCAGCGATCAGTATTAACTATTTCATCAGGTTTCAGAAGTTAATAATACACCACACCACCCTTGTCCCATCAAAAACAGAGCATTGTCTTCTTTCCGAAGCGATTGGGCCTAAGAGGCAATGGGCCAGCATGACCAGGCAATAACTAAGATTTTTTACGTTTTGGATTTGGAATGGAACCGGTAAGGATTTTCCGGTACACTTGGCATGCTCATTATATTGAAATCTACATATTATTTTTTTAAATGTATGGTTTCCTAAATCTAAAATTATTTTTCCTCCTTTACGGTACAGACAGGTTTACTTTTAACTGTACTCGTTAAAAGAATTTTATTGATAAATAAATATCCATTTTGTCTTCTGGTGCTTAAGCTTTCAAAATTTAATTGAAAGAAAATGGGAAATGGAATGTCATTTTACCCATAATTCTAACATAATAAAAGTCTTTGCACAAATTCAAACTGCGCCAAAGAAATAAATTTAATGACGAATTTACGAGCGCAATTACTACGCTATGACCATGTTTCCGTCTATTCCATTTGATTTCGTAAGCCTTGAATATAATAGAGGAACAACAAAAATGCCAGGAAGGACATCCGGAATTGCTCCATTATTTCCCGAAATAATAATTCATTTAGTTAATTAAAACTACTTCCCGGACGAAAGCTCATCAATTTCAATTAGCAGGGAGCGCTCCGACTGGATAAATTATTCGAAAAGGTCCAACTTTCATAAATAGCCGGAATCAATATAGTCAGGCTCCTGTAAAGCTAGCATCTCCGGCAGGCAGTGTATGCGGAGTGGGGGGAGTCCTGAAAAGCCTGCATGCATTCGTCCGGGAGCACATATTAAAACGTTAAGGATTTCTGGGAGCAGGCTCTGACGACCACATCTGTACCTTTCATAGCTTTATGAACTACGAACCCCCATATCCCGTGCCTTTTCTATGCCCACGTTCCTCCAGTTCTCCTCTTAAGTACAACAGCAATAGAGGGGGTGCTAGAGTTAACTGGACTCAGTTAATATGTGCACAGATCTGTACACACCCGTTGTGATTGGTGTACACATGCCCTGCAGCAAAATTCCCTTTATAATTGGCCCTGTGCGATGAAAGGATTCCGAGTTCTTTGATTGATATACCTTGATATGATATCCGGCAAAAAGGTATCGTTTATATTACTAATTAGCCAGCCTGGATATTCATTAAGGATTCTATTCCGCGTGCATCTGTTTGGAAAAAATCATCAGAAACCGAAAAGGACTTTAGAAACCAAAAAGGAGTTTTTGGGTTTTTTTACAAGACTACCAGTTAATTAAAACCAAAACTTTTACTTTACCATGAATACCCCGAGGAGTTTATAAATTAATTAGTATGCATGTAAAATGATGAAACGTAGGTACTTTGTGAAGACTGATTGATGGCAGGTCATGCTTTTTGATATTTCAAAATGTATTTTGAAATCATAAAACGTTGATAAAAATAAGAAGAATTTTCTCTTTTAAAATCCAAATACAATTAATCATCGTCTGATTCAGTGGCGACTCGTAAGAACAGTAGAAGGGTCAGTGCTTCTTCTATCATATTTCATACTTTGATATCTTTTAAGTTTGGTCAATATATTCTGAAATAATTTCTGTAAAGGAAAATTTACTTCGAAAAATTCAATTATTTTGCAAAAACAATTCTATGAACTACGCCTAAATAAATTTAATGCCAGTTGCCTGTTTGTCTGGCAAAAACCCAGCATACAATAAGCACTTAAGAAGCATAAATTTGATTACTCCCTATTTACCTATCCGCATCTTTATAAAAAGGTCACTGTGTTTAACGGGCATAAGCTCATAAAATAAAATTGAAATTATCAAATTCTAATATCGTCTGTGGTCGAAATTCGACCAATTTTGTCTGAAAAATAACGCAATTCAATATGCGTAATGATTTTAAAACCAGCACGTACTTTCTTCCACATTTTTTTACCATATATCAAATATAATGCATAGGAATTTGTATATAAGTTTCACTTAATTCAAAGAGTAATAATAAGTTGATTTGTTTAACATTTTAACGTGCATTCCGTTTTTGTCTCACTCTAAAGCAAATATTCTGCCTACGTGGAAAATTAATGTCAAGCCTAATGATAATGTGTGATTGAAAAAGCATTAGAAATTCATAAATACGCCACACCATCATAAATACGCCAGTTGATCCCACATAATAGCCATTCACAATCAATCTGAACTTCTTCATTCTCATCTGTTTCTTTGTTTAATTCTATAATTGCACTTATATCATATATGCACACTTTTCACTGTAGGTAGTGCAAATTTCAACATACATCATTGTAATAAATAAAGGTTTCCCGAAATATTTTTGCTACATACATATTTTTTGGAGAACGGATAAATGAAGATGGCAAAATAATTCTTCTCCCAATCATTCGGGTTCAATTCTAACTGATCTGTGAGTTTAGAATAGACTGACTTTGTCTTATGAAATAAAGCCTTGTATCTTCAAATCATACATGTACAAATCAACAAACCACTGGAAAAATTTTTTCTGAGAATGATATAAAACGCTAAAATCATATCTAATTGAAAGCAAAAAAACGGTACGACAATTTTCGAAGTTCATGTATTAATATATTGTATATTTTTTCATTTTGTAATATTCTCCCGTACAAGGAAGGCAAGGGGATCTACGTTATCAAAACTTCATTTAATTGATTAATACGTTTTCTATAGGGAAGTCATGTGTGTATGTTTATTTTATTTAACCTGCCTTAATGGCAACATGCACACATGATTTTTCTTAGCAGAGCACCTTTGGAATATATTTCTTTCCCCTCGTTTTATAATAAATAAAATTAATAGATATACAATGCTAATTAGCAATTTGTTTTTTAAATGTTTGCCGTTTTTATCATC
This sequence comes from Philonicus albiceps, assembly GCA_963969385.1. Taxonomy (NCBI): domain Eukaryota; kingdom Metazoa; phylum Arthropoda; class Insecta; order Diptera; family Asilidae; genus Philonicus; species Philonicus albiceps. The sequence continues at coordinate 44,464,155 of OZ017772.1, read as the reverse complement.
GTCAAACTCGAAAAAAACGCTGCAAGCCAAGTAAATGCATTGCAAACACATCACATACACTTCATGCTAATCTGTCGTGAATTATGATTTATTTTATGTAATTATAATAAGTTGGAGTACTACCATTAACTAGCTAGCTAGCGATTAACCTTCCAATAATTAGCAAAAATATTAATAGTAATAATAATACACATCTAAATATTCTTTCATTTATCTTAAATAATTTATTTCAGTTTATTGCACAATACTTTAAAAGTCCATATATTGCTTGCTTGTTTACAGAGCATCAAGCATACAGAACTATGATATTTTATACTTTCATATATTTTTTGCTTCATCGATCATCTATATTTCGCTTTTCGTAATAATTTTTGTGGGGACATAACTCCTGTTTGCTATATTCAAATATTTTTATTTTTCAATTCCATATTTTTCACATTATCATAAAGTCCCTTAGCACAAAACATTAAAATTCCATTCAATATCCTATCATTGGGTTTAACACTAAGTATAAAATCACGTTGACCTAACCCTTGTAAAGTTACTTCAGGGAGTTTGTCGTCGTAGCTTGCAAAACTGACGTATGTAATTTCGCAAGACTTTCCCTCTTCTATGCAGCTTTTGATCTAGAAACCTCATAAAATGTATTTAGTAATTATTTAGAAAGGTTTAAATTATTACCTTTGAGTTATTACTGCTGAACACTAAAACCTTTTCCGAATTTTCAATTGTTTTATGTATTTGTCTTAGAAAACAGTACTTACTAGGAATGCCCCAATTCCATTTTTCCGACACTTTTCTTATAGCTAATGTTCCACAGAAAATCAATGAGAAAAACAAAATAGTTTTCATCTGAAATAGAAATTATCGTGAAAATAAATTTCTACTTTATAGACCTTTAAAAAATCTGAATGTCAACGTCAACTAGATTTTAACAGACTAACTCACTGCCTCTATAGACTGAACTTATAACATTTATGTCTCGTTAACAGCGGAAGTGTAAATATTAGAATATTTGAAAAATTTTTGCATGTGGTGTATTTGTTCAGCTGATCATTGAATCATTGAATTATTAAACAAATGATGATATACCAAGTTTAACCAAGAAGCATAATTACAGCAATTTTATAATATATTCACTAGTTTTTCTTAAATAAAATGAAAAGTTTTAATCTTAACACTCAATTTTTTTAATTCTTTCTTTTGTAAATGTATAGTACATTAATTTAATTTGTTTCGATTATATGTTCAATTGTTCAAAAGCAAAAACCTTGGAAAATAAGCTTCTCTGTGCGTCACACATGTATTTATTGTAGACCTTAGAAAATAGACATCTTTGTGTGTCGAACATTTATTCCTTTCAAAAATGCAAAATGTTTTTTTTTTTGCATTTGAAAAATCCACATTATATGATTATAAGTTACATATTCTAATATTTCCTATATAGTGCTTTTGTCTCACCCGTCATACTCACCAGACCTAGCCTCATCCGACTACTACAAGATGGACCATTTATAATTAGGAATTTGAATTTACTATAAATAAAAAACGAATAATTGTTTTTCAATGCGATTTTTTTTTCGAAAGTACAATCCTTTCAATTAATTACGAAATACTACTTCATTCAAATGGTTTCCTCGACTGGCCGTGCAGTAACTCACACAATTAAACCAATTTTTAAGTACATTTTCAACTGTGCGGAGTTTTATTTGACCGATGGTTGCACCAATTTCGGCCTTAACAGTCTCAATCGTTGTTGGATGATAAACGAACACTTATTTTTAACGGCTCCCCATAAATAAAAGTCCAACGAAATCAAATCGTAGCTGGGCGGCGGCCAATTGACATCACCAAAAGGGCTAGTGATGCGATTTTCAAACTTCCAACGCAAAAAATTGATTGCTACATGGCTTGTGTGACACAACGCGCCATCCTGTTGAAACGAATTGTTGTCCAAGTCAATATCTTCGAAAATAGACCACAAACAATCATTTATCATTGCGTGCTGGTGTTCACCATCACTGTAACACGTCTTCCTTTCTTATTTTCGAAGAAAAATGGCCCGATAATACCGCCGATCCAAAAACCATTCGAAGCAGTTACTCGTTGAGGGTATATTGGCTTCCCAATTTGTGAATTTTCTATGCCTCAGCTGCGACAATTTTGCTTACTAACCGAGGTTACCGGTTACTCGGTTACTTAATTAGCTTCGTCGGAAAAGATTATTTTTCGGTAAAAATGCTCATCTTTTTCCAAGCCTTGCAGAGCCCAATTAGCGAACTGAAAACGTTGCGAATAGTCATGTATATGTGTGCGAAAATATATCTTTGGAACGGTTGCACGTATTTTGAATAAAACAGTAAATAAAATAGGTCTTGTTTTTATATTCTCATAGTGCGGGCAAAAAAATTTCAAATTCAAATACAAAATTTAAAATATACATCCACTTTTAACAGATGAAGAGCAATGCCTGCGAATCACCAGTGGTACACACTGGGTTGAACGTGTTAAACAGTGGTATTTTTATTTTCGTTTACTCATCTCTTTATAAAGAAAGACTTTTTGAAAAATTAAGCAAAACTTTTATTAATACCTCTTTATATATGATTTGAACGCTCCATTTTTAAGATTTTAAGCTATCATGAGCCGCATAATTCCTATGACTATATCAGGATTTAGTTAAATAAATCACTAGTAGAATAAACAAAAATTTACGGCGCATTTTTTTCTTTTATGAAGGCATCATTGAGGTCCGGAGTTGGAATTGAAAATAAAACAGAGTCTACCTTAAAATCTTGTTTTATGTCAAATGGAAACTAAACTTGTTTTCCCATTGGCGAAATGCAAGTTGGTTACGACAAACTTCTAATTAAGTTTAATTAGCGTGACCGGATTAAGAGCAGGAAACTAGTTGAAAAACCCTCAAAGTCTAATGGTTTATTTGCATTTTGGTGATTGAAAGGACTGTCTAACTTAAGATGGAAAACAAAAGGAGTCCTTCAGTCGATTTCTCCATAATTAAGCGGACACCAAAGAAAAACTTACAAGAATTGGATATAAACAAGTTTCATGTTGTTGATTTGTTTACAGTCAGTTTTGTTTTAAATTTGTCTCTATATTTAATATACGAATGCCCTAGATTATAACCGTCATCAATGCAAAGTGAATCCGAACTGAAAGAACACAAAATTGACAAAAGACAAATTCTGAGAGGATGTTACGACATGTAATGTCGCAGCTGCTCTTAAAATACAAAACGATTAAATTGAATAGCAAAGGACATATAATACATAATAAATGTATCCATACCCTGAACCATTTTTGTGATATGTACTACCAAGTACAGTAAAAATTAACCCTAGATAAATATTAAGCAAAATCGATCCAGATGATTTATAATTGCACAATGTAATGTACATTATATAAAATTATCACTTTTCGCAAGGTTAGTCAAGATACAGAGACGGTACTTTTAACAAATTTTGAGCAATTTACTATGCATCTATTTATTACCATTCGCTAATTCAGAACACACATATTTTAACACTAAGTCTAAATGACAAACAATTTTAAAAAAAAGAGTAATATTTAAGCTTAGTTATGTACAATACAATGCAAAGAAAACCAATGCATGAACGAACCGCATTTCGTAAAACATTCAAAAAAACTTGGTGAAGTTACTAATAAGATTCAGAAATTTAAAAGAGGCGTTAATTGATTTTCTGTACTGTAAGGTATTTATTTGGAAGGTTGCTTTTTGAAATAGGTGTTATTGAATTGTTTTAGTTAAGTAACACATACACTGCTGTCGTTTCATACGTCCATCTCATATCTCAAAGTTAGATTTGTATATGCATATTTTTTAGACTGCCCTTGCAATACTTGTTACATTTTACATATTTTTATTAAATACATGTTAGCAAAAATATAAAGGGTGTTTTGTAACTAAATGTTCCTTCTTATATAGTATCAATCGAATCTTTGAGGTGTAAACAGAAGAATGTTTAAAAAATTTGGAGAAATAATGATTCAAAATCCCTTTTTCAGAATAATATGTAAATTGTGTTTGTAGGGTGCTGACAGGGTGATTAATTAATATTTTTTAATAAAAATAAAAGGTAGATAAAAATATATAATTCCATTATTTCGAAAATAAGGGGTAGTAGGGAGGAAAGGAATTTAAATCTTTGATCCTTATTTAACTTTAAAAACGAAAAATTTGCTTTTTCGTCTATTTTCTCACGCAAGCACGATACCTACATACCTTACCTACCTACCATAACATTCCAAATAGTCTCTTTTTAATTTTCTTTATGAACAAGAGTATTTCTTCCATCAACACATTGTCGAAATTTTTAATATCAACGAAACGTTATAGGTACTATCTTGAAGGGATATGTCTTGCGAGAAGAGATAAGAACACGGTCTTAGTAGAGGCATTTTCAAAAGGATCCAGCTGTGCAAAATGAATAGTACTTTTATTCAAATACCATCAACTTTAGTGCAAAGTAAAATTTACTTAAGTACTGCCCGTTCTCTTCACGTCCTCTCATAACTCCGTCGAAGTTGTCCTGGATGCTCGGATTCACCACGGCCGGGCATGCACGTCTTCCTTCGTCACGACTCATAAAATCCCGGCCCTGGAAATGTTATTAATCCAGCGAAACCGACAAAAGCCTCTAATTTCTTGATATGAGTCTTCCTGGCGCCCATTAATATTACCCGCTGAAGCAAACTGACACTCCCCAGTGAAATGGTGCACATGGCCAGAATTCAGGAAGAACATGTGCCTTCGCTTCATTTTAGTGGCGCTTTGCTACGACCGAACGGGATAACAAAAGGAAAATACCTAGCTGGCTGGCTAGGCGAAACGAATCTTGCACTCGAGGGATGCATGCAAAAATTGTGTGAAGGAAATTGCTAGCAGAATGTCACAGTTCACTTCTGAAAAGATCAGATGTTCCGGAGACGTGACGTGTGTTCCAAGCACTTCCCATAATCTAACTTTTAAAGACATCAAAATAGGAAAGACTTCATTTTCACCGCATTATCCTAAAAAAAACTTAAGCATGAGAAGAACGGCTTTTCATAGACACTGCTCGCAGCATCATTCATTCTAAACAGATTTCGTCGTTTTTATTAATCTTTCTTTCTTCTACTCTTTGCAGAATCAACAGAATCTGACGCTCCTATCTTTGAGGTAAGTGGCGATTTTAATTTTTACATAAGTTTCCAAGTTTTTCATTTCGTTCTTTCGCGTATAACTAGTTAACCGATAATTAAATATTTAAGCAGTAATCATAAGGTTTTTGGCTCCTTAAATAAGTGTAGCGAGCCCAACCTGGCACGAAAACTTTGTTTCTTGCCGTTGCTGTGAGTTAGTCTTATAAATAAGAAAAGCGCTTACCGTTCATGAAGATGCTAATGAGTTAAATAAAGACTTTATTGTCGGCAAATAAATGATAGACTAAAACAGCCTCCCTTACGTGAAGACGCAAAGTTTTTTAGAAGGGTATTAACTACGTCGGGTCAAAGGCAGCTTTTACATGCTTAGTTTGTTTTTGCAATATTCTCCACATTACTGAGAATTCTTGCCCAGTAGACACGTTGACTTTTATATGTTTTTAGCGTACTTTTTCAGGCCGAAGATTTTGAACTGGGAACAGGAAACAAATGAATCCCTTGTTATGTAAGGTTTTTCTCGGATGCGGCCCTTTGACCTCGCATCCTACTAGCATTAACAATACTGCTTTTTCTAGATGTACGAGTATACTCGTTCAAGTTTTGTCAGTGATATTCAGACGATCATTAATAACAGAAATATTTTCTGTAGTACTAGGAAACATCGGGAATTTTAAACAAATTCACTCCTTAGATTGCTTTGTTTTTTTCCACCGTTTAAAAACGTAATAAGGACTTCGACTTAAATATCAGAAGCATTCAATTTGAATGGAATGAAATTCACAAAAGGTTTTATTCATGAAGCGAACTACTTACTATGCAGAATGTAATTTTCTTGTCAGTAGTGTGTAAAATTATAATCGAACATTGAATTTCACTGCATCCAAAACAGCAAATTTAATTTTCTATCTGTTTTTTTCTCTCAAAAAAAAAAAAAAATTATGAATTTCATCTAAATGTGTTTGTTCCTACATTCGCAAGGAGTCTTTCTGTTTAGCGTGGTGCTTTTTATGGTAGTAAATCTATAGTTTCTACCTATCTATAAATTGTGAATCGTGTAAGAGACATTTCTAAAATATCAGAAACTTTAAATAGTTTCTCCACATTTTTTAAACATAGCAATATTGTATTTATAGTACTACTATATAATGATTAACCCTTTGCCTTAAAACAACGTGTGGGAGACGTGATCGACTTTCTCTGCCTAAAATGAGAACCTCGTCTCAGCTTGTATCAAACACGTGATTGTTTTTGCTATTGTTTGTAACAGTTTCAATATTAAAATTCTGTGGTATTATTAAATAGTGAATGCAGTATTATTAATGTCCACTGCTTTAGACAAAATTTGATCTTTAATGAAACTGCTTGTGGTTATGGCGCATGAGAAAAGCTTTAATCGGGAGTGGCACACACAATCGTCGCTCAATTCGTAAGGCAAGGGGTTAATCAAGTGGGTATTTAACTATTTATATTTATAATTACTTTTTTCAAAATTGTAATTCATATATTTTTTAAGCAAATATGGGGAGTACAAAAAAGTCTCCGCCATTTTTAATAAAAATTTGGTTATTGTTAAAGAAAGATACCTATAAGCTTAAGCGATGTGAAATTGCTTGCTGATTTACTCCTAATGCAAGTGCAAGTTCTTTTTGCGTTTGGCACGAATCTTCATCCAACAATGCTTCCAATTCCGCCTCTCTGTACATTTTCGACCTTCCGATTGTTCTTTTCTTCGACGTTAAAATCACCGTTCTTAAACTTTTAAAACTACTTATGATAACTTCTCTCACTTAATGTAGCCTCACGATGTACTTCTATAAGCAATCGATGCCCCTCAGCTGTAGATTTCTTCAAATTAAATAAGTAAATCAAAAGTACCAACAAATGATGCTTATTTGTCGGATACTGATACAAAATCGCTAATACAGGGTTATCCATTTTGTGGTCCCGAAAGTAAACGTAAATAAAAAACACTTCTGATTAAGATTTCAATTAAATTCAATATATTGTTGGGACCTTGCCATTATGTGTAGAATACAATATCATTCGAATGTCCTTCACGGGATATCTTACAGAACTGAATCCTTTTGAGGTAATCTTCGATGACTCATCGCAGATATTGTATACTAGCTCGGCTATAATTTGATGGATGTTCGTTTTCAAAGCGTCAAGAGTTTTGGGATCCGCATACTCACTTCTTTGCGTAACCCACCCAATCGTATAATCTTGGTGGTCAATTCACATCACCAAAACGTGAAATTAAATTTATCGTGCAACAAAGCCAAAACGGGACGTGTTATGTGACTTTTTGCACCGTCCTGTTGAAACTACATATTTCCCACCTCCATATCTTCAATTTAACGCTAAAAGAAGTCTTTAGTCATATGACTATAGCAATCAGAATTGATGGTTTGTGTTACACCTTCGTCATTTTCAAAAAAGTACGGGCCAATACATATATCACTGAAGCAGCGCTGCCAAATCCGAATCACGAAATGGATTACGCTGTATTTCCAGGTTATGTCAGATAATTTTAGCCATATGATGGCGCCATTTTTTGTCAAACGGCGAATAAACGCCGCCTCTTAGTTGCCTTAGACTAAAAAAATCACGCTGTCGGTCTTCTAAGAACGGGATATTAAATATTAAATATTAAATATTTGTACTTATCAATTAAATATGTTTAATAGTGGAGTCCGTTTAATGAGACCACGCTAATAAGGACGAACTATTTATAACGACTTATGCATACCCTTTAATTTTGATTTCCTTAATAACGACGTTGCTTACACCTACTAACTGCTTATGAGATACAGTTACGTTGAAAAGGGAACCAATGATATTAGCACTTAAACTGTTTTGCAAGTAACTTATTAACTGTTAGAAATGTCATGAAAATGATTATAGGTAATGTTGTAGTAGAGGACAACATTTTCTGTCTCTAAGTTATTCAATAAATATGTATATAAAAAAATGGTCGGTCGCTCGCACTTCCTGAGATAACTCTAGATTTAAAAAATATATACATATATTTCAGCATAATTTTAAGCATACTTTCAAAAAATATCCTTGCAAATTGTGTCACCACCATAAGTTAAAGATGTTTTTCGCCAAGCTATGGATGGCTACAAGCACGCATTTTTTTTTTGTGAAACCATAAATCGAAAAAAGTTTTCAAGCGTTTTTTTTCAATTTCCCTACTTTTGCCACTTATCCCTTTAGGGCCAACATTGTTTATTGTTATATTAATAATCTATTTTTCAATTAAGTATTACAAAATTACTGAAAACCATAAATTAACAATTCAGTACAAAGTAGTACTTCTGCAATAATATGTTACCAAAAACACAAAATTCAACACTGTGTTCAACAACTCAGTGTATTATTTTAACTCGTTTAAAGTGTTTTATTTTAGCGTCGTCCTTTTGATTAACATTGTATCAATTTTAATTTAAAATCAGTGTATTATTTCAAAACACTTTAAATGTTCTATTTTGAGTGTTTAAATGTTCTATTTTGAATTCACCCATTTGATTAATATTGTCTCGATTTTAAAACACTTGGAAATACAGACAATGTTAAACAAATGACTGACGTCAAAATGAAAAACTTTAAGCGTTTTGAAATAATATACTGAGATATCCAGTGAATGCTGATGAGGTCTATAGCCAAAGATAAATTTATATACATTTATGAATACAACATAAAACTTTCACCAAAGAAGTTCACATATACCATACATTATTCAAACTTTAGGGTGCCTAATCTAAACTGTGTTTCTTTTATAACTTAAAAAATAATTACTTAATTTTGCTCAAATTTCAATAATAAGTATATAGTTAATAAATGCAATGTGGTAGAATTTTCCTAAATATATGCAGTCATAATTTTCTTACGTAATAACAAAACAAAAAATCAAATTTAATCCATTTGCAAAAGGCATGTCAAAATGTATAATAACTTAATTAAATTAAAGCGTCCAAAACCCATTATTAGTAATGATCATAGCGGCCCACATTATACATTTAGTTATAGTAAAGGAAATAGTATTTGTTATGGCACATTGCATGCAATTGTTACATCATACATTTTTCTCAGTAACTTGGTGGCGGTAAATGATTTTGTGATTATATCAAGTATAACACAAAACTCATTGGCCTTATGTAAAACATTTAACCAATTGATTTATGCGAAAAAAATAAGAAATATACTTCTGAGATATAATTCATATATATAGATTTAGTTATACATTACGCATATATGTAAATAAAAATTTTTTACGCATTCAATACATTTATATATAGATATTTATTTGAAATTAATAATTATATGATGATACATTTTGCTTGATTACACACTATTGTGGTCGTGTAACCGATGTGTATGAATTTTTCTAAAAGTATAGTATAGGTCATATATTTAACTACCGGTCATGACTTACTTAATTGCATCGGGTGATGGCAGGTCATAAAATTTGGTAAAATTGAGTTGTGACGTCATATCATATAAATTCAAATCCTTAAAGTTTACAATTTAATAAATAAATTAACAACATGGTGTCACAATAGAAAAATGTATTATTTCTTCAGAAGTAAATGTCATCTAGTAACCAGTGACATGTGATACTAGACGGCCGGTTGACGGATGAGAAGTGATAGCATTTTAAGAGGGGATTAAAATCCGCGGTATAAATATATTGAATTACTTGCAATTTATTTTAAAATTAAGGGAGCGATTGCAAAATCAAATGTAATGAAGCAATTCACCTTATTCACTCTTAAATTTCGAATGTTTCCAAAAACTACTTCCGACATAGACTCGAAAAGGCTCAAAAAGAGTATATAAAAATATATTCTTCTTTGCTTAACATACATTGTTGCCGTTATGTCCCTACAGGTAAAGGGAGATATTGAATCGTTCACGAAAAAATAGTTTCAATTTTGAGTTGAATTTGAGAACATAGTATCATTTAAAAAATAAAAAAGTTATCTAATTTGCCTTCTGATTTCTTTTAACCTTTCAGTAAGAGTGTTGATAATTTCAATAAAATTGAATCAACCAATTATGTTTTTAAGAGAGAGAACAAAATTTCAATTGTATTTGTATTTTGTGGGAATATAATATTGAATATTTCTGAACCCTAATGTAATTTAAACTTTTAATAGGAAAATCAGCAGAACATGTTATACAGTTAATATGGCATTAGAACTATTAGATGGCGTTTTTAATTTAAACAGCTAACTACAGTACTATAAATCAAGCTTTAGATGTAAATAAAATAATAGATTAGTTCACAAGCCCATTTAAAAACATTTGTTTTGAAAGGAATATAGTAACAGAATAAATGAGTGACTAAGAAAATTGCAATAAATTAATGGTATATATAGATTTATTCATTGCAATGGGAAAGGCACTTTACATAAGTGAATATCAAAATATTAGAAAAAACTGAAATAAAACAATCTGATGAACATCTCGTTGTCGTTCCTGAATGTCAGGCGTCTGGTAAAATTATACGATTCCAACGATTCAACTGTGGCTAATGGTGAAGGTGAATTTGGCTTAGCCTCTACCTTTATCTGATCTAAGAATTTATTTTCCGAATATGTCCAATTCTTTAGATTTTACATTCTCTTCATTTCTTTTTTTTTTAACTATAACATCAACTGAATTGGTATGTATATTTTTCAACTGTTCATTTCTATAGTATTATAAATAACAGGTTTCAACAAAATAGTAGATTAACAATTTGATTAAATAAACATTTTTATTATCCAAATAAATTCGCACAAAACTTAGCAAATTTGGAAATTTGGGTAACGATAAAACTGCTGATATTACAAAATCCATTCTTCAAGAAACCGAAGGTCTCCGCAAGAAAGGTCTTAGCGTAAACACACTGGGAGAATAAAAGTACCAAAAGGATTATTGATGTTAACCTCATTGCTACAACTATTAGAGTTTTTAAGTTACTAAAAAATATCTGCGAGACCGAATGTTTATTTTAAAAGCAGCCTTATCGGAAGCTAGCAGTAATATAAATTACTTAAAATTAGCAACAGTTTATGCTATTTTTATTTTTTCGCTACGACTGCCAACGACCGCGCCTGATTAAGCATATATGCAATAATTAATATTGTAGGAGTGGCATAACATATCAGGTGATATAAACTTACATTTTAATTGGCGCATTCATGAAAATTATTAAAACTCCAACTCTTAAGTTGGGGGCCTCTGGTAGTTCAGTTGTTAGCACGCTGGTCTACTGTCCCAGAGGCTGTGGGTTCGAATCCAATCAATCCAACTCCTTAGCAATGTTAATGCGATGCTGTTTTTGGTGGAAATTAAACAATTTTGGCACGAATTTCGCGGCGACCCGACTCATGCCCAAATCATTGGTAAGAGCCGAATGACACGAGCTAATCGATATGTTTACGTCCTCAGAAACTTCTAAGGGTGATTCGACGAATGGCCAATACTATTTTCTTCACTTCTTTGACATTCTCCACCATTGTTGACGTGCTCGGGCGTCCGGAATGCTCTTCGTCGTTCACATCTTCTCGGCCCTCTGAGAACATTTTTTACTACCGATAAACGTTGCCTTGGTGCAAATTAGCTTCACCATATGCCACAGTTAACATTAGAAACGCGTCCGTGCACTTAATTTTGTTTTTCAGACAAAATTTAACACAGATTCTTTGATCCATTTTTTGGAATAGGCAAAAATCGAAGACGAGCCATAACACATCCAAGCAAAATATCTGTCAAAAATTAAAAATCGAAAATCGAATATATGAGTACATAGCCCGCGGAAATTTAAAATTCGAAATTTTGAACAGACCTCATATTTATTTGTGATACTTGTAATATGGACCCTTTTTTATTATTTATTACGTTTTACTGCATTTTAGTAGGATGTCTGATTTTTGTATTGTATCAACGTTGCCTGGGATGTGCTTTAGTTCTCCTGTTAATTCGATTCTTTCCCGTAATCGGTGGTATTTTGCACTTTCTGTTAGAATATGCTGTATTTTAAGGGATTTTTGGCATTCTACGTAACCCTGTCTGAGATGTCATTCTTGCTGAATTTATTTAAAATTGTCTGTTATTTTGGTTCCATTCTCTAGATTCTTTTTAGATTTTTCTTAATTGTTAGAACCCACATGGGGCCTCTGATAGTTCAGTTGTTAGCGCGCTGTCCTACCGTCCCAGAGGCTGTGGGTTCGAATCCCACGAATAACCATGGTCTCCTGCGCTACGTGGTAACACAATGGGCCAAAATTGGCCTAAGTGTGCCTTTCTAGGCAGCCACAGCAACCTAACCTAACCTAGAGCCCACATTATTATGATTTCCTTTTCATCCAATGTTAGTAATGTTACTGTATATAGCTTCTATAATTGGCTTTTCTGTGCTTTTCTTTTGATTCTGGATGGCTTTTATAGTACTGAGAAGGTTGGTCAGAATGGTGTGGTTGTTCATACTATATTACTTCTTCTTATTATGTCAGTTGCTCATAAAGCATTAAGTTTCAAAATTTTTTATATTTCTCTAAAATCCATCCAATTGAACATAGCCTTCATTAGCGAATATTTCATCAGCCCAATTAAAGACGCCCTTCTCAAAGACCCTTTAAGTGGTCGAGCACTGGTCGTACACATTTGCCTTCTGCTCCAAAATAATTTTTCATTGTCGAAAAATACACCACGTTCTGGTGTATTTTGATCTCATTATGCGATCCTTTTAATTTAGTGAAAGAGCCAAAAACATTGGTCCTCCTCGTCGGGAGTGCCTGAATGGGACCGGTACTTGAGCTCATTAATTCACAGAAACCTCTTAATTACTGCTGGAATTAACTGGGACTGTCGCTTTGAGAAGTCTTTTGATATCTCGTGAATACTTTTTTTCGTTGTTTGGTTCGAAATCGAAAAAGACAGAGCGGTGAAAATTAGAATTGCTATGATACTCGAATGGAACAAAATTATATTTGCCGAGGAGCATTCCTGGGAAATTAGAGTTGCTTACCTTTTTCGCTTACCATTGTGCTCGGGTCGGCGTAATCGTTTCTAATTAAAATCGCTCACCCACAGACGTACTCGAGCATAAAGCATCCATTAACTTCGTGGGAGTCTTCACCGGGCATCCTCTACTCGGGCTCGTATGTTTTCATTTTTCAAGCTCTTTCGTCGGGCTAGCGTCGCAGCAACCGTTCCCCCAGGATCTAAGTGGGCAGACGTAGACATCCGCACCCTTAAAGTTCACTTTGCAGTTGCTAATTAGCCTATTTAAAAGTGGAGTCGTCACCCACTCGTTCGAACAAGTTGAATTGAATATTTGGGAATTTTTTTTTCCATCCTTTGCATCCTTTACGCGATATTACAGTTTAAATGAAAAAAAAAAGGTTTGTCTTCCAGCATCCAGGAGCTGGAGACGCTCATTAGTGCAAGTGTAGTGCCGAGCGCTACTTCAGACCGAAGAGTAATTTTTAACATAATTACTGACTCTTTCGAAGTTCCAGGATCGGGATCTGAGTCCAAGCACCCTGTCGAAACGCAGTCTCCACTGAAAGAAATGTACGGAAATATTGCATTTGCCTCAACTTTCTATTTTTTTTGCTTGAAGCTTCAACAAACGTGTTGACCGCATTTGCGAACGAAAACCCGAAGAAAGGCGTAGGAAATGGACACCACTGCAGAGCAAGAGGATAATTGTTGGAATATCCTAGAACATGTAGAAAGAATTGGGCGCAATAAAGACTAAATTCCAGGGCATTCTTAGCACGTTTGTTCTGCCCCTTGTGCAGTGTAACTGCGAAATAAATGTCGCATGTTTCATTCGCAAAATTACAACCCTTACCTTCTGCCCAAACCGGAAATAAAAAACGAAAAACCCTTTTTTTCTCCTCTGGGCCTCGAAAGTTATTATGCTTTCGGCAAGAAAATTTGAATCAGAGCGAGGCCATGGCAGGATTTATGGTTAGAATTTATGTTTTTCCTCCTGGAATGAACATTTTGGATTTCACAGACTATAAGCGGCTCCTCGTCTAATATATGCAGATAAACAATTTCCGCTCGGAACCACAAAGAATTAACTGCAGGATCTTTTAATAATTCATAGCACTGTTCTATGGCGGACTTTTATGCCCTTTGGAATGGAAGAAGGGACGAAGTTATTCGATTTTATGGACAAACATACACCCTGAACTGCTTTTGCATCGCATCGAATAGGAATGAAAAAAGTTGTACAATTAATTCAAAAGAACGAATAAATTTTCTTAAATCTGAATTTATAATTTGTAATTTCTTTTTTCGTTTCGCTTGGAATTCAACTGATACGACAAAAAATTCAAATTTCAAATAATTAACTAGAAAAAATAATTAACTAGAAAATTAGAAAAGTTAAAATAAATAATATCCTGCACATACTCGTATGTTATATTTTAAAAAGAAAATCTTTATAAAGATCTATCGTTCTCTATACAGAAAATTCGAAATGAAATGACCGAAAATCCTTATAGACCCGTTTTCAAGTTAATTCTTAACATTGAGAAATTGGAAGTTAGCAATCTCGAAAAACCCTTGATACCTATAGCTTTCTAATTAAAATCACAGTCAAATTGTTAATTGTCTATTCAAGTTTTGGTCGGATTGCTCTTTATTTTGTTGAGTTACACAATTTCTCTAAATTATTCCAAATCACTGTATGCATATATTTCCGGTCGTATGTTCCATAAAACTCAGCAATTAGTTTTCAGAAAAAAACCAGACCAAATGAAGAGTTTTTTACTGTTTTCCTACAGATTGTTTATAATGTCTTAAGTCCCTTTTTAACAGACTCCTCAATTAGCCTGTTTGTTACCAGCGTCTAATAGGAAAACCGCTTTCCACGACCCAAAATACTCGCAAAATGTTCAATATTGAAAAGTGAATTTGGAACTACACACAAGGAAAAAATGTTTGGACTTTTTCCATTCGATATCGAGCTAATTGAAAAGTTATTTAATTTGTCTTCAATGGCTTAAATCAACCTTCACTGCGATAACATTAATTATTATTAATAAATATTTTACTACTAAGAAATTGGAGTCAATTAATAATAATAACAAACTGTACTCAATTTTTATTATATATATGTTTTTTTGGATTGTAGTGGATATGTTTTACAGAAAAGCAAATATGAAAAATCGCATTAGAAAAGAGTTTAGATTTTTTTAAAAGTAAGCTTACGTTATTTTCTAAAATCACATAAAGAACATTTCATAATTAATAAATTCTTTTTAAAGTTTGAAAAAAATTGATTTAAAAGCCTAAAATGAAAACTCATTTTTTCCTATTTCGAAACACTGACGCTTTACTTTTGTAGTAGCCCGGTTTAAGGGCTACATAAGTATATAAGTATATGGGATATAACACAATATATACACGGTGGCCTAAAATTTAGTTGCTTCATATTGAGGGCTATCCGAATCACTTCCATGTATGTTCCGCGATTTTTCGTAGTTTTCAAGTTATGATTCTTAACGGCGGGTTTTTGAAAATTTTCGACCGGATCGGCTTTAATTTTTAAATTTGTAGAAGGGTTTTCCGGAATTTTTTTTTTTTGAACTAATTTTTTATGAATTGTACTTTCACGAATAAAATAATCAGCTTCGTAACATTAATGAAAGCTACAAACATTTTGACCTCAAATGGAGAATTTACGTTCGAGCGAGTCAGACTCGAGTTTTCAACTTTAAATTAAAAATCTAAAAAGGCAATTCCTTAATTCCTGGGTAATTTAAAAACTGCGCTAGACTCTTCATAATAATACAAAAAAAAAGTAGCTTTCCTACAGTTATTTTTTTGTTAGCTTACACATTTTTTATCATGATTAGCTTTAGGAATGATAAAATATGCATTTTTTAATCAAATTACTATTTTAAGAATTTTCCACCATTTCAGTTCTATTTTTTTTGTATTATTATGAAGAATTTTTCTCACCTACATACAGTTCATCCTCCAAAGAATTTTGCAAGTTTTTATTTCAGATAGATAGATATCATGGCGAGTAAAGGTTACAGGAAACATAAACCAAGGCTGAAATTCCCATATATTTTATGTTGAATGGATATGGAAAACTTTTTTCATCCATATGTCTAGGATGTATCTTTCGATATACGAATAACGATAAAATAAAATTTCCATTTTTTCGGAAGGAATTTTATTGTAAGCGAATATTTTCACTTAGAATACATATAGCACTCCAAGAATCACGTACTTTCAGTAAAGGCAACCGCAAAAAGTATACAGCAGAAATTTTAGTGTTGATAAATTTTAAAGGTATAACTTGGAGCTCACAGTGCGGATGGGTTAATTATGGATGATGGAAATTGCTTAAACCTGAAAGTGTTAAAATGTTGCGAAAAAGTGGACCTAAAGGATCAGCGGTAGTCTTCCGGAGCCGTTTTAATTTACTAATCCCCTTAAACTTCCTGCTATTCCCGCACCAATGTAAATATCCACGAAAATTCCAAAAGGAGGGGATTGCATTTGGTCACATATCACGTGCTCCTCATTTTCTTCGGCAAACATTTGGGTCACTTGAAAAATTCATGTACATCGGAGCTGGCTGCTAACAAGTCCTTGTTGCGGCTTCCCTGTATAATGACTTAACTATTCATGGAGCCCCACTATCGCATTAAGAATTCCCCTTTAGGCAAGTGTCTTGTTTTATCCCGGCATCCGGGACTAGATCATACATAAATAACGTCTGCTGCCAACGCCGACCATCCCGGTGATATTTCCCAAGACCCCCAGTTCCAGGCTGGCTCTAAAATCAGCCGAAGTTGACTGACACCGTACCACCCACAGTATCTGGGCTTTAGCTTTAATTTCCATCCCCACGTTACTACCAACTATAAAACGAACTTAAAATAATACGCAAAGTTGAAATTATTATTCCCAGGGAGTGAATACATTTTCTCAAATTTTATTGCTCTCTCTCTCCGTTGCCTTGACTTCTATGAATATCTTAAGAAGCTCAAAACATGTCACCCGGATGCTCCCAAATGCAGCCTTGCTGCGGGAGCCGCTTCCCATCGCTCCTTTCCGGGACGTGATTTATTCACGTTCCCTGCCAGTCCTTAATTAGAATTTACACACAATGTTAAAAGTAAATTCATTTGCGAATGGAAAGCTATCTTGCAAATCAAATTTATGGCGTGCTGATTTTCTCACCAAACGTTACAGGGCTCTCTATCCTTTTGTCACCGTATCTTGCCCACCCGTGCCCTCTAATGTAATTCTATCCCTGTCCCCTAGCAGAATGTGGGTGGTACTATAGAAAATTGCATCTCGAATAGGGCGAACCACCCTCCCTATGCCCCATAACATTTTCAGCTCGTTATTTCCAAAGTTTACAGATCAATTCACAGCCCTTCGGTGCAGCAGCCAAACGCAGTGTGACTTTATTCACTTTTTGCTCATTTAATAAGCCAATTCGTGCGAAAGTTTCCCGATTGTCCGGCAAAATTTTTCAAGGAGTGGAATATTGTCACTTGGCATTGCCTGGAGCCACTAGAAAAATCAAGAAATGCCGGAAGAGACGTAGAAATTTAGCAGCTTTTAATACTTTTTGAAAATTACGTGGAGTTTTTCACGAAAAGTAAATCCGCTAATGTCCTTCAAGATTCTCTTTCCTTCGGGGTTGCGCGCCCGTGAGGAAAATAACCTCGAAGGTTATTTATTGCCGGGGACAAAGTAAATGGTGCGCTGTTCACAGGCAGCAGCGTGATAATACGATGATTGCTGCACTTAAACGGCATTCCTTCAGGTGACACCAACCTCATTACTTTAAAGATGCTTGTTAGTCATATTTTTGAAGTGAAACTTCTTTACGCACGCTTGACTTGGGGAGTAAGCTGGCGAACGCGTGACGTAAGCGTTACGAAAAGTGTGATCGGGCAAGGCGAACGGAAGTTAAGTGGGGGATATAAGCAAGAGACAGCAGTGCGCGCGCACATTTTCTTTCTCTCTTCCTCTCATAGCCAAAAAAATGTTAGATCAGCAGGAGTGGCAATTTATCAGAAATCAAATGATACCTCGAATATAGTAACTTCGAACATGGACATTCTATTACGACATATTCGTGAAGTCGATATTGGTCAATCATCAATTGGTGATATATGTGCTGCTCACTGTGTTTTGGACGATGGAACAAACATCATAATGGCAGTTGTTTACATTTCGCCCAATAACACAGTTAATAATATCATAAAGTTTATATACAGAAGACTTATGATTTACGGTCGAGTAGGTTCTGAAGAATTAGGAGAAAACTATCATACGTTGCCACTAATTTTAGCAGGAGATTTCAATATTAATTTCGCGTCTGAAGATGGACAACTCTTGGTAAACTTTCTACGAGATAAATTAGAACTACAAATGAATAATAACCGTAATGAGCCAACTACAAGACATGGAACAACAATCGATGCAGTTTTTTCTAGATATCTGTCTAATTTTAATTCGAAAATTTATGTATCTTATTTCTCATACCATAAGCCTATTGTCTCGGTTTTACAATCAACCACAGTAATTACTGATGTATCCAATAATGAAAATGATGAATAAAGATAGAAGATCTATGCAAAAATATTAATTTACCAATGAAAACATGAAATAAATTTAAATATTTGTAGAAAATTAATATATGTATATGTGTATACATGTATATATTGTACACACATATATATATATACATACAGATGGAGCGAAAGAAGTTTCACTTCAGTCGTGTGGTCATAAGCACACTCGTTTTTTTTAAAACTTAGGTTGTACTACGTCCTGCAATGAATGTCGTACTACATTTGTATACATACATAATACAGGATGTTTTTAGTAGGTATTCTAAAATGAGTGGAATGAGAGATCTGACTTAGCCAAACAAAAATTGTATGGCAGGGAGGGGGCCATATCAACCATTTGGGAGTTACATATGGGTTTGAAAATTCCAATTTATCATGATATGCACATTACTATTTTATTTTTATCTTTTGATCAACTAAACCTAGCGACATTCAACTCACGCCAAAAAACTACTATCCCAATGTCCTTTCCTAAAATGTCAACAGTGTTGACCTACCATCTACCACTGCAGAGCAACTCACTGTCGAAAGTGGAAAAAATGTTTTAAAATTTCCTAAGATTCAGATTATCCTCACATTTTCTCTAAAATTCATATAATTAATGCACTTATTTATTATTTTCATCAAATTTCCATCTTATTACCTTTCAAACAAGATACAATATGTCCAAGTAGAAAAAAAATATGGAAATTTATTCTTGGTAAATTAAAAAATCGAATTTTAAAGAAAATAAGCAAAAATTAACCCCAAAATGTTATTTGTTTAATTAAAAATTGTATTATTTTAAAGCTAATATCTCATAAAAACTGCTCAAAATGTCCTTCGTCACTAGCGATGCATGCCAATAACGTCCTTCAAACTCCCTGTTTAAGGTGTTTAAGAAGTATTGTAACCAATCTCTTATATTATGAGAAATGTCTTGAAGGAGTTCTGCAAAAAGTCCGCATAAATTTAGCCGTTAAACACTTGCAGCAAAATGAATAATCCTATTAAATGATTGCCGATGGTACCAACCCAAATATTGACACAGAATTTATGCTGAAATGATTTCGCCCTCTATGGGTTAGTATCCGAAGGCATGAAGATAGTGGAAGTTTGTGATACCATCCTTAGTGAATTACGATTCATCCGTCCACAGAATTCGGTCTAGAAACGACCTGCTCTCTTGACAATCCAATCCATTCCAATGTTCTCTCGGAATCTTCTTCTAGTAGTCATTGTATTGGGATATGATCATATGGATTCAACCTTTCTGGCTAAATAACTCTCTAAACTTTAGATGAGGACACTTCTAATGGTCTTGGAACTCGCCTCGTTCTCGTTTCAGGGTTTTTGTGAAGATACTATTTATTTGCTGTATGACGTCCGCAGATTCTTGCGATTTTCCTGATAGCGGATCCGTCCTATTTGAAGTTATACTTCGTTTCCGTCAATTATTCTATAAATGTAATTTATATCGACGTATTCCTGAAAAGCAATATCGGCAAATTATTTCTGCTTAGAACACTCGTAGTTATCGCTTGGTTTTTTAACTATGATCGATGTTCTTTCTGTGAGATATTAGTAATAGAGTGTCAGGATACACCCAAGTATGGCTTGCTAAGACGAGTTAATTACGGCAATAAAATAAATTGTATTAACGTTTTATGACTTACCTGCAGCAATGATAAAAAATTACTAATTACTTGTGTATATTGAACAAACCTTACCGATAAGTTTTGAATACATTTTGCTCATTTTATGGCTTTTGCAATTACAGAGCAATAAAAGAATAAAATACTATTCATAGGTTTTCTAAGGAACAATTTTTTTTACTTCTGTTTAACCTTGACATGGTCTACCTTATTGGAAAGATAGTAAAGTGGGCAATTTGATAAAAATAATAAATTAGTGTATTAGTTACGTGAATTTCATAAACATTTTCTTGAAAAAAAGAAATTTTAAGAAAATGGAAAACATTTTTTCTCTTTCAAAAGTGAGCGTATCTGCAGTATGTGATGGTGGGTAAACATTGTTGACATTTTTGAAAATGACATTAGGATAGTAAATTTTTGGCATGAGTTGGATGTCGCTGCGTTGAGTAGATCTAAAGGTAAATGTAAAATAGTGAGATGCATACCATGAAAAATTGGAAGTTACGAATAACTGTGTAACTCCCAAAAGGTTGAGTTACCCGTCTCCCATCCCTCAATCACCCCAACCTGCGATAGAATTTTTTCTTTATCTAGGTTAGATCTTTCATTCTACTCATTTAGGTATACCCACTAAAAATACCCTGTATGGCGTTTTATGTAATAATATATAAAAATCAAAAATGTCGGCGACAGAAACAAAAGTACAAAAGTAGTTAGTATGTCACATTAGATAAGGTTTAGTTCAAGATTTTTGTGAACACCATATTTGAAAAGTATCCAGAACTTTTAAAACCGCGAGGTAGTCGTTGGTATTTATAATGTAACATTAGTTTTATGTTGCGGGCAAGATCAAGATTTCACAAACTTTAAGTAAATGAATGATGTCAGCAATAGCTAAGTTAAAGAGAAATGTTCCTAGAAGGCTTCCTTGTGGAACGTCTGATGCGACAGATATTTACCTCAAAGTGGTACATCGAAAAGCAACCTAGTACAATCTATTTGGCAGATGTAAGAATGTCCATCTGATAAAAAAAAGGGAAAACGAGGAGTTTCCAATTCGACTTTTGAAAAGGATAAATTGCTGAAACTTTCTGAAAAACCTCAATAACATTTGATCTAAATGATTAGAATTAAAGTAAAGTTAAAAACTTTATTGAAATCGTGTTAAAAGTCGAGAGAAAGTAGTGTGCAGTTTTATGTATTAATGGAAGTTGTCACGATAATAGTAATTTATGGAAGTAGAAAAATGTAATTTCTTATATTTTAACTTAGTTATTGTTAATTCATTTCAAATAACAACCAATAATAATAAATAATGTACTTTTGCACCTACCATTGTTTTTCCACAAATCAAAATTAAATTTTCGGAATGTTTTGCTTATTTGAGGAATTTAAAATAGTACTGGTATTTTTGAGTTAAAGAGTTTGCATAAAAAACTACTTCCATGAATTAATAAAAGGATAACCACTATTAAAGTCCAATGAATAGATACTTACTTACCTTTAAATTCACTGAATTGACAGCAATTAACTTTTTACATTTTTGATCCAGTGTCCTCGTCAACACTATCATCATCAAAATCAGAATATGTAAATCTGTTTGCAGTTACAACGCGCAGGAAGCTCATTACGCTTAACACGAAACATGCCATAAAAATATTTTTATAGTGTTGGCTAAATTAAGCGGTGTCACGATAATAAATAGCCTAGCCACCCACAACATTCAGGGAACCTGCAGGAAAAACCCAATATCGGCCATTGTAATGGTTTGGGAGTGACCGTCATCGCATAAAGTCCTATAATGAAGATGTCCTGGTCGACAAAAGTGAAATTCTATCTGGGCTTAATTTGTTTAGTCGCATACGGGCAAAAATTTGCATTTCCATTAAAATTTGCCATTATGGCGCTATATATCTCCTGAATAAGCCACATTTCCAGACAATTTGACCTAGGTTTACCCCATTAGGCAGAAAATAGAGTCATTACATTTCGCCGACGTCCTGAATACACCGGACCGGTCCCTGCAATGAAATACCAAAATTTTTCATTGTCTGCCATCCAGGAAAATATTTGTCATTCCCCCCCCCCCCCCCAATCTACCAATCCGATTGCGTTTTGAAATGATTGCATTGGCCCAAAAGAAAAGCACTTCTGTGGCCAGTGGTGGGTCCGCATCGATTTCATGGAAATTCGATAGTTGCGAATTTACATAGATACGAAAGGAAATAAGATTACAGCCCGTCGCGTCACATTGCATGATGCTAACAGTTGTGGTGTCACGTTCACTACAGTCCTCCCCAAAGTGGGTAATGGAGCAGCAGATTGAGGCTCCGGCTCCCATCGATCTCCGGGTAATGACGTCTAGATTTGCTCTTAAAATTGTCTTCTTTCCTGTAATTCAATAGGCAGATTCTGGCCTGCAAAGTACACTATACCGTCGAAGGACATAACATCAAATTTGGCAAATTTGGTTTTAAACTATGAAAAAAAAAACTGTTCTGGTGTGAATTTCTTTTATATGCAGACATCAATAAAAACTTAGGGATTATCCTCAAAAGTTGTTTTCTAGAAAGGCTAAATTTACCTGGATAGAATAAAAAAATAAAACGATATTGACCATTGGGTTGAAAATGAATCGTGAAAACACGAATCTTGTAATAGGAAACAAGAGGGAAACAAAAATACAATACACCTATCCCCCGATTTACACGGAAGATAGGTTCCAGAGAAAACCGTGTAAATCGAAATCGATGATTTTTATACGTAAAACCGTGTAAATCGAAAATAAACTAAATGTGCATAATGCAGTTATTTATTTCAAAGTAAAATAAAACTAAATACATCTTAAAAAACATAAAAATAATAATAGTGTATATAATTCATTTTACGTGTAGAAACAAGATATATAAATTAAAAAATTTAACCAAAAATTTCATTATGTACTGCTATCACTTTCATAGAGTCTTCGTTTTTTCTTTCTGTTTACTATGATGTCACTTTCATCACTCGATAGTACATATTTGGTGCAATTCACTTTCGTTGTTAGATGAATAAGAAGCAATTTCAGTCGCTGAACCTTGGTAATGAAATCCGTAATTAAGAATTGTGTTTGGTTTTTGGTCAAATCCTTATAGACCTCCTCATATTAAGTTAAGCATTTATTAATATTTCGCTGAAATAGGAGAGCTCGTTCAACGTTTGGGTCATTTTGTACCCAATTTTCACCCTAATCCAAGTCCTTCACGGATAACTTTTGCTGTGAACGCTACTGGGTCAGACTCCTCTTCATCAGGATCACAATTATGAGTATTTGTTCCATTAACCATATCAACTAAATCATTCTCATCTAATTCTTTGTCCGCCATTAGTTCTACAACATCTGCCTCAACAAAATCTTCGAAACCTTCATTCCACTAGTGCACACTATGTCGACTTGATGAGCGACGGACTAGGACTGGCTCTCATTGTACCGGGAAAAATAAAAATACACTTTTTGTTCCACTTTTTAGGTTGGAATAAATAGTATTCCTAGAATTATTATTACCAATGTAAACAAATGGAACGGAATTAAAAAATGTGTGGAAATTTTTTTTTTTTTAAATTCATATTTTAAAAACCGTGTAAAAGTGAAATCGTGTAAATCGAGTACCGTGTAAATCGGGGGATAGGTGTACGAATATTTAGAAAAAGTTGCTAGTCCTGTAATAGATGTTTGAAAAGTGGTGATTTATTTCAATGTTCTCTTTTTCTTTCTTTCTCCAGCCGTCGAATAATTTTCTTTCGATTAGAATGTGGAAGATAAGTAATTGGAAGATTCCTGTTTTACACATATATGCCAGTATATGTAAAGAGTGAGGGATAAATCTTCGAGACTTTTTCAATATAAGGAAGCGATAGCTCAAATAAATTCATGCAGTTACTCATAGTTGTTCATGAAATCTATGTGTGGACAGAGACAAACTTGTGACGAAGTTTTTATTTAATCTTCATCAAGAGTGCCCGTGTATAAATAACCAAATTATTAAGTATGACACCCACTCAAATACAGAGCAATTTCTTTCAGATAATACTCTAATTTACTTTGAGTACAGCTGTAATAAGCAATTTAGCTCTAGCATTTCTGCTCAAGTAATTATGGGAATGTTACAAAAAACAAAACATAAATATTAAGGCAAATTAAATATGTAATGACACTATGTAATATTGCCCAAACTACTATGTAGTTATAATTTATATTGATATTTCGTTCGTATTTATTAAATTTATTTAATAATTTTAAGGGTTCTTTACTTTAAACAAATTTTGCTTGAAACATTATTTTTTCAAAACGTGCGATGTTACAGAATTCAATTGATAAATTAAGCTAATATTTGAAACATATACTCAGAAATAGCTATGACTTAACGAAGGACTTTCGTTTTTTATTCTTTTATTTTATAAAAATATAAAAGAAAACTTTCCGATAACAAACAAAATTTTTAAAGAGGCTACGTATAACAGATCGTTGGTAATAACGTATAGTTTAAAAAAAAATTTAGTTTTTTGGTTTCACAAATTTCAACTTGAAATTAATAAATAATATTTCGATATTGTCGAATACTTATTATTTCTTATTATTTCTCATACAGAAAAACAGTTTTCCTCCATTATTTGTGATTGCTACATCAATGGGCATGAAATAATCCCACAGGCAAGATATAACCTCTACTTCCTTTGCGTATCTTTTGGATAAAAGAACAACATTCACGAAGACCCTTGTTTCCAAATAAAAGCGAAAATCCTTTTCTATTTTTAAACCATGAAAGTCCAATTCCTGAATATCTATTAAATCCCATTCTAGCAGAAAACGGTCTCTGCTTAAAACTCGAGTGCCGCCCAAGTCTATCTCTTCCAAAGAGTACAGGAAGGGGGGTATTTTGGGCCGCTTTTGTACTCTGCCTGGCATTGTGTGGTACGAAGCGAGCACTTTTGAAGTGTATGCAATTCATTCACTTTGCGCTTAATGCTCATCTTTCGAATTTCAATTGATTTAAGATGACTTTGCCACACAACTTCTTTCGCTCGAAAGGAAGGATAGGGTCGCCATATGATTAGAACGCGATCGATGGGAGAGTGAGGGGGTCTACACGAATGCACCCACCCCCAGCCACTACCCAAATTTCATCTACTTGGCACGGCAATGTTTGATTTCTAAGCGAGGCATAGTCGAATCGATCGGAGTTGCACTCAAGAAAATTAGATACACAAATAGAGGTACTCTTGTTTGTATCAACGATCCGGGCCCTGAAGAAGGACTGGACTGGGCCCGAAAGGGCCAGTACCATCTTGAGTTCATTTGCCGCGGCCTCGAGCAACCCATTTAGCCTCAAGCAAATCTCACACTACAGTGGCTGGTCGAAGTGGCGACGGCTCCAAACTCAAAAAATATTGGCTTTTGCTCAACCTATGACAGATTCGGAAAAGTTTTATTTGCCAGCCGGACGTTTTTGTCAAGTGGCAGCAATTAATCATACAGCGCATTTTGAGGCTGATTCTGTTGTTCACGCGAATAATAAATTGATTGAAAAACTTTGCCGCTTCCCTAAAAAAACTCGCCTCCAAATTAATCTCGCTTAGTGCGGCGCAATTAATTATTCAGTTAAAAAAAAAAACTTTTCGTTTTATTTGCCTGAACTGGCGATGAGGCACGTAGCAAATGGAACATAAATTAGGAGGACGTTTTTATTGAGGGCATCTTCAAGAGGGATCACGCCGAGCTCCTCGGCTATTTGTTTCCTTAACACTTAGCCTTAAGTGCACTACATCCAACGAGTTAATGGCATGCTCTCGTTGAACTGATGGGGTTTGGGTTGAGGGTCCCATAAAGGATCGAAGATGGTGGGCATTCAGCTTTGACAAATTTGAAAGGTTTACGAGCGAATGAACACAGTTGTTGAACAAATTGTAAGGAATTCAAAGAACGTTCTTCAGATGTTTTATTTGTATTGAGAATGATTTACAAAGCATACAGGAAAGTTTTTGCCTCACGGTTGCTTTTATTGACCTCCATATTTGCTACGGGATAAATAGCAATTTTTCTAATGCAGAAAAGGACGTAGAAGAGAACCTTGTGGAATATTGGCATCAATAATAAACGACATTCAAACATTTTGAGAAAGAGATTATTGGATTGATTATGTTTTAACATGTCCTACTTCTTTACTTTCTTTATTTCATCTGAATTTTATAACTTAATTAGTGGGCCCGGCCAAACGTTGTCCAGCCACAGACCCCGTTTAAATCAGCATTGAAAACTTTTAATACGTTTTTTGTCGATATGTTTGACGTTATTTTCATTAAATTCATGAAAAAAGTATAAAGACGTGTTAGTAAAGATAGAAATATGAAATGAATTTCCGCGCTGTATACTAAAAAATATTAAACAAATTTTCCTTAAAAAAAAAAAAAAACTTAGATCTCTTGAAACTTGATATAAGTTCACAAAATAATTTAACATGTGAACCGTGCAAACATACACATTATTAGAGAAATCATGACACAGAGAGGTATTGCCGACTAATAATCTTCGGCGGTAGCATTATTATTATATACCTAGTCGTGCCATAAGTTCTGTCACAACTTTAAAGAAGCATAAAATCTAAACAATAAAAGATAATATGAGATATACGATATGTTTATTCCAACGAAATTTATTTTAACAAGATATTGTTAATTTATTAATAAAAGCTTTGCTCGAAATGACCTCCTTTAGCTTTTATACAAGCTTTTAAACGTTGTGGCCACTGTACTATAGCAGCACGCACGGTATTCAACGACATTTCATCTGCTGCTTTCACCAACGATTTTTTCAGACTGTCCAAATTGCTAACTCTGTCCATAATGCATAATCCAGCGGATTTAAATCTGGGCTCCCGGATGGCCAATCTTCTTGTGCAATAAAATCAGGAATGTTGTTGCGAAGCCACTCCTGTGTGCTTTTTGCTTTGTGAACAGGAGCAGAGTCTTGCTGGAAGACCCAATGTTGTCCACCGAAGAGAGTTTGCGATAAAGGTTTCACAACACCTTCCAGCAAGTTGGTTTGATAAACCGCCGCACCGGTTTTGACACCTTTTTCGCAAAAATTGAGTGTTGTGACACCTTTATGGGATACACCCCACCAAACCATTACAGAAGCTTGATGATGGCCTCGTTGCACCCTGGGAATCGTTTTTTTAGCTTCTTCTGATAATGTTGCATAAACCTTACAATTTTGTTTATTAAAAACTTGCTCCACAGTAAAAATTTTTTCGTCGGTAAAGAGCATGTTCTCATGACCATTGGTTGCGTGCCAAAGCAAGAAACTTTTGCATCTTTCCAATCTTATTTCCTTTAACCGTGGAGTCAACATGTTGGCTGTTGACCGACGATAAGTCTTCATATGAAGATCATCTCGAATGAGTCTACTCATCGATCTTGTGGAGATTTCCAACTCCCTCGACAAAATTTTTTGTTTGCGCAGTGGATTTCTACGGATGCGCTCTCGGACAGTTTTGATGGCACTGACTGTTCTAACGGTACATGGACGGCCGGTCCTTGCTCTATTATCTATGCCTAAGGTTTCATTAAATCGTTCTTTCGCACGATAAATGAATCTTTTTGTTATTTTTAGCGGTTTCAACAAATTCAAAATTTCAGAAGCATTTTTTCCACACTTATGGAGTGCTATTACAGCGATACGATTTTCTTTTACTCCCCACTCCATGATTACGAGTCAAAGACTGTCACCAAACTGATCGGAATATTACGCCGTACAGTTCATTTGTTACAAAGTGCAACATAACGGTACAATTCCAGGCTAATTTCTGAGAAAGCGCGCATTAGAAATTGTGTGACAGAATTTATGGCAAGACTAGGTAGAGAAGTCTTACTGGCCAATAACCCTCGGTGATAACATCAAGTACATACTGTGTGATTAGCCACTAACAGCTGTTTACACACATGCTATGTGAGCGGCCATTTAAGTAAATAATAAGATAAAAATCAAGAATTAAAAAACTACACAATATAGATATTCTGAGGAAAATTTCGACGAATCGAAGGGCCAATACTTTGAATAAATAACTGGAAATGGATAACTGTGGAATATTATTCTTATTTTTTAGAGTAGAATTCAAATCGCAAACTGTAAAATCATAGACAATTTGATGCCAAGTAATTGCATTTAACTGAAAAATAAACCCAACAATATTTGCAATATCAGTAGAAGTTCGCAACAGATCGCTCAAAATGGATTCTCGATTGGTACTGTAAGGATTCCAGTCCCTGTATGCCTTTGCTTACATATGTCCTCCGGCACTCTTAACAATTTGCCCTGTGCCCTAGAGTTCGCTCATTTCACTGACGAATTTCACATTAATTCATGACGACCAGGGCCCTGGCAAACAGCCAGTGCTGGATGGAGGCCCTCATTAGATCATGTCACTGGCCTTTTTGCCTCACAGCAGCGCCTGGAATAATCGTAAACGATGATGGAAATGCATAAATCTGCCATCATATCAACGGCAACGATCTTGTGCCTAAAAAGGTAAACGCGTCGATAAATTGCTCCAGCTCCCGGCTGGGCCGAGACCAATTCATTAAAGGGCTTTAGGAAGTATAGGCAGTTTGAAGCAGTTATTACGTGCTCTATTTTTCCCGGCCACAAAATCAATTCGGGCCCGAGGACGTGATCGTCATTTCCGACGAAATTTTTGGAGGTGAAGTTATTATCTGGGAAGTCAAACCGACCATAAACAATTTTTCTAGATAATTTCCCAATAGGGTGATGTGCCTTTTAATTTTTCCCATTTCTGCTTTGCCTTTCAGATTTGTTCGGACACCGGAGGTCGGCCGATACGAGCCGGAGCGACCCTAATATTTTATTTCTAATTTCATTACAATCCCAATCATCTTCGGTTATTCAGATGCCAGTCAAAGTATTAATGGAGTTCTGGCGCTGACACAAATTCTGATCCTGGAGAGCACAAACTCCGCAAATTGCGTGCACTGGGCGTTTGGTTCATGAACGAACGCCCTCTAGTGGGTGGCTGAATGCTCCAGAGACGAGGCATCGCCAAACAAAATCCTCTTTGTGTCCATGGAGCCGGTAGAACGCTGCGGCGCTGGTAGCCATGCGAGAAGATAATTTCGAGCAAATTGTCGGGTTAATGGCTCCTATCTCTGGGCTTTTAAATACTTTGAGTGGAAGATTTACTGAATAAATGGCGGCAGCGTCGACAGTCACCCGCAGGACCTCATTTCAGCATCGTCCTTTACAAAGATCTGCTGCGATAGCAAGAAATTCGTTTCATAGAAAGGCTCTTTGCAATTATTTTATTTGTGCAAATTTAACAGCGCTGCCGCTAGGACGGATTAAGCCCTGGGGTTGGTACCGATTGGGCGAACCGCTCGCTTTGTTTTATTAATTGCAAAATGTAAAAATGGGGGCAGCACTGATTAAAGAGAGCAGCTTTTCAGGACCTATTTCCGTAGATTATCTATAATTTAATAAAAGCAAAATGGATTTCCCCTCTTCTTTTCGCCGCCTGCAGTAAAGAAATATTTGAAACCATCGATTATCTTTTAAGCAAAAAACAACGAATCAAGGAATTTTCGGTTTTTTTGAAAGATTTCCCGAAATATTAACACCAATTGAGTCAAGTCTTAACAGGTTTGACAAAGAAAGATAAATTTTAAATATGAATATGAATTATTCATTCTCTTAACATAAAAAAGAAATGATTGTCGTAAATTTATCTCAAATTAACACGGAAGCAATTTCTTTTATTCCGAAATTACCAAGTAATGTTTTCGAACCACTCAACATCTAGAGTTCATCTCAAGGAATCCTTAAAATATATGAGAACCTTTAAGGACGTTTCTAAGGCATGCGACTAAACAAATACCTTCTAAGAAACAAGTCAGGTCCAGGGTATGCTAAACTAATCTTAGTATCGTTTTTTTACGTAAGTTCGATTATGGACCAAAATAGATATCCAGACCCATATATTCAGTAGCATCAGTCTTTACTGATAAGCGTCATAGTACACCTAGGTCCGTAGGACCAAAGCAGTCAAAAGAACTTGCAAAAAAGTAGCAGTCAAGAGTACACCTTAGAGGATAAAACTATTCGGAAAACATTATCATTTGTGTTAAGTTAAACAATGCAAACGATTCGGATGGTCAAGAAATTTTGCATTAAACTAAACTGACATAAGTGACTGATATAATTTAAGTTACTTTTTTATGAATAAGTTAAAGACAACTTTTATAGTTTTAAATAAATGCAGGCAATTCCGGCCAGAACCTGACTAATCTTCTGCATTACATGCCTTAACTTATCTTCATCAGGCATGCCCGACCTTGACTTGATTATGTTGAAGCAAATTTTTCTATGTCGAGTAGTTTTATCGCATATACTCGTACAGAAAATATTGTTTTGCAGTTGTCGCTTGGAAACACCTGAACTTTTTATAAGCGGTTTTCTATTTATCAATGTGGTTTTCTAGAAAAAAAAAAGAAAACCGAATCAAAAGGTTTCAATTGCACTTTTCCGCATTTTATTTTTATTCTTTATAGAATCTTTTTTTTTCACCGCTTACGAATCCATAATTGATTCAAATTTTTATATTATCTTATTAAGATACAGTATTTTTTAATTTTCTCTCGAAAACGTGATGTGTTGGAATATTAATTATAATATTAACTAGACCCACTCACCAATACCAATAAGCCGTTATCGATACCTTTCAATTAAATAATTCATGAATTTTCTTCTAAGAAAGCTATGCTTTTTTATTTTCCTATATGGCTCAGATTAGATACCAAATTTGTCATTGAATTAAATTTTACAACCGCCACGTATGTATATCAAGATTTTAAAATTTTAGAAAAGTGTTCTAAATTTTGCCCATCATATTTACCAATTCAAACTTCATTCTTTAAACCGGATAAATTTTTGGATTAAGTTTTTGACGAAAACTATTAGGTCTACCGGAATGTTCTGTCCATTTTTAAAGAGAAAGAAAATGATACAATTTTTAACATATTTAACTAGATTTATTGTACGATATAATTTCCTTCGTTCCTTATGATCCAGCATAATGGCAATTTATAAAACCTATTTTTGAAGAAAATCTTTGGATGCGAAAAACTACAGCAGCACTACTGTAAACGTAAACGTTTTCTTCATTTTTGAATTTTTTTCTCATCAAATAATTTTGTAAAATTGTACAAATTTGTTTTGAAAATCAAGGTTCCATTCGCCAAACTTATCGTTGTATCTACATAATCGTCCATCCAAGTAGGGAACTTTCAATGAGCGCCTAATTTTGCGTAATGGACTTGTGAATCGGCCGCCATGATCGTGTGATCTCACACCTATGGATTACTATCTTTAGTGATATATGAAGTCACTGCTCTACGCAAAAAACCACAGATGCTTGACCTCTTGGAAGTGAACATTCGTCTCTTTACTGCCGATATACGGCCCCAGATACTCGATAAAATGGTTGAAAATTGGATTTCCCGATTACGCTTCATTCGAACCAACTGTGCCGCCCATATGCCCAAAATCATGTCTAAACACTATTGGGTTAAAAATATCCTTTAAAATAAAGCCAACACCATAGGTATTAACATTATGTTTACGTGTTTTATTTTATTTTAAATGTTTATACCTATAGATGCGGAATCGATCGCATTTTTCAACAGAGGAAGAAGAAAAACTGCTCGAAAGGCGTCGACGGTAAAGCCCACGGATAGTGTGTAGTTGTGTAGAGCATATCGAAGGATACAGATGCGGGCACTGAGCCCTGCTCAAAGTTTTTGCTTTTTCGACTAATTCCCACATGTATACGTATTGGGCTGGCTTGCATGCAGTCCTGATTGTAATCCCATAGATATCCAATAAAAGGCATGTTAGCGTCACGGGTTTATGGATAGGCACATATCTATCAAACGGTTACGGAACTTAAAAACTGTATTAAAGTTTACTAGAACAACATTCACTAAAAATTTAATTAAGGCTAAGCGGATAGTTAAACTAAAAAGTCAAAGACGACATACGAAATTCGAATTAGTTTTTGAATACTGATAATCTTTATATTAAGTGGCTAAATAAAGACAATATGCATATCCGTTTAAACGAATATTTATATATTTTTCAATACTTCTTCTTTTATTTCTTTAATTATGGTTTTGGTTTTTGAAAATATTTTCTTGCTGCCATCTGATTGTAAATATATAATTCGTTTTTTTTTAAAGATAAGACTTAAGATCAAAATCGACTGAGGACATAATTGCTAGACCGTTTGTTGCAGAAATAAGACACCTGCCATCATCACACACATTTTTAATGTACTCCCATATACTCTTTTGAATTGAATGATACACATTAGAGCAGATCTCTACAAGAACCAACGCATAACTACGAACAACCGACATGAAAAAGAAAATTTTATATTTTCGAAAAGGAGACTTAAAGTAGGTGTGGTTTATGCATCCTTCTAGAAATAATATACCTTGCTTCACTGGTGTGAGACTTGTCATCTTGCCAACCATTCTCATATCAAAGGTTATAGATATCAAAAACCAGAATGCTTACCTTGCAACCAAAAGCTTCGGTGCTATTCATCATATCGCCGCATTGTGCGAAATCTCTGCCATCATTCAAAAAACCACCATAAAGTCTGTAAGCGAAAAAGCATATATTTCAATAAACGCGTCCCTTTTGTAGGGCTCAACGAGCTGTTCTTTGTGTATTACGTTTATAAGAAAAAAAAAAAATCCCCTTCCGTCCACAACTTGTACAAAGCAGATTTCCTAATTTTGTCTTTAAATTTTTCTCGTTGCAGGATGAATCTCCTATTAATTTCCATCTTGGCGGTTGCCTCGCTTTCATTACTGCCGACGAAAACGCTTGGCACAACCGAGGTGCAGGAAACACCCCAGGCACTGCCCTTGGCGGCACAAACACAGCCCACCACAGGTGGGGGTGGCGGAGAGATTTGGCAAGAGGATGATCGCGAAGTATTGATACGAAATGAGCGCGGAACGAAAAATGGTGGCAACGGATCTGGGGCTGGTAAGCGTGGCAAAAATAAAAAAAATAAAAATATCATAGACAACACAAACGCACAAGCCCAACAACCACTGTCACAAGAGCCCCCCGAGCAACAGCCCCAGAAACAGCATCAGCAACAAAGGGAAACCCCTACACAGCATCAAACGCATGCGAAACACACGAACCCAAAAACTCTAAAAACACCTGAAGAGGTGCAAATACGTAAGTAGCTGGCAAGCGGTGAGGTCAAAAGGAACCACCCTCGCTGGAAAGGAGCTCTTCCGACTAACAACGGCCTCCTTTTGCGTACTAACAACATATAACACTTCGGGCCATGTCCCC
This sequence comes from Philonicus albiceps, assembly GCA_963969385.1. Taxonomy (NCBI): domain Eukaryota; kingdom Metazoa; phylum Arthropoda; class Insecta; order Diptera; family Asilidae; genus Philonicus; species Philonicus albiceps. Next base: position 44,430,295 of record OZ017772.1, on the reverse strand, counting down.
GTTTTGCTGAGTCACTGAAAGCGGTATTTTTCTTCCGGGGAAATCCCGGACAGGTGTTGACTTAGATCCCGAGGGCACTTCGCAGACTAATTCACGAATTGGGGCACCAGCACCTTTGCTAACAACAAACCCGGTGCAAAGCCATAAAATCTAGACACAGTCGCCTTCCACAGCGAGTCCCAAGTTCTCTTATTAATAAAACATTAATCCACCCCCACATAGACAAGTCCAGTCCGGGCACTCCCCAGAATGTCCTTTTTCGTCTGCAATTTTAACACCTTATCCGTACCCTTCTAGAACTTCTTAACTACGTAAATAAGTCGATCTCGCATATAGGAATTCTGGAGCCCCACTGAATTACGGCGCAGCCGAGTCCTGAAATATCTCAGGAAGCACCCTATGCTTGGAACCGAAATGGGGCTCACAAAACCAGGACATTCGACGCCATAAAATTTCTTTTATAAGCAGAATGTACATATATATAGTATATATAGTTATATAGTTGCCAAATGGACGTAGTTAGCATATTTGGCTGTATCTCGAGGACACTTTTTTACAGCAAAAATTGTTCCACTATAGGGTGCCGTGCACGTCATATGAATTGCGCTTTTCTTGGAGGAACATTTACTTGGAACTCGTTGATGGAAATTTTAGAGCAAGCCTCGGCCTGTATACGAACTTTGTAGTTTATTACATTTACAGAGGAGGGTCAATATTTTTTTTCTTAGTCTAGATATGAACGGACGTCCTACTTTATTCCAATAAATCTTGGCAAAACAGTTTCTGGCATTCATGATCGATATTGGGCATGTTTTCGCAAAAACCCATTTGGGCCTTCTGTCCTTGCTAAATTTCTTATGAACAATGATTGTCAGTCCTAAGACTATTATTTGATTTATTTCAGGGATAGTTCGAAACCTTTTGCCACTAGCCCATTGCCCCAAAACATATTTTTGAATTGTTTTTCTGGTCAACAAACATAACTATTATTTAATTTATTATTCAAATATAAATAACAATAACACAAACAATAGTCAATTAGTTCTTTTTTAACTATTCGTATTTAGTTCTGAAATTGCATATATATCTTTTCCGACTTTTAACAATTAATATTTGTATATCTTTAATCTGTAATCTGTATGTTAGCGATGATTATCGCCTCCAGTTTAAAACTATCAACATGAAAAATTTAGCATATAGTCATAGAACTCGTTCGCGAATAGTTTAGTCTTAGATTCGTGTCGCTTTACTTTTGGGCTTACATTGTTCCTTAAGAAAAAATATGATCGTAACCTTTTTCTTAACATTTACGTTATTTTGTTATCATTTTCTATACGACCTTTAAAGCTCTTTCTTGTAGGTATATAGGTATAGTAGTTAAATTATTATTAAGTTTGAATTGCATTTCGACTCATATTCATCTGCAAAACAAAGTTAGGAACTCTTCAAACAAATGCTGCGCCATAATATTTTTTAGTTTATGTGCCTTTGTCTTAACTACGGCAGTTGACTATCCATTTCTCCCAGTCCCGAATGACTTCACAAGCACTTCCCAAATTAGCTGTGCACATTACCTCAGGTATTATTGCTCGCTGAAATGTTCCCTGACTGGCACTTTTCTTTCTATAGCGCTGTTGCCTGTTTTTTAAATAAAAAATAAATCGTAGTTCATGACTTCCTCTACAGTTTAACTAGCACCTACCTGCATTAAGTGAGTTTAAACATGAATTTAGTTAGAAATTCCCTTCAATACTCTGTTTAACCATTCGCAACGCAACATCATTCACAAATCAGAAAGAAAACTTTAAACAATATTGCGAAATTTATTTTAATTTCGTCTGAACGTAACTAATTTATTTTATGCTCGATGAAGAATTCAACAACAGTGTCAATATTCTGTGCCTATAAAAAAAAATACAGAATATTAAATAGAAAATAAAAAAGTCAGGACTTTGTGTCGGTACAGCCATTTAATTAGAAATTTAATTGCGTCCACCGCAGCAGTCCAGGACATCATTTGCCGCATTAAATTCCAGCGCATCATCAGCATTGTGTTTGCTGGACATTAAAATTAATTTAATATAACCCAAATCCGGTCCGGTTCATCTCCGCAACCCTTTTTTAACATCCCTGCCTTTGGTCCTGCAACCAGAAACCGCTCGTGCTGTTAATACACGAAATCCCCCAAAAATGTCCGGCCTTTTTCCAATGCGGCATGAAAATGTTTCAGAAGATATACATGAAATTAATAAAAGAAAAGGATAGATCCCAATATTCTAATATTCTCCCACTTTTGCAGCCTCCACGTGCAGATACACAAAAAGCTCCTGGACTGAATGCGATCCCAAAACCAACACGCGATCCCGAACCTTAACGCTTAAGAAGGGCGAAGATGGATGCGTCCCAACCAGAACAATCCAGAAGAAATGCAAAAAAGGTGAGTTCCCTCTTGTTGCCAGATTAGATTTTAGACTTTTCGGGGTATTTTCATTCAATTTCGATCCAACGTCAACCTGACAACAAAACCACAACCAGGCAACAGCCTCAGGAGCTGATTCCACCCACCTTCGACTCTGAGTTGGGGTAATGCCACCCGGGTAGAAAGTCGAAGGAGGTTGTTGCGGCAGAAGAATCGCACAGAAATCGAATTGAGTGATCCAAAGCATTTCCGCAAATAAGAACAGAGAGCTAAGTTTGCCAAATAATGGGATCCTACATCTGTCCACCTGGGGCTGGGTAAATAATTCCACAGGCAAGCAGCTGGTTAACGGGCTGATGCCTCTGTAAACAGAAAAGCTAATGCATATGCAAATACGCTTGGGCCAATTTATAATTGACTTTTCGGTAAAACGATTTTCTCAACAACAACCAAGTGACCAGATATAATGAACATTTTCGCAAAATCATCAAAATTAGTCAGTGTTTTTGAAAACAAGGATATTGCAAGTTTTTAACATAAAGCTGCTTACTCCGTGGGGAATTGAATTCGAATCCCCATTGTCAACAACTCAACAAAATTTTCATATACAAATAGATATTTGTTTTGTCACTATTTACAATTTAAGTTTAAGATGTTAAAGGTTTCCAAAAGCTTTATGTTCTCAATTCCAGCGTGTATGGTATCAAATGAAAGCTGATTATAAGACAGGGTGTACCATAACCTTCGATATTTACAAGCCGAGAAGCGTCCGGCGCTCGAATACATCTATAAGGCAAAATGGTCTGAATATTCAAATACGTCCCCAAAAGTTATACCTAAACATGGAAAAAAATTCGCAAAAGCTTCCAGATTAAAGCTTATATCTAAAAACAAAACGAATTTCACTAACGATTACCATAAGAAGTTAACCTTTTGATTTGCGATACATTTTACCATATCTTGAAATAATGTAAGATTTTTAAGTTTAAATCCAACTCAACAGACCAAACGAGCCCCAGGCCACTTGTAAAATACACAACTACACTTTCGTCAGAAATTCATTAATATTTTTGCCTATATGGACTGAAAGTCGATAAAAATAATAAATAAGTATATTAATTACATGAATTTTGGAAAAAATGTAAGGAAAAGGTCAATTTTAGAAAAATGAGAAACATTTTTTACACTTTCTGACCTACATGCAGTGGGTGGTGGTATGTCGACATTGTTGACATCTTTGGAAAGGACATTGGTGTAGTAGATTTTTGGCAGTAGTTGGATGTCGCTGCGTTGATGAAAAGATAAAAATTAAATAGTGATGTCCATACCATAGAAAATTAGAATTTACCAATCACCCTGGAACTCCTAATCGGTTGGGATTGCTCCTCCCCTCTGCCATACAATTTCTTATTTTTTTACTCAGATCTTTCATCCCACTCATTTTGGCATATCCAGTAAAAACCGCCCTGTTTACAAACGCTCTATCTCTCATAACTATCATGGTTTTCAAGGCCGCTCCACGACCACGAACCTTCTCGAGCTCATTTATTAATGAAGGTTTCGATAAAGGTTTGCAAACTGATAGTATGTATATACGCAGGCTTCAGCAAAACATTTGGTATGCTCTAGCATTCTGTTATAACGCCTCAAGAGTACGGGTTTTCCATTTTCTTTCGTGAACTAAATTCATTTCTGTATACCTAATAGATCCTATCCACTTGTTTTCAGCGGAACCAGTTCTAATGAAATTTTAAATACTTCGAATCCCCCTCAGGGGACGCGTTCTGAAGTTATTTGTATAGTACTATAGTAGAGCAACACCATTGAGCAAGTGGATCGCAGGACCTTTCAATATCTGACTTTTATCGTGAAATTCGATTTGTGAGGTTTTGCTTAGAATATTTCGTGTGAATTGGGGATTTATGAATTGGACTTTACAGTATCTATTTTTTTTATTGGACTTTCATTTCGCGTATTGGTTTTTCTTTTGAATCTAAAAAAAGGTTTCTTTTGAATTTTGAAAAACGTGTTCCCATATACAAAAATTTAGTATGGCGAAGATCATATTTTGGGCATTAAAATTGCCATTGTAAACATTTGACACAGCTTTTTTCGCTTGTTTGAGTCTCTCTTTAAACGGGGGATCGTAAGAAATATCCTTAGAAAGCTTGAAAGCTCAGGCGTCTAATGCGCATTCTTTGAACTTACCGCCTTCATGAGACAGACAATTTTTGATTGAAATTTTAGAGGGTGGGGTCTCCGAACAAACGTTGATTAAAGGAAAATGTAGAATCGATTGGCACATCCCTGTTCCAGACCGTAGCGCAAGTAAATTGAACTTCAGAATTTTTTTTATACCTATCTGCTTTGCTGGTCCAAACCAAAAAACACGATTTTATATAATTTATTCTTTTATAAATAATTTTATCAAAATAACGCATTGATTAGAGTGCAGAACTCTAGATCTGAAAGTGCCAGGATCTTTTGTCGTCAATTCAAGAATTCAAGACAAACTGAAAAACAGTTCCGACAAAATGAATATACCCGTAGCATCGATCAATATTCAAGTAAATTAGGCATTAATTCAATAACTGATTCAATGAAAAAACTTTGTATTTTTTTTTCACTTTTTTACTTCTTTTTATTACTGACTATGTAAAAGGTTTTGAAAGTTATTTACTCCTTTTACTTATAAGACCTACCAAATGCAAGTAAATAAATTATGCAAGATTTTTGAGAAGAAGAACAAGACTGCAAGACTCTTATAATCGAGACCAGGACTTCATAGACCAGACCAAAACTAAGCTCAAGACTAAGTCTATTGATGCAAGCCCAAGACCAAAACCGAGTGTTGAAAAGAAATACCAAGATTATCGTAGCGGTTAGTCATGTTTTGTTGATCCATTATATACAGGCATCCCTCAAGGAGCACGGTTAATTGGATTACTGTCATTCAAAGACGTTATGTTATGCGATGCTGTGTTCCGTGTTATTCGAGGATTGTCGTAATTTTTAGCCGCGTTTATTCGTAACTTTCTTGTAATTCTATTACCGTGATTTCTGAGCGTAAACAAATGTAATATAAAGGATCCAGGATATAAAATGAAAAGTGTTCTGCAATTACAGAATTATATAGTATTTCATTTATTCACAATTATAGAAATATATTTCATTCATTTTTTAACGATACAGTTTTTTTTTATATTATGTACATAGTTTACTTGATTCGGTTATGGAATATGGTAAAATCAAATTTACAACGATTTTTGAGCTCTGAAACATTTCCTTTGTTATTAAAAAAAGGAATAATTTCTGGTTGTGCAGAATTTCTAAAACCACCCAGCATATTTGTATATCATACCTCTGCAAAGGTCGATGTACACTTGCTAACATTTTGCACACATTGAGAATGGAAATTTGTAGCACGTGAATAGCTAAACAACTGTTAACTGTTAACTTAAATTTGAGAAGATTGTCTAGGTAGGGAAATGAATAAATCAGAATGCAGCAAGTAGTTTCCAGGCTAGGAGTATACTTAAACCACTCTTGAAGTTGGCCAGTGCCACCTGTATGGTGGTAGCCTCCATCACCACACGAGTGTACTTCATTTCTTATTCAGAGCAAAGCATATTTTCCCTTTGAGAACGTGTTCCCATAACTTGCGGATGGTTCCAACCTACATTAATTCCACTCAAATTCATCGTGGACTTTTAACCAACTTTACCGACTTGGTACACTTCACTGTCAGCCTTAATTTCAGATTCAAAAATTCCAGGTGTTGGAGGCTACCGAGCGACCAAAATCTGATTCAAGTACTTCGGGCCCTCAACCGAGCCAGCAATATGCTAAATTATTTTCATAATGAAACACCTCGACTCTCGGTGAATCGCTGTATTTTATGTAAAATTATGATTCTGTAAAACGTGTAATTCCAGCATGCAAATCAGATGGGCCCTCCATCGAGAGAAAGTCTTTGTGAAAGGGAACGTAGCCGACGACTGTCGTAATAATGAAAATCACCTCGCTTCCTTTCCGAGCGCCCCCTTTTTCTTTTACTGAAACAGACAGAGATACGAGTATGAGGCTCATTTGAATATACGATTAAAAATGATTTTCCATTTTAAGCAGCACCAAGTGGAACTTTGCCTACTTTTACACTTGCCACTGTATCTACTAGGGCGGTCCCCATCCATCTGAGGAAGTGGGCGCAGAGGCCGAGCGACTGCGGGGGGCCTCACCGGCGACTTTCCCGGGGCGCAAAACAAAGGGCCAAGAAAAGTGCTTTGGATTCGCGCTCGCGAACGGCCGTAATTGCAAAAATGGATTCCATTATGCTTGCATAGTGCACCGCCAGGACAAAATGAGTAACAGCCCAGATCGGATGTAAAAGGCTCGACGGAAGGCTGCAGAAAAATTGCTTTCCTGTTGAGCATATTCAAAGTGGAGTTACGATGCTCTAGTGTATTTTGCGCCGGTCGACGGTGCTCCGCCATAAAGGCTGCAAAAACTTTATAGTCGGCGGAGGTGCCTTTTCGGAGTATTCGATCCATCTTGCATTTTCCCGTTTTGTTTACCTTTAAAATGTTGCCTTTTTCCTGTACCGTAACTAACCCCGCGAAAATATCACAAGTGAAATGAAAACCTAAAACACTATTGCAGTCGGGCAACAAAAAGGAAATGTCCAAGGATCGCAATTTCAAACAGTTTTACTTCCATTCCAAGGAGCACTTAGCTGGGGTCAAAATTATGATAATCGTTGGAGCGTGTATACCTCGAACAGCACTCGAATGCTCCGCACACACCTTCATAAAATTAAGGCTGATTCATTCGCAATTCTCTAAATCGAACAAAAATGGAAAAAAATTAAAACCGCACCACTAAAGAGCCAAGTATGCTAAGATTAAATAATAATGTATTAATCTATACATACACACATATAATAAAAACAAAGAAACGGGGTCGTGCCTGTACCTGAAATATTATATACTTATTTTAAATCATAATCGCGGACATTATTCTTGATATGAAGGTCAAGATAGCCATTTCAAAAATTGTCTATCTGTCAGCACACGAATTAAACGGAGACTACTAGTTGGATTTAAATTAATTTTATTAGCTTATAGCTTATGGCATGGGTGAATAATATTTATCGGAAAAAATTAAGTGCCCTTGAGGTAGTTAAAAAACAACATATATCCCCGGAGTGGTTTTCATGCTTATGATATCGCCACGAACATTTCAAAATACGCTCGTGTTTGTTTTCTAATGGGTATTTCTACTCTAAAATTTGTAAAGTGATTTTCTTTTTCAAAATTTTTGTATGGAAAGAAAAATAATATTGTGGTGAATTTTGTAGGTATATTTAATATTATTATAGAGATATCTTGCAATATCTCTATCTTAGAATTAATACTTTGAAGTAAAACTTTTTAAATCATTTATTAAAATGTCGTAAACGATTAAATTGGTTCTTATACAAAAATTTAAAAAGAACGTCTGAAAAAAACAAAGTTACAAAGCCAACTGATATTTTTTTTTAAAATAAATGGCATTTTTTTATTTTTTAAATAGGCAACTAAGTTAGGAAAACAAAATTATTGTGGTCAGTAAAATGTGAACTGCCACATTACCCTCCTCTCAGTTACCGGATTAGAGACAGTAAATATGATACGAAAAGGATAAAAATTCTGCTCCAAAAGAATATACATCTAGTGCTTATCGCATATGTTTGTTGAATGATGCTTGAGACGGAAATTTTCATTTTCCAGAATAATATAGTCTGGTCTGGAAAGGGCAGATAGATAATCTCTTATTTCCGCTGCTCTTGTGCGAAGGTGAAGAAGATTTGAAGAAATTTTTGGGCATCCGTATGATGATAATTGTACGGGATACTGTAGTTTCAGAACAGGATACAGTTGTAAGGTTACAGGTAGATGCTGAATAGGATACGGCTGTAAGGTTGCCGGTAGTTGCTGAATATGATACGGCTGTACGGTGGCCGGTAGTTGCAGGTATTGGATCGTGATTTTCCTTTTCTTGAGTAGGAAATACCCATTAAACATGTCGATCAAAGCAAAGAAAAGGCGCCGAGATTTCGACAAATGCTTGCTTCTGAATAAATAAGCGTGTCCAACGTGTCGATCACGTCGGAGTCACCAATATAGAGATATTTAAAAATATATCTATCTTAGAATTAATACTTTGAAGTAAAAGTTTTTAAATAATTTATTAAAATGTCTTAAACGATTAAATTGGTTATTATACAAAAATTTAAAAAGAACGTCTGAACAAAACAAAGTTACAAAGCCAACTAATATTTTCTAAAAAAGGAATGGCATTTTTTTATTTTTAAATAATCAACTAAGCTAGGAAAACAAAATTATTATGGTCAGTAAAATGTGAACTGACACATTATTATTATTGTGGGTGAGAGGTGGTGGGGATAGTCTCGAGAGCTCAAGCACGGTTCATTGGATGAGTACTCGATCCGAATTTCTTTGTTGCCTTAATAAACTTAAGAATATCAGATAAAGATTGAGAAATGAACGCCATCATATAGTACATATTTACTATGGTTCAAAGTGTACTAAAAAATTTCTTTTCGGATTTTTAAAATGGATTTTTATAGCAATTTTCAAAAAACATTAAAAAAAGCGATCAACATGGTCCAGACCATCTGAATTGACCAAAAAAAAAACAGGATATTATTTTATATGAAAATAGCTATAGCCCGAACTATGTAGAGAAAACAAGACGGCGGACGTTTTTCGAAGAAAACTGATTGTTGATGTTAGAAAATCGATTATAAATCGGAAAATTGGACACCAAAACATCCAAAATGCTGTCTCACAATGCCTGATTTATTATACAATGTATAAGAAGAAAATGAGGTATTTCACTACAGAATTTTTATTTCCATTAGCTAAATAGAATAGAAAGAAGAAAAGAAAAACTTAATTGAAAAAGAACAAAAAACAATTTCTATTAAGACCATTTTCTTCTTTTATAAGTGACAATTTTCATCGAACGCGAATCTCTTGAAATTTTCTGATTAGACATACACCCCTAGCCAAAAAACGCCGAGCAAAAAATTTTCAATTTTTTACAGACAACATATTTTCTTCACAGAGTGCTAGTGTTTTAACCAAAAATTCTTACAATACACATTTAATAGTTATGTTCTTCAGATAAATCAGGCTAAAACTAAATAAATTTTTAGAATTCCTCTACCTGACCTCAAGGTAATAAAACAATTAAAAAGCAATCAAATTAACAAAGAAAATAATAAAACTAGTTATTAGGGTTAAGATTATTATAATTACTTTTGTTTTACAGAAGTAAATTAACTAACTACATTATCGTTAGATTTTATAATAGTAATGCAATCTAGCTGTCCTTACTATCACGTATCACCTCCTTTTGCTTTTATGACCCCAGAAATACATCAAGGCATTGAATCATAAACGGTTCACAGTAATACCTGGTCGACGTAATTGTACCACATCTCAATTACCATTTTAAATTCGGCTATTGTTTGTGACTTTTTGTCCTTAATTTTATTCCCCATTATTGCCCCAATATTTTCAATCAAATTCAAGTCGGGGCTAATAGATGACCAGGGAAGTGACTTTATGTCCAAAGTCTCTTTAAAATTGGTGATCTGTATGGAAAGAATATTAAATTTAGTCATTATTGTAATCCTAATGTTATTAAAAACGTACCATTTTTTCCCAAAAACAAGATGTAGAATCATCTTGAAAAACTCGTTCTTCAACATTTTCAGATAATTCTTCTATTGTCGGTAGAACGCTCTTATTGATTATTTTTTATATTTTGGAGCATTCACTGTTCCTTCAAGAATAATAATCCGGCCCACACCGTAGACTGTTATGCATTCCCATATCATCGTCATCACAGGGAGAAAATTTCACAGTATAAGTGATGCACTCAGCACTATATTTTTCGCTAGATCTGCGACGAACAACCTGCTTGCCTTGTCCTATTAGCTTAAATTTGGATTCATCTGAAAAGATATTTCTCCAATCAACAGCCGTCAAATTTTCATAGTGCTTCGCCTAATCCAGGCGATTTCTTCTCATGATCTATGTAACTAGCGGTTGCCCCTTTCTGGGCTCTTGGCAATAAGTCGAACTTCGGCGAGCCTCCTCCGTATCGTTCTGCTTGATACTGTTGTTCCTGTTTCCTCCACAAAGTCTCTTTTCAGTTCAGATGAATTCGAGAAACGATTCCTTAAACTTAACTGCTCCAATAACCGATCTTTGAGTGATCTTTCGTTTCCTACAACTCCCTTTTTGCGGAAGTTCCTCAGTTTCCCGAAATTTTTTCAAAAAACCCCTCACGGATGACTCGTTATACTTTATCCGTTTAGCTATATCAACACTTGATAATCCTGCGTCCGAAAAACATAATATTTTAACTTTCTCCCGTTCACTCAAAACCTTTTAAAATTCGTTTGTAAGATGTAACACTTTCAATTTCAAATTCAATGTAACTACCACAGTGGTAATGAAGAATTATAGTATGAAAGGTAGGCTAAGGATAAGGCTGTATTAACTGGATTATATTGTGTTTAAACTGTTCTGCTTAAGCTTATATTTTCAAAATTAAAACCACAACGGTGGTTACGGTGCCAATATGAGTTTTTCCTAATAATAACCGTTCATCTTCCCTAATTTCAGTGATTATCCAGAACGAAAATCACATGCAAATAAGCCGGAACTGCAAACCTCAAACTATGTTATACAAATTCTTCCAGGAAGCAGCATAAAATTTCCTTGGTCAGAAATTTGTGGTGAAACGTACCTAGCCAAATGATACCCAAAAACAAATAAAAAGGTTAGGTGTTACAATACGTTCCTACAGAACCGCAGAATTTAGTAAATCTCGTGTTAGAATTTAAATAACAAATTCAGACGAGGGCACCATTCCGAGTCCTAAAGGCGCCACATTGCAAATTAAAACAACCCAAACTCACCTTATCTCCATTTAAAATCCCATCAAGGCGGCCCCAGGTGCCGCAAGAGCTTCCGTTGTCATGAAGAGAATTAATACAACATTCTGAGTGGATTAAAAATCACGGTAAATTTTGGGTAAACTGCAAAATGGGCTGCCTGCCATTTTGGGGCAATCCTTAGTTTCACTAGGCAACTACAAATCGAGTCAGTTGCTCATACGACTTGTCCTAATTTATTCCGAATGTCTTGTCTAATTTATACGAAGCAGCAGCTGGGACTTAACGAGCCCCTGCCGGCAATGCTCCGTGACCAGCACCCATTCTTCCAACGTACCGAAAGTTTCAGTCCTAGCCACCTTTCACTAATCTAGTAATTCCGTTCTGTGTTTTACGTTAAAGCGTTTTACTGCTTCTTTGTAGCCTGCCGATACGAAAAAGGAGCGTGGTCCGAATGTACAACCGGAAAGATGTCACGAACGGACAAACTGAAGTCAACAAGCGACCCAAGTTGTGAGGCAACACGTGTCGTCAACAAGAACTGTAATCCTGGAAAGTCCAAGGACAAGAGCAATGACCGCAAAAATAAGGATAAAGGTACGTGGATCCAACATTCCCATTTTTATTTGATTTTCAAAGGTTCCTATTTGCTGTGCATGCTCCCAGAAAAGGGCCTTAAAGTCGTCTATGTGTTCAGGCCATCGTTAACCAACTTCTAAACCTTGTCTAGCCTGACACAGCTGCAGAGGGTCGGAAGGGCTCGGAGGGTGGCTCACGCAGAAATTGTAGTTTCAATTATTCCTACATGTTCAACAATAGAGCGTTCTACCGCAATGTCATTAGCGGTTTTGTCCCTGTCCCAGTACATTTCAGTTATAATTAAATTAACCGAGCTTCCGGGAAGCGCCCAGCTATAGTCTGGTATACCATAGAGTCCTACAGAGAGAGGATGGCCCTGTATTCGCAGAAAACAAATTAACTCATTTGGAAGCAAAATTGTCGGTATAACCGTCCCGTAGGTAGCACGAATTAGAAATGATTTCACATATGGTGCACATTTTTATGCATTTTTAGAAGTATTTTCGAAATGTTAAAAATCTTTTTCGACTTCTGTGAGGTCAGAAAAATTATAGATTCATTTGAGGGCATAATTGTTGCTTGTTGGTATGTCGCATGATTGCAAACCTCTTCGATCCCTAACAACTTTAGGATTTTTTTAGGTGAAAAAATATGGTTTTATTTATACTTTAATTATTTATTTTATAGCACAAGCAATTCAATAAGCAAAACAATCAGCATTAACTATACAAAAACAGAAGTTCACAGGATTGACAATAAAAAGCTTTTATAAATATGAAAAGTAGCATTCAAGCAATTTTTTTTTATAATTACTTAATGCAATTTAACGACTTGCCATATTTTACCCCCTGATATTAAATTAACGATATGTTACAATATTTTCAGAGCCGTGAGTTTCAAGTATTAGTATTATTAATGAATAGTTCTTGAACTGATATTTTATTAGTTGGAATTATTACAATTTTGAACAAATTAAACATACACATACATATTTACTAGTATCCCTGAAGCATAAATAATAAATTTTATCTCTGGATTGAGCAGCAATTCCACTCGATTCTCCAAAAATTGTATCAGAGTTACTGCTGTCGTTGTAAATCAATAGTCACCTACTTAACCAGGTTTTCAAATCAAATTTACATTAACAACAAAAATTAAATAGCAGTATATTTTACATATAACAATATTTAAGATTTATCTATAGGAATCATTAAAGGTCAAACTTATTTCTCAATAATCACAAAGTTAGCTTAAAATTCTTTTTTTAAAGAATTTTACATAAAATTCAAGGTTACTATGGAGTGGGCCAGTCGAAACCTTTCAGCTTTTCTTTTAATCATTTTTCCCCTATACACAACCTTTTCGAATATTTGATTTTTTACATCAAAGGTCGATTTATCAAGAAATATTTATTTATTCCTGATTATTTTTTTCGATGAGGGGGTAATTATGTACGGATTTTTTTTCAATGAACAATATGAAATTTCAACGATGTTATTAACATATTTTTTCTTGCTGTATAATTAAAGTACATAGTTACTGCCCAAGATTATTATTTTTTGACTCTCGTATCCTGAAAACTATTCCACCCAAACGTAGTCGTATGTGTGAATACTGGAATATTGCTTCGTTTTGATAATTTATATTTATATTTCCTGAAAAAGTCAGTCCAGTAACGTAACTAGCCTCGGAGATAGTATGTGGTCAAAAAGGATTCGAAATGGTTCCTGTAAAATATAAATGTTACAGACGTGAGACTTAATGCACACTAATTCTGAAGAGATTGAATTGCGAAATTTGGGATGCATCGCTACATTTATGCGAGTATACATTTCAAGGACAAACATAAAAAAACATATGAAATTGGAAATGGCGTTAATTTTAATATATATTTTTATATATATCGGTGTTGATCGAATGGCGTTGACAGTTAAAGGGTCATCAGTTTAGAATTTATTCTCAAAAATTAGATATTTTGGGTTGCTATTAAGTTATTGGTTGGCCATTCATTCTGCTCTTTTGGATTGAATATCCTCATTTCTAAAAGATAGGAAAGTTTACATAAAGTTGGCTCGCTCAATTCAAGACCGTTTCCTTACGTCTCTGACGTTCCTCAAAAACGTTCTATCTAGGCCCGCAGTTATTTTTAATTACTATTGACGATGTTATCGCTTGCTTTAAATATGCAAAATGACTTTTATATGCTGATGACCTTAACTTCTTGACGCCAATTCGCTCCTTTGAGAATTGGCATCAAAGAAAGGCGCGACATTAACAATCTTGTCTTATGTTATTTTATTATAATAATGGCGTTTTTATAAACATTAACAAACGTAAATACATCTTCATTTTCCTAAAGTAAACACGGTTATTTTTCATTACATCTCTAATGGTCATAATCACCGTGTTCATGAATTTATGGATCTTAGTGTAATCGTTGACTCTAAAGAGTCCTTGATTATAATATTGTAAGAGCTTTCTTTTAAAATCTTTTAAAAGCAGTAGTAAGAACTTTAAATGGAATCTTTTCAAAAAGCATTTACCAGATTCGTTTCGAGAATTGAAATTATTCACAAAAGTACATATTTAGTTACAAATTCTTCCAAGTGAAAATTAAAAACGCAAGAAAAGTAATGGAAAAAATCTTGTTATATGCTAAAACTTTATGAAGAAGCGAAGATTCCACATTCAGATATTAATAAAAACACACTAAAGGTTATTAAAACGGGATTATAAATTTTATGTATTTCCTAGTCTAAATTTCGTTACTCCAGCAGAATACATCAAATGTTTTCTGAAGTTTATAGGGAAAAAATTAAGAAAACTTAATAACCACCCAGTTACGCAAGTGGTTTATCCGTCGAAAGGTTTTTCTTGTACAGTTCAGGGATTATCTTGAAACAACAGAAAGAAGCCACAACAGCCCCCTGTACTGAGCTTCTTTGCAATGTAGTTTCTAACTAATCACCCTGTTTTAAGTAAAAACCCTTTGCGCTAGGTAAAATATAACAAGTCCTGTGAGGTAATGAAAATTCGCTGTCTCAGTATGAAAGTACGGCTAGAAATTTAAGTGCAGTTTTTGCGAGCCCGTCGGAAAGGCTTCGGCCGCAGCCACAAGAACTTGTGTTGTTCTTTTCGCGAAAGCATTAATTTAGGTTTGCAGAAACAAAGCATCAGTTCAAAAGTTCTGGTGCTGCGGTTTTTAAAAAGTTTCCCTGCAACCACCGTTGAGGACGGTCTCACCCGTCCACAGCCATGAGAAGCGAGCGCACAAATTTCCTTTTGCTTTAGGATAATGCACCTGAAAAGGAATTTCAAAATTTACAGAAGCCGGCAGTACAGAGTGTACACGCCATTTATCAGATAATCTGAGCACTCGGAAAAATTATATCATTTTATTTATAATATTCAAATGGAACTGCCGACAGTCCATCAGTTCCGGTTGTTTTACCGGCTTCTATCTGATTTTGGTCCTTCATTGGGTTTATTCTAGAATCTGATTCAAAAGTTTCCCTACAATTACTTGCACAATTCAGAGTATCCATGGCTAAACACTTCCTGTAGTCGATTTCTCCAGAAACACCCAATTTATCGCTATTGTGTTGCATTTGCACAAGTTTCCGAAACGTTCTCCGAACTCGTAAAGCATTTGTCTGTAGGTAAATTTAAAATTCCGTCTCTGGCATGTTCAACATTTCCGCATGTGAAGAATGTCGTTCATGACTCGTACGTATGTATGTACCCTCAGGACTTTGGTCAACTGGAGTTTTACAAGTGAGTCTTTAGCTCTGTCGGATTTTCTGTCTTCCCGATTTTCGAGACGAAGGAACCGGGAAGTCCCTAGCCTCTAACTCTGTGCGATAAAACGCCCTTGCGTAAAAGCTCCGGACGCAATGTATTCGTTTCTAATTAGGAAGGTGTCATCCTTTTAAGCGGGCCAACATCAGGGACCGCTGGAAACTTCTAAGCCTCATGATTAATGGCAACTCTCTCAAAAAGCCTTAAATCAATAGCTGGCGGTCGAAAAAGTTTCAACTTGCGGGCACGTATCCCGCTCCAAATTACGTGTCTTCGGGAGATTCTCTCTCAAGGGTAAATATACTGGGGTGAATTTGTAATTATGCGTCAGATGGAGCTCTACTTTTTCGTGGTTTTCGGGGATTCCAAGCAAAGTAAAGTCAAGGGAAAAAACGATTTTTTTTTTATGAATTCTACGATTTTCGGGGATGACTAAGATTAATGATTGAAAAGCCCGATATATACCTACGGCTTCGAGAAAAAACAATATTTTTAAAGCATAAATAAAATTGTCCAAATATTTCATGGATCAAAAAAGGTCAGAGGCTTAGATGTTGAGCTGGCTGTAAGGTTTTGCGATTTTCTTGTACGCCGTATATTCCTAGCATTAATAGTACGAGTTATTCTATTCCTGTTATGAAAGGATTCCAGATCAATTCAATTTATTGAATATATAGCTTTTGAGTATACTGATGCAAACTGATGATAAAAGCACTTTAAATATATAATTTTAATTAAAAGCTAACAGGTACGAGTACATAGAATTTTTTTCAGTTTCCAAACCAACGTTGAAGCTTAATATTCCAAATTTTTGGATCTTTTCAAATGACAATATTTTGATGCTAACAGAATCTTATATAATGCTTTATCCCTTTAACATACCTTTCCCGTTGACATTTTTTTTTTATAAAATTTGATTCATAGGGTGTTCGGGCTCCACATTAAACCACGCTTTACCAATCAATTGCTTTGGGTATCCTGAGCAATTTTTGTTTTTATTCCTCCATCACTTCTCCCTCAAAATTATCGTCGAAGTTTTTTAGGAAGGACAAATACTTAAGTCCTCCTAGATACTTGCAAGTACATTGCAGAACATTGAACGAGGAGGGTTCATTCAAAGATGATAAAAATAGCTTTCCTGTTAAGTTGGATTCAAATTCAGACATTTAATTTTTGTTCAAAGATGTGGTAAAAAGTATCGCCATGTAAAAGGACAATTTCTTAGGGTAATCGTAAGTGAAAATCATTTTTGGATAGGAGCTTTAGTTTTCACTCCATGTGTGCATCTTCTCCATATATCTAAGTAACATTTTTAGAGACTCAAGTTATTTTGCTCTATAAATGTCTGCATGCGCCGGGCAACTTTGTGGCTTGTAATGTAGAAGGTTTTGACAATATCCAAACTAAAGAAGATATAATAAAGTGGCACCCTCTGTAATGCCTCAAAGCACTAACACATTTACAATTCCTAAAACACTATCGAGGAAAATGTCCCTTTAGAGTCTACAAAGTACAAAGAACAACTGTTTCCAATTCTTTATGAAAACTCCAATAAGAGCGAAAGAGATAACAAATAAGCATTACAAAATTCTCATCTACAGCGTTTGTAGTGTAAGCTACTTTATATAATGCATATTTAAGCATTTTTAAACGCAAGCTGAGGTGTTTCCATATTATTAGTATCCTTCACGCGAAGTATTAGAGCCTTCCTCTTGCAATAATCAGGTATAGGGAAGTTCGGAATCGAAGAAGAAAAAAGAGGCTGCTAATACACACAGTGCATATATACGGACACACTAGCTTACATTTTTTTAAAGTGCATTATTAAATGCTATCCGAAATTTTAAACGTTGCGTGTTTCTAGCTGGCGAACATGCTGGATGATCTCGAAGACGATTTTTAGAAAAGTTTTAGAATTTTTTTCTTGCTATGATCTAATTATTAAAATTTAATTTGTTATAACACAATTTAGGCAAACAACAAAATATGATGAATTTCCAAAAATATTTGTATATAATTTAAAAACACACACTGTAGAAGTGTTCTGGTTTCATCTTTTTCTCAAACTTTTCTGTCTCTCACACATGATCTATTTATTGCAATACTATCTATTTGGGGCTTCTGGTAGTTCATTTGTCAACGCGCTGGACTACCATCCCAGAGGCTGTGGGTTCAAATCCCACGCATAACCATGGTCTCCTACGCTACGTGATAACACAATGGGCCAAAATTGGCCTAATTGTGCGTTTCTAGGCAGCCATACCAACCTAACCTAATCTACTATCTACTTTTAGTCAAATTCGGAAAATCGACCGGTTAATGGAACTAAAGTCGAAAAAAAAGATAAAGGAAAAAGTCACGAGTGTCTAATCTTGTTATTATAAAAAAACGTTACGAGTGTCTCGTCTTATTATAAATGATCTTTGGTCCAAACGGTTAGAGACTAGACCCGCGGTATTATAAAAATTTCGTTAAAAACGTTGTTATGGTAATTTCAACATGATAATGATCCAAAACATAAATACGGCGATACTTCTTAAGGATTTCTTACAGACAAGTAAAATACGTGTTCTCTCTTGACCTGATCAGTCTCTTGATCTTAATCTTATTAAAAATTTATGGGATATTGTCAATAGAAAAGTGCACCAACAACACCTATTCTCAAACCCAAATGAATTACATATTTACTGCGTTTTGCAACAATAGTCTCTATTCCTATAATATATAATAAAGGCTATAACTTTTGTCCATTCAATTCGAATTTGTTGATATTGCAAATTTATTAATCAGACGCGGATTTACTTTATTTTACTGACTCTACCTTAGAACGACTTAGACTACTTAAACTGCCCAAAAAACACTAACTTGTAGAAAATTGCAGAGAGCGTATGACTCTGGCTGTTTTCCGCTTCTCTTCGTGATCGCATTTATGAGTGAATTTTGATCTTCTGCATTCCTTCATGGTCCCGTCCGATGCGCACTATTTTGCCTAGTTTCCGAAAAAAATGCCTTTCGAAGCAAGCTTGTATGTTCTAGCGAAACGGAGTCTATAACTCTGACGACTTAACCATACATGTATATTTAATTCGTTTTGCATTGAAGTCTTTGAATTCGAAATATATTTGTAACTAAACATAATGAAATTTAAATTATTACGATATAATTTAATTCCTCAGTCAAGTTTTATGTATGACACTGTTATTATTGATTTCTTCTTCATAAATCGCATGCTAATAGCTTAATTATGCATATTACTGAAATGGAAAAAATAATAATAACATATAAACATATATTTTTTTTCTATTTTTAGGTGCCCGAAAAGGTCGCCCATAAGCGCATAGCGAAAATATTACAGGAGTTTCAATAAGAAATTTATCGTCGTAAGCAGATAAAACTAACAAGTGAAAAGAATCTTGCCAACAATTCTTATTGTTTTTAAACTTAAAACTTAGTTTTAGTCATTTTTAGATTTATTTCTGCAAAACAATTTGTTTTCTTGTAAAACTTAACACCATTATTTTGATAATATCAGTAACCGCTAATATAAATACAAAAAAAAAATATTTTCACTGGTAAATATCCCTTATAAGGTATTACACCTTCGAGTAATTTTTCGAAGCATCTTTAGAATAACAAGCAAGTTTCTGCAGTATTCGTGTTTAGGTACTGATTTATTTTCCAGTATTCGTCTTTAGGTACTGGTTTAACGGATTGGCCGAGATGAAAATGTTTTCATATTTTTCTTATTAATGTACTTATGTTAGAGTCAGAACTCAAAATTTTGATCTGTACCTATGATTAAACCGATAATAAAATTAAGTTAAAAAAATATTTTCTTTGTTTTCAATTATTTCACTAGTTTTTTTTCGGAATATGTTATATGAATTTTTTTTAGTGAGAATTTTTTGGAGATTGATTGTGCTTAAAGCTTAAGTTGGTGGATATCTCAAGAAAGGTGCTTAGTTCTTGCAAACGGCCACTGCCACTACATATTTGACTATAAAAAAATACTATACTATACCATTCACACTTTCCTTTATTAAGCAGTCTTTAGTTTGTTAAACTAATAAATATCAAAAACATTAAACACTTATGAGTAAATCAGGAGGACGATCGATGAAAACTGTAAGCTATAATAAAAAATACTATGGTGAGGGTGTATTTTTCTGTTCTGTTCTATTATCAGATTTTTATTTTTCTTTAATTTTTTTTAAATTTTACTTTAATAAGTTTACTCAAAATTCTAATAAATACGTTACATAATTAATTATGTTGTTTCATTTTTAATGCCCTTTTCTTTAAGTTTTTTAAAAATGTTTTGGGTAATTATGAGCAATTGAGTTAAAGTTATAATTCATTTGTGTATTAACTTGATGAAACTTATTAAGAGCTTTATGTTTTGAATATGCCACAATTATTTGTTTGTTTAAATGTGCGTTCATCACTCAAAAATTTCATTACAATTGGTACTTACGAGATTTTTCCAGCCTCTGACTTTCAAATTTAAATCGACAGTGGGAAATACAAGATGCGAATAATCCAAAAATGTTCAACACCAAACACTTTACATTTTTTCGGTATATAGGAATTTTTTAGATCGGTAGTTTCAAATTTTATATCAAAGTTTAGAAACTCGGGGTGTGGTGTGAAATCCAACATACACAGTGGCAGAGAACTTTTAATATCGAAACAATATTTGAGTATTATAAATGAAAAGGGGATTTCAAATACTTTCACAAAATTCAAATGATATTGTGAAAAACGAACTAAAAGCTATAGAACTAAGCACTAATTTGGGAATGTTTTCGTATGACACAATTTTTTCACATTAATAAGATAATTCCTCTCCAAGATATTCTAACGCTAAATGTATTATATAATTTGTAAGATTATATTTTATGTAATTAATTCTGTTCGTTGGCAAACCGAATTTTAAATGTCTTTGAAATTAAATTTATACATCACCATGATAGAAGACAGAAACAGACAAACTGCAAAAATATTGAGATAAATAAGCTTTTAAAATTAATTTGTTACAACAACAGGCATAACAATATTGAAGTGGAATGGAAAATTTAAAAACTGAAGTTACATGTCTGAAGTTAATACCATTTTTCATTTCAGCATTTCTGAACATCAGCATAATTTGTATAAATATATAAATAAAACCAAAGTATTTTATTCATATGCTCATATACATAAACAAGTAAATAATTTGGTATATGATGTGTATATATTTGGGAATAAATTATAAATAAACATAGTTTTAACATGAAAGTAATCGTAAAAATTTAACGATACAGGAACTGAAATATTAAATACTAAAAACCAACAACCGAAGTCATTGCATTCGGAGCATTATCACTAAAATTCATTACAAAATAAATTTTGTGTATATACTCTAAGTATTCTTTACACATTCATTCATGCTGTATCCATTACATGTGGTGATTTTGTTGCATCATAGAAAAATATACGTAGTTATCTTCTGCACATTTTTTTAGTTTTTCACATTGTTTAAAAAGTATAATTACTGCTTTAAATATACCAGCCGCACGCGCACTGAGTCCTAATTTGCTCGTTTTAATCGCAACATCTACAGAATGTAAATATATTTTATATTTTTTATTAGCAGTACTAATTACTTTAACTTTTTCAAAAATTCGGTTTTTTTATTCTATAAAGGAAAGTTTTAAAATAAGGAACGAAATGCTCGCTGATTCTTTCCAACTTTCAGATATTCTCTACTCTTTACAAAAATGCAATTTTCTACTGCGACTAATTAGGACTATCTTAATTTATAATTTACAGCTTTCATTTGTTGTTAATAGCATGTCTTATTTTTATAACATATTAAGTTTTTATTCCTTAATTATTTAATTATTACGATTAAAGGAAAAGTATAAACTTCATTGTGTTTGAACCATAAACAAAAATGAAAGTTATGATAATGGTAACAAAAACAGTCGCCTACAGCAAATTTATGACACTATAGACTTTTACAAATGGTTTTAGGGCAATGATGGTCTATCACTTGCAACGTTTTAATTTCTCACAGCTTCCTCTTTTTTTGTTATTGTTAAAGTTTCACATCTACTCATGTTTTTATCCACATTATTCTAAAATTATACTATTTTTTCATTAGATCAGAATGCGGTGTTAATCGCCCAATACATCTGGCTGGCTAATTAAGACTTATGTCAGTAAGGGCTTTAAATTTACTTTTCATAACAGTTACTCTTAAATTGACTGTATTTGGTACTTCGAAAGTCTCTTCAATTCTACATCCTCAAATCCATTCATTTTACATAATTAATGTAGACATTCGCTATTAAAAAGTCTATAATAAGATTGCATAACGTAATGTGATTTAAACGATTCCATAGACCTTAACTAATTTAAAAACTATTTTATAACTACTCTGGAATTATTTTAACTAGGTATTTTCACTCTTTATTCTTTTAAACCTTCAAATAAAATTAGAACCTAAACAAAATAAATTTTTTAAACGCTTATTTTGGATTCATTCTCCATATTCCCAATGGAAACGTTTAGTGGTTAAATAAGATTATAGATAAGGTAGTATATATTACAAATTTACATATTTTAATTACTTATTTAATTAATTCTGCGCAAGGACTCTCCCATCATTACAAATTTAAACCTTTGAATTAGAACGAACATAATTTGACGTGATAACGTGTCGTTTCGTTTAATACCCATCAAAACAATAAAATTCATTTATTATTATTATTTATTGCCATTATTATTATTTCTTTTTTTGTTGCATTTGGAAATTAAAAGATTTTAGAAAAACTTTTAATATTTCAAATTTATCTACGATTTAAATGATGACGACTTGATATTATGGATATTCTTGTTTTCTGAAACGTAAAAAGGAAATCTTTAAGGAATAAATTTTTTTTAAAAGACTAAATTGCTTTAGCACGCAGGCACAAACTTTTGAATACCTTGACTTCAATAATTTGTGAAAAAGTCACAGTGAAATCGAACAATACTTTACTTGTAAAGGCTTTTGATCTTATACCGCATAATTGAAACATATTCATGTATAATTTTTCAAAAAGGAACAACAAATAATAAATATTTCAACTTTGTTGTATTTTATGTGGCTTACTAAAAACTACTTAATAATAAAACAATACATTTCCTGTGCAAATTAACGAAAAATATACATATACCATAAACATTTTATTAAATATCATAATTAAGTTGCATCTTTTTGCACATTTAGCACTTAATTGCATAAATACTCTTCCCTTTTCCATTATATTTAAAACATTTAAATGATACTGTATTATTCTTCTCTGACTATTCACAAGAATTAATAAAAAAAAGGCTGATCATCCCTTATTATACAATTATTATAAAGTATAGCATTACAGTTGACTTTGAGCATTGTATTTTAAACTTCATATTTAATATTTTGCATGCCAGTCCAAATGAATCGCTTTAAGAAAAGTGTGTCTGTTTTTGTTTTTGTTTTCGTTTCAATTGCGGCTGATGTTTGAAAGCATTACATGAGTTTTGCATTTTTTTTAAAATTTCTTTTATGTTATATTAATGTAAGTAATAACAACATCTAACGACGATCTAGAAAACCTCTAAGTGTTTTTTAAGAAATAAAAAAAAAAACTAAAACGTATACCATGCAATACGCATTTACAAAATAAAAAGTTATAACTGTTAAGGCAGTAAACCAGTTGGAAATAAATGTTAAAACCTGAAAATTTACCCTCAATTAAGGGCTGAGAAAGAACGAAATGAAGTAAATAGTGTAACTGAACATCGAGCAATTACTTAAAAATTGAAAAAACCTTATCGAAACCAATGGTTAAAGAATAATTACAAACATATTCTCGCATACACCGCCGATAGGGGAGGAATTCACAGTAAATGTTAATTTTTATCTAAAAGCCCACACGTTTCTAAATTTGAATAACATACGAACCTTACTAGATGTTAAGTAATGTATACTGGACGATCGAAGGTAATGGAGAAGAATTAAATTAATGGTAAGCGGACAATTGTCCAATAATTATGTTTAAATACAAAACACACACAAAAAATAAATGATAGTTGAACGTAAGGAAGTAATGGATTCGATTAAAATATTTGTATTTGCAAGGTAAATATACTATCAGTAAAATACCTGTAACTGCATCCAATGAATTATTTTTCTGTAATTTAGTTTTAACATATTTCGGTGTGTAAGTGGAGAATTTCAACCAAGTAAACGTAAACAGTAAGCAGTAAGGACTTTGTTCTGGTTCCGACTAGTTGTTTTTTGGATATAAGAATATTGAGAAAGGGAATAAAACTTTAAAAACAATTTCCATGATCTTTGTTTTATTCATAACCTATGTATATATTGTAATACACTTATTTATTTATTTATGCATAGTCTTTTTGTATAATGCCATATCCCTTGAAAAAGCAAATTTTTGAAAAAAATAAATCACATGATCCTGCTGCTACTATATCCCATTGAGTATAACTTGGAATTTTTGTTGAAACTTGTACGTACATGGTCGATTTATAATTATTTTTTTAATATTGTTTGCACTAAATGTTCTATGTCTGCAAATAATCTAACAGAAGAAATGTCGTATCTATTAGGTCTACCGGAAAGTTCTGTCCGATAATTTCGTTTCAAGTTTGAATATATTTGGATATGTTCGTTTGAGCGATATGTGGCTATATATCTTTATAATTGCATTTATTATGTGCCCTTCGAAATTAACTACAACAAAGATATCTCATGTCATTGTCAGCGTGTCGAAATTTGTTAAAAGTTTTTGGTAAAGCTGCTGTTGCGGACAAAACATGTAGGAGATGGTTCGAAAAATTTAAAGCAGGTGATTTCGGCCTTAGTGATAAGCCACGGTCTGGGCGGCCATTTGTGGTTGATGACGATATTTTTAAGACCATGATAGATCAAATGATGAAAAATGGATTACATATGAAAACATAGTAAGGAAAATAGCGTGAACCCGGAAAACATGCCTTCTTCACCTCTGCACCGAGCTTGAGCCTGAAAAAGAGAATACTGTGTATATAGTGGGACATGCAATGTCCAATCCATTATGAGCTTTTGGAGCCCAAGAAAAAGCTAAATTCGGAGAAATACAGTCAACAAATGGACAAGTTAACAAAGTACTCGAAGAAAAAAGGCTGGCAATATTCAATAGGAAGGAAATCATACTGCATCACGATAATGCTAGACCACATGCTGCTTTGGCGAATCGCAAGAAAATCTCAGAGCTAGGATGGGAAATTCATTCGCATCGACCATACTCCCCAGACCTTAACCATCAGATTTTCACCTATTCCTTTCTATACAAATTTATTTGATGAGAAAAAAATTCAAAAATGAAGAAAACGTTTATGTTTACAGTGGTGCTGCTGTAGTTTTTCGCATTCAAAGATCTAAATCTAGTTAAATATGTTAAAAATTGTCTAATTTTCTTCCTCTTCAAAAACGGACATAAATTTCCGGTAGACCTAATATTTTGTACAGAATTAAATTCTGCATGTTTCTTCACAAATTCGCTTAACTTCTGGTACTCGTATTTTTTGAGTTATTTGCGAAAATAAAAATAGTACGTACAAGAAGCCAGAGGGTTAAAATAAAGAAGGATTATTTCCGTAGTCTTCTTTAAAACGTTCGTTGGACCTTCTATCAAAATAACTTGTTTCCGTGGCAGCCTCTAAGCGATATTTTTCCCTAAATGATTTAAATTATAAAAAAAAAAAGCGAGAAACCGTACTGATCAACGCATTTGTTTTTAGTTACAATACGCTACCTACCAAGATATCAAACGAACAGCATTTTTTATTTCGCAAAACAAATTAAATATGATGAGATCAACATATTTTTTTATTTACTACATTGGTTATTGCAGTTTCAAAGAGGGCGTGAAGAAAAACTGAGAAATAAATATTTTTGACAAACGTAAGGATTAATGTATTTATTTTTAGCTACATTTTCTAGCCATCGATGCCGTTTTGCCTAAATTGATCGCTTTTCCCTCCATGATATATTTCCGTTAATTTCGGCTTCTTCATGGCTTCATGGCATCACCATTAAATTGAAAACAAATAATCGAAAAATATGGGATATGATTAATCTTGAGTGGAGCACACAATATGTTGGTCTTTCTGTTTTTTTAGATCACACATTTCTTTCCAATACAATACTAAATTATCTAGCCTCGATTAATGAAATACCGTAGCTGCGGGTTACTTTGGCTACTTTTTTCTTATATTTTTACAAATTGCTCGATATGTAGATTGTGATAGACTACTGAGTGTTGCAATATTTTTATTTGATAGATGAGGATAGTAGCTAATCAGTAATAATCTTTTATATGGCAAACAGGAGATTTTTGGAGCACAAAAACTATACATAAGCAAGTACAGAGCCAATGCAAGCCCTTTGAATAGAAAATAAACAAATGAAAGATGTGACGTACAAAAATGTTTAAATTTCAAAAAAGCATAAAGAATAATTAATCTTAAAATTCCATTACAGGAAGATAGCTTACAGACTTAAAATACGTTATATATTCTCAGCAGGTAAGTTCGAAATGCAAATGAGTTTTAACCTTGGAAAAATTCGTAAAACCAATTAGAAATGGGCGCCAGTAACACCATCTAACATTTTCGACTCAAACTAGATCTTTTACTGTCGAAGAAGTGGGAAATTCAATATATTTCTTTTTTTTTTGTTTTGAGCCAAAGTTAGTGGCTAGAACTAAAGTAACCCGCATTTACGGTAATTAATTTTCAATACTCTACCATAAAAGCCCTTAAAATTTGTATGATCAATGCTTCTTTGTTAAGTCAGTAAAAGCTATACCTCTACAAATAGGTAGGTTGGTGACTTCTGACGCAGCACGGTATGGTAAGCCATTGTTGTAAATTTTTAAAAAAACTGAAGGTATTTTTTAGTTGTTTATTACTTCCTTAATAGAAAGTTTGGGTCTTGAATTGAAACAATTAACCAGTTAGCTGTTTTTGACGAATATATTCGTCATGGGAAAAAGTGCAAATCTTTGAATTATGACGAGGGTAAAAAGTAAGAGTTTGCAATTAATATCCCATATAAAATATACTTTGTAATTGGGGAGTATACTCGTCATCCCTTAATTTGTCCGATATAATTTAGAAATAAATACACTTTCCAAAAAGTTCGAAATAAAAATGAAAATATTAAATATAAATAATAATCATAGAATTAAAACTCAAAAAATCTTTTCACGATACAAATTTTGCAAACTTTTGATAAAAATGCCGAAATCAAAATAAAATTTATAAATTGCAACCTAAAATAATTTTCAATTCCTTTTAAATCAAAAATAATGAAAGATAAAAGAGAGAATGCCAATGAAGTCGGACAGACGACCAAAACTAAAATTTTAAAAAATGTCGTTTCAAGATCTTTATTTGTTCTGCTAGAGATAGACAGGCGACATCTTTTACAACAAAAACTATTTTAGCAACCACTTCAATTATTTGAGAAGTAAGATATTTTTGTAAACGTACGATAACTGAATAAACCAAGATTTCTACAAATTCTTATCTCTGTCTCAGTTTTGGTAACTGCCTAACAGAAAGGTTGCTTTCTGGCGACAAAAGAAATTAATTTAAAAAAAAACGGTGTGCATTTTAATTTTTCATATTTATTACTAAGTAGTGGTTGAATTGAATTTTTTAACAAATTTTTAATTATTCTATTCTTGAATCCGTTCAGATTGATTCGAAATAATTCATAAAAATCTCCAAAATTCATTTCGGTTACCTTTCACTTTAACCCTAACTAACGAATCTACGTCGACGTATACGCCTACAAATTTTATATATTTTTTTAACGTGCTAAGTTAGCGTTTTTTGACTACGATTTAAAAAAATATTTAATCGCATAAATGAATTGAAGTAAAAGGCAACTAAAATTAATTTCTTACAAATTTAAAAATTGTATTATGGAATTTCAATTCAAGCGGTTGCTATCGTAAGATTTTTCAATTCGATCCGAACAAATTCAAGAATATGGTCCCAGATTTCTGATATATTTCATTTAGGATCATTTATAGAAGATTAAATAAATTATTTATAAAAAAATCAATAGCTTTTAAATAGAAAATTTTAATTCGATATCGTAGGAATTAAATTACAATTTATTTATTCCATATTCCATTAATAATAAAGGAAATAAGTCGCGAGCAGAACTTATTAAATGGAATAAACGAGTAAAAAACAACATTTTAATTAGTTGAAGAACTTCGTCAGCCGATTCTCCAATTGAAAAAATGGCAAATTAAAATTGAGAAAGTCGTAATGAACATAAATTAAAAAATCCAGCGGTAGATGATATGGGCTCATATAAACCATATTTGGTGCGATGCTGAGACATACAAATTGAGGTACATTGCTTAATTGAATACATCCTGGCGTGGAATGAAAATATAAAATAAAAATAATTGAGGACTCTAGCATTACTATACAAATTAATTTCCACCGGCAATCAGTCCAAAAAATACCACAAAGTTAAAAACGCAAGAATCGCATTTTAATCGATTCGATTCAATCAGATTGCGATCTGTACAAGGGTGACCACGCCAAACTAGCATATTCCAAAAAAGGACGAACAAACGTACGAAAGTCTAGCAGAATACGGGTAATTTAATTCTTTAGACTACCTGTTAATTAACCCTAGTATTGTGTTGGCTTTAGGGTTAATGATAGCAATATAATCGTTAAAATTAAATTTCGAATTAAATCACCCAAATTTTTCAAAAAGAGTTTAAATGGGATAATTCACTTACATTCCAATCCGTAATGCTTAAACGTAAATGATTAGGGACTGGCAATATTTTTGAAGAATTAATTAAAAAATAAACTTGATATAAATTCACAAATTAATTTAACATGCGAACCGTGCGAACATGCACATTATTAAAGAAGTGAGCGACGATTAAAGGGTTAATTAACAAAATTCTTTAAAATAGTTCATCGCTCTGAATGGTTAACCGCAAAGATCATGAATTACTAGATGGGACACTCTCTATACAAGCTTAAAGCTTTAACCCATATGCAACTTCTAAAACTGCCTGGGGTAAATTTTTCCATTAGAGAAAGTAGCAAAGAACTACTGCTTTCTATGCCTTATATAAATTCCAATAAGAACGAAAGAGATAAGAATAAGCAGCCAAAAATTCTCATCTACAGAGATGATTAGTCCGTTTCGCATTACGCGACCTCCTTGGATAGATTACTAACTGTCATTAACTGTCCTAAGTTCCTGCAGAGGATATCCTTTAACATAAACTTTAGCAGCGTTAAATCTTTCCTCTCGTAAGCCATCGAACTAACTACGGTCATTTCAAACCCTTCAGTAGAATGCTACGAAAGGCTAAGAACTCTACCGCATGCTGCCTCCATATCGACAAGGCTTCCCTGATCTTTATCTGCTTAACTCACCGTCATCTATCGCATATTCGTTATGTTTTTGGTTTTATTTTTATTTAAACTTGTTTTAATTTTTTGCTTTGTTAGATTAGTTTAATTTAAACTTCGTATCGTAACTTGTATTAAACAAAAAGAATAAATAAATGAATATATAAAAATTCGGAGATCCTACTGAACTTCTCCAGATTATAATACTGACTGAGTTTAGCTCAGATAAATCAAAGGAGGAACAGCTTTGTCATGAGGAAAACTTACTTTCGATTTCATTTAAATGATAAACAAATACGATATAAAATATTACATTTTCTGAATCTGGCAAATACTTTACCAACAAGAACGAAATAAACAACATCAAAACATAACATAAAGCAAAAATATAAGTCTCACTGAGATTTTCACATTTATTTTTTTAGTTATCAGAAGTGCTCAATCCAAATACAAATTTTCTTAACTGAAGTTGTTCCGTGCGCCGTAGTTGTTCTCTCGCCTAAAGCCTCCGGTGTGATTTTCGCCACCCCCCCTATTGCTATCGAATCTCCCACGGCCACCGCCGCCACTTACGCCACCACCTCTTCCATACCCTCCTCCGCCCGAATTCATACGTTGACCACGACCGCCCATTCCACCGCCTCCAGACCCATATCGGCGATTTCCAAAGTCACTACCTCCAACGGATCGAGCAATCTGCTCCAGTTGTGGATTGATCTCCTGGTTAGCCTCTCGCAGGACCTGCAGCAAACTTTGAGACTGTTTTGCGTTCTTCTTCGTGAAGAAGGCGTATGAAGTGCCTGTGGAATGTGAGCGTCCTGTTCGACCGATCCTGTGGACGTAGTCCTCAGAGGATTGCGGATAGTCAAAGTTGATCACAAATTTGATACCGTCAACGTCTAGACCGCGAGCTGCCACATCCGTTGCTACCAAAATATTGGTTCGACCTGACCTGAACTCACGCAAGACGGCATCCCGTTCATTTTGAGATTTGTCCCCATGTATAGCTCCGACGTGCACGCCAAAGCCCCGGATGAACCTAGAGATTTTGTCAACCCGTCTTTTGGTCTCAACGAAAATTATAATTTTCCCTGGATTGTCTGACCTATCGTAAATGTCTGACAAGAGGTCTTTCAGTTTTCTCTCTTTTTCGGCTTCGTGGCAAATTTCTATAATCTGCCGAATGTTGTGATTCGCTGACAGCTCCAACGACCCAATGTTGATCTGAATATAATTTCCAAGAAAGTCTTCAGCCAACCTTTGAACTTCTCTCGGCCAAGTGGCACTCCACATGAGAATTTGTCTGTCAGGACGGATTTGGCCTAAAATTTTCCTGATTTGTGGCTCGAAACCCATGTCCAACATTCTATCTGCCTCGTCGAGGACGAGATATGTACATCTCCTCAGATTGGTAACTCCCTGTACGAGAAAGTCAATCAGTCGGCCAGGTGTTGCAATAACAATCTCACAGCCTCTCTCAAGATCCCTGGCTTGTTTTTGCTTTGGAGCCCCACCGAATACGCAGGTGTTGCGTACGTAAGATGATGAGCCGAAATCTGTAGCTACTTGCTGTATCTGCTGAGCTAATTCTCTTGTAGGGGCCAGAACAAGTGCGATGGGTCCATCTCCTCGCTGCAGAGGAGGTTGATTGTTGATGTGGACTATCGCGGGGAGAATGTACGCGAGCGTTTTGCCAGAACCAGTTTTAGCTATTCCTACCATGTTATGTCCACTCATTGCAATCGGCCAGCCTTGCGCCTGGATCGGGGTCGGTTCAGTATACCTCTGTCTCTTGACCTCATTCATACAGTAGTCCGGGAAGCAGACTTCGTCAAAATACTGAATCGGGTTCGGTGCCGGGCCCTTCACTGTGATTTGTTGCTGTGCGCGATACTGCTCTACTTCGTACGGAGAGCGATTTTTTACTTTGGGGTGCTCCTGATAAAAGTCCTTCTGGAATGGAGGTAGCCGAACCGTTGACCAGTCAATATCGTACAGGTCTGGGCAATTCAAATCCTTTCCGGCACCTCCACCGCGGCCACCGCCTCCTCCTCCTCCCATCATAGGCTTTCCACGACGTCTTTCTATACGGCCCATTTTAACGCCTCCACCACCAACACCTCCTCCGCCTCCGCGCCTGTTCCCACCGCCGTTGCTTCTGTCTCGTCTGTCTGGTCCGCCACCGGAGAGGCGTCCACGAGATGTTCCACCGTTGCCAAGACCGGAGGGCCCACTCGGACCGCCGCCGCCACTTCTTGACCTCCTTCCGTGCGGGGCCATAGCGAACGCAATATCCGAAGCAGCAATTGTTGGTGATGGGATTTTAGCTTAAAAAATACAAATAAAACACAAAATTAGTTTTTGTCACTGACTTATGACTCAATTTGATATGCACACAACAAACAAGTGGAGAATGATAGAAATGACGGGATATTTCGGGAAAGCGGCTTCGTCTTAGTATAAACAAAATTTCTTGTCAGAACTGAGCAAAGACGTTGCAGAGCCATCTGGATCGGTTCGTTAAGGAAACTGGAAGGCTAGATATTTTTTTGAGTGACTTGTCAAACGAACGCACTCTTTTGGGGTTAGAGGATCCAGTCGAAGCGTCAAGTCTTAGCTGAATTTGGTCTGTCAGCAGAAAGGTCAGGGAATTCTAGGTAAATGTCGTGCGGAAGTGAAAAATAACGCGTAAGTAATGGAATCCACTGTTCGATGATAAAATTAACTTAATCGGTGACCAACAATAACTCACAGGAATGCACAAAATTTTATTTACAAAACTTGACAAATCGACTTGCACCCACTGCACTCCAGAATTCTGCGGGGAACGAAACAAACGATGGCAGATGAAATTATCGAACTGCCCGGCTCTGAGCTGGGAACGAGAGAATACTGGGAACGAAGCTATCGGCAGGAAATTCAAAATTACAAGAATCATGGCGATGTCGGAGAAATTTGGTTTGACGAGGATTCTCAGACGCGAGTGGTTAATTGGATTTTGAAAAATGATTCCATTACCGAGCAGCACCGCATTATGGACTTAGGTATGCTTTCGATATTCATTTTAAGTTTTATTAATTATAATTCATGCGAATAGGGTGCGGAAATGGTATGTTCCTGGTAGATTTGGCCCGAGAAGGATTTAAACAGCTCGTGGGAATCGACTACTCTCCAAATGGCGTCAAACTTGCCACAAATATAGCAGAGGACCAAAAACTTGATATAAAGTACTACATGAAGGATCTTTTATCTTCAGAAGATTTGGAAGAGCTGGGGCTCTTTGATATTTTACATGATAAAGGTAAGGCCGGTCTCAACTAGCGTAGGTAATAGACATAGCTTTATTCTTTAACTCTGCGGGCCATTGTATGAGTGGACCTAATATTTAAATTTAAGAATTTTATAAATATTTTAATTTTTCAGTGCGCTAATAAGCGATTGTCGCATCCAGATAAAAGAACAAAAGTTCAATGTGGCCATTGATGAATAAAAATTGTCCTTGAACAAGGAGAAGCGAAAGCGAACACTATTCATTAATGAAGTCAGTACCACAGTTGAGTGTATGGTAAAGCAAACAATTGGTCAAAGAGATGAAAGTCTGAACTTTTTTCTCTACCCTTATTATAAGTCCAATATCACATATCCGAATGCAAGTGCAGTTTTTTTCTTAGAAAGACCGTAAAACAGCAATTTTTTTTCAAAAAAATTCAATTTCAATCTTCCCATATAAAGGATCTGCAGGACGAAGCGTCAAATATTTAATTTTACGCGGAATTTCTTCCTTGTGTATTGACGGATTGATTCTTAGAAAGTCTATAATTTCTCAATCGATTTTGATCACACTTTACCTAAGCAGTTACTAGGCCAATATTTCTATACTCGTTAGGAGTGAATAGGGTAAGGGGATGAGGGAAAATGGTTTTGACTAGTTTGGAATATTTGCGTATGCATTTATGGTCTCTATATATAGTTTATACTAATTTATACTTACTTTCACTATACCGTTTGCTTTAATTTGGTGCCATGGAGGCCGTATGTTTTTTAATCGAGTTTGATCAAACTTGATTAACAAATCCTCGGCTATATTTGCAAATGGGCTGAATCGGTTAAGGAGTACCCTTTCTTAAAAATTGTGAAGATACGATATTTCTTATATTTGTTTTTTCATTCTGATCGAAAACGTTTGGCTCATACTGAATTGACTTCTTTGTCATGTGTGAAATTTGTGTGTGTTAGCTGAGGATTTTGAGAAAGGATTCTATACCTTTAAAAAATCTAAATGCTAATACTAGATTACGCTTAAAATGTTCCGAAAATTAACTCTAGGTAGCATTAATCAGTTTAGTGAGTTTAGTAAGAAATTTTATCCAATGATTTCTTTATCCCTTTAATTGGCACTCATTTCAAAATGTTTGATTCTGTGCACTGATAACAATCTTTAATTGGTCCACCACTTATTTGATATGAATGGAATATATAATTGCCGAATATCGATATCAAGATATTCTTTTTTATAATCGAATATATTTTAATCGCACAGTTTCTGTTATATGTTGTCATTTTTACTAAAACATGAGTTGCATTGCCATAAACACCGTAATATTCGAGGAAGGTCTTGTTCATATGTACTAAAAGAAACTAGTTAATTCTCCATAATAATTCAGTGTTGTATCAACTAGCATTAATTTAAATGCTCGATCAAACATGATTATTAGTTAGTACATACTCAATAATACTCAAAAGTATTGCTATCAGTTAATACTTGAAAGAATTTCCTTGATAATATTCACAAATACAATAATTAAGCAGTATTTAGTATTTGCTCAGATTTTTATATCCTACTACTGCTATTGCTGCGTGAAATTTTAGATATTTTAATCTCAATCTTAGGTATGATTTAGGGTCTTGATTATACATTCATATACACAAAAGAGAGATTTTGCCAGAAACGTTAATAGGGTGTTTAATTTTTGTTTCCCGTATTTTTCTTTTTAATTTCTTTTTTAGGGTTTCGTCCCAGCGTCAGCAGAACCTCCTGTGTCCGTTTTTTTCTCATAGGTTTTTTTCTCGAAAACAACGTAACGTAGGAACTTGAAATTTGGCAGAATGCGAGATCCTTGGGGCGCACAAATATCTGGATGTTCGAACATGATGAAATAAATATATTTTATTTTTTAATTTTTAATTAGTGTGAGTTGTAACCCTCCTTAAAAAACAGTTTAATTTTTCATTTATTGGTTGTAAAAATATAGTCCAAAATGTGGTTTCAAAAGCTAAAAATGAAATTTTCAGAGTTTGAAGGTATTGAGCCAAAGGTAACAGGAAAACTTAATCTTCTTTCGTTAGTCCAATAGTTCTTTACAAAACGACTTGACTCTCGTTCGGGGCTATATGAAAAACAAAAACTAGGTATCTTCATTTATTCTTTTAATATAAGGAATAAATAAATTAATAATAAACCAATCGATACGTATGTATCATATTAAAGATTTTAATTTAAATGTACTGAAATTCCGTTGATCGACTGCGTGTTAATAGAGTTCCACTACGGAACCTTATTTACGCGAGCTCGACTCGCTTTTAACCAATTTTACATTATTTAACCACAAATTGCAATTAAAAAAATTCTTACAAAAGCAAGCAGGCAAAACAAAAACTAGGTAAAAAAACTCTTATTTCAGGTACTTATGATGCTGTAAGCATTCATCCAGATAAACCTAAAGAAAAACGAGATCAGTATATCGAAAACATCCACAAAATGCAGAAACCGGACGGTCTATTTATCATCACCTCATGCAACTGGACGGAAGACGAACTCATTGCATCGTTCTCAGGAAAATTTCAAAAATGTTGTTCGATTCCAACCCCATCATTTAAATTTGGCGGTAAAATTGGCAACGTTGTAACCTCTGTTGTTTTTAAAAAGATTTGATTTGAATTTACATTGATAAAATTTTGAAAAATCAGTGTCTTGTTTTGGTGCAATTCAGAATTACATTTTTTACTTATTAAACATAACTAAATAGCCTTAATTCTTAATGATTTGAATTCATTTGGAAAATTCTGTTTTCCTTAGTAGTTGAACTGGAAAGTTAAAGTTGCCCATACATATTTGAGTTTCTATATATGTTACAAAATGTAAGAATTGTCCACTCTTTAGAATGCAGCTACAGAAATGCCATTTTAATAGCATTTATTTTCGCATGAATTATTTCTTAATGAATTTACCTGCTTAAAGTGAATGAAAGGTTCTCTGGTTTAAAATAGACTGGAGGTTGTAGCGGGTAAATTTCAGCAATTACATACGATAAAGCTAATAACAAATAAAACTGATGAATTTCAATTCCTTCGCGGGCATGTTTTTGGCTGCATTAATATACTTTGGCTAATGGAGGAATAGCGCAGCCTTTCAAAAGCATTTACTGTCGAGGTGTGAACTGCCGGCCTATAATAGATACGATAAAAATTTTCCCTTTTTCTGGTTCCTACATCCTGAATATGCATGTGATCGGTTTATATATTTCTGTAATCAGTCACTTTAAGCCTTTTATTTCTCTTTGATTTTGGCAATTTTTCGTAGAATTGTGAGGTTTGCTAAATAGTTGAGGAAGTTGTATTTGTTTTAAATTAAATTGGAGGATAGAATTTACATAAATGTGAGATCAGTCGATTACACTTCTTACCATAACAAAAATTACTCGAAAGACATCAGCGGCAAATGGCCACGGGTTGGTTAGAGCAGCGAAGACCTAATACGGTCGCATGTTCGATTCCTGTTCCCTGTTCAAAGTCGTTCCTTTTTCGAGTAATTCCCACAAATGGTTTCAAAAGGGAGGATAACTCAGTAGTTGGGCTGTTGTTAAGTTGTATTGGCTAGTGCTTGAGTACAAATACAGTTAATCTCACTTCTTATTAGACCAGAAATCAATTTAAAAAATTTTGTTGTTACTATTTAGTTATTTGAATTTCAGTTTTATTGCTTTTGCTCAATCGTTTATAAACTTCTTTTCTTATTTCCTTCAATCAGTAAAGCCATAATGAGGGATTTAAGTCGAACCAGTACCCAAAAACTGCAAATTTCCTCCTCGGAATCTTATATGCCACTGCACTGAGGTTACAGTTCAGTGGATTGTGACGTTCCAAAATTGTGTCCACATCAAAACTACACGGGGAACAAAACAGCAACCTGTGCCAATGTGTTTGTAGGCGGTGTATGTACACTGTACATAAGTGTGCGATCGTGCAGGGTCGGCAAGCAGATGATGGTTAGGTAGCGGCAGCCCGCACCAGTTCCAATCCACGCATTTCATTCAATCGTTTCACTCCACTTTCTTCCGCACAGTGTCGGTACTTTGTTCGGTAGTCGGGCGGTGGTGAATTTTTCTTTATACGTAAAAAACGCAATTCCCTTACAAGATGAGCGCGCCGGCAGCCAGCACCGCGAAAGGATGGGCATTCGTGAAACAAGTAAGCCTCTTTGCCAATTGAGCCTTTCAGTGTTTTACTTGAGAAAATCGTCGGGGCCATTCGCCCGAATTGCGGCCATCTCGATCTGCCTGCGAGGCTTCGGTGCGTCGTGGAATGGAAGGTCCACGGTGCCAACCTGGCAATTGTGACTGGACAACGACGGACTAGTGACAGAGGACCGAATTTCTAAATGGAGCACCTGTAAAGAAGGTGTCTTCTGGTGTTTTGATGATTCGTAAATTCAGTGGGAGGAGGCAAAATTGTTAATTGTAGCTGGGATTTATGGGGCGCAGCTTGCCATATGGCTGATGGGTCTTGCTTCTGTGTCAACACGATGTAGCCAGGTAATCGGTTTGTGGGAGAGCGGTTGCGAATCCTTAGGATGGCCCACACAAATTAGCCGCGTAGCCAGCCTAGGCTGTCGGAAACTCTGAGTACCATTTTCCCAAAGTCCTGATGTAATTTTCATTGAAAATATGCAGCAATTTAGGAACATAACCTCTCCATTTCGGCTGCATGGCATATTTTTAGAAGCTGTCAAGAAATCACCTTTGCCGCGATTGTACGTGGCTGCGCCTGGCTTCATCCCTGTCGCGATTTCACTCAATTTACAGAGCCCCTTTGATTCTGAATTAATTTTGAAAATTAGGTCAAGTGCTGTTGCTGGTTTTTCTCCCCTTTTTAGTCTCGGCTTAGGTTTAGAGAGCCGTGTGCACATCGTCGGTTTCTTCTTATTATTATTTTTTTTTAATAAGTACTACGAACTAATTTCTAAAGACACCTCCCATGGAGCGCAGCGCAATTGCACTTTGCAGGAACACCTCTGCCACTTGCAGAGATTGCCACGTTCCTCCCACCGTAAATCTGCTACGTGTGTACTTTCTCATGTTCATCAATTGCACTTTCGATTTGCCGCCTTCCCTGCCTTTGCATTTTTCTTAATTGGGAAAAAATAAAAGAAAATAATTGGAGCCATCGTAGCGTAAACAAGAAAAGAGAGAGTGTTCGCTAACAAAGTGCCAAGATGCTGATTCAGATGGTTTTGTTATTTCGATTCTTACATTTCTGGGGTTGCTTTTCGATTTCCCAGGTGAACGACAACGTCTTCTGTCGTGATTGCTTATAAATTTTATGGAAATTGTCTACACCTTCAATTCGTAGCGCATGTTTCGATTTATGATTTATGCACACCAAATTTCCCTTCTATTTCGACAGCGGGTGTTATTTTTCCGTTGAATTTGATTTAATTTTGCTCTGGTTTCGTCAGTAGTCTACTCTAGATCTTAACCTACATTGTCAGGAAGAAAGCACAGAGGCCTAGGGGTCCATATGTTTAAGGAGCTTCTAGCATTTAAAAAGCGCCTTTATAACATATCTTTCTCCTTCATGGTTAATATCGAAAGACTCACAATCAGCTGCTTATCTTTTTCCAAAATGCTGGTGCATTTATTTATATTATATTTCCTCTCCTCAGGGCAGTCAGTGTGCTCGGAGAAAACAAACATCGAAAGACTGGCTTCATATTAGTCTTTTAGGGAATCGATTAAACAAAGAGGAAGCTGGCCTCTCTATTTAGACTTTATCGGCGGGTTGTATACATGTTCTTCGTTGTTTATTGCTCACTATGAAGGTCGAGCTTCGAATAGCGTTTCAAGATACTCTGTTGAAAAATGCTCGGACGACAGATGGTGGTCTTTTGTTATGACTAGCTTGACCGCTGGTACACCTGTTTCAATTTTCTAGATAGTAGAAGGACCGTTAATTAATTTGTTATCTCTATGTCCTTTTATTCTAAAGACATTCCATTCGATTTCTAAATTCTTTTGAAGAAGCCTGATTAATTTCGCTGCTTTATTAACAAAAGTGAGTTCTTTCAAGAGAAATAGCTTTCAATTTTCAAATAAATTTTAAAGTATTTAATATTACGAATATTCATTGATAGTTTTAAAGTTCGCCGATTAAAATAAATGAGCTTTCTTAAAAGTTCGTTTTTAAGGGCGGTGTTCTATATTTTTGGAAAATTCGTTCAAACTAGTCGAGCCTAACTTGTCGCAACCTCGGTGAGCCAACTCAGTTACTTACTGAACTAAACCGTTTTTCTCACTCCGAATGCTTCCTTTTTTCCGGATGGCGTCGCTAATGATTTTAACTCTGTTCTCACTTGGCTCAACTCCATTCCTCTGACTAGTAAAGGTTATACAAACATTGAACGATTGGTAGTAAAATTATGGAAAGTTTAGTAAAGGTTTTTCCCTCACAACCGCGTTCCGTTGCGTATTTCGTCAACATATAAGCTAATTCAATAAGTGAAAAAAAAAATTAAGTTCACATGTTTGACAATAAAACGCTATTAGCAAAAATATAAAGAAAAACTCAATCTTAAAATTTATTTGCGAAATAAAATAAAGTATTTTTCTGCAATTCATATCAAAGTTAAAAGATGACACGAGTTTACATACATAGTTATGATATTTAATATTTTGTCTAACCTTCTGAGATAGGAAGAAAATAAATTTCCAGTAACATTGGCTGAGATGCTCTGCTATTCCTGAACAAAAGTTTGCGTGAGAAATTCCATGTTCGTGATTTTTCAAATTCAATACTCACATAAATGTTCGATCGATCGGATTAAGATCTGGGGATTAGATAGGATGAACCAACTGTTTTAGAATGTTGTACAATAGGATCATTATCTTGTTGAAAGATTCCAGTGCTTAGCAACTTTCATTGTTCATACTAGTTTGTAATTTTCATTCGCAGAATGTATAATAATTGTTTGTTCATTGTATGTTTTTAGAATTAGTTAACTTCGGATGCTACCATGCGTCCCTAGATAATCAACGATCCTTCAACATCACACTACATTCACTTTTGTACGTTAGTTCTGCAAGAAGGACAACAGTTTGATGAGATGTATTTAGTTACTAATGATTTAATTTTTATCAATCACTAATTTGAGAAGAAATTTTTGTGGTGTCCCTCATTGTTGACTCTCACATTGGTACATTGCGCCTGTTATCGAGGAATTAGTTAAGTTGTTAAATTTGAGAAATTGTACGGGGACAGGACTGGAGAGTACGGCGAGTGCGATAATAGGTCCCCTCCAAGCGATTTCAATATGTCTCACCGGTTTTGCTGTGTGTGACGGTGTATTGTCATGCAACAAAATCACTCCACCGTGTGTTCAGCTCCTTCTGGATGTTTTTCCATCAACGCATGGTTTAAATTTATTATTTGTTGTTTGTAGCAATCAATATTAACTGTTTCACCACACCACTCTGATCCCACCAAACACAGCATTGTCTTTTTTTTCGAAGCGATTAGGCCAGCTTAGCCAGGTATCCATGATTTTTTACGTTTTAGATTTTCGAAATAAAAACATTTTTCATGATCCGTCACAATCCAATGCAAAAATGACTTCCTTTTCGTACCGTTCAAGCAACATTTCACAAATAGTTTTTCGATTTTCCATTTGCCTGTCATTAGTTCATGTGGCGCCCATCATCTTTGACGACGTTTTTGGTATTATTTTTATTAATTTACTGTTTGTCTTTTAATCAAATAAAAAGCTTCTTCTTTTCTTTTATTTCGTTAAACTTAGTCTCTTTTTTAAATCCCTAGCAAGTAATTGCAATAAAATTAAATCAAACAAACTATTTTTAACCCTTCGAGTGTCAAAGAGCGATATGTCGGGCGGTGTGTTAAACCTATAAAATTTTCTTTTGATGTTAGTAATAGAGGAAGTCTAATATGTTTTTAGTATTGCGTAAAATGTTTAAAAACTTTAAAACAAAATTGATCGAAATATAAATATTTGTTCATAATCATGCATCTTTGATTTAATTGTCTGGTATTTCTCGAATATCGATTAAATTATATATTATTTTTAGTTAGTATTTTGTAATAAAATTTCCATTTTAAGTAAACATATTTATGCCCATAAATAAAAATGCAGGTAATAAACTTATTTAATAATCGATTATTAAATAAAACATCACAGTATCAAATAAATTGGTTGAGAACCAGCAAAATGTTTTGCTACTTTTCAGTTTGTGACCACAAATACTGTGATTTAATATGATGTACAGTTTATTAACACGTTTATCCTGGCGTGTACCACCGCTGGTCCACAGGTACTGCCTTCATCTGATGGCGTGAACCACCGTTGGTTTACATATGAAAACTTCAAACAAGCACCGCCCGAAAGAGAAACAACTTATCATTCGCGTCCATTATATATGTAGGCGTCGAAAAAGTGCGCCGGGTTGAACATGTTAACTTGGTAATGCCAATAGAAAATCAACTATAAATTGAAAAACAATAATCATTCTGCAAAAAATATTACTACTTTTTTGAGTTTACTTTTGT
Organism: Philonicus albiceps; assembly: GCA_963969385.1. Taxonomy (NCBI): domain Eukaryota; kingdom Metazoa; phylum Arthropoda; class Insecta; order Diptera; family Asilidae; genus Philonicus; species Philonicus albiceps. The sequence continues at coordinate 44,389,214 of OZ017772.1, read as the reverse complement.
TTAACACGAAATAGGTTCGGAAATTAGCGTGCTATTCGCTGCGTATTCAGTTTTTGATATTCGTAGTTTGTTATACAATAAAAATAATGTGGACAAACTAGTTAAATTTCGTCCATATATTGTGCAACTTTATGTTACAATAAATCAAAATTTAACCATGAAAATAGCGTATTGTAATATATTAAGCGTTTGCACCTTCTTGTTGCGAACCATATATAATACTTCTTGGGTCAACTCTGTTGCTGTTTGACAGCACACTTCTCATCCCAAAACGAAGTTGGAGACAATGATAAAATGTGACAAAGAAATTTGTATCCCTTTTTTTCATTGGTTTTTGTTGGTTTTGTTTATAAGATAAAATGGTGAACGCAGAAATTGTAATGATGTCTGCAAAGATTCATGTGCGCGTCTAAATATATTATATTAAAATAAGTATTGAATTTTTCCTATAATAGAATCCAAAAATCCGTATTTCACTTTTTTTTAAACTTGTAATTGTTCCTCTTTTAAGTTTTGTTTACAGTTGTAAATGTCTACAATCTGAGGCATAAAGCAAATATTAATGACTACTAAATCATTTTTTTCTCTACTCATGAAAAGGAGCCAAATAATGTACAAAATGATTGCAATAAACAAATTTGTGCATACAAAAATTCAATAACCGACTTGTTCCAGAATGTTCCGTTCCCATATCGTTTGCAAGAAACCAAAGCATATGTCCCATTTGCGATACTCGAAGATCTCAAAATATCCCCAGTCGATTAGCTGTGAGCAAATCCCACATGGTGTTCTTCCATTTTGAAAATTGAGTTTTTCGTAGCACGTGTCGCAACAACGCGAGCGCCGTATTTTTTTTTAAATTAAAAAAAAAAAAAACCTTAGTGAAGATGTGAAGAATTTAAATTGTGCCTTTTCTTCTTGAAAAGGTTATGTCTGGGGACACAATTATTATCTGGGCGAATCCAAAAGGCAACAAATCACCTGAAGAGACGAAGCTCATTCTTTCGCACATTATTGCGCCTAAGTTAGCATTGAGGCCGAACAACCCAAAGTAAGTTATTTATATATTTATTACTCCTTTCAATTAATATAAATTAATCCTATCATTTTAGTGACGAAACCAAGGAAGATGAACCGTGGGCATGGGAGGCTCGTGAGCATTTGAGGAAGAAAATCGTTGGGAAGGAGGTGTACTACCTGAAGCAAGTGAATCCCGCCAACAATCGTCTCTACGGCACTGTTTGGATGAGGAGTAACGGCGAAAACGTCGTAGAATCACTTGTGTCTGAAGGTCTTGTTACTGTGCGTCGCGATTCCCGCAATCTTTCGGACGGTGAACCAGAAGTTGTACAGCGTCTTATTGCACTGGAGGATGCAGCTAAGACGGCGAAAAAGGGTAAATGGGGCAGTACCCCTGATCACCAAGAGCATGTGAGAAAGATCCAGTGGACCCAAGAGAATCCAACACACCTTTTGAGCAAGTACGCAGGGAAACCCGTTGATGCCGTCATCGAGCAGGTCCGCGACGGCTCCACCGTTCGTGCCTTCTTACTGCCTAACGACGACAAGGTGTACAAGTACATCACCCTCATGATCACTGGCATTCGCTGCACCGGTTTTAAGCTGGACGCGAGCGGTAAGCCTGACCCGAGGGCTTTTGTAGAATTTGCTGAGGAAGCGAAGTATTTTGTGGAGAAGAGGCTGCTGCAGCAGGACGTGCAAATTCGTCTCGATTCGGTAAATAACGCCAATTTCGTGGGGAGCATCCTTTTCCCAAAAGGAAACATCGCTGAATCCCTGCTCAGGGAAGGTCTTGCCAAGTGCATTGACTGGAGCATTACATTCCTGAAGCCAGGTAAGTTTAAAGCGTTTTCAGATAATTGGCCTTGTGATTTGCGCATTATGGGTGAAGAACTTGTTTTTCCGTTCTGTCAATCAATGCTAGAGTGAATTGGGGGATTCCAAGATGCTTTGGTTCATGGGTCAGTCCATAATTTCACTCCTATAAGTATTACTCGAAAGAAAATGTACTTAAAAATCCATGATCTTCCGATAGAAAAGAATAGAAAAGTTATGTATAATTCATTAGGGTTATTATTTCATTATTATATTATGGTTTCAAGTCATTTAAGCTTTTATAAGAAATATTCCAAAAAGATAAACTAATTCGTATAATTTTAAAGAAAACTGAAGAAATCGCAGATGTAAGACTTAGGCATTGTTGCACACGATGGGTTAACAAACTTGTTTTCTCCGTCCTGTTATTCAATGCTAAAATAAATTGGAGGACTCCAAAATGCTTTGGTGCTTTTGTAGACCAGTGCGTCATTTCACCCCTCCTACAAAAATCAGTCATTTCATTCATAACGTTTCATTTACCTTCTATTTTGATAAATATTAGTATATAAATGCACATAGTTGTTATATTTTTTATTACAATAAATTATAACCCTTTTACAGCTTATATACTTGATAAGCGATGAAATCGCCTAAGAAATACACTTTTTTAGAGTTAAATCCACACTGCTCTTTGTAGCAGAACTAAGAATTGAATTTAATATGAATTTGGTTGTTGCGATTAATACTGCTGCGAGCTTTAAATAGGATCCAGAATGTTACGAAAATATTGTGGGGAGTGAACGGATCCAAATTCTATTCTATATATTAAGTAAAATCCATTTAATATTGTTAGATTTTTTTAAAATATTATTCAGACCTTCAGAAAATAGACTTTTTAACTTCTACGTTGAGTTGAAAATGTTAAAACCTTGAATTGTATAGTGAACATATTAAGGAATTTATTTGCTTATTTTATCTGCTTTATATTTGCAAGATATATCTGCCGGTCCCAAGAGTCTCAAATACTTGTTTTGTTTTCTGCAGAGGAAGCTGAAAAACTTAGAAAAATGGAGAGGAGCGCAAAGGAGAAGAGGGTTCGACTCTGGAGGGATTATCAGTCCAATGCGCAAACTTTCTCCGACAAGGATAAGGATTTCACTGGAACTGTTGTGGAAGTATACAACGGTGACGCAATTAGCGTAAAGACTGCAAACGGTACAGTGAAAAAGGTCTTCCTCTCGAGCATACGTGCCCCAAGAGAGCCCGGCCGAACAGCTGATGAAGATGGAAAGCTACCCCCGCGCTCCAAGAATTTCCGTCCACTCTACGACATTCCTTGGATGTTCGAGGCAAGAGAATTCCTCAGAAAAAAGCTGATAAGCAAAAAAGTCCACTGCACCCTTGACTACATCTCTCCTGCTCGCGACAACTTCCCCGAAAAATCCTGCTATACGGTGACAATAGGTGGACAGTATGTTGCTGAAACAATGGTCAGCAAAGGTTTGGCTACTGTTGTGCGCCATCGTCAAGATGATGATCAGAGGTCGTCGCGATATGATGAATTGCGTGCTGCCGAGGAACAAGCCTTAAAGGGACTGAAGGGTGTTCATGCTAAAAAAGACATTCCACAGCATCGCATCAACGATCTCACTGTGGACCACTCCCGCATTAAGCCCCTCTATCTACCTTCGTGGCAGAGAGCACTGCGGACTGAGGGTATTGTGGAATTTGTCGCGAGCGGCTCTAGGGTGAGGCTATACATCCCGAAGGATAGCTGCCTAGTCACCTTCCTGCTTGCTGGAATTTCCTGCCCGCGATCCTCCAAACCTACCCTCAATGGTGTTCCCGCCCAGGAAGCGGAAACCTGCGGAGATGAGGCTCTTGCTTTCACGAAAGAAAAGGTAATGTTATCTTTCTGGGTAATTTATCTTTTAGAATTTGAAATTGTGAAGGGAAAGTTTCGAAGATATTAAGTGCACAGAAACTCTAAAGTCAATATGTATTTAAATATAGCATAATTGTTTGCAAACATTCGCGCAAACAAGGAGCATAGATCTTTGTTAATGTTAGAGATTTTGACATTGGATGTTTGTTCTCGCGATGTATATGCTGTGGTGGTCAACTAAATAAGACACTAGGGGTTTGCTTTAATTTTCGTAAGACTCTGTAATGTGTAACTTTGTGTTGTTTTTGTTTTCTGTTGTTTCCTGTAATTTAAATTATGCACTCGTAGACCACTCTATATATTATATTTTAATTTGTTCAACACAAAGCAATCGGTTTGTGTTACCTCAGCTGAGAAGCTCTCTGTGACCCTTTGATGGATCATATTCGATTGAAAAGACCTCGTATTGTTTTATTAGATAGAGTAACGCAAGTATATGTTTAGATATCTGTATGCACTCTAATAAATTTCGTTTTTATAGATCCTTCAAAGGGACGTTAGTGTTCATATTGAGGCGACAGACAAGGCTGGAGCATGTGTCATAGGTTGGCTGTGGACGGAAAACAATATAAACCTCTCAGTCGCACTTGTTGAGGAAGGTCTAGCTGAAGTGCACTTCAGTGCCGAGAAATCGGAGCACTACCGTGCTCTCAAGGCCGCTGAGGACAAGGCCAAGGCAGCTAAGAAAAATATTTGGGCGTCGTACGTTGAGGAAACCGAGGAGAAGGTTGAGGAAGAGAAGGAGGATAAAATTATTGAACGGAAGGTTAACTTTGAGTCTGTTATCATTACGGACGTCACCGCAGATCTCCACTTTTTCGCTCAGAACACAGACCAAGGTGCCAAACTGGAAAGTCTCATGAGCAAACTTCGTCTGGAATTCCAAAACAACCCGCCCATCACAGGAGCCTTTAACCCTCGACGAGGGGAAATCTGCGCCGCTCAATTCTCGGAGGACAAGGAGTGGTACCGAGCAAGGATCGAAAGAGTACAGAACGGAAATGCCAATGTGTCGTACATCGACTATGGCAATAAGGAGGTGAGTTTCATTTTAGATCATATGTTTGCAAGCTCCTTAGATCCATTTCCGGCTTAAAGGAAGTGCTTGAGTCATAAGCTTGCAATAGAAACTTTGCCCGAACTGACAAAGACGGCCCCGAGCGCCTGAGTCTTAGAGCTCAACTAATCACAGAACCCTGGATGCATATGGTCAAGACGCTGGGAAAAGTATTAAGCGCTAGCAATATTCTTTTGCCGTGATGCTGAAGACTTTGAAAGGTTCTTGATTGAAAGCGTCCAGGGCTAGTGGTCTGGGGGTGACCCAGGGGTCATCAGTTATTAGGGCTATATATTCTAAAATAAGTTTTATCGGATTATTCTGTAATAATGGAGATTTAAATTTGCCTTATTTTTTCTCCAGACTGTGCCTTTTACCCGCCTAGCTAGCCTTCCATCTGGCTTCAGCGGCGATAAGCCCTACGCTACACAGTACGTACTAGCCTTAGTCCAGCTCCCCCCCGACAACGAAGACAAGGATATTGCCGTGCGAGCTTTTTCTGAAGATGTGCTTAATCGCAAACTCCTGCTCAACGTAGAGTACAAGTCTACGACTCTGCCGGCTGCTTCCCTGCATGATCCAAACACCAATGCAGACATTGCGAAGGCACTTGTTGCCGATGGACTTCTGTTAGTGGAGAGGCGCCGTGAACGGAGACTTAAGGAGCTCGTAGATGGCTACGTGGAGGCCCAAGATAAGGCGAAAAGCAATCGCCAGGGCATCTGGGAGTATGGAGACATCACTCAAGATGACGCTGCCGAATTCGGCCGATAAATTTATACCAACTCTCAACATTCACACTCCACCGGCGCAGACCTGCAATCAGACGCTGGATATTTTCGTAAATTTACTTCCCATTAATTTTACCCTTTACGTACGTAGCTAAGTAGCCCCCGGGTTGCAGGAACCAACCCCTATCCCCGGTTAGCTCCAGTGCACCTCCGGCTGAATTTGTTGGCAGGATCTTCGTATACATTTAGAGGCATACCCCCATTTGGAGGCGGAGAGCACTTCTATTGCAGACTGTTAGCATTTTTACAATTTTTAATTTTAACAAGAGGTCCGAGTTGTGTAAGAACGCCACACATTTTCTTTATGGAAAATTACCTTTAAAGTTGATGAAATAAAAGAAAATGCAATATATTCCGACTAATTTTATTTTGGAACGTGAAATCTTTTTAATTTATTACTTGTCACCTTTAGCATTTAAAGTGAATTACCTGATTAGTTGCATACAAAAAAAATTATTAATTAAACAAGTTTTAAAAGAATTAGGTTAAAAAATTAAGAAAAGAGTATTTTGATCATTGGTTACTTTCATCAGAGGGTTCAAATATTAGAAATTTAAATTGCTATAAATTGTGAAAAAGTTTAACTAAATATTTGTATATTTATCTTAAAATCCGAACTTTAATGTGAGCCATGTTCTGCGGACGAAAATTTGATTTTAAAAGTTAGTTATATAAAACTGAACCCATTGAACGAAATTAGTGGGAAATCAAAGACGTACTAGTTTAAAAATTGATCCTTTATGCGAAAACTTTACATATGCCTAACTGAAATTGGTATAGACAATCAACTAGCTTGCGACTTTCCAAATTTCGAGCACAGAAGTTTGAAAACAGAAAGATCGGTTACCGTTTATTCACTCAGCACCATGTTGTTTGTCGGAGAAGATAGCATCGGAGTAAAATGCTATATAGTTTGCAACAATCGACTCAAATAGTTTTGAAATTCATGAAAGTTTAACAATAGGTCTATAGTTCGCAATCCGGTATTTTTAGACCTTCTTAAGGGATAGTATCACTATGACGGGTTAAGAATTGTCAATGTTTGAGAATTTTTTTCAAAAACAACTAATTATTAAAGCATCAGCAAAAGGTAATTTTATTAAGAATATATTAAACTTGTTTAATACCAATTCTTAATAAAAATTAATAAGTATGCGCCTCGATGTGACGTTTACTTTGAAAGTGGTGCAAGTCCAAAATGTAATGTATTTTTTTTATATTCTTTTAAGCTAAAACCGTCCTTATGAGATTTTGGGAATGTATCAGTTTCAAAGTAAACAGCTCATATTACAACTTTTTACTGGCTATAGTTTCGTTGAAAGCGCTAAGAAAACCTAATCAAATTCACAAACAAATATTTTCCACTCTCTGGACGGACTATTGTCCTAATTTACAAATATATAAAAAATTTGACTTAATGACTGTGTATAAGATTGAATGAAATGTGGAAATATCGTGGTCACAAAAACGATACAAATGTAAGCACAAACACATCTCTTTGTTTATATATTACCTAACTCGGCTAATTAATGCATAAAATTTTATTAAAACATCCTCTCCTTTCGTATGAAATCTTTTTCCTGTTTTTTTTTAAAGACCATTAAAATCTACGTCTTCTGGCTGCCACCGAAAGGTTTCTTTTTATTCAATCAGTCTTTAAAAGTAATAATTAACATTTTGAAAAGCGGGTACGCGCAAACTTAGTCACTACAAAAAAAATATAGAAAAAAAATTTAATACCGACTCATAAGTTTTCGAATATTGGCTGAAAATAGTCGCTTCGAGAAAAAAGTGCTTTAGAGTTTTCGTTACGTTTTTTGTGATAAAATGTTGTAGGATTGCTAGATTTACATTAAACTATTTAGTCCAGGGCCGTATGATGGTTCTTCATTTTATATTTTTACTTTTTGTAGATCATATTTGTACGGCTGCAAAAGATTCCATATTTGCGTAGCAAAAGACTAGTCCTATCCGGTAAAATATCATGAATTACTAGATGTGACACTCTATACAAGCTTAAAGCTCTAACCCTTATGCAACTTCTAAAAAAGAACTACTGCTTCCTATGCCTTATCTAAATTCCAATAAGAACGAAAGAGATAAGAATAGGCAGCCAAAAATTCTCATATACAGCACTTACAGTGTAGGTAATAAAATGCACCGTTTTTTTACCATGCATTTTTAAAGGCGGGCCAATCTGTCGGGCTCGCTGTGTGCCTCTGCATGCATGGTGTTAGTGCCGTCCCCAGGGAATGTTCCAGCATAGAGAATTCCTGAATTGAGAATGGGGAACAGGCAGGTAGCACACTCAGACGAAACGTGATTTTAATTTTCGTTCCGCCTCCCCCTAAATTTTTGTCTTTCTCTTACGCGTGAGCCCTTTATTACTATCCACTTTTAGCAAAATCTGCAAGATCGGTGGGCTAAGAGGCCAAGGTCGAAAAAAGATAAGGGACTACGTCACGATTGTCCCATCTAGTAATTCATGATCTCTGTATCCGGTTACTCTAACTGAATTAAAATGACTCACAAGAGAACATTCACAACCCGAAATCTCCGATTTTAATGAAACTGGGCAGAAATGTTACCCTTAGTGAGACATTTAAAAATCAGTTTTCAAAACTCTGCTGTAATTCGGCCCTTGGGGGGAAACCGCCAAAACCGTTTTCGGGTACTTATATGCGTCATATATCTCGTAAAGTTAATTATTTTTTGGATTTAAGAACTTAAGCTTTTTAAGGAAGGTCTAAGCTTTCAAAAAGCTATAAACCTTATTCATATACTTCCTTCACTATAAATCGCTTGCGAATATGTTGAATTTCCCCCAAAAAAAACTTCGTACACATAAATACATTTTTCGTTAGGCCTTCGCTTCGCTTTTAATTTAAATCTTTATTATATCCTAAAGGATGCGATTTTAGATAGATAAATGCATTTTCGCGGTCGCATGATCAATTTCACAATAATTGTTTTTTGAGCATGCACACTTCAGAGAAATGCAAAATAAAATAAAAATATTTTTTTTGATATTATCACAGTGATATTATCCTTTACAAATACGAGTTAGGAAAAAGAAAGAAAAGAAAACTGAGGATCGGACAAATAAGTTAACTTTCTTCCTTTATGTCCTTTAATTAACTTTATAACAAAACAATTTTATCAAATCATTTTAAAATTCGAAGATACACGACTTTAAAATTTTAACATTTCTACAATTGCACGTTTATAATTTCTGAACGGTGCTGAAAAGATTGGAGGGGAAACTTGATATGTAAAGTGTTATCAAGTTGTCTACAAATCGTCATCTGGAGCAAAAGGGTAAGTAAACATCAAAATTAATCATAATTGTTTGCTTTTTCCCAGATATTTGGGCTGCTTAAAATGTTAAAAAGTATGAAATTGTATGAAAGAACAAAATGTTAAAAAGTCGTGTATCTTCGAAAGTAGAAGCGTCCGGCAAACAATTTTTGCATAGCCGTTCATTTTCAAATCGGGAAAGTTTCCGGATTCATGACTTGTTCCGTGAGCTGTCCAAGATAATATTATACGTCATTGTACGAAACATTTGAGCGTTAAACAAATAAAGTCTTCGTTAATTCAAAAGAAGTTCAAATGAAGTAGGGGTTTTCAGCCTCAACAACCAGGTGTCGGGATGGTCGTATGATAGTTGTGCTCCCTCAAAGTATGCGTCACATTGACAACAATTACAGTTGCGCTTCAAAATGGGTTTGTTGCGTTGAGATTTTGTTCAGACGATTTTGTTACAATTTGCCTTTAAATTGCTTTCAGAAAATTTCCATATTCAGGAGGAAAAGCGCGCACTTGAAACCTTGAGTAAGTATTTAATTTGTTAGCCTATATTATGGTATGTCTGTCAATTTTCTCATCACTTCCATAATTTTAAGTTATAAGGTGGCGTTTTTCTAAAGATCAGAATATTTTGAATAAATTTTATTTCCAGATGATGAATACGAGAGGCAGACCAAAATGGTCGGGATCGACATCTGTGACTTGCCGGACGATTGCGCCTCACTCTTGACCACTTACGGTGATCTAAAGTCCGAGACAAAGCTTTACGACCTCAACAAGTCGTTCTTAGAGGAGTTCACATTTTGTAAGCAAAGGGAATTTATTGAAAGTCAGTCAATTGTCGAAAAACTGGAATACGATGTAAAAGTGCTCGCGAGGCAGCTCGATAACGAAAATAAAGTGGTTAGAGAGCTTAAAGAGTGCGTATAATGTTTTTAATTACTCATCTCTGCTATAAAGATTTATGTTTTTTTCAGCTTTATTAATAATGCGAAAAATCAAATGGTCACTGAGTTAGAGCTGGAGAAAACAAAGATTTTAACAGAAAAGTCACTAGAGGGTTTGCTGAATAAAAAGGTAAGCCAATCTATAATTCTCTATACATGTTGTTTGTTACATAGCTGTGTTTGTTTAAGGAAGCAATACAGGTTCCGAAGGAGTTTAGTATGGACCAGTTGATTGCGAAGATTGAGATACTTGAGAAAAGAAAAAAGCCCAATCACTGATAATCATTTTCAATATTAACTCTTAAGATTTTCCTATTTAAATATATTAAAAAAAAGCTTTATATCATATAAGATTATCACTCTTCTCATTATGTTATATAAGATGTTCAAGCTGTAACTAATGCAAATTTCGTTGTGTAAACACAATAACTATAAATAGTAAAATACGCAATAACGTGCACATTTTTGTTTCATTCCTCTAACCCGTGGCAATCACCCTGAAAATACTGAGGCAAAAGCACATAAACCAGGATCATGCAGAAGAAGTGTTGCGGTGGCGCAGACTTAAAAAAGATAAAAAAATTCAAATGTGCTGATTTTTCCCCTTTACTCAAAAGTACAGTTATCATCATCAATTTAATATCGTAAATATATGATAATTAGTTCGAGTCTATGAATTTACCTCTTTAATTGTGGCATGTTCAAATTATCTTGGCAAGAATCACAATACATAATGCTAGGACCTCAACCGGTTCTCACATATGAGAGACATTATTGGGCCAGTCAAATTAGGCAAACTTAATTAAAAAAGAAAAGATCCGTATAGTATGTAAAGAATTTTCACCTATATAGTTAAATATGGAAAGTAAGAACAGTTAATTTGAATATCACTTCAAATTCCAGAGAATATCGGCAAAATGCAATATTTTATTATAATAGTTATAATTGATCGATGTACGAGTCTAGGTTTTATTTAATCGGATAATTACCATAAAAGGAAGAAGCACATGTTTTTGGTAGCGGGGAAATGCAGTTACGCACCTAGGTGGCCGAGGCACTCATGTACCGGACTTCCCAGTCCAGCCGGCCCTTTACCAACTAAAACCCTGTTCCCCTACCCCAGGACCTCCACCCCGGAACCGTCTGTGAGGCATTACTTCGCGGTGGAGTCCTATTTTTATCCCCTTGGAGCCTGAGCAGCCAACCCAACCAGCCGGGGAATAACCCAGGCTGTTTATTGGCCCCGCAACTCCCCGTCCCACTTTTACTTCCTGGATGCTAAGGTCCTGGCCTGCACTATCCGCTGGGTGTCTCCCCCAGAACAGATTTTTCCTGGTGAACAGACTGTCGCTTCCTTTGCTGAGGTCAATTTTTTTTTTTTTTTTTTGGTATACCAATAATAATAATAAATAGTAATACTAATATTTTTTGTGACCTCTTTTTATTTGACAACTTTATTAAATTTTCGCATACCGAAACCGGAGTACTATTCCAGGAGTCCTGTGCACAGATCCAAAGCTCGAAAAAAGGGACCCAAATTCTTTAGGCCTAGCAATATATCTTTTGACTTCAACCCATAACTGTTCGACGGGGTTAAGATCAGCTAACTGCCAGTATAATATGTGATCCCTGATTTACTGATGTGGAACCTTTGAGAGGTTTGATGCTGGGCATTGAAGCTAATTGGTCTGATAGGACTTTTCCCCAATCCTTGGTGATAAAATTATTGCCGATCAAAACTGAAACTGGCAATTAAAAATTAATTGAATTTAGTAGAGAAAACGCGGTACATAAAAAATATAGTGACGAAAATTAGAAAGAAAGAATCGCTTATACTCGTAAAGATTCGCAAACACTCCCTTATAATTCCACGTCAAAAATAAGAGTGAACCCAGTATTCAAGCTTTCTCTTCTCTTCATCGTCCAACAACATTGAAATTAAAATGATTTAATATTTCGTAAACTTTGCCAAAAGTATGGCAATAACTACTTTCTTGGTTGCTGTATTTTTTTCGCTTTAAAATATTCACCAATTTCCCTCTACAATCCGGTACCATACATACTTTTTTAATTACCACAAACAAATTTGAGTCAGATTTTAAAAAAAACATATTCATCGTACTGAATCCTCTCAATGCGAATTCAACTTGTACTTATCCGATTTTTTGTAAATACTGCTTATGTTACATGTTAACCCTTAATGTTCCGGAAGAATTTATAGTTACCGTCAGGTTCAAGCTATTTTTTATATGAAGAAATAAAATATATAACAAGGGGGCAGAAACAAATGAAGTGATTTGATGATAAAATAGCCATGCCGCCGTAATATATGTACGGCATTGGTCCTCTTGAAAAGTCAATAACTGGTTTTAAAAAGATGAATTTTTCTTGTATTAACTCTACGAAAATTGTATAGAAAGATAAGGATTGTACTCTCGGTTTTAAATATGCGAACGATTTAATTTTGTAAACTATTCATATTTGAAAAAAAAAAAAAAATAGTGTCAACATAACTAGCAACTAACTAACATTAAACTTTCATCTACCTTTTTATAGAAGAGCTTTGGAAAATTAAATGCAGCGAACAATTCTATTCAACTCCTATTAAAAAGGTGCCTAAGTGATATATGATATTTTTTTAAATTCCACACGTGGTGGGAAATCTCTTTACAAATAGCGGTTAGAGCATATCTCATTGATAAAATTTTCGGTTTTTCGTAAACAACTACATCTTGCTGCTGAAGAGTCCAATCAGTAGTTGATAACAAAGTACCAGACACAACACAAGTTGATAAAAAATGCAAGTGGATAAAAGTCTGAGGTCATTTGCATTACGCAAATAAGCCCGTAAGACGTTAGAAAAAGTCCCGACTTTCAATCCGTCGTCAGGTTTCCTGTTCTAACCATCGGTTTCAGACTAGACTAGAGCTTGCGTACAGTGGATTCGTGCGAAGTGTTACTTGATCAGTTCGATGTAGATTTTGGCGCAATCGTTCGGCAGAGGCCTAAGAAGAAGGTTGGCAGGGACCCAAAAAGCAGAATGAAAGTAGTAAAATTGTTCCTAGTGTTGTGTGTCGTGTTAAGTTGTTTTGAGTGCGATGGTTCCATAACAGTGAAGAACAACTACCCGACGATAGGCGTCCTGACGCAGGAAATTTCTTATTACCTAAACAAGAAATATCCTGATCGCTACCACAGCTATCTGGCGGCGTCTTATGTTAAATTTTTAGAAGGTGGCGGAGCTAAGGTGGCACCAATATGGTAATAAAAGCATTTTGCTAGCTACATTAAGCTTTTAAATATATTGATCTTTACGATCATGAGCGTCGAACCGCCGAGTCACGTCGTTTTGAGTTAGGTATTCGTCATAGCATTACTCTTAGCGATCTTCGTATGTGGGTCGGGCACGTGCGATCGCATGTATTCGTATGTAGAATGCACTTGTTCACCGATTTAATTAAAGCTCATTCTGTGCGGTGTTATTGACCACCGTATTAATTCCCACCATTCGATTTCGCTTTAATTGAGTAAATTAAAGTGTTGCTCGTTCGGTTTTGCTTCTGACGCATTTACTTATCGCTGATTTGATATTTTTTCCCGTTAATCGTTATATTTAATTATTTGGATGAGTGCAGATTTTTTCGATCTGATCTTTATACGGATATACAAGGTGGCCCATTTAAAAATTTGAATTTCCTTTTGTTATAAAAAACAAACGGCTCAATATTTCATATATCAATGATTGAACATTTATTTCAAAGGTTGTTTTATGTCATATATTTAGGAAAAACAATTTCGATCAAATGACCCCTACGGCTGACTTTGCAGTAGCCCATTCGGTCTACTCAATTTTTGAGTACATTTTCGATTGTTTCGGGATTTTTTTTTCAAATTTCTCACAGTTTGAGTAGAAGACTCACCACTTTGGAAATAAGTTTTTAATTTCCCAACTATCTTTAAGCGAATACCGTCTCATTTCGTAAATGTCACACCTTAAACTAAATTTCTGTCAAGTTGAGAATGATAATCAACTAAACTTCAAATTAGCGGTAGTTCAAATTCCAAACACTAGATGGACCACCCTTTACTAATTTACTTGTTTTATTTAAAACTGGAATAACAGCATCTCGATTAATAGAATGTTGCGGTTGTTGACTGTAATGGCTTAGAGAATTAATAATCAGATTCACGGGTTATCGGGGAAGTACACATACATATCTCAAGACTGCGGACTTCCCTTGCAAAAAGGATATGATGCAATTCACTTCGTTAAAGTTTATTTTTGTTAAGACTCAATTATGGAAAAGGACACATGGTCTCACACAAGTTGATAAAAAGGTCAATCTCTAAAATTTTATTGTTTTTTTTTAGGAATTTTGATAATAAAGAAATACTAGTACATCTGGCAATAAAAAAGATGTTTATTTGTAGAATTATTTAAACAAAACTATATTTCTACAATACATTTCGATAACGAAAATATTAATTTTTACATTGAAATTTAGCTAACAATTTTTTAATTTTTGTGCGAAATAAATATAAATGCAAAACTAAAAGCATTGAAGAAGCATGTTTTGTCTTAAAATTATTAATTGTCAGCCTTCTCTTTTTAAATAAATTCCGGTTATTTTGGTCCGGAATTCGGCAAGAGTACTAAATTGCTTCCTACCTACTTACTTGCTATTTAACATTCCGTACTAGGATGCTCCATAGGTTTTCGTTGGGATTAAGTTCTGGACTCTTGGCTGGCCACTTAATTAGATCGATGTTACGTTCATAAAACCTCATTAGGGCAGAAACGTGGGTTAGAGCATTATCTTGTTGTAAGAGCTAATTTTCAGTAGCTAGTACATCTCAATTCCCCAGGCGTCAGGGTCTTCCAAATTGAACTTTTTTCGACCGAAAAAATTACTCGGTGCCATTTAATTCTCCACCCTACGTATTTTTTATTGAATTTTAGACGATGCTTATACTGGAAGTCAACTCAGTTTTTGCTAATAATTTGTTTAGTATTTTTCAAAATTTGTTGACTTGAATGAACTTAACTTTAACATAACTTTAAGTTTCATCTTAGCTGTAATTTCGTTTGATTTCATGCATTATCCCCCGCCATAGTTAACAATAAACCATTTCTTCGTTTATAATGGTTGATTTCCGTCCAAATTTGTTGTTTTTCCTGTATAAATCGATACGTTTAACAAATTTGTCGACGGCAGACGGTGACTTTTTAATTAATTTAATTTTTTTTTCTATCTGGTGTCATACCTGTATCTCTTTAGTACAGGCATCCCTCGAAGAGCACGGTAAAAATTTCGAAAACCCTCGAATAACACGGAATTCGAATTACACGAAGTCGCGAAATTTCCATTGATAAGGATCTTCTACTTATTTCGCGAGATATACCTACAATACATACTAAGTTTGCACAAAATCCATGTACAGCTTTTAGAAATATCAATATATGAAATTTAGAGATTATTATTTTTTTGTTGTTGTAATAATCAAAAGGCAATATTTATATTAAATAAGTAATATTAAAATATAAAAATTTCCTGTATATAGAAGTGCACGATAATTTAAATTGAACTGCGAGTAAATATGCTTTAAATAAAAATAAAATGTGTTATAATTTTCGATATTTTCGATTCTTTTCTTTCTGTTCTTTTTTCGATCTTCAAATTTTCTTGCTTTTGTTGTTCTGGTTCATAACATCAAATTCTCTAAAGGTAAAAGGACTAAATAATTAATTTGACCTAGTTGACTTATTAGAAAAGAGAACTCCGCTCACTAAAATTTTGAAATGCATAATGCAGATTTAGTCTTATGCTTTATAGAATTATTAAAATGCTTTTGTTAGATTACCATTTCCATGGTTTTTTCATTTTGCTAATATAATGACAGTGTTTTATTTACATATTTATTTTCTACAAAGCATTATTATAGATTATATAAAAAATCCGTTGAAAGAAAAGAGTGCACAATTTCATGAAATGCAGTTGTTGTATTTATTTTAATTTAATGATTTTAATCAGTTTTACGTGAGAAACGTTGTTTTCATTATCACAATAAACCAAACATTTCAAAGGGTAATCTACGCAAATCGAAGTTGAAACATAATGAATGATAACACGCATTAAGTAATTACATAAATTCAAGTGGTTGGCCGTGATATAATTTTATGCTACTTGAGGTAATTAATTTAATTATCAAAAGCAATTTTCGAAAATTCTTTCAACAACTGTGCCGGTGTCTACACTTTCATTTTAGATAAGATAAAGTTAGTGAGGTTTAGTCAAAGGACAATAGCGAGATAATAAATAATGTAAATTAGTTTGCAAAGGTTTTGTTGCTGGTTTTTATAATTATGTCGTTATGTCGAGAAGTATAAGAAAATATATGTTTGTCTAATTAGGACCATATCAATATATTGTATTTCCCCATAGTTAAATAATTTTGCAAAGAAGTTGGTAAGCTCATATCTGTTATAATTTCGATAAAGAATTAAAAAGCAAGAACCGAAATGTGTTGTTAAAGGTGCATAGAGATGGATGAATTAAAGCCCTAATACTAGTCCTACAAATGTAGCAAAGCAAGTGTCCTCGTCGCTATTTAGTCGTCCCACGAAGTTACTCAAATTCTAACCATCTTGATGAATATCTCTTCCAGACGGTATTCAGTCGCTTATTTGAGATTTTCGCTGCTGGTGGTCTAATATTAACCTTTAATTGAATTGCAAAGGAATATGATTGCATTTCATATATTTATATCAAAAGGTTTTTTTTATCGGCAGTGCGCTGTCTCGCTATCATGGATACATGAATTTGCATTGATCCTATGTGTCACGATTATCCACCTAAAGAATTTAATTGCCACACTAAAAATTATGAGGAAACTCGAAGCTATTAGGCAGTTCTATAAAAACTGGCTGAGTTCAAATGAAAATCTTAATAAATTTACAATGAAATATACTTTTCGGTGGCTGATGCTATATTTTGCGAGCCTTATTTTCGCCTAAATTTAGAGAAAGAAATATGTTGTTATTGTTATGATTATGAGTATGGCTACAATTTTATGGTAATTGTAATCAGTTTTTGGCATACTTTTGAATTATAAAATAACAATACGATCAAAACCTGGCATAGTGAGAAAATTAAAGGTCTGGAAACAGCGGACTATAAATATACATACCAGATATTTTCTTTATCTTAAATGTTACGATTAGTACGACTTTATCGTCGTTATAAAACTCAATCAAATCTTTTATTTTAAATGCTGGTCTCCGCTTCAGCCAAACAGATGCCACGAGGGGAATTTTTAAAATGATTATTAGTCTTATTTAAGAATATATGCTCTCAAACGATAGTCATTTCCGATAAATCTATGAATCAAACTAACAAACAAGTTTCTTAATAGTCATTTTATCTTAGGTTTTTTTTCAGCTAAAGTATTTCCTTTTCGAAATGCCTAATGAGATTAGATAGGTATATCTATTAATTAGACTTGAATTTGTACATTCCCTTTAACTCAGTGATGTTAGTTAATCTTAATCCGGTTTTCTGTGCTCTGTGAATTCCCTTTAAGGATAAATTCTCAAAACTTCTGGGAATCCAGAAGGCAAATTATGACGCAAAATGTACTCCTCATCAGCATATATGTAATTCAGCAACTCGTGAGATTAATTAGAAACCAGTTTTTGAAATGAAGTACCAATCTACTATGAAGCAAAAGCTGTATTTATGTAGTAAATTATATAAGTCCAAAAACATTTAATGCAGCAGTATCCCGGAATATTTATATACGGGGAAACCCGGATGAGTTTTAAAAAATTGTAAACACTGCGAGGAAGGCAATTATAAAGAAATTAATAAAGCATTGCTCCAAAAGTCAGCAGTGGAATGTCGGTAAATAGTTAAGATGTTATTTGATTTGACTCTGTGTAGTCTAGTGCTTTGGATTTTTTATTTTTTAATAGTAGCTTGAATCTCGTACTTGAGATCTTGAATTGTTTCTGGTTTGTTGGCGTAACATTTATCTTTCGCAGATCCCCAAAGATAATAGTCCAACGGCGTCAAATCGCAGTTTCTTACCACCAAATCACATCACCATTTTTGCTGATTATAGGATTTCCGAAGATAGGGAGCAAAAAATCGATTGTGACGTTCGCTGTATGGGCTTTTGAATTGTTATATACCCAAAATTAAAATAATAACGGAAAAAAATATCTTTTTTAAAATGTGGTTTGATTAAAATTTCCTTCTTTAACATGTTTCAGGATTGGTAAACCACGAGTGTATTATGAGGATTTAATGTCGAAAATCAACGGGTACTGGAAGACAATGAACCCTCTTGAAGTAATTAAAAATTATGCTCGCAATTAATTTTCACAGAGTGCTTTTTCCCGGAGGAGCAACATTTTTTAATCAGTCGGCCGGATACGCCGATGCTGGAGCTCATATATTTGAAGTTGCCAAGCAGATGAACGATAGGGGAAAATTCATGCCTATTTGGGGTACTTGCCTTGGGTTTGAATTGCTCACTTATCTCTCAGCAAATGGTACCGAGCACCGAACCCACTGTAGCTCAAACAATCAGCCATTGCCCTTGGAATTCAAAGATGGTAGGCATTTTTACGACGACGAATACGGTGGGATACGTTTTGCTAATTAAAATATCTACCTTCCTTGCAGACTTTCGCCTCAGTCGACTCTTTGGGCGAGCTCCGCTAGATGTAATTGAAATCCTTAGTAGCGAGTCTGTC
The DNA here is from genome assembly GCA_963969385.1 of Philonicus albiceps. Lineage (NCBI taxonomy): Eukaryota > Metazoa > Arthropoda > Insecta > Diptera > Asilidae > Philonicus > Philonicus albiceps. The sequence continues at coordinate 44,370,568 of OZ017772.1, read as the reverse complement.
ACTGCCAACTTTCATAATTTCTGCGTAACCGAAAAGGTTTGTTACCCATAATTTTCTTAGAATGTAATATAACCATTAACCTCGTAATATGCTACAGAATTTTACTAAACTGGGTCTTGACAACGAGTGGAAAGTGCTGTCTATGAACCAGGACTGGAATGGATTAGACTTCATTTCGTCTATCGAGCACCTTAGGTTATAAAATTTATATTTTTGTTTCTACTTTAACAGTTTTTATTTCTAGATATCCTTTCTACGGTGTGCAATTCCATCCAGAGAAAAATATATATGAGTGGGCGAGGAACAAAAATATAAGCCACACTAGTAATGCCATCAAGGCCGCACAATATTTCGCCAATTTTTTTGTGAACGAGGCACGGAAGAGTGAAAACAAATTCCCGAATAAGTCGAATGAGCTTAACAGCCTAATTTACAACTATTCCCCAACTTTTACAGCCAAAAAGGGCTCCTCCTTCTTCCAGTCGTATATGTTCGAGGAAGCGGAAGGTAGTGATTCAGGAAGTATGTCATCACATACTTCCCTCTGTACAACGCTGCTACTTATTGCCTTTTACTTAGTACACCTTCAGCTTTAGCTTTGCATGCTTTGTGTTTCTTTGATGCGTTTTATACCTTCTCCACTTACCGTACAAAAACCTACTCTTCATTCTTTCCTTTCAGAGATACCGGTTAATTTCACAGGCAAAGGGATTTACTGAAGTACCCCAGCTGAGTATACACCATTACATTATTTTGTACAAAATGTGTTCTGTAATTAAACTCGCATTATAGCTTTTTTTCATGTTTTTCATTGAAGTACGCCATTGAAATAAAATTGCATTAAAATTAAACAAACTTGTCGAATATCTAATGCTAGAAAGATAATTGCGCCGAAGCTATTGTCATGGAGAATTTATAATTACTAAAGCCAAAGTAATTTAACTATATTTGAACAAAAAATAATTAAATTTTTGTTAACTTAAAGTTATAAAATTGTAAGAACATTAATAGTCGTGTTGATTGATCTGCCGAGTACATGCAAAATGTAAATTCAAATGTACTTGAATAAAAATGTACACGAAAAACAATCACTTTAAGCAAAATAATAGAGAAAAGTTATATTGCTGATAACATGTTCGATTAGCTTCTTTTCCCTTCAAAACCGGCCTTTACGTTTACAGTGATGCAGGTTGCATGTTTATAAGTTGAGTTTAACACGGGTGAAAACGTATGACTAATTTTTCCCATGCCTATTAATATATAAATTTTAAAATAAATAGGCAGAGATAGATGAGAGATGAGAGAGATGAGATGCAATTAACTGAAAATATTTGTAATGCTAGCAACATCGCTTCTTACTGAAGTTTTGTTTATGTGACTAAAATCACTCCACAAACATTTCAAAATTCCAATCTCAGCTTTGGAATGAATAATGCATTCTATTCTGGCCAAATTGATTTATTAAAATTGATCCTATGTACCTGTGTAACAAACAAATAAAAAAACGAAATACATTTAGTCGATTTTTTGAGAGCGAAAATAAAAACTTAGTTAAGGAAAAATATTACTGCAAATGTACAAAAGTTTGGAACTGTACTATTTTTGTTCCCTCTCTTTCGTTCTATAATGTCAGAGATATTTCTGGACGCTGAATTGTCGTTATAAATAATCCCTGATAATTTTCTGGAGAACTATCAAATGGCCAAAAATTTCATTAATACAGAACAATTTATGAAATTTTATAACAAAATAATTTAATAAAATCATTTTAAAATTGTATATATATATTTTAGAAACTTACCAATTTTCGTATGCTTTTACGCATAATAAAATGCTACATTCGAAATATCGAATCAAACGTTTTGAAATAGTTTACAAACTAAATTACAAATTAAATAAATCGCCAGAGAAATCGATAAACGATTCGCTTTAAAAAATTAAAGATTTTGTTCTTTCATATTTTGTAAAATTAGGTTTTTTTATTTTTGTACTAATAGCACTTTACTGCGAAATCTGTGAACTTAATTTATTTTTATATACTAATTATTTTTAAATTTTGTGTTACATCCTGAATAATTCGTGATAAAAAATAAGTTAGCATGCAATCAAACACAATTTGTACTCCTTTTTTCCATTCTTAAAAAATTTAAACACATTTAAGATCAGTTCAATTAATTTATTTGCGACTTTTATTCACAATACTACAAAATTACTACTTTTAAACGTAATGTTACTATTTTTAAACACTTTTACTATCTTTATATAAATTGGCGCCAAATCCCAAAAACAATTGACAGGTGTAGTTTTCCTTTTATTTGTTCAAAAAAAGCGTTCGATGAGATGCCAAAACCTAGAGCGCCATCAATAAGAAATCAATAGGCTTGTTCGATTAGAAAGTCGTTAAAAAAACATGTTGCTACCCGTGGCGAACTGAGAATTATCAAAAACCCCCAGGGGTAGTATTGGCTTCGTAGCCCTCAAAGAAAGAGCCTTTGAAAAGGACGGTTCCTTTCTTGTTGAACATACTGTATATGTTATCAACGGACACACGAGAGCTAGATATCTCGTTATATAACGTGATCTAAAGTTAGATGAGCCGACCTACAGAAAGATGCAACGTAACTTAAACACAGATGGTATGGATTTTTGGCTCGGTGATTTGGCGTTCATTAAACATTTTCATTTGATGCCGAATATGATTCACTTAACTTAATTTTTACATCTACCATATTGAATTTAGTGAGACGTATCCTATAAAACGTGGAATATTAAGACGTTTCAAATGACTTCTTATTTGGCAAAATTTGTTTAATAATTTAGGAGCTATGAGGCAAAAGATGAACATACTCAATGAATTACAGGTATCATTAACGGTGTTAGAGAATCAATTCGGGGAAATAGTTTATCGCAACCGTGCTGTTATGGAATGATGCTTTATGTGTTAGAGATATAACAAAATCATATAGAGTTAAATGACTTTAATAAAATGTTTGTGTGTATGCACACCCATTTTTAATAGATAAGTCGTAATTAATGTATTAACAATTAAAATTACGGTCGTATAAACACCGATGATGCTAAAGAATTGGCAGTTGTTCCGAAAAACATAAAAAAGGTCCACAACATAGTTGTGGAAAAACATAAAGTGAAGTTGCGTGAGATAAATGCCACCTTAAAGATATCAGAAGGTAGTGTGTTTACAATTTTACACGAAAATTCGGGCATGCGTTAGTTGCTTTCGAAGTGGGTGCCGCGTTTGCTTACACCGGACCGAAAACAACAACGATTTCTTACATCGGTATGTGGTAGTGGATGAAATATAGATCTACTACTACATACCTGAATCAAAAGGATCATCAGCTGAGTGAACAGCAGCCAGTGAAAGCCGTCTAAAGCGACCAAAAACGCAAAAGTTGGCTGGCAAGGTTTCAAAAGAAAAAAGTGCCGTTTCACCAAGATAATGCACCGTATCACAAGTCCATGAAAACGATGTTTAAAATGAATGAATTACTTCCCCACCCACCGTACTCTTCAGATTTGGCGCCAGCAACTACTGCCTTTTTACAGACCTCAACAAGATGCTCCCGGCAAAGAAAGTTGCCTGAAATGAAGAAGTAATTGCCGAAACTGAGGCCTATTTTGAGCGCAAAGACAAATCGTTCTAGAAAAAAAGCATCGAAAAGTTAAGGGAGCGTTGGAATTAATGTATCACTCTTGATGAGAATAGAGTCGAATTTCTAAACAAAAATTTGTTTTTCTTAGATAGACAAGAGACTTATGTATGTGTTACTTAACAAGTATGATATGGCGTGCTTTTATTAATTTCTAAAGAATTTCAAAACAAATAATATAAACTTTAACGTTTTATTTGCAACAATAGAAGCAGGGAAACCTGTTCAAATAACGTCGACAGTCATACAACAATCACAGCTTACAACAAAACTTGGGATAATCCTGCGGTGTATTTAAGAGGAGCAGCTACTGGGGCTGTTGCAGCATATGTAGCAGGTGCTGCAAATCCCGAATATCTAAGAAATGGGGCTGCGGCATATGGAGCGGCGAAATGAGCTGCAGCATATGGGGCAGCAAGCGGAGTAGCGAATGGAGCAGCGGCAAGGGGAGCAGCTGCTGCAAAGGGTGCTGGAGCAGCAAAAGGTGTAGCTAACCGGGCTGCAAGTGGCGCAGCTGCAAAAGGTGCGGCAGCAAAAGGTGCAGCAGCTAAGGGTGCAGCTGCCAAGGGTGCAGCAGCTAAGGGTGTAGCTGCAAAGGATCCGGCGAACGGAGTTGCAACTCTGGCAGCTGTAAACGGTGCAGCGAATGCAGTGGCAACAGGAGCAGCAGCAGCATATCGGGCAATTGGCGCAGAGAATGCTAGAGGAGCAACAGCGGGGGCGACAGGGGCAGCAGCGACCAAAGGAGCAGCAGCGATTCCGTTATAATTGCGCGCAACAACCTGGGAACTGGCAGCGGTCACGACGGCCGGGGCTGGGGCAGTGTAAGCCAAAGGTGCAACAACTCCTGACCCTGAGGCGAAGGCGATGAAAGTGAAGACGGCAATTACCTGAAAGTCGTAAGAAATAAGTGAATCTTAGCGTACTCGACTGTTCAAAAGGTAACTCACGTTTTTGAACATTTTCACAAAAATTTGGGTATTGTGCACTGATTTGCTCGGAAAGGGTGTTGGAGCGAGTCTGTCCACTGGTAGTGTCGCGAACGCTTTTATATCACTTGAATTTGCTAGTTGTCGCTATATTACGACATAGATCACTTGGTTCGTCACTTCATGCATTAGCAAAGGTACGATCGTGCCGTAAATTAATCATTTTCAGTTGCACCACCAACAACGACGTACTCGGATTCATTAACATTCAAATTGAATTTTTGAAATTCAATTGGAGGAGGTGTGTAAAATTTAAAAATTGCTCGCGGTCACTCTTTGAGCGGAACTGTTCGTCAAGAGAAATTGTAACGAATTTGCAGAACTTACTTTGAAATTACAATAGAAAGATACAAAATTTGCGAATTGAATTTTTTTATAAGTTAGTGGCTTTGCTTTAGAAATTAAAATATTTATATAATAAGAGGACTTCAATTTTTAAACAACCCTTACTTATTTGTTAGCTTGGCGAAACTAGTACCTTAATCTATCTAGTATCTTAAAACTTACGCGTAAATCTGATTTAGGTTCAAATTTTGCACTGGATTTTTTATTTCGCATGTTTTTCATTTATATTACTTTGCGTCATAAACTAAATGCAGAAAATTTTTCAGTTTAAGATTTGATAAACTTGTCGAAAATTTGACCTATGTATAATTTAATCCGGATCAGTTTAGTTACATTTTCGGAATTGTATTGTAAAATAAATGCAATAGATCTGTGTCTTGAAGCTAAAATTTGCCTTATTTTCATTTTTTTTTTGCAGAACTGCTATAACGGTTTTTTACAATACAATTTACAATTTTAAAAATAAGGAAAATATGGGTTTATTGGTTATTTTATTTAACATTTGTAATTTGTCTTGTGCTTTTGTTGTGACTATTTTATAATTTGCAGTTTAATCAGGGACGGTAGCTTTTATTAACTTTGAAAAAAATTACAAGTAACTGATAATTATACGTCTAAACAAATTCTGTTATTATAGAACCATTTTTCAATCGAAAAAAGTCATTTATTAAAGAATTTTAAAATATGAAATAAAAGTTATGTTTTTATGTTTGCAAACGCTTATGATTTCTGTCAATTACTTGCGAATAAAGAATAATATAAAAAAAATCACTTTGGAAACCCAAAGATTTAAATTTAGAATTTAGAGTCTAATTTCTAAATTAAGAGTATTTCTGAAAATGCAGCAATGGGGACTATGGCAACTATCTTGAATTTTGTAAAACAAATTAATACACTAAATTACTCTAAAATATCGACTAATGAGATTTCTAAATATTTTTTCTCTAACTTACGAGTTTTAAGTTTGGTCTATTTTGTTCAAAAGTGAAATCTCTTATAAGAAATTTCACCAAATCGTCAAATCCAATTATAACCTGCTGGGCAAATTTTTATATAGGTCGGAACCCCAAATTGTATAATGGAGTCAATCAGAGCACACGGTGGGGTGGTGGTAGCTACACAAAACAAGAGCTCTTGACTAGCTATGAAATAGGCCTTTCCACCAAATTGGTCTGGACAATATATCGATTGAAGGGAAGCATTTCGGGATCTATAGGACCTTGTCGATTTGATTTGGTTACTTCGTTACTCCGCATTATGGTGTATCTAAGCCGAGAAACATAGATTAGGATTGTGTTTCTTCTTGCTGATGTTTTCGTGGTAAATATCTGCCGAGTGCTGGGTAAAGTGTTTGCTGTTAGTTTTTTCTAGAAGGCTATTTAATTTTAATTAATCTTCTAAAGACGTCACTTTGCAAAGTTAGATGTAAAATGAAATAAATTTTTGAGAGGGTGATAAGAAGAATTTTGTTAATAAGTATCTCCAACACGAAGCGAAAAATGCGTATTTAAGTTTAAATTGTTAACATATATTTTTCCCTATTTGTAGTGTGGCTATAAAGGCAATAAAGATTTGAACTCAAAAGGCAGCTGGAAAAATTTGAAAAGTTTTTGTCTGAGATCCATGGAAATTGTTTTATTATAAAAAATGAATGAGGAACGATTCTTTTAGAAAAGAAAAAAAACTTATATAGAACATCAAGTGAAGATCAGCGTGGGATGGAAGAAAATTCTCTAATAGTCCAAATAGTCCACCAGTATCAAGTTGGTAGTGTAACTTAATTAAGTAAAAGGTTCTTGCGCGGAATTTATCAACTGAATTTGGAGTAAAAACAATCAAATGTGTTTTGTGTCCAATTTAATAATTTATTGATTTAATGCTTATTTTCTAAAATCGAGAAAATCTGAACATAAAGATTGTGATAAAATTATCAAAAATTTTACCAATAATTTTACTAAATTAATCATAAATAAGCAGTTGATAATTAAATTAAATAATTAACCATAGTAAAGAATTTGGTACATGTGCAAAATTCCTCAAAAAACAACGACTTTGATCAGGGGCCAGGGCTCGAACATGTGTCCGTCGAATTGGCACTCCGATGCTTTCTTAACATACCAGTGGCACTGGCCACCGATGCCTTTGGTTTCATAAGAATCACGATCAACTGATCTCACATATATTTTTATTGAAATTAAACAAAACTTTATTAATATAAGTAAACGATTTCCGCAATTAATTCCCTATTTTTTACTAAAATTACTAAAATATTTATAGTTATATGGATGTTTGGGTCATATTTTATTTAAAACAATTTAAATACAACAGGTCGGATTAGAAGCTATGAAAAACTGAATAAATTTACATATTTTTAAAACAAATAGAATCAAGAGAGTAATTTGAGTAGGAATAATAAATTTACCTATCGACACACAAGCACAAACCTGAAGGTATTATTAAATTTGAATGCTTTTTCATGAATAGTTTACCTAACTAGATTTTGCTTCTGAATAGACGTTTTAATAAAAACATTTTATATTTCGAAATTGCAATTCTGTGTTGAGCTCACAGTTATACGTATGCGCATTATGGCGAATTCAAGGAGTTTTTTATTAGTTATATCGATTCTAACCAGATTCACAATTGATTCAATCGGAATTTTCTTGGTTTTGTAAAACATGTATGCTTAATTTTGGAAAAATAAATCTTATTGTACTGATAAAATATGGAATTAATAAATTGGTTGAATAGATTTTAGCAAATCATTTCTTTTCGTGTGGAAATTTACCCACAATATATTGATATTAGAAGAGATAATGCACAATTACAATACTGCAGAATTTGTTAATTGATGATGATTTGATTATTGGCTTCAGATTTATTACCTAAGATTTAAACTGATTTAAAAATATTTACTTTAGTCAAATTGTTGCAAAAAAATATCAATAATATTTGAACCACAAAAAGCCGGAGATTTTGTAGTGAAGAGAAAAATGTTGTAACTCTAGAATAAAGCAAGTAGCCTTATTACAATTGGTATATGAATAGTTTTCACAGTTATAAATCGTAGAAGTTTTTCCGGGAACAACTTTAATAACACTATTTTTATTTTAAAGAAAACGAAATATAAAACATTTCTATTATTTATTTACTGATTTATCACTAGGGACGAAATGAATGTTTGTTTTTTTTTTAATAAAATTATAAATGTTTTTTAAAATATTTGAAACAATTAATTTTTAACATTTCTATAGGCAAACAACTTTTCTTCATTTCTTATAATTGTAAGTGAAGGAAAAGAAGTCTACGATAATTATGTATATCTAAATTAATTAGATTAAATTTCACCAAATATATTTTGAATTATTTTTAATTAAAATCTTTGTCTACTATTATTTTAAATCTTTTAAAACTGTTATGAGAGATTTTGTTTTGTTTTGTTAAAATAATGATCTACAAAGGACTTTTATTTCTTAAATCAAAATTAAATTAATTAATAAAAAAGACTTTTATTTTACTCTGTCTCGTATAAAAGTCTTTTTAAGATTTTTATTTTTTCAGTTTATTAGGAAATCACACTATAAAAACAATCATAATATTATACTTAATTGTTTAATACCTATGGTATCCTATATTCTTTCCTATATACCATATGTACGTATAATGTAAAGTGGAAAGGTCAACTTCTATAATATGTTGATATGGATTTCTCTGATATCGATTTCGTAACATCATTTATTAAGTCTCGATTCACGCATACACTTTGAATTGAGTTAACCCTTTGCCTTAAAACAACGTCTGGGGGACGTGATCCCCTTTCTGTGCCTAAAATGAGAAGCTCGTATCAGATACGTGATGTTTTGTTCTGGCTAAAAATGAAAAGCTCATATCAAATAATGTTGTTTTTGCACGATAATGTTTGTTGTTATTGTTTATTATAATTGCAATATAAAAATGCGGTTTTAGTAAATATTAAATCGCAAACCAGTGGATTGCGCAAAATTTGGCCTGTGATGAAACTGCTTGTGGTCACGGCGAATGACAGAAACTCTCATCGAAAGTGGCACTAATAATCGTCGCTCAATTCATAAGGCAAAGGGTTAAACCATTTCTACGATAGAAATTAAAACTAAAAAAGAAAACACAAATCATAGTGTGTAAATTACACAGCAACATTGTTTTCGTTTTTTTGTTGTTGTTTGAATTCCAAAATTATATAAGGAATTAATTAAAAATTTTGATTTTTGGAAAATGATTAAATGGGAACGTTTGCAAGAATTTTGGTGCAAAACACAGAAGTGTATTTGTGTTAACATTAAGAAAACATATAATGAAAATGCACTAAACCTTTTATCAAAATTAACACGTTAACGTGATAGATTTTATCTTACGCATATAAGTAAAGAACAGTCCATATATAGAATACGACAAGGTAAAATAACTTAGAGTTGGTATTAAATAATTAAGTAAAATATCATGGTTTTTTTTATAGTGCGGTTTCCTAATCATGATGGTTATTTACTTTTTTTTTACAAAAGACCTTTATTTTATATTTACTTTTATAAAAAACTGAAAAAATAAATATCTTAAAAAGACTTTCATACAAGACACATTAAAATAAGTCTTTTTTAACAGTTATTTTTGATTTAAAAAATAAAAATGATATCATAACAGGTTTGAACGACTTGAGAAAATAAAGAACAATAGTAAGTGTCTTTAATGAACTAAAACTTTTTCAATCAATTTTATATAGAGTTGATTGAAAAAAATTAAAATGTATAATAAAATTATTAAGTTTGATTTTTATAATAAAAGTATAAAATTTAAAAGTGGCCACACCATCGTATAGTACTGATCATGTTGGGCAACATGTATAAGTTTCAGCAGATCAAACAACTCTTACTACTTGATTTTTTTATATAAAAAATCTAAAAATAACATTTTTTTACGGTCCCTGATATCTAAGAAAACGAATGTTTTTAGAACGCTTGGGTATGTCATACTTAATATGTTTAAAGCGTTGTAAAATGGTAGTATGACCACTGGAAGTTACCTAAAGGGATATTCACGTAATACTCTTAATAAATGCCAGAAAAAACAAGAACTTTTTAGAAAGAATGACATTAGACATTTTAATTTCTTTATTTACAATAAAATGCAAGACTTTTTCTGGAGAGTATTGTAGCGAATAATTTCAAGTATTTACATTTTTTTAATCCTATCTCTAGGCGTCTTTTAAATTTTTACCCAAAAGAACATACATATGTGCCTTCGTATTCACAACAATCTGAAATAACAAAGAAGGTTTTCCAAAAACCATATTAAAAAGCAATGTTGTTAAAGTAAAATTTACTTCAAAAATCTAAGGTGGTTTTAAATTTTTGCGCACAACTGTGGCATTGATTGCCAGATGTATAGGTTTGGTCTAGAAGGCATATTTATTGCAAAAATGACTATATTTATATTAATTCTAATTTTCGGAACTTTCTCCTTTAAATTGGTGTACATAATCACGATTTCGCTCATATTTATAGGAATAGTTACATCAATTTAGGTTTTAGTGGTCATTGTTTCTTTTGTGTATAACAAAACGTGAATGCCACTTCTATTTTTATGAATATTACAGCTTCGCAAAGGAAGGGAAGTGTAAAAAACGTAATTCGCATTTGTGAAGAAAACTAGGAAAAGTTTGGTTATGATACAAATTTAATTTTTTTCATGATTAAATAATGAGTTACGTGGCTGGGTGACAAAACAGGGCAGACAAGTCCAAAAATTAGTTGGCGTTTTGACTGGGGCACAAACCGGTCTCCTCACAATGTGGCTATGGCCTGTTGACCATATCACAGATATCACTATCGCGTGAATCAAAAGTTCCTATACAGGTTTGGCTTACAAAACTAAGTGTAAAGTATAAACGGAGGAAAATTCTGCGAAAATATTATTTCCGTGAGATTTCCATCTTAAATTACTTACTATGTTGAGAGTTTTGTTTTCAGGATACTGAAACACTTTTAATTTCAGGTTTTAAATATTTTCAAAAATTTTTATTCAACCATTTATTTTTGTTGAGAAAACAGTACAATACCCTTTTAAAGATTCTGGCGAAGTTGAAACACTTAAACAATTTAGAGTATAATATAATAAAGATTTTAAATAATAAAAAAATAATCGGCAAATGTTTCAGAACGGACATATGTTTTTCTACATTTTCTAAGCTAATTTATTTTACTTAATATCTTTCGTCTTTAGGCCATATTCGTCGGAAGGATTTATTCTTCGAGCTTTAAGTTCCTGTCGCACTTGCCTAGACAACAAGCACACAATACCTCCAATGTTAAACTCTCGAAGTTTTAAAGGTTGGGATTATTTTATTTAATTCAGTCCGATTGCTGTTTATGGGATGATTATATGAGCAAACATATTTTTCAAAATTTTTTTTAACAAAAATGAGGTTATTCCTATATCAGGCAATTTCTTCGTTTATGCGAGTATGTCAAATCGCAAACGTTCCTTTATTTCAATGAATGTGTCAACAAAATTTCATTTGATTTTATTTAACTTCCAGAGCAATAATTTAGGAGAATATGCAGAATTCATTATTTGAGATATACATAAATCTAAACCAGAATTTCGTTTTTTTTTTACGGATGGCTAAACTGGCAAATGAAATCATCTTCAAATCTTTTAACAATTCTAAAAGAACGAAACCGTTGATGTGCAAACATGAAGTCGTGCAATGTTATATCAAAGTACGTTACAATTCATAGGATTTGACCTTGATCCCATAAGAGCACGCCTGCTGGTCTTTGACCTTGATAGGTGCGAATTACTCCTTCATCATATTAGCCTGAGGTCGGAATAGATAGCAAACGCAATCAGTCACGTTGTTATAACACTGCTGTGAAATCCTCTCCTGTCCTCCACTCGGAGATCCAGGATCATTCTAGGATGGAAACAGCAAATCGCTGAGTTTGGGATACCTTGAATTGGCCTGTTCAGAAACCATCCGCCCGATTCCTCCCTTACAGGAACATTTCAATTTGTGCTGGGTATAATCCAGTCTGACGGAGTTAAGGTGCAAGAATTTTAAGTATGAAAGCAGAGGTTGCAGGTCACCTTAAATCTGTTGCTACCTCCCTTTATTCCCAAATATATGTCGGATCAGCTTGCCAGACTTGCTCTTCAGACGTTAAGAACGCCGAGCTTTAAATACTTTCCAATTTAGGCTTCTAAAGTTCTTATTTCGCCGGTCCTTGAAATTGCTTTACAATTTCGTCAGCTTCATGTAGTAGGCAGGTAATTTTGCGTAACGATGCTTACAAATTCCTATGTGGGGCGACCGCATATGAAGTCCTGGAGGAATTTCTTGTTTCCTTTCGGTGTTTTAGTCTTTTATTGTCTGCTTGTTGCTAGCTTGATTGTTTCGGTTATGGTGCTTTCAGGGATTTAGACTAGGACACTGACATACTGTGCAGGAAATTTCAGCAAACTGTTTTGCGGAAAATGCTTAACTTACTCGAGCATTCTATAGTAAGCTGTAAATTCCTTCATATTACTTCTCTTTCAAAATTTTCCTAAACCCGAACTGTCGGTGTGTTTCATAGTTCCACAGTTAAAAGCATAATTTGAAATATTCTATTATGGATAAATAGATCTGCTGCCATGGTGCCGCCAAAATTTTACCTATTCAGGGAATTATTAGAATTAATTAAGCTACGTCCTAAATTAGTGTGAGTTGAATATTTAGTGAAATTTATGACGCTTGAAATCTTGTATCTAATGGCCTTTTCTAGTTTTTATTTTAAACTTGCTACTGAAAGGGAAAGCAAAATGGCATTGGGTGTGACCAAGGTTAATTCACAAATAGGATAGCAGAATTAAAGAGGTAAACCAATTTTGAATATTATGCCTAGGTACCATAGATGTAAATGAAATTTGAGAATAAAATGGAATATGTCAAGGTGAATATGGTATAATTTTAGCATTCACGTTGATGGATTAATCTTATTATTTCAGCAGAGAAGCTCGTAATTTGAGAATTAATGCGAATTGGAATGATTCTATCAAACGACAATAAATTTAAGGAATTTTATTTAAGTGAACAAAAAATTTAGAAGTTTGTATTTTATGAACCCATGTCTTAAGAAATATTATGTATTTAATTGGTAATTCTATTAAACTCCAGCTTGCGTACATGAGAATTATAACTGGTAGGTCCACTTATATATAATGTATTATATATTTTAATAATTTATTTATTTATTTTTTTTATCATTTATTCGACTTTGAGCAGATTTATAAAACCCTAATACGAGGGTGTCTGTTGAATTCTTCAAAAATGAAACTTTCAATATTTTATATTTATTTTATTTTTATTTTGCATGTCTGTTTGAAATTAACATCTGGTTTTAAATGGACAAGTTTTTACATGCTTTATGAGGTTTAAGGAAAAAGGATTCTAATCCTGGTTTATGACCGGCAGCACTTGGGTCATGCAAGGAGTCTTTTCATTTTATAGTTTTATCACTGTCTATACGTAGGCGCCATGTGTCTGTTATTTAATACTTTTCTTGGACCATCTGTTATCTTGTTTAAACTTTTAAAGAAAGGGTCTGGGATCTCATGGTATAAAAGTAGATTTGGTCAGGATAAGAGTTCAGTTGAGAGACGTCTCTCTGAGCGGTGATAATGATTACTCTTGGTGCAATTCTTTTAAATAAAGATGAAAGTTTGATGATGAATTGGATTGAAGTTTAATTTTGTGATTACCTATCCTAAACCTCCAACAGTGTCTTAATAAGTGTTTTAACATAGTTGGCGTTGTTGAGGGTAGTTGACATTATCGTCGTACACTACCATCTTTCAAAGGACACCAGAAAAATGTCATACTGATTTATATATAGATTAGTTTTGATTTACAGCCAAGTGCCAAACTCCTTTCGCTTGCCGTTCCGTTCAGGCCAAGACTCGGCCGTCAAGTGGGCTACCGCCGGCAGGTAAACCGGAGAATGAACAGAACAGTAAGTAGGTAAAACTTAGCACTTAACGTGCTAAGCATTATATTCTTTTTCCTAAACTTTGACTGAACATGTATAAGCAAAATGTTTAGATTCACAATCAATGCACAAGGACCGCTATGTGCCAATTGTTTCTTTAGTGTCCTGATCAAAGTTTTTTTTCGATATTTCCTGTCAGTAGTTTTTTTAGCAAATTCGAAGAAATTAAAGTGAAGTTGGATGGAAAAAACAGAGATATTGACGAAAATGTGCGAAGTATCAAATACTGTAGGCATATCGTATGGAGTGGCAATAAAATTTTACTGGATAAGTTAAGACTGAAGCAACTGTCGACACAATGATTGCAGCAATTGATCATGTTAGACAAGTGAATATGACTGACAATTTCGAAGCATTGTTTAGAGCTCTTCAAGCGAAATCCGAACAAGTTTTTACGTCGATGAAATCTCGATCGATCATTATGCATCAACAATGGACTTTTTTTTTGGCAAATCTGCTCCCAAGGGCGGTTCCATTGGAGTGGTCATGGAGAAAATTTTTGAGTTTTGAAGGGAATAATAACTCAAAGGCTTATAGGAGAAAGGAAGTATGATTACGGTGCAGTGCTACAGTGAATTTTTGAATCGATTTGATAAGAAATTAAAAGAGACAAAGCCCCATTTGGCAATGAAAACAGTAATATTTCTCCAAGAATTAAAAGTAATTACTTGTGTATGCTAAACAAACATTTCTGCTAATTTTTGGAGACATTTTGACGTTTTAACAACTTTTGCAATAAAACGGTAAGATACCGGTTAAGATTTTCAAAGGATCAATTTTTACTACCTCTATTTAACCATTAACATGTACCTTATTGGTAATAATAGTAATAACATGGGTAATTTGATAAAAATAATAAATAGGTACAATACCATACCATAATTACATGAATTTCGGAGAAAATTGAGGAAAAGCTGAATTTTAAGAAAATGAGAAAAATATTTCCCAATTTTGGAAGCGAGTAGACCTGCAGTGGGTGGTAGTAGGCCAAAGTTGTTAACATCTTTGGAAAGGACATTGGGATGGTAGATTTTTGACGTAAGCTGAATCTTGTTGCGTTGAGTTGATCAAAATCTGAAAATAAAACAGTGATGTTTATTCCATGGAAAATTTGACTTTACGAATCACCTTGCATTACTAAAACGGTTGAAAAATCAGATGAGTACACAACCTAGAACCAAAAAAGAAAATTTGGTGGTTACTTGAAATTTCTAGCGATAAATTAATTAGTTCGCCAGAGTCTCCAAACATTTAAATCGTGGGTCATTGGCCCTGATTTTAATAGCAACTGTTTTCCTTAAAACAATTTATGTTAAATTTGCGATGAATTAAACCGAATAATTAATCATTCCTGATGCTCTCACCGCAATGGCACTTCAGTTCAATGGGTATTTTGTATTCGCGCCTATAGAATGGATCCAATAGAAAGGCGTCAGAAGTTGTGACAAGGGGCGGAGCTTTGTACCCGGCAAGAACCTAATCCGATTTTGTGGCTTTGTGGCGAGCTAAAGACGCATTAATCCCCAATAATGGTCTTAATAGGCATGGATTATAGCAACCAAACTGAATTGATGGTCTATTAATCACCCCCGGCACTTGCATGACCTGTTAACAAATTTACGACGATCCCATCGGTCGTTTCAACATTGAGCTCGATTAGACTTGTACTCATTAAACCTTATTCGGTATATCTGCGTTGAATAGAGGAGCCATTTGAAAACAATATCAATTTCTATGGCGATTCACGATGGGTTCGACGGCCCGTTGGAGGGCGTGCAATCACCCGATATATAGATCCCTACAGCGCTCCTCAATTACACCTCACGACGATGAGCTATCACACTTAAGAAACACCTGGAGAGCATTTCAATTATCCAGCGGGTGGCAGGGAATGGTGATTATCTACATTCGACAATACAATATCAAAGACGTTTTCATTAACTTCGATTGTCGTAGGGAATGGTAAAATAAGCTTGCCAATGTTGAATCAAACTACATATATCTGATAATTGATTTCTTTTCGCCTAGTCACGAGGAGTCATTGCAGCACCCAATTATTTGAACTAAATTGGGGTAAAACAACGTGTGTTGTATACATTCACATATCACACCATGACCTTTGGGAGTTTGAGAATTCGTGGCGATGCTTCGAGTGGAGTTTCATGCTTTCCGCTTTTCCATACCCGAAAGACCTGGAAAATTCTCAATGACTCTAATAAAATATATATGTTATAGTCAGTTTATTTGTTCCCAACCACTGGAATACGTTTTCAGAGGTTGAATGGCCTTAAACCGTTGACGGTGCTGAGTAAAAGTGGAAGATATTAATCACGTCCATAATGTTCTGTTGTAATTTGGCTTTTTATACTACTATTGAACTTTGTTGATTTTCTCGGTAACCTTCATATTCATCCAAGAATTTAAGTCAAGAGTAAATAAGTACACTCTCGATAACCATTACGTGATTTTTTCTTATACTAGACAATGCGATGGGTATTATTTGGAATTCACTGAAAATGTGTAGACATGTTTCAGAAAAATCCGTGTAAAAAGACATCGTGCACATACCTACATAGAAAGGTATAAGATTGGTTTTATATCATTAAAACCTGTAATAAATACAGTAAAATACGGATAAGTCTGAACTTATGTTGGTGTAACAATTTAACAACAATGATCGTTTTTGTACTTCTTCGTACTTTTAACTATCTGTGATTAAATGAAAATATTAAAAGCAAATTTTTAAATAAATATTGTACTTACATATATTTTATTTAAACAGAACAACATAAGATGCTTTACACACACACACAGGGTTGATTTAGTCATTTTTTACTCGTTTTTAATCGCGTTAGTATTACATGTATAATATGCTAATTTAATATTTGTACTTTTTTTTGGTACACTGAAATTATGCACATAAACTATTGCTATGTGTAAATTTAGTGCCAACCGTATAAGTCAGTTCCTTCAACTTACAATTCGCGTATCTTTAACATTTATACACTTTTCGAGAGTTGAAATAAATCTTGGATTTGTAGTGTTAGTAAATAAATCCTTTCTTAATTCAAAATCTCTGTTATAAGTACATATAATCATAAACCGTGCAATTAATTTAAATATAGTTATTATTATTATTAGAAAGAAAGGGGGAGGCGTCAGCGTCGAGCGCTCAGACCACGGCCCATTGCACTCGTCCCCTACCCTATCCGAATTTTGTAGTCATCTTGACGAACCTAAGAACATCAGATAGAGATTGAGAATTGAAGTTTTCCAGCGCCCGAACCAGATGAGGTTTTCGATCCGTCTGTGTAGAAGATATCAGTTAATCGATCCAGTAATTTGTTGGGATCATCCCATTCTTCCCTTACCGGAAGATTTATACCAAATCTTCTTCGGAACATGGTAATTTGCGTCATATCATCCATCGGCATGCTAAAAGGAACGCAGTGCACTTCAAGTCTTCGGGATAAGACGCCATGTCTGATAGCATGTCCATCATGCTATAGTCTACACTTTTTTAGTCGACATATAGCTTTCATTGCCTCTTCCTGGATTGTCAGGTCCAAGGGCTGCAAATTAAACTTCCCTCTGTACTCTGTTAAGGATAGAACAGGTAGTCTTCATCTCCGTTCTACTCCACCAGACCACTGATGCATACGTGATTATGGGCCTAATTATGGCGGTGTACATCCAGTGCACAATAGCGGGTTTAAGACCACATGTCTTCCCAAAAGCTCTCCTGCATTGCCAGAAGGCACTCAATGCTCGCGATGCTTTGTGTTCGACATGAGCGTTCCAAATCAGTTTGCTATCTAGAATTACCCCTAGATATTTCACTTCTTTGGAGATTTGAATAATTACACCTTTCAAAGCTGGGAGCTTAAGGTTATCGAGTTTTTTTCCTAGTGAATAACACAAGTGTTGTTTTCAGAGGATTCACTGATAAGCCATGTCTCCCTCACCAGTTCTGGATACTGTCTAGGGTTTTCTGCATCTTACTACAGACGACCCTAAGTGAGTTACCACAAACGAGTGCACACATATCATCAGCGTACGCCTATATGTGTATATTTAGACCTTGCAATTCGTCTAAAAGTGAGTCTACTAGGAAACACCACAGTAACGGGGAGAGAACTCCTCCTTGCGGACAGCCTTTCTCTACTTTCATTACCGTGTCGGTGTCGCATTCTGCAAAAAGTAGTCTCTGAGATAGCATAGAGTAGATTCATCTTACAATAACGGTATCTACACCAAATGCGGTGGCACCATTGCACATCGATGGGAACGTTTCATTGTCGAGTATTTATAGTTTGAACATTTATGGATTTGTGAAAAGAAATTTATATGGGGGGCAATCAAGAAAAAGCGCCAACGACACGCGGTGTTCCCAGGCGGTCCCCCATCCAAGTACTATCCGCGCCCAATGGAGCTTAACTTCGGTGATCGGACGAGAACCGGTGTTTTCTCCGTGGTATGGTCGTTGCCATTGTAACTATGTTTTTCAAAACCTTTATAAACTAAAAAATCTCTAAACTTAGAACATGTTGTAAGGCCCAAATATCGCAGTAATTAATTTGAAATAAAATTTGCTTTCAGACTATATTTCGTCTGTCTTTCTTAAGCTGTATGTCTTGAACTTTTGAAAATTCTTTGAAAAACCTTTAATCACATAAGTCTATTTATAAAAATACTGCTATTTATTTCATTCTAAAATACAGATTGGTATCATTACTGTATTATTGCAAAAAGTAAAGGAGGAAACTTGCATTACACAAATAATAGTCCCCCAAACACCAAATAATTGTCCAGTATTTATAGTTTGAACTTTTATGGATTTGTGAAAAGAAATTTATATGGGGGGCAATCAAGAAAAAGCGCCAACGACACGCGGTGTTCCCAGGCGGTCCACCATCCAAGTACTATCCGCGCCCAATGGAGCTTAACTTCGGTGATCGGACGAGAACCGGTGTTTTCTCCGTGGTATGGTCGTTGCCATTGTAACTATGTTTTTCAAAACCTTTATAAACTAAAAAATCTCTAAACTTAGAACATGTTGTAAGGCCCAAATATCGCAGTAATTAATTTGAAATAAAATTTGCTTTCAGACTATATTTCGTCTGTCTTTCTTAAGCTGTATGTCTTGAACTTTTGAAAATTCTTTGAAAAACCTTTAATCACATAAGTCTATTTATAAAAATACTGCTATTTATTTCATTCTAAAATACAGATTGGTATCATTACTGTATTATTGCAAAAAGTAAAGGAGGAAACTTGCATTACACAAATAATAGTCCCCCAAACACCAAATAATTGTCCAGTATTTATAGTTTGAACTTTTATGGATTTGTGAAAAGAAATTTATATGGGGGGCAATCAAGAAAAAGCGCCAACGACACGCGGTGTTCCCAGGCGGTCCCCCATCCAAGTACTATCCGCGCCCAATGGAGCTTAACTTCGGTGATCGGACGAGAACCGGTGTTTTCTCCGTGGTATGGTCGTTGCCATTGTAACTATGTTTTTCAAAACCTTTATAAACTAAAAAGTCTCTAAACTTAGAACATATTGTAAGGCCCAAATATCGCAGTAATTAATTTGAAATAAAATTTGCTTTCAGACTATATTTCGTCTGTCTTTCTTAAGCTGTATGTCTTGAACTTTTGAAAATTCTTTGAAAAACCTTTAATCACATAAGTCTATTTATAAAAATACTGCTATTTATTTCATTCTAAAATACAGATTGGTATCATTACTGTATTATTGCAAAAAGTAAAGGAGGAAACTTGCATTACACAAATAATAGTCCCCCAAACACCAAATAATTGTCCAGTATTTATAGTTTGAACTTTTATGGATTTGTGAAAAGAAATTTATATGGGGGGCAATCAAGAAAAAGCGCCAACGACACGCGGTGTTCCCAGGCGGTCCCCCATCCAAGTACTATCCGCGCCCAATGGAGCTTAACTTCGGTGATCGGACGAGAACCGGTGTTTTCTCCGTGGTATGGTCGTTGCCATTGTAACTATGTTTTTCAAAACCTTTATAAACTAAAAAATCTCTAAACTTAGAACATGTTGTAAGGCCCAAATATCGCAGTAATTAATTTGAAATAAAATTTGCTTTCAGACTATATTTCGTCTGTCTTTCTTAAGCTGTATGTCTTGAACTTTTGAAAATTCTTTAAAAAACCTTTAATCACATAAGTCTATTTATAAAAATACTGCTATTTATTTCATTCTAAAATACAGATTGGTATCATTACTGTATTATTGCAAAAAGTAAAGGAGGAAACTTGCATTACACAAATAATAGTCCCCCAAACACCAAATAATTGTCCAGTATTTATAGTTTGAACTTTTATGGATTTGTGAAAAGAAATTTATATGGGGGGCAATCAAGAAAAAGCGCCAACGACACGCGGTGTTCCCAGGCGGTCCACCATCCAAGTACTATCCGCGCCCAATGGAGCTTAACTTCGGTGATCGGACGAGAACCGGTGTTTTCTCCGTGGTATGGTCGTTGCCATTGTAACTATGTTTTTCAAAACCTTTATAAACTAAAAAGTCTCTAAACTTAGAACATGTTGTAAGGCCCAAATATCGCAGTAATTAATTTGAAATAAAATTTGCTTTCAGACTATATTTCGTCTGTCTTTCTTAAGCTGTATGTCTTGAACTTTTGAAAATTCTTTGAAAAACCTTTAATCACATAAGTCTATTTATAAAAATACTGCTATTTATTTCATTCTAAAATACAGATTGGTATCATTACTGTATTATTGCAAAAAGTAAAGGAGGAAACTTGCATTACACAAATAATAGTCCCCCAAACACCAAATAATTGTCCAGTATTTATAGTTTGAACTTTTATGGATTTGTGAAAAGAAATGTATATGGGGGGCAATCAAGAAAAAGCGCCAACGACACGCGGTGTTCCCAGGCGGTCCCCCATCCAAGTACTATCCGCGCCCAATGGAGCTTAACTTCGGTGATCGGACGAGAACCGGTGTTTTCTCCGTGGTATGGTCGTTGCCATTGTAACTATGTTTTTCAAAACCTTTATAAACTAAAAAATCTCTAAACTTAGAACATGTTGTAAGGCCCAAATATCGCAGTAATTAATTTGAAATAAAATTTGCTTTCAGACTATATTTCGTCTGTCTTTCTTAAGCTGTATGTCTTGAACTTTTGAAAATTCTTTGAAAAACCTTTAATCACATAAGTCTATTTATAAAAATACTGCTATTTATTTCATTCTAAAATACAGATTGGTATCATTACTGTATTATTGCAAAAAGTAAAGGAGGAAACTTGCATTACACAAATAATAGTCCCCCAAACACCAAATAATTGTCCAGTATTTATAGTTTGAACTTTTATGGATTTGTGAAAAGAAATTTATATGGGGGGCAATCAAGAAAAAGCGCCAACGACACGCGGTGTTCCCAGGCGGTCCCCCATCCAAGTACTATCCGCGCCCAATGGAGCTTAACTTCGGTGATCGGACGAGAACCGGTGTTTTCTCCGTGGTATGGTCGTTGCCATTGTAACTATGTTTTTCAAAACCTTTATAAACTAAAAAGTCTCTAAACTTAGAACATATTGTAAGGCCCAAATATCGCAGTAATTAATTTGAAATAAAATTTGCTTTCAGACTATATTTCGTCTGTCTTTCTTAAGCTGTATGTCTTGAACTTTTGAAAATTCTTTAAAAAACCTTTAATCACATAAGTCTATTTATAAAAATACTGCTATTTATTTCATTCTAAAATACAGATTGGTATCATTACTGTATTATTGCAAAAAGTAAAGGAAGAAACTTGCATTACACAAATAATAGTCCCCCAAACACCAAATAATTGTCCAGTATTTATAGTTTGAACTTTTATGGATTTGTGAAAAGAAATTTATATGGGGGGCAATCAAGAAAAAGCGCCAACGACACGCGGTGTTCCCAGGCGGTCCCCCATCCAAGTACTATCCGCGCCCAATGGAGCTTAACTTCGGTGATCGGACGAGAACCGGTGTTTTCTCCGTGGTATGGTCGTTGCCATTGTAACTATGTTTTTCAAAACCTTTATAAACTAAAAAGTCTCTAAACTTAGAACATGTTGTAAGGCCCAAATATCGCAGTAATTAATTTGAAATAAAATTTGCTTTCAGACTATATTTCGTCTGTCTTTCTTAAGCTGTATGTCTTGAACTTTTGAAAATTCTTTGAAAAACCTTTAATCACATAAGTCTATTTATAAAAATACTGCTATTTATTTCATTCTAAAATACAGATTGGTATCATTACTGTATTATTGCAAAAAGTAAAGGAGGAAACTTGCATTACACAAATAATAGTCCCCCAAACACCAAATAATTGTCCAGTATTTATAGTTTGAACTTTTATGGATTTGTGAAAAGAAATGTATATGGGGGGCAATCAAGAAAAAGCGCCAACGACACGCGGTGTTCCCAGGCGGTCCCCCATCCAAGTACTATCCGCGCCCAATGGAGCTTAACTTCGGTGATCGGACGAGAACCGGTGTTTTCTCCGTGGTATGGTCGTTGCCATTGTAACTATGTTTTTCAAAACCTTTATAAACTAAAAAATCTCTAAACTTAGAACATGTTGTAAGGCCCAAATATCGCAGTAATTAATTTGAAATAAAATTTGCTTTCAGACTATATTTCGTCTGTCTTTCTTAAGCTGTATGTCTTGAACTTTTGAAAATTCTTTAAAAAACCTTTAATCACATAAGTCTATTTATAAAAATACTGCTATTTATTTCATTCTAAAATACAGATTGGTATCATTACTGTATTATTGCAAAAAGTAAAGGAGGAAACTTGCATTACACAAATAATAGTCCCCCAAACACCAAATAATTGTCCAGTATTTACATTATTATATCGGACGAGAACAATGTCAATGTCAACAAAAACCTCGAGAGCGTAGAGCCCCTCGTCCGAAGCACTTTCTACATTAGAGACTAGATCGTGCAATGCGGACTCACAGGATTTACCACTCCTATAGGCATGTTGGTGCTCATTAAGGGGATGCCGTCTCAACGTTTCTCCTCTGATGTATTTTTCTACCAGACGTTCCAGGCATATCAGCAGGAACGATGTCAGGCTAATTGGTCTCAAACTTTTCGCCAGAGCATAGTCTTCCTTGCCTGGTTTGGGAATGAAAACTACTCTAACCTTACGCCATGCAGTTGGAATATATCCCCAGGTTAAACAGGCCCTAAATATCTTCTTTAGTTCTGAAACTAGGGAATGTCCTGTTTAGAAATGTCTACCCTTTCTGGATACCTTTCTAAACTTTGATTCATTTGAATCTTTTAACTGCCTGGAAAGTGGGTTTGAACCAGGATTTCAAAGGCTTCCTGTTTGGAACCCGTATAGGTATCCGCCGTCAGGTTTGCGGAGGGAATTCAGTTTGGTTGTGTTGTCCTTCTGAAATATTTTATATAGCCTAGCTGTTTCTTACATTCCTACCAGTTCCTCACAGTATCTTCTATAAGATGAGACCTTGGAAGTTCTTATCTCGTACTTATATTCGCGCTATAGGGTTCGATAAGCCGTCCAGTCATCTTCTTTTTGAGTTTTTAGTGCCCTATTCAGAAGCTTCCTGGTATTCTTCCTGAGCCCTGAGAGATTGCTGTTCCACCAGGGTACGCTTTTGCTGCATCGGCTCTTTCTAACGGGACACGCCCTTTCAAAAGAATCTATCAAAGTCCGACTCAATTTTTGAGTCTCATCCTCAATGTCCTTAGTTGATCGAAGTTTCGGTATATGGATTTCTTTCTCCGAAAGAATTTGTTTGTACCTGTCCCAATCAGTTTTTCTTGGATTACGTCCAGCCGGGATGTATGTCATCAATGGCTATCCTGTAAATGAGGTATCTGTGGTCCGAGAGAGATTCTTCATCTAGAATTCGCCAGTTAGTAATGAAGTTAGACATCTTCCTATTGGTAAGTGTCAGGTCAATTACCTCCTGTCGCCTAATCGTGACAAAGATTGGATCGTTGTCCACATTGTTAACCACGAGATCGTGCGACAGAATGAAGTCTAATAATTTTTCCCCTCTAGGATTGCATTTACTGCTACCCCATATGGTATGCTGGGCACTGGCATCGCAACCAATCACCAGACCTAAATTATTAGATTCTGTGTATCTTACAATTTCCATAAGTTCTCGTGAGGGAGGTGGACTAATGGAGTCGTAGGGTAAATAGGCTGAGACAATAACGGTCTCATGCCTAGCCCCCGAGATCTTGTAGGATACTTTTACCGCGACGATGTTTTGGCTGCAAAATAATCAACACTAAATATAGTAGTAAAATAAATAAAAGTTTGCCGAAACATTCCACATGCATTCCAGAGAAATTGGTCGAAGTAGTACAAAAGCTTCCTCCTGCGGACATGCAATTTTAAAAAGAAAAGAAGTTTTGAATGAAAAGCCATGTACCATATCTTCTGTGGAGTAGTTTCCGCTTGCATTTAGTAGAGCTTTTTTTTCTGCTGGAATGGAACATTCCGACTAGTATGTTGGAAAGGTGTAGCTAAGGTTCGTACGAGGATAGCCACACTGTCTAATGTGGGCCCTAATGAGGCTGCACATCTTTATGACTGCCGCATATAACCCTCGGCGGGGAAAAATACCATATTATCTGGGGTTTAATTATAAAAAAAACTATATTTTCATGGTATTTTAAATTAATATAAAAGTTATAAAATACAATAAGTAAAAAAATGTAATTCAAGTTAAGTATTTATTTAAGTATTATTCTGGCTGCTAAACGTACTTCATTATCGGCTTCAATTGGCTTCTTAGAACGAGCAATTCGCTCACTGTCCCAGTTTTTGGTTTCACTTTCATCACTTTCTGTATTGTTTTTTGTTTGATGCCAGATTAGAATTTCGCCTATTTTTCAGGTTAGAGTTTAGTGACATTAATTCCTGTCGAATTCTGCAAAATCTTTCTCGTCGTCTAATATTTACTATCCATATTATTCTTCGTTCAAATGGTATTTTTTGATAATAATTTACCGAGAATTATTTAGATTTTAGTCATAGTAAATTATAATTCACGCAATTTTTCGCATGTTTGCCGAATAGTATTACATTCGATACTTCCTTGAAGAGATCCTCATAAGATAGTAAATGGGTTTCCCCATAACTTTGTGGCGTCATACTTAAGCTAAGTTTACCTCATAAAGCCCTCAGGAGAAACTCAGGAGTCTTATACCACTGTGATATTTTTGATTTTTTTATGTGGTCCTCATGAATATTCTAAAAGGCAAGCTCTCTATCGGCATACTTCCTCATTTTTCACATGAGGATCAGATACTACATGGGGAGCATTCCCACAAATTCTAGTCGGGATGCAGCCTATACTCGTATATCTATCTATCTATCTTTGTAGAATGCAATTTTAACAATCAAAGGTGTGTAAGAGTGAAAAGAAAAAATTAACATGAATATGCACAACTACAATGTACAGGGATATTGAGGATATCCTCATTTAACCAGAGAAAACAGATCGTCATATAAATTTAAATTATAATAAAACGGGCAAATAATAGTTCGATTTGAATTACCGGAAACCTTAAAAGCAGACAACTATCTTGATATTTTGATATGTATCTTAAAAAACCCAGTTTCGATATTGCTCGAAAAGGTATCATTAAGATGACTGATTTGGTTTCAACATGATGCGTATTGATAGTAAATATTTCGAATGTTTATTGTGATTTTAAATAAATTTTATTAAAGCGATTTACTTGTATTTTTTATTTTGAATGCAGATACAAAATTTAGTTATTATAGTATTACGTCAATTGTGGGAATCAAAAATTTCAATAGTGGAAAAAATAATAAATTAGTTGGTTTTTACTTAAATGGCAATATATTTGTTTTTAAGTAAAAAATGGTAGGTGTAATATGTTTTTACAATATAGATTAAATGCCAACTATACTAATTTTTAGGACAATTAACCAGTTAAGCTCATTTTTTTACGGCATGAACAGACAAATTTAAAGGCAAAAAAGTTGATTTACATAAAATTGAAAAAGTCAGCTATATTAGAAATATATTCTTCGGTAATTGTTCCAAAAAACGGAATAAAAAAATATAAAATTTTAGGGCATGGTCTGGCCTAAAAATTTGCCTGAAATTAATGACTTTCCTGAATTTTAAAGAAGTGCCATTATCTCGAAAACCATATGATTTTTGTGGCTTATTCGGACAGTCACTAGTTGTCACGTTATCCGACTTTTGGGACAGATTTTATTTAAAAATGATTGTTATTATTTATTAATTATTTATTACATTTGGATATATGACATGAAAAAGCACCAAGTAATCTAAATTATGTAACACAGCCAAATATTTAAGTAGAAATGGGCCGCGAATCAGTTCTGATTATCTTAATATCAGTCATTCACTACAATATCACACCTTAGGGATAGTCATCATCCTCAGTGAATAAGTATGCTTGGTACCACCGACAGTTTTTAAGTCCTGTAAAAGTGACCGGAAAATTGTAAATTATGTGGCGACACTCCTCCTCATAGTTGATAAAACGATTGTTGCTTTTCTTTGCTTCGTTGACAAAAAATAGAGCCAGATAGTGGGAGGCCTTGATGGAATTTTCTGAATGATCGGTGTTTTGTGTTTCCGCAAACTCGTAGGCATTCTTCTCTGGGTGGAATTGTACACCGTAGAACGGATATCTGGAAGAAGGTTTTGTTTGAGGGTTTCATAAATATTTGTCTATTTCAACTTTTTGTGCTCCACGGAGGAAATGAACTCTAGGCCGTTTTTGTCCTGGTTAGTCGAAATCACTCGCCACTTATCTGCCAGGTCAAAGTCCCTTAGGTCCTGATAGCAAGATCTCATTATTTCTTTACGTTTGTAGTTAATGGTTATACCTTCTCAGTTATGCAGTATCTGTGGTAGTTGTAGGTCACGTCCTCGTTTTTTAGGATATTCTCTATGTCGGTAGGGACTTTTTCGAACATCCTACTATTCCTGAAATCTGCAAATGGTACTATAAAGGACGTGTGATGACAACGACATCGAAAAGGATTCCTACCAGTCTTGAACTGGAGAGGTAGTGACGTGTTCATTGCAGCGCAATCTTGCCTGAGCTCAGCCTGGTTTGCAGAGGCATAAAGCAGAAATTCGTAACCCAGACAAATTCCCAATAAAGGAAAAAAGTCTCCGCGTTCATTCATTTTAATCGCAATCTCAAAAATTTGCCTGCCCGCATCGGCAAATCCGCCTGGTTCGTGAAACCATACCGCACCGCCTGGCAACAGGACCCTACGGGAGAAAAGAGACATACAATACAAACAATATAATTTTGGGGCTGACCGGTATCTACTCGTGCGGACTTACCCATTAATTTGCCGGAGAATGTTTTCGTAATATTTCCGAGTTCTACCAATCCTGAAAAAAGGAACATTTGATTTTAAGCAACTTTACTTTTTTTTCCCCATTATTTGAGGCCGAAAGATATATCGGACGAATTACTAGGCTTTATCGGAAATTGATTTCTATCGAACCGCTTAGATGACCTACACGAGATTAGGTCAAAATTAAACATTTCAATCTGATTCTAGGATCAAGTTGAGATTTCTTTACGTTGGCCGCTTTTCATCCGGATGTTATTGCTTGTCCCGTCAATTTCGGATTGATAATCCAAGAATCCTTATCCACAAGAGAAACTAACTATTTTTGTATCAGAGGCTAAACTTTGCTCATAGTTCATATTGAGGTGTACATTTATGTCTTGATAAACGTCTTAACAAACTGAAAATTTTAAGAGAATCATCAAAATCATTTGCTTTTGTTTTGCAAAAATGCAAGATTTATGCAAGAGCAAGACTGAGCTTCAAGACCCTTAATGCCTTGTTATTTATTATTTATGTAAAGTTTGCATGCGGTTCAGTAAAAAGCGAAATAAAGAAATCGAAAATGGTATATAAGAATTATTAATTCTAAAATAAATAATGAAGAAACCAATTAAATAAATAGACTTTCTTTATTCACCAATTCGACGATCTTGTGGCCCTGATGATTTCCAATGTTAGCAGTATTATATAGTTGGGAAACTATACTATATGATTTTTTTGCAAGCTTTTCATTTGTGGCACAAATGACACTGTTTTCTTAAAGTTACAATTAAATAAATTCATTAAGAACATGCATACTTTTAAATCATGGATCTTTTATCCGTTTAAATGCAATCTAAAACCAAATATATATTTTTTATTGGTCGTGATAAAAAGTTTCTATTTGAAATTAATATTTCAAGTGCAATATAAACAAATCCGAATGGTAACACAGAGTCAGGGGCGGATTTACGAATTTGCCGCCCGTAGGCAGGCAACAAAGTGCCGCCTTTTTTTCTTAATAAAAATCTGTTTTGTAATTTTAAAAATTGAAAAATATGTAATTTTCATTAAAGTGACGTCTTTTTGAAGTGATTGTTTAACGCAAAATTAAATGAAATCAATAAAATGTGTATCTTTACATTTTTATTAATCAAAAAGATTTTGAATAATTGAAACATGATTGAAAAAAATAGGGCGGCAAAATCTTGTAAGATTTTGCCGCCCTATTTTTTTTGCCGCCGTAGGCATAGGCCTACTTTGCTTATGCGTAAATTCGCCCCTGCACAGAGTGAACAAATTTGTTTATCTCCCTTATAGCAAAATTAGTCGAGAAAATCAAGCAAAGTTGAATTAAAACAGGAGAATTTACCCAATGAAATAATTCCAAGGAAAGCTTACAGTGTTTATATTTTTAAAATAAGAATTATTTTCTCGCTTCTCTTTTATTGCCACTGGTGGTTTTGCTGCTAACATTTGAATAGCTTCAAAATGTGAAGTCGGTTTTTTAGGTGCTGAGCAATAGGGTTTAGTTGTTTACTTTTCTTAATCACTTGCCTCCTTTGTGTAGCTTTTATCAGCTAATAAATAGTCTTAATAGTAAATATTTTCTAATTTCAAGATAATTATGAGTTATATTAATTTACATTTATTTCATATGAATTTTTATTTAATATATATGTATATGTATATTTATAGAGATAAATATATAAGCATATGTATATTTGCCGAGCGGTTACTAAGATAATAGCACAAGCAAGAGCAAAAACTTAGCCCTTTTTTTCTTGATAACAAATAAGTTTTATTTCTTTCTATTCCATTGCAGTTACATGTTCGAAGTAAATTAGCCCTGCCGGCGGAGAATTTTAAATTTGAATGAACTGGGCCAAATCTGTTCTTAGATAATATATAATATAATAATAATAATCTTGTTTTTTTTCTATCCTATTGTGTTTCAAGGCGCAATGGGCTAAAATTTGGTAGCCCTATGGATGAAAGAATATGTGTACTAGCTATATATCATTTGTGATTTGGTGTGTATATGAGTAGATAGCTGCCAAACAGACCTTTAATAGAGCAGTGGGGAGTAAAGGAAATGAGAACTACTACCGAAATTGAAACACATACGCTTTAAGTTTGATGCCATGCCGCACCCAGCGGGAACTGGAATCATACAAGAAGTCATGAAGAAGCTGTCTTTCGAAGCTTGGTATCACTTGTTGTTCCGTATTCCAACCCATATCTTTTTAACATGGGCATGTTATTGGAAGGAAGTAGATTATGAGCTTTTACAGCTTTCTTCTTAAGTGATTTTTTGGAAGATAATCATAAGATTCTTTTGCTTACATTATAAGCAATTTGGAAGATTTCCTGTAATCAGTATTAGCATTTTGTTGAATTTTCGTGTTATTGTTACTTATTTTTAAGAAGAGTAATTGATTCTTATGAGGAAGAATAGTTGTTGTTACAACTCTCTGCATGATTTTATTGTTAAATTCTTATGTTATTGTAGATGCATTCTATTTTCATAAATGGAATAGGCCTAAAAGGAGTTTTAAAAATAAAAATTATTACGACAACATTTTTATATATTTTCTAATTTTAACATATTTTCGTGAATTGTAAAACTTTTAGGGAAACCGAACATTCATATGAGTATTCAGTTAAAGCTTTGAGTGTGGTACTTCTTGAGTAGAGTTGAAACTTGCATAACCTTGTTTGATTATGTTTCGTTTTTTGCAATAGCTAGCCCCTCCAAAAGTTAATTTCTATGAGCCACCGCTGCAATATATTAGCCGTTTATTTTGTGGCGTAAGTCCAAAATGTTATAAGGTCGATTTGTGTATATTCTTTTCAAGCAAAATTGACCTTATGACATTTTGGACTTACGGCACTTTCAAAATAAACGGCTCATATGAGTGATATAAAAGATTTTGACATAGACGATAAGGAACTAACGACATTATTAATAATTTTTGGGTAATACCTGAAAATAATAATGATTTTTAACCCTTAGTTGAGACTTATGCCAGTCTAGAAAAGGCAAGCTTGATATCCCGGTATTTAGCATAGCTTGACTTCCGTTATCAAGCTCGTGCTTTTGCACTATTATGTGGATATCAATAAATGGATCGATTTGTGTATAGCTTATAAATATGTGACGTTTTTTTTTATGTGAAATCCACTTAACCAGAAAAATGGAGAAAAGTAGAGGCTAGCAATGAACAATATTTTACATTATCAAGTTGTAACCTGT
The DNA here is from genome assembly GCA_963969385.1 of Philonicus albiceps. Lineage (NCBI taxonomy): Eukaryota > Metazoa > Arthropoda > Insecta > Diptera > Asilidae > Philonicus > Philonicus albiceps. The sequence continues at coordinate 44,339,854 of OZ017772.1, read as the reverse complement.
TTTTGGTATTTAAGCCCTATTTTTACAAAAAAAAAAATTCCTTAAAATTAATGCGCACTACTAATAATTCAATCATATTTTTCTTATGACTCTTAAAAGTTTCACATATTAATTTGTATTATCGTTTTGCCCCCTAAAAAACTAAAAGTGCATTGAATTTGTTGTTAAATAAGGTTTGTTTTTGCTTTCAACGAGAATTATTATATTAGAATTCTTAAAGGATTACTTTTCACTTAAACCAAATTTTTTCTAGCATAAATCCATTTGTTTTGAAAACGAAGTTCAAATTATCCATTTTCACTTTTAAACAAAATGTACCGCGTCAAAGTTACTGCAGTGTATATTACGACAATATGTAGAGCTACTCAGTTTCTATAAATGATAAATTTGCACTTATTGAACATATTTTAACACGTATGCTGTAAGATATTATGTCGCTCTGAGCCAAGTATTTGAATTCAATTATCCCACAAAAAAAGAACACATTAGATATAGCAAAATGGGTTTAAATGAAAGGGAGGATTTTAAAATTTCATTTTGCCGAGTTCATTTCAAATTCCTCTGACATATACCCTATATAAAATTAGCATAGTTTATTTGAAGCTTTTTAAATCTAAGCATGAGTTTTATAATCTTGTGTGTTTCTTAACTCTAGAGGGTTATAGGAAGTTTATTTTTGCAAGCGTTAAGCACGATTTTATATTAAGTAAATACGGCTTGAACTGACTTGGGCTAGGGTGTGGCTAAAGAAATGGTTTTAAGTTTTTTCAAACAATTTGCAATGTAGGATTGTCCGATCTGGGTACCGGAACTCACAAAAAAGCTCCACCTAACTGCATCGTGATCAGAATTTATTTATGTTTTCGAATCTAAATATAGCCAAGTTCTGGCGCGTAACAGCGCAAGTCGAAAATATGTCATGGTGGCAGGGAAATTTGGTGTTTCTAGAATAAATATTTCATTCGCATTTTCAATATACGAAACTAACAATCATAATAAAAGTTTGTCAACTAAAGGCGGAAATGGATTTATATTTAAACCCAGCATGTAAAACATTAAAAATATATTTCACTTACCAAATGGGTGCAATTTTAGCGCCGGCACTTTCAAGGAATTTCACGTTAGATGCTGCGATGTAACTCTTGAAGTGTTGAGTTCCATTGTATGTTTCTGAGAGCTGATTGGCAATGTCAACACACAAAATTCCAATAACAGGTGCCATTGTATGTACTCTTCGCGATATCACAAAATTAAATCATATTTTTAGCTAAATCAGTTTACGGTCAGCTTCTGTGAAAGCTTAAAAAACTTTCGAAGGCCTTCCTTCAGCGCGGTACTTTCAGAACCCCAATGCGCAGTTCAATGTGCAACAGGGTGCTGTTTTAATAAGTTCATTTTTCTTACTCACTTGCCTCCTTTGTGTATCTTAAAGTGGCAGAGTATGACTCAAATGTATGTTGTTTAAATCATAACATAAAATAAAAGTATAAGAGAAATTAACAAAAATGTCTTTATCCAAAAATCCCCATTGGGTAGCTATTTCAGGCCTCGGGTTACGCTTGGCTCTGCGACAGTTGCATTTGGAAAGCACGCTCTGCACCGGCTTACAAGAAAATAATAAGCAAAACAATAGTGTAGAAGGCATGCATTTTAACGTATATTATGAATGCCGAATTAATTATTTATGCTGATAAGGGCTCATTGTGCAGAAATGATATTATCAGTTGTTTTAATCTCAGCAGTTTTTAATCTTGAAGTCATCACGTGCTTTTGGAAAATGTAATAAAAAATATTTTTATATTTTCAGGTTTATACATACATATGTAGTTCAATGTTGTAGCTCACGATTTGGTTAGTCAGGTACGTATCCAGTATGATTAATATCTACCCAAACGTCCAGTGGAAATGTTTCTTCACTCTATTAACTATTAACCCTTAACGCTCCACACATTTTTGTACAACTGTCTACCAGAAACTCTGGCACATTTTCGCAACAGAACAAGTAAAAAGGAGACTTATTTTAGATGAGAAGAATTACATGGGTTTGTGAATGTTTTTTATTCTATTTAATTTGTATATATGCACTTTCTTCTTGTAAATGAAAGATAAATAAACGCCAACGATACCAAAGTATCTTAAGAATAATCATGCTAAAAACGGTTGGCTCCGTACGAAATAAATGACGAATAGCTTCGTAGTGGAACCAACGGAGCGCTAAGGGTTAAGTTTTTCATCTCTTAAAATATTCATGCTTTCAGCCCAAACATTTTTTTCCTTAGTTTTAGTGTCTAATTTCCCAATTTTAACTTTGTAAACAGAAATACTTTTGTAGATCTCCTTCTTTTGTGTTGACTATTAGATAAAAATTGTTCAGATAGTTATCATATCTCAAATGTTAAATGTTTTTGCAAAAAGATGCTAGGGGCAAATTATCGGCGATATATTTGATTGGTCAACTTAAAAATATATCGAAATGTTAACAAATTTAAAACAATATTATGTTACCCTAATATTTTACAGCAAGATAAAGTTATCAAAAGATATGGCATTTCAAAGGAAGAGGTGGGAATTTCAAGGGGTATTTTAAATACAAAATAATTATTAAAAACACATTAACATATTTATTTATTTATTTATTTATCCATATTTATCAACAAATCTGATTACTACAAAAATTACTGTAAGAAGAGATGAATCATAACGAAATTGATTTAATATTATTTCTTTATGAAAAAAAGATTTTTATTACATTTTAAGTCAATGTATCGCGATGGTAAAAGACCTCTCTATGGATTATAGTGCAATACTTGTGACATTTGTTTGTGGGTTAAGTTTACTAAATGCGAAAAAATTACAAAACTACACAAACTGCAAATATAAATCTAGTAGGTAAGTCTCTGATTTTGGATATCTATTGTTACATAATATTTGATTATTTATGACTAGTTATTGAATTATTGTTTGTAACATTTTTGTAACATTACATAATAGCGTTCCTATAGTACAGTATATTGACCTTTACTTTGCTTTTTGCCAGGATGGCTTCTCGAAGACCTAGTCTAAAAGAAGAAATTGAGCAGTAACTTTTTGATTATGAGACTAATCAGAATGGTTTTGACGATGATGACGATACCGTTGCAGAGCCTGATTTTCTTCCTGATCTGAAGCTGCTATTAGAAGATGAAATTGGTGAAGAATAAGTTGATATTAATAGTATTGTTGACGACTTGGAGTTCTTCGTAATTGTCAGTCACAGATGCAGCTTCCCCTCAGCCAGGACCATCAGTTCAGTACCATCAATAGCATAATTTTAACAAAATATGGTACTTTAAGAATGGTCGGGTGCTTATTTATTGCTTCGCTATTCAAAACTTATGAAGAACAGTTTGTTTGATGTAGGCCTATATTTGAAGGAGCATGGTAAACAGCTTCGGTTTTCTTTAAACTGGAGGTGATTTTTTTACTATAATATATGTGTACATATTATATAATAAAATCGTAGCTAGACCAAAGTTATGACATTTTTTTTAAACGCTCCGATCAAAACGCTAGTATTTGGAAATTGTGTTGTGTTTACCTAAACGTGCACTACGCAAAAACTGTTGGATTGATTTGAATCAAAATATATGGCGTAATACTTTAACTAACTAACAATTGCTTTAGAAATCATAACATTATACTTTAGGGAGAGTTGAGTAATGCACACATAAATCCATGTACTAATTTTTTTTAATTCATTTAAAAAGTACTTATACAATATAATTGTAGGCCTAGTAGGTGTTATAATTATTTATTTGAAAACTCGTACATTATGAGCCTTAGAATTGGTTTCGACTATTTTGACTGTCTATAATGTTATAAATATTACAATCGCGGTTTGTAAGCGTAGGTAACTAATTGAATAGGATATCCTCACAAAAAATATAAACAATAAGTTGAATTTATTGCTCGATGAGGTAAACACGTTTCTTAATAAAATTCGATGTGCGAAACTGCAAAACCTCATTTACACTATCATAGGCAAGATATTTCTTCATGAAAATGCAACAAGTTGTCTCAAAAAATATTTGGCTCATCATTACTATCCCTTTCGTTTCTTCTATAAGGTGTAGTACCATGCATGTGAAATTCACTCATTAACTCATGCCCATGACAGTGTAAATTGCAACGTTAGTTTTCATGATTGAATGTTTGCCTGAATATTAAAATTGTATTATGAACTCTCGGAATAATTATTTTATACGGTCCCTATCCACAGCATATCAAACATCATGAAAAAGTTATTTAATTATTTACAATTTTTTTTTTTCAAAAATATATTAGCATACACTTGACGACAATTTCAATTACTTTTTGACTGGTTTTTATATCAAACGGGTGCGTAGAACGTATAACATTACATCTGAAGTCAACGACCGATTACCTTCTCAGTCTTCCTTAGAACTTTTCTAGGGATTCATAAAAGGCATTCGGTGAACTTTATGCCTGCTCATAGCATAAATAACGAACGAACCCTTCACAGGCCATATTCTCATGCAGATATGTATGTACCTCAGTCATTGCTTCGGAAGGTTTTAGTGGTTTGAGATGTAGCTCTCATTCCTGGCGATGTATAAATATAAAACTTGGTTGGGGACAGAAAGGCATGACTTCCAAAAAATTCTTGGTTGTCGAATAAATCGTTCAAACGACACCGTAGAATATCCTTGAGACAACGTCTGGAGTATGTTATTTGTACAATTTATCCGTTCTTTTTAACTACGTCTAACGCAAATACAACTTTTTGCAATGACCTCTCGCACCTAATTTAATGTATGTTGAAAAAATTCCCTTGTCTAGGTTATTTACCTTTGAGACCATTTAATTTGTTTGACGACAGGGACGGTGGTGTGGAATGATACGAGTCATCATCCGGTAATTAAGATAAATCTGGCGAACCAATCCTTGATATCATTAGCATCGATGACATATCCTTTTATCTTTTGAAATCACTACGTCATTGAATCAATTTTATCCGACCGCCCCCTGAGAAACCAGGTGGAATGCGAAATAAGGGAAACATTTTAATCGCAGTAACAGTCAAAATGGTAGAAAGTCATTTCAAGGGGCAACGACCTGAAGAATTCAATTACAGGAAATCGATGTCTTTTGCTTATACCTTCTAAAAATGGATAAGCGAAATTGCCTTTTAAATATTAAATCGCTTACGTCAGAGCCACATTACCTTCCATCAAATTTTGTATATGTTCGTCTTTAACTCTCTAACAACATCGAGCCAGGCTATATTTAGAGATGCTAAACTAAATTTTTACAAATACTCTAAGATATGAGCTTGCATTGAGAAACAAATATGCCAACTTTTACGCAAACCTATAGGCACGAACTTAAATTTTATCAGGTTAATTATTTAGCTTAAATGTCTCTTGTGCTTTTCTTGTCAACATTTTTTGAGGCAAGGAATAAGGATATATTCGTAGGACGTAATGTATTCAACTTTCAGTTTAAATTGACTTTTGTTTACAGAGTGGGACTTAATTGTACTTCTTATGAAAAGAGATCATATTCCCTTAGGACGTGCGTTACTAATGCATTAAGCGGAAATATTTATTTACCCTTCTTATTTTTATTTTTATCAAAATGTAAAAAATCCGTTGTCTGATCAAAATCCAGCTTGAAAACTACAAGTATTATCCACAAAAAAAAGATACTCCATTTGCATATTACTTCCCATGTATAATTTATTCATCGTGTAAATATTTTACGTATTTATTCAGGTACTGTAGGTGAAATGAGAGAGAACAATTTTATATTACTCCGTGTTTGTATTAAATCCCACCATAAGCCAAATTTACCACCTCCCAAGAGTATCGCACACCTCTATACAAACAACTGCATGCAATGCAGGCAGAGTTCGTTGCCTTTTGCTGCAGATGCATCGGGTTCAAAAGTTCAGAAACCTTTTTCTAGAGCACACATTTTCTCTCCAGAAAACCGCTAGGCCCGAATGACGTCACACATCTGCAGGATTATTTTTTTTAGCTTTAATATGACTTTGACTTTTTGGAGATTATAAATGGAACATGAATATTCTTGGTGTCCTTATAGCACAATATGAAAGCTATCAGATTTTGGATTTGTCTTTATATAACTGTTGCGTTGGATTTCACTGAAGCGTCTGAATTTGTCTCAGAAATATCGATAAAGGGTTAAGTAAATGAGTACCTTCGATGTAAATATGTAAATCATTTTTTCAGTAGTAATATTTGCATATATGATACACTCAAAATAAAATGCATATAATGCATGCCCTTTTTCGTAAAAATGTTTCTGAATCTGTCAATTGTATAAATTTGCAAAAAAATGATAACAATAAAGTGCTTGCTAGATAAAAACTTACTATTTACAATTTTTCCGAAAATAGTCTCGGCGTTTTCGTTTATTAGTAGTAATAAAAGTTTCAATAAAAAATGAAGTGATTATGGAAACCCTGAGATTTTGGCCCAAACATGAATAGTTAGCGAGTCAGACTCGCGACCAGATACTTGGGCATAACAAGCCGAGCTCGCGGACTGATTTTTTGCCCGTTTTTACCGTGACGGAATGTCAGTTCCTATCAGTACCTCATGACAGTTAGTCACGATTCTTATCGTTGCTTTTACGAAGTAGTTCAATTATTAAAATTTAAGAAACCCCTTCAAAATGCAAGACACAAAAGTGTTAAATGAAGACAGTGACAACGGATCCTCTGATAGTGACGTAATTATGCCATTTACTTTTAGGCGTAGTATTATTACATTTCTCAGAGGACCAAGCTACAATATTATATACAAAATATAATAAATTTATAATACCTATAAAAGTAAAAGCGTGAGAGTTTACTTCCTCAACAGCAGTATCGCGTAAAATTGACTATACCACAGGTATCGTGAGCATCTACATTTCAGTTCGTATTGCGATTGTTTACAAGAATCGGTCTGGTCTGTTTAGCGCGCGCCGATGCCTACCGCTTGAGCCCGAGTTTCGTCGAGCTAAATGGCACGGGAAGGGGTTAAGTAAATTCTAGTCAGTAAAACCAATTACTTTTACAATATTTTGACGAAAATGTATAATATATGAGCAATATACACATAGAAAGATCTGACCTAGGCAAGCAAGAAATTGTATGGCAAGAGAGGAGGAGGAGGGGGGGGGGGGGGGGGGGGCGGCGGCACATTTCAACCGTTTGGAAGTTACGGGGTGAATTGTAAATTCCAATTTTCTATGGTATGCACATCACTATTTTATTTTTAACTTTTGATCAACTCAAACTCTCGTCAAAAATCGATTATCTTAATGTGCTTTCGAAATATGTCAACAATATTGACATACCACCACCCATTGCAGATACACTCACTTTCGAAATTGGAAAATATATTTATCATTTTCCTAAAATTCAGATTTTCCTCATATTTTCTCCGAAATTCATGTAATTAATATAACTATTTATTATGTTTATCAAATCAAATCATCTTATTACTTTTCCAACAAGATACAGAATAGTTTCATCCGGTCTGGTTTTAAGTATAATTGTTTTATTAACTATAAAAGAAATACAAAAGAAAGACATTTTTAATGATGATTAATAAATGAATAAAATTTTTGCTAATGATTATGCTGATTTGCCTAACATCTGACAGATAATTTTTATATTTACGTAATTTTTATATTTTACGTACATTATGAATCCGATCCGGAAACGAACTTTGGTTATTAGTTCTCGTTTTCGGGAAACAACAGTGTTGAAGAGTATAAAAAACTTTATTTTGGCCTTTTAAAAAATGTAAAAAATAACAGATTGTTGGTTAACACAACATTAATTTCATAGGTACCTGAAATTTATGTCACATAATTTAATCAATTGATTTTAATAGTTGGTTTAAGTTTTGGTGATATTTTCAAAATTGAGTACGTCCGAAATTTTAAATTTAATTTTAGTCTGTTCAGGGCATAATTGGATGCATGAGGATTTAGGTATTTTGTTCTGAATGGTAAAGAAAATATATCCTTTAAATTTTAATTTTCTTTATTTGCCTCAAACGCCAATCTATTTAATCAAGAGTTTGCGCCATACGTTACTCTACTTGTGTGCTAAATTTAAAATTTTCATGGACTTATCATTTCGAACTTGTAAACCTTTGCTGTGGGTGGCTAGATAGATGGGCAGAAAACGAAGCGCACCATAGGGGTTCCGTTTTTATCAATTTGATGACGTGTGTGAACGTTTTTTAACAAGAATGCATCTACGCAGGCAATAACAGAAGTTTGAAGAAATAAGACAAATAGTAGGATTACAGCTATTTATAGGTATCCCTTTATTATGTATTTATATATAAAATGAGAATTCATTGCTTGTTTCGATATTTCTCATTTTTGTGACTAAAGGTACTGTAAATTCTGAATTAATAGTAGGTGTAGGCTGTTTGATCTTCTTATAAAAATATGATGTCTTCATGGCATACCCAGGGTGGCCGCAAATGTTCGTAAACTTGAAGATTATGGATTTTCGCGGATAAAAATATTAGACTGAAAGTTGAATGTTTTTATTATTTAGACTGATAACTGATGGATAATAAAATGAAAGTTAAGTTAATGACTGAAAAGATCGACATTTTTCTACTTTTGGACTTTTTGGCTTTAGCACTCATAAATTATTCAAATATTATACTGTACTTTTACAAGAAATTGCAAGGGGATAGAAATTTAATGGAAAACAGACGGAAATTTCACATATATTCGATTACGTACAAATATGTCAAATATTAATTAGAAATTAGTAAATTAGTAAATCGAACCTGAAATTTTCTCATTTATTTAGGAATTACACAAAAAATAACGAATTGTGACCAAAGGATAGGAAACGAACTTGCAACTTCCGTATTGGCGCTTCTCCGCTAATCAACTGAATTAGTCATCGCCACTTGCCGCAGACGCCTTATCGAGGAATTTTAATTCTGACAAATAAACACCTTGATTATGTTATTTCTAAAGCTTTTTCTCTCCCTGGATTTATCTAATAAATTGCAAGAACTTCTTTAATCCCTCTATACACTAAAAACTTTATTCTGTTTCCTAGTTCCATCTCTTCTTGAATATGCCACCATTGTTTGGTTCCCTATATGTGAAAAACATGCACATAGAATTGAATCTGTTGAAAAATCTTTTACTAGATAGGCTTTGAGAAAACTGAATTAAAAGGATTTGCTTCCTGCCTATAATGTTCGCTGCTCGCTGTCACCTTGGAATCCTTAGAAGCGTAGTATCAAAATCAGCGTGCTTCTTGTTGTTGCTCTGTTTCTTAATAAAAAAAAAAAAAAATAATAATAAGCACTTTTAAGTTTTATATGTACTTGCATATAATATGCACAAATGGGAATAATAGGGCATTTCATGCATAGCCCGAAAATTAACTATTGAGTATTTCCTCCCACAGTGTGCATGTTTAGTCGCCAGTAAGAGCTTGATTAATAAACTTACTTATTACATACATACTTTTATTCACTAGAGAAACATTAAGGAGCATTTTTTATAAAATACTGCCTCAAATTTATTATTAAAGACGTTTCACACATTTACACCCTTTAGCAATATTTAATAACTTTGTCTAAGACATCCTGTTTTAAAAAATAAATCTGGATAATAGATTTTTGAAAATAAATTCATATGTAACCTTTGCCGTCTTCTACTTGGACGTTGCCAAAATAATTGAATTTGAATAGTTTTGTTGGCGAAGCTAAGATCTAATGAGGTTTTTTCCAAAGTGAAGAATCTGAAAGCATGTTCTAAACTTCGTGCTCATTATTTTAGGTCTAGACTCGATGTTATAATCCCGGTTACGAACCCATCCCCCGCGACACGAAACATAATTTAAAGAATCGCGATCTTATGAACCTATGTGATAATATGATGATACTTTCGAAAATTCCCATTTGCACCTGATGCGCTCAGGTGCAATTCATAAGAAATTCTTTTCGCCCATCTGTGCACCTAATGCATCAGCAATCAGGTGCAATTCCTTATAAAATGCTTATGATTGCTTTCCACGCCGCCAATTGACCGAAGGACCTGAAGTTATAAAAGCCAAGTTCAGGCTTAGGAAGGACAGTTGATATCTGGCATCGAAATTAATTTCTGACCATTGGAAAGCCTAATAAATCTAATCTTCCAAGAGTAAGTGTGGTTTCTATTTATCGTTAATTTTTTTTTATTGATTTCCGAAGACGGAAACGAAACTACTCGAGTTGAAATTCCGGAAGGTTGTGCATGCACCACAAGTTCATTGAACTTCTCTTTTCCCTAGGAACTTTAGAGGCCGCACTTCCCTTATTTATTGATGCCACAAAAAGGTATGAAATTTCTTTCTCGACAATAAACGCGATATCTAATCTGAATGTTGCGAAGGGAGATGGAAGGTGGAGCTGGAACTGCTTTAAATTCAGAGATGCACCACTGATTTCCACCAAGGCTACGAAGGCGTTCGTTCACCCAAACACGTAGCCTATTGTCCTCCTAAGAGCCGAGGAGGTGTTCGTATCTAATTTGTATTCATGAGGTGTTATCAGAATTTCAGGCAACAAATTTTGGGAAAATTGCCTCGAAGAGATTTTCCTTCCCATAAAATCCTTCTTAAGCAAAGGCGACTTATTAGAGCCTGGCTAAGAGCAGGGGAGCAGCCTCTGCTCCTTCGTCTTACCAGCAAGTCATTCAGTAGCCATTATCCTTAGTGTGTCAAGGATGCCTTATTAGGTCGAGATACTTGCGGTAGGCAATCATATCTGATGCCAGTAAATGGGAAATTTGTACGTGAGTCTGCACTAAGTGCATGTTAAGCGGTGGGTGAAAAAGGCGCTGCCTTGCTTTGAATGGGGTTCAATTTAGAACGAAGTGGGACAGTTCTGCTCACCTTGTTTATTACTGCTGCAAAACAAAGAGTTCCTGTAGAAGGAACGGGCACGGGGTCAAATGCAGGCCTGAGTGCCATTAAGTGCTACTTGGGAAATCCTTGACATCTTATGATTGCCTGATTTAAGATTCCAAGGAACTCCGCTGCCACTTTTGTTCCCGCCTTTGGTTCACTACTGCAAAGTGATGCCGCCGATTTAGGCATATGAAAGCACCCTCAAAGCACATAGACTTAATTAGGCGTAAAATGCTATTTTCAGTGAAACAGCTCAAGGACTATGAAGGAGTCTCCTTCGAGAAAGTGGGACAAATGTCGTTAACCTGCCAGTTGGCCTTTTGAAAAAGGGAGGCCAAACAAATTTTAATGGATTCGCTGGGATTGTATTTATTTTAGAGGAAACAATGGAATTCGAAAATATTCAATTAATTCAACGCCCATGTCCTTTTACAGATTTATTGATAGCATTTCCGGGGGCATTGTATTGTTCGGGTCTAACAATTCTGGTAACTTTAAATGCTCAGTTGAAGAATGGGCTATGTTTGTTTGGATATTGTAAAGAACTTTTGTTCGGTCCGCTCGAATTCTCCCTATATTATTAAGGTTAACGTCCTTAACTCAAATCAACAATTCGTATTCATTTCTATTTAATTTGTGAATTACTCTGTTCACAAATTTTCACGAATAAGTTGATTCAAGGAGCAATAACCCTCGAATTTTTGGAAATTTGCTTTGTAGCAGTTTAGGCGTGAATTTCATCCCGATGGATTTGAAGCAGTTGGTTGAAGTTTGAATATAACATACTGAGAAATACATCTAGTCATCTACAAAAGTTTAATCAAATCAAGCGAAACAAATTACTTTGAAATTCAGATAAGATTTTTTTCTTTTCAGTTGCAAAATTAATTGTGATTTCGGTGGGTTCGACACTACATAATTTCACAGGCATACAAAATTTTTAAAATATTGCGCTCTATCTATTTAATCCCATAGTAATAAATGAGATTATGCCTGTTCGTATAACTACCACCTACCTTTAATTTTTCTAATTTTCTTCATAGTATGTTCAAAATTAGGCGGCTTTCTTTGTTTGCGGAATTAGTAATATGATAAACAGTTGACTCAATTTATTTCTATTCGTAAAAGCCTAGAAGTTTTCTCAATTTTGATTGCCCTAAAGGAAAGCATTCCTAAGGTCAATCTCCTATGGCACTGAATTGTTTCCAACCCTTTATATATTTCATTTTTTTATTTTGGTGCTTTTTCTTTCGTACTACGTATTTCTGTTGACTATGGCTTCTTGGTGCTGCCGATAGGCTATTTTATTTATATTTTCTAAGCTATATACTGGTTCTTTAATAAAATTTCAATTGCTTCATCATTCCAAGTGAAAATTTTTTGTATAAATAGAAACTATTGTACTTAGCAAAATGCCTCAAACATTTCGGTTCTACCAGTAGACAGTCATTCCCATCCAAATGCATGTTATCACTTAATGGCATGAATTTTAGAGGACCCATGATATTTTCTATCCCTTTCCAGTCGCTCAGGGGTGAGAACTATGACTGTGAGGCGTGAACAAAGGAATATTAATCTTTGGCGGGCTTATATTATATTTTTTGTAATAATAGATTTTTGTCATACTTCTCCTTTGCTTAGGCAGAATTTGGGATCTGTGGTTTATTTTTTAACATAAGATTCACCATTCTTGAAAAACTGCTCAATAGCGTACGCACACAATTCTCTTCCAATGATAGCTCGCTAGCGTATTTGTTTTCATTTTTCCTTATAAGGATTCAATAGGACTGCTAGATCTGGGCTAGTTAATGATTATTCCATAAGAGGAATATTAAGTATTTGGAGCTCTTTGTTGTTTTGTAAATATATATAGGAATCGAAGGTAAGAGTTCTTCCTACAGGATATTTTGATACTCCGCGTAGATAGTTTCGTCAACAAAGTAAAGATATCCATCTAAGTCCTAAGTGTACCCAAGAATTTGATGGTTCTTCTTCAACAATGTTTGGAAAAGATTTGTTCTGGCTTTTGTTTCACCCTTTTTCCTCTTTGAACAAAGCAAAACTCAAACCTAGATTCGTCTGTTATTGTCTAATTTTCATGGTTTTACGCAAAATCCAGCCGTTTATTGTTATGTGTTTTCTTTACCTTTGCCTGCGGAAGTTTGCTCATAACATTAACTTATCTTAAAAGTTCATTACAATTGATTGATTATATGTTGCAGTAATTTCTTTTACCGTCGATTTTCTGTTGGGGTTTCATAAATTTTTTTTATACACGAACAGCTGAAGGTCAGGCTGTTTCCTTGTTGTCTTATTATATCGTCTGTTGTTCTAAATACTTTTATTATATCTCGAAACGTAAACCCCTTAAAATTTCGGATATATGAGATAAGGGTTTCCTTTTTATGATCATTAATAATAAATTTTCTAATATTTTCACTTGGTTTTGCCACGACCTATTTTATTTAAACTTACTTTTGCCAAAAACTTTCACTTTAATAAGTCATATTTTGTAAAATTATTATAAATAAATCATAGTTATAAATAAACTAAATTTTGTCATGAGATCAGTTCTATTAATAAAATAACCATAGCATACAATCTATATTGCTTCGTTTATGTTTCTGGTTTTTACGGAATTTTGTGGTAAATCATGAATTATTGTTATATTTTTATTAATCATTAAGTACATGTAATAAGGATAAAATTGAAAATATTTCAACAAACGAAACTCTCGCTACTGGGCTCCACCAGAATGTCTATGAGTTTGTTTTGTGAATGATTTAGTAGCTTTCTGAACATCCCGTGGTCCTAGAGATCTCCGGATCTGATCCCCATGGACTTCTTTTATGGGGGTACCTAAAAAACAAAGTATACGCTAATAGTCCTCGGTCTGTTGCACAGTTGAAAGAAAATACTCGCCGTGCAATTCACAACATTGAAACAAACTTTTTGTAACGCGTGATACGAAACACGATGGCCCGGTACGAACAGTCTATGTGTGCCTCTAAACGGACGGTATTTGGACGATGTTGTTTTTAAAACCTAAAATCCGCAACCTTTTTGCTTATGTTAAGCCCATTTATTAAACAATATGATTTCTGTTATTCTTTTTATTGACTTTTATAAATATAAATCCGGCACCGGACACCCTGTATTTCAATTTCAATCAACCACAAATATTACATATTTATTTTTTTAAAAGCTATATTTATATAATTCGTAGCACATGTTGTATGTAGGTCGCTTTGAAATCCATATTGATTAAGGTCAAATCCTCCATTTCTATTCCCATTTTTAATAGTTCTCCTGTATATAATTAATCAATTCTAGAGGTCTACAGTTGGTTTTTTAAAATAGTCAGATTTTTAGGTTTATTGAATTTAGTTTTTAATTACATTAATTTATAAGAATATGGCAGTTAAAGGCAGCCATATTTGCTTTCCTTACATACCGTATGTGCTGCAGCGTTCTCGAGTCCAAGATGAATTTCACGAACCTTCATTTGCAATCATATAAAGATTAACCGGTTCAATCATATTCGATTTTTGCACTTACATACATATTTAAGGCTTTAAGACTTCGCTCCGCAATGCATCAATGCATTCAAGTTTATTTGATTTTATTTGATAGAACTCATAAAAACACAATATGGAGACTTAAAAATAAGAAAGCTTTAAGACATTATAAGTTTGTATTGTTTCACACTTAAGGTTTTGTTTTGTTAAACTAATAGATGGGTTTTGGAATAAGTAAAGATTACTTAGAAAGTTTCACTTTAACATCTGTTGACCTTGGATATGATTAAGAAAATTTCATATGACCGCCGCTATTTTGGAAGGTGAGTTAATCTAGAAAAAAGGGTATGATTGTCTTGGAGGACATATGTATTACAGATTGACAGCTTTTTAAGTAAATAAGTTAAAGCCAATTTTTCTTTGTAGAATAAGTTTGGCGCCCACTCTAGTCAAAAATAGTATAATCCTTTAGGGCAGAGAAATGTCTAGCATCATATTGTCAAATGGGTACACGTGACCAACTTTGACGTCACTGCATTGCGATACCTTCACTTTGATACAAAGATGGTTTTTGTTTCCATGACGCCCTGCTACCATGCAGCCGACAAACTTTATGAAACTAGGTGGCCACATCTCATCGTACGGAAAAGTTTTTCTGCAAATGTAATTTACTTCAAGGAATTGGAAAGTTTACAATAGTTGAGTTCTTCGTAGGAATTTAGCAAGGTTATTAATATATAAATGTATTATATTATATAATCATACTCGAGGAAACAGTTTTTAATAGGAATTGATTTGAATATTTGAGAAGAAATTACCTCAAATAGCTATTAAAACAAAGTCTCGATGATACTTAAACTCCACCTATGTAAGAATAATAGTTTTTATTACACTAAGTCTAAAAGTAAAAGAAACTAAAGAAAGAAAGAAAGAAAGAAAGAAAGATAGAAAGAAAGAAAGAAAGAAAGAAAGAAAGAAAGAAAGAAAGAAGAAATTTAATAAAGATAATTAAAAATAATAATAATAATTAATAATAATTTGAAAAAAATATAACTATGTATTTATGTATTTGTTTTTTTTTTTTTTTTGTAAAAACGTTTATTATTTCTGTCAATTACTCTCGAACAAAAAATCAGGTTTGAAGAGATTTGATGAAACTACTGCCGTATTTCATTTGAGCTTTATTTCTACATATTATGTTAGTATTTCCAGTACCGCATACTGAAAAGTTTACAATTCTTCAATAACTGCCTTTTATTATTCGTCTGAAAAAATAAAAGTCATAAAATACCTTTTTTTTTTGCTTTATTAACAGTAAGGAAATGACTTTTATTATTTAATTGAAAAATAAAAATCGTGTTGTTCGCAATTGTTATTGTTTTCACTGCCAGTTTTAAACTTTACATGACTAAAAAATAAGTCTCGTTTTCAATTTTATTACGTGATTTAAAAAATATACGTTAAAAGTTAATATAAGTTAAAAGCGGTATTTCACATGTTTTTTTAAAAATTCAGACTTAAAAAATACCGGTTATTTTGGCTCCAGGGAAAAATACAACTTTACAAGTATAATTCAATTAAGTGACCATTGTAAATTTTTTACATTTTGGTTTAGACCATATTTGTGTAAAGGAATTTCCATAAAATATCTTCAAATTTAAACTGTAATAACGTATTTGTAAATTAAAACATCAATGCAGTTTTGAATCTGAAAGAAACACTTTTAAATTATAAACTTTCTTTTATTGAAAATTCCAATTTAAAAAGTTATTTCCAATATGTAGCCGTGAGTGTATTTGCTTTTATACTTAAAGAGGAAAATCATTCATAATTAAATCAAATTTTAAAATAATCTATATTTCTTTTTACGTTTAGAATTGCAAACACTCATGATCCTCTGCAGCAAACTCGTCAAATATTAGAGAAAACGTGATTAGTTGTAGTCGCTTTTGTACTGTACGTAAACTGTTGATATTTTCATACTTTGATTACAATACCTCAATATTAAATGCAACAAATTCTTTTATTATATTTTAAAATTGTAAATATAAATGTAAATTGTAAACTTTGAACACTCACGGCAAAAGAATCATTTATAAACCATTTAAAATGTCAAAATAACCAGAAATATTCCAATTTTGAATTGCATTTTTGTTCTCTAGGCTTGATAAGTGTTTCAGATTATGGGAAGGAATGTTGCTCCAGTTCGTTACCGTATTGCTTGTGTTGATTTCGAAAATAACTTCGATTTATTGGATTTCTCCGAAGAATGACTCAACGTTCAAATAATAACGTAGTATAGGAAAGACGATATATCAAAAGATGAGATTAGGATTGCATGATTTTTATTTCATTGTGAAATTTGTTGTAATTTGTTTTTAAATGAGACCTTACTAGCCCAGTTTTTCCTTTGGTTTCACATGTTGAGCGACATGAATGAAAAATTCCGAAAAAGTCCGTTTATCCTTAAACAAAATGGTGAAAAAGGATTGGCATCTTATAAAAATTGTCTTGTAATATTAGAGCTACGACATAAGTAATGTATTCCTGCCAAAATTTACTGAAATTTTAACAAAACCAACAAGAATTTAATACGAGGTACTTCAATTGATTTTCCCATATTTACATGACCTTCATGGTAAAATAGATAAACTTTCCTTTCTTTATATAATAGTTATATTTCCCAAAAATCCACTGAGCTCAAGTAAAAATGTAGAAAATAATTGAAATAGAAGTAATTTGCTGTAATTAGATATTGAATTGAATATCTAGAGAAACTATTCTAGTTAAATATCATTAATATAATAATAAGTGAGAACAAATTTACCATATAGTTACTATATATGGGTATATCAGCGTCATTGAATTCGCGCCAAAAATATACTCTTCCCATGTCCTTTCCAAAAGTGTCAACAATGCTGACCTATCATCTACCACTACAAGTGCACTCACATTTGAAAATGGAAAAATATATTTTTCATTCTCCAAAAATTCAGGTTTTCTCCGAAATTCATGTAAACAATACACCTATTTTTTATTTTTATCAAACCATTTTTTTTTCTATATTTTGTTACACTATCTTGAGGTGAATTAAATCTTTAAAAGAAATTATAATATAATTTTCTTTTTATTGAGTTGGTTAATATAATTGATTTGCGAAAGGTAAAGCAATGATTTACGTAGACGATATATACATGTATATGCTTACTGACATAAACTATAGTGTGTGCAAAATACATACATATATTCAATTATAAGGCCTTTTATCGTCCTCTATCTCGAGTACATTCTCGCCAAAACAATAACTGCAGCAGGGGCTTGTATTGTTCACCTTGACCCCAATTTGATTTGCAGCTTAGTTGCCGCAATCCCATCAGACGAGCTTTTAGTTGTATCCTCTAAAAAGGTGATGCTTTGATGCGCTTTACTAGCAACCTGTGCATCCCAGACGTAACTGAATGAAGATATTTTCGTCGAAATCGATGTGCGGGCATCCGGCAATTTTCTCTTTATTGGAATGCAAAATTTTCGATGGTGCATTGAGAGTAAATACAATTCACACGCGCTAAAGAGCAATTTGTTGATAGAAAAAAATACCCATCAAGGACCAATTCGTCTCGGGAGAATTTCCGGCACAATTGACCCAGTGACCTGGTAAATATGAAGCGATGACGGAGACTTTGGCCTTCACAAGCGCACCGAGTGCATTAAAAGACAACTTGTTTGTGTCTTCAACTGTACGGCTCACACTATGTTTATCTTATTACATAAAAATCCACGTGTTAAGTGTGCAGAGGGTGAAAAATGTTTAAGCCGTAACTTCCTCCAGGGTACAGGCAACTAAGTAGCTGTAACGGATGTCTTTCAATACATTTTATTGGTAATCGATGAGTGAAGGGGTGGATGCTTTTAAGGATGTGCTAACCACACAACGAACTTTCAAAGGTTATTGCAGCATTCTGCTAAGCTGGGGGAGGCACTGCAGTTTATTTGTGTGGCATCGTTGGCGTACGTCAGTAGCCAGGGTCATGAACCCGCAGTGACCTCCTTTCATTCTCAATGAGCGAGCAGTTCGCAGTTATCCAAGGATACTGGGATGCTCCTGAACCATTCCACCACACAGTTAAAGAGCTTGTATCCTTCATCTGTAGAGTGCAAGCGAAGTTTCATATGAGTGCATGTTGCTCATTCACTTATATACACACACACACATAGTGGGCGCAGAGTAAAAATATCGCCCCAAATATGATTCTGATGGATTTCAGATTTTGAGGGATAACATTCCCAACAGGAGCCTCTGTGTAAAGGTTACTAGAGCGCTTTCAGTCAAGGATAAGTGACGCAGGAAACCGAATTGAGTTGGAGAGCTAACACAAGGGCAAGATACAAATTAAACGGGTGTTGAAATCAGAAATGTAAATGGGTTTCTCGAGAAGGCTTGTTCTGCAATTCTAATTTGAAACATTTAGTATGTCTTTCAACCAACTCTTATAGTAAGTTTTATGTCTTATAGTACTCGCCTATTAAGGAATTGATTAAAAGTTTCCACTTTCAATTGGAAGACCCTTTTTCAGAATTATACTGGCTGTAAATACGAAAAATAACCAATATTTTTTGGCGGCAGTTAAAAGCAATTGGTAGATTTTAATGTAGTTACTAAAAAAGAAAAAAAAAACACTTTCCTGATAGAAGGGGAGAGAACTTTGATAAAACTTTATTTATGCATTAAAAGGTAATGCAGAAATAAAGAAATGAGCGCGAAATATTGGGTCACTTTCTCAAATTTATTTTCGAAAGAGGTATCAATTTATTGAAAAAACATTTTTTATACATGCTTTGCATTGAGGTATATTTATCTATAATCTAACTGTGCCACCACAGTAGCTCTCGTAAGGAAATCCATATTTTTTTAAAGCAAAAAGCCAAAATACTTGAAATATTATATTAGGAAAAAGAAATTGCGTCAATTTTAGGTGTATTTTTTTATTTTTTGAAAAAATCTGCTATTAGATCAGTTAGGGTGAAACAATCAGTAAAACCTAACGTTTTTAACTAGATAATGTTATTATGAGTCAATCGGTTGAGAAATTAAAGCGCTAGAAAACGTGTTTACAATTTTAAGTAATAGAACTAGAGCGCGTTTAAATTACCCGCAAAACAGCGCTATGACTTCACTGGAAAAATCGACTCTTTGAGCAATATAAAGAATTTCCCCCCATAAAAGCATTTGGATATTATTCTTGAATAGTACGAAACATCTGCATATCCAACGTTTGGCCGAAGGCAAAAGAGAGCGAAATTTATCAAAATTATGGAGGAGGATGTTTTTTCTGTTATAACAGTAATAATATTTAGTAATTTAGCTGTAATTAAGTTTGTTCTAATTATGCATAAACTTTATTTGAATATTTATTTTGCAATGCTTTTACATCTCATATGACTACCATAGCCATGACATAACAGCAAATACTATTAAATGTGTTTTATAAACAATTTTGAACCGAGAACAGTTGTTGTATTTGAGCTCTGCCCAGAACATTATTCAGATGCCAAGACAAAAGATAAAGAAAATAAAAACGCCCCCTTAGTGAGGTCTATTGGCCCTCAGTCGAACTTGGAATTGTAAACAATTAGTTAATGGGGTGAGGGTCTGTATTTTCTTCTGTACCGTTCTTATTGGCACAACTACTTAAATTTTTTTTTAATATATTTCAATCAAATTTTGCGTATTGTGTTTATATGGTATATAAGGATATTGTGTTTAAAGAAGACATATCCAAAGATATGATTAAAAACTTTTACACGTGTTGTAAATGGTAAAATCATGCGTGAATCCGCGGGATTCTTTCTAGTCGTTGCTGAGTGCCATTTAATTGTATTGAAGGAAAATAGAAATCGAAAAAGCTCACACCTTCATTACGGGCCAATAAGACAGCTGCATGACGCGTGTAGGAAATTTTTGAAACGTTCAAAATCTAAATTAAGTGCTCATAGAATTAAAGCCCATATCATTCTTTCATTATCTTAGGAAGGACACCCCGTAAGGCCCTTAAGATTGCTATGATGCGGAAAGGTCGTAGAACCAAAATTGATTAGTTAAGGTAGGAATACACGTGCCGCCCCGGCTAATTACCTATTCATGGTATTGTTCTTCAAGAGGATGCCTTAATCGCCGCACTAAACACTTGCAATCAGTGTCGTTGGGTGTCTCGATTGCTCAGGAAGAACGAAGGTATCACACCTAGCTCAAGGGCCAAGGTATATCTTCTGCAACGGTCTAAACTAACCGCGCCCTTCATGAATATTTGTCTGCATGATACGAACTTGATGTTATAACTTTCTGATTCATCTTATCACAGTGTCTTCATCCTTCGCGAAAGTTTCAAATTAGTGGGGGGCGGGATTACATTTGTTATACTTAATTCATGTGAATTACCTTAATCGACAGTAGTCGTTGAGGTGAATGCGCCACGTTTTCGACGTTAATTTTATAAATTGCCAATTGCCAAGCATTTTGAGAGATAGATGCATGTTTTTGGTTAGTACTTAGGCGATCGAAGGCTCCACCTTTGTAAATATTTAAAAGGCACGAATGGATTTATTGTAATTTATTTTATGCACGTGCCATATAGGAGCTTCTTGCATATTATGCCTAATGTCCAAACGGTGATATTTTAATATTTATGTGGGCTTATGAGAATGCCAGTACTTATTGTAGTATATTATAGGTATATTTGAATTTGGCAGCAATATTTAATGCAGTTTAAAAATGATACAGGAATGTTTCAAATTGCTATAGAAGAAACTAATGTTTAGAGAAAGTTTGCATTCAGTATTTATGATGCTTAAGAAATTTAGGGACGCAAAAAATATAGCTACATATGAGAAAAATAAATTGGCGTTCTCAGAGATCATAGTATTCGTACCTTATTGTTTTACTGAGATTGAATTAGGAGTCAAATTTTATCTGCAACGTCAAAAAAATGTTAACTTAAGATTTTCCATGACAAAAGAGATACAACGATGATCCCGGACACTACAATAGGCGTACCTAATGTTTTAGAAGTCGTTAAACCTTAATTTGGAGTCAGTTTTGTCCCATTTGGTCTCGAACTTCAAAGACACTTTTAAAATAACTGGTTTTGTAAAGTCATACATTTTACACCATCGTCGAATTCCTCTCTAACAGCCCATTTTACGATAGAGAAAGAAAGTAGTGAAGTTATCGATTCCAAAAACTAAGTTACCTGGGAGAAACCAGGTAAAATGTTTTATACGGTGGTGGAGATAAACATGAAAAGCTACAAGATTTTAAATTATCGTTTTAACCCAAATGATTCAAGTATAGTTGCCATTTAAACGATTTATTGTTATTATAAGTTTGAGAAGAAAAGGAAATTAAAAAAACGTTAATCATAAATGTGATAGTTAACTTTTGAAGGCTTTTTGAATAATTTTCCTCAATCACAATGATTAAAAGAAATTTCTGTATTAAGTAATATTATATCTTAGTTGAAATATATACTTAGCATAAGTATAAAGCAAAATTAACTAATAATAATAAATGATATAGCTGGTTTTATTAAAAAAATATAAATTGAAATTTTAGTGTTCGGTTTTTGGTCTGCATATCTAAGAACGAGTTATTGGTAAAATGCAAAACAATGCGACATGTATGCAATTGTCGAATGTTGTTCATGATATTTTATGTAATTGATGTTCATTGTTCTGCTGCTGGTGTAGAAAGTTAGATGCAATTCAAATTACATCACATAGGATGATAAACTTTGTTCACCGATTTAGACGCTAGGACTGACGAGGATAAGTTTTTTAGAGTTATGCTTCATCTACAAACTGTACCCTAATGAAAAAAAAGTACATTCGTCAGAGGCATACTACCTAAATACCTTCCGTATATCTTCCAATGGCAGAAGAATAAACAAATTTTTGAAGGGCTGTCGTTATTTTCTTTTTTATTTTCTTTACTGATGATTTAACAGCATATGTTTACCTTCGCCATTGTCTGTATCTGCCTACATATCTCTTAATGGAGGTTAGAAAACTCTTGCGAAATTTTCGCCTTTAATGATTGAAAAAATTGGAACCGGGCGTGCCTGGTGAGTGTTGCTATAAATAACTTCTGACATCTATCGTTCTCCGTGCAGGCTTACTTCCTTCTTTTCCTTCGGGCATCATTTTCTTTCCAGCAAATTGTGGAGAGTATACCCCTCTATATAGACGAAACAGGAAATAGTAGAAGGATAAACCATTTAGATGGCCAGAATGGATTAGATTCATCTAATTTCGCAGCTCGGCGGATCTCCACCAGAAAGTCAAGGAGAATCATGCACAATTTTTGCAAGTCAAAAAGAAAGTTTTGCCGCATCCCAATCGCATAGATTGAGGGAGGGCAGCATCCACACAAGATGAGATCCGGCATATCCGGGCCAGCACGGCAGTTTGACGTTCTTCAAAGCTACAGAGCCTGCTTGCAAAACACTGGGGTGAAGGTAATTCGCCGGCTCTCCTTGGAATCCAGCCTCGCTAGCCCCGGCCTCCGCTAAGCCAGGGTCCACCAGCGGCTTCATTCTTAAAGTCCCGGAATGGGGTCGATTTCATTCACTACGAAACCTACTTTCGGGTGTGCAGCAGCTGTCTGTGACCTACTTTTCCTGGGAAGGATAAGAGCGCAGGAGCGGTCGGTAGTGGTTTGGTGTAAATGCTTCTAAGGCCATTCACAATTCCTGTGACGTCAGTAATGACGTCACACAAGGGCCTAGTTGGGGATCGGATGGATTTGCGAATTTAATGGTTCCAGAAGGAGCGGGGGAAATTGGAATTGGTAATTCATTTGGAGATTTAGGTCACCGTAAAATTAAAAACCTTTCTAGGTAAAGTCGTAATAATTGTTATGAATCAGAGTTGCATCAAAGTTATAAAATTAATCAGAAAAACGTAAGCTTATATATCGCATCCTTTAACTGGAAAAGTAATCTTCATGCCGACTACGTGACTACCAGCATATGCCCCAAATTTGGGGCTATATGACTGACTGCGTGTAGCCTGTCACGTGCCGAATCTATTTTTAGATGGCCTTCCTGCCTTTCCTGCCCTGCAGCAGCGCCATCTATTTTCATCCTTGGTATAGTTTCATTGTCCTTAGTCTCATCGGGGAATTTAAAGTTTTATAGGGGAAGCCCGACTTTGATGTCTTCAGTGCATCAAATTGGGTTTGTGTGTCTTTCAGGTTTTGGTAGTTGCGACAAGAAATTAAAATCTATCTAGGAAGACTTTAACTTATTTACATGTGTATACTTATATCATATAACCATATTTGATAAGATAGACCGCTACAGAGGGCTTTATAGTACTATTTTTAATTCATAAAAAACATAGTAGTCTTATGTTTTCAACGTGCTTGCAGGAAAGCCTCCAGGAAATTTCATACAGCTTTTATAGGCAATCATTGAGTAAACGTTATTTGCAATTTAAGGACCCTTTATGACTTTTAAATATAATATCAGCTGTTGCTAAGCAGCGATTGCCAACATGGAACGGTAAGGGGTGGTATACGCTTTTTACAAAGTTCTTTTCAAGATGAACTCCAAACTCTTTTAGGAGAACAGTTTCAGATGTTGTTGTTAAGAAATCATAATGTTTTGTGAACGAGTCGATATAAGAAAAACTCAGAGGATTAAGAATTTGAATGAACGCCTATGGAGGCATATAACGCCATTAAGAAAGCTCACACGGTAAGTCAATCTATAAATTTACGGTTTTTGTTAGCTAGGTAAAAAAGCTGTTGTAGATGTGAATTGTACAGATATTGAAATTTTCATATTACATATAAAATTAAATGTTTCTTTTGTAGTTTCGGTATTTATGTGGGTATATTTCTTTTATTTATGAAAGCTTTAGAACATGCTCTTTTTTTTGGATACTACTTTTGATTAAAGAAATAAATGAATTTATTACATTGCCATGCTTAAAAAGGGAAAATAGATGGGCCCTTTTAAAATGTTTGCTTTATTGAGCTGTTACACAGTTAACTATTTAGTGCAGTAGGTATACCTACTATATTTACATTACTTTAAATAAAATTCGTTAATTATAAAATTTTTGGGGATTTATTTGTAATAGGAAATATATTTTGATGATTTGATTGATAATAAAAAAGTATTAACTAAATAATATAAAAATATGAACTTACATGATACAATTATGTATGTAAACAGGGTGTTTATTGTTATTGCTTTTTTCTGTGTTATTAACCAAAGTTTTAGTTTTAGATTTAACCTTCCGAAACTTCAAACTCCTAGATCAAACCTGTATGATAGGCTTTGTATTGAACTTGGTTTCAGCACAATCGGTATTGGTGTCGATCTTGTATCAATGGACTTAGTCTTAGTATTGGTATAGTTTGATATACTCTTGCAGCCTTGTATTTTTATAATTACAAATATTAACTGATTGCATTATAAATCGCAACACTCATCTAAAAATTCAATCGAATAAAATTTTACTCCAGCGATTTTAACCAGCGATTAATTTATATTCGATTGCGTTATCAATTGGAAAGCTTAACTAAAAATTAAGTTGTAATTGTAATCGATTGACCCAGTAATTGTTTTGCCGAATAAAATTCTAATCGATTTTTTTTTTTTTTTAACTGCGCATACTGAATCAAATTTTAATCGATTCCAATTGCAATTGACTAAGAAATTAATTAAGATTAAATTTTTAATCAATTAAGATTTTAATCGGCTGTCGCCCAGGTATGCCCTCTAGATAGCATACGTTCTTTGATTAATTTTTTATGCAAATTTTCTCCCATTGTCTCTTAATAGTGCATAAGGAACATGATAAATGTCAAGATATTAGTAGATAGATCGCTATACATTTATAAGAAAGAAAGTCAATTATATATTGTATATGCGGAAGTTGCCCATCCCTGATACATACATTTTGATTCGTATGAATGAGTAGTCGATTTGTATATGTCAGTTGTATGTAATGTTCTCTATTCTTGGTTATAAGTATCTAAACTTATTTTGCTAAATTTTAAAATGAAAGTAATCATTGTAAACAATATTTTGTGTAGGATTAACACCTTTTATAAATGAAGGTTTAAATTTTTAAATGAGCAGGCGTCATAAATCAATTCGTTGCTTATTTTAAGGTATGTGTTTAATAAATGCCCTTAACACTATACGAAAGAATATACTATATTACTTGAGCTTTGACTTAATTTTTGTTATTTTCTTTATTTTAACGTTTTAATAAAAATACATCTTATCCTCAAAATGTGTTTTTTTAATCTATTAAAATATTGAGATAGAGTTCCACGATATACCATATCTTTACTTAAGGTTTCCACTCCTAAATGATCTCTAATATATTCGTACTTAAATATTCTGGATTTACGTATTTCGTACTATAAATTCATACAACAATTAACGAAAAAGTAGGACCATGCCTAAATTTCTCTATACGAACGAATAACGAATAAGTCATGTATGGATTGCCAAATTGGTCAATTTTCTACACTGACAATTCAACTTACTTATGTGAATTATTTTAGTGCAGTCACTTTTTATTCGTTTTAATTTGCATCAATATTACAATTTATGTGTGTCCATTGTAGCTGAGTTAAAAACCCTATCTTGCCTACCCTTCAATAAACCCCCATTTCCTTAATCCTCATTCAACATTCCGCAACTCCCCATTCCGCATAATTCTACAAGTGAATTATATTGAGTGAAGGGGCCTCTGATAGTTCAGTTGTTAGCGCGCTGTCCTACCATCCCAGAGGTTGTGGGTTCGAATCCCACGAATAACCATGATCTCCTGCGCTACGTGGTAACACAATGGGCCAAAATTAGCCTAAGTGTGCCTTTGTAGGCAGCCACAGCAACCTAACCTAACCTATATTGAGTGAAAATGTTACTTATTTCTACTTATCTATAATGCGTTACATTCGACATGAGTAAATGAAAATTCATTAGGAGTTATATTGATACACCTTTCAGTAAACCGTGTAAATTTTACTATATAAATATCCCTTTAGAATATAATGCAAATTATGTGTTTTTAAATATCTCATGTATGTAAATTCAGGATAAACAGAATAAGTCAATTAATTTAACTCACAATTCACGTATCATTAAAATTAACTTATTTTTCGTAAGTTGAAATAACACACTTGGATATGCAGTGTATCTTGGAACAATATTTCTTCATTAAATTAACAGATTATTCTGGTCTGTTAAAATATCTTCATACATCCGTTTAGTAGAATCTAATTCAGAATCTTGTATAGCAGCTAATATTTTACAAGCTCATCTAATTACAATTCCCAGAAACTTCGTAACTTTATCATAACAACACTATACGGCACGCTCCTGGTCACGAAAGACCTTTAACCTTTCAACATATGACCTTTCTCATAAGAAAAAGTGGAGAGTACTTGAATCTTAGCATATCCAGGCACTGCTAAGTCCCCGGAATAATTGTTTTTCTGTTGAGTTTATTCACCCCTTTGTAGCTTGATGCAATGAACCTGAAACCTCAAAGTAAGAAGCACCGGCTGACGGTATCGTTTTATCGCGAGGAGTGATGATGGATTTCCTTCCCACATTCTCTGCTTTGTGAATAAAGAATAACATTGTTGTCATGTTGAGAAATTAATGTTTTATGAAGAGTCTCTCATCTAAGGATATCCCGACCTTCAATTTAGCGACCAGTAAAAAAGAGCGGCTACTGATAACGAGGCGTTTTTGTCCTATATCTAAAAGCTTCCGTGAGTTGGCAATAAATTGCCATTAAAATTGAAATCCTTGCTGATGGCATTACCCGCGACAGAACTTGGATTGAGTTATTTAGTAATGGTTGGTCCAAATCCAAACGAAAAATACCCAACACGATGGAAATATTTTAGATTAAAATCTTTATCTAATGTTTTGTAATAATGTGTATGGCGCCTAACAACAGTACCTTCCGATGAAAACGAAGAGTAAAAAAGCTTAACCGCGGAGAAGATTGCGCAACGAACAAACATTCTAAATTAGGCTGTGGAAATTAAAAAACTGTGAAACATTTTAAAACAGATTAACAACAGCTTGCTTGAAATGTGATTCAATAGAAAAACAATTATTGAGCAGTGGAAAGAAAAGAAAATTACTGCAATTATTTTGAACCCTTTACCAACCCAAAATTTTGCTTATCAATGAGCCTTAACAAGGTTTTTCAAGAGGAATTAATGGTTAGCGTTATTTCAGTCTGTAAAAAGTGATAAAAGGTATACTTTTTTCGAATTTGAACGAAGTCCTGTACTTTTTAGCGAATATTTCTTAACACAAGCTACTCCTACTTATTTTGTGGGTATGCTTGGCAACAAATCAAATTGTTGGTTTTGAGTATCTTACAAATTTTGTTATAAAATTTGTTCCATTTACTAATTTTCATGGAAACTTTTTCTATATGTCCTGCTTGCATTTGTTTTATAGTTTCTTTTACAAAACTTAGAGAGATATTGCGTATGACAAAAAAAGCATCGCATACTGCCTAGAAATTAAAACTCAATTGGTTAACTTTGTTTAAAAGACAATTCTTTTAGATTTTCTCAAGAAATTAAAAAATGATGAGATTAAACAGGGATTCAATTAAAAATTTTGTTCATAGTCTGCCTGAAGTAATCTGTAAATATGTAAATATGTTAATAGTATTTTTATTAGAAGTATTAGTACTATACTCGTATGAACTAAGCCACACTGAATCTATTTTTATGCGATTATCCTGTAAGCTTCTCAGACTGATTTTTTAACGTTGGAATTGGAATAAGGTTAATTCAAAAGTTTTTCAAATATTCGTTGTTAATGAGGTGCGCAAATAGATTATACATATTGAAAGGCAATCTGCTTTTGTGTATTCTTTATTGATATTGTTCCTAAGGTATCAATGTACTGATTTCAATATGGAGAAGGAATATTGGCGGTTCCAATAAAGTAACTGATTTTTTAAAATTGTATCCGTAAGTAAATTTTTATTTTAAAAACTAGTTCGTTAATCGTGAAATATGTTTTTTTTATGTACAATAAAAAGTGTTAAGAAATATCGATTAAAGTTGTCAATTTCTGTTTGTATTCAGATTTCCCCCTCTAACATGTGTACAAGATTTCATCAAAATCCATGAGGATATACACCGTAAGCCTGTTCCTACCGTTCTTTAAAAATTTGAACTGAAAGATTTAGCGTTGACTATTTACAGGGAGGAATTTTCGTTTTTATATTCCTTGGTAATTCACATTAAAATTGAACCTTCGCGGAATATTTTCGAGGTTCATAACTGTGCAATTTCCCTTTTCAACTACTATTGCTAGGAAAAGTCTAAAATTGGCATTTTTCCCTTGACCTGAAATATTAATTTTCAAATTAAACATTATAACCTCATCCCTAAGGATATTTTAAGTGGCGCGATACCACTTAAAAAACCTTTCTGTGTTTATTTTATTTGCCCTCCCATTATGGTGCCAAACAACTAAATTTTACTTAACTCATAGAAGTATTGTTGACTTTTGACCTAAAAAATCATTTAAGAGAAACTAGGTCATCCATTGTCGAAACCAGTTAAGGTTTCCTATGCCCTAGATATGTAAGAATCAAAACAATCGTCAAACCCTCTTGCAAGGCATCCGAGCTTCAACTATTGATTGATGGCATGAAATTAATATAAATTTGTACGAGAGACAGAAATTGGTCGCCATTCAGCAGGCTTTTATGCCATCACCTTTGCAGCTCATTGCTTTTTTGGTTCAACTGTAAGAAGACTGATATAGAAATAACTTTTGCCTTCGAGAACTTGTATGTACTTGTCCTTTTTAGCTTGGAATCGGCTTAGCCCAGGTTAGGTCAAAGTAAATCTTAAGTTATAATTAGCTTCATTCGTTAAGAAGACTGCGGAAGAGAGTGTTTTCCTGGAGATAGCTTCCAAAAGTGCTTCCAAAGTGTTGTCGCAATGGGAAAAAAAACTCAACAGGATGTTCTGGCGGAAAAAATTATCCGTTCCGTAGCTGGCCAAAAAGGCATATTTGCTAATCTTAAAAGCATTAACTTTTTGTTGAGCTGAAAGAGGCTACAATATTTAAGACTATGTGGAAACGTTTTTGACGATGACGTAAAGTGTTCTACCCTAAAATAATCAAGTTTCGGTTTATGTACATGCTTTGACCAAGGCCACTTCAAGGCTTTTCGTCCGCAAATTTGGCAAATCAGTTGTTGTGCGTCGGAGTGCGTGTTTACTTTTGTAGTCTCTTTAACAATCATCATCAAAGTCCTAAATATTGCTATTTGGAATTGTCTAGGGCAGTTCAGAAGGAAATAATTTTAGAGAGAATATTTTTTGATATATGTTATTCAGGTATATAGTATATTAAGGGAAAATATAGTAGGTACGTTAAATTATTCAACAAGGCCTATGATGACGTAGAATTTCGTCGTTTCGTACACAGGGTGTTTTTTAGTGGGTATGCCAAAATTAGTGGGATGAAAGATCTGACCTAGACAAATAAAAAATGTATGATAGCGGGAGTTACAGGGTGGTTTGTAAATTCCAATTTTCCATGGTATGCACATTACTTCTTTCACGTAATTAATACACTTATTTATTTTTTTTATCGAATTGCCCATCTTATTACCTTTCCAAATTTATTTGGCCTATGAAAATAATGCAAATTTTCACAAAAATCCTTATTTTATGAAGTAATCACATTTGAGTTCAAAGATTTAGATCAGAGCAAATTAGCAATTTTCTAACTCATGTACAAGTATCTTCGAGACCTTCCACTTCATATGTCATTCCCAACATTCATAGGGGCGAATTGGCCACTTATAATAAATTCTCGTAAATTATCGATCACGTAATTAGTTTGGTTAAAGAAATTTTAAGGGAATCCTATCTTATCTCATTATCCCATCTTACTCCACTCTCCTCTACATACCGTCGTGTTTGTGATATTTTATAATAATAATATTATTCATATTATTGAAAATTTTAAAAATCATTGATATCATCGCATCATCGGGATATTGGAGTTTAAGATGGATAATACATAGGTTTGAAATGGAAATTACTTTTACCAACTTCATTAATCAAGAAATAATTTATTCAAGCGGATTTTTAGTACATATGATTTAATTTTGGAAGTTAATCCGAAAAAAATTATACTTCTATGTGATAATTATCACATTTAATTGCTTGACTTAATTATTTTGAAAGTTGGGTGCTTTTTTATAATTTTTAAGTTAGCTTTCAATTCGGCGTTTTATGCTCAGACTGTCTAGGCTGTTTTTTTAATTTTCTTCAAAAATTAAATCCTGTCCTACTAAAGAAATTATCTTTATACACTTATCTGTATAATGACGTTCTTGTAAAAGGTCCAACGATTTTTATAAATTTTATAAAATAGGACTTTGATTTACGTCTCATCGAAGATGTCGATCTCTGTTATCTTCAATTTTCCAATTTTCTTATTAAATTCGAAATTAGTTTCTTCAAATGTATGCATTAGAATTCCTTGGTTTTCGAAATCGGTCGCCATTTAGAATTTCTAAATTTTTATAGTAGATTCACAATTAGTGGGCTTAAAATACCATTAGTGCTACTTTTCATTTAAAGTCATCGAAATTCGAAAATCTGTAGTTATGATATTGATATAATACCGTCTTGAATTTGTAAATTGCGAAAGTGGATTTGCAATCAGGATCTTTAAAAACTCCCAAATTTCAATTTTCATTATAATGCCTTGAAAGTTACAATAATAGGTCGTCATCTTGGGTCCGCCACTTGATACCCGTGAATAAAAAACAGCATATGTATGATACATACATAGGGATATAGGAATAAATCAACCGGCGCTATATAAAAATATTCTGAATAAAATAATTGATATAAAGAAGTTACCGATTCTTTTAAATAATATTATCGCATCATCACAGTCTATAAAACACCGTGCTTTAAGCACAATTATTGATATACTGTGTGTCCGATTCAAAGTTGTCAGCCAGCTTTATAGCATATATTTATAGCATATAAAATGAGGAATCCAGAATTATAAAGCAAATCGATATTAAGTGGAACACCTTGTGTAAAATTAAACATTTAAACAGAAAATTACTTGCACCATAGCATCTGATGCCCAATGTCTTTGTACAGTTTTTTTGTTGAGACCTGTGAGGGCAAAAAGAAAGCGTAACTAAAATTCCAAAAAGAATAAATGTTGTAATATAAACTTTTTTTTTTAAATCCTTGTCCGCAAGAAGACAGGAAGTTTGTAGAATAAAAACACAAATATTTTATTTTTATATATTTTGAATTTATTTAAATATACTTTTTTTTATAAAAAGGCACCATAATTTGGATCGTAAATTCCATTTTTTAAAAGACATTAGCGTCATTTCATGAGATTTTAGTTGCTCATGATTAACGTTAATTTAATCGCCTACTTAATAGATACAACTAAGGTTGAAAACACAATACAAAAGAACTAAAAGTTAAGTACGAATTATACGTATACAAATAGAATCTTAACAGTCTTCATGTGCATCACCTCAAAATCATGACTATAAAATTAGAACCTACTTAGAGTTACACTTGATAAACTTGCCATTGTGTATTGCAATTGATTTATTATTGTACAAATTTAAAAATCCTCTGAATCTGACTACTGTGGGAGCAGAGTTTTAAACTACAAGGAAAAAATGTAGAGAGTGCAAGTGACTACTTAACATTATGGAGCTTAACTGGACTTAAGAGAACCACTGATCCTACCGTCTTAAAGGTTCTTACCGATGTGTGTAATGGCAGCAAACCGTTGATCTGGGCACTCGCTGGGTCGGAAGTCCTGACATGCCCTTCAGATAGGTGTAAGAGACAGGTTGCCGAAGTATCCTCTGCGGAGGTTTTTTGTTGCTCTTCTTAGACTTAGATTCCTTAGAGGGCGTGCCACTGCAAGACAGTGATCTTGTTGATATGGAAAAATTCTCTAAAGCTCTTCGAATGGATGAAGTTGATCGTCGATGGAGTCGACTCGAAGACATGCTCGTTTTCTCGGTTTCGTCTGCTGTACTGCTGGTGTCACTGGATCCACAAAATAATTCTAGACTTGAGTTATGGGTGCCTTTATTCTGACGTAGATGTCCTGTCGTTGAGGAGCAAGAGTCTGTGGAGGAGCTCCTGGAATCATCTTCGCCTGTGTACATAATATTGTCGTCTGATCTTCGACCGAACCTTTTACTAAGTTGGTGGAAAAATCCCAAATTCCTTTCGAGTCTAGGTGATGGTGTAAGTGGTGATACGCTTCTTGATTTATCTGCAGGTAAATCTATGAAGCAAACTCGGTTCTCTTCCATAGTACAAAAGCACCACTAGGGTCACTAGCGATTTGTAAGTCCTTTGCACTTTTGATATTAGTCCCTCGATACAATTGAGCAAAACTGTTCTGTTTGGTTCTTGACACTTTTGCACTATCACAATTATTGAAGAATATGCCAAAAGTTTATTCCTCGAAACGTAAAGATTGCGGTACGTGACAATTATGAGGAAATTTTGGAAGGCACTTGCTTTTATACTTTCTATCAGAGAGGAGAGTCACGCGAAATCCTCCAGGAGGTGATGAGCAGGCGCGTTCTCTTCCCTGATGTACAGAAAGAGGAGAGCGCCCAAGGGTTGCATTCTGCAAGGAGACAATGTAAACAATCAGTTGCATTGCTCCATCAAGGACATGTCCCTTATGTGCCCCACCCCTGACTGTGGTAATAACTGATTCCAGGTGTGCTTCCTACCAACATCTCAGGATGTCGTTGACTACATAAGCCTCAGCATTCAGCGGCAAAACTTTTTAAATGGTCCAGCTATCGATTACTCATTTCTACCTTTTTACGTACTGACTTTGCAAATGGAAATTTTATCGAGTGGTATCCATGAGGATTATGGAAGTGTTGGGCTGAAAACGATGGGCATTACTCCGATTTAATCTCATTTCAATGCATCGGTAATTTATATCCATGCGGTATTTACAAAACGAATAAATAAAAGGTTGTCTACCGATTTGGATTTCTTCGTTATCAACATAGAGTTAAAGATGTATTATAAAACGATGACCATATTACGTTGCTAAATTCTTCCATTTATTAAAATTAAAAGATGATTTTAGCAATAATTTTATTAAAGTAGTATTGCTAGTGAGCATTTTAATCAGTGATAAGTTTAAAGGTACCACAGGCAATCGAAATCGCGCGTCCTTCAGAAAATTATCTTTAATACGAGTTTATTTTTACCAATCACCATTTTATTACTTACACTTTTTTAAAGAAAATGTAACAATTTTATGTGTAGCATATAATGCAGGCATGGATTATTAAATGTGTTATTACAGACTCATCATTTTAAAACTTGGAATTATTTAATCTCTTTATTGACATCGCCTTTATTTATTTATTTCGCTTAGTACAAGCATATAAAAATAGAATAAAAAAAACTTAAAAATTAAAAAAAATACAATTAATCCTAAAACAAGGAAGATTAACAAGATCAATGAGACAAAGAAGGGACTACAGAACTTATACTAAGAAGTCATTCCTAAGAGTTGATTTGCTCAGGTGAAAGTCAAAGGAGGGAAAGGAGTTGGCTTTACGAAGCATTCGGGTGAGAAGTTCTGAAAGGACATAGTTGGTGCGGTAGTGGGTAGTTCGAAAGAGGTGGACCGATTTAAGGTGACACAGGGGTTGGTAAAAAGAGATGCAACAATGAAAGGTAATCTATGTCGACGCATAGTATATGATAGATGAAGGTAATATCAGCACAGCCTCGACGTTTCCGTAAGGGATGCAAATCTATTAGCAGTAGGCGGTATGCGTAAGGGGGAAGATTCTGACGATCAGATCAGTAAAGATCGCGTAAGCCAAAGCGAAGAAACCTGCGTTGGACAGCTATAATTCTATTGATGTAAGTGGATTGAAAGGGGGATCAAACTTGACTGGAGTATTCGAGGAGGCCTAACAAATGAGATGTGAGAGAGATTTAGCAACATAGGGATTAAGGAACTACTTCGACTAACGCTTCACAAAGGTAAGTGCATAGTTGGCTCTGGCAACTACACTGTCAATGTGATCACGGAAGTTAATTTCACTATCACAAATGACACCGAGGACACATGGATAGCAAACGCATGGGATGAGTTCGGCAAATAGAAGGTTCTGGGAGTGGAAGAAAAACGTTTACGGGAAAATTCGCTGGATTGGCATTTGGAGATATTAAGTTCAATAAAATTTTTTTGGCGCCAGATACAAAAGTTATTAAGATCGATCTGTAAAAGTCCAGAGTCAGAGGCGGAGGATGTTTGTCTGGAGATTTTCATATCGTCGTCGTAGATAGAAAGAACAGAGGGTTTAATTATTCACGCGACATC
The DNA here is from genome assembly GCA_963969385.1 of Philonicus albiceps. NCBI lineage: Eukaryota > Metazoa > Arthropoda > Insecta > Diptera > Asilidae > Philonicus > Philonicus albiceps. The sequence goes on along the minus strand of OZ017772.1, from coordinate 44,304,920 downwards.
ATTAATAGCCAAAATGAAGATCAACGGACCTAAGTGGCTATCCTGGGGGACGCCGGAATGTACAATGAAGGAGTTAGGTGTCGCCAAACGCCGTATTAGCATTGATCGAGATGAGATTTTTTCCAAGAGCACAAAGCGTTTTAGTGACGAAGTCGGGGAAGTTGGTGGCAGTTGATCTGCCTTACTTTATCAATACTTATTCAATTAAAATAATTTTTACTTGAGCTAGAGTTTTCGTTCTAACATTTACAACGTAATAATGGTACGTGGCTTAATTTCAAAGACCTGACTATTCTTCCAAAAGGTTTCAGTAGAGCGAATTTTTAAAAAAATCACTATGTGAGGCGTGTGGTAAAATGGGGCTAAATTGACTTTATGGGTAACTTTGACAATTTTTGGGGCTACTTAAACAAAACGCAAAAATACGGCATAAACGCTAGCGTAGCGAACCCCCAGTAAAGTAACCTCAAGGTTTTGGATCTTTATCCAGAAGTCCCGCACTCGGAGTAGGATAGAGCATGACTTTGTTAAACATTTATTGGTTGAAGGACACATTGCTCTATTGGAGAAGATAAAATTAAATTTTGAACGTTAAAAAAAGTTACCAATAAAAAATTACCAAAACATGTATAAAGTAACCCCGCTTCACGGTAACAACAATTTCAAACGAGTCGATTCAGTCGTTCTCGAGTAGTTTTAGGAACTACAGCAAACACAAATCTTTAAAAAATTTATGAAGTCATCGATATGGCGGCAAAAATATAGTAAAGATATTGACTTTCAATCAAACATGAAACCGCAATTCACAAAGATTCGATTAAAGCGATATCATATGCAGTGCAATTGTTTTAATTGTTTGAGTATAGTCTCTTAAAAATTTTTGACAATATGTTAGGTATACCTGAATTTTTTAATTTTAAAACTACCAGTCATATTGAAATGTTATCCATTGAAAGCAGAAATGTAAGGTCCATAACCCTAAAATTTCCAGAACATTGTCAGTGAGTCCTATCTAATCCATTAGTTGAGGAAATGCAACACCGTCTGATTAAATGCAAACCGCACCTAAAGGCTCTCTGACAGGGTATCAAATAACTTCTTTGCAATGTGCAATACCGCAGGTCATTGGCCTTATACTACATTATGTATCCGGAAAAAAACACGTGGTTTTTGTCTCTCTGGATAACCTGAGTTTGCGCAAAATTTCTCTTATACAGATGAGTACACGGAATGAAAATTATGCGGGAAAAGAAGGTGGAATATAAGAGATTTTATGGTCACAAGTCGTAAAAATTTTGCATTCAGTTCCTGAAGGCATGCTAAAGACAATGCTCCTTAGAGAAAAATTTTGATTATAAATATTAATTGTAAATAGCTTATATTAGAGAAGGTAATACTATTTATCATTATAAAGGTTTTTCCTCATTATGCACAATTTGGAATCTTCTACTCTAGTTATTTTATGTATTTAAAAGTATAGTATCGATATTGAAAGGTTATTTAGATTTCTTCACTATTAACTAAAATAATTATAAATTTGAAACAGAATACAATTCTCTATGTAAAAAATCTGATTTTTCGTTTGAATCCTCAAAATCAATCACTGTTTAGTTACAGTTTATACGTACGATATTTTTATATTATTTTTATATTATCGCACACTTTCAGTATTCTTCTGATACTAAGAAAGATTTTTAATTAACTATGCGAAAACAAATTGATACCACTTTCCATGTAAAATTACGAATAGCCATTTCGATTGAATTTTGTGGTCGTACGATTGGAATATAGAAGAAACTATTTCTGTTTATTATTATGTTATATGTAGATAAGATATATTTGTGACAACAACTAAAAGAAAAAGTTTATAATCCCATAATATTTGTAATCGACACCAGCGCACTGAGTCTGTCTCTTTATAAGGCTCAATTAATCTAAAGACGATCTTCTTTCCTACAGTAACTACTTGTTGCAATTTCTATTCATTATACTTTAAAAACTGAATTTAATTTTACTGCAAAATAGCTTTGAAAATGAACTAACATTTACAGTTTATATCTAAAAATGCACTTCAACGTAATACATTCACCATTTATGGTACTACAAAAAAGCTTATGTTTGCTTCATTAAATCATGCAAAAATCATTTTCAGTAGTGATAATCCTCAAATTAGCGTTAACCCTGCTCTGATCTTAGAGAAAGACCATTGGAGGGCAGAGAATACGTTTCTGTTAGTATATATTTTTCAATATACATAGCTTCTCGAGAGGAAATTTTAATTGTGTTTAATTATAATTCAATACTTCGGTAGTCAGTCAAAGGATTTTACGATTTTTGCGAAATCATTGCGCTCAAGCAGTTAACCAAGGCTTTGCCCCAATGATAGTTCGCAACAATAGTAAAATCGTCTGTTTTTTGTTTGTTTTAGGAGTTTTCTTTTCGCCCTATAAAAAGCAAAGTCGCAGCAGGAATTCTCTCTTTTTTGCGAAACAGCGATTTTTTTTAGTGAGCCTGGACATTCTACGCTAGGATTTTCAGAATCAAATTAAAGCTAATATTACATTCTAAAAATGGGATATCGAGGAGCTATACGTAAAGAAGTACTTACTTGTCGTCTTACTGTGTTTCGAACAGAAGTTATTACTTTTTATATGAGCTTACCCGCCAAAAAAAATATCAGCCGTTAAAAAAGCAGGAGGAAGGAGGAATTTTACGAAAAAATTGCTCATCGTGAACGCTGATTATAACACTGTAAGAAATCAATTGGAACATTTGGAACACTTCTTTACGTATCACACTGTACAGAGTTAACAAATTCTAATTAGCTTCTCCTAAACCAAACGTATTTATCATTTTGGGGATTAAAATAGGGTTTAATTTATATAGCTTTAATTCTTATTTGCTCCTTAAAGTTTTTAGTGAAATCAATGAGTTTAATATAAAATTAAAATATATTATTGAGTTTAATAACGTTTCATCTTGCTAGGTCATCATTAGAGCTCTCATTGCACTCGTTGGCTGGTAAATTCGAAAATAAATTTCATAGAATTAATAGCAAAGTATTTTATTGAAAAGATTAAATTATATTTTACTTTTTTCCGGCTAGGATAAATTAAAAACTTAAAAACTACAATTTACCAACGCAAAAATTGTATGCCTCTATAAAATTACACCTTTTGAGAAGCAATTTATTACTTAGGAAATGTATAAACTAATACTCTTTAATCTTCCACCTAATTTCACCACTTTTGTACTAAGCAATTGATTTAATAATGGTAAAATGATTCCAAGATTTATTATGTCCAAATATTTACTTCTGCTGCTATACGTACGTAAATTATATTATTTTAAAGTAGTAAATAACACACAAAGTAGTTTATTATCTGTAGAATATTTTAATCCATACATTTGTCTAATTTTTTATTTATGTGTAATGTTCTCTGAGTAAATGATGGACGGAAGTTAATATATCTTGGACTTAAAGAACTGGCTAAAAGTTTATTCTCTTCGTCTAGTTATGTTGCAAAACTATTTAATAATTTGTCTCGATAAACGAAGTGCATTTTTTCGTGCGTTCTATTTCGTTCAATTTATGCTTAATTTATATAGAATTATAAATTTGTCAACCTTCCTATTATTTTAACATAAGTACTTGTCGGTATTTATAATAAATACAAGTAAACCAGACATCGTCACTTAACCCCGTTGTGTGAAAATTATATAAACTGGTAGCGTTCTTATTTATAAATGTTATTTTTCAGTTCTGAAATGCTGAAAACCATTCTGAATTGTGTAATTGCAATAAAAGTTTAAACCTTTTTTGTAATTTTTCAATTGTGTTATTTTTTAGGTTTTTGGATTTTTCAACTTTTTTAAATCTATTGAAGAAAAGCGACAAAGTCCTTTTAATTTGCCTGATAAAGATTATAGTATAATTCAATTTCCAAGGATATGTCCATAGCATAATGAAATGTTTGTGAATAAAGTAGAATCTAAAGAATCTAAAGAACTTCGTAGGAAGAAGTGGACGAACCTGGAATTTTGAAGATTAGTAGATAAATTCGGTAACAATAGGGTTTTGATGAAACAGTAGGGTTTCTTTTTCTGAGAAAACATTTTATTAAACGTACAAAACTCTTAAAATCTAAACATTTTTATGAAGGCACTACGGAAATGAAACTTAAAATCTTATAATTCTTCGAAAATTAAGAAAACATATCTATGAAATATGAACAGCCATTAAGCTCCCGTGTATAATAAAGTTGGATACCACGGAATTTCCTTTTTATTTAAAAAGGTTAAAGTGACGTCCAGGGAAGATTCAGTACTTAGTAGTGGTTGTAGTGGCAACATACAGCGGACCGGGGAACCCGTCTAGTCGGTAGTCCTGAAATTCCCTTCAAGTAGACATAATTGACAGGTTGCCGCAGTATCCTTTGAGGTGGCTTTTTCGTTTTGTTAGAGTTGGGCTGCTTCAGAGGGGTGCTGGTGCAGGATGCGGATTTTGTTGACGAGGTAAGGTGCTGCAGTGCCTTACTGAATGATGATATTGAAAGTCTGTTTCTCGGTGATTTTAAGACGGATTGCTTCGAATCACTTTCATTGCTGCTAATATCGCTCGAATCACTGGAAATATCATAGCTTGACCTGTGAAACTCTTTAATTTCTTGTTGATGTGTTGATGAGCAGGAATCCGAGGAAATTTCGCGTAAATCCTCTTCACTGTTGTAAATTAAGTCATTGTTGTAGCGACGTCCTAAACGACGGCTCAGGCAATACAAGAAATTCAAAGTTCGCTGCCGGCTCGGAGAAATAACTTCCTTTGATTTTCTATGATCTATAAATCCAATGCGGTTGCCTTCCATTTTAAACAACTTTAAAATCACTTTAGAAATAGTGCTACTTTAATTCTGCGATAATCACTTGTTTTTTCAGATAGTACTAAGACCGAATGGTAGATGAGTCGAAACTCGAATGAATTTAACAGGTTGCGGCATCGTTTATATACTGTTTTTCTAGCCGGAATCCTTACGAATTCTTTTTGTAGATACCTGCGCACTATGTAGACGATATAGAGAAATTCAGTATGCCCAGCGATGTTAACGTCTCTTTTAAGGAGACTAAAACGTGACACCTTTAAGATTTTATGTTCAATGTGATTGCATCGGAGGGTAAGAATGGAAAATCTTTGAAAGTTAAACTCAAACGCAATTTTAAACATTGCTGTTCGACGGAACATTGCACTCGCACATGTATTAATCACGATATGAAAACAATACTTCGCTAGATTTCACGTTATTCAACGTTAACGTGAAGTGTAGTCGCATGAAACAACGCACGGTGATTACGGTATGACGTTACAAGGTTGACGATGAATATGCCTAATCAAGCATTATTAGGCTCACATCAAGGGGTATTCCCTAGGGATACTTTGTCTAAGATTTCTGAGAAGTTTGTTCTTCGTTGTGATTAGGACATTATATTGCATGTTTTTGTTAATCATTTTGATGACACCCTGGGTAGTTCTGGGTTTACCTACAAAAATTTCTGTATGGAGACAACTTTTTATTTGAAATATGTTGAAATCGCTTGCAGAGATAGTTGTAATGATATAAACATTATAAGTATTTATTTAATTTATAAAGTTATTCAGAATTTGATAACCAAGTGAATTAAAAATGACTGAATTGAAATATTTTCTTGTAGTTGAATTTTTACTTAAAGTTAAAGTGGACTATTATCACCTGAATTCACCTAAATTTGAAAAAATAAACCTATAGTATTCTTAATAACCGACCTGTATTTAACATGATATAAAATTCTGTAATATCTTTTATGGACATAAAATATCAGCACTATAAAGTCCATTTAAAATGAATACTTATACAATATTCGTCTTTTACAGCTCCAAGCTTTAATGTGTATATATATTATATCTAATTGGTCTAACGTTTCCCAAGACAAATAAAATATTATTTGGTGTATGTTTTGTAGCAACCAGACGTATTTTCAGAAGTGTTTTTAGAAAAGAAGTACCTATCGATATATGTAGTAATTCAAATTAAAACTATAAAGAGAACTCGTGCAATGAACCTTAGTGATGATGACTCTGAAGAGTCTAAATTACATCATCTGAGCAATCATAAGCAATAACAAACAACAACAAATGCATTGATCACAATGAGTGATAAAAAGGCCGGTATTTCGCTAATGCACCAAGAAATAGCAAACCTAGTGAAAATAGTTCATCGCAGAGTGAAAATTACTTCACTCCGCTTCATACTTTTGCGGCCGACGAGGACATCAGTTTCTGAGCCCAGGCCTCCGCTAATTAATGTAATTAAAAACAATAATGGCCATATTAACAATATCTTAAGTAAAAATGGAATTATAGAGTACACTATAAAGCGCATGTCGATTGGGATAAAAATTTTACCTGCATCTGTTGATATTTAAAGGAAGATTTGTTATATTCTTACTGCATCTAAACGTGAATATTTTTCCCACAGTTTAAAAACGGAATTACCATTTAAACAGAAAAACAAACTAAGGACAAATAACTCTATTCATTGTTTGTAACCATCGAGGTACATCGTGAAAAGTGTGGTATTATAAATCGAACTGTAGTAAGGTGAAACTTTCATAGAAGACTTCCAAAGAAGATAATACAATATTAGAATTGTCAGATGTTCGGCACTGGATGAAAACATTGCCGTATTAAAACCTTTTAGGCACATTACTCTGGAGTTTATGCAACGGCTGAATACAATATTAAAGATAACACAAAATGCGCGAACTGTCAGGGAAATCACACATCAATGGATCATAATGTACCAGTCGTCGAAATTATGTAGATTTTCGTCAAAAATTTTTTAATAAAAAATCACCGAATACACCACACTCTAGAGGGTATGTGTCCCACCCAGAAAATTTCCTATCACTGAGGAAAGGCATCAACATACAGCATGCTAAGCTATTTACACTTACAAATATTCAATGGCTTATATTTATTTATTTATTTATTTATTAACACAGGTGTATAACAATATTGTATAATTATCTAGTAAGCATATACAATTATCGGTACTATCCTTACTAAGTACATAAGATTGAATAAGTCTATCCTTTCTATGTCCTAGTATAGTATAGGACCAATTGAGCGCATTTAACAGTGTGTCGCTTTACAATATTTCGCTGAAGGCCGAAGCCTGTGCGCAAACCTGTGTAGATATATCGCAGATTAACTTTTTTATATAACTAAAATTTTATCTCGCATGGAGTCCCCACGTCGAAATTACTTTAAGTAAAATAGAATTGTGATTGTTTTATATTACCGGTTGAAGTAATTTTTTAAAATCCGCTAAAGATAGTTCAATTAGCCATTTCCTAATTTTCCTGTTGTTTTTTAAATTTAGTAAATTACTCTCTTTATAAGGCAGTGGTAAGGCATTGAAGGCCTTGCAACTGACGTAACGATGGTTTCGCCTGTCTATCTCTTTGTTGATTTTTATCGAAGGTACTATAAGAGTTCTGTGTGATTTTTCTTTTAGATCAAAATAAGAAGTTTGTAGCAAGTCAAAATTTTTATACACTGATTTTTCTATAAAATATTTTTTGATGTTGATTATATTGCATTCCTTGTAGAGTTTTTCTGAATCGTAGTACAGGGGTTTATTATGTATTATTTTCAAAAGTGTTTTTTGTATGCAAAGTAAAGTGTTAATTGTTTTCTCATGAGTGCCACCCCATACAAGTATTCCGTAAGTCGCTGCTGACCAAAAAAGTGCAAAATAAATCGTTAAAAGTTGCTCTCTGTGTAAGTAATATTTAAGTTTGTAAAACAAGTATATAAGATATCTACTTTTTTTTGCTACCCTTTCGACGTGCTTACTCCAATTTAGATTCGAGTCAACAATAATGCCGAGGTATTTCGTTTCATTTACTCTATCAATATTCGTACAATCGCAGGTACCGCGAAGACAGTCAATTGAATGTATAACCACAGGCGTATCCGGTGGTAGACCATTCTTGTAGCTTCCGAAAGTCATGTAAACAGTTTTTTTGATGTTCAAAGAAAGGTGATTTTTATAAAGTGCTCTGTATACTTTATTAATGTCATTATTACATGTATTGAAAGCTTTTTGCCAAGTTTTTTCTTTTACAATTAAGACAGTGTCGTCTGCGAAAGACACGATGTCGCTGACTAGGTCCATCTCAAGCATATCATTCATGTATAATATGAATAAGATCGGCCCCAGCACCGTGCCCTGCGGGACGCCACACTTTACTTTTAACTCAACGCTACAAGAATTATCTATTTTTACAATCTGCGTCCTATCATTGAGGTAACTATGCATAAGTTTGTGCGCATTTCCTCGGAAACCCAGATTATACAATTTGTTCAATAGGATACAATGATCGACAGTGTCAAAAGCTTTCGCAAGATCGAGAAAAACTGTGATACATGGTGTTTTTGTACTAATAGCGTCGTGTATTTTATCAATTACATTTGTCAAGGCATCTTCAGTGCTTAAACCCGATTGGAAGCCAAACTGCCGCGGGCTTATCAATTTATGTTTTACAATGAATTTATTTATTCTCACTTTCAATATATTTTCAAAGATTTTTGCGAAATTTGAAATTAAGGAGATCGGTCTATAGTTAGTTGTTTTATCCGCGTCCCCTGATTTATAGATCGGTATTACTTCTGCCTTTTTAAAGGCGTCAGGAAAAATTGATTGTTCAATACAAAAGATTTAAGATGTGTGCTAAGGGCTTGGCAATGTTTTTTGAAATTGTTTTTAGAACTTGCGTAGAAATATTATCGATCCCGGATGCTTTATTTTTTAATTTAGATATCAGTTCTAATATCTCGGTCTCGTTGGTGGGTTCAAGGAAAATTGATTCTTGGATTTGAGTCCGGGCCATGTTACTATTCGGTAAAGGTTGACGCGTAAATTTATCAGCCATGTTCGGTCCCACGTTAACAAAAAATTCATTAAATTCGTTTGCAATATCTTCATTATCATGAACAAACGTTTTATTCTTTTCTGAAAAAATTTTTTCGATTCTTTCTTTTTTTTCTGAACCACTTTTTATTTTTGAGTTTGTGAATTGCCATAGTTTTCTACAATCGCTACTTATATTTGCAACAATTTTATCATTGTAGGTTTTTTTTGCTAGTTGTATAGTAGTTTTTAGTTTGTTTTTATATTCAGAATATTTTTTCTTCAATTCGGTATTATGCGGGTTCATTTTTGATTGTCTGTATAGTTTGTTTTTTATTTTGCATGATTTTAACATTCCGCTAGTAATCCAATCTTTTCTTCCGCGCTTACATTTTAATTTCACATATTTTGTCGCACAGCTACAATAGTGCTGGATTTTCTCAATGAACTTGTTAACAGCTATATTAACCTCCGTTTCTGCATAAATATCAACCCAATTTTCTTTATCTGTATTACTTTTTAACTTGTTAAAATCTACTTTTTTTTTTGCAAATTTGGACTAGCGTTTGTTGCTTTATCATTTATTTCTAATTCTAAAAATAATAGTGTTATGTCATTATCATATACAAGTGGAATAGCTGTGATTTCATAACTTAGTTTACCAAATATGTGATCTATACATGTTGCACTATCATTTGTTACTCTAGTTGGTATGTTAATGTATGAGTGATAACCATATTCATAGAAGTTATTAATATACGTATTAGTTTTCGCGCTTTCATGAAGTAGATCAATATTTATATCACCTATGATTAAACTATTGAGGAAATATGCTGCATCAATTAAATTCCAGTTATCCCTTTGCAATGTTATACCCTGCGGATCCTACTTATATTCCCAGGTGTACTAAATCAAATCCCTCAATGTTAGACAATTTGCCCTGAGCTTCTATCTCAACCAGTGGGTCGTAAGCGATTTATTCTCGAATCATCTACCGCTGTCTCTCGACTTAATCAAAGATCACAACTTCCAAGATTAAAACAGATTTAAAATTAACAAACTAGCTGCATTTTCAAAAAGTTATTAAGCAGAAATTGCCTAGGTTCTCACAATTGTAACTTGTTCTTATTACAAATAGATAAATACTCGTAGATGGTATGGTCTCGTCTTTTACTATATTATCAAGGAATGGTTCTGCTCCCCGACCTCATAAACCAGACAAACATCAAAAATTACACCAACATATACTTGATATAATCATCCAAAGAAGTATTCTATTGAAAAATCTGGAGAAATGTTGAAAACTATTTTGGAGCTTAATAAAAATAATTAAAAAAAGAGGAATCCTCTGCCTCCACTAAAGTTGCAAGGCATTAGCAAAACAGCTTTCAAAACATCTTGCATCAAATTTTAATATTTCTGCGAACCTTAGGGATCCTATAACAAAGGCACAAGTTGAAAACTCGATGTCTCAGCTCGAAAAGTTACAGTCTTGTTAATAAATTAATAAAGAATATTTTAATACGGTCCCGAAACAAAAAATATCCCGGGCTAGATATATACATATATACCTAATTTAGCTTTAAAATTGTTCGCTAAAGGCAGGCTTGTACATAGCATATTTATAATCAACTCTTGCCTTAAACTGCATTATTTTTCAAAGTTGTGGAAAGTTGCTAAAGTAATTCTAAAACCTGGTAAATCTGCAGATGATTCATGTAATTATCGGCCAATTAGTCTATTGAGAAACTTTGCAAAAAATATTAGAAAAGGCAATGAAAATAAAGATAGTAGAATTTTCGGAATATATGTTTTCGAGCAGATCATAATACACCCAATTCTGTTTCTGTCTGTTGGCCTTTTTTTACACGGTTTTGATTTAACACCGTCTTTGGTGGTCGGTTTTTATATAAGTTGACTAAGTAATCTAAAAAAAAAGTTTAAATCAATAAGAATAGTGTAAGCCATATTTATATACAATTCGACCTTATTGATATCTTTATTAAATTTTAGGGCCTTAAGAAAAATGTCGAATAATACAACTCCGAAACTCAAAAGGAAAGGCATTTCTTTTACTTTAAGAATTGAATTCCCTTTTGTGTATGAATGTACATAAAAATGTAATTTGGCTTTTATAAAGACTCTCCTTTTGTATGAATTATTTTATTTTACCCATTTATTACTGGGTTGAAAGATATGGACCTAATCCTCTTTTTTTCTATGTACTTACTTTTTTACACGGTTTTTTTCTGGAACGTATCTACCGTGTAAAAATAGAATTAGGTGTACTTTCTACCAGTGCTAAGGATCTAACATTATGATTTTTATATGTTTGAAATTTATAACTAAGCTAATGAGACATTTTCTCATAATTTTCTAGGCCAAAACCCTGAATAAAACGTGCTCCTCTTTCTATCTCAAATAAGTTCTTTGGATGTCAATATGTTGAAAATTGGTAGCCTCAAAGTTAAGAAATCGAATTGTATCAAAGTCTTTTTAATTAATCTTAATTTACGGCACTCAAATATCTGCAATTCTAACAGGTGTCTTATCTTAGCTGTTACTTCATACCCAGAACAAATTAGAAAATAAAACACGAAGGTTCCCAGTTTTCAACTTTTCGAGTGTATCTCGTGTTTACCTCCTCCTGAAAAGAGCCTAAGGTTATTAAACTCAAATATCTTAAAGAGTAACTCATATGAGTGCATCCTTTCAGCAGTAAGTAGGATAAACCAAGTTGAAGTTTACAAACTTCTTGGTGAATTAATAACACGCGCCGGGCCCACATACGCCACATTCCCACTACAACGGGAAATATTTCAGAGGTAAATGTTTTGGTGGATCACTTAAAATGCCATTTACTTCCTGAGCAGCATCTGCCTTTTCATTAAGCTCTTAGCTTAATTTAATCTTTAAGAAAACGAGTTCGCCACTACATAGAACGAAGAACTAGATCCAGGTGGAAAAAATCGTCCTAGTGCTATTACTCAAGACAGCTAATAATAGCCACCGCAGCGATCTGCACGTTCTAAATAAATTGATGATGCTCGTTGATGCCTATTTTATTAGCATCTTAGACTTTGGCTTGTTCTAGGCCTTACTTACAAGATTTGTAAAAGTTCAGGGGTGAAATTAGGTGGGGCCTCAAACCACTGCTCCCAATGTTTCGTTACTTTCGCTGACCCAAGAATTTTCTTTGGGAAGCCGTTTAATACATGTTTTCATGATTGTTCCCGTGAGCATTTGGTTCGAATTGTTTGTTAGTTGTTCTAAGGATTCATTTTTATTTTCAAAGAGAGATAGTGACGCATTGGGTGAGCCAAATATAATCAGCACGTGTAGAAGCATTCACTTCAAGCGTAACTCTTCGGCGATGGAAAAATGTGGCACAACATCGCGACCTGCCAATTCCATTCAATAATTCAAACGTGTCTTCTTATGCAAAATAAATCCCAACAATGAGTTTCCAGGATATCCTTTATTGTATTTACCACATAGCGAATCTAGATTTAAGCCGCGGAATCCCATACCTGGAAAAGGAAAACACGTTAGTTCAGTTAGTTATGTTTTGCGCCATATGGATTGCGTTTTCGAGAGCGCTCTTACATTTATGTCCTTAAAATAAGTTCTGCTAGCATAAATAAATAGAAAAACAAATCTACTATTTTTCTTCATACAAAATATTTCACTCAATGATTGAATTCGAAAGTATGTACGAGCGTACTGGCGTGGTTGTCTGGCACGATATATTTTTATGTAGGATTATGGATATACATAAAATTGCTTTTAATTCCAAACAAAACAATATAATAATAAATAAAATAAGAATTATGAAATAAAGCTATTATTTATCAAATGACCTAAAAGTAAAGTAAAATTTCGTTTTATACGGTAGATCTGGATGGTTGTACAGGAAAGCGTATACAAAAACCTTGCCTTTAAAAGGTAGGGATATACTAACCAAACGTAAAATAGTTCGTCCACCTACTTTTTATTTCGAAACTCCAGAAAAAAAGCATTTTATTAAAGTTAACTTTATTAATTGCAACAAAAACAGCAATCAAAATATAATTTTCGTTATAAGCCAACTTATTCCGTAATTTTCCAAAATCGCAAAAATTAAAACTTATTAATTATTATTAATTAATCTTAAACCGCATATTATAAGTTTGTAAATATTAAAATAATTTATTGCTTCAAAAATTCTTTCGAACGTCTGAACAAAATTTATATAAAAGCTTAAAATGAATTTGCATTAATTCATTAATATGTAATTCATTTTAATTTGTTGAAAAGTAATATATGGTATATAGTGCAAATTTATTACCATTATCGCTTTTTGCTGCACCGTTTGCGAAGTGACTCCAAATAACATTTATCATCAGAAAATACTGTCTCTGCAATAGATATTTTCGGTAAAGGTGACGGTAATTAATGTAATCATTAATTAAACTTTACGGTAATGATGATTTTTTATGTTTACGATATCGAAGCATATAGTTTACTGTAATGTTCAAAACTTCGAATTAATTTTCGTCAGAATATTAATTTTCGGATAAAATGCAAACCTTGCCTTATGTTACCATATTTTACTCTTTGGAATTTTATTATTTTTTCGTTCGGCTATCCTTTACCTTTCTAGCAAAACGAGTCATATATGCAGAGGATTCAGCCAAGTTACAGGTCACTTCTAAATAAAATACTGGTTATGTATACATTTTAAAGCTTTGCATCAAAATGTGAGTGTGTAGTCAAAGAGGCAAGGGATTAAAACCAATTCAAAATATGATACCGCGATAGCTACTGCATTTCTTAATAGATTTTGATCAAGCATCGATGCATTAACTAATCGGTTAAATTAAGAGACTGTGGGGTTTGGGAAAGGGGAAATAACTTTCACTTCACCATATGTTAATGTGCTGCCATGCAGACCATATATTTCTTAATCAACTTGGATCACACGTGGGTAAAATAACTTCTATGGCAAACGAATGACGAATCTATCAAAGATGTGTGGAGCTAAGGACTGCACCCCCTCATGTAAAAATGATTAAAATTAAATATTTTTCTAATATCGGTATCGATCAAATTTGACTTGTACAGAATTCACTTCTTGGTTGTGCATGAAAATGGTACGATTTGGACGAAGGGTTGAGAGAGGCTCTTATCTTGAAAAGAGCAGAATCGCACATTTCTGTAAAAATTATTTGGTTTATTTTCAAATACAATACCCTTTGACCACCATCAAAAATAAAACAGGACTGAAACTTGAAGAAATATGTAAATTATAATTTTTAACGGCTAATAAAATCTAATGAATTACACAAGGAAGAACATTCTTCAATTTGTGGAATAGATAATATTCTAGAGTCAATATAGATATCATCAGATCTACAAGAACGGTACAGAAGAGAATGTTTAGAGCCTTATCGCTATGACGAATTATTTGCATTTGCCAGATTGAATGACAATACAAAATTAAAATTTGATCAGAATCTCTACTCTTTCTACGAGGCCCCTCAACTTCCAATGAAGTTTGAAGTTGTCACGAAAATCATTTTGTTCTAATTTGTACTGACTTTTAATTAAAATTAAATGTGAATTTTCAAAGTTTTGAACTTAATATAAAATGAGCAATCCCATACGCTTCGAATTATAATAGAAATAAAAATCAAAATTGCCCCCTCAATCACGCTTTTATGATGAGAATGTATTCTATATTATTTAGGGATAATCGCTATGTACAAATTCTATGTAATACGTAAATACGAAATAGACTATATTTACTTTTTATTTTATTTTGATGTGGCGAACCCCTTTTTTGATCAAATTATAATAAAGTATAAATTTCCAGTAATTTTCTGTAATTTGTTTAGTAGTCTGTATAAGTAGAGACTCTATAAAACGATTACTTATATAATACTGTTACTATTTTAATTTTATTTATTGTTTTTGTTTTTTGATAATGTATTGCCAGATGGTCAATTATACCTGTTGGTATTAAAATAGTAAAATTATTTTAAATCCTCTTTAATTATGGTACATATAAGGACTATCATCCAGAGGTTGTGGGTTCGAATCATATGTACTACCCATGATTTCTTCCGCTACCTGGTAACACAAAATTGGCCTAAGTGTGCCTTTCTAGGCAGTCACACCAACCTATCCTAATCTAATGACTTGTACATAGACCGTCAATGAGCGGAGATTACGATCCTCATTTTAAAATGCTCCTAGCTATAGTGCTATAATAATATGTTAATGTAAGCAAGTTGTGAATTAAACATTAATAATTTAGTAATTTAAATGTCTTAAGGACCAAGCGGTTAGGCGTTACATGGAAATTTGTGAAGCTGCTCGTAAGTCACATTTTATGTACATATTCATTTCGGTTAATACAAGTAAATAATTAGTACAATACTTAAATTAAAATAAACTAAGATACTAACGGACTAATCATATAGAGTTAGTGAATCCGATAAGAAGGAGCACAAAAGAACCTCAGGAGGGAAGATGGAGGGCATTCCTGAAGCATAGTTTTGATAGGTGGAAATCAAAGGAAGGAGTGAGAGTTTACTTTCCGAAGCATTCGGGCAAGAGGTTCGGAAAGGCCGTAGTTTGTGCGGTGGTACGCGTGATGGAAAAGAGTGACCTCTCATGGTCTCAGATGGTTGTGGGGGTTGGTATAGAGAGAAGTTCACTGAAGCAGTGAAGGGCAATCAATGTCGCCTGAAAGCAGCTGATGGATGATGCTAATATCAGCGAAGTCACGGCACTTCCATAAGGGTTGCAAGTCGAGCAGGAATAGGCGATTATTGAAGGGGGGAAGATTCAGACGATCAGACCAGGGAAGCTCACGTTAAGCAAAGCGGAGGTACCTACAATTTGATTGATGCTGATGGTTTGAGAAGGAAACCAAACTTGGCTAGCGTATTCAAGGAGAGGCCTAACGAACGCCACATAGAGGGATTTGGCAACAAAGGTAATCCCTAGACTCCTTAGACCAACGTTTCACAGAGTGCGAAGTTTGACCTAGCCAGCACGCTGTCAATGTGGTCACGAAAATTAAGTGTACTATCACACACCAAGATCACGAAGAGAGGAGACACTTGGATAGGTTAATCAGAAAACAGATAGATTCTGGGGGAAGAAGAAGGACCTTTCGGGAGCAAGGTAGGTGGATTTTCTTACATTCTAAACTTAAAACAAATATATCGATTAGCGGACATTTTTAATTTAATAACTTCCTGGAAAACTGGAGCTTAAGTAGCTAAAGATATTTAAAGAGAGACCGCATTCCAAATTTTTGTGAAATTACTTTTCTGGTAGTATGTTTAAAATATAAAGTAGAGGTTAAATTATTTCCTATTAGAAGTGATAAGCTCATACTTCGAAATTTGATTTAAATTGGCGGGGGGACAGTTGTGCGTCTTCATATTCATTTTATCATGAAATTATATAAGTAAAATGCTATTCATTGTTTGTTTCTAAAATAACAAATATAACATATAAATTTTGATTTTGGACAATTTCAACTTCCATACTTTAATAAAATTTAGCACAAAATCTTACTGGAGAAGTATTTCCAAGTTCATGCATTATATGACATTTCTACGTAAACATATTTAAAGTCGATGTTGATATTTGATTTCATATCACATTTTGTGATAGCAAAGGAATTATCCACAGAGAAGTCGTTATAGCTGCTCCTCAAATAATTACTGCTGACTATTCATGACTCTCTTTCAGTTCTAAAGCTTTTGAAGAAATACTGAAGATGCTATAGAAATTTGCTTAAGTACTTTATAGTAGGTCTTAGAAAATACTCAAGTACTAGCACGCGCTAGTAAGTACTCAAATTTTTATTCATACGGTGCAGTATTAGCGCTGGTATTTTCAACTTTAAAGAAAAGCACTTGTGTGTATCGTATAGTGTTTAACCACGAAGTATTAGCGGTATATTCTTCGCAACTGAATTAAAAATTTTAAGTAACATTATTCCACGGCACCTACTATACCCCTTCATTTGATATCCTTTTAATAATTGAATAAAAATCTATGATAAATTGTTCTTTGATGTGAGAAACAATAAGATATTTACTTTATTCTTTGGCATCTATTTTCGGAATTTATTTGGTACTAAAAAACTGATAAACATCCATTACCTACCTTTACCGCACACTATGATCAATTATGTTCTGTAGATGTTAAGGGAAGACAGTTAATTGAGACATCCGCCACACATTGGAAGTGCTTCATGGCACGCACCGTCGTATCCTTTCGTTTTTCTTATAATTTGAAGCGGAAGAAAGACTGTCGTCCTTCGAGTGGACACCTACGTAGCCACGAACAATTGATTTGGACACCAATTTCCCTGATAGATTTGAATGGCACGTGGTATCCAATTTGCACAGACCAAACACTTTGAAGGATTTATTTGCGCAAGGGTCGGCAGGTTTGATTGAAAGGTTCTGGACATGGGCTCGAAGGGTCGTATACCTTGCATGTTGTTTAAATCTATTCACTGATATTGTTTAATTACATGTGGCGAAAAATATGAAATTATTTCCGATGGTTTGCTATGATTAAAGTTGTCCACGTGGCTCTCGATGATAATTTAAATATTTTAGATAAAAGGTTTTTGGACAGCAACAAATTATTCCTCAAGTGCTATAACAGCGAAAAGACTTGTTCGCATAAAAAAAGCAACAGTTCAGATATAAAGGTGCCAAATTCAAACATTTTATTGTCTGATTTTAACAGAAACGATTTAATTTATGCCATCACAGGTTTTATATTCCAATTATTTCTCTCTGCAAATTTTACCTGCAGGAATTTATTTGACTCGTGGTGCGTCCTCATTAAAAATTAATCATTGAGCTTTTGTTTAATACATATCTTTAAACACCATGCTGAGATTACCACAATCTAAATCTTCAAATCTTTCAGTTAATTTGAACGTAGGATAGATTCTGGATTTACATCGACATCGAACAAAATCTTATTCAGGGTAGATTAAAGGCATATGGTGTTCAAGAGGGTAAATGGGTGGGTGTAACATGTCTGATTTCATGTAATTAAATGTAACAAAGGAAGGTATGCCGAGTTTATATTGTCCATTTAAAGGTTATCCGGTATTATTAGTTTGATTTCCAAGAGAACAATAAGAAATATAATGTATGTAGTAAGTATTTAATTGAGCATAAAAAAACATAATTTGATCCACGAGGTTTATCTAGTTAAAATAACATTCAAATTGTGTGACATTTGAATTTTTTGCATCTGTTTGGTATGATCACATGTTTTACTAGACCTTAATTATAGCTTTATTTTTATAAAACTTTTAATTAGGTTGAAAAAAACACATTTCAAATACATATTTCTGTAGGAGATGTGCGTCAATAGGATTTTTAATTTACTAATGAACAATAAGATTGTTCGCGTAAAAAGAAATATTTGTTATCTTATTTTCGTCACAGTTATATGAAGAAGCAAATGTAGAGACCTTTTAAATATATATTCACAGCAAAACTTCAAATATGTACGTATTTAAAACTTAAAAAATATCAAAGATCTATAATTACATGGTACATCATGTTTATATTCCCATAACCCACTATTTTTAAATATTTAGGATAGCAAAAAAAGGTTAAAATACCAATTTCGACACCGAAAATGTCCTAAAAGCAAACCAAATCTCGTAAAAAAATATGTTAAATTTGGTATTTCACAGGTATTTTATTAAAATATTATATTTAAAAGGAAAGCATGGACAAATACAAATCGCCCGTTAAAAACAAAGGTGCAAAATATTCTTCCTTTTCACTCTTCATACCGGATTGACCGCTTAAATTAACATTTCATTTATAAATGATTACACTATCTATAATTGTTTTTAAATTGTTCATAATTCAAAAATACATAAATAATATATACTCTTAATGAATGATATAGTATGCGGTATGTAGATATTTTATAAATCTTTTTAAATCAATATCTCTTGTGGTTCCTATTTTTGTTCTAGGAGAAAGTAAAGAAAATAAATTTTAATTGAGTATTCATTCATTCATTCGTAAGCCCATAGAAATATTTCGTGGGTTTTGTATATTATTTCCTAAATTGTTATATTTAAAACCGTGTACTCGGGTTTTCCCTACATTAAAAATTAAATAGAAGTTAAATGTTTTCCCAAAATACTAAATGAAAATAAATTTTCTTTTTGATGTTAAGATCATTCCAAGGCAGTAAAGAGATATTTTGCAAAAAAAGAAAACAATCGAAGGTGAAGCAATAATTGCTGTAACAAATATTTGGTACCCATACTCTCTTGGATTTTATTTTTAAACCTGACACCGTTTTAAAGGCATTCAGTTATTAATGTTAAAGAATGGACAAACATTTGAGGGTTTAAATTCGTGGACTTCGGTTTGTTATTACAAATGATTTTAAAATAAAAAGTGGTGGATGGATTTGCAAACCAAAAGTATGTATAGATTCATAAATTTATTTAACAATTTGCAAATAAATTACCCCAGAAATGATATATTACGTTCACAAATTGGAGAAGGCACGAAGTCGCTTTCGATTTTAGTAGACCGTGCACTGAATAGTAATTCAGTTCCAAAAGTGCAAAGTAATTTCCTATAAAAAGAAATTGAGGTGACCGATTTGTATCACAAGACATTCTCTTTCGTTAAGTAAAACAACACCAGCTCTTTTACCTCACGATGTTGAAATTTGTGAGTTATACTATAATTAAATACAACTAAAATTTTCTAGAAGTAAGATATTCTCTAATAACTTTCAGATGACTGTTTGTTTAATGGTTATTGCCAGCGTTGCTGCTAAACCAAGTGGACTAGCAGGTTTTGGGTATGCTGCTCCTTATACCGCAGGATATGCTGCTCCTTATACCGCAGGATATGCTGCTCCATTGGCTGCTGCAGGATATGCAACTGGATATGCTGCAGGATATTCAGCTCCGGCTGTGGGAACCTACTCAGCCCCACTTGCTGCTGCGGGATATGTTTCGCCACCAGCAGCAGTTTATTCGGCACCATATGTAGCAACCTATGCTCAGTCATATAATGCGCATAACATCGCCCATTCTGCAGCATTTCCTGCCCCAGCTGTAGCCTCTCCACTTTTAGCGGCTCCTGCTTCTATTTGGTAGAGACTGATTTTTAGCAAAGGACTGACAAAATAAATTAAATTAATAATGCAGAACTGTCCTTTATTCGGTTAATATGTATAATAGTTTGATAGTTGGGTCCTCAGGCGGGGTGTAAAGACACCCATCAATATGGTAGGTATTGTAGTAAGTCTTCATTATGCGCTAGAGAACATTTCTTTCGAGGTGAAGTCGTGCATAATAAGTAAGCAATAAGATTATAAATACAACTTGTCGGCGAATGAATTTTCCATGAAGATTTCTGTGAACACATTAACTAAATTAATTTAGTTATGTTTCACTGCACAGAAAGTACGATGGAAAATTCCTAGCAAATTTGAAATATTACAACTTTTGCTAAATTTATACTTCAGGACGATGCAATAACAAAAAGTACAAAAATTAGGCAAGGAAATAAATAATTAAAATAGTTATAGTTTGGTTACTGAAGAAATTCCCATTCTTCAACTGAGGAGTAAGTTAAAAGTCTTGAGATGAGCGTGGTTCATGCAAGCTACAGTTGGTTCGGTGATTGATTCTTTGATCCATTTTTTGGAAGAGGCAAAAATCGAAGACGAGCCAAAGTATGTCCAAGCAAAATAGCTCTCAAAAATTAACTAAACATTCAAAATAGCCGAGCTTGTTAGCATAAGTGAGGACCATGAGTACCATGTTGTGAATTGGAACGATTATCTAAAGCAAATTATAATCAATTGTTAATTTCTCAAAAGATAAGTTGGAAAATTTATTTTAGGTTCATTCAGAGTACTATTTAAATTTCTTCGTTATATCTGTTGCGCAATATTGATAATAATTAGTTGTTTTATATCATTGACATTTTCTGGAAAATTACAACTTTTGTTAAATAAGCAGAATTCCTGTTTACGATGCAGATTTCTCGGTGGAAAGATACGAAGTACATAATACAATGTTGTAATAGGTGTATCTGAATAGGAGAAAATTATATTCCTTGGAGCAATTCGACCTCATCATCTCAGGGGGTCAATTTCGTCGATTATTTGTCATTCGATTAGCTTTGATTCATCCCGCTCGCTGCCCCCCTTCGCTTAGGGAGAAGAGCTCATATTCTTTGGAAAAGAAAACGATATTACGAGGAGGTGTCATAACTTTCCATCTTAGTAAATCTAAAGGAAATGTTTCGGTGGCATTTAATTACTTTGGATTCTTGTCGATTTCATGGCAGCTGTAACTCATTCAGTCTGCGGCACGACAATTCTTTTGCATTATCCAGAGCATGAGAAAGTGGTCAACGACCCTTTTGTTATTCTAAAAATACCTAGAAATTGGAGGAGTGCTGCCCACAGGGCAAGGGAATTCGTGCGAAGGCATGAAAAATTCCTTGGTCCCATCACCGTAAACTTACTTGATTTATTTCCAAACATCATGGTGACCCTTCAGGAAAATTTTCCTTTATTGAGTTCGGTTCCGGTCATTGACACTGGGTTTGCTTCGACTTGAGAAATTTTTTCCAAAGTAACTTAGGTCACTAGGGAAGGTAATTAACTGCATACAATTAAGCTCCAGAATTCGGTGAACAATTCATATCCCCTATTCCCTGCATTTATTCTTCTAGATATTTCGTTTCGTACGGAAAAAATATGTATTTAAAATACAGTTTTAAAATATGCATGGTATATTTTCTTATAAATTTGGTATGCGACAACTATAAAAAAAATTGATTTTCATAATTCATACATAACAATTATAAAGTAACTACACGTAGAATATATAAGACGTATATCTAATTTATATTTTGGCATGTACAATCGAAATACGAGTATTTTCGACGCATATACATATATTAAACGTAAAGGGGTTTTCAATAGCAACATAACAATTTTGTATTTAAATAAAACACAGAATAATTGAGATATTCAGCTGAAATTTATTCCAGGTGCAGTACACATATTAAATTATATTTCAATTCGATTTCGTTCATATGACCATTGCGAGCACGTTTGCAGCGATCGATTCTTTGGGGTAAATTTTGCACCATTCTTGCACATATATCGGCCGGAACGTTGTCAATTTCGCGTTCGATATTGTCCCTGAGTACCTCTAACGTTGCTGGTTTTTTGGCATAAACCAACGATTTAACGTAATCCCATAAACAGAAATCTCATAAGCGAGGTGACCATTCATTTCTTGAGATTAAACGGTTACCAAATTTCGTTTTTAATAGATCAATTGTTTGACCAGCTGTGTGGCATGTGGCACCATCTTGTTGGAACCACATTTTCGTATTACTGATGTCAAATTCATCTAATTGTGGGCAAAAGTAGTCTTTCAACATAACACGATAGCGAACTCCATTGACCGTAACATGGCGATCGTTTTCATCGATGAAAAAATATTGTCTAATCATGTCTCCGGCATGTAATCCACAATACACGGTCACGTTTTGTAGCTGTCTCTTGAAGCACTTTTGGATTTGTTGTTGTCTAATAACGCATATTTTGCTTATTGACAAAGTTATTAAACTAAAAATGGGTTTCATCACTGAAGATGATTTTTCGATGAAATTCAGGAATTTTAGCCAAATCGGAGAAGTTTCAAATGATCAAGAGGGTTCTTGAGTTAATTTGATCTTGTAAGGTTGTATACCAAGATCCTTACGAAAAAATCGCAACAATGTGGTTTGATAGATTTCCAATTCGTGTGAACGGCGTGGAATAGACTGATTTGACTCATTTCGAACTAAAGCTTTTTCGGCTGCAATATTTTCGGTACTTCGACCTGTGCATTGTGAGGTAAGGCACAGCAGCATCCAAAATATTTTGACTCGAATTTATCCACTATAGCACGCACAATTTGTCTGGTGGGGCGATTATTATGACCGAAATTTGAAGTAAGGACTCTTAAAGTTCCGATCACCGACATAGAACTGTATAGAATTACGTTTTTAATAATTTTCAAACGTTGCTCGCTCGTGAACTCATGATAAAAATATTAACTTTGACTGAAAAAACGTTGAAAAATCAAAAAACTAAAAAAAAAAAAACACGCTCTAGGGAGCATTTGTACTAAAATCCAAAATTGTTATGTCTCTATTGGAAAACTCTTTACTTAACAAATATATTTCAAAAATATATCTCAATATACCTAGAAATTCATATTTTTGATGCGAAAAATATATGTTTTCCGTATGTTCAGCATACGAGTTTGCTGTAGGGTATTTACTTTTGTACTTTTTGGATGCATTTTTTAATTGTTTTTTTTTATATATATATTTGATGAATAATCACACAAACTTCGGTATAGTCTGTAATTATTCTATATACTGTACTTATCATTTTTGTATACTTTTGATAACACTATTCTCCGTGTATTCAATATACATTTACACGTACATATCCTAAACGAAAAGAAATAAGTTCGTTAAATTCTCACTCAATACATTTCACCTGCAGGGGCTACTTTATAAGCAATTTTATTAATCAATTCCTAAATCGAACATACATATGGTTCATGGACCATTCAAGGGAAATGGGGAATGAACGATAATGAATAGGTGTATATACTTCTAAATATATTTATGCGTTCAACTTTCATACATAAGATTTTATATGTAGCATTATACGTTAAATTATAATCAAAATATATATTAAGGTATATTGCAAATGTAGGAATTTTGCCGCTGTACGTATATATCACATATATTTTAAATATTTGTAAAGTATAATTGCACGTATAATATTTGTATACATATTATGTGTTGCATTATGTTATTTAATGCAAACCTAAAAAGGAGCTTAGAAAAATATAAAAGCTAAACATTTTTAAATCGAAGTGACCTAGTAAAAAACGAAAAAAAAAGAATTATATAATATGAATATTAAATATATAATTTGCATACATGTATAAAGTTTAAGTGAAATGTATAATTAATTTAGTAGTGTACAAAATATTCTAATAAATTCTGTTTCATGCTTTTTCATAAAAAAGTGTGCTCGTTCCTAGGCAAAGGGGATTATTATTTATATTATTTGCGTATTTTAAATGTTTAAATTCAAGGATACTACTGGATGTCTTACGCTGCACTTTGTTGTTGTTACAATAATTGAAGGCAACTAATTACTTACCTTTATGTAGTAAATTTCATCAAGTAATTAGGTTTAGACATTGCCATTTAAATACAAATCTTCTTAAAAGACTAATATGAAATATTTAATATAAAAATAAGTGTAGATTTATAATTATAACAGAAAAATTTTGATTATTTTTAAAACGAATTGATTTACTAATGAGGGTATTTATAACGTGTAACCCTATTATTTACAACAACAAAAAAATGTTTTCGAAATTTGTTTTGTTATATTTATATTAAATATACCATACAGTGTCCATCATCAGGAAATCCACAAGGAATATTTAAGTTATAGCATATGTAGTCATTAAATTTAAATAGCTCCGAAAAAGTTTGCTATCCAATTCCCAATGCAATGCATATAACATTTAGGTAAAAGCCTTCCAATTGCTTGAAAATATTTGGTCTCATCTTTTACAACGAATAAAAATTCAATTTCAATGTCGCACTCGTTAGATTTTTGGTTATGAATAACATGATATATTTCAATAGCAATTTCAGAGATTTTAACAAAATATTTTTTAAATTTTAATGAATTCTTGATATTTACTTTCTTATTTCTTATTCACTTTGGACTTCGCAATTAACTTATGATGATATTAAAAGTAGTCCTCTTATATCTCACGAAAGGTAAGCTAAATAATAAGATTCCACATGATATATTCTACCTGGTTGTTTTGACCTGACAAGTAAAATTACACGCGGATAGTAAAATACGTCGAACTTTCCCGCCAACCCAATACAAAAGATATTCCATCCAAACCATTAACAAAGTCCCAAATCGTTTCATTAGATAGGTTGCATGATCTCAAAAATTGGTCGGTGTTTCGGTTCGGGACATCAACCTTGGCTTAGTGCTCCTGCCATACTCGTATATGCCACGATCATATGGACCGAAAGCCAGTTCCCAAATATGTTCGATTAAACATCTGTAGGTGAAGCATAAGAGAAGGCAAATTTTGTAACAATATCAGGCAAGAGAAACGACATCATGTAGAAGTCAGTAAAATTTTATTAACAAAACAAAACAAAATTATCAAACAGTCATAATGGTTCAACAAGTAGTTATATTTATTTCACCAGAAGAGGTGCTGGAGCGGCGGCTATAACAGGGGCAGCGGGTGCGGTTACTACTGGTGCAGCGGGGGCGGCAACGTAGGGAGCAGCAGCAACATAAGGTGCAGCTGCTGCATATGCAGCGGGGAATGCTGCTGCATGTGCTATGCTATGTGCACTGTAGCTTGAAGCATAAGGAGCAACGAAGGGTGCTGAGTAGGCGGCAGCAACTGGGGCGGTGTATGCAGCAGCAAATGGGGCAGCTACATATGGTGCTGCAAAGGATGCTGCAGTTAAAGGTGCTGCTGCGTAAGGTGCCGCTGCGAAAGGTGCAGTGTACGCAGCTGGTACAATTGCTCCAGGCTTAGCAACTGCGCAGGCGACGGCCATCAAACAAACAATGAACTAAATAAAATAAAAGTAACAAATTAGAAACAAATAGAAACATACGTTGCGTTTTTATTTAGATTTATAAATCAATTAATATCCAGAAGAGAGAAAACTTACGATTTTGAACATTTTTGCGTTGTTGGTTTTTGTATTGCTTCTCAAACGAAGTACGAAAGCAATTTGTGATGCCTAACCAATTGCAACTATGGCTTTTATAGGTATTTTACTTCTCAACCGCAATACATTTTTTGTATGCAAAACGCATCAACCTCTGGATTTTCGAAATTAAGGCATGGGCTGAGCAGAGTTTCAAGCAGTTTCCCAATTTGGCACCGAGTACATAAAGTAATGCTTCTTGCGTTTGCAGAAACTGAATTTACATTAGCATATTAAACATATACATTAAAGACCTTTCAAAATGCATGTAATTACTCCTTAATGCAGCTAATAAAGGCTTCCTTTCTTATAATATTTCAATTTCGAAAGCATTCATTTGACTTGTTAAGGAGCAGTTTTAAAATCTCTCCGGTCATAGGTATGTATCTAAAAATAATGAGAGTACTTTGAACACTTTGGCAAAATTGTATCTCAAAATAGAATATAACCTTTTCTTGCGCTTTTATTTCTGGGGAGTCGACTTCCCGTACTTTAATTAATAAGGTAGGATGTCAACCATTAATTAAGTTAATTAAACATTCGACCTGACGTCAACAGCGTTGTCGAAGTATCTATTGCAAATTTTATGAGCATCCGACCAAAGTCTCCTAATTATTTCTCGTGGCAATTGCTGATGTAAATTTTGAAAGTTTAAGTATTTTAATGCAACAGGGGTATCTAATGCAGCAGGGATATTGCTCCACTGTATAATAAACTAAATTAAACGGTTAACAAAAAATATTATTCAGTTATTTTTAAACAAACATCGTTTCGAAAGTTAATGAACAATGACTTTATGCTCGTAGTTCATAGTATATAATATGTATAATGAAAATAAGGGGTGATATCAGCTGAGTATTGATCCGAAAAATAAATCAAATTTTTCCTTCCTATTTTTATTTTTCCACTAGGTTTACGGAGTCCGTCATTTTGACGCATTTTGAAAATCTGAAAGCGAAATACAGATTAGGTTTAAATTTTTCATCCTACGATTACTAACTAAAGGGCCTATAAAATACCAAGCTTGCTTTATACAGACATCTTAGATTTCAAAATATGTCTATAAAATATTTCCGTTAACATATAAGGGTTTTTGTGTAATAAAATTTATGTTTAAATACGTACGTCAAGTTGACGCGTGTCCGTAGAGATATGTAGGTATAAAAAAAATTTCAGTAAACCTAATGTTAATAGTGGTTTATGATAGAAACTATATACATTTCTGAAATTCTAAGCCTTAATATCCCATTAACGACCAGTAAAATCTTAATATAGGTGCAACTCTCTTCGAAATCCCCTTAGTATTCGAAATTTCTAATTGGTATAAAATATTTTTAATTGCAATTTCAACTTTTTTGAACATTATAACGGCTATAGACAGCATTTCTCATGAAATCGTGAAACTGTTAATTTTATGATGGCATATACTACACATATAATGTCAAGTTTGTGAAATCGGAAGCCATTGGTTTGAATATATATTTTCTTTTGCATCAAATGAGTATTTTACTATTATAAATATTTGTTTTAAAGTTTCCCTTTTTGATGTAAAGCCTTCAGCGGATTGATAATCTAGTACTAAGGTATAACTGGATGTACCTAAGAGAGAGAGACATTTAAACCTATCTTTAAATATTTTAGTATTGTATAATTTACTTTGATTTAGTGAATTGATTCTTATAGGTCAAAGATTTCAAAATAATGTGAAAAAAAAAATAAATTCAGAATACAATTATCATCTATTTTAAATTTGGTTTTTTCTTACTTTGAATTTTTAGCCTGTGTCAAAAGGGGTATTCTAGATATAAAGCTAAAGACTGAAAACGGTTCTTTTAACAGTTTAAAACGGGTGTCAGATTTGGATTCTGTGGTTCTATTGTCGAATATGGAACGCAACCGGTAGTACTGATATTTTCCGCGCTGTGGTTATTATTAAAGATTCGAGGTAGCAAATCATCATCATCGTATGAAGCGGTCTTAAATTCAAGCTTTTCAAGAAAAATTTTAGCACAAGAAATTTTGAAGTCAAATGCTGAAAATTCTCTTAAAAATAAGAGTTTGCTGAAGAACACCACAAACTGACATTTAAAAAAAAACTAAATTGAATTGAGTTGTACCAATTTATCTCTTAATTTTTTCGAGTTTAATATATGAAATTTTAGTGGGTACAAGTTACCAATTTTATGTGGTTTTCAGACATTTTGAAAATTGTTCGGAATTGGCTGATTTTCTTCAAATGTAAGTTTTAAATATTTTCAATTTCAAAAATTTAAAAAATGCATTGAAATTGGAATCGTTTTGGTTGAGTCTGAGATAACGTCCTTTTTTAGCAAACGCGTTTCCACTACTCGTATATACACAGTGCAGTGTTCAGAAGTAATATGACAAACCTTCTAAATCTTTGGATTCTGTTACTAATTTAATCAGACATTTTAACCGTAAGCATCAGTCAATTGACCAAAAAGGCATCTTCGAAAAACCATAAAAATTTTTACTTTTCTTTACTTTTATAGTATTAGGTCTACCGGAAAGTTCTGTCCGTTTTTGAAGAGGAAGAAAATTATACAATTTTTAACATATTTAACTAGATTTATTGTACGATATAATTTCCATCGTTCCTTATGACTTCTTCCGATAATGATGGCAATTTATAAAACCCACTTTTGAAGAAAATCTTTGGATGCGAAAAACTACAGCAGCACTACTGTAAACGTAAACGTTTTCTTCATTTTTGAATTTTTTTCTCATCAAATAATTTTGTAAAGAAAGGAATAGGTGAAGTGAAAATGGTGGTTAAGGTCTGGGGAGTATGGTCACCAAAGCAGCATGTGGTCTAGCATTATCGTGATGCAGT
Source organism: Philonicus albiceps (assembly GCA_963969385.1). Lineage (NCBI taxonomy): Eukaryota > Metazoa > Arthropoda > Insecta > Diptera > Asilidae > Philonicus > Philonicus albiceps. Next base: position 44,276,238 of record OZ017772.1, on the reverse strand, counting down.
ATGATTTCCTTCCTATTGAATATTGTCAACCTTTTTTCTTGGAGTACTTTGTTAACTCGTCCATTTGTTGACTGTATTTCTCCGAATTTAGCTTTTTCTTCCAATTCCAAAAGCTCATAATGGATTGGACCTTGCATGTCTCACCATGTACACAGTATTCTCTTTTTAAGACTCAAGCTCGGTGTAGAGGTGATGAAGGCATGTTTTCCAGGTTCACTCTGTTTTCCTTACGATGTTTTCATATGTAATCCATTTTTCATCATTTGATTTATCATGGTCTTAAAAATATCGTCATCAACCACAAATCGCTGCCCAGAGCCGAAATCACCTGCTTTAAATTTTTCGAACCATCTCCTACACGTTCTGTTCGCAACAGCATCTTCACCAAGAACTTTTAACAAATTTCGACACGCTGACAATGACATGAGATATCTTTGTTGTAGTTAATTTCGAAGGGCACATAATAAACGCAATTATAAAGATATACAGCCACATATAACTCAAACGAACATATCCAAATATATTCAAACTTGAAACGAAATTATCGGACAGAACTTTCCGGTAAACCTAATATAATAAAATCGTAATAAACATGAATATGTTTTGAGAAAAGTAATAAGCAAGAAAGACAATGCATGATTTTATACGCGAAATAAGCAATGTCGTTTCAGCTCATATTGGAATTAATTTCCGAGAAATAATAATTTGAGCATTATTCTGATTGGCGTAATATAGCTTTTTGTTATTTCTATCAATTTGATAATGCAAGATGCTGCTAAGATTTTTATTGTGGGAATCACAACTCAATCAATATATAAATCTTATTATCAGCTTTTAATTCAGTTTATCTTCCACCTAAGAAATGGGGTACAATATATTGAATTTATCAGACGTTATAATGAAGTTAATAATTTTTTTTTAAAATAGAACAATCCCAAATACATATGCAACAATGTTTTTTAAAATTTGTATAATGTTTTATATTCAATATTCTAGACCAAGTCATCAGAACGATTGTCGACATCTCTCTTGCAAAGAGTGCCCTACGGTGAGCACTAGTACTTAGTACTCTTAGTGATTTATCCAAAATAAATGAAAAAAAAACAATTTATAAGATTTTACCTAACGCTTACTACAAGACTTTTTTTAAATAAAAATATTGTTAAAAAAATCTTCGATTAAGTAGTAGCTTTTAATGTTGTATGCATTTCATTTAAGTTCGTCGCGTATTTTTTAAAATATAGCACAAATAGTAAGAAGGTAACATACCAATTCAGTGCCTCTAAATTTAGGTGTATTCGATTTTAATTTGGAGTAGATTTATAATTTCATGTTTTGAAAATTCTTATCTATGAATAGCTTGCAAAATTCTCTTTATTATAATTTAAAAACAAATTCAATGCATTATAAACTTTATTTATGTAACTCAGGATTCCATTTAATTAAAAATTAAATGAAGGCTGTGTATGCAGCGTAAGGAGAAGTATATCCGAACGGTGTAGTGTAGGCGGCAGTGTAAGGAGAAGAATAGGCAGCCGCTACTGGTGCAGTATAGGCTGCATATGCACTTCTGGTGTAGACTGGAGCAGCTACCAACGGTGCAGAATAGGCCACCAACGGTTTAGCCGATAATGTACAAACGAAGGCCGCTAGAAGGAAAAAGAACTGACGAAAAAAAAATGTGATTAAGTTTATTTTAAATAAATTGTGATTTTATATAAATTCTTACTAATTTGAACATTTTTGCAATTGCTTGGTTAATTTTCCACAGAAAACTGCTACTGTTAGCAGCCGTATCAGCTACTTTTATACATACGAAAAATTCTCGTGGCCCCATCGATTTCAACAATTATTTACCAGATTGAAGGTAGGATCAGTCCAGCAATTTCCATACATGCAATTATTTTTTATTTTCGTTTTTCTGTTAAATTAACATTCTTGGCACGGTAGTATCTGGCATTAATTTCATTATGGCATTGTGACAAAAATGTGTTCTGTGGACATATCACTGCCACATAGCAGTCAGTCAGTCTGACTTACATAATGAAAATATGAACCCTGCCCTACGACAATTGAAGCGATAAAAAGATATCGTCCAAGGCGGAGAGAAGAGACCTTGGTTCGAACGTACTGTCGGCTCAGTTTAGATAAGATGTCTTTCGGTTGTATCGACATGCGGATATTTCGCTTACGAAAAGTTGATATAGTCTTAACGCATCCGAATGTTCCGAGTTGCGATTATACACAATAGGTCATAATTAAATTTTCGCAAGTAATTATATTATTATGAATTTTAATTCAAAAATGTTATATATTTTTCAATGATTTGACATTATTCAACTGTATAATAATTTGTTATAAAGGAAGCTGTGAAAAACCTAATAGATAATAAGTAATAAAGACTGTTTATTCTGAATTTAAAAGTCTATCTTCCTTGTCACTATTATTCAGCCATTATGGCATAATGTAGTAACCAAATTCAAAAGACCAGAAAACATGCATCTTATTGATGTTGGATTGCTGGAAATAAAGTATTAAAATTTTAAACCCCAGAAGGAAACACTAAATCAAATTGTTTTTTCCTTGATTTTTACCGCTAATTTGAAAGAAGTCATTTAAAATTTGTACTATGTATATAAAAACTTAATTGGAAGTATAACAAAGTCGGTTCTCTAAGTTGGAAAAATTAAAGGTTTTTCTTGAAAGAATGGGTTATAAACAAAAATACTTTTAGGTACTTTATTTATTAAGTTTTAACGATTTTTTTTCGGTTTTAATTTCTTCAAGCTAAATAATTATACATTTCGGAATTATAAATACTTAACCGTGAATTACCCGAAATATACAAATGTATATCTACGTACAAATTAGAAGATAATTTAAAAACGTTGCATGGTTTATATATGTTGCATGTTAAAATATTTGTTGTTAATTTTCTGCAATGGAAAAACCATAAAAAATTATATATGTATATAAAACCAATGCAAATTATCATGGCCGACTGATAGAAGACATTTATCTGAACAGCATGCAAAAGTACGAGCTCTACTTTGCCCCCGACTGAGATAATTTTCTTTATATAGACTTCCTTTTTAAGTTGCATTTGCGTGAATTGCGGTTAAGAAATGCATTGTTTCTAGTAGTCTATCACGAGAACTCCGCGAATTTAGTCTAAAATCTGTGTCAGTCCTTGCAAGGGATATGAAGGAGGCATACGAGTTAAAAAGGTTAATTTAAAGCTCTATTCTTTCTATTCATGATCAAGTTAAAGTTTGTGTTACTACAGATATCTCCAGGTATGGATCTTTATCTTAATCGTTTCAACAGCCTGGGCAAGTGAGGATGCATTTCTTAAGTGTGATGAAATGGAACGCGCATTCGACTACCATGATATTTACTGCACAGTTACAAATTTGCATGTGACACATAGCCAACAAGTGAAAATTTCAATTTATCAAAACTTTCAGACTGTCGGTATAAAATTTATGAAGTTTTACGACTCTAACATCCTCTATATACCCCATAAACTATTTGAGATATTTATCAACCTAAAGAATTTAGACGTGGCCTACTCCGGTGTCATCGACATTCCAAGGAATACTTTTACCGGAGCTGATAATTTATCCTATCTAAATGTCAGTCATAATGATATTGAAAAGATTACAACATCTATTTTTATTGGAGCACCATCTCTTTTGAGAATTGATTTAAGTCACAACAAAATATCTTCCATTAATGAATTTGCCTTCAAAGGACTTACTTCTCTGGATCGTTTAGCTCTGTCTAATAATCTCATAACATCGCTTGATAAGAACTTATTTCTGGATAATATGTATCTAGAGTCAATAGCTCTAGATAATAATCAAATTGAAGTGATTGAACCGGAACTATTCAATAAATTGCTTCGTTTGAGGGACATAGACTTGACTAACAACCGATTAAGAGTAGTTGATCCAAAAACATTTCAATTTGCTTATAGTTTGGAATCAATCATGCTTTCCGGTAATTATTTGAAAGAACTTCATCTGGATGTAAAAAATCAAATCAATCTTATTCAGCTAGACGGTAATATGTTGTGCTCTTTAGTAATTAATGCTACGAAATTTGTTCGAGCCAACAATAACAACATAAGCTCAATAACAGCTTTATCACCGCAATTTTTGGAAAAATTATACTTATCGAACAATAGTCTAAGTAATATTCAAAACATTACCAACTACACACAGCTTCATACATTGGACTTATCTTACAATGACATTGGTGCGATCAACATCACAACATTCGACAAGTTGAAAAGGCTTAAAATCCTCAACTTGCGTAAGACGAATATTAAAGGAATTGATTTTGGAACATTTTCTAAGCAGACGAGCCTTGAGGTCCTAGATTTATCCTACAACAATTTGGGCAGGCTGAATTTAGACGTTTTCATGCCTTATCTATCTAAGCTACAAGAATTTTATGTAGATGGTAACAATTTGATAGAAATCAGAGGGAAAATGTTTTCTTACGCCTTTCCTGGCTTATCAACTATTGGACTATCGAATAATAACTTCAACTGCTCCTACCTCCACCACATTCTTACGCCACCGTATCTTTCGACGTTCGTCAAATTACACATTGAGGCGGAAAGCTCAGGTGAAAGTATCACTCACATCAGGGGGATTTCTTGTCGTACAGACAAGGATTTCATCGACAATACGACGACCAAGGAACCCTCGGAAGAATTAAATTTCGACTCCCCCACCGGATTAGTCTACAGACTCAAGCTGCACGAGACCCAGCTAATGCTCCACCTGTCGTTGATGAAGGCCTTCGTCGGCATCCTCTGCGCCTCCATCCTGTGCTATGTGACCTTTCGCGTGGCCAAAGTGGTCACCGGGAGCAAGGATTCGCTGATCCGCAGCATCGCGTATCGTTCGACTGCAACAGTTAGCACCAACATGGACGTCTGAACCTCGTCCTAAGCATAGGCTTAAGGTAGGCTAGGTGGTCTGTACATTTTATTGCCAATAAACGAACCTTCCCTTCAGTATTACTTCAGAGAAGTGAAATAAATATTTCGATTGTTTTCAATTTCGCTCCCAGCAACATTCGAAAGATTTTAGGTGGAAACACGTGTGGTGTCCCTGAGCTTCAAGAACAACGGCAAATTTCGGAGTATTAATTCAATGAGGTGACATATTTTTGGGTTTGCCGCGTAACACGTTCGCTTGCTTTGTTTTATAAATAAAGAGGTATTTTTATCGTTTCCAGGATAAAACCAGGTGGGCAAGCCACGTGGGATCGTGATATTTTTTCTTTACCACTTGTTAACTATGGTCCGCCGCCCTTCGGGCAAGTTGATCGACGCGATTACGTCATTAGTGTAATGAACTTTCTGAACATTTCCTGCCTTGTGGCCAAATTGATTCCCAATGGTACTTTCCTGACTGAACGACAACTTTTTTCCTGTCCTTTTTGCCTCCTGACTTCGGTTAATTATCAAGAGTGGGTTCATTTACCTAAAATATATTGAAACGTTACCGGAAAGAAGAAAGAAGGTACATATATACGAAAATACACCATTTCTGTTGTGTTATTTTAGAAAAAGCACATCCTTATGTAGTTTACGTGGGTGCAGCGCCGCACAGCAAATCTAATCGATACTACTAATTCGTTCCCGGGAGAATGATTGAGATCTATTTAATATTTGTATAGTCTCAACATGATTTATTGTAAACGATGATTAGCCACTTTCCACATATCGTTTTTTGAAAATATCTAAAAGCGGTTTGTGGTTTGTTACTTCTCCCTCAACTTAAAAATTTGATAATTTCATTAACAGGAAAAATTTCCAAGAGGAATGGAGCCCTTTTTGATTTTATTTAGGTTACAGTTTTTGCGGATTTGGAACTATATATTTTTTATGTAATTTCTAATGGGTTGAAAAATTCCGAATAAGTAAGGAACATGTACATAGTATCAGAGGAGATATTCTCTTGATCGCTTTGATTCGATCGCATGATGCCAATGTCATTTGCCCGTAAAATTTACTGACTTTACTTTAAATTCATTTTCCTCACATTTTCCATCATTTGTTTAACGATTTGATGGCATTCTTTTTCTTTTCATTAAAACAGCATCGTCAAAGTAGACAGTAGATCTTTAAACATTTAAGATAATAATAATAAAAGATAATCTTTTAAATTTATAAGTGCCATTTGGGTAGACTGGTTATCTAGTTTAATTTGCCAATAACCACCCTTCAAATCCAGAAAGGTAAACCAAAATTTATACCTTAAGTGTGTTATTTCTTCTTAAGTAACGGATAAGATAAACGACACGCAGGGCCCCCCCCCCCCCCCCTGGGAACGTTAAATGCTACGCTGATCCCTAGAAACCGGCGTTAGATTTAGCGTTCAGTCCCGATCGATCTTTAAGGCAGACTTTAGGCTTATAGTACACGACACCGAGTGTCGCTCCTTGCTCATGGATTGTGAAACTAAAATATTTGCTTAGGCGACACCAGTTTTTGTTCAGTCAAAACTTAAGAAAATGAATATAATATTGAAAACTTTAAGTGCCCAGCCATTTAACACGTTAAATTTTGCTTACCGTTCTGTTCAGTCTCCGGTTCACCCGTCAGCGGTAGTCCACTTGACGGCCGAGTCTATGCCTGAACGGAACGGTAAGCAAAACGAGCTGGACAATTAACGTGTTAAAAACTTTATAGCCAAATTTAACCCTTTGTACTCTAAGCTTTTCTTCCATTGTGGAACCAGCATTTTGGATACTTCCTTTAACACATCTGTACAGATTCCAATTAGATCACTTTATTAATGTGAGTAAGTAAGAACCATGGTTGGAATTAATGTCAATTGATCATGTAAATTAAGATGGTGAGTGAGACACACAGTTCACGTTGATGCAAAGAATAGCGTGATAAGTGAGACTCACTGTTGGAGTGCAAAGGGTTAAATGTCTAGGGCCAGATTAGCTCTTCTCAATGTTCTCTTCGTTTTTCCAAAGCACAGATCAACCAAAATTACTTTTTTCGCAAGTTCGCTTTAACTAAAAGGAATATTCATCCATTTAGCAACCACAACTAGTTAAAATATTATTGCACTAATTACAACATAAAGGACTTGTAAAAATATGTACAGTAACTCTAACTCAATATTAAGCAAAGTTGATTAGTTTCTCCCTTCAAAAAGTTTCAAACATTTCTCAATTTGTTGAGCTTGCATTTTATACGTTATAATATTTAATATTTAATTTGCACTAAACAGAAGTAAAATATAATTTAATCATTTTATAATAAAAATACCTTACTTTGCATTCTTCGAAAATTATTATCGAATTTACCTACCAACGAGTGCAAAGAGAGCCCTGATCATGGCCCAATAAGATCGAACGCGTTAGCTGCAAAACTCCGTAGTATACGTATTTTGTGGAATAAAACACAAACCATATTGAAAAATGATTACTAATGGAAACAGATTCTCTGATCCATTACCAGCTTCTTCTGAGATTAAAACATAAATGGGCTTAAAAATACAAGCAGTAATCGTGTAGTTTTTCTTTTACATCCTAAACGTGTAAACTCCACTGTTTATGAAGAATTAATTCGCTTAATTGAAAGGAAAGGATTTTTCGTGATGTAATATTAGTAAATATAATAAAAAATTGTATTTTTAAATACGAAGTGTAAATGTTACTTCGTTTTCAAAGTTATTTTGCAGTAATTGTTGATAAAATTAAATTATTTTTTTTTTTCAATGTAAATATTTCAAAGTCCGTGGTTTCGTATTGTTTGCTTTTATTAAGGATCGTTGACACTGAAACACATTATGTTCACATTAAGCAAATTTATTGCACAAATAATTTTTATACGAAACAGCTAAAATTAATAACTCTTGGTCACATCTTATCGGAAAAGAAGAGGTGCAGAGTAAGCTGCTGGGGCTGCGACAAGAGGTGCTGAATATGCGGTGTAAGCGGCGGTGTATGGAGCAAATGCAAATCCATTTCCGTGGTATTCCCTAGATACAACAGCCGAGGCGGGGGCAGCAATCAAAGGAGCAGAGTAGGCAACTGGAGCCAAGACCCCTGGCTTGGCGGTGGCGAGGGCAAAGATTGACATCAGAACGATTGCTAAAAACTTGAACATTTTACAATATGATTAGCTGACTTTTATGCTAGGGTTTAATCCACGAAACTACGAATGAACTGTGATGTTAAACGAGAAGCTACCTGTCTTTTTATACTATCCAATTATTTAAATACTGTAGGGCATCCTTGAGACAACAATGTGCAATTGAAGTTCACTGAATGCAGCAATTCCCTAAAGAAATTTTTGGAATATTTCAAGTATACTTTGCCAGACGTAACATAATGTGTGACATAATTTTAGAAAATTGTCATTCAGTGTCTCACCTACAGTTTTATTTGGCATTATGTAATCTGAGATACCCATCGTGAATGTTAATAAGTGCCAACGTGCCAACGTGCAAAATTTCAGTGGCATTCCGTCCATACTAATTTATGTAACGAAATCAAGATTAAGCACAAGTTTACAAAATGGTTATATTATACCCTTCTTTAACAACCAAAATTTCGAATTATTTATTGAATGCTTTTGAATTCTTTCTCATACAGCTATGATATAGGTAGCATGCGTGTTACAAATGTTGTTTATATTAATTGGATATACCATTTTGTTTAGTTTATATTCCTTATATATTCTGTTACATACTTTTTCGTAAATCATAAGCATTGCTTTGAGGTGTATTTAAATAAAAATCATTGACCAAATTAGCAAATTTGTAAACCGAAACGTCAATAGTACTGAATGTTAAAATTAATTAAAACAAACAAATTAAAATGTAATCTACTCAAATACCAGTTTCTGTGATGTTGTCTCATGAAATTACTTGACACACTAATTCATTTTTATCCTAATGAATTTATTACCTTCGGGAGACCAAAAACAGAGGCGGAGCGAGGGTCAATGTGACTTTGTTTACAAAATATGTTCTGATTAAAAATTCTGTTCACAATCGACGGGACGATGTGGGACGTATTTAAAACACATAAATAAATCTTACAAAAACGTAGTTAATTGTGGACCATTGACTGGAAAGAGGACTGAGCGAAGGCAAAATTAATTGCTTCAGTGTTTTCGTCGAAACTATGCTAGTTTGCAACCCAATTCTTAAGAAAACAACTAAATCTGTTTAACTTGATTATTCTAATTAACAACTTTGAAATATTTGTAATCTACTGCTGCTCACTCTAGAAGCCCTGAAGCGATTATAACATTTAAAAAAAACTAATGAATTACCAAAATTATTCCAGTAAATATTATGCATTCATATTTTTTGAGGTTCCAGCCATTGTATCGTGTTTACTCATCTTGAAAATACCCTGGAAATTGCCGGAGGATATTTTTTTAAAAATTTGGTTTTCAGTATTCTCTTTTAAAATAAACACCCTCCTTTTTAGAGTATATTCACATTAATTGAAAGTATATTACGTAAAACCTTCCTCCAAAAATATGCACCGGCAGATCATTGCATATTACAGTTTATAGAATTTTTTCGTTGCAGCATATTGACATGTTAAATCTTGAATGACTTTATACCCCTAAGTATCAACTTAAAAATGCATCCAAAACTAGATTTTTACCATTTTTACTGTTGTCGAGATATACGAGTATGTATGTATGAAGAAGAAAATTGAAAAATCTATAAATCTTGATTTTTTACTAAATTATTAATTTTTGTAAAACCCTCTAATGAATCGAATTTAACAATATAACAAATGTGGTATATCGATCAAAATGCATCCAAATTAAAAATGGTTGAGTCCATCGTTTGTTTATTTGGGTTGGATTCGTCCATTTATGCCTTTTTTTCACTGTTTAAAACATATATGAATATAATAAATAAAATATTAAAATATATGTACATATATAATAAATGAGATAAATAACACATAAGAAATTTGTATTTACATATATACCTTCGTAACGTATATTTTGTTGAAAAAACGAAATAATCCATATAATTTATATTATATTTCAGACGTATATTTGTTTATATTTTTGCATTGTGGAAGCAGTTTTAAACCCTAAGTAGAGTATTTTATTTCTTTCTTCTTTAATATCTATATAAATCAAAAATTAGAAACGTTTTCCAAATGTTTTTAAAATATTTTAGGTTTTTTTTAGTTTTAAGGAAAATTTCTTCTTATTGTGGGTGGTTTGCAACGGTGTCATCGATTTTGCTTCTTAACTTATTGAGATCTTACTTCTTACATAAATCACTAAACACAAACGGTGGTTAAGTTTGTTTAGAATATTTAGGTTTATATTTTAATAGGATGATTTTCCCCCTTTTTGGGACTATACTAACCTAAGGATATCATAGTCACACGTGCAGATCTGAACCTTTGCTTTTATGGGGGCGCTTTGTAATTGAACTATTGTCATTTATTTTTGTAGACTTGTAGTTTAAATTAGAAGAAATTTGTATTTCTGCGTAAATGGTCTTTTAGGAATAAGTAGCGTTGTTCTATTTAAGATTAATATTTCCATGAGTACTTTTAATATCTTATGTCTCGTTTAAGATGCATTACTTTTACAAGTATTAAATGAGAATTCCAGGTGTATGTTCAAATTCCCTATTACCAAATGTCAAGACTGCTATATCAATATTCGTTGTGTAGCGGATAAACTAATGACCCTAATTCGTCTATAATTTAAAAAATGTATTCTTGTCAAGATAGATTTGATGGTTTATTCAATTGGTTCAGTTATTGCCTTGGCAAAAATCTTTCAAAATAGGTTGATTTAAAAATCAGAACTAAGATAATGAATAGTCAGAACAAAACAATACATTAACTCGATTTATAGAAATTAACGCTAAATTACTGTGAGTGTAGTACCTTTAGCTCCCTAATACGTTAATTGGAAACATTAAAACTTGGCAAATTTTGTTGTAATATTCATTAATTTTTTCTCAGACTATATGTAGTTCTTAGTAAATGATTTAGTTTTAAACTGCACCTGCTAATGGTAAGTTTTGTTTTTATTTTATGTTTATACGTATACTCGTACGTACGAGTATATTTTTGTGCAGCTTGTATTAAGTGAATTAAATAAGTAATGCACTTTCTTTTCAAAGAAATATCAATCACAAAAGCATTATAATTTGCGCAAAATTTATTGTTTAATATCAAACATCACTTATATGAGGGCTCCGAAGGGTCAGTTTCAATTTTAGCTTACAAATGTCCTTTTTCTGGTCCATATTACAAGACGTAAGGGTACGGCTTAACCGCCCCATATGTGGAGTAAGCTACTGGAGCAGTTTGGATGGCAGAATAAGTCAACGGTAGGCCTTCGGAATAGGTTGTTAGAGGAGCAGCGGCATAGGTAGAAATCACCGGGCTGGACACTAGGGCTCCTGGCCTGGCAGCAGCAAAAGCCAAAAAGCAAGCGAAAAGCAACTGAAATATTAAAAAATGATTAGTACTTTGCTTTCTGGTATGTCCTGAAGGCTGTTTTACGTATTTGAACATGTTTGGCAGATTTAATTGAATTGGTTTGAACACGATATGTTTGAATATTGTCCAAAGCTAAACTGTGATTTCTGTGACAGCTGCTCTGCTTTTTATACAAAATTCGATCTTACCAGGTGACGGAAAAAAAATTAATTGAAAATTTCCAGTAACCACAAGCAGAATAAAAAGATCAGAACGGGATTGACAATTGAAATAAAGTCACCTGGCGACCGGGTAGACTGTAGGCCGGCTATTTACATTTCACTATCATTGCCGCTCTTCCGGAAGGCTTCAGGTGTAAGAAAATCGAAGTAGACCCCTCACCTCCCCCACCCACCTGCCAACGGTAGCGGCAGTGTCTTGCTTCGCTAGGCATACTTCGTATGACCTTGCCGTAGTCCGTGCTCTCGCGATATATTCGCTTATGTAATTCCAGATTTTGATCTGTTCCAGATGTACAGTGGAAACCAGACACTGGACCCCCTTCGCTTGGGGATTTGAAATGATATCTCCTCCCAAGGGGCTCACTTCCAAACATGCGGTTGAACTTGCATCCAGTGATCTGGCTCAGAGGTATTAGGTGCTCTAATTTCAAACGTGCAATATCCAGAAGAGATTGATATATGAATGTATGCAAAATACATAGAATTTGGAAATGTGCTTCTCTTCCTCTTTTTAATTAGGAATATTTTTCGAAACAAGGAATCCTTATCGAGTACTTATCACCCCTACTTTTGAACTTTGTTTATTTTTATGTTTTCCCCTACATTGTTTTTTCTCCTACCAGACGATAAATTCTGAAATCAAAAATCAATATGCTTCATTTATTTCCACTTTAGCGAATTCACGAAATGTGAAACCCATCAAACTACACAGACTTCCGTCTTTAATTATAATTAGAGTAACAACAAGGTTAAGCGGCGCTTGTTTACATAAAGACCATTAGTCGCACATTTCGGTGATCAAAGTTAATCACGAATTTGATTTTGTTTATGGTAGCAGATTAGGACTGCCAATTTCAGATTTAATTAAAATTACGCGATAATATCATCTCGTCTGGCAGAATCTGATTGTTCTCTATTGTCCAGGCCAGTGTGATAAATAGTTGTGATTTTGAGTATGCATAAATATAGAAATTGAGTGGCTGGTAGTATTGGATTCATAGAATTTATATAACTATAATAGTTTAATGATTTGAAGAGTTATTATTTCATTATTTCTTTTTTTGTTACTTTCATTTTTAAATTTTGTTATTGTAACACGAATTCGAATTAATTAAATAATAAAGAATATTGTACAACAGAATAAATTTTGGGTTTGCGGATTTATTGGTTTAGCTATTGAAAGAAATTAATGTAGGCGCAACTCAGAATTCTTACGAGCTAGCAAAAAAAAAGAGGTTCGTGTTCAATGCATATGTATATGAAAAATCTTCGAGGTCACATAGTTTGTTCTTTGTGTATGAGCGTTTTGAATCTGACCTCTTTATATCGTTTTATATAAAATTATATAAAATAAAAGGCAATCTAGAACAAACAAAAGAGTTTCTATGAAATGAAAGACAGATCCTCGAATAGCATAGCACTTGAATTACAAGAAAGCCGTGAATAAGCACGAATAAAAATTGTCGACCGCCCCCGAATAACACGGAACACAGCATCGCATAATACAGTTTTATATAACACGGTTTCGAATAACATGAACTCAATTAACTGTGGTATTCGAGGGATGCATATATGTACATCTATTTTATCAAATGAAAGCATAGGTTCTAAAAAACATAAATATTCAAGTATTTTTTCCTGTTGTATAGATACATTATGGAGGGATATTAAAGCTGCAAACTTTATTTTAATTACTTATTTGATAATAAAAGTTATCGTCAACAATTATTTATATCCAATTTATTGGATCACAACTTTCATTCAAATTTGTTTACCCATTTGCTGCCGAGATTACATTCGTATTTCCTCTTCAAAAACCCACAAATGCGTATTTTCATGAAAATCCCTGAGTTGCCAATTATTGGTCGTCATGCTAAACACATTACTTCCAAATTAGTAAGTAGTAGGTAGTAAGTAGGCTCGAAAACCATTACTTCAAATTACCATAACACTTAATTTCCCTTAACCCTCCGGGTACTAAGTGGAGTATGATATACACTAATTTTCATTAAGATTACTTAAATTTCGAAAAACATCGGTCCCCATATTGATTTCACCATTTTAAAATATCATCTCTTGCTAAATTTGAAATTTGTGGTCTCAATATACCCTTAATTCTAACTTCCACTTAAGTTCGTCCGATTTTCAAAATTTTTAGCAGCAATAATGAGTCCGGCATCTTAAATTTCTAGATATCAATGCTGATTCGCGATCAGTATCTCCAAAACCCTTAAATATAAAATTTTCATTCTAATCTCTGGAAAATTTTAAATTATTATTTTATATATATATTATATTATTATATGCGCATAAAGAGTTGAAATATATGTATATTACCTTCATTTAGAAAATGAAAAATATCGAGCCAAACATTTAGGCGTGATTGAGTACCAAACATTTAAAATAAGCAAATTATTTTCCATGTGTAGCCTAAAACCTTCTTCGAAAAAAACTCTGAATGTACGTGGAAACCACATCGAAACCTGTCACGGATTGTCACAAAAATTAACGCTCAAGTAAATATTTTTGAAAATTGAAACAAGATGTTTAAACCAGTGGACTTCTTCAATAGTCCTTTTCCATGACATTATGTGGCAAATATAACAAAAAAGTCAAACTTTGTGTGGCTATTATATGTTAGAAGTAACCCTATATTATTTGGAACAACTAGCACCTTTCTGAAAGTTTAGTGAAATACGAACATAGTTTCAAAACTATTCACCGAAACAAAATTTATCTTTTCCAACAAAAATATGATTAAATAAAAGAAGCTGTTTAGGGTTTTTTAGAATTATTAATTATAAAATGAATACTTAACAAAATAATTAAATAAACAAAGAAACAATTATTCACGAATAATAATTTTGCATTTCTTGAATTCACAATAACATTGATGACCTTATCTTCATGACACTTTCTAATGTTAACAGTATCGAAAACTTTTTGTTTAAAACTTTTAATTTTCGATTAATATTGTTTGTGATAAGTATGTAGTAGTTGACAACGAAGACACTGTTTCCCTACACAAATGTGGTCAGCAAAAATCCTATGTTATATAAGTCCTATCTCCATATAACGTAGGAATTATTAAAACATGGTTTTCGTATGATCACTTTAAATATAGGCATTTTATTGAAACTAGAACTCATAGCATTATGGCCGACATAAGTAAATTGCTAGACACGTATATGTTTCATCGAAAAGAACATATGTTCCAATAATTATGAAAGTTGTATAAGTTAAAATGTCACAAAGACTACTTTTTTATATTTTTTGTTAAGATAAATTGTCTTTATGACAATAAGGGGCATATATACATTGGTTTAAAAAATACATTCTATTTTTAGAATTCAGTTAAATAAAACCCTATCCGACAGTGTTCAGGATATTTATAAAAATATCGGTGAATTTAATTATTATTTTAAAAGGTCGTCGTATAAAGAAATTTTCAAACTTTAGTTTTATTGCCATAAAATTTAGGAAGAAAACAAATATTTACATCATTTAAGTCATAGAAAATTTAATTATTTCAATTTCTTTGTGTCTTTGTCTGTCGGATGAAATTTCCATATAATAAATGAAAACGAAAATCGGCGATTGCAAGTCCATGACTGCTAGCATTTATCACTAACTATGAATAATTTTGACCTAGATTTAGATTTATATTTAGACTAATTTAGGACTGGAATTAATATATTTTATTTTACAATTAAATGGAATTTTACGCTTTTCTCATGAAGAACTTACCTAAGTCCAAGGTGGTAAATTGAACTATCATATTTCCTATCAAAGGTATCAAAGTAAAAAAAATAATTAAGTTAGTAGGCAATCATTTATTTGTTTGCGCAGAACATATCCAATACGAGTTCAGTTTTCTAGTAGACGTAAGTGGAGCGGCTTGTACTCGTTGCGATATGGAAAAGCAGAGTTGCCGTAAAGAGCTGCGTAAGACAATGGAGAGTTGTAGATCAACCAAGATGCGTAAGTTAACGGATCCGAATAGCTAAGAGAAGAACTAACCAGCTCAAGAGGTTTGGCCATGGCAAAGGCCATAAGGCAAGTAAAAATCAAATGGAAGAAAACAAAATAGTTATCACTTTTACAATATTCAAGAGCATAGATGAAGTAACTCAAAATTTTGAACATTTTGAACACTTTAATTTGCGTTTCTGTATTTCAGAAAATGGTAAACGCAACACTGGCTTTCTGGGATGATCGTATCGTTTTTATAATGTAAAAATCTCCACAGGCAATATAGACCACTGAGCTATAAGTCATATTAAGTTAAGAAATTGTCCTTAAAGGTGGTTGAAAAAGTATGTATAATCGACCCGAGGAATACAATAATTGTCTACAGAGATCAAAACAGGACCTGATAACAACATTACTTACCATGAGATACACCTCATTTGCTAGACTCTTTCACTTCTTGAAAATTACGAAATGCTTTTATTGACTGTGATTGCGATTCACATCTGTTCAGAACCTGCTTCCATGCTATGCAAAGGAGTGTTACATTTATTTCACAAAAAGAAAATAATCGGAGATACTAAGGAATTATTTGTGAATAAATTCGAACTTGATTATCCAACAAGAAGAATGACT
This sequence comes from Philonicus albiceps, assembly GCA_963969385.1. Lineage (NCBI taxonomy): Eukaryota > Metazoa > Arthropoda > Insecta > Diptera > Asilidae > Philonicus > Philonicus albiceps. The sequence continues at coordinate 44,259,925 of OZ017772.1, read as the reverse complement.
TTAACCCTGAATAATTTAATTTAGTATAAGTTAATGGAGGAAAGTGTCCTTCTACTCAAGTAAGTAATTTTCTAAGCTGTATATATTTTTATACATCTTCTGATCAAAAATGTGTTAATAGAAATATGCACTATGTACTATTTGTTGCCTGCTATTTTTCTCGGAAAATACAACTCAGTGAATAAAATGTACGATATAAATTTTGAATACTTATAGGGCTGAGACTTTTGTGAATAACTTCATATTATGTATAAAAACACAAGGGGCAACAGTAAAAACAGTTTATCAAGAAAATTTTCAGTACTCATTATTTTTTAAATTAACTGAAATTAAAACGAAATTGGATATTGAGATTCATATGAAACTCTAAAAGTAATTTTATTCTAAAATTGAACATAAAATAATTATAGCGCTTTTGAGATTTTCATTCCGTACCTTTTAAATTATTTATTCAAATTGTGTTATACCGAAAAATTATTAACATTTATATTAGGTCTACCGGAAAGTTCTGTCCGTTTTTGAAGAGGAAGAAAATGATACAATTTTTAAAATATTTAATTAGATTTATTGTACGATATATTTTCCCAGCATGATGGCAATTGTTTTATAATTATTATTATTTTTGAAGAAAATCTTTGGATGCGATAGCCTACAGCAGCACTACTGTAAACGTAAACGTTTTCTTCATTTTTGAATTTTTTTCTCATCAAATAATTTTGTAAAGAAAGGAATAGGCGAAAATCTGATGGTTAAGGTCTGGGAAGTAGGGTCGATGCGAAAGAATTTCCCATCTTAGCTCTGAGATTTTCTGGCGAGTCGGCAAAGCAGCATGTGGCATAGCATTATCGTGATGCAGTATGATTTCCTTCCTATTGAATATTGTCAGCCTTTTTTCTTGGAGTACTTTGTTAACTCATCCAATTGTTGACTCTATTTCTCCGACTTTTTCTTGGGTTCCAAAAGCTCATAATGCATTGGACCTTGCATATCCCAGCATATACACAGTATTCTCTTTTTTACGGCTCAAGCTCGGTGTAGAGCTGAAGAAGGCATGTTTTCCAGGTTCACGCTGTTTTCCTTACGATGTTTTCATATGTAATCCATTTTTCATCATTTGATCTATCATGATCTTAAAAATATCGTCATCAACCACAAATGGCCGCCCAGAGCGTGGCTTATCACTAAGGCCGAAATCACCTGCTTTAAATTTTTCGAACCATATCCTGCGAGAGTGATATCTTTGTTTAGTTAATTTCGAAGGGCACACAATAAACGCAATTATAAAGATATACAGGCACATATAACTCAAACGAACATATCCAAATATATTCAAACTTAAAACGAAATTATTGGACAGAACTTTTCGGTAGACCTAATATTTGCAAAACTATTGTATTAAGGCGACAACCCAAAGAAATGACAAAGAATTGGTCCTTGCTTTCAATGTCGAATGCTTTAATTTTTCCATCAAAGTAATTAAATAAATCATTTTTTCAGTTTAAGTTTCAAGCTAGTTTTCAATTTAATCTAATTTTCACAATTTTTAAAGTCTGCTACATCGCTGTTTTCTTTTATAGTATTATTTTATTTTATTATTATTTTTATTTCGTTAAGGGAACAAGAAATTAATTTTAATTTAAATATTAAATAAATGCAACCGAATTAATTTCTATTAGGGTTGAAAACGTAAGAAAGCGCTGGAAATCCGAGGCTTCTAAGGGCATCAATATAACATTTCATATCACCCTCTAAAAATATGTATGTCGTATTTTGTCCCTTAATTAATATTTATGGTCAATTTCAAATAAAAACTTATTGAAAGATAAGGCGTATACTTTTTTATTTATTTTATTTATAAAAAGGGATTTTGAATTTATATATATTACAAATTGGCAAAGAAACATCCCTTCAATTGCTTTTGTGTATTATGATAAAATATATCACATTTAAATTTGGTTGCGGGAAGAATAAAAAATACACTTTTCCAAGGCTTTGTGACGTAAGCAAGAAAATGTGAGAAATTTTATACGTACGTCTTAGAGCTTTTGAATGATTACTGTAACATAGCTTCACGTGACTCGAAACTCCTATGGAATGACCTGAGTAAGTTACTACATAAATTCCACTTTGCCACGTGAGGTCAAACATAAGCAAGTTGTTCGCAATTCGAAGTGAAGCTGATGAAGTGTAGTGTTTGATATCAAAGACATAGAAACGTTTTATCGTTCATGCCCTTCTTTAGTTTCTTTGGTATTCCACACGTGAGAATTCAACACTTACCTGTAAAACACATGTAACAATTTGTACAATGCTTATCTGTAGGTGGATGTAATAAATCGGGGGTGTCATAGGGAAACGAAGCTTCAAGTGTGAGGTGAAAGGGCACACATGGTAAAAAGGAATTAGTACGTATCTCATTTCATCATGCAGTAGTACTTGTTTCTTAATTTACATGAGGCTCTGGTTCGAACCGAAGCAGTTTTGTATAATAAAAGCACTCCCACGGCATTTTAGGTAAAATGAATGTGCACAAGTTTTAATTTATTTAACCATAGAAGCATAATCAGTTTCGATTAAGATGAAACTACCAAGTTGAGCTAATTTGCGCTGCTATATACTGGAAACCAGTGAAAAATTAGTTTTTTTGTTTAAATTGGTCTATTCGTTGAGTAGAGTAAGACGAATCAAATATTTTTTAATGTAATGATAATGATTTCAGTTTTAGTTCATTAGGAAGCACATTGATGATAACTATAAAAGTTGGGAAATTCATTAAAAGGGATCTGACGTAGTGTGGTGCATAGCGTAAATAAAGTACAATCACCATTATTAAATTTAACTTGATCTCCTGGTTACCTGGATTATGTTATATCAGGTTATTTAATAAGTTTTGTCGTTCGATAAGAAAAACACGATTTTACGGTTTGCAATACATTTTATAATTTATGTAAAATCCCTGAACTTCAATACACTTGCTCCATTGAACTTCTAATTTATGGATTCCATCCCTGACTGGAGAATCCGGAAGACTGTCGAAATACCCTTCCACGTCTGCTATTATACCTCTTCGTTTGATGAAAATCGTTTTCCACAATGAATTTGTTGATATCTAAAAACGCTAGACAGAAATCAAAGGAAGCTACGTCTGGCAATTAGGGTGGATGTTGCAACAGTTCATACTTTAATTTCCTGATTTTCGCGATGGTTTTTTGAGCTCTGTGATGTGAGAGAATGCGTTATCTTGATAAAAAAATGTTTTTATCCGTAAACTAGTAAGGTTACGATAATAATCTGCGTTTATTATTTTACCAGTTGGGACAATAACATTCTCTTTGTATCCGCAAAAATTAATTCATCATAGTTGATTTGTGGACTTTAATTCGCTTTGGAGCAGTTGTACCGAGTTCACACCACTCCTTAGCCTCTAGTTTTAATTCAGGATCATGGTGTTAGAATTAAGCTTCATTCTACAGTGATACGATGCATTATCTGAATTTTCTCCAAATATCTAGAAAATTTGAAAAATTATGCGGGTTTATTGACGAACGCGCAAAAGAAAGGCGTTTTCTTCGGAACTTGAAACTATAAACGAGTCCATTAGATTATCACTTTTTTCACACTTTCTGCCACAATAACTAAAAAACAAAATATTTTAATGAATAAGAGCTTATTATTTTTGTTATACTATGACCTAAATTATTATAGGATCGATTTTCGCTCTTCTAAAGTCCAAACAAAAAAATTGTAAAACCCAGCAACTAAATATATAGTTCCCATATTCAGTAATAAAGAGAGAAAGTAAAAAAAATACTTTCTTTGTAATTTTCCCCCAGCCATCTCTCGAAACAGTTTACTACGATTACATAATATCGGATGTACACCATATAGACTTTCAGTGCAATCCCATCTCAGCTGTTTGGGAGTTACAAGGTGGTTGGTAAATTCAAATTTTCCATGGTAGATACATCACTATTTTATTTTTATCTTTTAATCTCCTCAACGCAGCGACATCCCACTCAGGCCAAAAATCGACTATACTAATTTTAACTAACTTACCACCACCCACTGCAGGTGCATTCACTTCCGAAAGCAGAAAATATATTCTCACTTTCCTAAATATTACATTTTCCTCAGATTTTCCACGAAATTCATGTAATTAATACACCTATTTATTATTTTTATTAAATTACCCATCTTATATAAATTCGGATTCGAAGCACCAGATTGATCTTCATCAGCGTGACTACTGCTTGATGCCTCTGTCACCGACGCCACGATCATGCGATTAAAACGCCAGTCTCTATATCTACTTGGTTCAAAAACCAAGTGTGAATTATAAGCAAGATCAAAACATATTTTTCTGACTCAGGACGAGAATGTGTTTATTTATCTTACATTCTTTTGATTTTAAGTGGAGTTGATCCTCATAGTTTTTAGTTCCAAAAGAATATCTGGTGGAAATTCAAACTGCGTTCGAACAATGCTCTGCTGACAAAAAAGCCTGTGGATAAAAACATTTGTATATTTCTTACCCAGCACAAACGTTCATTCATTGCATTTACAGCAGGGACGGCGACTTTTGTTTGAATTGTTTAAATAAATGCCAGAAGTAATAGGCGATATATAGTACGACTATAAACATACAACCGTTTCAAAAAAATTTGAACAGATTTGATCACACTGCTACGATTGCTACCATATACCATACGAACTTTCCTGTGAGTATTTCTATTATTTTAGTAATTTCCAATACACCAAAGTTAAAGTTTTAAACTTCTTTAACAAATGACTTTTATTTGATTGCAAAATTAAAGTCATAATATAATTTTTCTTCCCTGATTGAAAGAGAAAAGTATAAAAAAATAACCTTTATTATTTAATAGAAAGATAAAATAATAAATTAATTTTGTCATTTTTATATTTTGACTGAAAAATAAAAGTCTTATTTTCACTTTGCCGGTCTTTTAATGATTTATGATAAAAGTCAGAGCTTACTTATATTTTTTAATTTTTCCCTTAAAATACTTTTTTGTAGTGCACTTTTTGTATGAGACGTGTGCACACACGTCGTTTAAAAATTAGAAAATACCGATTATTTTCGGTCCCTGATTTATATTTTTGGGTTTGTAGTTTTTCAGGCTTCAGGAAAATAATTACTTTTTAACTCCGCTATGCCCCCTTAACCAGTTTCACGTCTAAAGAAAAATATTTAATTTATAGGGTATAAAGTTCATCTAAATTCGGAGTTTATAATTTTTTTTTAGTTTTTCTACTCCGGATTTGGATCAGAAAATTAAGCAAAATATTGAAATTTAAAAGTGGTTACACACTTAAAACGCAGAATTAACCCATAAAGTTAAAGCCATAAACATCGATTGAAGAAGAAATCGCATGTTATGATTTTAAATGATTTAAAAGCATTTTAATGTATGTATTAAGTTCGTTCAATATTAATTTAAAGGCAATAGTAATGAAGCCGAGAATAAAATGGTTTAACATTTGAAGTGAAAATTTTCACTGGAATTTAAGTTTTTCTGTAAATGAAAATGTTGCTGTCGGATGTAAATGATAAAAAATCTTTAGGTGACTAGGATAATTATAATAAAATAAAGTTGACATAATGTTATGGAGGACATTATCAGATAACTTTTAAATAATTGGCAATTTCTAATAATAATTAGAGGCATTATGCCTACAATTTACAGTTACACAACTAATTTAAATTATTTGAAATATCCCTGGCGGCAGCGTGCCTACAATGTGAGGAAAAACGTGACATGCTTTGGCCTTTTATTGGTGCGCGTCTTGCATCCCAATCGTAATGAACTCTGACGTCGTAGTAAACGATATCTTCTTAAAATAGTGTGGATGCCTAATGGGAGACTTGTATAACGCGGATGGGTATACGTAGTTCGTTGAAATTTTAATGCAAGCAATTTATAGATTCTTACCGATTACACTGATTACGCTGATATCAAGAAGGCATATAGAAGATATTCATACTCTTTGTTATTATAAAACGATGAATTTGTTTTGAGTGTGGTATTACGCTCCGAATATTGCAATGTTTGATAATTAATCCCCGGGTGCAATGGCGTAAATCAAAACAACTAATTACAAAGTTATTCTTATATTTAGTTACAAAACAGAAAACTTACAAAGCAAAACTCTTCTTTGAAAAAAATTAGTCCTCGACCTAAGCCTGACCATTCCATTGAGATTCATCTTTATTTCGCGAAGGTGTTGGATTATTCTTATTAGTAATAATGTCTTGAACGCATTTGAGCACCTGTATCCTGAAAGTCATCTTGTCCATGGAATTTAATTTCTTAATGTGTGGAATAATACTTTTGAAAAAGCTCATGTCCTCATCAGTTGCTTCCACTTCGCATTTTAGTGATTTTAGCAATTTTAGCTTTTTGTTTTCAACGTGTATGATACTTTTAACAAATTCATTGCTATTACGGCGCCGCTTTCCAAGTTCATTTTTGGTATCTGTTGCCTTTACTTCAGGTGGAACAGGTGATGCGATGTTGTTTGTGATGGACAATAAGTCTAACGATGGAGAATATTTCTCCGATGGTTCTGCGCAGCTATTTGAGACAATATCGTGGGAAATGTCGTTACTTTTGTCATTATCATCTAAATCCTGGAGGGAGTCACTGTATGTTGAGGGCTGTCGAATTGGTTTTCGATCGTTGAATTGTTCCTTAAGAAAAAATAGACTGCGATAGTATGGCCACGAAATGATACAGTCACTTGGATCACAGTCGCCACTTAGTTGCCTTTGGGACATTTTGTTGAGAGTACTGCGAAATTTATCGCGAAGGGCCTTCCATCTTCCTCGTGCGCAGTCTCCTAAGAGGAATAATATTCATTAGATACATATTAGTAAATGTTCAAAACAACATTTATTCACATGCGAAAAATATCCCACAGTATATTATGGAATATACTATCCAAACAATAGTTCGCTCGTCAACTATTTTGGATTCTATGTATTTAAAAAAAAAATAAGTTCTCAAAACTTTTTATTTTTTAAATATCCACCTCTGACGACAACATATTTAAAATTTAAAACAGGCTGGGTGCATTTTTCCGTTTCGTTCAAATTCTCTCTATCAGGCTTTCCTTGAATTAAATGTTCAATAAAATTTTATACAAACATCAAACAACAAAAGCGACAAGTTTTAAATGCCTATTCAATTTTTTTTTTTTGTTTTCACGACAGCACCTCCGAAGCTTAAAAGTTTTCAGATAAGCGCCAATTAACACCAGTTGCTAGCACACTAGCACTTGGGTTGCATAAACAAATGGGATGTATGCTATTTTACTTCCGTGGTAACCCTTTATAGAATATGAGTTATACAGGGTGGGCAAATTTGAGGTTAGGGAGTAAATTGGCTTAAAAACACACCTTTTTTTTGACAAATTCAGTTTTAGTGATACCAATGTAAAGTAGAAATATGGGAATTAATAATGGAATATGAAGTCCACCTCTAGCACGTCCGTTATTTTCGCAAAATTTTGAACCACATTTTGCAACAAAGCTTCCCTTATCTCGTCAATGCAGCGCCGAATTTCATGTTTCAGAGCGTCAGTTGTTTGTAGTTTGTTCATGTAAAACCGGTCTTTTAAATGTTCCCAGAGAAAACAGCCCAACGGCGTTAAATCACAAGAATTGACATCGCCAAATCGAGAAATTACCGCCTAATTGAAAATCACTAAAGATGATTTTGTTGAAAAATGCGTTTTTTTCGTTTAGTTTTTCAAACAGTCAATTCACAAATATTCGACGCAAACGATGGTCGGCCGGCTTTAATTCTTGAATGAGCTGAACTTTATAAGCGTGAAGATGAAGATCTTTATGCAAAATGTGGCGCAAAGTGCCTCTTGTGATGCCAAATTGTTGCGAACGTCGACGAGTTGATGTTCCAGGCTCACTCTCAACACTTTGCTGCACAGCGCCTATGTTTGCATCACTACGGCCACTATAAGCGTATTGTTTTGGTCTATTGTTAGCAACAGTACCGTGAGCCTCGAATTTAGCGATTAAATTACGGACAGCGGTCTCAGAAGGAGCCAGATTACGAGAAAAACTTGCTCGTATTTTACGAAGTGTAAAATCTTCACCATTTTGATAGTAAATTTTCATAATGAAAATTTGTTGTTCAAGAGTGTAGCATTTCATGATTAAAATTTCCCAAGTTTTTACTAAATATGTAAATGTTAAAGAATGACGGCTCAATTCTTGACATTTCATCATTTTATAGCTTATTTATTTCTTAACCTCAAATTTACCCACCCTGTACTTATAAGCTAGATCAATGTAATTCACAATTCAAGGGAAAAAGGAAGGCAACTTTCCTTTCTCCCTGAAACTCGGGTAAAAATTATTATATAAATAATATAATAATAATTTTTTTATAATTTAATAAAAATAAAACTTTCCGCATATGAATAAAAATGTGGCAATTTATTCGTGGTTTTTAACAATTTTGCAAAGTTTTTCTCTGTTTTTTATGGCTCACATCAGAACATATGTAGATCTCGGTTGAGTACCACCGAGATATGAATTAAAGAAGAGAATTGTGCAGTAAAATAGATGAGTAAAGTATAAAATTTTGCCTGCTAAAACTCGGCAAAAATATAAAGCAAAAGCTTTGAAGTTAATCGAGCGAAGCTATGAGGCCAGACACAGCGCTTTGTTGTGCTGTGTCGACCATGCCCCATCTTTTGCGCTTTAATTTGTGTTACTTCGTAAAAATTTCATTATGGCTTTAAACCTGCTCTGTTAGGTCGACTTACGGCCACAGAAGAGCGTAGATTTTGTACCCTTACTGCACCCCCTCGCTAGTGACGTGTTCCTTAAACAGAGAAGACGAACCGCGAGCACGCGAAATGAAAACAAACTCAGACAACACTGGTCAGAGCTATGCGAGCTATATAAGCTGCATGAAGTGAAAAATTTCTTCAAGTTTTTAGCGGCTTTACTTACTTGAGACGCTGAATTCGCGGCCGACTTCCTTCCACAGCTTATCTAGGACGTTGCGGTTATGATGATTCATGTCTTTTTTGTCCCAGAGTGCCTTTCGGATGAACACAGCACCTATAAATTTCTCCATGTCCATTTTGGAAATTCGGTACAAGTAGAAAATCTCGCGTAAAACCCGCTTCGCAACCACCGGACTACTCCGTACACCACACTGCCTTTTCACTGCTTGCTAGAATCACACAACGCTTTGCCCAGACGGAGCGTGGTCGCCGTACACACTTCCACCTGCTTCTTGTATTGCTTGCTTGCTCGCGATGGGAAGAGGAGGAGGTGCGATGCGAGGGAAAGACGCGAAGTAGAACTCTTCGTCGTTACAACGAAGGACGGTACTGCGAAGCGCTCTGAATCGGAGCGAGAAAGGCAAAGAATTTTTCGCTTTATCTTTGCTTTACGTACGCGTTTGGATGGCGCTGGCGCATGTATGCAGCCTCAGTGTCTGGATGCGATGTTGCCAATTGATTGTTCTTTATTCCAGGAACGTTTTGAGTCGAAAAATCAGTCGAATGGTTGGTTCTGAATACGCAACCGCCAGAGTAAAAATAAATTGGCCTAAAGTTTGTTCAAATGATCGTGGCGTCTGTGGCAGAGGTACCACGCAGTAGTAGTGATGCAGATCAGTCTGTCTGTCTGTCTCAGATCGGAATGTTAACTATTGAGCACGTTTGCTTTGGCAAACAAGTTGAAATTCGCAATAACAGTCCTGGACCCCGAATTATAAGCAAGGTCCGATCGTGCAGTTTTGACAGCCTGCCCTTAGGCTGCCAAAACTGTAACAGTAAATAATAAATAGTAATTCACTTGAGATTTACTGAATTCCTTTTTCTATTATCTTTATAAATGAAGTTCGCTTCTAATTTGTTGGTAATTTACATCTAAATATAATATTTAATTTTTTTACAACATTTAACACATCTGCATATGGCGGCAATTTAGAAGTTCAAACCTTATATTTTCGTTGAATATTCTCAGCTATAAGTGTTCTAATAAAGGTGATTAAATTCTTTAAAAGTAATCATCGATGTATTTTCAAAATAAGTTAAACTATTCAATAATAAAAGAAGAATTGAGCTTTTGCCTCCTATTGTACCCACTAAGTGAGCTTATCAATTACGTGTTAATCGAACGGAAAACGCTGGCTAGTATAGCAAAACGAAAATATCAAATCAAACTGCGAGCTGTATAGCAATAAAGAGTATCTGCCTTCCGCGATATCACTTACTTGAAAGGTTGAGCTCCCGCCCAACTTCTTTCCACAGTCTGTCAAGTATATAGCGATTGTGGTGATTTGCATCTTTCTTATCCCATAATGTTTTTCGGATGAATACAGCCCCAATAAATTTTTTCACGTCCATGCTTTTAGGGGAAATCGAAAATATGTCAGGATAAAAATTCACATTGAAAAACCACGAGAATGCAACGTTCCCAGTAAGGGAATCATCTTTACTAGCTCGCTCGAATCACTACTCTCGGCGCTGCAGCACCTTGCCCGGCCAGATATAACGACTTTCACGCACACATCCTCACCAAAATTAAATGGTATAACGTTCTTCATAAGGAACTGGAAAAACGCGAAGAGCCAATGAGCATAAGATACAAAAGAACATCTTTCCTAACATCTCTGGACTCTGTCAATGGATAGGCGTGTTGTGCTGCGAAGCGTAATGCATCAGAGATAGTTGCAAAGAAAATGTCGCGTTACGTACGCGAGTATGCGCCTTTTGTGCGGCTCTATGCTGCGTTGCCAATTCTAGTTCTGCAGGTTTCCCTGTAAGAAGTGGGCAGACAAAATGATTTATGTTCCAACATTATTTAAAGTAAAAAAATTAATGTTTCCTCTTCTTAACAATTAAATGTTCATACTAATGTACACAGCAGGTCAAAAAAGGTGTACTTTTCTCCAATTTGGAAAAAATTAAACGATACAAGGTATATCATTAGTTCTGAAAAAGCTGAACTACTTGCTCAAAAGTTTTTAGCTAATAGGAACATATCAAGTAATGTTAGCAATCCTCACACCATTTTTCTTAATAAATCAGTATTTAAACCTTGTAAGCTATCATCATCATCATCATCATCATAAGCCATCAACCTAATAAGTAACATATCGAAAATACTTGAAAGAGTAATAAAATATAAAATCTTGAGCCATACTGAATCGGCCAATATATAATATTTGGATATGTATCAAACGTAAATTTCTTTAATTTACTAATATTTAAAATCTAAAGGAATTTCAAAATTTTGTTTGCATAGGAACTGAATACAAATATGAATACGAATATAAAAACGTATACGAATTTTTACCAAAATGTCTCTCCTAATTTCGGGACCAAGAGTTTTTAACATAATATGTAAAGAAATTAATTAATTAATTTAATTTTTAAAGTTCCTGAATGAATGTGAGAATTGTGAGAATTATGTTTTCAGTTGTAATTAAAACGCGAAAGGAATTTTTGAATGTAATCATAATATATGGAAACACGAGGCAGTTATAAGCTATACATTTGAATTTATACAAACCAATAATATTTCTATTGTGCATTATGTGTTTTGCATTAGCGTCAATGGTGCTGTTTAAACAAAGGTGTTTCGTGTGTAGATTAGATGAGTATATAAAGAAGGGAATTCTTTGGAGAGGGTAAGTTTTTCTTAAAAGGCAGCGACATTAAGAAAGTAAAGTAACGTTCGAAATGGTTTTAGTTATTTTGACATCAGTTATGTTTTTTGGGTGGGCAGTAATACGTAAGTTGAAATTGCACTTAATTCAGAAAGTTTAATAAGCGAAAGCTATGTGTTTACAGAAATTACTTCCCAACCAGCTACTTTCAGTAGATTTGGTGAGTAAGATTGTCTATTTTGCTCCTATATATGTTGCATTTAACTTTACAATAAAATTATTGTTTAAAATATGGCATTTCAAAATATTAGTAAATTTATTTCGTTTAAGTAATGCGTACTCAGAAAACAGCGTGTATTATCGATTTACTGCAATAATATAATAATGCTAATGTTTAAACATTTGATAATTCATTTTTGTTATATTAACCACTTCCTTGTCCCTATACAATGCACCTTCGGATCATCTCCTTCTCACCATATTTTTCTTGATGACGTTGTTGAGTATAGCTCTAAGATACAAACTATCATAGGAAAAACGTTTTTGGTGCTTTTAATTTTGTTTAACAATTTTTTGTATTGTAACTCATATGTGACTCACAAACGTGGCACAAAAAATTAGTTCTGTGAGTCATATATGAAAACATTATATGTAGTCTGTGGATATTTGAGCACCATAGAGATGGGTTTGGGTTTAAAAATTTGTTTTTGAAAGTACTTTTAGATATCATGTAACACTTTGCTAAAATCAAAGGCGGACCCAAAAAAGGCGAGCTTAATATCAATTTCAATATAGATTGAGAAGAGTCGTTAGCTCACTTTGCTAGATACTCCCACATATTTACCCAAGTGTTAATTCACTGATTTTCAATGTTAAGTGTTTTGTGAAAGATGAAACTGTTGTATTCACACAGATGGCTAACATTCGTAAGGGCTTCAATTCATTTTACTTAAAACAATACATAATATAATAATAATGAATACATTTATTATGTATAGAAATAAATTTATATATATTTGAGATTCATCAAGATATCCATTTGGGCGTGTTTGAAAAACAAAAAATGCATATGTGACAAAAATGGTGGCAATATTAATTTTATTCAAAAATTATATAGCTTATAGCACTCCGCCGACTAAGAAGAATTTTAACACCTCATTAATAAAATTCATCAAGCTGTTTAAATTGCAGGGCACGCCAAATAACCAAACATACTTACATACATCCGAAAAGCATTACTCCTCTTCTGAGATAGTCGGGAAAATAATTATTGTCGTATCGAGAAACATGTTGCGGAAATATGAATATTGGCTCATACTTAATGCTAAAAAACTGAGCTCAAAGAAAAGATCGAGATTTGTTTTTCATGTTCAATAAAAATTGATACTGTTTTTTTTGACTAGTTTAGCATATAAGATATTATCGTAGTATTCGTCAATTAAGTTGAGATTTTTACAAATTTGTTATTTGTCAGAATTTTTATAAAGTGGAGTATTTTTTTTTGTGTTTAGAAACTGGATCACATCCATTATTAGCAGCACATGATATGAATATCGAGAAAGTGGTCAACAAAGGCAACAGTAAGCACATTATAAATTTATCCTTTACCACAATTATCTGAATACATTATTTTTAAGCCTTCGTTATATTGCACATTTTTCTAAATATAGAATAATAATATTTTTGCTTCAAAATCAAGTAACCCATCCCGGAAGTAAATCAAGGAATCAATGGCTAGGATTACTAAGACCTGAACCTGTGTACCATGCAACTATTCCACAAGGAAGTTTAAGTAAGTCTTGTCTTTATATTACAAATTTATATTTAAAATGATCTAAAAGCGTCCTTTTTCCCGAAAAACAGCTAATATATGATAATGATTTTACAGGAATATCAGAAAGTATGTCTCCATTACTAGTCTCTAAAATATTTGGAGAAACTACTGCGTTTCAACCTCCGAAATTTCCACGTAAATTTAATTGTGTATGAGCAATATTCAATATCTTAAAAATTAATATGTATTGTAGGTGGAAATATCTACCAAGAGATATGGCGAAATATAAGCGTCCCAACAGAGGCGCCAATTTGTAAGAATATGCGCATTTTTGAAATTTTTTCGAAAATATGATTAAATATTTTTTCAGGGGTAAATGATTTTAATGATCCACTATCAGAAATCCCATACGAAGATTATTTTCCTGGGCTGGGTGAAGAAATCGACAGTCCCTCATACGTTGAGAAGACTATTCGGAAATTATATGAGCTACCATTTGACGGAGATAGTATTAAGCGCATTATAGAGGCCATAAAATTTCTATACTATCAACAAAAAAATAATGACGCTAGGAAAAACGAAGGAGATAAAGTTACAACATCGACTACAACTACAGCTACAACTACAACTACCACGACAAAAACAACAACTGAATCAAGTGTAGGAAAGATAAGTGCCTTTGATATTGATGATGCACTCAGTACGACGATAAAACCAGAAGGGTTCGATAAAAATGAAAATAGAAATGATACAATTAGTAACCAGGGTAAGAACGAAACGATAGAAACATCCACTTTAAAAATAGTAGAACATAACGTAACTGAAAAAACTGTCAATAATAATCAAATTTGGCCGACCCCTTCAAATATTGTAGACAACGATGAAAAACGTGACAAGAAGAATGAAACACAGGAAACGTCTACCTCAAAAACAGATCAGCAAACAGACATCGGAGAAATTAACAAAGGTAATCAGTCTTCAACTGTTTCTTCTACTACTACTACTTCTACTACTACTACTACTTCTACTACTACTACTACTACTACTACTACTCCTACTACTACGTCTACTACGTCGACTACTACTCCAGCTGCTGTGGATAAAAACCCGACAGATGATAATGAAGAAACCCAGAAAACAACCACTTCCAAAACGGATAAAGAAGAGGATACAAGCGAAAGTAGAAAAGACAATCAATCTTCGACTACTACTAATAATAATGAAGACAGAAATAATGATAAGCAGGATACGTCAACTTCGAAAACAGATCAGCAAAAGGATTCCAGAGAAAGTGAATCTTCAACTAGTAGTGAAGGCAGTCAAGATAATTCTAATAATAATGACCAATCCAAAAATACTGATAGTAACATTGAGAACCCCAAAAACGATATATCTACCGAAAATCCTCCAAGTGGCGGCGGAGGTGGTGGAGGTCCTGGCGTGCCTACAGGAGGAGTTGTAGGCGGCCTGATTGTAGGGGGAACTATTGTGGGTGGTGTTATTAATGGTGCAACTGGCGGTGCGTCGGGCGTCTTAGGTGGCTCAAGTGTTTCTAGTGCTGGTAACAGTGCGCAAACAGGACAAAATTCAAGACCAAACAATCAAGAAAACTCTAACAACAATAATAAAAATAATAATCAGAACGATAACAAGAAGCCTGAGGAAAAACAGAAGGAGGATAAGACAAAGCAAGAAAAGGATAAAAAGAGTAATGACGATGATTTTGATTTCGACTTCGATGAACTCGAGGATATGTTTACAGATGACGAAAAGTTTTTCGTTGAACTGCATACACCGGAAAACATATCAGTGCTATTCATTGAAAAATTCAAACGACTTGATAACGTTTGCGAATGGTTCAAGACGAATTTAACAAAAGAAAGTGGTAACCTCACCGAGTTTCACAAAAAATATTCTTTATTGTCTTCTCAAGTAGAGAATATATTTAATGCCCTAAGTGAAAAAATTGAAGCTGAAGAAACTGCTGAAATTTATAATGAGAAGATTAAAGTATTTAACGAAGGTTATCTTCTAGTTGGACTTCTAAACACGTTCTCTGACAATATACTCAGTATAAATAACAGCCTGGTTACTTATGTAGAGGCTGTAGAATATTTGGAGTCTGAGGAATATATTTTTAAATATAACATCACTGAGATTGTGTTAGGATCTAAAGATTTCCATCACAAGATATATAAAGATATAGGAAAAGTAAGAGCGGTTGCAAAAACAGCACAATTTCGGCTTATAGATTGTTTCGGGGGATCTCTTTCCGCATTCCAAAATTGGCTCACTTCGATTAAAAAGTTTTATCTAGCAGGTGTTAATCTGGGAAAAAAAACATTTTTGCCTCTTCTTAGACAGAAAGAGTATGCTGCAAACATCTGGAATGAGGCTCTGCTCCATCTTAAGAAGTTTGTTGCATCTGGAGAACAGCATTCAAACGTCACAGAATCATTTATAGATTTAGAGCAAACTACTCTTGACTGCATTTACAACATCACCAATTTCTTGTTTGAAAAGCAAGACCCCATTTTGAATAAAATATACAACCATACTTACTAGTTTCGTTCTTGAAAACTATAAAATGTTAAATTTGCAATGAAGTCAATTTATTGCACTTTATCTCTTTTATTTGTATTCATACTGTGGCAGTAACAAATTTGTGTAATTGTCGTACGAATAATGTAAAATAGAAAATATATTTTCTTCTTTCCTAAAATTTATTAGTTCTTTTGCAGCAAAATGAATGTCACTTACAGTACTCAAATATTTAATCACAACTAATTATATTTTACTTTTTAATTAACAAAACAATACTGAAATCGAATTTACGGCTGAAACAATAAGGGACTAACCGGGAACAAATCACCAACCAACAATTTTATTTGAATGTTATTTAATGATACCTATCTATTAAGTAATTTACAAACTTGTTAGATGCAAATGGTAGTGCATTGGACAATATTTGAATAATAAATGAATATCTTCATACTTCATACTTAAAGTTGAAAAAAAGAAATAATTGAAAGAAATGCTTAGTTTTTCAGCTAATAATTGTACTGTAGTTGTTTCGATGATCCTTCACTCCTTGAAGGATGAAAACCAACAACCATTTAATATCAAAGACCTTTATGTTCAGAAAAATATAAAATTCTCATTCATTCAGCTTTGATAAATTATGCTGTAAATTTTAATAACTCCTCTTTTAGCCCAGTAAGAATTAAATACATAATAGAATATTTTATTGCCCGCTCTTTTTGAAAATATTGTTTCATTCCTATTTGTAAATATTTGCTATATTTCACTACTATTTACTGATAACTAACATAAATGTAATTTAAACAAATAAATAAATAAATGTCAACATTTTAATGGCTTGTTTTGATATATGGTATACTTGATTTGCATTCTGTAACAAATCAATTTTTTTTTAATAAATGTTTATCATTTTATTAATGAAAGTATTTACTATTTGTATTACATAGCACCTAAAAGTATACTTAGCTATTATTGTGTGCAAAAACCATAACTATTTAGATATAAATGTTTGCCTATATATTTACTTCTATATATAAGGTACCGTTCTTGTCATCACTTCAATAGCTGTATTTAAGAGCGCTTTAAAATAATCCCAAACGTTATTCTGAATTGACTATGTTATATCATTTCCAAGATAGAAAGGCATAAGCATTTTTGCCCATTTAGTATTTTGATAATTGAGCTTCATGCCTGTTCTCCAATCCAGAGACTAATCAATCAAAAACGAACGATCCAATTTACTGAATTGGCTGAATTACGTGTAAAGTACAAGCCCTTATTTGATAACTTTCAACAATTGTGTGTACATAAGCTTAAGTAATCATCCTCTTTCAAAAAAATTATAACATCAAGAAACTTTATATTCAAATTTAAGTTATATGCAGTCTTAAGATTCATAAAGAGCTAAGAGAGGAATTTTTAATTTAGAGTTTGCACATATAAATAAATCATACAGTCACTGTATTCATTTTTGCTTAATTAATAAAGATTTCTAATTAAAATTAAGAAAAAAAAAGTTTGCAAAAAAGAATTGTAAGTGATATTGTTGCATTTAAGAATAATTGATATTTTTATTCACTTATTATGTCATATTTAAAACATATTATTTAATAATCCAGCAAATTGCATTAATTATTCAAATTACTTTACGAAAACTAGAAAAGTCACTTTTGTCACTCAGAGAGCCCTGCATTAGAAAATTACACTAATGTACGATGTATGTAAATGTAAATGCAAAAAATTGTGTCATTTTAATTTTGGAGAGATATTTTTGAAGTATTATTTTGCCAGTATTCGAATTCAAGTCATTCAATTTCAATATAAATTAAACTGTTTATAGCCAATTGATCTCAAGCAGTCGTTTTTATTATTACAATATTTCTTTATAAATCCAGTTTTTAAAATGAGCTAATTGCAATTCAAATGAATTGAAAAACAATTATCTTAATTCCAACAATTTTCAAAGTTCTAATCTATAACTCCAATGAGTACCTATATAAAAAATTCTGCGTCTAAATCATACATAATACAAAATATCTAAATTCTACATACTAAATGAAATTCTTCAAAAAAGGAACTTAGTTTATTTTCTAATCTATTACATTTTATTTCAAAAAGTTTTTATTTTAATTTATAGAAAATTCTAAGGACATAAAGGAAATTCCAAGAATTTTAATTTATATTTAATTTAATACCATTTACCGGAGCAGTTAAACATGTTAGGGAGTTGAATTTAATCTGTAGATCATACAAATTACCTCTTCACTTATCAGCTAAACCGAAAATAAAAAAAAATCTCTGCGCGGACATTCTGCAATCTTTTGCATTCACAGTTTTTCTGGTAGCAATAATATGTTTAATTTGCAAAATAGGAAATCTAAATATTTATTTTGGAGTAATAAAATGTAAATATTTGTAACTTTAAAAGAAACTATAATAAAACCAATAATATCAACAACAAAGATGATTAAGTGATAAAAAAAAATTTTTTTGCATTGTTATAATTTGATTATAAAAATGAAGCAATTTGAACGTTTGCCTTCTGTAAATTTATTATTGTATAGCGCCGTTAAACCAATACATCAAAGACAGGCACAGTGAAATAATTTAAACAATTTATTTATATTTAATTAAAAAAAACAAGTTATATCTAAGCTAGATCACACAATAAATATTACCATTGATGATTAAATCATATACCGAAATTTCCTCTAGCTTCCAAGCTATTAAATATCATTTCAATCAATGTTGCTATAACAATTTCACCATTTACCTCAATACCCCTTAATAAAAACAGCGTGTGACAAAGAGTAAATTGTAGAGTCTCAGAGCTTGCCGATAAGTTACGGAAACATTTGGTGTACACTTGTTTACAATTCCAAATTCCCTTAATATCTATTAATTCTCCTATTGATGAAACCACTTTGTTTAAGTGAAATAAACAACCCGAATATGCGCGCAGTATCAATGTTTAAGGTACTATGGTTGCGCGTATTCAGTAGAACGGGATAGACAAAATACCAAAAAAAGATATTCAGTCGATAGTTAAAAAAGTAAGTAATGTAAACTTACATTCATGTGTTTAAATCGATTATATGTCTCACTTTAATTTAAATCTCTTCACTTTACCGACGAAAGGAATTCAATTTTTTGTATTGTATAATGGCTTAATAAAAGGGGTGACACTAGTGAATGTTGGCAATTCGGCGCGTGCGTGACTTCATACAATTCTATCCTGCGCAGCAATATGATAACAAATGATAATCTGTCAATAAAACCAAGCGCTTTATGAATTTTGCTTTTTAATTTGCATGTAATAAGGATAAGTTTCAGTGAGCTTGATAAACTTTATTATTACAACTTCAACAACACAAGCGAATTGCTACAAAAACATTACTTAAAATATATTTACATTTAGTACTCCTGAAGATGGCGCGATTTAAAAAGTGTATTATTGCATGAACATATGTTTATTTTTCATAACATATTTGGGACCTTATATTAAACTTTTTGTACTATGCACATTTAGGCATAATGAACACTAAACCTGCTTTTTCATGCTGCTCTTTCTTGTTCATAGAGAAATTAATATGAATTCTTTCATAATGACATAGAAACAACAATTTACGTAAACGAAAAACACAAATGACGCACAATTAAACTGGAAAAGCTGTGTATGCTTATAAAATGTATGTTCTTATACAGCTGTTCTAACATCAGCATTTTGGTCTATATATTAGAAATTAACAACATCTATTCAACCATTTATGAAGTGAAGTGAAGTGAATTGAAATGAATTGGATTTACTTTGTGACCGTATTTCTTTTTATTCCTGTAGAAAGTAAGTTATTATGCATATTCAAAATGTGTGTAAGTGTAATGTTATTTAACTTTTATAGGAATTGAATCTCGGCCCAACGACTGTATCCACTCAAACGGTAAGGAAATATAATTTAAGTAATTTATCTGCGAATGTTCTTCTTCCTTAAATTATTACTACATATATAATAGGCCCAATTTTAAGATCGCGGAATAGGGTTTATAAAAAATGGAAACAAGCACAAATCTCTTAAGTATCTTATTTTACTTAATCTTGAATAGATGTAGGATTTATTTACCTGGTTTTAATTTTTTTTTTTTAATTATTTGAGTAAAAATATTCTGCGAACTGAGCAAATAACAATTAGATAGTTAAGATACACCAAAAATAAATATGGATAGGTTTGGTTACATTTTTCTATTGCATAATCTTAAAGGTGGCTTCAGCCCTGATAGATATTGGAATCAGTTTTCTTCACTTTGGTATCGTAAAGAAAAACTGACAAAAGTGAATAAAATAGAATTAGAATTTCTTTAATGTAATTAAAAATAAATATTGTGGAGGGTTGTGTGGTGATTAAAAACATCTTAACATCAAATACATGTTATTGATTGAGCTTGTGGTCAATGAAAGTCCACACTGAAAAACAATTTTAAAATTATTTTTAAATTGATACTTTTTCATTTCACCATTGATTGATTTTGATTAAATTGTACATTGGGACGTTCAATCGGTAGTACTGTCTTGGCGGCGATCGTCAGGGCATTCGTGTTTTGGGTTCGATTCTAACCAGATCCCCGATTAAAAAATGGTATTACAATGGGCAAAAAAACTACTCTTTTGTGGCATTTTACGGTGACCGAAACAGTTGCATTAAGTAATAATGAAAAACGGAGGCATACAGAACTTTCTATTATTTTGATTTGATATATTTTAGAAAAAATACTGGTTAAAAATAAAAAAAACGTGAGAAACACTAATTTTGGTGGACACTAAAAAAAAGCTCTAGTGAAATTTAAATAGACAGGCTCTAGTAAATTATTTTAATTGTTTCTCAGTAATTTTATTTTTAAATACCATAAAGTTATTCCGCTAAAAGTATTCAGCATACTGTAAAATACCATTTTTTAGAAACTTTTAAATGTATTTCGAATGAAAATCACTGGATTATCTAGTTATCTTATGTAAGTTATTTTGTGGGTATTTTCACAATATTCACTAAAAATTCCTAACTTAACTTATCTTTAGCCATCGAATGTTCCTATTTCTGGAATTCCAGAAGAGTGCATTACTCTTTTGATCTATGATTAACTCATTTTGTATTCATAGTTTGTCATCGTAATATATGTCGCAATACCGAGGCAAACGAGCCCAAAAATTGGACGACGTTTCGATCTGGCATACCAAGTCGGTCTTATCATTGTGGCTACGACTTGATGTTAGTGCTATAATAACGCGGAACGAACACCAGTCTTGGTTTACAATAATCGCCCAAAATCAGACACATTCGATTAAGTCGAATAAAGATATTTCAATCTATCTTGGTTTGCAGTAATGTGAATTATAAGCAATTCTGTAACAATACCAAATACAGGCTAAATCGATTAGCTTCACTAGTAAAAAGGCGAAATTACATACCTTTGATTTAAAAGCTCGTTTTAGAATAAAAATTAAAATAAACTTTGTAATGCTTGTAAATAATTGTTTTATATTAAAATTCAAAAATGTTCAAAAGTGGAGTTAATCGGTTTGGCATGTAAACGGCTCATATGTGGTAGTTTATCTTTCTCTTTTTTTTCTGTATGACTCCTAACTTCACAAATTCTAATCCAATCTATAAATAAAATGGAAATTATGTTAATTTTAATAATAATCATGAGAATTGAATACTCCTTCCGTAAACTAAAAAAGATCTTTCGAGTAGGTATGTTATGTATTGTTACAAAATTTGCGAGATGGGCGGCTGCTAAATAAACGGTCGAAAACGTTTAAAAGTAAATAAATCAATTATATTTAGTTTTGACGAGAGAATTAATCTCTGATTTTGTACTCTTTACATTTCAATGAAAACTATAGATGGTATGTTCGTTTGGCGTTTGAATTCAATTTTAAATTAAGGCATCTACCAGAAATATTTAAAGAGTAAATTATTTTATAATTGTAGATTACTGGAAACTCATTTTTGTTCTTATATACTTTGTACATTATAATGATAATAAAAATTAGGAAATGTAATAAGTAGACTCAAGGTGGAATCTAAGTGATTTCGTAATTTAAAGCATTCATAATGTGAATGTAATGTTTAAAATACATTAAAAAAAGAAAATAGCTAACCCATAGTTTCAAGGCTATTAATCTGAAAATCTAAAGGAGACAACTTTGGATTAAAACATGCAATGAGTCGATTCATTATAAAATTTGTTGCTTTTAAAAATAGTATCAAAATTATATGCAATGGATTCAATACTATCAAAAGTAAATTCCGTAAACTTCCTTTATGTGGGTATTTACATACATTTCGACTACAAAATCTCTTTCTACTGCATACGTTTAATCTGTTTTTATATTTTTTCCCCACAAAAATTACATACCATATTATCAAAAATGCTTTCTCGCTAGGTATGCAATAATAAGAATATACACTATTTTAAATGTTTTAAAAATATTAATAATTCATAGCTTTCTTATTCAAAAAAAAAATTTTATTTTATATTTATAACAGCGCATCATGAATCTTCACGGAGTAACAATTATGACGAAAATGGAGTAGATGGTAAGAAAGATACAACATATTAAATTACTAAATAGTTGAATTCTCATTAAAAGCCGTACAATTAAAGAAAGTCATTACTCAAAATTTCAATTTAAGAAATTTTGACTTAATCAATATTGTTTCGAAGCTTTTGTATATAATCTCCATGTGAACATAACAAAAATAAATAAATTAATTGGCTTTTCCAAGACACTATAGCCTGGCTCTTTTAATGCACCGGCACTATTTCTTTCTGTCAACTGTCAAATTTTTATATGATAATTCAGTGTTACTACATAAGCAGGAAAATTTCCGCAAAATTCATCTGCATATAAACTTTCGAATAAATAATTATGGTTCTTTGAAATAGCATTAACCCCTTATATTTTTGATTTAAAATCATATAGACTTATTTGGTTTGATTATAAGTATTGTATTCAAAAATTTGTTTTTATAGTTAAAATATAAAATAAAAAATATAAAGATGAGAATTCAATTACAGATCTAGAAGGTTTTAAAATGATTCTGGACTAACAGTTAGTTAGTTTACCTATGTTTGAAAAAGTAACAGTAAGGGGCAACGATTCTCTTAAAAGAAAACTTTTATTTGAGTAATTTTTAAAGATTATAATAAAAGTAGAGATATGTGTATAAATAGTACATATTAATTGAAGTTTTCAAAACAAAAAAATCATCACTTTTCATTTAAAAATAGCCGTTCTGCAAACCGATCCATGCCCGGAACGAAATTTTCTATAGTTGTTAAACCTTTCGCTTACAATAACAAGTCTGTCTCTTAGTCACCATTTCAGATCAAATTTAAATATCAACAATCAGACTCGTGGGTTCGGTAATGGGCCATTTATTTAGAAAATATTTGATTTCTGTCTGAATTTACGACTAAAATCTAAGCGAAATTAGTAAAATATAGCAAAAAAAAAAAAAGAGATCAGTTGCAATTATGTTCACTTCTTTATGTTCGTTGATTCCAATTTTTCACGGTTTTTATAATTCGCGATACAAAGTGTGGTAGTGACCGCAATTTTGCTTCGTATTTTGTCGAATTTATTTTTATGGAAAGGGGTTAACAAAGAATAAAATGCTTAACATTTAAAAAAATTCTTATACTCATAGTCATAGGACTATTACAAATTAAAGTGAAAAAAATACTGTTTCTTAATAAAATTGTGCAGATTTAACTGAAAACTTTAATTTTTAGGCAACAAATTATTTTGGCAGAACCTTCGCAAAAAGTATGAAAATTCTCTTTGGCATATTTCCACCTAATGAAATCAATTTTTTCTATTTCTAATTTTCGAAATCCCGAACGAACAAGAAACAAATTTAAAGTCATTTAAAAATTCTGGACTGATCAAACGTTTTGAACGATTTTGGGATTTGAAGATCAAAATATAATATGTTCTGAATTGAGCATTAATAAATACCTCAGTACTATATATTCAAAAATTAAAGAAATTTATATTTTTCAGGAGGATTTCACAGAAATCGAAGGCATACTGTATCTGTATCCAAGTTACCGGGTATTAATTTATTTTATTGCTTTACATTTGTCAGCCTTCTTTTAAATTTAAGCGGTGTTTAAATTTTGTTGTATTTGCTATTGCATTGTTGGTGTTAAAAAATTAGTTACCACATTAGTTAACTACAAGATATGAAATTTTATTTTTCATATATATATTAATAATAGTCGTATAAAAAACTTTGCTGTATATTTTGTAATATCGTTTCACCAAAGTGCAACGTGTTTTCATAATTGTTTCTATGCTAACCGATTTCATTAGATTGCAATGAAGCAAAAGGAAAAACAACAAATTGTGAATATCCATATTTAACTTTTAGTTATTAGATTAAATTTGATTACATTTAAATTTTTACAGAGAAAATGCGCAAGCATATTTCTAGATTCTGTGTAATTGAGATAATATTTAATTAGTTACATTTTTGGAAATTTAACTTTACATAAATCTAAAAATTTGCATTATTAAATAAAAATTATTTTTCGTTAGACACAATTGAACCATTAATTGATGATGTTGTGGCGGTTCCGTTATTGCCTGGATTGCCCAAATTACCACCACATATGAAACCACCAGTAAACAATGATCATGAGGTGTACACCTGCGGTAAGATTTTTAAATTTATGTACCTTTTTGAAATTTTTTCAAGTAAGAACGCAGGACTAATGAGTAGAATTTCCTTCTGCTATATACGTCTTTATCATATCCGAAATACAAACGCATTTTAAATTTACGCGGATGGAAAGTTGTTAACATCTATTGCCTTTTCTGTTGAATATATATTACAAGAAGGGAATAAACACACTGCCAGCATTCACCAATATTCGCGGACATTTATAACAATATTTATCTTTGAAGACATACATATGAATGAATTTTACTTACCATCATTTATTTCGGCTAATCAAATTAAAATCCAATATAAGTGTACGTCTAACAAGTTTGCTCAAAATCAACCAATCTCTACCAAGTAATGAAGTTTGAAGCCCGTTATATTCGTCATATTAATCGAGTTTCCTCATTTAATAACACTTCAATTTATAATGCAATGTGAAAGAATTACAATTTTATATCTTTTCAACTGCTTGAAATATGTGCGTATACCATACTATGGTATGGTACATACAAATTGCAAAAAGAGACAAATAAGTTTGTAATATTTTTCTTCAAGGTAATTCAAATCAAAATGCTAGTGTTACAATTTAATGCTGGAATAAAAATATACAAGTACACCCCCTAAAGCTTTTTAAATGCACTGTAAAAGTGGATATTCGAAAAAGGAGTAATATTTATACTTCGCATATAAAAATACACTAACCATCTAAATAATTTACAAAAATGCTTATTATTTTTGTTGGATTACATCACGCAAAAATCTCTTCCAATATTAATAATCCTCAAATTATCGTATAAGCGCATTTTTAATAGTTTAATTTTACACGTTTTACAATATAAAAAGAACACCACACCATTATGCTGCTGATTTTAAGCTCAATCCTGCTCTGATCTCAACGTAAGGCGGTCATGTGTCAGAGAAAATGTTTGAATATAATTAGCAATAATTTATCAATATTTGTGGTTTATTCGACGAAATAGGTATATGGTATTATTGAGTTTAACAGCCAATACGTTTAGTCTTATTGAGTCCTTGCGCCCGTTGACTAGTAAATTTGATAATTATTATTGTAGAATAAAAAGCAAAGTATTGTATTGAAAAATTATTAAATTATATTTTACACCTTTGAGTGTAAAAACGGATAGATTATGCTGCACGTACACTGAACTAATTTTTTACATTGACTTACAATCAGTGCTATTAGTAATTATAATATATTAAGTAAAAGGTTTTTATTTTTATTTTATTTTTTTCTTAATACAAGCTACCATATAAATAATAATAAAATAATTGCAAAAATAAACTAATTAACTAAATTAAATTAAATTAGTTGGATGCCTGCGCAAATCTTTCGTTTAAGTAAATTAATATTCTTTATTCTTCGACATAATTTCTAATTTAAAGCCATGCAATTGAATTTTTAGTAACATTACTTCAAAATTTCTTACAGTATATGCTTTGGAAATTCGAACATACTCAATATCGGCAGTAAATATTTAATTTCAATAATTGAATCTGTTATTTAAAGTTCATAATTCAAAAGTAATGATCCAATATACCCAACGAAATTAAATTGTTGACTGGATATTTCAGTCTCAAGAAAGATAGTCTATCTGGGCGGCTATCCAAGTATGATAATGAAATTTTGCGGTCCATGTTGGAGAGTAATCCACATCTAACCTCAAAAACAATTGCAAAAGAATTAGGCATCCAACATTCGACTGCTGAGGAATACATCAAACATCTTTGATTAAAACTAATAAAACCATTTTTTTAAAATTCGACAGAAATTTCTCGCCAACCCAATGCAATAGACCATATTCTTTTTCTACTGTACGTGTGTAAAATTTTTGTTTCTCCGAGATTTTGCTTTAAACTAGCATAACTAAAGTATATTTCTTACAGAATCAATAAATTTATTATATATATATATTTATTATCAGAACGAATTTTATATTTGTAATTTTGCTGAGTGAATAATTATTATGCAATACTTGTTAATTAATTGCAGAAGCCATTATACCAAAGCCGTGGACAAAATTGCCTACAAAATCTCCTAAATCAAATACCACAAACTCGGATTCTACTACAGAGCCAACATTATCGACGACTAAGAGTGTACCGTCTTCATCACCGACAACCAGAAAAAGTACACTAACTTATCCAACTTCAACTACACCAACCAATCCAGTTATACCAACAAATCCAACCACATCTAAAAATCCAACTAAACCAGTAAATCTGCCTAATCCGATAAATCCAACCACACCAACATTTCAAACTACATCAACGACTCCAATTACACCAACAAATCCAACTGTATCAACAAAGCCAAATACGCCAGCAACAATAAGTTCAACCATACCAACAAATCAAAATCCATCAACTACACCACCGAGTCCAACTCCACCACCGTCTAACCTGGAAAGTTCCACAACACCAACAAATAACAAGAATGACACTACTGGTAAGCAAAATTAGGTATTTTCATGTGCTTTATAATAATTATGTTTTCTGATTAATAATAGATAATTCAGAGCCAGGAAAAGTAAGCTCTTTTGATGTTGAAGGCAAAAATAATACTCAGGAAAACTCATCTGCTAAACCTCGCAATAGTACTGTCACCGGTCCTCCTACCACTGCTAGTTCCATTAAATCGACTATTACTGCTGCCCCTACTACTCCATCTACTACTGCCGCTTCTACTACATCGCCTCCTACTACTGTTACCTCTACTACTTCGTCTACTACGGCTGCTTCTACTACTTCGTCAACCAGTACTACTTCTACTACATCGCCTAACACCACTACTTCCACTACTTTCTCTACTACTGCTACTTCTACCACTTCTTCTACAACTGCTGCTCCCACTAGATCGTCTACTACTGCTGCTTCTACTACATCGCCTAACACCACTACTTCTACTACTTCCTCTACTACTGATACTTCTACCACTTCTTCTACAACTGCTGCTCCCACTAGATCGTCTACTACTGCTGCTTCTACTACATCGCCTAACACCACTACTTCCACTACTTCCTCTACTACTGCTACTTCTACCACTTCTTCTACAACTGCTGCTCCCACTAAATCGTCTACTACTGCTACTTCTACCACTTCTTCTACAACTGCTGCTCCCACTAAATCGTCTACTACTGCTACTTCTACCACTTCTTCTACAACTGCTGCTCCCACTAAATCGTCTACTACTGCTACTTCTACCACTTATTCTACAACTGTTGCTCCCACTAGATCGTCTACTGCTGCTACCTCTTCTGGTACCTCTACCTCTGGAGAGGAAACCCAGGAAAACGAGGCAACTAACAATGAAAGTGGGGGCAAAAAAAATACGGAATCGTCTGCTTCTACTCCTTCTGAGACAAATAACAACAATGCAGATCAATCCAACACCAACGAAGATAGTAATAAAGGAAATAATCAAGACGAAAGCCATAATACAAATTCCGCACCAAACCAGAATAATCCGCCTGTCGGGGGTGGAGGAGGCGGGGGGTTATTGGGTAAGATTGTAGATGGTGTGAAGGATATCGCTGAAGGAGCAGTAGTTGTAGGTGTCGTGGTTGGAGCTGGAACCGCTGGAAGTGCAGCTGGAACTGCAGCAGGTGCTGCAACAGGTGCTGTAACAGGCGCTGTGTCAGGTGCTGCAAGTGCAAGTGGAGGTGGAGGTTCACCTCAAAATCCTTCTAATCCTGGGGGCGAAAATCCATCGAATGGTCCAGGTGAACAGCCCCAAAACAGACCGAATAATAACAATAATAATAATAACCCTCAAAAAAAACCTGAGGATTTAGATTTCGATTTTGATATTTTTGACGAAGATGATTTCATAAATAACGATAAATTTAATGTTGAGTTGCACACAATTGATAATATAACCGTCATATTTGCAAATAAGTTCAAAAGGCTGGAGTACGTGTGTGAGTGGTTTGCAAAAAATTTTACTAACGAACTTAATAACCTGACAGAATTCAGAAATAAGTATTACGACATGGTTACAACAGCACAGAAAGTTCGTCAAAGTTTAGGTGAAAAAGTGGATAACGTAACTGATGATGACCTTTACAATAATATGCTGGTAGGATATAACGCAGGTGATACACTTGAGGACAGTTTGGAAAAGATTGACGAGGAAATCGGTCATATTTACACAATCGTTTCTCAGTTTTCTGATGCGGCAGCAATAATCGAAACCGAGTCATTTCGTATTAAAGCTTACATTGTGAAATTAATATTGAAGGCATCAAACTTCACTCACCCTTTATATGGAGTTGTAGGGAGTGTGCGGCTCCTTGCACAAGTTGCAAAGTTTAGAACCATTGATTGTCTCAGTCCATATACTTCAGTTTACCAAATTTGGCGTAACACTGTGAAGAGACTATACTTGGAAGGTATTCAATTAGAGAAGAATACATATAAGTTATTGTTCAATGATACTTATTTCTCTAATATCACTGAATGGTCCAACGTAAGTGAAAAATTCGAAGAATTTATTGAACGTTCACGGAATGAACTGCAGCACACCAGGAACAGTGTTGATGCATTACGAGATCCAATGTACAATTGTACCACCAATATTGCTCTATATATGGCCAATAAAGCAAAAGAGATTATGCCAAATATAACCAAATATTTGATCATGTAACCTTTTCAACCTGAATAAATATGTAAATGAACTCTAAATTATTTGTAAACCTATACTTTTCCTGCACCTTTACCTTATGTTTGTTTTCCTGATTTTAGATATACTCGTATCACAGCTATGCTAACGCCCCAAGATATTTAAAAATTATATAAAACTTTGTATTTCACCTAGCAAAAATCACTACCATTTCAATTTCAGTTAATGCAAAAAATGTTAATCTTTTAATTTCTAGCATTTTTTTTATTATTATTAATTTATATAACGTAGGTGGATCTCCAACAAAAGTTACTTGTATAATAGAAATAATTTTGTTACATTTTACTGCGTCAATATATAAAATTCATTCAAGTTTTTTCCCGTAATGAAGCGCCTTCTGAGACCGCTGTTCGTAATCTAATTACTTAGTTTGAAGGATTTGGTACAAGAAATTTAATGGATGTTCAATTTATTTAAACGATTATGTTGGTTGGTGGTCAACATGTGATATGACTCCATTAGACTATTTTTTTGTGGGAAAGATATGGTCCATGCTTATAATCCACAAGCGATTAAAGAGTTGTAAGATGAAATTACTCGTGTTATAAGTAAAATTGAATCACATTTGTTGATATAGGTAGATACGTGCTTCAGAATGCCGATGAAATAGTAGACCGATAGTTTGTTATCAATAATTCCCAAGTGTATACTTCACACTTATTTGAATAAATTTGAACTTATCATTTAAAAATTGTTTTTTGTTTACAAATTACACACACACAAATTGGACATTCCTTAGAACACAGATGTATTATTGGAGCTGTTATTATAGTAATTGTTGCTAGAAGTGTAATACTTAATATGCTCCTTTTACGAGAAGTGCTACCTCCAGGGGGACGATATTATTCAATCAATTAAATGTAGCTATTTCATCGAGAAATAATGTTTTTTTTGTTTTGGTGGTATGCCTTGCTTCAATTAGAGAATGCACTTCCCATTCCTGTTCTAAGGAATCTGTGTGATTAGTATCCTGGAAAATTTACATTTTATAGACTTCTTAAAAATGTCTATGCACTATATGCACGTTAATTTTCTATTTTTTTCTTATTTATTTCTGTGGCTGCCACTATTAAATTCGTTGATAGTATTCTCCCACACCTTTTTCGACAATGATAATACATTCGTGCTTATAGTTTCCATAATGCTTACAAATTTGAAATCAACAAACTTATAATCGATATGAAAGTGCCAAAATGGTCGAATGATTTTCACGCCATCACTATTAACTGACATCGAAAATTAGTTCGAAAGTGGTGTATCTAGCGATCAATAGTTGATAATAATGAATTTAATCAAAATTTTAAACCTCTACAAGACTCCAAATTAATAAAAATTACACGTTAAACTTAAATCAAATGAAAAAAGAGACTATAATATTGCCACACTGCACTAAATTAATTTTGTAAATTTCCTCGGCCAGCAATTTTTACCCCTTACTAAGTTAGCATCCACTTTTTGTGTATATTTCTTTGATTCGTACGGCGCTAAATTTAACCGCAATATGTGTCGATCCTTCGTTATTCCAAAGCTTTTACAGCATGCCTTACCAATATTTGGTAGCTCTGCCTTAATTGTGGCTTAATGTCTCTTTTGGATATCAACTCATATTTCGTTCCACAAATGATCGCGCAAGGTAGTTTCGATATTGCACCATTTTGCACAGAGGTATTATTTTTGGACGTGCGTAAAAATTGTGTACGTATAATTTGTTAATTTAGATTCGCCTAAATTGATTTACATAGATTGAATTATAAGCTTACAATTTCATTGGTGAAACTTGGAAGAATTTATGGGACAGCGAGTTAAATACCAAGTAGGCAATCACATATAGGGTTACTGTGTGAATCTCAATTGTTCGTGACATTTCAATTTTAAGATTTTAGATTTTAAGCCCTTTTACAGCCTCTGTTTATAATTTCGGACAGGTCAGTTTAAGTTTTCGAGTTGTTTAATTCATTTTCATTTCAGTTATTTTTACATGCCATACCGGGAGTGCTGTGCTAGGCCTGCCCAGCGACATGATAAGCAAATACTCATCGAGTAGATTCTTTAACTTTCGTTGGTCGATTAACTCTTTAATCCTTATGGGGATATATGTTTTTGGCACTCCCATGAAAGGCATTGGGAGTCGCTCTGTCCAAGCTGAATACCTCCTTGAATATATGTATATGACTTTAACTTTTAATTAACTGATTGCAATTTTTTTAAATTAAACTTCACATTTCTGAATTAAATGTATCCCCAGTAATAATTAAATTTAAATAATATAAACTAATTGAATAGCCAATGGTCCGGTCCTTTTAGTCTATACACGTAGTATTTTAAATTTTTTAATGTAAATATTTGTAATTAATAATATATTGATTACTGATTATAATTCCAAATAATTCTGACAGTATACGGACTTTGTTTTAAATATATAAAGCTGCTAATTTTCTCAATGAGTTTAGTAATATGACAAAGGACTTTATATTTCTTAATCTACCATATTTCATCCAAATATTGCGTGCACATGCCTTGCGGTATAGGCTGATTATAACATTGGCAAAATTTTTCAAGAAGCTGCTCTCTTTTTTTATTTGCGGGGCTTCGTTCTGAGTTATTTTGAAATATTTTTGTTTTCTGCACTGTAATAAAAAATAGGATATGGAACTCGGACAGTATCCGGTGCGTAACAATAAATTTGAAGAACATAACTAATGATTTCTAAGTACTCAATATTTCACCGTTTAATGGTGAAGTCTTTTGGTGAACTGTTCCTTGTAATGCATGTGCTGTATAAATAAAGATTCTAACAAGAGTTTCCGTTGCTTACAAATTAAGTACATATAATGAAAGAAAGATCAAGACAGTTGCCATTTAACCAGTTAACTGATAATGTTGAAATTGTTTCTCTTGTTGTATAGTTTTACTAATGTTCGTACTTTCTATGGGCGCAATTTTAACGGTTCAAAGGCCAAAATTTAAAATTTCGAAATATAATTCGTTTTCCGTTTACACAAGTTCTGTCTGGACTATCCGATTGAATTTCTAGTAAGCAAATATCGGATACTTCGAAAAGTGGGGTAAGTTAGTGAAAGGGGAGGAGTTACACCTTGTTATCTTTATGGTCTCGTTACCTTAGCAGCCGTCGCATTTCTTAGTAGGCTTCGATTATATACTTGTCTTATTACTAAAACTTTCGCAATTTTCATCAAACTGCTTATTTTTTTATGTTGTATATCTATCCCACTCGCAACTTTTTGATTTAATATAATTATGCAGCCGTACTGAATTAATCGTATGTACTACCAACGTAACAATTGGCTATAATGTGAGCACATTCATTCAAGATATGACGACGCTTAAGTTATACCAACAGTAAATGAACTAAAAAAAAATACTACAACGTGCAATCAATTGTTTGGACATTTTCTAGCGATACTTGTAAACAATATACATATATCGTAGTTCTAAGTGAAAGTTAATATTGTGAATAAAATGTTCAGGCAAAGGGAAAGCCTTTCTTAACTGCAAGATAAAATAAGAAGTGGCTGAATTTCGCGTAAAACCACAAATATTGGACAATAGGGCAATTGCAGTGCATAATTCGGTATTACAAGGCCAGGTTTGAGTTATGTTTTGGTTAAAAGCCGGAATAAACCTTTCGGTCATATTGTTTGAGAAGAACTATACTCGTACAGTGCTATGATGCACTTATGGCTTAGGGATGTATATTACATATGTATTGTGGTGAAAATTCTTATATAATCACGGTATTTATAATGTATTAGTTGTTGCTAGTTTCCAAAAGATAACTGAAATCGTTCTTCGTGTAACATTTGAATTATACTAAAATAAAAATTACGAAGAATTATCACTGCTGTTACTTTAGAATATCTTAAGTAAACAATATGAAAAAAAAAATTAATAATTGGGAATATCAGCTCTAAAACATGGGTGATTTTAGAGGAAGCCCTAAAAACCTTTTTTGTCTACCCAAATTCATAATATTATACTATTACTATTACTACAAAAATACTTGGAAATAAGTTGAATAGATTTAACAAAGTTATACTTCGATATTTCTGCACTACATAAAAAAACATCTTTTCGATACTAGCAACTATTAAATAATTAGCTATTAATGTTTGGAAAATACCATGATTTTATGGCAATTTCCACTACTGAATGTCGTCGCGGAGAGATGAACAGAAAACACTGCACTACATTTTTTTTGTTTTTAGACAATATATTGTTTCTAGCTACTACCACATGAAGCTTTCTAATTAGATTATTTTTAATTTCTACTACGTATTCATAAATGTTCTGCCTGAAAGCTTTTTATTTCACACTTGCGTATGTCAATTTAATGAAAAACTCATACGTCCCAAAGTTAAATAAAATGACAAGTTCGTGGTGAGTAAAATGGAAAGCGTAAACCAGATTATCAAATTCAAGATGTCACACTCGTTACGTATTTCCTTACCTTTTTTCAACCTTGGTCCTGTTAGCCCACCGGCCTTGCAAATTTTTGCCAAAAGTATATAATAATAAAGGGCTCACATGTGAGAGAAAGTCAAAAATTTAGAGGGAGGTGGAACGAAAATTAAAACCACGTTTCACCTTTCACCTTTAAAAGTGCACAGTGAAGAAATGTAAACAGTATGTATATATTCCCTGTGTGAACTGTCTGCCTCTTCCCCATTTACGATTCAGGATTTTCCTATGCCTAAGCATTGTGTGGGGACGGCACTAACACTATGCATGCAGAGGCATACAGCGCAACAGAGTCTTTGTCCCGCCTTTAAAAATGTGTGATAAAAAAACCCTGGACATTATTGTCTACACTGTAAGTGCTGTATATGAGAATATTTGGCTGCCTATTATTATCTTTATCGTTCTTATTGGAATTGAGATAAGGAATGGGAAGCAGTAGTTCTTTGCTACTTTATCTAATAGGAAAATTTCCCCCAAGCAGTTTTAGAAATTGCATATGGGTTAGAGCTTTGGGCTTGTATAGAGAGTATCACATCTTGTACTTGATGAACTTTGGTGTAAACCGTTTAGTTAATGCCTGCGCACAATCAAATAAAAGTATATGTATTATTAGGTTGGTGCGTATGAAATATGCCAAATTGAAAGGTATCCCAATACTTTTATTCTGATAGTAAGTCCCCTTGTAGATACAGTGGGATTCGTTTCCACCAATGTTTTCAGAACATCATTATTGACAGACCTTTTGAGCCTACCACGCGATCATTTTGTAGGGAAATATGACAAGACGGAAATTGTTTTTCCCAAATACCTGGTTTATATTGCAATAA
The DNA here is from genome assembly GCA_963969385.1 of Philonicus albiceps. Taxonomy (NCBI): domain Eukaryota; kingdom Metazoa; phylum Arthropoda; class Insecta; order Diptera; family Asilidae; genus Philonicus; species Philonicus albiceps. Next base: position 44,225,207 of record OZ017772.1, on the reverse strand, counting down.
GTTATTGCAGCATTATTACCAAGTTTATACTCATATAAAAATTTTACACGAATATTGGTTGAATTCGTTCCTGTACAAAATTCAAAAGAGATAACAAAAGGACACACTTTTGAAAAAATCTTCTAAATATGAATCTGGCAATGGAAAGTGCGATTGTAATAGAGGTTATGCCAAAAACAAAAGCATAACGAAAACAAGGATACAAACATTCACATGCAAAGATAATTCGACATTTTATATGCACCAACCTAATAATTTAGAAAAATTAAGTCTATATGAAAAACCAAATTACATCAATTCCATCTCAGGTTTAGATGTAGATAAAATTTTCCGATTTTGTTAGAATGAATATGTTTTAAGCAGATACGTAATATTTAAAGTGATTATACATAAAAATGAAGACCCATTAAACTCGATTATTTTTTAGAAGGCATAGTTCGTACAAGTTCATGGAGGTGAAGTAATTAGATAATTGCATAATGGGTAATGCTTTCTAAAGTGACAAGAAATTTGTCTCCCACTTTAATAACGATAAATTGATGTGTATTTGACGAAGCTCATTATTTTTACTACTTACTATAAAAAAAAAACATTTCTAATATAAGCGAACTGCCGAAACAATATTATTTAAAATATATTCATATTCAGTATTGCTAAATGTTTTTTTATTGCTTTAACATATATATATTTGTTTTTCAAAATCATGTTTCGAATCTTATTTTGAATATTTTAAACTGAGCACATTTAAGTATAACCAACATTAAACCCGCTTACCTTTTGTAATTACATAGAAACAACAACTAATTTCAACAAACACAATTGGCAGATTTAAATGACGTACAGTGCTGGCAAAATTCATGTTCTGTTCTTAAACTCTCTGTTCTAACTTAAAATTTGGTGTATATATTAAGGGATCGAGAAAGTTTATTTAACCATTTGATAAGTGAAGTGAAATGATCTGGGTTTGCTATATGATCGTATTTCTCCTTGCTCTGGATGTAGAGCGTAAGTTATTATACATATTCAAAATATAAAGTGTAATGTTCCAAAAAAACTTATTCAACTTTTATAGGAATTGAATCGAAGCCCAACTACTGTAACCATTTAAACGGTAAGGAAATGTACTGCAAATTTTCATAATTTACCTGTGCATATTCTTCTTGCATTTAAATTCATATTGTTATAATATTATTGTCGTTTCAACCATTTTTGTTTGTAGAATAGGGGATATATAATCAGAAATATAGTTTTATTTTTACAGCTATCAATTAGTTTATCGACAACAATAATATAATTTTAATGCTGCTAAATGCTAAATCTACATTTAGCCTAAATCACATTGCTGAATCGTTGGTAAAAATATCTCTGTTAATTGCCTGACCGTTGGTTTTTCAGCTTATGCATAGAGAATAGAATTAGAAAATGTATGTCTTATTAGATTGATCTTATTGCTTATGGTCATAGTGTAGCGAGAGTATGATGTCTTTCCCTGAAAAAGTACAAAAGGCGACTTAGCAGTAATTTAAATATCTTGTTTTGCTTAATCTAGGATTGATATGAGATTTAGCCGGTGGCGGCTCGTCAGATTTTGATATTTTTTCAAATTTTGCGAATATATTCAGCATTTATTTTTATAATGTAAATTATTTTGCAAAAACAATTTTATACCCTCAATGCATGGATACGAGCCAATGTAAATTCAACGAACAATAATTTTCTATGATTCATTCCATGCATAATACGCGGACTCTATAAACTTCGTTCGAGCCGACGACATTCCGTTTTGACTGAAGAAAATGAAAACAGCGGAAACGATGGTGCATTTTCTCATTACTTTTATAGTGTTAGCATTTAGCTGATAAACCGGGAAGACTCCCTATCTTAACCCTTTGGGCACTAAGGGCGCATATATGCGTCCTGAGAAATAAGGTCCTTCTGGTCTGTGGGCGCATATATGGGGTCAGAGGAGTAAGTTCATTGTGTCCTACATATGTGCGTATATATAGAACATAGAGAAATAATAATTCATCTGACTTATTAGTACTTTTACATTCCACAGGAACATCACTTCTATTATTGCTCCGGCCACAGAAAGTGGTTTTTTTAAGCTGTTCCATGCCCAAAGGGTTAAATTAAGTCGGTGTACGACCGATCAGGGACTTTAGCCAAGCGTTTTTCTTTTTTTCTCAGTTACTTGATCTGAAATGGTCCCGTTAATCCAACGGCCTCGCAGATTTTGCTAAAAGTACATAGTAATAAATGGCGCATGTGTGAGAGAAAGACAACAATTTTTAAAACCACGTTTCACCACCCAGAGCAGCGCACACGTTCGAACACTTTGTGGCGCCTTTAAAAATGCACAGGGATAAAATGAAACTTTCACTTAAAAAAACACTACATCTTTAGTTAGTGAAAGTTTGACACTGGAAATCAACTGATTCTTTCAGGAATTTCATCCTTATACGCTTAAAGTTTTCAAAACTTCTTTCGAGTATGTTTCAATTTACATGACACAATCGATGATGATTCCTACCTGAGTTTTATTTGACTGTACTCGTGTATCCAGAGTATTATGTATATTCTAGGAGTATCACCATCGATAGGATAAAGAACTCTTATTGTTCTTTTCATTTATAATTCATTTTATATTTCATATTTCATTTATAATGGATAAAAAATATATGATAACTGCCATTTAATTAAATGAGGAAAAGATAAAAGGTTTTGCGGCGAATTATAGAAAAATTGTAACAAATCGATTCATAAGGTCTTTTAATGAGATTATGGCCAAATTTGACGTCAAAGCATTTTAAACCTAATATATTTGATAAAATCAAAGTGAAATATGCGATACAAATTTGTAGCTATACAGTTTCAGCAGCTTTACAAACATTGGTGTAAATTTGCCATTAAGAAGATTGTGAAATCTTGATTTTATTGAAATCTAAATAGTCCTATGCTACGAGTACAAAAAAAAATCGCAATAGATTTGCCTTGCGTAAAAATAATGATATAATATATATGTACTAAATGAAAGTATAATTTTAAAATCATGCTGTGTATCTAGTACCGTTTTTTGTTTAAATGGTATAATTCTTATTTTGTTATACATCCTGAATATTGCTAGTGATACTTGGGAACAGGAAATTAAAATATTTTTCCTTACTCCTTTTCGAGTGCAACAAAAATCGCCAGAGAAGTTCTTCTATTTAATAAGATCCATAGGTATTACCAATTCGAACCCAACCCTTTTTCAATTCAATAATTGCGAACATTTTATTGATGAAAATTATAAATGTTTACACAAGTGCAATAAATTGTGAGCCCGAGACGTAATTACAACAAACTCTTTAGATGCTTATGCAAATAACATGCATAAAATGAAAAGTGATTTGTTTCGAAAATAGTTTTGAATCTTGTCAGTTGCAATTGTCTAATATTAACATTACCGCCATGAGCGAAAATTATTAATTCTTCTCTCTCTCTCTCTCTCTCTCTCTCTCGGTCTTTTATAAAATATACAGATATTTTTGTAAATATGTAACGTTTAAATTTTTACATAAATCTAATTGTAAGACCTGCTGAAATTGCTAAAATACGGAATATTGGATATTTATAATCTTTACTTTTAATAAAAATTATGCATATCACGATAATCACCTTAACTTTAAGTCCCTTTTAATACACTTTTCCAAATTAAAACATTTAAAAAAGCGCTCATTTATTATATATTAAAAAAAACCATTGCTGTATATTTTCAAGCTTGCAATCAAGTAGAGCTGTTCAACATATGATGATGTCTAGTAAATGTTATGATAAGACAAAATTGTATGAGGCTAGTAGAAAAATTGGAGCGTCATGGAAAACTTCCTCCCGAGCTAAATTAAATATTATAACCACAAGGTCTTTCTTCGGGATTTGAAATTTAAATTTTACCATTTTCCGAATTGACGATTAATAAATGCTTTAATATTATATTCAAAGTTGAAAAAAATTTTATATTTAACAAAATTAACATTTATTTTCAGGTGGATTTTGTAGATATCGAAGGGGTGTTATTAATCTACCAACTAAGTCAGGTAAGTTTACCTTGAATATACATTTTAATTCTCAAACTTGGGGATTAAGGAAAATAAGGAATAAGGAAAAATAAATAGAAGCCATAAACCAAATTTTATATAAACATACATATATTATATATTTATATCTTCTGAATTACTATTGTTTATGTGGTATTCATTTATTTTACATTTGTTATTTTACTTTTAAATATAAGCGTTCTTTTACTTTTGTTGTATTTGTTATTGCATTGTTGATACTGAAAAATTAGTTGACACAAAAACAATTACGAAAATATGAAGTTGTACAATTGATAAATTAGCAATAGATAATTCATATAATTTTTGAAATTTGCATATGACATATGATTTAAAATTTATTTTTCAGTAGAAACAACTGAACCACCAGTTGATGATGTTGTAATTGTTCCGCTTTACCCTGGAATGGACAAATTACCACCGCATATAAAACCACCAGTAAACAATGATCATGAGATATACACCTGCGGTAAGATTTTCAAATATTTGTTCCTTTTAATATATTTTCAAATTAAAATGCTGTATTTATGAATGGAATGCCCTCCTAGTACACAAAGCCTTACATTATCAAAAATATAAATACATTTTAGACTTTCGAGTATATATAACATGTAGATTAGCATGAAAAGTTGTTAACATCTGCTGCCTTTTCTCTTTAATATACATTACATGAGGGGAATAGAGCCAGGAATCTCCAATTTTCTAAATATTGCACACATTTTTAATATTAATCTTTGAAGACACATATATGAATGAATTTTATTTCTTATAATTTACTTTGACTGATTAAAATCAAATACAAGTGTATGTCTACCAAGTTTGCTCAAAATCAACATACAGGGCTTGAAAATAATTAATGAAGTTTGAAGTGTATTCTGTTTGTTATATGAATCGAATTGTCCCATTTACTAATGCAATGATCATTTAATAACACTTCAATTTGTAATGAATTGTAAAAATATTATGGACTTTTATATACTCTCAACGGCTTTAAATATGCGAATACATAAGTAGATACTGATTTTTGCAAAAAGATAAAGAGAACTGTACTATTTTCGTCTAGGTAATTCAAATCATACTGCTAATATTAAAATTTAGTGCTGGAATAAGAATACTCATTAGATTTTTTTTAACTACATTGTAAAAAATGAATTTAACACGTTAAAGGCTGCATGTATACCGATAGCCATTTCTGTTCTTATGCGAAAGTCTACGTGCTAACGGTGACCACTTTTTTCCTAGCTGTTGGAACCATAAATTGCTGTTCATTCTTTTTCTATGTAACAATTACTTACTGATTTGGTTAGCTGGTGGTCTACTTTTTCAACTTTCTACTTATTACTAAAATGTTAACAACCATATGACCAAGGCAAAGACACAAATGGCCACCGCCAAGGCGTTAATTTGGCGCTCAACGTCCTAATTTGACTACGGCATTTACTGTTAAAATTGCTTCTACAATCGTACACGTTTTAAGAAATGAAAAGAAAATCACGCCATTATAGCTGCTGATTTTAAGGTCAGTCTTGGCATTATCAGCATTCTCCTTGCTTTTTTATTAAAAAGCTATTATATTATATTTTATTCCTTTTTATTGAAAGAAATTACATATATTGAAGTAAATCTGTAAATTTTCGATTTCAATAATTGAATCTGAAAAGAATTTAAAGTTCGTAATTCGAATATAGTAACTAGATCATAGTCTTTCTCTAATGTACGTATATTTTTGCATTAAACTAGAATAACTACAGGAATCATTAATTTTATTTGTTATGGAAGTAATAAATTTATTATAGTTATATTTGCTCAGAATGAAGTTTATATTTGTAATTTTGCTGAGTGAATTGATTTTAAGGAATAATTGTTAATTTATTACAGAGGCTATTTTACCACAGCCGTGGATAAAATTGCCTACAAAACCTCCTAAAGTAAGTACTACAAGCTTGTCTACGGAGTCAACATTATCGACGACTACGATAGTAACATCTTCATCAACGTTAACAGAAAAAAGTATTCTAACAAATCTAACTACACCATCAAATAAAATTAAGTCAGTAAACCTAACTAATCCAATAAATCCAACCACACCAATAACTCTTAACACACAAACATTTCAAACTACATCAACGAATCCAATTATACCAACAACAAACTCACCGAGCCTAACTCCAACACCGTTTAAAATTGAAAGTTCCACAACACCCACAAACTACAAGAATGACACTAATGGTAAGCTTATTTAGATATTTCAGTGTGTTCTAAAATAATTGCGTTTTGTGATTAATAACAGATAATTCAGTGGGAGGCAAAGTAAATCTTTTGGATGTTGAAGGCAAAAGCAATACTCAGGAAATTACATCTGTTAAACCTCCCAAGCAAGAAGACGGCAATAAAAGCAAAAATGAGAATACGAGGGAAAATGGCGACACGAAGCAAGAAACATCTACCCATAAATCCTCAACACAAGAAAATTACCAGAAAAATGAGAATAATACTACTACAGAAATAAACATAGAACATAAACAGCAGGAAACTTCAATTGAAAAGTCTCCGAAGGAAGAGGATGGAAATAAAAATGAGAATGCAAAGGATAAGGACAAAAATAACGAAAAGAACACGAGTTCCAGCAGTGCTAGTACTGCTACTGGTGTGTCTACCACTACTAATACCATTAATTCGACTACTACTGCTTTCCATACTACTTCGTCTACTACTGCTGCTTCTACTATTATTTCTACCATTGCTGCTTCTACTACTTCGCCGTCTACTACTGCGGCTTCTAATAATTTTTCTACAACTGCTGCTTCAACTAGTTCGTCTACTACTGCAGCTCCTACTATTGATACCTCTACTACTGCCGCCTCTACTACTGCCACCTCTACTACTGCCACTTCTACTACTGCTGCTTCTACTACTTCATCATCTACTAGTGCGAATTCTACCAATTTTTCGACAACTGCTTCAACTAGTTCGTCTACTACTGCCGCCTGTTCTACTCCTGCTTTTACTAATTCATCATCTACTGCTGCGAATTCTACCAATTTTTCTACATCTGCATCTTCAATTAGTTCGTCAACTACTGCCGCCTCTACTACTGCTACTTCTACTACTTCATCATCTACTACTGCGACTTCTACCACTTATTCTACAACTGCTGTTTCAACTAGTTCGTCTACTACTGCCGCCTCTACTACTGCCGCCTCTACTACTGCCGCCTCTACTACTGTAGCCTCTACTACAGCCGCCTCTACTACTACTGCTTCTACCACTTCATCATCTACTACTAAGACTTCTACCATTTCTTCTACAACTGTTGCTAGTTCATCTACTACAGCCGCCTCTACTACTTCTTCTACTACGTCTACCCCTGATGCTTCTACTTTTCCATCTACTATTGCTACTTCTACCATTTCTACTACAGCTTCTCCAACTGCTTCGATTAGCACTACCACTACTTCTTCTGCTACCACTGCAAAGGGTACCGAGCAACACGATGACTCTAATACTGAAAGTGAGGGCAATAAAAATGCGGAATCGCCTACAGAAGGATCTGAGACAAACAATAGAAATGGAAATAGTAACAATGCAGATCAATCCAACAAAGACAGCAATAACGGCGGTAATGAAGACGAAATCCATAATAAAAATTCCGCATCAAACCACAATAATTTGCCGATCGGAGATGGAAGAGGCGGGGGCGCAGTAACGGCAATTTTGGGAGGTATTACTGGAGCAGTAGTCACAGTTGGTGTGACTGCAGTAGTTAGCGCGGGTACAGGAGCCGCTGCTGGGGCTGGTGCTGCTGCTGTCGGGACTGGAGCTGTTGCTGTTGGGGGCGGAGCCGTTGCTGTAGGGGCTGGAGCAGCTGCTGTTGTGGTGGGAGCTGCTGTTGTTGAAGGTGTAGCCATTGCATTGGGGACAGCTGGAAGTACAGGTGCAGGTACAAGCGCTGGAGCAGGTGGGGGCGAAGTTGTGAGTGGAAGTGGAAGCGAAGGTTCACTTCAAAATCCGTCGAATCCTACAGGTGAAAATCCATCGAATAAACCAGGTAAGCAACCTCAGAACAAACCGAATAATAACAGTAAAAATGACAAACCAGAAAAAGAACCAAAAAAGGAACCAGAAAAAGAACCAGAAAAAGAACCAGAAAAGGAACAAGAAAAAGAACCTCAAGATAAGCAAAATAAAAACCAAAAAGAAAAGGAAAAGAATGAAGCTGATGATGACGATATTGATTTTGATTTGGATATTTTTGACGAAGATGATTTCATAAATAACGATCAATTTAATGTTGAGTTGCACACAATTGATAATATAACCGTCATATTTGCAAATAAGTTCAAAAGGCTGGAGTACGTGTGTGAGTGGCTTGCAAATAATTTTACTAACGAACTTAATAACCTGACAGAATTCAGAAATAAATATTACAACATGGTTACAAAAGCCCAGGAAGTTCGTGAAACTTTAGGTGAAAAAATAGATGAAATAACTGATAATGACCTTTACAATGAGATGTTGCAGGGATATAACGTAGGTTCTTTGCTCGAGAACAGTTTGGAAATGATTGATGCAGAAATCGGTCATATTTACACAATCGTTTCTCAGTTTTCTGATGCTGCAACAATAATCGAAACAGAATCATTTCGTCTTAAGGCTTACATTGTGAACTTAATGTTGAAGGCATCGAGCTTCACTCACCCTTTATATAAAGTTGTAGGGAGTGTGCGGCTCCTTACAAATGTTGCAAAGTTTAGAACCATTGATTGTTTCAGTTCATACACTTCCGTTTACCAAATTTGGCGTAACACTATGAAGAGACTATACTTGGAAGGTATTCAATTAGAGCGGAGCACATACAACTCCCTTATTCATGTGTATTACTCTGATATGAATGAATGGTACAAAGTAAGAGAAAAATTCGAAGAATTTATTGAACGTTCAAGGAAAGAATTGCAGGACACCAGGAACAGTGTTGATACATTACGAAGTCCAATCTACAATTGTGCTGCTGAAGTTTCTTTATATATTGCCGAAAAAGCACAAAAGATTATACCAGAGATAAGCAAATATTTAATAATGTAGTAAAATAAAAATGTAAATGCTAAATGATTTCTGAACTTGTACTAGTGTATGCGTCTGTGCCCTATTCCTTTTTTTTTTGATTATTTTTAGATAAATTAGGCCTTATTAAAAGTTTATTGATGTAAATGTCTGAAGATACTCGTATTTAAGAATTGTATTAGAAAACTTTGCTTTTGCAGACATCCAATTTAATTGTTAATATGAAATATTTTGATTTTCTAATCTCGAACTCCCTTTTTATTTTTACTAATGTAATTAGTTTATATAACGCCAATGGAACCTCGGGCAAAAACTACTTGCATAGTAAAAATAGTGAGGAATTACCCTTACGTTCGTGTTTCTATGCCTGAATAGTAGTCATAGGAATTTTCTTATTTACTACAATGAAGAAAATATATGCAATTATATATTTCGGTCTCAATTATAATTTACTATGCAAAGTTTGAGGGGTATCATGCTGGTAAGGCACTCGAAGCAAGTTTATCGAATTTTGATGAAGATATTGAATTCGTAACATCGACAATAACTCAATTTTATAATATCACCAAACAAATACAAATTGAGCTGGATTTATTTAAATATAATATCAAAAAATTAATAATGAAAGAATCAGATTTCAACTACCACATATACATAGATTTACAAAGGGTGAAACTCATAGCACTAATTTCACAGTTCAGGCTAATTGATTGCTTTGGCTCATATATTTCCATAAATTATAACTGGCGGAACACTATCGACGAATTTTACTTCAAAGGAATTAAATTGGAACGCGAGACTTACGAGTCATTAAATAAACAGTATTATCCCAATCTAATGATGTGGAACCAGGTAAATAATGCAATTGGAGAATTTACTAAAGAAGCCGAAAATTTCGAAAGGGAGAGTATACTAAAATTTAAAAGTCTCGCAAACCCTGTATATAACTATGCTGTATATGTTTCCATCTACATATCCACTCAAAAGCACAATATTTTAGATCATATCAAGAAGGACCTAGCTACTAGTTCTGATATTAATTACTGATTAGTCAATTTTCTGCAGATTCTCCGTGTTCTTTATTTATTCATTGTGCCTTTATTAAAACTATTTTCATGATTTATTTATTTTAGATTTAGACGATATTCCACTGTATTTAGGATACGAACTAATACTTTCAACTTTTTTGTGTACTGCACTGGAAAAGGTACTAAAGTTTAATCCCACACCAAATAATAGGCAACCAATGTTGTTATTGACTTATAGATAGCACAGACAATACCCAGATATCCAACAGTTGTGCTAAAAAGTCTTTTACTGAATACGTTGACGCTCATGATTTAAATTCAGCTATAATCTATATAAGCTGGATGGACGCCTATTAGACATGTTAAAAATTAGTAACGCTTTTCCGTTAGCAGCCACTTCGAGTCAGTACCTAATGCATTGGGAATTATACGAGGTGTGCAGCGGCAGCCGTCTCAAAGCGTTGTAAAGGATTTATGATTGTGTTGCTTCTTGTGATAGTAGTGTGTGTCATAGAGGCACTCCGCTACTGTTATTGCATAAAACAATTAAATATTTAAAGTGTAATATTTCGATATCCAGGTGTGTACCTATTCATTAATCTTTTGCCAATGATCGGTTGTCCCTCTCTATAATTTGAAAAACTTCGAGTTTTGGTATACCTTAAGAAGATTTTCTTATTTAAATAAAAACAAAAAACCAGAATTTTTAAAGTATTATAACAAAAAAAGATATTCAGTATATTTTACCGAAATTTTTCTTATATAAAAATATATATTTTTAGGTATGAAAAGATATTTTTAACACATACATAGTACGTATACCATCGTATTGCACCCGCTGTAGACATTTGAAATTTAACATTTTTAATTTTTCGATAGTTTCTCTAAAAGTTCTCTAAAAAGTTTATAATTTTGTAATAAGAAAGTAAAAATAAATGACTGGTTAGGTACAGCTTTTTTGAGTTCGGCACAAAGAATGGCGGACGTCAGTAATATCTTAATAACTTCGGTTAGAGGACGAAGATCATTAGATTTGGGGAACACATTCTTAAAAATATATTAAAAGCAAAAATATTATGAAGAAAACCCCATTTGAATGAGAAAAAAAAATACATATATAGTACTTGCTTTTTAAAGGAGCTTAACAATAACTAGTAATAGTAATATCAAATAAAATATATAAAATAATAAAGCGAGGCTAAAACTACATTTCCTAAAATCCTGCACTTTAGAAAAGAAGTTAATTTCTATACACTTTTCCAAAAAGCGAGATCCATATATGGTAAACCCACAGGGTCATTTGGAATCACTTTTGCTGGAATCAGATTTTCTATAGTTTGGAATAGTGAAGAAAAAAAACTGTTTCCAGGGACTCGAAATAATTCAAACTGTTTTAAAGGAAAATTAATTAAAAAGTAATTCTTACCATTAGACACACATTACTTTCATAGTTCAACTGCGCGTTCTAGCTATTAGCTACGGAGGGCTGTTGTGTTGTAGGTTCGATTCCAAGTAGAGATGGTTAAAATGTAGCAGCACAATAATGAACCAAAAATGTCATCAACGGAAAGCTGAGAGTCAGTTGTGATGGAATGGAGGGACGATTGGCAAAGAAGGTAATTTAATTTGCCAAAGTCGTCCCTACGGAAATTGAAGTGGTAAGAAGTCTCAGAAGCAGAGTGGAGAAGCTGGTACTAGAGGAAGGGTGAGGAAGAGTGGAGGATGATACTGGTCGAGGGTAGAGAGAAGCACGGTTTGATATCGGAGCACTCGTTGCAAGTCGAAAGGCCAGAAGACGGAATTGAACGAGCGCCGCACTTTATGCAAGCAACATGGAAAAATTGCCCACAAACCCCATCGCACTCCGTCAAGTCGCCAAGGAGAGATCCGTTACATACCTTACAGGCGCTCATCGTGTAGTAGGTAACAGGGGAAAGAACAAAGTGATGACACAGTGGAAAGCGTATGGGAAGTGATCGAGGCAGCACAACAACACAGGTGATGACACCGTGGAAAAGAAAGTCACTCCGGACAGCTGATGGATGGGTGAAACACCAAGCCGATTACACAATGGGTATAAACAAACAAACAAAGAACTGGGGGAGGTCGATTATACTAGTCTTATTTTTCTTTAATACTCGGGAAATAGAGCGTAAGACATTTTGACAATTTTGAAGTTATAAAATAAAGCTAACCTTCGAATAATAATAATAATAATAAATAAATAAATAAATAAATAAATTTTAGTGCCCGAAGGAGAGGCAGGTCCGGACGTAGTTGCAAAACCAATATGGGATCATTTACTAAACTATCCGCCACATCTATGGCCAAAAGAAGTTGAAGAGGAATATTCATGTGGCAAGTTAATTAACCAGCACATACTTTAGCATTTTATTTTTAATAAAAATATAATTTCTGCTCTTTTTCAGCAGCAATTATACCCAAAAAACCACCGACTATTCCGCCAAAAACTCCTGAGCCAAACAAATATTATCCACCATCCTATATTAATATTTTTAAGTATATTCCACATAAAGCAAGTCTTTTATGTCAAAAAAATTAATAGCGAAAGAAGACACAAATACCGATAAACCACTTGTTCCTGGAGATTTACCACCGCATATTCAACCAAATGCTGGTAGTGGTAAGCTTTGATCTAAATGCTTTCATAATTACAAGCAATACTTGGAATTTTTTGTTTCGATTGGAATCAGCACCCCTTCCACCTAGAAATCATATATATTAATTAAATAGCGATTATACTGACGCTTAGTTTTCTTATGCCATTTTTTTTTTTACATTTAGGATATAGGTATTACGACTAGAGACTAGAGGATGTACAATTTTACTGGATTATCGAAATTTGTTTATTATGTTTATCCGAAAATTTTGATGTTAGATTGTTGCTTAAAATAGTTTTTGATTAACTGACTTTATGTTTTACTATAAGATTAGGATGGCACATATTATGTATGCCAATTTTGATCTAAAGGATAAACAACATGAGTTTTAACATGCTGCTACTTTTATAATTTTATAAAAGAAGTCAGCAATCTTATCACCTTCCAAAATAAATACGATGAAATGGTGGCTTATGCAGCTCAAGCGCTAAAGAGATTAGGTGATAAATTTAAAACAGAAACTAATGACGAAGTCTACAATAGAAAAATAGTAGCATTTAATGCTGCAACTTTTCTTGAAAATTATTTGTCAGCTTTAAGAGACCACATCTCGATAATGATTTCTAACTTGAATAGCTTCGTATTATATACAGATCAGCATTGGAATCAATCATATAGCATGAAAACTCAGATCGTTCAAGAAATTTTGATTGTAAGAAGTTTTACCCACCACATATACAAAGATATTGGAAAGGTTCGATTGGTAGCGCAAGTATCAAAACTAACGCTTATTGATTGTTACAGTTCGGCTCTTTCAGCTTATCAAAATTGGCGAAGTTTTGTGAAAGATGTTTATCTGAAAGCAATAACTCTTGAACGTAACACATATTCATTGCTAATAGAAAAATACTACAAGAATATGGAACAGTGGGATGAGGCGAATTTAACAGTTTCAACATTTGTTGATGATGCAACGAACCGTTCGAACGAAATCATTAACAAATTTATAAATTTGCAAGACCAAACCGAGGAATGTGTTTACAATATTACATTATATGTACATATATAAAAAAAGAGGTAAACTTCTTAATATTATCAAAGAGCACCTAGTCTATTGACATAATTACAATTGGCAATTATTAATATACCTACTACTTTGTGTAGTTTTAAATCTCACCTATGAAAATAAATAAACTGAAATTTGTTTAATTTTTTAAAAGTTTAGAAATTGTTACTTATTACTGAAAGACAAATACGATGATAACTCTTGATTTGAGGCATTCCCGTCTCATTGAAATTTACATAATTTTATTTTAATAAGAAATCCAGTTTCTTCCTCAGTTAAAAAAAACTCACCTGGACGCAAACTCAGTTAATTCCGAGCGCTTTCGTTCAGTTTAGCTGGGTTTAACGAAACTTAACTCAATCCTGGTTTCTATGGGACTTTAATTCGGGCAAACCCTGAGTTAAACTTCGCTAGGGATTGACTAGTATTAGTTTCTAGGGTTTTATCCACATTTCTTTAAAAAAAAAAATTCCTCCAAGAATCATTGCACTCTTACTCTATTTTCGCAATGTTTGAAATCTCTGTTGCGGTTTAACTATTATTATTGATTGGTTTTTTACCATAAGTACATTTTACGATATTTTCATAATTTTTCGATCGAAAAGTTGAGAAATATTTTTCCTACAAGAAAATTAATTTGATTGGTTGATATTATAATTGAGCAAACTAATGCAAAGCTAGACCAAACTGTTTTCTTCATTTATATGTACAAAATAATTAAAGTAAGATCAATATTAAAATTTCGATTATATGAAATATATAAATGTCATACACGTACAAAAGACAACTTTATTTCGTCCATAAGGAAATACATAAATACAATATATACTAACAATTTGTTATTCTAGTGTCTAATTAATTACAAAATCGGGAATGAATTTTATTATATTTGCACAGTCTTGAATTTCACTCTAATTTTTCCCCGAAGACTTTGTGTCGTGATGAGATTTGAATTTCAATTAGGTGATTGCACCTGAGTTAACTTTTGTGTGAATGGGCGAAACTCAATGCATTTCAAGGCCAACTTTATTCCAAATATCTATAAAACAACTGCCGCTAGAAGTGATTGCTATTAGTTCATTTCTATATCTTGTCTCAACCAACAGTAAATCCGATCCAGACGTTCAGAATGTTCAAATTCGTAAATTGAATTGAAAATATTTCCATTTTAAATGCAGAATAAATTGATTTGCCAATTTCAGGCCATTTTTCTGTGTGTGCTTGTTGCGAGTGTAATTGGTATTCCATCCGGAGTTGCTCCACTTGCCTACAATGCTCCCTTGATCGCACCAGGAATAGTCACTGCACGAAGCTTCCAAGTGATTGCCCGGAACTACAACGGAATAGCCGCGGCTCCTTATGTTGCAGCTCCTGCTTCTTATGCCGCTGCTGTTCCGTTAGTCTACACTGCTCCAGCTGGAGCTTCTGTTCCTTTTACATCTGGAGTCCGAGCCGCCACTCCACTCAAATACACTACTTACCTTTAAAATTACAGGGAATATTTTGTAATGGAGTTTTGATGAGTATGAGATAGAAATAAATTAAATGGGATGACAAGTTTCTTTTTGTTTTATTTACATTATTTTTAGGTAAAGTTCGTGATTTATTTGAAGGAAAATGACAAGACATAGGGAAATGATATTTGGCAGTATCTTTTATTGTACATTTATCTGTACAAAAAAATTTTTTTATGCAAAAAAAAACAAAATGGTTATTCAGCTTCTCCGAAGGCATGTTTTTCGAAAATTGCCCAGCTGTGTACAATCTAGGGGTCGCAAATTAGCCTGAAATCAAATAATGATGACATTATTGTAAACTAGAATAAATTTGTCTCAGAAAGAGTGAACGACTTTCAAAATAAATTTAAAATTGGCGCGATTTTGAAATTTTTGTGCCGTTTTTGGCTCTTATTTTCATAGTTTATGACTAACAAAAAGGAGTTAATGTTAAAATTTGCAAAATGTGCTCCACTCTTTCTATGAAGAAAATTGTTTACTTTAATATGCACGAAACTAGAAGTTGATTGGTTGAACCGTTTTTGAGTTATCTTGTACACAAATTTGTAAAATCTTAAAAAACAAAGTTCTGAGATAATCGCGTTTGAAGTTTAAGTAACTTTTCGTCGACAATTTTTCGAATATAAACGAATTTTTCGTTTTGGGATTGCGTATACATAGGTTCTGCTCCCTATATAAAATTTAGGGAACTAAAATCATCTATTCAATTTTGCTTCCTTCGGACAATAAGTTTTTTACCTATGCCGAGCGCCGCGCCCGAGACCCGACTCCGCGCGGCACAGGCTAAGAGTGCCCCGCTGCGATATTGACACCGCGACAATCAATGGGCTGTAGAATCCCTCCTAGTGCTCGGATCAACAAAATATTTTAAAGGAACATTCTAGACATATTAAACTTTAATAATATGAAATAAAAAAAAAAATCGAAAATTTCAAGATTCTAGATGAGAACCTCCCCTTAACGTTTTATTACCCATGTTAGTATTATACGACTGCTATTATAATTAAGCCCATTATGTCTTCGGTAATATTTTGTACAATGTGTCAGCTCCGTAGATAGATCTCAAACATCGCTCATCACTTTTATAAATAATATGATCATTTAATCAAAAATTTCTTTCAGTTACGTAGTCCAAAGAATACAAAGTTTCCTTTATATTAATTTTATCAAAAGTTAAATGGTCAATATCTACACAACGGTTTGGGAAATAAATCCAATGAGTGTCTGTGCAAAATAGCTCGATGCATGTAATACCTCACAGAATATGTAAATTTTCTCTAAGCTATGTTATATCAATATACCTACACTAATAGTTTCTATAATTATTTTGGTTTTGGTTAATATATCTATATATGTATAGGTAATACAACTGCAAGTTGCCGAATGATTGAATTTTGGAATCTTGCAACTCTAAGGATTTCCTTGTAATTTAACAAATAACATTGGAAATGAAACGGCAAAGCTCCATCTGTGGAAACGTATTATTTTTGTTTTCAATCAAATGCACAAGCACAACTAAATCTTCTTGTCGACTGCCAATAACACCAGAATCGTAAGATTGGTCAAAATAATTTGTATGCCTTTGAACTCAAAGCACTACTGCACTTAACAGTTAAAGTAAAATCAAGTATCGTATCATATTTTAATGCTAATATACTGATTGGCAAACGCTACTGGTATTAAGATTTCAGCTGGGCACGGCGAAAATGACTTTGTAAGAATAATTTTAAATGAAAACCGGCAGTGCGAAAACTTCTATTAAGAAGGTGTTAACCCAATGCACCTCTTCAAAGGGGCGGAGCTCACAGAAACTGGGCAGTTGATGTAAGTTTATTTCAATTAATTCCTAATGGAGGAGTGAAGATCAGACGTCTTCCAAAAGAACGCTTTCAGCCAAGTTCTGTTAACACTCAGCGCCAATATGGAGAAGGAAAACTTGCCATTTGGGGAGAGTTTCCTAGAATGAATTAATAGAACTAAAAGTCATTACAGGCCCCATAAATAGAAACAGTTACGTTGACATGCTCGAGAAAAAATTACTCCAATTTTTCGAATACCCGTACCTTGAGAGGTACACACCGAGATAACGCCCGTCCTCACGTTCCTCAATCTACACTGCTGATAAGCAGGGATATTTCTCTTTTAGAGTGGCCTGCCTATAGTCCAGACTTCAGTATTATTGAGAATGTCTGGGGTGTCTTTTGAAAATGAGGATTTCTAAAAGAACGCCACAATCAGTAAAACAACTTCAATCCATCCACAGAAATGCCAAAAGTTATCTCCAGATTTTTTAAGCATTTATTTGAATAAGATCCTCTAACCAATTTCGAGGATAATATTTTAAAGGATAGTTGGTCATCAATCTGTTACACCATTTAGGCCTTATATTTATGCGCAGCAGTCCACTGAAAGTATTAACTATTTTATTCAATAAGACCAGTATTTTAAGGCTGGTCCTATCATTGGCATCGTGCTATGGAAGTCTAGATCACATGACAATCCAATCTTTAAAAAAAAGCAAAGCAAAAAAAAAATTGTACAGAAATTTATAAAGAAGCAGTTTGTAAACATACAGCACTCTAAGAATTTTTCATTGCTTTTCATTAATAATTTGATAATTGATAATTTTTAATTAAAACAAGCAATTGACAGTTACAGTTGACAGCGGTTATGAAGAAAACAAATCCAAGCAATTTTCGACTTTGAATAACTTTTAAGAACACTATGAACTAAAAATAGTCACATCATCTAAGCATTAAGCATTCTAAATATTTAGGATTCGGCACTTTTCATAAAAGGACGGCAAGGTAACTGAAAAAATGAGAGAATTTCTTATTTTTTAAATGTTTTAAAAATCAAAATCAAAGGAAAACATAAACAAAATCGTATATAAGCATTTTATAATGAAAATTTCTACCTTTCGTGATTATATAACGTTTTTACATTTGGAAAAATGTTTGCTTTTTTAAATTATCTTTTATTTTTGTCGAGGACTTCAGAATCATAATAAGTCCAGTCCAGTTCCACTTCCGCCTTTGGCTTACTAAAATCATAATTATCTTCGGCTAATCACGAGTGTGGTAAACCGCTAAAATAAAAAGAGGTTCATTTCAAACTATACATAGTAAAAATTAAAATACTGCACCCGAGAATATCGTATTACAATAGCTTACAAATTTTTTGTAGTAAGCCGAAGAAAAGTACGGTTTTACTTACACATCACTGTATTTATTAATAGAGGTATTTATTGCTGATTTTTATTATAATATTTTTGGAATATTGATGAACTGCTTTTTAAGAGATTCATAGAAAAATGGGAGAACTTTTGATACATTACTGTATTCGCACCGCTATATTGCTATAGTGCAGTGATTCGGCAAACGCCTTTAGAATATCAAGCAGTCGAAACGGTTGCGCATTCGAATTGCATAAACTTCGAAATTGTTCCTATTTTTGTGGGTGCAAGTGCGTCGTGTACTGCAATTGTCTCATAATTTGTTCAGACGTGCTTCTTTACAATCAAAAGTGATCGCTAACTGTCACGAAGTCATGTACTTGTACAAAAGAGAGATTCGTGGCTGGAAAAAGTGATCAACGGCTAAGCGAAAATACACAACCTTTCCTGGACAATGCCTAATCAAATCAGTTGCATTCGATATATAACCCGCCTACGCCTACCATAAGTTTGTCACTTTGCCAGCGATTTTCGAGTATTTTTTACATTCAGTAGAATTAAGGAGTGTTGTTAGGATTTAACATTTCAACACAAAAATGTTCGCCCTTAAACTGGTAAATTAATAATATAATCTATAATCATAGTCAGCATTTCTCAAAGTGAGTTGCATAAACTAGAGGAAGGAGCTCTTCAAAGCGCAAACTAAACGAGCTGTGCGCGCATTCCAATCAATTTTCCAATTCATGCTTTTTTTGTTCTTCGCCTTTTCCAGTATTTTCGAGTAGCTTTGGGAGTTTGCAGCGCTAACCAATAATTTATCGTTGACAACGACATGATCTATGGCCTTTGTTGATTAGCGACTATGCGAGTTACTTTATTGCCCGTATAAATTTACATGTCGGCAACTTTTTGGAAATGATTTACTCCGCATCCAAATATTGTCGTCATTAAAGAAAACTCATTAAAATTTACATTTCAGGTTTGCGTGCTATTGGTACTCGTTGGAGCGAAAGCTGGCTACTTGGGAGCTGCTCTGACACCGTACGCCTTTCCGCCTGCTCCGGTCGCTCTGCCGCCTGTTCCTATTACGTTACCGCCCCCTGCTCTACCATTGCACTTGTCACCAGCAACAATTTTTCCAGGACCCGGCTTTGGAGAATTGCCGTACGCCTCCGTCCCATTAAGCCCCTTTGGATTTCATCCTGCGATTCTTAAATCCCCCGCACCGTTTGGGATTACAGCGCCTATCATCAAGTCCTACTCACTGAGATATCCCGCTCCAGTGATTAAGTCTTTTGGACACTTCGATTACCACGAGACACCTATCATCAAGACGGCTTCTTTAGGTCACTATCATCTGAAAGCGCCTCTAATTAAGGCGTTGCCATCGTATGCATCGTCCTTTGGGTACCATCACGACCACCACTTCTTTGCCTGATTACAATTTGAGTAATCGAGCAATGAACGCGAAAGTACGCAGCTCGAGGCTTTTTTAGTTAATACTCGTAAATAAGACAAATGTTCTTGTTGCCATTTTTATTTAATCAAAATGTGTCTAAAAATAAAAGTAAATGTTGACTATTTTAGCTCATATAGCCTGATACTACTACTTATTTCATGTTCCTCTATCTAACATACCTGTTTCTCTGTGTCAATTTTGTATATTTATTTATTCATTAGCTGTCTCGCTCCCACTGTTGCTCGGCTTACCTATTATTTCACTGAATCATATATTCTCAAGCATACTATTATAACTAACATTACAAATGCAAAGAAATAATTAACCCGGGAATCGCTGCCCTTTATAATTTAAAGTGAATGGGATTGAAATATACTGAATATGGGGTAACTGGCTAAAAAATACATACCCTCATACCCTATACTATTATTATATTTCTCTGTACATTATATTACTATTACAATATTACTATATTTTTCATTAGAAAATCTTACATTATACACTAGTAGAATTAAATCTGGACACTTTTTATACAAATTTGCATTGATATATCTATAGAAAATTCATACGTATTTTGTATTAAATTTCTATCGTAATGTTTTTATTTACACTTGTACTAACTTAATTTGTTATATGATTTCTTATCAAAATATTTGGAATCTTTTAATTTGAGTCAATTTGGAGTAATTAAGTACTCGTAATGGCTTGGAGTTTGAGTAACGGAATTATGAGTATCCGAGAATTAGAGTTTGAGAGTATTCAATTAGATTAGAACTCAAAGAGCTTTGTAAAAAGTGTTACGAGGACACTCTGTGCCACTTGTGGCTTTTGCCGGGAGGTATTTTTTTTGCTTATTATAATCTCTATTTAATTAATTATTATTCTTACCTTTTCATGCATGAATACTACAGGACTCAAATACTTGATCACTACTCAAATACGCTCTAACTCAAGTTCTTCGATAATATTTTTCTCATTCATTGAACGGAATCCAGAATTAATTTCACTTGGGGAAGAGATACATACATATTAACATTTTAATATTCATAGCGTTGCTAACTAACTGCTTTGATTCGTCTTGGTATACGCATGGGGCTTTAATGCATTCAGTCTTTTATCTCCGACGCCCCATAAAATTGACGAGGTATATTATTTTCTTTACTACCTATAGTCTTTAGTTCTTGTCACATATTTTCCATAGTTTTCGAATTGGGTGAATTTTAGTTTTTTTCTTAAGTGTGTTTTGTTATGGATTTTGCAGTATGGCATTGGATCACCGTTTTTCATAAAATTAAAAGTTAAATCGATTTAATTAAAATATGGCTTTCGACAACTTTTTATAGTGTTTTTATTTCATGATGCCCTCAACAAAATATACGAGTCAATGTGAATTGCTTCCCAAATCATTGATATGGACAGATGGACCTTTTTTTCTGTACGTCGTCTTCAAAATCCACTGCGTTCTGTAAATCATTGGAGCATCGATTCTTCGGTAAATACTACCTGAAAATTTGTGAAAATATAAATATTTTCATTTCTCCAGTATTCTACGCTGTATTTGTGTATTGTGTTTAGCAAAAGCAAATATCGCTTTCTTCATCCTGTCCAGTCAAACAAGGTTTTCTTACATTTGCCTACATTCAAAGTTGACATATTTAAATCATCTCCGTTAATATACTTAATTTTTTTATTTATTTAGTAATTTAATTGCCTAATCGAGCCAATAACATTCCGAAAAAGCGCACTATTTTGGAGGTTACTAGCTAGAGAAGTGCTATGGTATATTCAAAATCATTTTCAAAAGTTTATTTTGTGCAATTTGCATTTACTTTATACGCTACATAAAGAAAGAGGCCTTGAAATATTGCTTTATATATAATAAGCTCATTTTCCTAGCTTAGGGTTGACCTCCTATTTATGAAGGGATACATTGTTTTTTGTTGTTAATTTGTTTGCATTACGGCTGAGAAACCGTATACTCGTATGTTTACTGAAGGTGAGAATTTTGTCAAGGGTCCACCCAGGCAATCGGCGAACCATTCAATTTAAGAACTTTTGAGGGCCAAAAAAACATATGTTCTATAATTATTTTTAACGAACTAAATAAATTATCTGATTTTAACTTTGGCATTCAAAGGAATAATATTTAATAACAATATTTCATAAATTTTTTATTGAAAGATATTCAAAAATGATGCGATGTGTGGAATCTCCTTCGAAAAAGTACTGTCGCGGTAAGCCGGATAACTCGTGAAGGACTTATCTGACATAATCCCGAACGTTTTATGTTTGTAGATAGTAATAGCTCGCGATTGAAATTGATTGAAATAAAAAAATTTGAATTTCTCCATGTGTTAATGATCAATATATTCGTTTTTGAAATATCTTGCCTACTGACTATGAAAATGTTGTTTTGAGAAAAACACGTTTAAAGTTTTACAACTCAAAAGACTCTCATTCCTACTGCCTTTTGATTGGATTGATTTGAAACTTTCTGTCCTAATATAAAAATTGTTCACAAAAACCGATTTTTTTACGTTTCAAAACCCATGTAACCCCTTAAGTTGGTGTTGGGGAGTCTAAACGTATTTCATTTCCATGTGGATAAAATTGATTGAATTTTCTAATATGGTATATGCTTCATATATGGCACCTGATCTCAGCAGGAAATCGTTGTGTCATCAGGAAATGCAGATTAAAGTTGTATATATGTATATTATATAAAATTGATCGTGGATTTAGGAATGTCATAATTAAGAGATCACTGCAAAATGCGCTTCCAAGATGTACTCTGACATAACTTTGAATTATATTTGTGAGCGTTGGGGAAAAACTAAATTTGTTCGACTCGCAAAATCCATTTCGAATTTTCTACGCCAGCATTGTTTACATATTTTATTAAGTTCCCGCAAAAATACCCTGCAATCCATACCACTTTTTGTTCTAGAAGAGAAATTTTTCTTATTAAATGATTCCTCGTTCTAAATAGTGCGGATAGCATTACATTCTGTTAAAAAATTTGTTCAATATTTTTCCTTAATCTGACCTTTCAAGACTGTGTTTTAAAATACAATAATCTGCTTACTTACGCTTCAAATTAATATTTAAGAACAAAAACCTCCCTAATCTAAACTACTCCAAACAACTTCTTCAATTTAAAAACAAAGTAGTACAATTAATTCACCTGAATTACTTTAACAATTACTTTCAACATGAAAAATTGAAAAAGTGATCAATCCGTCGTTTTATTACAGTAAACTACATATAATTAATTAGTTAGTACATAATAGTAAATTCGACAAATAAATATTAATACACGAAAGCCTTATCCAAGATGAAATGATTTAATTAATAATGAAATTTACAACTGGTTGTAATGTTTTATTCAGGTGATGGCATGCCATGTGCATGCTAAATTTCATGCCGATTTGATGCGTTAATTTGAAACAAAATGTAAATAAACAAACTCACTTTAGCATTCAATATACATATTTATTATTAATTCGATAACTTAAAAAATGAAAAATATAAGTTATAGTAAAATTGCAAGTAGCCTCAGTTAACTACTATTAGCTCTGTACGAGATATTAACTTGAAAATTTGTGTATAACTTCATAAACACTTTTTTTCTATTAGTACTAAAATCAAACAACAAAACTGTTGAGTTAGTACTTTTAACAAAGGTTAGTAAAAATTTAAATGGGTGATGTTTTCTGAGTTTATGTACCTATGTCAGATTATTTTAGTACCTCGTGTAGAGTTAATGGCTAAATAGATTTTGATAAAAAAATGTTGTTTGATTTGTCTTGATGTCCTGACCGACAATAGCTAAGAACAAGAAATTTAAAAAATTTATCAAAAAGTGAAAAGCTTATCCACCTGCCGAAATGGGCTTTTGAAGTTAGGTAACAAATTAATCCAAATTAGAAATTTACAAATTGTGTTGTTCCCTGAACAGTGTAAAGTGCAAATTTTTTCTTCTAAATTTTGCGCGTAAATATTTTTCTTTGAAGTTGTTTACATTAAATAAATTTAACATGTTCATTGTCCAGTCTCCCACATTTGGGTGATGCCTAATAACTGAATACATTCTTACAAAAACTTGGGCGAGAAACCTCTTAATAGAATAAATATATATTATTTATTCAATAACGAAGGCGGCATATATTTAAATAAACTTCAAGTTTTTGATTTTCAAAGTGTTTAAATAAAAATGAGTTTACGGAAGTTGAAATAAAAATGACTATAGGTTCACTGATTTCGAATGCGATTTTAAACTTTGCATACTAAAGATCCAATACGACGAATAAAGAGTTCCTCGAAATATGTTGAAAATGTGACAATATTAAGTACAAATAAAAATAGGTTATTCGGAAGGTGCAGGCAGGCTAGTTAATTGTATCTATAAAACAAAACAAGTCAATTCTACAATGTTTTGTTAAGTTCAATGGAAATAAAAAATGTTATATAATTTTTTTTATTGCCAATTGAACGAAAACAAAACTTATAATGAGGATATTGAATTAATCACGCAATAGGGGTAAATGCCTTATCGTAATAACAATAGAATAAAATGCTGAGAATGTTTGCAAGGTCAACCCATTTGCACGACATCTCAAGAACCCAATTATTTTCTGGTCAAGCTGCCCCAATTTTCGATCGAGTCAAAATTATACACCCACAATGTCTAGTTGCGTATGCTTATTAAACAAATGCTTCACGAATTAGCATTCAAGACCAGTAGTGGCTTTGCGACACGAAGACAACTAATTGATCAATTGGCCCCTTAAAAAGAGCTTCAGTCAATGGAAAGTGCAATCAACACACAATGACACAATAAAAATCACTTTTAGTTTTGTTTAGAAAGTGAATCAGTATTCAACACGTGAATCCAGATTTAGGTGAGCTAGTATAAAAGAAGCGTGCTAGACATCCAGAGTCGTCAAATTAGTCAAAAGTTTTCCTAAACATTCAACGGAACAGAATATACCAAGCAGAATGATGGGCAAATGCATGGTAAAATAAGAAGAATCCTTTTTAATGAAGGAATTATATTAAATGATTTTATGTGTTTTTAATTAGATCCTCCTCTTTTTCGCCTTTGTCGCCTGCACCTACGCTGGAGTCCTGCCTGCTGCCGTTGTTGCCCCTTACGCGAGCTCTTACAACGCTCATGTTGTAAATCACGCCGTAGCTGCTCCAATTGCTCCCTATGTGGCTGCTGCTCCTTATGTTGCAGCTCCCGCAGCTTCCGTTGTTGCAGCACCTGCAGCATACTTTATATGAGCTATGTATTTAGGATTACTGGACTAAACTTATGGCATTGCAGACAAAAACTAACTTCACAGGACAATAGGACGACATTCTACGAAATTAACTACGTAAAAATAAACGTGTTCAGACCACTAACGATCAATAAAGTTGAGTTCTAGAAAAAAAAGTGTTTCTTTAAATCAACTGCAAAGTGATTAATATGGACTGGAAATCAAATGTAAGGTCGGCAGTTTGTACTGTACATACAAGTAAATAATTTTCTGAAATTTAAATGTCATATTAAAATATCCCACACAATGTTAAAGTGAGGTCGTTTCAAAGTAAAATTACCATATGTACGGTAATCCAATTGCCGATACTTCGAAAATTTTCACGAAATCTGTTATTTTTAAAAATTCGTTAACGAAAATATTAAACTAAATTAGTTGTCATTCCCATTCGAATCGGCTTAAAATTCATAGAATGTCATATTTTTATTATTTTTCAAATGGAAAACTTTAAAAATCAGTTAAGGCTTAACACACTTATATTTTGAAGGGGATGGTAATGAATTGCGTGTTAAATAAATTAATATAAAAGTAATTTAAATTCCCAGTTAATTATACAGTATAAAATACAGTCTGTTCAACAAGAAAGAAACCGAATTTTTGTTGCTTGCAAACGAAATAATTATTTCTATTTTTTTACATACAAGTAT
The DNA here is from genome assembly GCA_963969385.1 of Philonicus albiceps. Taxonomy (NCBI): domain Eukaryota; kingdom Metazoa; phylum Arthropoda; class Insecta; order Diptera; family Asilidae; genus Philonicus; species Philonicus albiceps. The sequence goes on along the minus strand of OZ017772.1, from coordinate 44,199,212 downwards.
ATTGAAAGTACTACGAACCAATTAATTAATAAATTGTGTAGTCCCCGCTACTATCAAGAATGGCCTGGCATCTTCTGGGCATGCTTTCGACGAATTTTTCCGCATATTCAACCGACGGTGAACGCCATATCTTCCGAATCACTTCCGAATTCCGTGTTAGCTACTTAAGATTGTATATAGGGCTTTTAGCGAGTTTGCTCTTTATTATCCCCAACACATTGGGATGGACAATCCAACGTTGCTGCTTTCCAGATTCTGCATAGTTGACTCCGATGTTTGGAATCGTTATCCTCTTGTAAGATCCAATCATTAGAGTTGAGTCCAAACATCGTTTTCACTGATTTTAGGAGTCCACGCTGATAAATTTTGACCATCTTCGTCCAAATTCTCGGATCATTCTAGTCCACACCCAAATAGTCGATTCATCACTGAAAACAATGTTCGACCAATTTCGATTCAAATTCCCTGTAACCCAGGCCATTCGCTTTTCTATATGGACTTCGAAAATAAAGGTATCTTATTTATTGTAGCGCAGTATTCTACGTTTGTAAATGATATCTCATGTAAATGATATCTGATTGAATTGATGTTAACGTGAAATCCCTTTCTTTTCAGTTGAGCCCTCGCCTCGCGCAGTCTTAAAGCGAGGGTACGCTCAAACAACTGCAGTATCACTCTATACTCCTTCTTCGTAGTTGCTGTCTTTACCCCCGTCCAGGGAAGTCGTCGACAGTTTTCGACTGCAAATATCGGTTTCCGTCACAATGAAATTCTTATTGTTTTTAATTGTTTTTGTAGTAGCGGCATTCAACAACCGTTGGTCCTTTTGGATGCGTACGTAGAAAGATTGCTTCATACCGCTTCGCGTATTTTCAATTCATTTTGAACAAGTTACGCGCACTATATCGTTTCAAGTGACATTGAAATTAATTAGTATTAGCGTCGTATTCTTTCATATTACTCACAGAAAAAGAGAGAGAAATATCTTTTATCTTCTTTGAAAAAGGGTTGTTCCTTTCTTGTTGAACATACTGTACTAAAGAACATTAAATTTATTTATTTTATGCTTCCGTAATTTTAAACTTGATATTAGAAGAATTATTACTATTACACACCAAGACTTTTTACAGGTTTTTATTTTTGTATCAAATAAAAATGTTTACTTGTCCAAGTCCGGAGATTATAGATAACTATTATAGTTTGTGAGATTTTTAATTTCTCATTTTTAAATGTAGGGTTTACAGTATATGAAAGAAATTGAATAACACAGTATCTGAGGTTTAAAATAAAACATACTAATAAGTCTCTGGATTAAATATGATTAAATTGATGAATTTAGATATAGTCTTATAAAAAGATTGAGTATATTTTGAATAATGGCTCTTCTTTTATATTTATTATTATTATTTATATTGACACCCTCATACACTGTAAATCCAAATGCGTTATTTCAACTCACTTATGTGTATTGTTTAGTGTAGTCACATTTTATTGTTTTTAACACACATAAAGATGCAACACTAGGATGAAAACGAGTAACAGTGTAAGTATAAAATACACATATGGTAATTGAGTTGAAATAACGTACTTGTAATTGTAGTTCATTAGATCTTACAATGTGTGCAAATTCAGAGCAAACCTTTTAACTCGCAATTCGCGTATAATTAAAATGTATACACTCTTCGTGAGTTGAATTACGAGTAACATACTTGGATTTACAGTGTAATCTAAACTTTTTGTTTTATATCTAAACATGCATTTCTGTACAGCTGTAATTTTTTCAATTTTATTTGATTTACAACAACAAACTATATAGACAATTGTTTTGAAAATGATTATTAGCCCGTTCCATTGAGTTCAAGTTTTTTGCAAGGTTACTTGCATATCCTACAATTAAATAAATTTGAAATTTTTCTAATTTGAAGGCATATTTCCTTCCACATCATTGAAAATACAAAATGTCACGAACCCCCAATCCTACATATGCATATGTATAAAATACATCAGTAAAAAAACTACAATAATTTAAAATCATCTCTTAATAATGTCACCCGGAAACCGAGAAACTCTTTTCACCTACATTATGCACACGTATGAATAACCTTATTTAATTTTAGGTACCTGGCACCTTATGTTGTTCAATAATTATACCTGGCGTAGGATAGGACACCAGCAGTTTCTATCGTGTGCAAGATATTACTATTCTGTCTCTATGCACCGATCAAATAATTCCTTTTACAGGACAGAACCTTCAATCAAGCTCAATCTACGGTAAGCAGTATCGTTGTGATTTCACAATTGCGGGCATTTGCGGACAACTAAGTAATTTCACCACATGCACCTCGATCTGTTTGCCGAGTTGGCGAAAACTAAAGACACAATTATAACTAACTGAGACAGTGAACATAACCCGTTCGATACTGCGCGCATGACCCGCAACCATTCCCTCTAATCAAATTGCGCCATGTAATCATTACGAACGAGTCTACTCTGGACCGCGGCACTGCATTAAAATGGAACACAAAATAAAATCAATCGAGCAATTATCGAGATAAACACATTCTCTGAAGTAGTCAGATTTATCCAGATAGGAGCTTATAACATTCGCGCGGCGTAGCACCTGCAAAATTTATGAAATTTAATATCCTCGTAGTTAGGCATCTTTTATGCTGATTTTAGCGCCTGGCTAAGGGCTTAAAATCGAGATTGGATGTCAATGGAAATAGTCATGTCTTCTATGGGACAGCTTTAAAAATTCTCGAGGCTTATTTGAAAAAGGAAAGTAAGCTAAACAGACAAAAAAATATCCACATATTTGAATTTAAATGTTTTATTTACTTTCTAGTATTTAGGGAAATCCGGTCGAAAATCAAATTCAAAATTTTCAATAAATTTTCATGTGCCAAGGTAATTACAATATTTTGCATTTGTTTAATTACTGCAATTAAAACTTCATTTAACGCAAAAAAATTACGCCTGAAGGCGTTAATATTTAAGATTTTCTTCCTTTTTTCTATTTGTACCTATTTAGTTTTAGTAATTCCTTAGACGTAAAATAGTAGGAAATCGTACTAAAATGCGATTATTGTTGGATATTTGGCATTTGTATAATTACTGTAATTAAAACGTGACATTTAACAAAAAAAACAGCAATACTTATGAGTTTCGTTTCTTAATTTCCACGAATATAGACATTTTATTAAATTAGGCCCGACAATTTGTGCGTTCAAACAAAAATACTGTAATAGAGTAAATTATAAAATTATTTGTAATCATATGTTTTTATTATTATTATTATTATTATTATTATTATTATTATCATTATTGGAGTTATTATTTTTATTCTAATTACTGTTATAAGGGGACAACCAGGAGAAGCCTATTCTGGGGCGGGACGACCCAGCGGGTCGTACTGGCCAGGACCTTGGCGTCCTGGCAGGGGAGTCGCGGTGCCGGTGGATAGCCCGGCTTATTCCCCGGCTGGACAGCTGGCTGAACCGTCAGCATGGTGAGGTCGATTACTACCTCACACAGATGCTGACGGGGCACGGGTACTTTCGGGCCTTCCTTTACCGCATAGGGAAGGTACCGAGCCCGTGCTGTGTATACTGTGACTCCCCGTCGGACTCCGCTCTCCACACATTCTTTGAATGTGCTCGCTGGAGGGCGGAGCGAGACGACGTGCAAAGAGTGACTGGCAGCATAACCCCTGATAACGTATTCGGGGTTATGCTGCAGGGGAGGGACTTCTGGCGAAGAATCGCCCTTTTCGTGAAGGGAATCTTTCGCCAGAAGGAACAGGACGCGAGCAGGGAGCGGTAGGCCTAGCTTTTGCTGGGGAGTCCGGCACATCGTGCGTAAGAGCATTTCCCCGCTCCCATAAAAAAAAAAAATAAGCGGACAACATTGTGACACCACTCCCAACACTATGGAATGTGTAATATACCACTATGAGGCCATTTGAGGCAAGGCATGAACTATTATTAATCATTAAAAAGTATACAAAGGATGTCTCCACAAGAACTTGAATTTTAAAAATATTTTTAAAAAAAGCACAATACCATATTTATGAATTTCTCAATTAATAAAATAAATATAAACATATCTATTGATATTACACATGAAATAAAATGTTGCTTAAATGGCCACCAAAGCTCTGCTGGCTTGTACGTATCCTTTCAATGAAATTTCAAAACACGTTTTGGAGTAAGGGCCACTGGACTTTCTGAATTTGAGGTAATATTTCCTCATTCATTGTATTCAATTGAATCTTCTCAGGGTTGTTCGCATAAAACTTACTTTTTAAAAAATCTCAGAGGAAGAAATCCAAGCAATTGAAATCGCAACTCGATAGCCAAGTGCGACGGATGTTATGCACACAAGATCTTTGTAATGTGTTTTCACTATTAATAGACGTTCTTGCAAACTGTAAAGCATATAATTGTTTTTCATTATCAAAGAAAATATAACATTTTTTGTGTTTTTTACAAATACTCCTTAAAAAGTGAATGGGCGAATTATTTTGCATTAGTGTAGCATTATTGTGGAATTTCCTTCCGCTATTGTAATTTTGAATTTTGTTAGCAAATGAAAATTGAAGCACCCTGAAAAAACCTATTAGTTTTGTTCACAATTTGCCTACTACTACTAATAAATTTACGAATACGAATTTAAAATTAATGCAGATCGAAGTACCTGATCTACCACTTATTCAAGTGTTATTGACCGACTAAATGACATCGACGATTTTACCTTTGCCTTGCTGGATTAAGAGCTAGTTTTCTTACCGGCGAGGGTTTAAACATGCTCGTTCCTGAAAATTATCTGAATATTATAAATGAATTGTCACTTAAGCTGCCCACACGATTCAGAACTATGGCTTATGATCAAATCTTGGTCATGAGACTTCTGGAACGCGACACGCCGGCCGGTGCTAACCGATTAGTCACGTCTGACGTTCTGATTAAAACCCAGACGATCATAGTCCTTCTGATCCGTTTTACATGCAAGTTGCAACGCTTGCACTTTTCATGCTCTCGATTTACATGAACTCCAGTCTTTGTGCGCAATCATCGCTAAAAATCGTGTTATAATCCAATTACTGTTTGAAATACTATTTCTGATCCGCCGCTTTTGAGCCTTTAATTGAGTATTATGCAGCTAGTATCCGTTTATCCAATACCTTATCTTTCACGATTCTTTGACTACTGTATTCTTGCACTTTTCTTATGAGTAAGGCTTGAGAATGCCATCGAACTTTTCTTAGCTGATCATGGTAAAAAAAGACTTTCAAAACCAAATATCATGTTAACTTAGTTTGTTATATAATGAGAAGGCACAAGGAACTACATGCTCTCGAACTTATGCACTATGGTTACAGCGTGGTTAAATTGACTTTACGTGTAACTTTGATATTTTTTGGGTATAGTTTAATAAAGAAAATTATAAGACTGAATATATACTTATAATGGTGCCTTAAGTATGTGATATCTTAATGTAATGTCTCCTTAATAAAAATTAAAATTGATAAAAAAAAACGTTTTATATTCATTAAATTCGTGTATAATGCATAAAACATTACAATTTTTATATCAAAATGATGCCAAAGTAACTGTAACGCTTTGAATCTTTGTTATAAGATGCATTTTAATGCATTTAATTTTATTTTTATTTCTCAAAATATATACATGTATATTAATCTTTAAAATGTCGAACAATAACGTACATTATTTTACAAAATTTTGGTGAAAGCAACAAATTCTTAAATAAAGAAACATTTCTATGTTATTTCATCAAAATCCGTAAGATCTCAAACTCATGTGTTCCTTTCTGGCGAAATTTCACCAACAACAATAATGAACCATTACATCCAAAGCTTGAATCATTCGTTAAGCTTAGTTATTTAATTGCTTTATGTATGGTTTAAAAACACAAAGCCAATTTTAATAATCTAACGATAAAATAAAAAGTTTTTTTCAATGTTCTCTTAACTATTTCTATTCGAGTTTTTTTTTATTAGAGTTGCATTACCCATAAGGTGTGGTATTTACAATGGTTAAAATTTCCGGTCTGCACGCTTCCCGCGTACTTTTTAGCTGATTGATTGGTAATTTGCGGTCTTTTTTAATTACGCTGCGATCCAATACCTTCTACAACAAGGTCGTGTCGGCTTGAGGTGCCTGCCATACTTGGCATTTGTTTTTTCCTTCAAAGTAAGCCTCTGTAGCCGAACAGCGATAATTGTTAAAATTGTCGGTAATTTTCAAGATAACGATCGGTCGCTGTACCATAGCTTAAAACGGTGCAGGTACAGCTTGTTGTCCGATCAGAATGACATAAACAGCCGTCCGACATGCATAAAGTATGTGCGACGTATAACTATACCTATAACTTGTAACTAGATAGGATCTTTGCTTTTGCGGGAAAAAATTAATTGCCCTATAAAATATCGAAAATTATGACCAACACCGAATTGCGGGTGATATTAAGGTTATTACAGTTGTACTTATCAAAATTTCATGATAAATCCAACATTAAAGTCGTTTTGAGGTGACATTTTAATGATTTCGCATAAGAGCTATTATGGAATGTCATATTACAAGTTTGTTGAGTTTGTCGATGACTTTTATGATGAAACTAATGGTTATGTTTGTTGCAGTTGTTTTCATTATAAATGTTAGGATTAGCATAGATGTTTTAAAGTCAAATTAAAGAATTTGTAAATATCCAGTCTGATTTCATATGCTAATATTAATAATTACTCCTTTTCATATATATTGTGAGTATGTAAATACGTCCACATATGTCACATATTTTGACATTCGCAAATAAATCAAAACCTATAGGGTACTTCTGGTTAACGTAGAATCAAGAAATTTGGCAAGAAGCAAGGTCTCATAGCACAAGTAGAGGAAAAAATCCGAAAATAGAGCAATTTCGGAATAGGGAAATATGGCCGATTTAAATAACATTTTGCAGGAGCCTTCCATGTGAAAATATCTGAAAAAATTACTTGTCGGACGGCTATGGTTTCCGAAATATTCAACTTTGACATTTCGTCAAAATATCAGGAGAAATATTTCCACCACAATTCTTTCTGGCCCGCATAATTTTATTATAAATCGATCAGTTTCCCTAATGCGCACTTAACTACCGATTTTTCACAGCACAATAATACTTTATATTGCTGAAAAACCTGAAAAATATCAATGATTTAAAAGTAAATACAACGCAAACAAGCACGCATTTGTGGAGTGTATTATTTTTTTAAAATAATAAATTTATTTTGCGCTGCCGATTTATTTTTAATTAAAAAAACGCTTTTTTCGCGCAGTTATTTTTTTGTTTTAAATTATAATTTTAATTTAGCGCAGCCAATTTATTTGGCACATATTGTTTTTTTTTAATTTTTTTGAAGCGGAGAAATGCCGTTACGCACCTAGATAGCAGAGCCACCCGTGTCCCGAGCTCCCCAGCCTAGCTGGGTCTGCTGGCTAAAACCCCGCTCCCTTCGCCTCAGGAGCTCCACTCCAGAACCGTCTGTGAGGCATTACTTCAGAGAGTCCTCTTTTCCCTCCCCACAGGACCCCCTTACTTCAATAGACGCTCCCTGCTAGAAGGATCTCTTTCATGAAAAGGGCAATCCTTCGCCAGAAGTCCCTCCCCTGCAGCATAACCCCGACTATATTGCCAGGGGTTATGCTGTGAGTCACCCTCTCCGCCCTCCAACGAGCACATTGGAGATCGAAGTCCGACAGAGAGTGACAGTATACACAGCACGGGCTTCTTACTTTCCTTATGCAATAAAGGAAGGACCGGATTCTAACCCGTGGTCGCGCAGCCGAACAACCCGGCGCATCGCTTGGTTGAGCCGACGAGACATCTCTGACGGTAATAACCGCCGTGGTGTCGTCGGCATACCCAACCAGAAAAGACCCTTCTGGGGAGGATGAAAATGCGATAAGAGCTTGTGCTAACTACGGGGAACAAGGACAACCTTCAAATTATAAGGGCTGTCCTAGTTATTTGAAATTTGTAGAAAGAAGAAAGGAAAGACTAAAAAGAGGCAGGGTGAAGTTGATTTCGGATCCGAGACCGGAAAATCACCCAGGGGGTTGGAAGATTAGGACCGGGACTAGTTTCAGTGATGTTTTGATGGGAAAAAGCAATCTTGGAAAAAACAGAGATGTCAAATCCTCTAACAACGTCAGAAACACCAGTAGCCAAAATATGATGCAGGACTTCTTTGTCGACTTATTTGGCATATCAGTTAATGAATTATTCGGAAAGGTTAATCGTTTCCTAAAATCTTTGGATAGTTACCAATCCATTCAGGAGAAGAGACAAGCAATGCTATTTTTTGTAATTGAGATGTCCAATGGTAAATAGGAAAATAACTTTGTTGGAATTGAATATACATCTTGGGGTCTATATTGGTAATTTGTTCAGAACTAATGGGTGGAGTGTTCTGGAGAAGGCCGTTAGGGCATCCAGAGTACTTATGCCTCTATTAAGGCATAGTAAACTGTCGAGAGGCACAAAACTTTTAAAGTTAAAGCAGTTGATTAGACCTGTAATTCCATATAGATCCACTAATTAGTTCTCTATTTCTCCAACTATGGCCGTGTAGCTTGAAACTCTTGAACGTAGAATAGTAGGATTATGCATTTATAAACTTTATTAAATCAAGACTAAAAAGTATTCAAATGTTTTTATTTATGACTTTTCCGGAATTACGCCCCTGACTCGATTCATAATTAACCTTAGCGTAAAGTTTTTGAAAACCTTACCTGGCCATAACAACTTCCTGATTGGGGAGGTTTACCATAGTGATATGCTAACTAAACTTGATGACTATTATCTTTCTCCATTCGCCCTAATTGCAGACGAGTACAGTGAACTTTTAGAAGATACGGACGAAAAGATTAGGCCAACTAAATTTTGTAAGAAAGCTTTCTTGCCTAGTCAGAATAGGTAGTTTTACTTTAATATTCAATAGAGCTATGTTTTTTTAATTTGATCTATGTTATGTTTTATTTTAGGGTTTTTGTTTTCTTTTTCTTTTTTTTTATTATTTTGTTGTTTTGTGAACGGTTTTACCTGTTTAATAGATGTAAATGCACCTTAATAAGCACATTGTATACACTTATTTAGTTACTATTTAGGAGAACTTAGTAGAGAATGTTTAGTCAAAACCTATCGGTTTCCAGCGAACTTAGGCATTTGACGTATTTATATAATTCGTTGATAAAGTACTAAAAGGAACAAATAGTATTATATGCAGGTTAATCTATACAGAATATCAGGATATAACTGTAAATATTGTGAGAACTTTTTATAATTTTCAAATTGAGTTAAATTGTAAACCTATGTAAGCGTACAAAAATTTTCATTAGGACTTTATTTTATTGGCCTGTATCGAATTCAGGGTGGTGTATTCCCGTAGTTGTGTAGTATTTTGTATATATTGACCATACGGAGTTAAAGATCAAGTTATTCAAGCACAGCGGTCGCAAGTGTGAACTAATACACTATCATGTCTTCATGCCATTATAGCACTCATAAATAGAGCATAGCTCGTATGTAGGAAAATGCTTTATAATACAAGATACTAGAACCATACGTAGTAGCTCATAGCTGTTCATAAATTAGTTAAGTCATCGATGCAAAACTACCTAGTTATGTGTATGTAGCCGAATAAAGTTGACTTAAAGGATTAAAGACGTGAAAGCTCTCAAACCAAAATGAAGTGGAGCTAATGTCTTTCAATGACAGTGAACTTAGAATAAAAGTTGAAAAGTATGTATGTCTTCTTTTTTTTCTTTTTAACATGTATGTCTTCCTTTTTTTCCTTTTCAATAATTCTACTTTTCAGTAATTTTTTAAGGTAATATAATGGCACAGAACCCTAATAGCGCGAGGTCTACTCGCACTTGTTCGTCTTTTTTATACATATTCCCATTTTCTAATTATATACAGAAAGATAAATGATGTAGAATGTTTATCGCAAAAATATTCTTATCTCCTTGAAATATCCACGAAATGGCACATACCCAAAACTCTTCAAAATCGAAAAATTCAAATTTACAACATCGATATTACAAATTGTCATAAAACACGAATAGAAGAAAGAAGTGAAGATACCTCAAAAATTTAAATCTAACTTCGCTAAGAACAAAACATACGAGTATATCAATTTCTTTCCGCGAACGTCAATATTTATTGTAAACGTAAACTTCTGAAACACCCTATGTCGAAATCCAAGTAACTCTATTACTTTTTTGCAAAAATAGTAATGAACAATAACTGAAAGAAATAATAACCGAAAATGGGGGATACAGGCCCCAGTTGATATTAATGTCAGCCATACGAAACCGGCATCAAAATTTAGCAGTGCACAAACTCTACTCAATAAAAATCGTTCTTTCAGTGAAATGTCTGCATATTTATTTATTTATTTATTTTCGGCTACAAAATTGCTCTATCATATAAAGATTTCTCGTTATTTTTGAGACTTTATAACAAGATAAGGTAAAGCCATAAAAGTTGTTATGGTAGTTGAAGGTGCTAATCTTTCCCCTCAAAACCTAAAGAAATATCCTAAATTGAAATTTATTAGTTTGGCGTATTCCTTTAGACCTGTAATAAATTAACATAGACTTGTTGTAAAAAAATTACTTGTTTATTAATAAATATATATATATTCATATTATTGATTCTCGTATCAATTTACGTGAGCTTTAGTTAAATTCAGTATTTAAAAGCTACTAGTTTACGATGACCATTTTAAATTTTCAAAATTGGGCTCTGAAGGCTGAACAAGGCTTATAGTGTGGAAGGACTTCTACCATTTAAGGGTAATAGGGCCTCAACGCAGAATGGTTATATGTATTATTTTTATTTACCTACTGACTACCTCCTAAGCAAAGTGACAAAAGGAAGAAACTTGCAGAGATCAGATCGGGAAGTCTTTTCGTCTTTGCTAGCTAGCGGATACAACTACTTTAGTTATAAATTCCATTTTTGAACATGACACAAATTTGTAATTGTTTTCTATCGTTACGACTTTCCGAGAATGGCAGACCCATTAGTTGCTCGATCAGTCCGATTACGCGTGACCAGCGGCTTTTGGCTGGATTTATGCGACCGGGAAAAAGTTATTGCACACCTGTGAATGCTGCTGCACTGGTGCCCTGTTATTGTCGGTTTTTTTTTTGCCGTCACTGTCTCTTCCAGCGCAGTCTGCTAAAGTGGTGCAAGAATCGTTGCATCGAAGTTTCCCTCCGAACTCTTACGTAACACGAGGCGGCTGCTCACTGGGTTTCCTCCAAAGCAAGGAGTTGTGACTTCTGCACCTTGTAGCGAAAACAAACGAAAAATATCTGACACAGAATTTGCACAAGAATCCAAGTTGGAATCATTAGCGGTAATTAACGCGTTCCTCGGAGGTTTCCAGGGTTTCACGATATTCAACCGCAGATGAAACCCACAAAGTGGGCGAAGCGCATTCCTCTACATACATTCTACGCACAACGCATTGCGAGTTTCACTTTTTGCGGTGTGACGCCTTGGACTACATCGAAGGGAGCACCTCCCATTATAAAAAGACGGTGAGATGCAAGCAATTTTGCGTCCATCTGTATTGCATTGCAGTTGTCAGTGTAAGCCAATTTTTTTAAAGCAGGCAAGCTTTTCAGGAGTAGAAACAACTTTCAATTTTCAATGAGCATTTACGACCCGAAACGGTCCTTGAGTTGTGCCCCCCTTTGCAAGAGTGCTGTTGCTGCAGTCAGCAACAAAATGATTTAACTAGGGCAAGGATCTTGAGAAAAAATTCACCTAAAATAAGATTGGTTGCCACAGAAGCAGACAGGACCTTCTTCTAATGGGGTTTCTTATCAATTCAAAGCCTATTCAGCGTAAATTATGCTGGGTGCTAGAATCATATGATACGGAAACATAACCGAATATTTCAAAGAAGTATAGACTTTTAAATTAAAAGTTACAATCAACTTTTAATTTAATTAAGCAGTCAAGATACTTGTTAGTGTTAGATGATTTAAAACTAAGTGGTCTTTTCTTTCAGCAAATACTTCATATTGGTTTTATAACTTTGGTTCAAAATTTGTTCTAATCAAAACTAATTAAGTTGATTAAAAAAATATTTCAGATTTATTTTTTTTTTAATTTTACTCCAAAGTATAAATAGATAGAAAAGGATAGAAATAGATATCTCCAGATATCCCTACATTGGTCAGCTCGAACTCTCTGCCCTTCTTCTGCCATTTTCACGGAAGTTTTATATAATGTACTTGTCCCTTGGTATTTTTTCAAGACACTAATAGCGAATTCCCAGACCAAGAGGTTTTCAACCAGGAAGACTTCAACTTTCAAATTTTTTAAATCCCTTCAAAATGAATTTCCATTTATCAGCAAAAAGAGGAGCTGAACATTTTGCATAAATGTAGAACCAGCAATGAATAGATCTTTCCAACAAAGAAGTATTACAAGCATTGTGATGGAGATCGTAATTTTCCCATGTAATTTTGTTCAATGAATGGATTAGAAAGTATGTCAGATTTTCATAGGACTTCCATAACTAGAACCTATTTAACTCTTCATTCTTCATCCTGTAACTTATTACTTTCTCAAATTATAGTACTTTGTCTTTTTCAGTCCTTTCCATCCGTATGTACATACCATATTTGAATTTTTCCTGCTTTCTTTGTATGACTATAAAACATTGAAATTCAAACTAATCATATTTAAAATATCTAATTTGTCAAATAAGCACAAATATAAGGATAATACCCTGTTCTGGCCTTTGCTTTAATCCAAAATCTATAACTATATATACATATATATGTGTATATATAACTTTTCGCGACTAACCTTTAACTTGCCTTACTTCACTTCAACAAAATTCGCTCAAGTTGTTCGTTAATCTTGCGGGTTGTTTGCAAGTTTGCAACTAAGACTATGCAACCAATTGTGTCAAAAAATAGGTTATATGCAGAAAAAGTATTAAGGTACAGATTACAAATAAATTGTATAATATTTTACTCAATAGCTTGTTTTTGTCACGACCTGAAATTTCATATTTTAATGTATCTAATATAAATATGATAGATTTGTGCTTTATAATACATAACTATTGTTTGCAATTTGTACAAAAAAAGTGTTTATTACCTGCAATATATGCAGAAGATGAAAACGAAACTGTAGGATAATAATTTTTGTAATAAAAGCATTTTAGAATCGAACTATTTTCATTTGATGCTGTTAGTACTATTCATTTAAATGTTTTATTATAATAAAGGCATTAATTTATTTGCTTTACAACACTTTTGAAGGGTTGAATAAGATATCTAAAAACCATTTTAAAATAAATTGTAATTTATCGATGCTCTAAGACAAAGAATCACACATTGAAGCCATAAGATTAAGATATCAAGAGTCAAGTCAGTATTTTATTATTTAGATCTCATCTACGTAAGCAATATGAATTGTTGAATTTGCCACGTTTTAATTTTGTTCATTTGCGAGAAATGGGCCCATAAGTGGAAATGGTCCCATAATAAGCTGAATATCGCTACAACACGTTTTGCCGCATGTGTGTTATGTAATTGTCGCCAATCTATAAACCAATTAATCACTATGTTTTTGGTCGCAAAGCACGATAATTGCGTGTCTAGACATCTTCGTAATGATTCACTATAAAAGTATTTTGGATACAATCTTAGCGCAATATTTTGGATTCCGAAGAGACTACAGTTTATTTTTTTTTTCAAAATTGTAACAAAATAAAAGAGTTTGAAGTTTTGCATAAAAAATAATTTATTTTAGCCAACCGTGGCTGGCTGGGTATTTACAGGTGTGTAATGCAGTTTGACCACGAGAAATGCACAATGTGATGATGGATGCGCGCTTGTTTCCAATTTTACATATTTACACAGCGGAAATAAATACAATTTTGAGTTTGAGTGATGTACCTAAAGTTCAACAGCGAAAATTCAGACTTCCTTGGGGCAGCCCTTATCGAGGCGCGGTGCAAGGAAATTTGAATTTTTCGGTTTGGTTTGGCTCATTGCTCGATCACTAGTGGACAGCTTCAGAACTGACTTAATCGTGGATGATTTAATGAAGGTATCCATGACCGAATCCCAATCCATGACCGTATCCCAAACCGTGACCGTATCCCAATCCATGACCATATCCGTATCCATGGCCTATGGCCAAGGGGGCGTGAATTGCGGGGCCAGCAACAACAGCGGGAGCAGCATGGACTACGGGAGCTGCAGCAATTACTGGAGCCGCTTTTACAGCAACTTTGTAGGTATTTGCGTATGAAGTCGCCAGTGGAGCGACAGTCTTAATCACAGGAGCTGGGGCGAAGATGGGGGCTGGAGCAATAGTCTTGATTACTGGAGCTGGTGCAATGACTGGAGCGGCAATTGCGGCATGACCGTATCCTAAACCAAGTCCGTGTCCGTATCCCAATCCGTGACCGTATCCCAATCCAGAAGCATATCCCAAACCGTGTCCATATGCCAAAGGAGCTCCCAAGTATCCAGCTGAGACGGCGGCGAAGAAAAGTGGAAGAATGCACTGGAACGGAAAAATCCTAATTAGACGGTGGTTCCCCGGCCAATCCTGACTCAACTTACCAGCTTGAACATTTTGGCAAGTTTAGAGTTAGTTGCTGCTGAACTAGTTACAAGATTTGTTGCTGCTTCAGATTGAATGATTTCGATTTGACCCCAGATGTGTATTTATACAGTAAAATAGAGCCCGAGAAGGGTACCCTCACTCCGAATAGCCCAAGCGGTTCGTTGGCGCAGAAAAAAGCCCCAGTTGGATAGTCCGCCTAACATGGTGTTGACAAGAGCCACAAAAAGATAACTCCCCGGCAATAGCCCCTCTTTTCGTATAGTCCGTCTGTGGCACATTATGCCAATGCGTCACTATCACTAGCAAATTGCGCCTTCGCTCTTGTTCTTTGCGGCCCCGGCCGCCGGCTTTGGATAACCAGCCGTAACGACCTCGTGCGCGTCTGGCGTTCTTTTACTTTCCGTGCACTCATACTATGTCATCTACATCGTCGCGACCAGCCCAACGCAGGAAAAAATCTCCCAGGAAAATTCTTAATCATTCGATTATGATATACGATCACAAGTATGTCTGCGCCAGTTGTTGGCTTTTTAAAAGTACCAAATCAGACCCGTCGTAGTTCTCAGGGGCCGCAACTAGAGCGCTAGTTTTGGGGCGTTTTTGTCAGTTCTATCATTTAATTGAACCCAAATGTATCTCTTCAATACTGGCAACAATTATTCGGTGAGTGGTAATCGATCCAAATCGAACCTGTTCGCAGGTAACTACCGTCGATTCGTCGATTAGATTCATTCGATGTAATTTGAATTGCAAAGCAGCTGGCCTCCCGAGTGAACGCCGGGCGGCCGGGCCCTGGATAATGTGGAATTAAACACCGGAAGGCGGTCGTTAAGGGTGCTAGGCTGCATTTTTAATACAACCCAGAAATTTTTGCACGCGGGCGCAAATTTTATTACTGGTTTTTGTGGAAAGGTAAAACCTTTCAAATATTCTACAGCTGCGGGTGCATAGTTCATTTGGGGAGTGCTTGGCTCGTTGCTGAATAATATTTTAATACGCCAATGAGCTGGGTTCATTGATACCAAACGAAAGTTTGTCCTGATTTTGCTTCAAATCCATTTTACAGTGAAGTGCATGCTTTAGTTGCAGTCTTGTGTAGCAGGTGAGAGGTGAAAACTGTTTCTAGAGAGGAGGGAATATATGTATGTCTCATGTTGTAGTCAAGTGTCGTTGCACTATATTAGTATCAATGAAATACGAAATTGGTAAATTTTCTTCATTTTTTAAGAAATCAGATTAAAAGGGACAGGGTTTGTATTTTACATCAAGTCCAATAATTATTATTTTTTATTGTGTACCTTAAACAGAATACATCGTAACATGAACGAAATTATCTGTAAGTTTGTTGGAACAAGAATCTAATCATGAAGTGTACAGGGTACTTCTTAGTGGGTATGCCAAATGAGTGACATGAAAGATCTGACACAAACAAACAAGATATTGTATGGCAGAGGCGAAGTTACCTCAACCGTAGGAGGTACAATTTTGAACGCAGCGATAGCTAACGCCTAAAATCTACTATCCTATTGTTATTTCCAAAAATGTCAACAATATTAACCCGCCACCATTCGCTTCAGAAAGCGGAAAATAAATTTCTCATTTTTCTAAAATTCAAATTTCGATCGAATTTTCTTCGAGTTTCATACTACTATTTATTATTTTTCCAACAAGGCACAAGAGGTCTAGGTTGCTGTTGTTCCTTAGAAAACTTTTACTAGTATTTTATTGTTGTAATTTCTTATCATTGTAATTCCAAAAGATCTAAAACGAACAAAATGTCTTCAAAAATGATCGGGAAGGTTTGTTTAGCATACACAGGTAATTAGTTTCAATGACTACATTAATAATTTTTTTCAATTACTACAACATTAATCAATAACATAAAAAGGTTAATAGACTTTATTTTTTGCCGTAAATAGTTTGTCTTAGGTAGCCACACTTGGGTATATCCCGACTCTCTGTTACTAATATCTAATAAATCTATAAAAGGGGATTAGTCAGAAAGAAAATCGATCATAGTTGAAAATCCAAGCGATAACTACGGATGGCCGAATTAACTTTTAGGAAATGCGCCGATATAATTTACATTTATGTCCTAGTAGACGGAAATGAAATAGAGGTTGTACGAAAATACCAAATTAGATCCAAATCGACGGGTACCCCAAAGAGGGGTATTTTCGCGGACTTTCTAAAGGTTAAGAGAAACACTAAGTGGAACCTCAAATAGGACGGATCTGCAATCAGGAAGATCACAAGATTCTGCAGGCGTCGAACAGCATTCATATCATCATATGCCCGTATAAGGACTTCTGGCAAGAGATTCCGAGAGACTATTGGAGATTTGCACTTGGCTTCTGGAATGCGATATAGAAAACAGGGCGTTTTTATACCATATTCTATGGATGGATGAATCACAATTCACTAAAAATGGTATCACAAACTACCACAATCTTTATACCTTTTTAGATACTAACCCATATAGACCAAGGGTGGCATCATTTCAGAAAAAATTAGTGTCAATATTTGGACTTTATTTATTTTGCTTAATGAAAACTACAATAGAACTTAAAATTAACAGCAAAATAAGACTAAACTAAAACTGGTTAAATAAGGACAAACACGGCCATGCAAATAAACAAGCACAAAAACAAACTAAAGAAATAAGTGTAGGGGGAGTTGGGCAGGTTTATTATTTGTTTATTTATTCGCTTAATACAAGCTACAAAACAATGGAGGTTACCCAAATTAAGTTAAACTAAAAAATAACTATAAGCTTTTAGGGAATGGATACGTAAAACTAGGTTTAGTGAAGGAAATAAGGAGATAGAGGACAAACAAAAGTTCAAGAGAGAGGGAGGGCTGCTATCATCGACAATCATTCAAAAGGAGTCTTCAATTTGCTGCAAGTGCTTAATGGCGAAGTTTATCCGGACTTTTTGGAAAATACATTAATTCATTATTTTTAGCATATCCACAAAAAAACACCCATATGAAGCACAGAATAAAATTAGTAGAATAAGCTTACTATGTTTTGTTAGTAGCTTGTATTAAGCGATTAATAAATATAGTTTGTTTGCCTCTTGTAATTAATAGTACGAAATAAATTAATTAAATTTAACCTCATGAAAATCAATTCGAAGAATCTTTCGGGGTCGCAATCAGCGAACTATTTAAATAAGTGATTATGTTAATTTAAATAGTGGGCCAAATATAGCGAGCAACTTTTAGTGCAACTTTATGTTTAGGCATATAAGAAAGGCAATTTTCGATTATTAAACGTAAACATTTTCTTTTTAATTTTCAAATGCAACTACTAGCATCCATTAATGTTACAATTTTCTTTCATAGTTGAATCGAAGATTCTTACTGAATTTCATAGAAATTAAAAGTATTTCAATTTCACTCAATGATTATGATTTCTTATGAATTCTTACTTGTGCCTGTTTTAGAAGCTGCAGTAACTACAGAATTTATATATGTATATTGCAATGTAACATCTACAGCTATTTCCAAATACCTTGCATTATTTTAGCATATTAATATCGATATATTAATTTTTGTTATTATCCACTAACAAATTAATATTTATCATCAGGTGATTTTATTTTTATATGATTTAAAAATAAACTAAGATTTACTGAAAAGAAAACAATTTACTACATTTAAAGGTTGAAGTTGTAAAAGAGTATATTAGAAGTTAGACATTGAAACTAATTCATTAAATTGTTGAAAAATATTCATACGCAAATGTTTTGTATCCAATTTACATTTACAATTTTATCATTGCAATCTTAATATGAAATTTTACAAATCTGATTTCATGATGTAATGTGTTAATAACTGTAATAAATACTAAAAAATTGCATAGCCATTCATTTTCTATATGCAGCGTATAGCCTTATGAGATCGGCTCTTTTATCGTTAAATTAATATGAAAATTAACCTTTTCATCTTTAAATAGTTTGATGAAAGAATTATTGAATTGGAATTTATTAAGCACAAGAGTTTTACATTATGATGACCTTAACATCTTGGGTGATGAAATACAACTTTTTACAACTACAATTTTTTTCCTTAAACAAGTACTACTGAAACCATAGTTATTTTATCAAAGTTTCTAATTAAAGCATATTTTTACAACAGAATTTAAGCACACTTATGACAGTCGAGTATTTTTTCATAATCGCTCCTGTTAAGATTTCTTAACTGATAGAGGTTTCCATGCTATGCCAGGCAAGATCTACTGTTGCTGACAAATGTAACCGGGTTACTTTTACTTCTTCTCAATAACTTCAAGAAGTGTTGCATAATCAAAATAAACTCGATCTCTGACCGACAGATAAAAATGCACCCGCCGTAATTGGGTTAAAAGCTATGGAAGACATTTTACGTCTTTTGTCCCCATATCCACTGCTCTGGTCTCAATTGAAGGCAAGGTCATCATGAATTGCAAATATCGTGCTGATGATCGCGATTGGATCAATACTTGCTCCTTAAGCACTGCAACACTGCAAACGTAAACAACTCGAGATATCTGCGCTAATTCAAGAAACCGATGAGTAATTTATAGGTGCAAACATCTCAAATCCATGCATATGAAAATATGCTGTGCTAGAGCCACCTTCATGTTTGATAAAGTCGCTCCAAAATAAACAAGCATTAAATAGGATGAAAGAAGTGGTTTCTCTGCGGATCTACCGATCATATGACATTTTCTTATACGGGTTATTTATGGCAAGCCAGGAAATTTCACTTAACGTGAGAAATATAATCATGAATGGGATGCCTAGGAACTAGTTTTGTTAAAGGAAAAGCAGTCCGACTTTGGAACGAATGCGTAACAAGATGTGCAATAAATGACTGGCGGTATTTTACTATAAGGACTTTTCTACCATGCTTATTCTTCCCAGTTGCGAAATCATTCACAGGAAATTAACAATAATCTACTGACCCACTGAATATTTTTATGAGACACATTAGTTTCTGCAGTCGATCAAGTTGGTTGTTTTTCAGGATGGGATTGTCATGTTTCCAAGTTATGCATTGATCAGGAATACAAGTTACACAAGTTCTATTACTGATTATACGTAACATGTCTTAATATAATGAATTGTACAAATTGAAATAATGGCAACTCAATATTAAAAGAAAAGTAAACTGAGGAAAATCGGCTCCTTATTTCATAATAATTACATTTTAGTTTTTAAAAATTTCCTCTTTACAAAATAGATAGATAGAAACTAGATTGCTATATTTCTCTAAAAATAAGTCTCAATGTCACAAAACTTTTCTTAAAATGTCTGCTAATAAGTCGTTCTTCGGACGCTCGAGCAGGTATTAAATACATTCCTTATGGACATCTACAAAATTATAAGTACCTGGATCATTTGAGTTGACTTAATAATAAAAAAATAAGGATATTAAATTTCTGTTTAACTCTTTATTTGAATTTTGAGAAACTTGAGACCAGACCTGACTTACAAACTTTATGATATGTTTTGCTTTAACACATTCGTCGTGCTGCCATCGACATTTGGGTAACGCTTAATAGAAAACTTTAATATTTAAGCATCTTTTAAGCATTTTAATAAAACTTGAACAATGAACAAAAAATTTGGGGATTTTTTCCATACTATTCACAAACTAATAGTATTAAAAATAACATTTAAAAACTAAAAGATCGTAGATCTCAAAATTTTGAAATTAGGCAGGTTTATTAGAATTGAAGAATATGTCTCTACTCCACAGACTACTTGTGTTACATTCGTTGTTTACAGCCCGCTATTTTTTCTGGACCAAATACACCAGTAAGAAATAAAAATATTAAGATTGAGCGTGAGTGATTTTAATCCATTCGCTGCCGAGATCATATTCAGCTACACATTCAGCTATAGGCGACTACGAGATATCTCGTCGTTGGCAGTGACTGGGAAAATTGTCTGAGTTAGTCAGAGTGGCAAAGTGGCATACCAAAAAGTGTGCACTTCTTCTTAGAAAAAGAAAACGTTCATAGTTTCCTTCGATTTATAATCAAAATTAAAATTTAGAAAAAAATTACTTCTCAAAAAGTTAAAATTCTAAATAATTAGTTTCGTATATACTTTAAAATCTATCTTTTAATTAGCACAAATACATGGTGATACTTTAAAATAAAAAAAATTTAAACGAAAAAAATTTTCCTAAATTAAATTTATAAAGTATTAAACATACGGTAATCCTAACTTGTTAAAATAAAAGTTTAAAAAATAATTCAAATTTCCGACAATGTATCAAAATATATAAACAAAGCAATTTGAAAAAAATAATCAAATTGTAAATAAATAACAAAGCAATAAAATCAATTCGTTGTAAACAATGATTTGATGCTTAATTCCCGATATAATAATATTTATATGATTTTAAAGGCAAAAATAATTCCGTAAAGCCTAAAAGCTTGTTATGGAAATAGATATTAGAGGAATAAATGAAAATACTAGAAATAAATATAAAAAATTGCTATGTTCAATAAATTTCACTTATTACTAATAATATCTTTCTTTAGTCTTTTAAAAGTTAAATTCAACGATTAATAGAAAAGAAACTAAATATATTTTAATTATACAGCATTCGTTATCCATATCTTTCCTTTAGAAAATAATACTGAAACCAAACTTTACAGATAATAAATACATAAATTGTTATATCTCACCAATGAAAATAAGTGCAGGCAAATCTTAATGCATCCCACGTATGCTCTCTTTTTATATTCGACGAGTGCAATTCAGATCTTTTTAGGGAGTATGCTATATTCTCTGAATTTAAACAATTTCAATATTAACCACTGTGTAATATCACGTAATACAACGATGATAAGAATACTTAATAAACTGCATCGTGTTATACCTTCCCCTATCAAGTTAATTACAAATATTAAAGTGATAATTATTTATATGCATTGTAAAATTGTAAATATTGTGTATATATTTATTCTTATTCTTATTATTATAATTTTTCTATTTTAGCGTCTGACCCATAGTGGGCGGCTCTTTTTTCTTCACCTGGCAGTAGCTATAAATAGGTTTAAAAAGGGTGAGATCCCTGAACAAAATGCTATATGTCGGCAAGAAAGGAATACGTTACGGTGCAGGGAGTTGGAGCGCAAGTAGCGGAGTCCGATATTGGAGGCACTGAGCCAGTAGGCTCCCACCACCCTCCCTCCCCCCGGGTAAGCGACGCCGCAGTAGCCCAGGTAAACATCCAGGAGATGGCAGGTCCCAGGTCATCTTCAGCAAGACGGGGATCGCTACCTGCAGGCAACAAAGCTAAAAGCAGGATATTTTGATACTTTGTACCTAGCGTTGATAGTACCCCGAGTAAAAATATATAGATCTATAAGAAGCCCGTAGTACGAGTACGCTCAGAATTTAAAAAGCGTCCAATATACACCAGTTTCATAAATTATTTATACATAAATAATTGTATTTTTGTATACATTCACATGTGTGTACATGTACCTATAGATATTTTATGTGTCAGTGTCTACCTAAGCGTGTATGCGCAAATGAAGAGAAAAAAAATGTTGAGCCTGTTGCAGACGTATTTTATGAAAATTTCAACTTATTACGGGCGTAGCTGGTGAAATATTATATATATACATATATTTCAGGCGTACTTTATTACAAATTGGATTTGTTGCGAGCGTATTCTAGGGACATTCGAGCCTGCTGTGGGTATGCTACAGGTGTAATGCAGAGGTCATTGTTCGACAACCGTGCCTGTTTTTGGCTTACAAACGGAACAATATCCGGGCTCGTTCATCAACAAAATAAAGATGTACATCTCCGCGCGGCGATGTATTATACATTCCTTAGCCACCAGTATAGCTGGGAACTTGATAATTCTTCCCAATCAATGCAGGTAAGGTTTGTTCGGGCTTTTGTATGACCCTTTTTAAAATTTTGACTAAAGCACAACTCAAACTTATACCTAACACTCCGAATTATAGACCGCAATTGCCTTATAATATACTTTTGTGGCTTTACGTGAAAGCCACTGATTCTTTTATATTGTAGACTTTTCCTTTTCTTGAAGTTCATTCGTAACATTATCTTAGACTATGATATCATATATAGGTAGAAGCTATATAATTTTATAATGCTTAAATGTATCGATAAAAAATTCTTTTCACGTTACATTGTCATAAGGCCAAATATTTTGCTTCGTTTTAGCGATGTACGAACTATTCACACCATCTTTGTCTGTACTTTTGAATTATAATAATAATAATAATAAAAATCATTAAAAACCCATCATCCTTGTTCTGCATGGACCTGCATGGTTTGCTGCCATATGCTCACAGATCAAGTATGTCAATCTAGACTTACATTTTAATTAGGGTGAAACTATTTGAGAATAGCCTAACTAATCTTTTGGGAAGTAAGTACAACAGCTAGTAAATAAACACAATAATGACTAAAGCGGATACGAAAACAAATAATGGATTAATAACTAACTTGACATAGATACTTCTCCAATGAATCGAGTAATTCTAAGACGCTGTGAGTTTTTGTGGTTAATCAACTTTAATTTGTAGTGAAAACATACGCATACTTTCAGAAAGACTTATAAGTGCGAGTCACGCAATCAATCGTCCGCTATGATTGATTGCCGATTGCCGCTTAAGTGGTCTACCTAAGCGTTACTTCATAAATTTATTTGCATTGCTTTCCAAGTAATCTGACTGAGGTCTTAATTTATAACTACCTACAGAGCGCAAAAGTTCAAAAACTTTAATTAGCATTATCTGCGGTTATTATTCGGGTGAGGTAGACTCTTAACTTGTCTCAATCTATGAAATCGATAAAATTATTGTCAAATTGTGACAAAAATGAATCTATCGCGTAAGCGCTAATTGTCCGTGCCTTGGAGCGACAACCTGGATAAGAGTTTTTTGCATATTTTTGAAGGTTGTTTACGATGCAACGCACTGTAGCGCGAGGTGACTGCACCGTAGAATACACTTTAGATAAAAAGGTCGGCTGAATAGCACTTTGCGTAATTCCAAAGATCGGGCTCCGGCGACTATGCTGAAACAATAGCTCTGTGGGAACTGTGGGGAAACGTACCGGCGAGTGGCATTGTTACTGTCACGATAATCGCAAATCCGTTTATGGCCACTGACACTGGGTTACTGTCTTCAACTTGTTGTAAATCTGCGACCGACTTATCTCGATCTAAGGCGATTAGAATGGGTATCAACACCTTTTGGTGCATGCAATCGAATCTGCACCGGCCTAGCATTCGCTGATTCTTAATAGCACGGTTCAAGGCGATCCACCGAATTAATGAATCGATATTGGTTGCAACGGATCACCTTTTTGAACGCGGAAATAATCGTTTAAATTTCCCCAGCCAGCCAGGCAGATTGGAATGAGCATATGGGTCTTTAACCCTTTGGTTGCCGCCAAATGCATTATGCAATCTCACTCCGCCAGCCAAAAGGTGTGGCGTTTTTACGATTCCTTGCAAGGCAACTGTTCCATGCTCAATAGAGTATTTTAGTGGGTGACATATGTATGTTTCGTTAAGCCATGCAATGATTTTAATATCTGTAATTACTCTCTACCAATCAGTGGTTACTCCAAATAGAATGCATTCCTAACTGCAAGCTGCATATTTTCTGAAGAAACTTTTTGTGTAAGTTCCTTCTAGCTTTAATGAACTGTTTAATTAGAACGAACAGATGTGTAAGAGCAAGTAATCTATATAAGGACGAATCCTTCTGAGTTGTGGTATTATTACATATACCTTAAAGAGTTACATTTGTTCAAACTTGTAAAATATGAGCGAATTTTTGTTTATGATAAAAGATTTTTTTTTACTTACTACAATTTGAAATATTTTCCTACATTATAAAAGGTTAGGTCCAATTTGCTAAAGTGTTCCAAAGGTAGATAATCAGCTACAATTCCTGTTGTTGTGGCGTCGTGTTTAAATTACAATCTATTTTTCTACAAAAAACATCAAGTTGCAACCATACAACAAAATAAATGGTTTCGAAGTAACGCATTTTTATTATGAACAAATAAATATATTTTATATCGTATGCCATACAAAAAGAATGATCGCATATATTAATTTTCTTTTTCTCTTAATACCTTAAAGTAACACTAAATAGTATAATGTTACTTTCCTGTTAAATTAATTTTTTATGATTTTTATTAATTGCTGCTCACAAGCCTTCCTTCGAATTGAAACACTTAAGCGATTATTTTTGGCTTAACGCTCGAAAACCGATTAGACAATATTAAAGAAGTATTGATAAAGTATTGATTCTGAGGCTCCCTAAAAATATATATAGACATGTAAGTACATATATAAATATATCTATGTATATATAAAAAAAAGTGTGTCGTCGCTAGAGGAAAATGAACAAAACTTAACTCCTTCGACAACATCCAATTTGAACAGTAAACACAATTTCATTAGCGTTGCCTAATTACAGACCGATACATTTTTTGCCCATATTTTGAACACAAAATTCGTTGTAGCGCTCACCTTCTAAAATAACTTAACGAGACTAACAAAACAATAGGCCCCCATTCATTGTTTTTGGACTCAGCCAGAACTCAGAACGTCTAGTTCTTAAATAACAAGCTTCAAAGTCTATGGTAGTCGCGGAGCAAGTTAGTCGGACAAATAAACCGGATCCATCGAGGTGATGGTGGTATTAGTGCAGTTTTGCTCATATCCTGCTAAGATCACGAGTTTCGATGCAGTTGTCCCTAGTTACCTCTGGCTAGGCAACGTCTTATATAACCGTCTTTCTGCAGTGACATGGTCCGTGATTACTCATTAGCCCCGTCGTCGACTGGATGTTGGGCATAGCATGGGGGCTAACAGCTCAGTGCCTAACTGATTTGTGTCAGTTGATAAAAGTACATAAACGGCGCTGGGAAATTAAATACTGAAAATATTTTCTGAGAAATGCGATAGTACAGATATATTTATACTCCGGCATTGTTCGTTAGGTGTTAATCTGATTATAACTTAAAAAATCATCCTATGCGCATGTAAGGTATTTTTTGGGGCAAATCTGCATATGTCTTGATAAGTGGTAATTAGCTATCTAAACGGCTGTAAAAGATTTAATTACAGCAATTTCTCACCATAAGAGCAAACATAATCCGACTTGCAAGTGCAGCAGAATGGTATAATCGCTCCAAAAACGAATACTTTTGCTCACAAGTCATTTGCATTTCTTCACAACTCTACCTGCAATCCTGTTCTGTTGTACAGGTGGCATGATTGTAATTAATTTTGATTGCCCAATTTGCTGCTGTGTGCCCGCCCCTAAACCAGTTTTGTTTCGCTCCCATGTGACGGCCGCAAACAATTTAATTTTAACACTTGAGACGATGGCACTGACACTGTCGCTTGAGAGGCTTGGAGAAGACCAAAACGCCACCTTCGGCTAAGTATATAATACGATAAGATATAGATCAATCAGATTGAGACTCTATAGAACGCCTCCGTCTATACTCCGTTATTGAAATCATTTCATAATCAAGAGCATGCTAGTTGAAGCACCTGAATCTGCTAAAAATTAATTTCATCCTATGTCAAGCGGGCTGAGGTATGCAATAGGTAACCCATTGAACCCATGCTTCTAAAATTATGTTGTCGGACGGGTTTTCCGCCGTGAGATACTTTGCAAATTCATTCAATCCCAGTGCGTGCATATAATTGCACATTTTAACGGCGTGGACATTGAAATTTTGCTTGTATGTTATATAAATCACAGCTGTGTCAAAATAACGTGAATTGTTTCTGCTTTTCAGTTACATTCGTGCACTAATTTCGTGAATTATGTGTATCGAGAAGCGAATGCAATGCGTACGTTACGTTAACATGTTAATTGCATTGTGGCACAGACAGTAAAATTATTCAACTTAATACCATTGTTTTTGAACATTTACTTTGAGAGGGAGTTTTATGGAGGGACTTTGCACAATAGACAGTATATAAATTTAAGCGTTTTTACCATTAAACTTATTCCCAAGTACAAAACAACTAAAAGGCCTTCAATATACCTTATCTTCCTATAATATTTTGGAAATCGTAAATAAGACAAACATAAGAAAAGTAAATTAATAAATGCATATAAGTTGAAATCATAACTTCCTTGTTCAAAAATGGTTGAAAAGGAAAAAAATTCATTCAATGTCGTTAACAAGTGATTATAAATTCATGTCTGTTTCACATTCTCTTTTTATGAATGCACCTCGAACCAGATGGCACCACAGGTCATTTTAAAATTTTAAACAGAAAGTCGTTTTCATTACACATTCCGAATATAAATTTAAAAAAGAAACGTTAGGGTAAACTGGTAATTTCCTTCAAAACTTGGATTTATTGAAAGTTATTTAAGAAGATAAGAAGTTTCAAATTGTTAGCTAATTAAGTACAGAAATCTTTTTATCTCAAATTATTAAATTAAAGAAATTCGACATCAAATACCAAAGTAAAATAAGTTACACGAAATTGTGTTCTTTCTCTTTTAAGAATGAGAATGGCATGCAATGTTTTTTAATTTTTTTGTAATTTATTTTTTTTAAAAGGGTGCTTTTTTAAATTTTTAATTTAACTTATTTTATTCATAAATATAGTTTTCCTTTTTATTAGTAAATCTATATATTGTTCCCAGATACGCATATTTAGAAACGAAAAATCTATTTAAAATCTTCATAGGCTAAAAAAGAAAATGAAAATATTAGTTTTATATTAGCTTTCACAAGTAAAACTATGTAAATCATGTGATCTATAGAATTTGCTTCGAATCTACTGAATCGATTAAGTTGAAATTTGGTACACATATAAATTTCTGTGACCCAAACACGGACATGTAACGTAAACAAACGAATATGGGGTTACTTTTGGGGGGGCAAATTATGAAATTAAAAGCAACAGTTCTGCAGACTGCACCGTGTGACATATCATTTATCAGTTTATTTTCTTGCTGTATGCAAAATTGTATTCATAACGAATAAATCGAACAATAATATTGATATTAGGAATAATAGAAGTTCATCGATGTCTTATTACTCCGATAACCAATTAAAAGTAAATTGCGTTAAAATGAATACCCGGTATGTGAGACATGTTATTAAATTTTCGTAGACCGAAGCTGGAATTTTATTTCAGCTGACCTGTACCCACTCTGGCGCTTGTCTAAGGGCCTAATTTTTTCTAGCGTTAAAACAATAGATCTCTTGATCTTAACCCATAAATGTTCGATGGGGTTAGATCAGGAAACGTTGTGGCCAGTCTAATAAATGAAATCCCTAATTTATTAACCACTCTATCTTCAATCGAGATATATAGGTTTTTCTTTCTTTCTTTCCCTATTGCTGTTAACTGTCGATGAAATCAGTTACCTTACTACCTATAATTCGTTGGCATCGTCCAACTCTTTGACTCATCATATATCCATACAACATGATATTGCTTGCTCCATATTTTACCATCTGCTTAATATGATGATCTTAAAGAGGTTCATTAGCCTTCTTCCAAGTCTGTGCATGTTGATGCCGTTTTCTTAAAAACGGTTTTTTACCTATTTCCGACCGTCTAAATCATGCTTTCGAAGGACATTTCTCACGGCCTCGGCGGAAACGTTTATATTACCGGGTATAGTTAAGCTAATATTTTCCTAGTACGATATCACACCCCTCTACCTCACACCTCCTATTGTGATTTCCCGTACAATTCGCCGCTGCACCGTTTACGCCGAGATAGCTTTTTGCCAGCACTGTTTTTAGATGCGTGAATTGCAGTTTTCCCAGGCTCTGCGCCGACACTATTATTTGATCAGCGGAATATTTTCTGCTAAAATTTTTTCGTCACAAGAAATGATATTTTCTCCACTGAAACATATTTCCAACTTGAAATTCTACTGCTTTTTTTTGGAAAATTCTTTTATTTATTTTCTTTTTGAATAATTATAGTGACTTTCAATTTGCTGCCGAATTATATTTTATTTTAAATTACGACACAACCGGTAATTTTCTATTAGACATAATTGTTATTATAGGTAAAACTTATAACATCTACGGCTCTGATATATGTATAAGTGAAATATTGAATAATAATTAACATATCTTAGGGAAGCGGGCAAATTCCGATAATAGGCACAATCTATCCAACCGATAAAACGCACAATCTATATAATAAAAGTATAATAATATCCCAATATATCTTGTATGTATATCAATCCTTTGGTGTAATGTTCTAAATCTAATGAATTCAAAATTCAAGGTGGACTTGAAAATCTCCAAAAGAGAGTAATTTGTGCAATTAACGCTCACCAAAACCAAATTCAGCACAAATAATTACTACTGCCCTTGGGTCGAAATTACTGAAAAAACTGCAAATGAGTAGCATACGGAATTCCATTAAGCGTGTGGGTCCTCCAAAATTCTAATATGATCCATTTAAACGTAATTAGCTTTTTATTAGATCGTTTTATATCTAAAAGTAATTAGATTTTGCAGAAATAACTTCCTTTGAAGTTCGAATAGACGGCGCACCGAATTTCTTTCGGAGTTTGTACCACCACAATTAATTGTGGCTATTAATTTCATAGCCCAAATTTTGTTCACGATTGGTAATCTTTATTAATAGTCAGACTTAGGCGTTACGAAGAAATTATCTTGAAATTTACTGAAGTCAATACATATAAAGCTCATTTATTGTTAAAACTGTATTAGCTTAGAGATTGTTTTAGATCTTTATTATTATTTTATTATTTTACTTATAATCGTGCGTGGTAGGAATTTCCCGAATTGCCACGTCACGTAAGAATTTCCGTGCTTGCTGGAAATATAAATGCTTATAAAAAATAAATTAACTTCTCTTTACATTATTCACATGTTTGATACATACATATATACACATATGCGAATATTTTGAATCTAATTAACTTTTTCTAGTATTGTACAACTAATGTAGGCTTTAGCCAAGCCAACAACTCGAAAATTAAGATTAAGCTAAACTTGAACAGGAAAGAACTTAAGTTAGACATACACTTGGATTTAGTGTTGTTGGAGTTCTCTTTAATTCAAGATTTGAGCCAAACATAATAAATTTAATAATGCTTTTCAGAATTTTACAATGACACGCGATTTTTGACCTGCATGAAATGTTCTTCCTTGGCTTTGGCCAATATGTTCTAAAGGATGAACATTTTATACTATTTGCAGTAATCTGTTTAACTCTATAATTTCAGTAGATTTAATTTTTTTTCACATTACACGGTTGATTTTTAACGGATCTAAAATATATTTGGACTGATTAATGGTTGATCATATTGGAGTAATATTTTCAAGTGAATTTAACATAAGCAATTATCTTTTTTGGAATTTAAGCGCATACTTATTTGTTGACATTTTGGATTACTTACCATATAACTGCTCGTAAATTGTTGACATTTTACGCAACATATTGCCGGAAGTAGCAGATTATTAGAAAAACTCAAGAACCTCGTTTGGAATAATTTTCTTTTATATTTAAACTCCGGGGCAACGACCAAACAAATTTACCTTTAATAAATAATTAAAATATGACGTCAAATTATTTCCCAGAAAATAACTAAACTAAATATTCTCTGCGTTCGACGGACGTACGAAAGAGTTGAGTGATTCAGCAGCTTCAAAAACCCACTTATTAATTAATCAAGTGCTTAGACCCATTTACTTATGCGTCTTGTTAATTCTGAGCGCAATATGCGAATTACTTACATGATAGATAAACCTTGTGAGCTTTGTAAGCTTGCACCAGATCTACGTTAATTTATGGACTTAAAGTGCACCGTAAAATGGAAATTTACGATTTTACCTGTAATTACCGGCAGAAATTAACTGTATAATCAAACCGTATTCAAATCACGGCACGAAAATAATTGAAAGTAGTATCCCTGGAGTTACCCGTGACCCTTTCGAGGGTATTTTAAGGTAATTCTATGCAGAGCACGAATTATTATTTATCCAAAAATTCATCAATATTTTATCTAATGTTAAGCATAAAGCAATTTGATTTTAATTTAAATATACAAAACAGCTGATTTTCCTACAACAATGTTCTAACATGCATGTATATTTTTTTTAAATAAGCATAAATCTTCACAAAATATTGCTCTCTTGCCACTTTGTCAGTTTTGCACCTATTAACAAACTAAACAAAATAAGTTTAGCTATATGGTATAAAGGAGGAAACATAACTAAAATACGCCTACTGTAGATCAGTTGTTAACGAGCTGGCCTACCGTCCCAGATGCTGTGGGTTCGAATCCCACGATAACCATGGTATTCTACTCTACGAACACAATTGGTCAATCAGTGCAATGGACAAATGTCTGAGCGCTCGAGGCTACACGTCTCGCCCACTCCAAAATAATAATAATAATAATATGGTATAATGGAGGAAACATAATTAAAATACAACTTCACATCAGTTTGATAGATTTTGATACGATTTTCTGCACAAGTATATCGAACGATTTCCACGTTTAAGAATTTTTAAAAATTCGGTATGGTAAATTCAATAGAGCCGACCAAATCACCTAAATATCGTAACATTTTGGGAAAATTATTATATATTATGTCTTAAATTCTATTTAAATAGTAAGCAAATTATGCTTTTCCAAAACATTGCCATTCGGCAGACGGCAGAAGTCGAAGTTTTGGGTATTATTTATTGGGTCAGATATGGTAGTTCATTGGGTACCCATAGATATTAAAATAACGCAGTGAATATGTGATTGACTGAACCACTAATTTGTTATCAATAACAATTTAAAAATCATCTCATCCCGAGATATTTATTTACCTATGATATATAGAAAAGTGATAAACCGTCACGCCATATTCGCAACAAAGTTCGCTCCAAATTAGATACATAGGTACATTAAGTTAGATATATGTATTTCTACATTTCTTTTCTAAAAAATTCGTTAAAAATCCTTGAAATTGATGAACTACAAGTATTTTCTTTTTCTACAATACTTATTAGCCAGGATAGTACATATTTAGCTTATGAAATGAAAAATATAAATAATGAACATTTTGTTTTAATTTGCTTGCCAACGTGATTCGTGTAGAATTATTGTCACAAATTAACGAGAAACATCTTTCATTTAAGGATTTCTTAGAATTTTCATTAAAACGTTGTGTGATCATAAAGAAAATCTGGAGAAATTTAAAAACCCTCTTTTGACTTGGAATAAAGATTCCTTTAAAGTTCCATTCAAATCCGCAAACTATGTATCAATTGTAACTAATTCTAATTAGTTCGTTTGGTACAATTATTGATTGGGCCACTGGAGGGAGTCTGGTGTGCGGCGATAATTTTGAGGAAAATTAGTTCGTTTTTAGATTATTAACTACTTAGGCTTAGTCAATTGTTTTAGATTTTATCAATTGTTTAGATTCAGCACTTGTATGCTTCGTGTTATGTAATTTTCTACTTTACTTCAACCGAATTCGCAGATATTGTGCACTTATGCTTCACCGAAAGGTGGCAACCCTTTAACTTAACAGATCTACACAAATTCTAAGTACTCGTATATGTGTAGTTTCTGTTGTTGTGCCTGGTACTGACCTGGACCATTGCATGGCGGAAGCTGGCGTTTTTATGCGCAGAATCCGATTTGATGACTGGTCCGAATTGCAGGAGAAACAAAACGCCGAGACGACCGCGAGCCGCACAAGTTGATCAAAACAAAAGAATTTGATCAACGTGGTATTTTAATTCATGTCGAGCCACACCTGCTCTACTGAACGACCTTGATAGTGTCACGCAGCAGTACTATCGCAAGGCAGCCACAAGATGTTACGCAAAAGTGCTCACCGCAAGTTTTCCTCAGTCAGTTCGAGGTTCATTTACTTGTTTGCTGATCCGGATGGGCCGCAGTCGTAATTCAAGGCCGAAAGACACCACAGTCACCGCAAATGTACCGCTGTTACAAGTTGAGGAGGAGCTCGGCCTCAATGAAAGTGAAAAACTATTAGCAGCAAAATCGGCCGTTGCGGCGTCTCTAATGAAGGTAGCCCACTTGGACAATTTGCTATAATTGAGGTGATGAATTGAAGTAATGTTTTGCATTATGCGGTCAGTAAAATGACTCTAATGAGGCCAAAGGACCTGCGACGATGCTTGCTCAGAATTTCAGCATTATTGAGGTCATGAACCTGTGGTCCATTAATGCAGAATTGTCGTAATTGGGCGATATCAAATTAAATTGGATCCTAGAAATCATAATTTAGAATTGTTGAATTTTGTCTATACAGAAGTAACTTACATTGTAATGAAAGAAAAATAATTGGGAAAGAAAAATAATTGAGTCGGGAGAAATGCTCCTTATGAAGAACCAACCATAACACTTCAAAGACATTGAAACATAATCGTGACCTACTATACATTTAATTTTTATTAGATTTATTTTTTTCCCAGCCAATGAAATTGAAATTCTAATGTAGTATTAGAGCTAATAACAATAAACATATATAAAATTTATAAAAGAGAGTGAGACTGAAATATGAAGAAAAATTTATTGGTACTTTAAATATAAGATTATTATAAAAAATATTATCATGAAATACAATCGTTTCCCTGTCATTATTGTAATTAAAGAACATTGCTTACTTTAAGGTTTATTTTTTGTTAACTAACACATACGTGAAAAAACAAAATATTATTTAGTCCAAGCAAGGAATATGCTTAATTCAATTAAGTCATCTGATAATCAAATTGTACGTTTGGCTTGAATTAACCAAAGTATGGATATATCGTAAAATATTAATAGAATTTCTCATATGCCTACTATAATACGAAAAATGCTCTCGTTATTATTTAAAAGGCTTACAGGTTATGTAAAAGGTGGCGCAAAATTAATCACTCTATCGGGAAATGTTATAATTATAGCAAATAGCGTCGTACGTCAATCATATTTGACATTTGTAAACTACAGCTGCAGAATACAAACAGACAAGAAATGGAGCGCTATACACCAAAAGAGCGTGGAATAATTGTGTCCATTTTTTTGACTAATAATCGGCCGTTGGTGCTAGCGTAGCGTGCATTTCGACATCGATTTCCTAATCGTACGAACCGTATCTAAATTAAATAACAAATGCCTGCATTTGCATTTTTATTGATTGTAAATTGTTTTATACCGATGTTAATATAAATTCATAATTAAAAATGCAAACATAAGCTAAGGTGCATATAAATAAATGGATAACGTCGTTCATATAAAACATTTTAAATTTAAAATTAAACGCCTGAAGTTATGCTATTCGAAAAGTAACTCTAAGTCTAATTAGGAATGCCATATTAATAATTTTTTCTGTTTCACAAAATTTGTTGTAAAAGCTTTACACAGTTGTAGAGTAGAGACGTTGAGTTTGTTTTGAAAAATAACTACTTTTTTCTTAAAAATTAATGATTTGCAATGAATATGTGCTAATTATACAGAACTTGTCGGCATACCTAATATTGAACTATATGAACAAACTAAAATAATTATTCGTTTATTGGTTAAACGATTTTTTTGTCAACACGTTACTCATATGTTCCGTAAAGTTAATTATATATGCACTTTAATTTCGTTCTGATGATGCTCCATCTATCGATAAAGTATGATTTAATTAATTTAAAAGCCTTAAAAGAAACCAGAAATTGTACACACACGACTAGAGATGTTACCAGGTACCAGTAATAGAACTGAAGTTATTTATGGAGTTATTTACGATAAAATGTTATTTGTGAGATATTGAGATATTTACGACAAGTACAAATTTAAGTTAAATATGAAGCGGAAAACTTCCGAGCAGTTAATTTATGCGAATGAGTTTTTCTAGATATTCAATATGTTCGGATGTATATATGTATATGCTAATTTGTAGCTTTTGTAAAAGCTAAAACCTTCCTTAAAATGATAACGTTTGAAAATCCAAAAAATAATTATTATAACCATAACTGAAAACAATTACTTTTTGATCTTTGGAGGGGATTCCCCAAAGGACTGAATTTCATTAGGATTTGAAAGCTGATGTCTTATTTAAGGTAAAGCCACATTTCATAAAAAGCCGAGATTCCTGATTGAAAGGAAATGTTTGCTAGTAGTTAGTTTGCATAGTATAACTCTTAATTTTTATAAACAAAATTTGACAGTGAGATATATACTTAAAACTAAGTTTTACATTATGTTTATTTCATAGTTTTTTAATTTTGAAGAAATTTTAATAATTAATAATAGACAATAACACAAAAGTCTAAATAGCCTTAGGGGCTGTCCATAAATTACGTAATCATTTAAGGGGGGGGGGGGGTGACTGATTTCTTACGTTTTATTACGGTAGGAGAAACAGGGGGGGGAAAAACGTTATAAATTACGTAATCTATTGAAATTAAATTTTGTTCAAACGTGCATTTTTATCAGAAGAACCTGACGTGTTTGTCATCGAGTCGATGGAGGATTGATTGCGAAACGAGTGGACCGAAATTTAGTCGCTGTTCAATCTTATCAAATTAATATAAAATATAAATTATATTAACGGTTGTGAATTATCAGATTTTAATATAAAAATAAATGTCTAATTTCAAAATGATTATGATTACTATTTAGGGAGGGGGGGGGGGGGTGGGGTTGGATTTCCTTAATATTACTGTAGCTTACACTGGGGGGAGGGGGGGTCTTAAATCAAGAAAACATTAATTACGTAATTTATGGACAGCCCCTTAAATAAACAATGATTTTATTTACTTTATAAAACCCTTATATTTTTATTATGTTTTGCCAATCGATTTGTTAAAATGAATGCAAACAGCAGTTTTTCTTCGTGAAATATCGAAATGCATGAAGCATTCAGTCAGTCAGTCAGTTTTTGATATATCACATATAGAATTGCACATTTTAAACATGGAAAGCTTACACACAAGTAAATTCGGGGTTTCCCCATACGATAAAAATATAAAATAAATGAACATCTTCATAATTTTTTTGTTTAAAACCCCCTCTTATTAACTATAATTTGCAACCGGATATATTATTTATATTGGCTGAAAAAGAAACTGACACTCACGATAAAATAATTTTTTATGTGACCGCATTAAAAATTTTATTTCACTGACGTAATGTGAAGAAATGCAATTACAATACAAAAATTACGGCAATGTAATCGTAACATACTGCCCTCTGACTGTCCGAAAACGTCAGTCTATTTAGCTGTCATTATCTTGATGCGTGATGGGCCGGTGGTAGAGTAACACTAAAATTGAGGGCCAAAAGAGCGCTGATAGGCATCACTTTGCCTTTAAGAAATTCGCCACTTAGCCGTGTTACATTTTTCACTTACACAATCTTCCATTGTGTTCGCTGAGTTAATGTTTTATTTAACCGCGTAAATTCCGTTCGAGCAGCTCCAATAATCCATACCGTCGTCAACGTCAACATCGCACGCGAATCAATTCGGCACGCGATTATTCATCCGCACGGCTGAGGTCTGTGCCAGGTAAAGACCTTGGATTGACAGTTTTGGTGGGCCTTTTCAAATTAACGGACAAATTGGCGCAAATCTCTTCAATTAACTAGATAATTTGCGATTTGCCTAGTCATGAAAAATCAGTTCGAATTAAAACTGGACATCTTAATTATTTTAAGCCGAGATGCATTTTCCACTAAGCTGGCAACAATAGAAGACACCAGCTTGACTACATAATTTGAAAGGTTGACCAAATACCCCGTCCAAAAGCCTTTGAGACTGATGCTTCGAAAGAGGTCGCCTTAAATAATATGTTTCTTGCAATTTTGAACATGAAAAATAAGTACGAAAAAATGGAGTAATTTAGATATGCTGGGCGCTACTGCAATAAATATTACTTAGTGTTCCCGCAACTTTTGACCCTATAAAAACTCTCATTTCATTTCGCAGGTATCAAACTATGCTTCAGAAATTAAGTTATGTACATATGTATATATGAAACTGTACATTGCACAGTATACCGCAAAACAAGTTAACGTGCTCGCTATCACATATGCACATAAATCTCTTTCTCTTTTTTTTTATTATGTAATTTTAGTTATTATAACCCGCCATACCATTTCACAACGGTTGTAGTCCAATAAAATGTTTCTCAACCAGGAAGGTCAAATAAAGTAACTAGAATTGGATTGCAACTGTGTCTCATATCCATCAAAGGGCAACTAAACAACACCGCACCGCACGTTTCGAACACGTAATCGATGATCGATTATAATCGGTGACACCTAAACACCTGCCTTCTCATTCGAAAGGAGCAAATAAGATCGAGTTATTTAGTTAGTTTAGTACCTACTAAATAATTTTCCAACTCATTGTAACCTTGTGAGACTGTTCTTAGCAGACATAAAGTAGTAAAAATTAAAAATAAAATAAGTTATTGACTTCAATAAATCATTGCCAAACTTAAAAATTAGCTAATTTAGTTACCTTCGATTTGATCTAGCTTGAAGAAAATTGCAGTCTATCAATTTTTTTCACCGTAGTCTATTATCATCTTTCTAATTTCGATGGCCTTTTAGCTCACACCTAAATAATTTCATTATTAGTGTAAGTAGGTGTTATATTACTTAACGCAAATGTTTAAGCTTCACATTATTAATTTAATAGATTTTAAACGAAAAAATAAATAAAATTTAGCTTCATAAGGATAATACAATTTAATCATTATCAAAGCACTTATATAAGTTATTCTCTAAAATAGTTTAAAGTGCGAGACTGATTAAATATGTAACTAACAAGGTAATAATAAATTGAATTGTTAATAAAATAAGAATCAATAATAAAATAATAATAATCAAATAATGCCAACAGAAAATTATTAAAATAAGACTCCAAAGAATCCATGAAAATATAAAAACATTCGCTTTCACTTCCCAACATTCTAGAAAAGAAAATGAAATTTTGTTGTCGCAACTATTGCTTTATATCTTCTACTTCTCATTGAAATTCTTTTTGCTGTGGGGTGGGAAACACTTTAATAAAAAAAAATGGATAAATATAGTCATGTTACCCAAACATTAACAAGTGGTAAGTTTATTTCAATATCAGAAAAAAATTTGTAGCAAATTGTAAATTGAAAGAAGTAGGATTAGTTTTAGTGAAAGTACACAGTTCATGTTAATGGACATTATTTTTAACCCTTTGCAGTAAAGGGCTCCGGAGCGGAGCTATTTAAAATTTAACTTCAAACTCGACGACTCTGCTCTCTGCAATGGAGGCAATGCAAATAATTTCCAGTTCATGACAAAGACAGAATCAAAACTTAATAACTTCACCTTTCTTTTTATGCGCATATCATTTACTTTAATATATTAAATAATATTCCATTGAAATTGTTGCTGGCAATATGAATGTAAAAATGTTCCTAGTGCAAAGTGTTAATAAATCGACATGATTTAGAGTTTTATCTCTACTTATACAAACAGAACAGAACAGAAATCTCACTTTACGCAAGGGTTTCGTTCAAGTGCAGTTTCGTCGAATTCATTTTTCTTTGCATACCGGCAAGGTCATCTATATTTTCCGCTAGTTTACAGTTAGGCAGTTGTATATAGAATTTGGCAGATAAGATTAATTGGGGCTTTCTTAAGAAGTTCCCATAGTTAAAGAGAAGGCGAAAAATCAAGCGATTCATTTACACCACCTTTGATCCAATTAAGTCTATTGTGTAGCCAGAACTTGCAGCTAGACACAAAGCAATTCTCACCCGCCTGACTTATGATGCTCGACATAAGTATAAACTGAGGTCCATTATCCCACCGATAATGATACTAAATTAAGACGATAAAGAAAACATTTCGATTCTTTACATGGCCTAAGCTAAGGTCATTTCGAGGTCCAAACAGTGGTGACCACAGATTTTACTCGACCGGAGGAAATTTTTCGTGCACTGATAATTCTTTTTTATTTTTAGGTTTGATGACTTTGACCAATTTGGCGGTTATTTGGTAGTTAGTGCAAGGCTGGGAAGTTCATTATATTCCATGCATTACCGCTTTTGTTACAAGGAAATACCTCGATTTAACGCTTATTCAAAGGAGGTATTATCCAATTCTAATGGTATAAAAGACACTTCAGGACTGGACTTTCGAGTAGTAGTTGCTAACTTTGTCTTAAAGTAAGTCTTGTACACTTCTTGACAATGGTGAAAATGGTGTCACAATTTGTAAGGCTTAACTATCATTTAGCTTGAAATATGCTTTAATTTCTTTTGTTTTTTAAGGTGATATTAGCTGCTGTTATTGCTGTTGCAACAGCTCGTCCAGGATTTCTGACTGAACCACCTATTTCTTATTCATCTCATTACGGATCGCACTATTATGGAGGAGACTACGATTTTGAACATGCTCACCATGTCATACCACCAGCAGTGTCTTACCAGAGTTCCACGATTTACCATACCAAGCCGATCGTAACTAAAATAGTTACACCAGTGTTAAAGACCATTGCTACACCAGTAATTAGTGTGCCACACTATTCCGAATATGATGGAATTCACACAGCATATGATGGTCATGGACTATATGGTGGTTATGGGGGTTATGGGGGATGGAAGGGATGGTATTAATAACATTTTTAATATTGTGATAAAGGTCTTAAGGGTAAGAAAACAATTTTTTGTTTTATTCTGAATTTCTTTATAATTTTTTAACTTTAAACTGAATTTAATTTGTGAGGTTTTGAGAAAAAGCATTTATACCTATGGAAAATCAAGGAATTGAATATTACGTACAATAGCATTAGGAGGTATAATACTGAATTGCTCAAATATATTTGATTATTTATTTGAAAACTACAATTTCATGTCATAGCGAAGGTTTAGTTGCTCCATATTTACTAGGTGCGCAACTAAGTTCCGGAATTGTTGATCAATGAAAAAAAGAAAATTTCTAGAGTAATATAAAAAATGGTTTATTCAAAGCATCGTCCTATACATTTTTCCATCTCTCTGGCAATACATGAATACCGCGACGATAAAACAACAGATCCTTGGACCGAAACCATTTATCCAACCAATTTTTGCACTTCTTCGAAATTGGCCAAGTGTAGCCCTGCCATGCCATGCGCCATCGACAGGAACAAGTGATAATCTGAGTGGGCCAGGTTTCGCGAATATGGCGGATGCAGTAGCAAATTCCGTTTTAGCGTTTTGATGGTGTCCTGGACGATAGGAGTGCGATGGTATGGAGCGTTGTCGTGATGCAATATCACTCGTTCGTGCCTCGTGTTCCAGTCTGCCTGTTTTTTGAGCAATGCATGATTCAAATTGATGAATTGTTATCCGTAGCGATGCCCACAGTTTCAGCAGCTCATAGTACACGATTGCTTCCTTGTCCCACCGAAAGCAGAGCTTTGTCTTCTTTCCCAAGCGATTTATCAACCATTCCCATTCCATTCCCTCCTTATAAATTTTTCGCATAGCATGTAAACGTTTGGAAATACCTTGGCGAGTCATGTTTAATGATTCCGCAAGTTGATTTTATGTTTGCGTATCATCTTCATCCAATAACGCTTGCAGATGGGCGTCTTCAATTGTTTTTGGTCTTCCAGAGCGCTTCTTGTCCCCAGTGTCGAAATCGTCACTTCTGAAGAGATTAAACCAATTTTCACAGGTAGTTTTCGATAGTGCAACTGTCCACGTCATAAACAACACACAACTTCCGACATATATATATGTCGATTATGTCGTTAGCACCATCGTTGTGTGAAACCCCGAAACTTAATTGCACACCTAGTTATCGTTACCTTAAATTACCACGTTCAATTTTTTTTTTCATAAATGCGTAATTCTATTATGAACTAACTTACACATTATCCTTTATTTGTCGTATATATCCATTTTAAATTGCATCGTTGTACCGAATCCAAATGTAATTTTGCTTTATTCCTTAGGTTGTTTTTATGACAACTTATTTTGTTACACTAATTAGAAATACAAAATTAGTCAAATCCCTTTATAAATAAAATAAATATTTGCATTCTTTTCAGGTATACAG
Source organism: Philonicus albiceps (assembly GCA_963969385.1). Classification (NCBI taxonomy): domain Eukaryota; kingdom Metazoa; phylum Arthropoda; class Insecta; order Diptera; family Asilidae; genus Philonicus; species Philonicus albiceps. The sequence continues at coordinate 44,158,468 of OZ017772.1, read as the reverse complement.
AGTTGTTCACAAAGTCTTCCTAACATTTAAGAACAGAATTCCAAATTGCAATTATTCTTCATAGTAATAAAACGTATGATTGTGTTGCGATAGAGAGAAATAACACTCCTTCTTTGAAACATGTAACTTTGCATCTTGTAAGCTGCCTACATATTTTAATAAAGGTTTTATGTTTAGAATGAGAGTAAAATGTTTTACGAAAAACATCTCTGATAGTTTTAGTTTAGCTCTACACTATCCCTAGTTGTGGTATATTTTTCATTTATATTTACATATTAAATTGTTTCCGATACAAAATATAGGTGATCCTTAATTTAGTAAATATTCCTTAAATAATTAAGGGGACATGACGGGTTCAAATTTCAAAAATTTTAACAAAATGGCTTACATTTTTCCAAATACAACAATTTTCTGGCACCGAAAATCTCATATAAATCAAAAACTTGTCGACCAATCTTTCTTTTCGTAATTTATTCCGAGGTTGTAAGTATGTACAATAACGATCGAGTGTTTTTTTTTGAATCGTTTCCATCATTTCAAAAGTGGCAGTTTTGAGAAAAACGCATGTAATTTTTTTCATCATTGTAAGCAGCGTGATTTGGTCAAACAATTCTAACAAGTATTCTAACAATAAACTAGTGTAAGGAGAATAAAGGCCGTCAGCCGTCAGGTGCACAGGGGGATCACACAGGGGCACAGGGGGAACAACATGTAACACCCTGGTGTACGTGCCGTAACTGTGTCCATGTGCCGGATCTGTGTACACTGACGGCAGTGCGACTATACCCTCCCCGTGGGGGCGGCTGGAAACAGGCACTCGGTACGGTCATGTCTCTGCCGGGTGTGCTGGCTAATTGTAGTCGGGCGGAGAGATGGTAACTCTCTTATGAAAAAACCGTGGTGGATACCGGTCGTACGTTAACCAAGCTCGGCCATGCTGACCGTGATTGGCGAGTGCGTGCCAGGACCACCAACCCCCTAACCCAGGGTGTCATGTGATCCGTGCCCATTGGGTGGTTTGCAGCCAGGGGGTAATACCGGCTGTATTCGAACGGAGCCTTCCTGATACTTGTCCGCCTCAGGTCGTAACCATGGACTTACCATGCAAGGGGCGCTGCATGGTGGACACTTTTTCCCCAATAACTACCCTTGACCACAAGTAGTGCCTCGTCACGAAAGTGGTCGTAAGAACCAGTTGTTATGAGTTCTAGCAAACCTGCCTCGGATAATTCTGAGGCGCAGAATCCTGCTCCTTCGCCGACCCACAAAGGGAAGCGAGTACCTAAGGGCGTTGCGATCGGCAACCCCTGTCCCAAATCCTCCGTGGCTAACCCTAAGTCAGCCCGGAAATCCAATTCTATTCGAGGGGCATCTCGCAAAACGACCGTGGCTGGTAAGCTCGGTTGTGGAGATGCTCTGTGTGCAGCGACAGCGCTCGTGTCCGTGGGCAAACCTGGACCGGGCAAAGTCAAGGCGCCTTCCCGGGCACCCCAGCCCTCCCCCTCCTCTTCGGTGCTTGGTAGCTCGGCCCAGGCTAAGCCTGGACCAAGTAGGACCACAGTACCATCGAGGGAGTCGCAACCCGCCTCCTCTGTGAAGCGGCGCGGCAATCCCTCTCTCCAGTCCTTCAAAGAAAGAAGGTCAGCGCGGCGGTTCCTGGACAGGATCAGAAGCATCCCGGAAAAGGAACTCTCTGAGAGAGATAAGACTTCTCTGGAGTGGGCCAACAGAGTGCTGGCTATGGGCAAAAGGCAACGCTCGCAAGACGAGCAAGAGCCGGCCTCTACGAAGCGGCCTAGGACAGCTTCCCAGATGGTCAAGCCGACGAAGCCATTTAGTGAAGTGGCGAAAGACGGCCTGATCTTGGCTGTTATAAACCGCAGCGATCCGGATGGTGCGATCTCCCTGGATAACTGGAGATCGGTCCGGATTGCGCTACTTGGCGTCTTCATGGACGTCATGGAGAAAAATCCTGGCCCTACCCCCTGCTGTTCTGACGCTGGGTGGCATCGAGGTCGGGTGAAATTAATCGCTTGTGAAGATCAGCGTTCGGCAGATCTTTACAAGACAGCGATTTCCTGTCTGGGCGAAGTCTGGCCAGGTGCCAGGCTCGAGGCTGTATCCAGGGACGAGATCCCGAACAGACCGAGAGCCAGGACATGGATCCCGGCGGAGCCCTCTGAACCTGAGAAGATCCTGGCCATTATGCGAATGTGCAATCGTAACCTTCCAACCCAGGATTGGAGGATTGCACAGGTCAGTGAGGTCAAGGGCAAAACGAGGCAAGCCATTGTCATCCTAAACGAGGAATCTCTGGCACCTTTAGCGGCTAAAGGCGACAAAATCTTTTATGGTTTCGACTCCATTGTACTGTCCGTTTATTCGAAGGACAGGAGAGTCGAAAAACCTGATGATGTCGCTGGGCATAGTGGAGAGACCAGCACCGTAGTAGAAGCTAGGACTTTGGCCGGTGCTGAGAAACTCCCCCCATCATCCCCGACAGCATCCATGGATGAGAATAGCGACACGCTATCAACCTCTGGACTGTTGGGAGGCCTGTTCATTGAGGATGACCTAGAAGAGGACATCCTACTTTCGGATGCCGACGACGCCGAGGTAACGGTGATAGAGGCGTCCCCTTCCAAGCGTAGACAAGCTGAGAGTGGTGCAGATTAACCTACACCACTCTAAGGCAGCGTCCGCTGCACTCCTTCTGCGTCTATCGCAAAAAGGAGAGGACGTTGTTCTTGTCCAAGAGCCATGGGTCGTGGGTGACCGGGTTTGCGGACTCAATCTGAAGGGTTACTGCAACTTCTACACAAAGGGAGTATGTAAACCTAGGACTTGCATTTTAGTGAATACCAGCTATAATGCTTTCTTGCTAAACCATTTCAGTGACAGGGATACGGTGTCGGTTATGGTGGAACTTGGATCGAACAGCATCTGGCTGGCATCCTCGTATATGGCCCACGATCATAAGGGGCCTCCTCCGCATGAGACCCTGAGGAATATCGTCGCGGAGGCAACTAAGCGCAAGCAAGCGCTGGTAATCGGCGCAGACGCGAACGCCCATCACACTGTCTGGGGTAGCTCGGACATAAATGATAGAGGTGAGTCTCTTCTCCACTTTATACTTAGCTCTAACCTTCAGGTGTGCAACGTGGGTGATGAACCCACCTTTGCCAACTCTGTGAGACGGGAGGTTCTTGATGTTACCCTGTGTACCGAGAACTCCGCCCACATTGTTAAGGACTGGAGGGTCTCCAAAGAGCCTTCGATGTCCGATCACTCATATATTGAGTTCGGACTTAACTTTCTTAAACCAAATCGCAGCCCCTTTACTAACAGAAGGAGAACGAATTGGGATAGGTATAATCTGGCTCTCCAGCGGGCATTACCGGCTGAGGGGCCGCCTATCATCAATAGCCGACTGGACATTGATGTCGCGGTGAATGTGCTGACTGGAGCCTGCAACAGGGCGGCCAAAATTGCTTGCCCCTCGCGCAAACCCTGGGGCAGACCCAAACCCCCATGGTGGTCAAATGAAATCACGGCACTCAGGAGGGAATGCCGTAAGCAGTTCAACAAGGCCAAGAGAACCAATGAATGGTCTGATTATAAGATGAGCCTTAGGAACTTCAAGAAATCTCTCAGGATGGCGAAAAGGTCCTCGTGGGAGAGTTTTTGTGGTGGAGTGGAAAAGGTATCCGAGGCTAGTCGCCTCAGGAAGATACTCGCCACGACGCCTTGTGCACCCGGTCTTCTGATGAAACAAAATGGGGACTGGACCTCGACGAGCATGGAAACTCTAGAGTTGCTGTTGGATACTCACTTTCCTGGCTGCTCAGACAACCAAGCGGTAGTATCCACAGCCACACAGGAGGCTGGGGACCTCGCTAAGAAGGTCCTAAGCCGCGAAAAACTTGATTGGGCCATTAGGAGTTTTAAGCCATACAAGTCACCAGGCTTGGATGGCATTATACCAGCGGAGCTCCAGAGGGCTTCTGTGCTAATCAGCCCTTGGCTGCTTATCATTTTCGAGGCCTGTCTGCAGCTTACGCATATCCCTAAGTCCTGGCTGGAAGCTAAGGTCGTTTTCATCCCGAAAGGGGGGAAGGCCTCGCACTGCAAGCCAAAGGATTATAGGCCCATTACCCTCTCTTCTTTCCTTCTTAAGACTTTGGAAAGACTGTTGGATGTCTACATCAAGGATAGCATAAGTCCGGGTAGGCTATCTAGATCCCAGCATGCTTATACCAAGGGTAAATCCACCGAGACCGCCCTGCATGCTCTTGTTGATCAGGTGGAGAAGTCTCTTCTCTACAAGGAATTTACCTTGGCAGCCTTCCTAGACATAGAAGGGGCCTTCAATAATGTCAAACCAGAGGCAATCGCGAACGCCCTAAGGGGTCTAGGCATTTGCGAGTCGGTCATAGGGCTTATTGACTTGTTGCTCGGTTGCAGAGTCATAAATGCCACTGTTGGGAGTAGTTCCATGAGGAAATTTGCGGCCAGGGGCACCCCACAAGGTGGTGTCCTGTCGCCGGTCCTCTGGAACTTGGCTCTCAACGGCCTTCTCGTGGAGCTGGATGGTTCCGGGTGCAAAGTGGTTGCCTATGCCGACGACATTGCAATAGCTGTCTCGGGCAAACATGTGAACACCTTGACGGAGGTGCTTCAACGTGCTCTAGCAAAGCTTGCACGGTGGTGTGACAGATGTGGCTTGGGGGTCAATCCGGATAAGACCGAGCTGGTGTTGTTTACCAGGAAACACCGGACTCCCACCTTTGTAACACCAACACTGAGGGGTGTCAACCTAAAACTTTCGAATCAGGTCAGGTACCTGGGCCTGATCATTGACAGGAAGTTGAACTGGAAAGACAACATCAAGGAAAGAGTACGCAAGGCCACCGTGGCTCTGTACTCTTGCAGGAACGCTGTTGGTAGGAAATGGGGGCTGGAGCCCCGTATTATCCACTGGCTCTACGTAGCCGTTATTAGGCCTATACTTGTGTATGGTGTGTTAGTTTGGTGGCCGTCTCTTGACAAGGCTTATAACCGGACAGGCCTGGAGAGGGTGCAGAGGTTTGCGTCCTTACTTATTACAGGCGCCCTCAGATCCACCCCTACTAAGGCCTTAAACACTATCCTTAATTTTATTCCGCTGGACCTGTTTGGCAAGCAAACGGCAGCATCCTCGGCCATAAGGCTCAATGCGGTTCACTGCTGGTCACGTACGGATTATGGGCATTCTAGGATACTAGGGCCACGTACTACGGCGGTAGACTACATGGTTACCGAGCCATCATTCGGAATGAGAATTGCTGCCTCCTTCCCCTCTAGGCAAGAATGGACGGAGGGTCTATTTTTGCAGCCAGGGTCGATCCAGGTTTTCACTGACGGCTCTAGGAAGGATGGCAAAGTGGGTGGAGGTATTTACTCTGAACAATTGGGTATAGAAACCTCCTTTCGACTGCCAGACCATTGCAGCGTATTCCAAGCTGAGGTCATGGCCATATCACAGGCTATCGCGCAGCTGAGGGCCACAGCTAAGCCCCTGGCAAAATTATGTATATTTAGCGATAGTCAAGCTGCGATCAGATCGCTAGTAAGTGTTCACACGACATCCAAGGTCGTTGAGGACTGTCGCACGGAACTCGTCCGCATGGCTGCTAGCACGGAGGTCAGTCTGGTCTGGGTGCCAGGTCACTCTGATATCCCGGGCAACACCAGGGCGGATGAGCTCGCGAGGCTTGGCGCAGGCTTGCCCGCTGAGGATATAACTCTTAAGCCGGGTGCTCCGCTTGCATCAAGCAAGCGGACCATACAAGAGTCCTTCTTGGAAATTGCAAATCGCAGGTGGAGGAAAGAGCCCACCTGTGTAACGACCAGATCTATCTGGCCCATCTACGACCGCAACAGGTCCAGAAACTTGGTCTCGCTCAAGAGAGCCGCAATCGGCAACGTAGTAGCGGTCATTACGGGCCACTGTCTCATCGGCAAACATGCCACTAGGATGGGGGTGACCACGCATGACTTCTGCAGGAGTTGCCTCAATGAGGAAGAGGAAGAGGACATCCTTCACTTCCTGTGTCAATGCCCAGCTCTAGCGGTGCGGAGGAATCGGAGCCTGGGCTCTACTTTCTTTAATGACCTGTCGGAGCTGAGGTCCACCAGGATCAGTAGCCTAGAACAGTTCATTAAAGAGTCTAAATGGTTCGAACGGTAGGAATTGGGACTTCGTCCCATGTGGTATCACAATGGGCCTACCTTGGCCTAAGTGTGCCTTCTTTTGTTGGCAGCCACTTGAACCTAGAACCTAGAAGGAGAATAAATATTACATTGTAGAGCAGATGTTTCTATAAAAAGATTTTTTGAAAATATGAAGCAGTCACAACCTTAAACAGTTGAAATTAAAGAAAGAAACATTATAAAGATTTATGAAGCTCTTTAGAAGTTTAAATAACTTTTTGTTGTTGGAATTATATCTTCATTGTATTTATTTCTTTATTGGTAAGTATAAAATAAATTTATCCCTATCCTGGTTAGCGCACTCAAGTTATAGCGTCTTCATTATATTACATATAAATAAACTTTTCTCAAGCTTTCAAACTTAGATTAGCAGAGATGTTTTATCTCCTTGCCATCCTAAAATGTTTTGTTTTCTTTCAATTAACCCATTCACTGCCAACGACGAGATATCTCGTAGTTGCCTATAGCTGAATGTGTAGCTGAATATGATCTCGGCAGCGAATGGGTTAATATACATGTATGACATTTTCTTTTTAGTAACCTCATTGTCATCTCATTATAGTTTTGACAAGAATAACGTTAAAAGTAAAATAGTAACGCATTATCTGTCGAAAAAAGAAAATTATTTTCCAGTAAATAGAAAGGAAACTTGTTTATGGTAATGTCTACCTTTTCCAGTAAATACAAAATATAAAATATATATATATATGTTTATAAAAATTTCTACGGTGTAACTTTTGACCAAAATAAAGACTTAGGTAGCACAATTCATCCGAAACTGCTGAAAATAACAATATTGTTATTGACATCAATGACCTATGATTTGTTAAATTCCAAAATTGATTATTGTTAGTCTGCGTTTGTAAAATTTCTGTAAATTTTTGTTGTACGGTATTGCTCTTATTTATGGCCTCGATAGCTCCGTTGATAGAATAGAGTGTTGGTGGCGTCCACTGACAATGCTTTATCAGTTAAAATAGCCCAAATGTTGTTGGATCATTTTTATATCCCATTTGTAGTTAATTTGCGAATATTTTTCTCTCAGAGTATAAAATTATTAACTTGTTAGTGTCTGCATAGCTGACATTATGAGTATGTGCAGATAATATTTTGAATTTCGAATAACTACTAAAATTCGATGTCTAAAATTATTGCCTTTGTTCTTTAGTACATTTATACCATTTAAATCAAATGTAAGTAACATTTCTTTTACTTCTATTTTTCAAACCTTTCGTGTGAAAATTTTAAAAGTTGTTTGATTCGGAGAATCTTTGAAATATATACAAATTGCTCCAATGAAAAGGTGTACCAGTGACAAGATTTTTAACTCTAGTCAAATACCATCTTTCTAAGTACATTCACGCTTAGTAGAGCAACTGAAATTTCCGGATGTCAATCACTACCGTCTAATTTTCATGGCCATTTCAACGCCGCCAGCACATTATTCGAGATATCGTTAAGTAATCGCTAAAACAAAGTTGCTCGTGTCTTACGCCAAATGCAAGCATTTGGTCGATTTTTCAGCATATAAAAAGCTTTGAGCCATCGGCAACTGGCATCAGTCCAAGTTTGGAGCTTCAATCATTTTCAGCACAGACCTTCGAGCAACTCACGAGAATTTTTAAAATGTTCAAGTTGGTAAGTGGACAATCAAATATTTTTAATTAGATCAAATAAATGACAAACTGTTTATCTGTTGCCAGGTGGTGTTGTCTATTCTTTTTGCCGTTGCTGTCGCACGCCCAGGACACCTGAGCCATGTGGAAACTCCAGTGGTTTACGCAGCTCCTGTATTGCACCAGTCATACGTTAAAGTAGCCGAACCCGTCGTTACTAAAGTTGGAGCTATTGTAGAAAGTGTTCCATCAGCAGTATCCCATCAAAGTCAAACAATCGTTCACAGCAAACCCGTTGTAACCCCTGTTTTGGCCCACTCTGTAAAAACTTATGTTGCTCCTGCAATCAAAACCTATGCAGCGCCAGTGGTTCACCATACAGCTCCAGTTGTAAAATCCTTCTCAGCTCCTATTGCCTATGTTGGTGGCCACTATTGGTGAATAAATCGATTACTAACTTTGGAGACTAGATCAATTTGAATAAATATTTATTTAAAGAGATAATTCTATTATTGTACCCTTTTTGACCATTTTATAGTTTCATTAATTCATTGTAAAATATTCTGAAGGAACGTGCTTCCATGTAATTTTCAACTGAGGTTTACTGAGGGGTTATTTAGAAGAATAAACTTGAAATAAACTGAAAATGGTAAAACTGGTATTAGCTATATATTTTATGTCACGTATTTTTTCGTTTAATTTTTGCTATATATGTATACCAATTTTAGCATTTTTGTGAAAGAAAAATATTGGGTTGTATATAAAAAAAAATTTAAAAATAATAATATGAATATTATTCAAGAAAATAAAACAAAACATTAAGTTCAAACTACTAAAGAAAGTGCAATGACTTCAAAGAAAAAACATTAGTAAAGTAAAGTAATGATGATATTCTAGGATTTTTTATCTAGTAACTATTTATATAGGTAAATTTAACATTCTGTTCCTTATTTTTTCGAATTTTTAAGATTGTTGTATGGTAACTTGCAAATATCAATCTTCAGCTTATGAAAGGTAGCACGTATTCTTTGAAAATTCTAAAGTATTAATTACACTAATCTATAAAATGTTGGCCGTAAATTATGAATTCCAAAATAAAAATGCTTAATACGCTCCAATTTTCGAGAAATATAGAAATACCATATTTTAACCATTTCAGAAATATCATTATGGGTTAACCCATGAACTTATATCGTTGCCATTTTTCCATACAGTAATTACTTCATATAATAAATTGTAAATAAAGAACTCACAAACTTGTTCGCATATATGGGTAAAAAGCGCTATTTAGATAAGAAGTATGATCTACTTAGATTAGGAGTCAGGTTTTCATTAAATTGTGCTACAAATTTCTCTGATGAACATACAATATATATTTTAAAAATTTTTGAAAATAGCCAAAATAGAGTTCTTTGTACCTTTTACTATAAATTTCTCAAAACAAATAGCTGATTGAACATTTTTTTTACAAATTCATAATGTAGAGAAAAAGTTATATAAACATAATTTTGGAAAACAAATTGAATTTGTATATTTACCTATAATAATAATATCCTATTGGCGCATTGCATTACACAGTGGAGGAAATAATAATATTATAATATTTTATAAATTTACTGGCATAGTCATTTCTTCGAATTATTTTTTTAAGGAGTGCCTTCAATTCTTTTATTGCCGTCCCGAAAAGGTCAGGTAATTTGCTATAAATACCCGTTAAGAGTTGAAAAAACCTTACTTTCATTTTGGTGCTCGAATTGCAAGGTTAAAAAGTGGAAATAATTATAAAATCAGTGTATGTTTTTTCAATTTCTATAAGTTTTTTTCCCAAAATTATTAAAATTTATATCATTTATATTAAATCTCTCGCCTGATTCTCAGGTCTTTTAATGTGGTGCGAAATTTCATTGTTTTAAGTGATGAAAGTAAGCGTCCAGGAGCTTGTCCTAAATTAACACCGCGAGATAAATGCCAAATTATTTCAAAATCAATGGTGGGAAATACGGTAGTATCGAAAATTCAGCGTAGCCTGACTTTGCCCGTAATGGTACGACGCGTACGACAAATTCTGGTGGAGTCGAATCAGGTAGCATGGACGAAAGGGATCCAGGCACAGGCGCTAACACAAAGCAATAAAGATTGGAGGTTGGAATTTGGGAAAAAAACACATGTCTTGGATTGAAAAGTTCCACTCCAAGGTCATCTTTAGTGATGAAAAGAAATTCAATTTAGACGTTACAGACGGTTGTAAGTGTTATTGGCACGATTAAAGACAAGAAAAGGAAACTGTAATGAGTATTAAGATAATGCGGCGATTACGTTCTTTTACCTTAAGAATTGGTTTAGCACAAAAATTTTAAACTTTTGGCATGGCCAACTCGTAGCCCGGACTAAAATCCCATTGAAAACTTATGGGGCATCCTTACTACGAGATTTTATGAAAATAGACGGCATGTTTCAGTACTCAAACTGAAAATTATTGAGGAATAGAGAAAAATAGGTAAACAAATATTTCAAAATTTAATTTTGTCAATGACAAGAAGAATATTTGGATTTATTAAGAAGCACAGTAACTTTATAGAGTTTTATTTTATTTAAATTAACTATTACTTTAAGTATAAACTTCCCTTCCAGGAACGCCTAATTTTTGTAAATTCGATAGCTTTCAAATACTGTTCACTAAAATTAAAAAAAAAATAATATCATTTATTAATGCTAAATATGCTACCGAAATAAATTTTAAAAATTGGTACAAAAACATCAGAACATACAAACAATAACTATCAAAATGTAAATGATTTTATAGCTATTTCCTCCACTGTATTACAGAATTTATCCAAAAAGGTGCAAACGTCTTTCTTTAACGTTTCACTAAAATCTGTAGAGAAAACTGAAATAAAATTGTAAATAAAATAAATAGAAACATAATTTGTTTAATCGGTTTGTATATTTGATAAACAGGCAAGTCTTTAAAATTTTAGGTACATATTTTAAATAAAGTGTGTGAGAGGAATTGTAAGTTTGGCAGTGGGTGCTTTAAGTAGTAGAGTAGAATAGCCTTTGTTGACAGGTGTTGAGTATCCTTTATCAACTGAAGTAGTGTATAATTTCGCAACGGGAGCAGTATACGAGTACGTCTTCAAAACCGGAACGGAGTAAGTCTTTATAGAATGGGCCAAAACAGGGGTCACAAGTGGCTTACTGTGAACTATGGTTTGTTTTTGGTAAGAGACCGCGGATGGAACTGTTTTTACATGTTCTCCAATTTTAGTAAACACGGGCTCAGATATGTGGACGACAGATTTCTCAACGATGGGAACTGAGTAAATAGACCGAGTTTTTGCATGGCCCGAAATTCCTGCAGCAGCTACAGCGACAAGAGCAGAAAAAATCACCTGGTAGAAGGGAAAATAATGCATTATTTCTCAATAAGTAAAATTTTTATGTTCTTTCTTTAAATTCTATATAAATCACCAAACAAAAGATAATTATACACAGAACGCGAAAATCATTAAATTTACAATTTCGAAATTCTTTTAACCTTGTATGGGAAAATAGTTGCCTAATATCATACAAATTATCTTTTACATTAGTCGCATAATACATAATTTTTATTTCTCAATCCTTCTGTATAATTTTAGTTGTTCATATTTAATTAAAAATAAAAAATTATTTAATGAAAAAATACACCTTGTATATGTAAACATTTTACTGAAGTAACTGCGTTAAATAACTTTTCGGAGTGAAGTATTGTCATAAGCTTACCAATTTGTACATTTTGAGAATATTTGATATGTTTTCCGTTAATCTGTGAAGACTTACTACCGAAAAGGAACTGATACCATAACTAAAGAGCTAATGGCTTTTATACGCATGAAAAAGCAATTTTACACGAAGCTGGAATTAAGTACTTGTTTTCATGCCATCGTACCATTAGTAAATTATGCCTTCATTGAAATCAAAAGACCATGAAAATATTATCTGGGGGCACTATGGGCGCCTGAAAATTTCAAGTTTGCAATTACAATTTAAGTGCACTTAAGACACCTTCTTAAATGACCAGTACTACCCTGTTTTACTTATCTGGATTAAATTGCTGATGAACTTGAAATTGCAAATGAAACTAGGAACTAGATTCGTTGACCTTTCGTGCAATTAAATAGTTTTAACATAGATGGAGAGTTGTTGAACGTTGTTGCAGTTCATTAAATCATCAACAATTCATAGACCTACCAAATGTAAATTTTAAGAATGTTTTTCTCATTTTGATATATGTTCTATGTTATTTTATTTACATGTACTACGTCCAGGGTATACCTTATGAACAAATAACAAAATAGTAATAAATAAAGTGGACCTAAAAATAACCTAAAAGCTGAAGAATGAAAATCTTATCTATGTGTTTAAAATATTACTTTTGTATAGCCCTTTCTTTGAGATCTTTGATAAAGATATACCGGTTGTGATCGTTTTTCGATTTTCGGTTTATCTGAATTTTATAAAATCTATAAGAATATTTTTATAAACGTAAAAGTGTATAAGAGGCGATGGGATAACGTGAATCGCTGATAATTCGTATTCATTTTGAAGATTGAAATTTACTTGCCTGTTTGAAATTTACTGCAGTAAGTAGTAGTAATCGATTAGCCTTCAATTAATTGAAGTAATATTTTACAAACATTTTTGATAGTGTTTATAAAAATCGTCCTTACCTAAATAGCACTACACTGTTCACTTATATAAAACAGTGACACCTATTCTGGTCCACCCGGTGTGAATTACATACTTCAATGCCAGAAAGAAAAAACAAACAATACTTTCCGCTCAACCAAATGAGTTTAATGACTTGAGGGCAATGTAACTATTTACTGTGCTATCATCACATTGTTATGGAACTGAAGCACCAAATATGCAAATTTTCTATTAAATTTCGGCGCCTAACACCTAAGCATTCAGGACGTTTACATTTCATTTTTTTAACAAAGAGGACTTGCCATCCTTCAAATTCAAGGCAATTTCTTTACAAAAAGTCATCCACCTCAGAAGAACCTTTGGATGTTTTCTAAAAGCAGCCGGAGAAGGGCATAATTGAAAGGCAACAAATATACGGGGTAAGTTGTAATTATTGTATCCTCCCGTAAAGTTCTTTGAAAAACAGAAATAACGATAACGATTAATTTAGTGGGTGAATAATTTTAGATCGTTTATTTACAATCCCTACAAGGGAAAACGTATCCAATTTTTCCAAGGCATCAAAGGCTCTGTTGAATTGAAACGTCTAAGATTAGAATTGCAAAAGAATATTTTTTTCTTGGTGACCCAAACAAAGCCCTCGAAAGTGCCGCCCACTGAGGGCACTGAATTGCGAGAAATCGTACCTTATTTGTAGCCTTTCTGAGGTTAACGCCCCGAGATATTTCGAAGGAATTGAATTTTTTTCTTGATACATCCTCTGTGCATTAGACCTACTATACGTATTCTGGCCGAAGTTTACATTGCCCTGGACCCTGGTCTCTGTTCGATAGCCGGAAAGCGTTCAACTCGTGGGCACGATTTTCAGATTGTATCTTGTTCTACAATATCCTGTTCGTTTGAATATTAAGAAGTATGCTTCCCCAGCTTAGTTGTATCAGTTCTCATAGTCCATTATGTCCGGCGAGACACATAAGTGAAATCGATAGATGAAATAAATCAGCGACGATAATTTGCTCTATTGTGTCACCGCAATGTCATGATAGAGTGGGAGGTACATCTGAGCTAAATTGATCTATAGATATCTTTTATAGCCGTTTGAACGCACTAGAAGTGATTTTCAATTTGCTTACTGAAAACAAATAATGTCTGGTTAAGGCAAGCACAAGATGAAAAAGTACGCGTTAGTCATCCGGACTTTAATCTCAACTTAGCAATATTCATGGTCACCTCAGCTGCGTGCGCAAATGATTTAGCAATTATGCTGACGAAAAAGAGGAAAACACGACGGCAATAAAGTTGCAGATTTTCCTGCAGTATATAAAAAGCTGTACCAAATCTAATAATTATATCTGTCCGCTTTTGGAATTCTAATTATCTTCAACACAAACCTTCTTTAAAAAAGGAAAATTTTCAAAATGTTCAAGTTGGTAAGGGATTAAGCCAACGCATATGTTTAAATTAGGCAAAGATTTTAATTTTTTTGTGTATTCCATCAGCAATTTCACACCAGAGTCTAACTATTGTTAATTTGTTTAATTGGTAAATAATATACCATTTAAAATAAAGTTTAGAACAATTTTGTAAATAATTATGAAAAACTAATTTATATTAAAAAAGCATTTTAATATAAACTTCTACTTTCGGAAATCAAAACCATTAACTTTGGTCACCCAACCACATGAACCATTATCATTTTTTCACGTTCCAGGTACAATGCGAATGATATACCCAAATAGTCTACAATTTTTTATACCTCTGGTTAAAATTACAAATCAAAACTGGTTTTAACACGCATTCTTTCTATAAGATATGTAGAAATATGGTTATAAAAATACGGATATTATAAATATTAAATGAAACATGTTTTAAAAGCCCATTTTGTTTGTTTCAAATCATAATACGGTAAAGAGAAAGGTTTCATAACCATATATATGGGGTCTATCGTACTAACTAAATATTAACTGTATAAACAACCAAACATATAATACTTTTTTATAATTTATGGTACAAAATAACAAGAGAGCCTAAAATGTCAACAATGTTGACCCACCATCACCATTCAATATCAAAACTGGAAAAAGTTTTTACATGTAATTAATGCACTTATTTACTACTTTTATCAAAAATTATTCGCGGAAAACTTTTTCTGATAAATTAGAAAATATCTAATTCAAAAGAAATTAAACTAAAATTAGCTCCAACATATGTTTTTTTTATTAAAACCGGATTTGAAATAGCGTTAATATTTCGCAAAAAGTTCTAAAAATGTCCTCCGCCACTTTCGATGCATGCCAATAACCTCCTACTAACTCCATGTTTAAGGTGTAGTGTCCCAATTTTGCTAATTAATTCCTCTCTGGTGTTAACAGGACTTCACTAAAGGAGGACTAAACTTCATCCTTTATCGTTCCACATTCTTATGTGGAAGTCCATGATCGTTGACATTATTTCGGTTTAGAATACCCCCCAAATTGTCGCTTGGGTTTTTAACTATGATTGATGTTCTTGCTGGCTCTCTATAGCAAAATTTCGGTCAGGTATTATTAACAGAGCGTCAGGACACACCCAAGTATGGCTGGCTCAGACAAGCTATAATTATGGCAATAAAGTAAATCCCATTCACCTTTCTATGACTTTTAAGCAGCAATAATCAAATCTAATTACATGTGTTTTCTAAACAAACATTTCTGATATTTTATATATTAATTTTTTTCCAACCAAAATTCCAATATCTCTTCTTACGAAATTTATGTAATTTTGATTAGACTTCACAACTTTAAAATTAAAGAATTATTATTAACGTAAAATTAATAAATTAACAATAATAAGTGATTTTAGGCGAGTAATAGATATTTTTATTAAATTTGGACCGCAGTACCGCAGTATTTTGCGAAACTCTTATATTGCGCATTTCAATTTCAAAATCTGTCTCAAATTATTTCCTAGATAAGCAGGAGTACTTCAGAAATATCAAAAGTACTTAATTTGGTAAAGCTAAAGTACTTTCACAATAAAGTAAATGGTCAACAAAGCCGAATGTTTGCTTCACTGTTGTAATCAAATAGCAATGAATGCCATGGGTGTGGATATAAATCCAAGAAAAACGACTCAATTTCATTCGAAGATTTATTCAGTTCAATAGCTCATTCAAATTTCTAACTACCATTCGTGGATGAGAGGTGCATGATACGAGTGCACCGCCGCAGGTGCAATCAGGGGTGTCACGACAGCCGCTTTTCCGTGGACGATGTGTTGACTTTGGTGCGAGATGGCCTCTGGGTAGGCTCGGATAATGGTGGCGTGGCCATCCAGGGGGGCACTTACTGACTGATGATTGACGTAATCTGGAGTGAGGACACTGGCGGAGTACTCGTACCCGCTAGCACTGACCGGAGCAGCCGCATAAACTAAAGGTGCTGCGATGGAGGCATGACCGATTCCTGGACGGGCAGCAGCAATTGCAATGAGCGCAGATAACACCACCTAAAGAGCAAAAGTCATTTATCAGAACCCTCTTGCACCCGGAAGGAGTTCGGTATACTTACCAACTTGAACATTTTGCTAACTTCTTGGAGGTCTGTGTAACTTGAACTGAGGACTTGAGTTGTTTGGTGGAAAGACAATGAGTTCGCAGCTTATATAGAATGTTCACGAAACTTTTCTTGGCGGACCGGGTCGGTCACATTAGCGAGTTCCGTGTCTGGGTTCCCATTGATTTGCGATAAATTGCTCTCTTTTTCATTGAAATTGCGACATATCCGCCTATATGAGTAGCGCAATGATCGTGAGTGAGTGACCTTGAAAACTTTCGACTTAATTTTTACTTTTCTCTACCTTAAATTCCCGAACAATTTGCTTAGTCTCATTATTTGAGCACAATTGATTGTCTGAATCTTATTGCGGACCAGATTACCATAGATGAAGTAATGTAAACAACCCTTGGGGCGATCGGATTTAAAAAGAACCAAACAAGAAATAATCTGAGCTGTTATTAAGTAGATATAGGATCCATGCGGTTTTCTTTTATCTAGCTGCATACTTGCTCTCTCTAGGTGGGAAGCCGTTTGCATAGAGCTTAAGATCTACTTATCTGCCGGTTGGAGATGATGTCGTGATGGGGGCAATTGGACTTACTGTTGCATAAATCTCATTTCGTACCACTTGTATGCTTCTAGAATGACTTATCGACATTAATGTTATTAATATTTACCGCATGGACATTTGAAGCAGCATCTAAAGGTAACATTAATTCTATGAGTTTCTATGAAAATTGAGTTTCTTTGGAAATCCAGCAGAGGCATTTTTCATCGAATGACCCATATTAGGGTTCTCGTTTTCATTGGGAGTTCAGGGAAATCACAACTGAACTTACAACACTTAACTTTCACTATTCCCAAATTCCATATGCCAATTATATTTATTAGTTGTGCTCCGCAATTCCTAAACCTCTTCTTTTTAATAACAGAAAATTTATTTACGAGTATGAGTTATTGTTACACACTGAGAGAAAAGAAAATGTTAATACAAAAACTCAAAGTTGTAAAACGCAAATCGATTAAAATTTTCTTTAAAGAATTTATGTCAACAGCAGAAAATGTAATGGCAAATTTTAAGTAAATTTAACTGGTAGATTAGTTAATCTGAAAGATCAATTTTATACTAATAATAGACTCAGCAAAAGTAATGAGAAGTTTTCAGATTTTACCGAAATAGGTTTCCTAACTGAAAAAAAATTCAGCTTCTTTTTAATTTGGTTAATTTAATTTTTTTTCAAGACTACAATAAATGTGCAATCAATACACAAAACTATTGAAACAACTGTATATATTAATAGTTTGGTACATTTCTTATACACATTTAATAAATAGGTTGGTGATTTTACAAAAAGACATGCGCTTCATTTTAAACTTCTTAGGGTTTAGCTGGAATGTCAGTATGCTTCTCAATTCAATCAACGTAAGAAGCAACACGAGTGAAGGCAGTTGGTAAACCAACTTCGCAACCCTTCTTATGACCAAAAGAGGTAAGACCAACAAGAGTCATGCTTCCGTCGAATTCATCAACAGCGGAGTGGGCCACCAGAGTCTCCGGGGCAAACAGATTTATGGGAAGATCCATCAACGCACAAGTTCGTATTGGTGAACAAGAAAGAGTAAAGGGCTTCACACTTGTACGCATCTAAAATTCTAAAATGAGAAAATCGAAGAACGTCTGAGGTGTCTCCGGTACGACCCCAGCCAGAAGCAGTAGCCAAACGACCAATGATTTTAGAATCATCTTAGCTGCGACGAGGTACATTAATTGGCTTGACATTATCACTGAATTTGATGTCTTCTGGCAGCTTGATCAAAGCAATATCTTTATCAATATCAAAGAAAGAATATTTTGATTTCAATAATTCAACTATTAATATTGTTAACTTCCAATACACTTTGTGCTGTGAATTCAAGATATCAGCAGGTGTGATTTAACAATTCAGAAACATTCTAAATTAAACCATTAATACGATTAGCTGAAAATCATAGCCGGAAATTGTTGATTTGTTAGTACACCTTAAAGCCCATTTTCATGTGTCTTTCATTGATGCAATGATAAATATAAACTTCGACTACGTAAACAAAACATCATGTTTTCAAAATATGTACAAAATAGATAGATAGATAGATAGCCTATAGATTGCTTAAACCTGCTAAGAATATCTTTTTGTATCTTATTTTAAAAATTAACGAAATAAAGAAGATTTAAACTTTGACGAAATGTTTTTCATAATATGAAACACAAACTTTCATTGAAATAGGTTAATAGTTAAGCTGACCGTTATTTAACATCTTTATTGCGAAAAACAAATCTTCAAACTCATTTTTATTTTTAACTACGTCTGAACTGCGATCTTATCGGATGAGTATGCCTGATTATTATCTTAAATTATTAATTTTATGGACCTGAAGTGTAAAATGCTGTACTAAGTTTTTTTATAAAATATTTCTACAAAAAGGGATATGGTAAAAAAACATATTTTTTAGTGATGCATGTAATTTTTAAGCGCGTGCATATAAATAAACAAAAATTGTGAAATCGGGAACTGAAACCAAAAATTATTATTTTTTGGTTTCGTTACCAAATTAGAACCGAAGTTTTAAATTGAGAATTTATCATTTACCAATTTCATGTTATATTTTAATGCTGAAGAAAAGGTTCTGCGTGGAATAGGAATTTAAAAAAAAGGTTCCAGACCCAATTTGTAAGAACTAGAAGCAATCTAAAATCTTTTTTCGATTCCCATTACTGCTAAAAACGTTTAAAAAATATTTCAGTATTTGAATATATATTTTTGCAATCATGGAATAATTCGCAAAACGGTGCACCCAAGATGGCGACAAACTACTGTAAATATCAAGGTTATTCCATGAAAATTTGTATTCGAGGGTTCTGATTGCAAGTCCGCTATCCAAATTTCAACATTTAAAATGACGGATGTAATATAGCGATCATAATTTTTCGAAATTCAACAAATTTGATACTAAGAGTATTTAGAAACAACTGTTTTCGAATTCATATATTCAAATTTACAAATTCAAAATGGCTGAACCAATATGGCGACTAATTTTTGTGAAACTGGAAAAATTTTAATGTATTATAAATGAGAGTAAAACTAAATTGGTAATATTAATTACGAATCAACTTTTATAATTTGGAGAGTCAAGACGGTGGATTCAATATAATTAAAAAATTCAAGGTACCTATTTTTAGAGAATTGATGTAAAATTAAAAAATAATTTATTCATTTCGAATCTACTAGAAAAATTTGTAATTTAAAAATGGCAGAATCTATATGGCAACCACAATTTTTCGCGATTATGTTGTAAAACTTTCGAAATTTAAAATTTTATATTCAATATAAGAAATCACTTTCTTATGTTCAAAATTCCCACAAAAATTAAATACACAAATCCTTAAAACTAGAGTTAAAACGAAAGTTTGAAAATCCAATATGATCACATTTTTTATAATTCAAAGTACATATACAATTTCATTTTCATGGGGGAATAAGAGCCCCTTTTACTTCACATTGACTACGCCCGTGGATTAGCTTTTGCAGTTGCAGTTCTACATTCAGTTGTAGTAATTAATATTTACAGTATTAATAACTAAATGAATTAGTAGCCATTAAAAAAATTAACTTCCAGTCACAACAAGAGCCATATTTTCTTAATTCGCTTATGTACCTAAGCCTATTCAAATCATACGTGCCACACCAACAAAGTAATTAAATAATTTCAGTAAAGTTGATGACAATACAGTTGCCGTTAAAGTCTCATTATTATCCCCATTAATAGCAATCAATTATAGTTGAGCGGCAGAACTCATAATGCGTAAACAAGTGGCGGCGACCAACGGAGATATGTTCAGCAATTTTCTACGTGAGTCACAGAGCATTGTCCACGTTAAGAAGTAACCGTCGAAGGAATGTGGTCTAAGTGTCCGGCACTCGAGCCCAAGTAAAAGATACCTGTCTGCTCCCATAAATTTCAACTTAAGATTGAAGTGTTTCAAAAGTCTATGTATACAATCGTTTCACTTGTGCGTTACCCGCTTAATTCAGTTAGGCGTAATTGTTAGGCAAATTCGCAACTGTGACAGGTTTTGCGTAATAATTGGAGTGTTTTCATATGTTGCGCTATATTTTACACACTACTTTTCCAAGTATGAGGAAAACAACGCTGTCGCCTTCATTTCCTTTAAATACAATTATCGTATTATATTCATTTCCCTACCGCAAAGTCCTAGTAATTGCTTAATCTTAATTATATTGAGTAAACAAATTTCAATTATGCAGCACCATGAGACGTTTTCAATTTGCTTTTTTTACATAACTTTAAATAAATAAACGTAGAGCTTTGCAAAAACTTTCGCTCATAATTTAACTAAATAAATTTTTCGGCGAGCAGATATTTGTTCATTGAACTGTTTCATACAGATATTTATTATGATTTAAAAAACTCGAAAAATATGTTTGCGTGATTAACGAATTAATTTAAATATCAATGCCGTGAATAAATACCGGGCACAAACATAAACACAAACACTTGTTAAAGATGTAACACCTTACAGAGTGCAAACAATTAATATTTTCTGAAGTATTTATGTCAAGAACAAAGAAGAAATCGCTGCAAAAAATATTTTTATGTTAACAATCTGTACATACATGTAATATAAAATACAAGCTTATTATTTGGCTGCACAAGCTTATCTCTAAAATTAATGAACCGATACCATAAAAATAAGAAGCTCCGGGTTTTGCATCCGCTGATTTCGAATATGATATGAATTCCATCACAACTGACTCAGCTTTCCGTTGATGAAGCCCTCGATGTTCTTTATACCGAAATCTTCGGCAGCCTGGCCCAATGCTTTCCCTATCAACCTCGGAGAGACCATGCCTCCTCCCCCCATGGTACAACAAAAAACTTCGTTCCCTTCAGAATAGGAGAAATAAACTATGGCAGACTTATCTCCTATATCGCTCCGACCCCGACTTCTCCAGTTATCTCTCCGCGGCTTCCTTTTTCTCTACACGCAGCGTATCTTTCTATCACGACTACCTGAATCGTATGCAGTCAACCTTTATTTCCGACCCTAAACGTTTTTACCAATTCATTAACATAAAAAGGAAATCCAGTGGCTACCCCTCCACTTTCAAACTGAACGACACTTCTTCCTTCGACCCCCGTGCAATAGCTAATCTCTTTGCTCATCACTTTAGTCAATCCTTCAGTGAGCATACTTCCGAGCCCGACGTTAACTATTTCTACTTCATGGACTCTCAATATTGTCCCTGCAATGGTTGCTACTGCCATTTATGCCTTTCCTGATGATCATAACCCAGTCCCTGACGATATTCCAGCCACCGTACTGAAAGAGTGCGCTTATCACTTGATTGAACTCCTGACCTCACTCTTTCAACAATCTATCACCCAAGTTTTTTTCCTGCCCAGGTAGAAAAACTCTTTTATCATCCCCATCCATAAAAAGGGTTGCAAGAGTGAGATCTCCAACTACCGTCCCATTGCCATACTCTCCTACATACCTAAACTCTTTGAAAGTATCGTTTACGACTGCTTGTTCTTTCACTGTAAACCGATTTTTTCCCCATTCCAGCATGGTTTCCTAAAGGGCATCGACTACCAGCAACCTTACAGACTTTGTCTCTAGAACACTGTGTTCTCTGGAGAATGGTGACGAAATTGACGTCATTGCTACTGACTTCAGGCGTTTCATAAAATCTCTCATAAATTAATTCCCTTCAAACTACACTCCCTTGGCTTCAATCAGCTCTTTATTTCCTAGATGAAGTCTTATCTTGAACAACGCCAGTACAGGGTCCTTTTCTGGCACCGTAATGTTGCCTGTTTTTATTTTTTCTTTTCTCTCTTGTCATGTGCCATTATCATTCCCGTACTTTAATTTTAATTTATTTTTTACTTTAATTTTAATCATTTTGTTAATTAGTTTTTAAATTTATTGTAGCTTGTAAGAAGCGATAAATAAATAAATAAATAGACTGAATATTTGAGTTATTTACTCTCAAAATACTTAAAATATGGTCCTATTATAGCAATTAATAAGAAGACTGATAATCAAAGTTTTGGTAGTAAACAAGGAAGTTCTATTGACGATGAAACCTTAAGTACTCCATCTCGCCCCAACTTTCCTCACATATTTCGGTGGTTTATGTTTTTTAAATAACTATTAAATATTAACAATCGAAGATAACACATATAGATAAATATATATATAAATAAGAATATATTTTGACAAAAATATAAAAAAAAAAATTTAATGTAAATAGTAATTTTTGCGATATAGTAGTGAATTAATAACGCATTTTAGCACAAAGTTAAAAGCAGAAAATTTAAATTCGAGTCTAGGATAAGATAATTCGGATATGGCATATTATTATTAATCTGTTGTAAAAACACAAAATTACCTTAAGGAAACGATAATGGATGAGCTAATCGAACGGATGATTAAAATCACTGTTGACGCAAAAGAGAGAGCTTTTATAAAATGAAAACCAAGTGCATTTGCTGGTGGAAGTCGGATCTGATTCGCTTTGCATAATACGATTACAAAATCCAATTCAAAAAAATTTAGCCTAGGAGCTGCTCAACAGGGAAACTGGCAGTGAATTTCAAAATATCCACACGTTCCACCACGTTCCGCGGTGCTCCCGCCCCACGCAGATAATAATGAGATAAAAATCTCACAATTATTGCTATTGCATTTAATTCAATATTATTATAATTAGTCCATTACAGAAATTACAAGTACTGATGCGAGCAGTCGGACTGTCTGTCGCGGATAGAGACACTACCGTGGATCATATTGCCCCTGCCAATGCACCGACCTTCGGGGCCAAATATCCACCAACAGAAGCACTAGCACCTAGCGCTCAAACGAGTGCACATTGCGCAATTGAATTGAACGAGCTGGCGTTTCTTAGTTGCCGCCGAATAGGTGAAGATTTAGTTCTTGTATAAAAGGGTTTCGTCGTCCCAATCTGGTATCAGTCAACTTTTTGTGCTCCATTCATTCAGCCAACACAGACCTGCGAGCGCTCAACTTCAAAATGTTCAAACTGGTAAGTATGAAGTAAGAAATTTGCGACGGATATGGTTTGACTCTAATCGTTTTAAAGGTGGTGTTGTCTGTAATTTTCACTATTTGCGCCGCTCGGCCAGGATACTTTGGACATCTGGATATACCGTTAACATACGCCCATGCTCCAATCATTCACCAGGACTATGTTCATCTCCATGAACCAGTAGTCACTAAGGTAGGCGATATCGTCGAAAGTATACCAACTGCAGTGTCACACCAGAGCTCAACTGTTGTCCACAACAAAGGACATATTGTCACTCCTGTTCTCGCTCCAGCTTTGAAAACATATGTTGCACCCATTCTAAAAACATACAGTGCGCCAATTTTGAAAGCTTATTCCAGTCCTCTACTTTATGGATACCACCATTGAGTCGCACAGATTTTTCTGATGTATGAGTAATACAAAAACTTTTTAATTTGAAACAATCATCTTTTCTTATGGGAGGTATTACATGGGACATAGGAGACCTACATGGTAGGTGTTGAATTTGTGTTTTGATTCTCCAAACATCTGAAGTACTAGCTCCAATTTCAAATGCTTTCTACCAATTTCCAAATCATATTTTTATCTAAGAAACAAAATCCTCTCAGTTTGAAATTATACCTTAAAATCATAATTTGGCAATAGCAGACAGACAACTTATTCAAACTGGCCTTCATAGTCATATTTGTAGAATTTTTTTAGTCTGCATGAGTGAATTTTCCTATTTTCAGGAATGAATTTATTTACTGTTGTATACTTAAAGCTATTTTAAGCTTTATTAAAGTTTTCAGTTATATTATATTTATTTGACTTTGAATTTAAACCGTCGAATAGAAGAGTAAGATCACTTTAATTTTTTAATGCAATCTAATTTATGCATTTAATAGTGCTCCATAATTCTGTAGTATATAAGTTACATAATTTTAAAGTTAAAAGATCGAAAAACGCAATATTTGATTTATATTTTTCTTATAAATTACAATATACATAATAAAATAACAATTGTTTAGTTTTATTGTAATTGCATAGGTACTGTCCGCAACGTATTTCCTTCTGTAATCATAATTCGTGCGGACACCGAGATAAGCTCTGTTCGTAGCGTGTCAATGTAGTCAAGGTTTTCGTTGACTTCATGTAATAAAATGAGATAAAGGAGGAGTACTGTCGAATTTTCCATTTTTAATTAAGGAGTTACATCATGTGGCATATCTAAAAATTGTACTATTTTCAGGAATTGGTTTTTGAGTAAACAAAAAAAGGAAATGAAATGAAAATTTTTAATTTATTCTGAAAGGTTATACCTAAGAATAATATATTTTTGTATTAAAAAAAGCAGTTCAGCTGTAATTATACTGGGAACGATTATTTTTCAAGTGTTCCTCGGCTCCTCCTCGAAAAAATGTTTCTCGTCATCAATACACAAACAATTTTTAAATATGATTTTTCAGAAAAATTGAGTTACTTGAAATTTTATTTAAAATATTTTAAAATAGTGCTTAATTTAGTTATACAAAAAGTTGTTGTCAACCAATTGAAAAAAGCCCATTTTCTTTTTAAATAATCTACCTGGGAAGCTGCAGTTAAAATTTCAAGTCAATCAGCTAAAATATGTTAGAATAACATTACCGGTGAATTTAAAAAATATTGCTTTGAAAAATTAGCGTTTAATGTTTTTGAACTGTTGACACGGGAACACTTCAGGAACTTACCATATTTTTTTTATTTACCCGCATACAATTCTACTTGTACATTCTTTTTAAAGTTTTATACATCATTTATGCCACAAAGCATTATTTCCTAAAAAAATTAATTGGCAGTGTAATACCAAATTGGACCAAGGAATGTCGATACCTTTATTGCTGTAATAATCTGTTACAATGAATACAAAATACAAGTGTATTGCCATCATCACAATTATTGTTTAACATACACATTCTCGTATACTTTATGCTTTAATATAATTTCAGATTTTTGAAAGAACGAGTACATTTCAGTATTTTTTGTTAAACATTTGTAATCCATTTTTGTCCTATATACATTTACTCGATTTAGCCCAAGTTTTGTATATGTATTGTGCTATACATATACAAAATATGTGACAATGTATAGTAGTACCAAATTTTGAAATAAATAAATCAAATGTAAATTCTGCCTTCTCCATTTTTACTTCCTTTAAACGTTATTAATAACTGCTCCCATTTAATCTGAGCAGTTCTGATGTGGGAATATTCAAATTCGCTGTTTAAACATGGAAGGGAAGATAAGTGCCTACTTGGACCCTTCCAAGAAAAGTGAAACAACTAATGCTATGAAATATTGTTAGGCATTGTTAAAAACTAATGACTTCCTCAAAACGTCGCTAATTTCTAACAATGAGATGTAACAATTTCATCAGCAAACGTAAAAATCTTATAATTTTCATATGATCAAATATAAAATAAATTTAAAAAAAAATTAAATATATTCGATATGACCCAGAAATATAACCGCGGTATGATACACGCTAAGTGTGAGCTCTATCGCCGGCCCCCAGACTCCTTGCTTAGATTTTGGGATATTATAGGTGTACCAGTTTTACAAGGAGTGTGTGAACGTCAACAACTCGATTCATGATTGATATTTCCTTTGTTAGTTATTACTACTTGTCAATTTTGAAATATTTGTAAAGAAATATTTGTAATTTTTAAGACATCTATTAGATCTTCAGTTGATCATATAGCAGATTTGTGGTGGGCGTGATGATGAAAAAATGCTACTTTCTGATCTTACAAAAATGTATTTTTTGATTGATAGTTAATAGGCCTAAATTAAAAAGGCTAACCCTTTACATTTGGGGGGTGCTTCTTAGGTAACACGTTCGTCGACTTCATAGGAACGATTCGCGTATGAGTTGAAATTGCATTGGAACTCTCTTTTTACTAGTAAATCAGTGAAAATCATAACATTTTCCAATTTCTGGCATAAAACACCAAAGCCTCTTTTTACCTAACGTTAGCTACCTATTAATGAAAAATATACAAATTTCGTTTGATCATTAATTCAAACTTGATTCTTATGCTTACGTAATTATGTATGTACATACATACGGGCAAGTTGAAGAATATAATAAATATGAATATGAATATGAATATAATAGATATAATATACTTTGGAAGAAAGAAGAATTTTAATGAAAAAATATCATTTAATAATTAAGAAATGGAAATTTAGAACGGAAATTCTCTCCTTCAAATTTCTTACAGTAAGGCTTAATAATCAGTTTATTGATTATGATGCAGTAGTTTCTTTTGAATTCTCAGTTTAAATGTAATAAGATCCAATCAACCTACCTGTCCTCTCTTAAAAGATGAAAATCTAAAAATACCACTGTAAGCCGCAAAGAGGCCATGTTGGCGGATCTAATAAGTATTTACAAATAACCGAAGTTAGGTTTCAATCATTGTCATGATATCAATTCGCACAACAAGCACAGTTCTCTGACTGAAAGTGATCCATTTTCATCATCAGTACGGCGGCGATTGATCAAGATCAGAAAACTGCAGCCACTGACTTACTTGTTGCCTCAGATATAGTGCAAATTGTCACCGGATACGTTAACGCAACCATGGCATAATCGATCTGCGCGGTCTTATGCGTGTTAGACTAGGACATATCATTGAGGTGGATGCGTTAGCAGAGAATCCTATAAAAAGTTGATGTCAGCAACCAGAACGCATCAGTAAAACACCACCTGAAATCAAAGCCACACAGATCGCGTTTGTCAACTACCCAACAAAATGATTAAGCTTGTGAGCATTCAAAAATCAGAATTAGAAAAAGAATTTTTAAAATTGTATAAATCTTTAAAGGTCGTCTTTTTCACCCTTCTGGCTTTTGGAGCTGCTCTACCTACGATTTTCCACGACAACGACAGCACCGCAGCAGTAACAGCACTTGCCTCTACTCCGATCTTAGCAGGTGTTAAAACTGTCATTGCTCCGGAAACAATCCAAGTTCACGAACCGGCAATTGCGAAGGTTGGAGACATCCTACAAAAAATTCCAACTTCTGTCTCGCACCAGAGCCAGACTGTCGTCCACGAGCATGCTGATGTACGCACTCCGATTGTAGCACCCGCCGTAAGAACCTATACTTCCCATATTCTTAAGGCTTACTCCACTCCCCTTGTATACGCAGCGGCTGCGCCAGTCCTTAAAGTTCTTCGCCACTGAAAGTCCTCGGAGTCCATTCTTTTAAAAAAATCCTTGCCTTTTCTGTGCACTAATTCGAACCTTCACGCCCATCTAATAAATGTCTGAAGTAATTATAGTTCTTTTGTTTTATTTGTTTCTTACCTCTTACCCCATATAATACTAATTAGATATAAAATTTTTTATATTACATACAAATCGATTTAGGAAATGATAGACACTATTGAATATTACAGTTTACCTCCAATCAGTTTGTGTGTTTTCGAAAAATATTGCTTTACTTACTATCGGTTGTGTGACCCTTCGAGAATACAAAAGATCTTTTTGAACACATATTACATATGAATACTAGACTGCAATTTTCAGTATAATCGATAATTAGGATATGAATTTTTTTTCATAAAATTATTGACCCTTCATAAAATATTAGAAATTTTTTCTCTAGTAGAGATATTTGTGCTACCTTCAGTTTGATTTGGTTGTATTTATACTTGTTTCTGAGACTTTGAACTTTATTGTTATGTATCCAAGATAAATAAAACAGAAATTTAGTAAAATAATTAACAATTTTATTTTGGATCAAATTTCTCCTATATTAATCGATCGAATGATTTAATTAAATGAAAAGATTAGCATAACGAAGAGCAGTTGGTCCATTTGTCCTCAATGGATCGGTGTATGCAACCACAGGTATACAGTAATGGAATAAATAAGGGAAAGAGGAAAGGTTCAGGATTACCAGTAGAAATAGATACTACATATTTTCAATAAGAAATTTCAACTGTTTTGAATGTGGTCTTAATAGCTGGGCAAAAATTAGAGTAACAATCGTTTCGATGTTATGGACGACTGTTGAACTGCGATGGGAAACAGAAGACGGGACCAATTCGACGTCACTTCCAACTTTAGTAATAGTAGGCTCTCTGATTTCTAAATGAGATATTTCTGCAATTACAACAATTTAGAAAGTTGGCAAATGCAATGGTGTAGTTTACTAATTATACCTATATGATAACAGGTTCATGGAACTCCCAACACGCACAGTTTGTTTTTAATGACCGCGAATACAATTTATCTATCTTTTTTTCTAATCAGAATGGTGTGTCAACCATCTTTTAAAATTTGTAATATAATAAAATTTCTAGTCGGAGCTTGCGCTGATAATATACAAAAATAGCACATATAGTATTTTACAGTAGAGTTTATAAGAAGGTTGTGTGAACAGTTGCCGCCCTCAACATGAAGATGGATAAATAAATAGTTGGGGAATGTTTTTACGCATGTTTTGAAATGTATTCACTAAAATTTCAACCATTTTGAAAGCGCAATTGTTGTTTGGCAATCATTTGACTGAGTCGATGTGAGTGTTTTTGGGGAAACAATCGAGTTTCGATATGTTACTAAATACTTTTGCTTCTGAAAGGCAATACTCCTACGCGCGCAATGTCGAATTGATATATAGGGAGACTCTGCACCATTATTTATCACCGCGTAATTTTGAGCAGCTGAATTTCAACGTAGCCGTACCAGCTTAGATGAATGATGAACGTTCGGTACGTTCAAAAACTTAAATCAACTATCGAAATAAAGTTAAAAGTATAACAGAAGATATGAACATGTCCAAAAAACATGTTTGTCACATATTGAATCTACGCGTTAGGTACTGCGTTTTATCACTTTGGACCAAAACCGAGATCAAATGAACTTAAATTTCAAACAAAAGGCGTAAAAAACGCATTTCTTTTGGAAACATTTCCCCTCTAGCAATTTTTATTAACTCTCCAATTTCGAAAAATACAGTTTTTTTGAATAGGTATACTTTCTTCCGGGAATCCAACGATGTCAAAAACTTGTACCTACTACAAGAACCCTTTTGTTTTTATAAAACATTTAAGAAATCCTTGGCTATAACCAAAAATAAATAAAAAAGTAAATTATCCAGGGTCTTATTTCTTGAACTTTCCTTTAAATCCAATGAAGATTAAGAATATCGGTTCAAAAATGGGCTAAAAATGTTGGCTTTGTTCGTTTCATGAATTTACTATACATATAAATGTATAATACTTGTAATTTACTTCCTTACTAATAATATCGATTATATAAAGCGTGATTTATCCTTTGGTATCAATTAAGAGTTGTAGTTATTCAGATAGGTATTTAAAATTTTTTCTTAACCAAAAAACTAGAAATTCTACCAAAATAAGGTTTTTTTTTCTTCTAAATGTTAGAAAGTTCGTTTTTCATTATTTTTGTCCGAAGAAATATATATACAATCTACAAAGTGGTAAAATATTTATTATCCAATTCTTGTTTTTGTTGGTAACTGTTTTTAAAATCCAAAATTTAATCTTTTTTTTTGCTCTAATAGAACAATGTATTTTTCGGCCGACAAATGTGTAACAAAATCACAACCTCTCCTACCCCCTACAATGATATATTAAAAAAAAAAGTTACCTAAAAAGTAGGGTTTCTTTGGCAAAGCATTAAAATGCAATTTATGTTAAAGATCAAAAGCGTCGAGGTGATTACTTTAACATTATTTTGATAAAAAAATTGTAATGTTTTATGCACTCCACCACGCCACACAAGATCACGAGGGTTCCCTACACTAGCGTGTATTCCGTATTTTGGTGCTTTGTTAAAGTAGCCCCAAAAACTATCGAAGTATAATAAATTTAGGCCCGTATACAGTACAATTTGATAAAACTTATCAGAACTTGTTTCCATTTTATATTACTGTCTTAATCATTTGTAAGAATATGAAGCTTTAATGAATAATGAGTATCTCAGATAAATTAGCTAATGCACAAAATTACTTCCAGTTTTGTAGTAACAGATAAATATTTTGCTTGAAGGCTCTTTAAAAAAATTCTTTCTCATTGAATTTGTAATATAAAAGCACAAAATCAAATGGAATAACTTCAGAACTAAATATTTTTTCGGGTTCATAACTGCCAACAGTCCTAAAAAAAATTCGAAAATGATAAAATTGGTATAAAGTTTATTAAAAATACAAAATATACAACTAAAATATATTTTTTTTTTAGTTACTATTTCTTGGATTAGCATCGATTATTGTTGCTCAGGCAGTCGCCACACCGGTACAAGAATTAATCAAAGTTACAAAAAGCAACCCTAACACCGATGGCCGTTATGGAAATGTAGTCTACGACTCTCTTAACTACGTACCCGGATTTTCGCCATTTGATCATTTAGATCGAATAGTTGAATACCCACAACCTCAGAACTCTTTTACCTTTGTACCTATAGAAACTAGTTCTGGTCATTTTACATATCTTCCCTCACATTACTCACCTATAAGTACTCAGGAACAACTTTTTGCGCAGACTCTGCAAGAGCTACTAGCTGATCCAGAATTTGCAGATATTAGACCTTCTATTCAACCTGGTAATATCCCTACACCCTTCGGACCTTTTGGGGATTTTCTGGAATTCATAGCGAAAGCGATCAGACGCCTAATTGAACGTCGTCGCAAGGAGCAAGAAGCTGATAAGGAATAATTGGCCAACATCTTAGTCCGTGCTATGCTAGTAGCATCTCATCCTCCCTCAGTTTAAAACAAACATCTGGGTTAAGGTTATTTGTATTTACATATGTATTGAAATATAAATCGGGCAATTAGGTTAAAATTATGGGCTTTTACTGCTAAATTTATTTATACTTTACTATGTGTACAAATTTGTTCGGAAGAGAAATTGCAGTGCGATTGGTAGAACCTAATTATTAACATTACAGCACTATTCGAAGGTAATTGGCTGTTCCACATGACGGATGGCAGACGCAGAAAAAGCTGATAATAATCGGCCACAAAATAAAATAACGGCCTTCAGATTGAAAAATATTTACCACGCCGAACTGGCTAAGTCTTCCAACGTATATAACCCAGCCAGCCGGGGCGATCCGTCTCCGGTGGCAGTACACTCTCCGGCAATTGCAAAATTTCTAAGTGACGCAAATTTGAGGTCGTCGCTGGTTTTCAATAATTTAGCCTTTGTTGCTGATCAATTAAGTGGAAAGGAATGCAAGTGCACTTGGAGAGTTTAGATAATTCAAGGTAAGAAGAATAGTTGTGAGTGTTTTTCAGGCATTTTGCGGAAAACTATGATGTCGATCGATTTATTAAATAGTCCGTCGGAATAATTTAATGATTTTAAAAAGAGAATCCAGTTTTCTTCAGACTTGTAAAGTAATCATTCCTTTCAGGATTCCATAATAAGACGGAATTTTTATTCCCTAATTCATTTTTATTATAATCGTTTTTAAATATTCCACTGTTGGATTTTTCGATAATTCATTTTAAGGAACTATCTAATGATAGTTTAAAATATTCAAGTTTATTGTAAGATTTTTTCTATTGACATATTAAATAGTATTTTTTTTTTAAATAAGCAGAAATAGATAGAAGATGGAGCTAGCTTAAAAAAAACAAGATTCAATAAATGGATAAGCGGAGTGGTTTGATCGAGACAACGAGCCGATCATCTCATCAATGCGGCTATGGTTCAATGTCTCTGCCACAAACAGCCGAAAAAACTGAAGTAATTCTACTTATTTAAAAGTAAGCAAGTAAGTAAGTTATATGGAAGCAAATTTATAATCTATAAAGCTCCATATATGCCGAGTTCGCCAAAAGACCTTTAAGCAATCATGTCTAAAATGACTTAAGTTATTTGTCCAATGTTCAATAAATCGAATATCACACATCAAATTTGCACGCAACCACAGGGTTGCCCTCATAAACTCAAGATTAATATCCAGGTTCGATATTGCGCCGAGATAATGTTTTAAATATTTTTATTATTATAATTTTTGTTTTTGGATATCACTCTATTTTTAAGGTTATACTAGTTGAATGGCAGGTGGAAAATAATCAAAAATACAAATTTGTTAATTAAGAAACCAAATTTAATTCTATTGCTTTTTCGTAAAAAAAGTCATGAAGTCCCAAGAATTGAAAACATACATACACTAAATATTATGCGGAAATCTGAAACATACTTATTTAAAGTATTTAGATAAAAATTGGCTCAATGCACTGTCTATTAATAAATTTTCAAATGCAAAAACTTTTGAAAAGAATTATGATTAATTGAGTAATCCGGTTTCAACCGGTCGTGGCGTATCATAAGTTTAAGTAAATATTTCTCAAATGCTCAAGTTGAGTGTTACTAAAATCTGTGGACGTGAAATAAAACCATAGTCCAAATCAAATGTCTCTGCCACGGTCCATATCCGAAGGGTTTTTACCTCTTCTTTAGTTATGCACTGAAGCATGTTCTCAAAGATTTGCCAATAAGTACTGACCGAGTAACAGAGCGTTTTAATAAAAAACTAATCAATAGGAATTCCGATCTAATAATCTAGCCAGCATCCTACCCCTAGTTATGTTACTTTTTCTATTTCAGAACTTTTTAAAGTAATTTGATTGCAAATAATCAATTGCTTTTACTACAATGTCGTTTAAAAAGTATAGTGCTTTCGAATAATAATCTTTTGAATTTCACTTCTAAACTATAAATTTAATAATAGTAAATAAATTATTATCCCAAAAGGATAAGGGCCTTAAGGATAAATTTTTTATCTACAAATACAAGGGGTAGAATTTTTGGAACTAATAAAGTCGATATTGGTTTCCCTATAATTTTTAAAAGAAAAATAAAGTCTAAATTCTATCCAACATTACCGATTATTGAAATATCAATTACTTCTGCTTAGACTTTGAACTCTAAACTATGTCTGCAAATAGAATTCAAATGTTCGGTTAATTCGAATATTTGATGCTAATTCGAATATTCACATTTGAATTTATTGAACTTATTTAAACAGTTTGACTATAGGATAGTTTTCAAAACTACCCGATATATAAATACTGTACTTTTTTTTACGGCAACAATATTTGGAATTCTTAAACACCTCAAATATGTTATACCTATAACATAGTGATAGTTTTTGTTTAATCTTTTCCTGTATTGTTTTTCTATAACTATGAAAAGGGTAGTTTAATTTTATTGTATTAGTCTGCCAGAATAATATCTAGAAACAGAGAAACTAAAAATTTAATGATCAAGGGTTAAATGTGCGTAGAGATGGATTAAAAAGCTAAAGAGGAGTACGAAAATCAACTACTAATTTATCTAATGATTATAAGAAAAAAACACAAACATTCACAAAAAAATAAATAAAAAATTTATTTCAGTTCTAATCTTTCTCTGATTAAGGGAACAATAGAGCTGTAGTCAACATTGTCAGTCATATCGATTTATTTACCATTTACCATCCGTGGGAGAGAGGAGCAGAGTAGGCAATAGATCCTGGAAGTGTTTTGATGATGGTAGGGCCTGAGAGGGCAAGGGAACCATCAATGGTCTTCAGAAGAGGTGTATCGATGGTCTTCAAAAGAGGAGCGGAGAGAAGACCATGAGAAGGCAGAAGGCCAGGAGCAGCAAGAAGGTCAGGAGATGCGATGGTGTTCAAAACTGGAGCTGTGATGGTCTTAACACCTGGAGCTACAATCGGAGTAACAATGTTAGCCCTGTTATGGACAACAGTGGAGCTTTGATGGGAAACAGCAGTGGGAACGCTCTGAACGATATCTCCAACTTTGGTAACGATTGGTTGGCTGATTGAGATATGTGCTGGCTCAGCAATGACGGCGGATTTCACTAATGTAGGCTGGGCCAGGATCGTCTTCGAAATGAGGGGAGAAGAAAGGGCCAAAGATCCTGCAAGTGGAAGACCACTTGGGGCAGCTACGGTAACAGCGACAAGAGCGGACAACACCACCTATTTAAAAGAATTTATATTAGAAAGAAAACTTAGAGCACACTCGCTTCAATGTTCTTACCAACTTGAACATTTTGATTATTTTTAAGAGAAGGTCTGTGTTGAACACTAGAACGATAGAACTGTTTGTATTGACTGATACCTTTACTGACCTATGTCATCGCTTTTATACCCATTCGATCGAATACTGCAATCCGCAGAAATCTTGCATTTACTCAACATTTTACCGGGTTCTTTAGTTCCACGGTGCGCCACTGCGTCAACATTACGTGGATGACCATGAAATGAAGTTTACTTTCGCCCATTTACAGCTCTCATTTTCATGGGTCATGCCCGGTAAAAATAACGAGACGGTGGTGGCGACAAAAATATGCACCTAGTCATCTCACTTCTGAAACCTGTAAGATGCCAGCCGTAACCTCCTGAGGCCTCGGGCGGTTACCAGCAGTGGCGACACGGCGTTTCCTCATAGCCACCGGATGGTAGGTAATTGAGCTGGGAGGAACCAGTTCCCCACATTTTCTGAATCCAGTTTTCTCCTCGAAGAATTGAGACTGATCTAGAAGTAGGCTGTCCACCAGTGCCAATGACATTGGGGCGCAATCGTTTCAAGATAATTTCTGCTCGATTTATGTCACACGCACTACAGCCCATCCACCCACTCCTGTCCGCTTAGGTAACGAAGACAAATTTTACGATTTATTTTTTAAATCCGGATCTCTTATGTCTATAACGTTCTGAGTTTCCTTTTAAGATAAATTGTTTTGAACAGTGAGAGATTTACTAAACCGATATAAGTTGGGCGGCTTTTGTTGTCTGCATTAGCATTGCTAGAAATATAACTTCTTACTTTAAAGGCGAAAATTCTTTATTAAGAGTCGTAAAGAATTGTCAGACCACTTTAACTAGTATGCTATTAAAGGAATTTTGGCGGAGGAAGTGCGTAGGATTCAAGTTTTAGATGAATGCTGGTAATATGTACATATATACTCAAAAAGCAATTAGTAGAAGGACACACGGGAGTAGCTTAGCATCAAATTAATGACGCGAATTTAACTTTTATAATAATCTATTGTATTTCGTAATATTTATGCTTCCCCATAACCTAATAACTTAAGGGGAAAACAACTTTAACTTTTACATATCAAAATTTTGTATGAGATTAAAAGCGTTTTTTACTTACTACGAACTAATTTATGGAATGCATCCAAACTCCCACCTATATCAATTAATCTCATTTTTTACACATTAGTATAATAATACCACTTAATTTTAATATGATTACTAAAAACTTAAATTTTTTTGAAAACGAAATTTTAAATATATCCTTTTCCCAAAAGAATATGTTTGAATATTCAGGAATTATAGAAAAAGACTCTTTAGTTTTCAAAACATATTTTAACAAAATGATTACTATACAAATATTATTTAATTTATTCTAAAAATTTAAAGCTAGGTATAAAGAAAGAATACTTGTAATTGAATTAAAGTGAGAAATAATAATGATTTTTATTTTGACTATGTCAACTTTATAAAAGTAAATTTTTAACCACAAATTCGGTAGAAAAATATTCTAGTCTAGTCTAATATTTTCACAATGTGTAATACAAATGTCAACCTTTAATAATTTAAATATAAAACTGTCCAGTTAGGAAACTACAAATCTCTTGGTATTTCCAAAAATTGTGTGAATAATTCATGTAGACTTAACCCGTACTAGTATTTCATTGTATTCCAACGAAAGCCCTAAAAAAACATTTAATAATTTGAGAGAATAATGATTTTACCAGTTCAAAAATGTTCAAGTGGAGATTACTATCTTTACGCACTGCCCTCAACTAAAAGTAAATTAACCCTTTGTCTTAGGATTAAATCTCGAAGAGTAGTACGCGTTGCAGACAATTCGTGGAATGAAAAAGAGAGCCATGTGCAACCATAATATTTTTATTTTTATAAGTTTAAAGAAATTCATGGTTTTTAAACATTAAAATATACTACGGTCGACGCCGGTCAAAGGCATCATTTAATATTTCGATGAAATTCGAATTTAATTTAATTTTTTATTACTCCAGTTTTGAGCCACTTCTCCACTGAGAAAAATTGACGTTATAATCGTTTGACTGCAAGCTTGAAAATTAAATCATCTATTTTATATTTAAAATAAACGTTGTATGTGATTTTTCTCAAAGATAATATTTGAATAGATACTGTTTGAATAAAATAGTTGATTTCCTCTTTGTTTCGTAGAAACTCTTTTTATAATGCCAAATACGAATGTGTTCAGATTGACTAACAACATATTTTATGTATATGAATGAATGTGGACAATTTTTTTTTAAAATGAGCTTTGAAGGATGAAGAATGTAATCAATATACTTACATTTATTTCAAAAATGATCACTAAAAACGTATTTCTTTAAGGATTAACAAGATTATCCTTTAAAGAAGTTAAATTATGTTGACTATAACTTTCTAGATTAATGTATTTACTTAACATCAAATATTCGGGGCGAAATACAACTTTATAAAATTATAAAATCGATTACAACTCTGCAAAATTACCTCTGTTTTATGCAATGAAATAAATATAATCGGATTCGAATAACATTTTCCAAGTTTGCATAACTTGGTTGCAATACAAATATCTTATCTGTAATAAAATTGATTATTTTACGAGTCTTCCAATTCACATAAAATGATTAAACTAGACACATTAATTGATTAAACTAGACATTACGCCGTGATCCTGGTTGTTACCTTATTTTAAAAACTATGACAGCTTATTGCTGAATTATATTTTTTGGTTCCAATGATGAGCATAAAAGCCTAATGTAATTAAATATTTAACAATTAAATAGAAAAAATTATATTTATGCCTGCAGAAATAAAGTCTTAAAATATATAATAAAAGAAGGAGTCGAAGATATTTTCCCTGTTTTCAATTTTAATGAACTAAATATGTGTAGCATATTGGGCTATTGGTTATTATTTTACATATATTTTTAAAAATATATATTCCCAAATATTCTTCTTCTCAAAATAACAAAATCCCAATACAGCAGAAATATGTATTTTACTACTAGTCCTATAAAGGGTATTTGCTATCTGTAAAACTGTCATAATGAAGGAACGGCATAATCCCAAAACACATTGTGCTACATTTTGCTCATATTTCTCACAAATTCACATTTACCTGAAATTGCGTCAATTGCTGCATTCTAAGGTAAAATATCCTTTTGAATGATGCACATGCAGCTTGCTCTAATGACTGATTCTTTTTATATGTTCTTCATAGTACGTTCGAAACGTACCTTAAATTAAATATTTTCTCTAGAGCTACGTAAAGAGCAGAATCTAATCAAATAATACTAAGATGATTGCACAACTGAATGCCGAAGAT
The DNA here is from genome assembly GCA_963969385.1 of Philonicus albiceps. NCBI lineage: Eukaryota > Metazoa > Arthropoda > Insecta > Diptera > Asilidae > Philonicus > Philonicus albiceps. Next base: position 44,120,869 of record OZ017772.1, on the reverse strand, counting down.
ATATGCATTAAATTGGTGAGCCAAAGACATATTTAAATAAAATATTGGAGAATAGTTAAAATTCTGCTTTATATTTAATCCAGTTATGTTTTTCTTGAAATGTGTCTTATCTGCAAAAAACACCTTTGCACCTTATTAAAAGTAAAAATCTATCAAACACAGTAGGAATGAACCAAAGCTGAAAAGTTAGTAATATTGTAGAGAAAAATTACTGTTGTTATTTACTTCGACTAAATATTTGATAGTTTCTCCAAATACCACTGCTATCAAGAGCAAGTGATTAATAAATTTACTTTTAGCTGATCGCATTAGGAAAAGTTGTTTCTTTTAACAAATACAATAACGTAAAAACATTTTTAATTATTGCAGTTTATTTTATTTTTTATTGTTATTAAGAATTGTGTATAAATATGGTATTTATACAATGGCGAAAACTTTACCAGATGGTTTTAATAACCGCTGGACCAGCGACGGTTTTGACCAGTGGCCAAGGAGCAGCGATAAGTGGAGCATGACCTAGAGAACCTGACACCACAGTTTTGGTAACAATTGGTGGATAAGCAACTAAATGTGGTCCAGCGATAATTCCTGGTGCAGCAATTATTCCACTGGGACTTGGGTTGGAAGCAACGAAAGCGACAAGGGCGAACAAAAATGCCTTTAAAATGTAAATGATTAAACTCTTTAAACTATCAAATCTTATCCAGGTGTACTTACGAATTTGAACATTTTGGTGGATTTCTTTCAAATTACCTCAGTAGCTCTGTACTTTAAACGTTGATCGAGTTAACTGTGCTATAATTACAGAACCTTTTCCTATTTATACCTAACCGTAATAAATCTTGTGGCGCAAGTATGATAATGAACTAAGAAGCGCTAATATTTCATCATCACATGTCCCAAGCCCAGATAGTCTGTCCAGAAAGAATAGCAAAGAATACAAAACTACTTGTTTTGTATTGCTTCCTACATTCAACTTTCTATGCAGAAAATTACAGTTTAATTAAAATAAATTAAATAAGCATGCAAATTTAATATATGTATATTCATTTGAAAGGTACTCTTTGAAGGACTGTTGGAAATTACAAATAATTCTGCACACCTGGAACATACTACATTTATATGAGTACATGAAGACTGCGAATAATGAAGCTAATACTCCGTATTATTTAAGCTTGAAGTTTTATGCAGGATTAAATGAAATAACTACCTGCTTCGTGACTTTACCATTGTACACTTTGTACCATTTGCAAGGTTGCTGAAGACGAACCGTAGCACAAAACTATTTTTCAAATGGTTTTCGCATAACAGCTGTTAAATAATACGATTTTACATAGTTAATGTAATATAAAATTAAATTAATTTAATTAAATCTGTTTAAAACAAGTTTATTTGATTCCCCTTGGAGTTACACGTAAAGTTTTCTGAGATAAAGTACTAACTACATCATTATAGAAACGGAAATGCTTATCGGATAATTTTTTAAGTTGTATCAAATAAAAAAAAAGTTAAATTCTCTTTTTATTATTTCAGTTTCGTTTGTTTTTCAAACTGAGTACGTAAACAGTTCCCTGATTGGCAACAAATCACAAAGAATCATATATCCACCATAAAATGTTACATTTAAATGAATTTAAATGTAATATTTATTCTCTTAAAGGGAATACGAAACGTTTAGGAATTGTTCGGCAAGCCTCAGGATCTTCAAAATATTACAGAATAGTGTTCCATAAGGCTTCATATTTTATTACAATTTTAAAAAACAATATTAAAACAATAAAAGAAACCGATTACGCAAATTGCTGAGAAAAGTAAAGCAAGTCCTAGAGTCTAGGAATCTGTTTAAGCAATGTTGAATGCGTCGTTTTTTTTAATACCTCAAAACAAATATTAAAATATAATAAAACAAATATAAAGATAATATAACTTGAATATTAAAAGTATAACAGCATCCAGGACAGACTAAAGTAACATACTTGCATATCTATATCAAAGTATAACCTATATTTATATATTACGAAAGAAATAATGTCTTCTTCATATTGAAATTGAATGAAATCCGATTTTTCCGACAAATTAAATTTGTGTCTTACCTACACTTTCAATAGCGATTGGATTTCTCTAGTTAAATCTTAGAGCGAGATTTATGAAAACTGTACATACAAATAAATTTAAAAGTGCGACCAGAGAATAACCCAATTATTATTATACAAGATTCTAAAATCTTCAAATATGCGGTTAATTAATTAATTTCAAAAATGCTACACATGCTACACATAGTTACAGACGAAAAGAAAATTAATGAAAAAACCGTATCAGATAAAATGGTATACGAAATTTGTTAAACGAAAATACTTAATAAATTTAATTATAAATAATTAATTGAATTAACCAACCAAATAAGTTTTTACTTCAAAAGTGTCTCCCAATCAATTTCTAATTAAAAAATTTTCTGTGCCGATTGAAAATGAAATATTCACAGATTTCAAATTTCACATTTTTCATAAATTCGATTTGCATTCAGTTCAAGTATAATTATATTTGGAAAATACTTTATGAAAATTTCAAGTTAATCTAAGAAATAGTTTTAGAGATATCCTATAATAATTTTACTATTGACGGCTTACAGTGCAGCATATTTTAAACTTCAACATCTTGTGTTTAATAGAAGGATTTTTTTTTAATACTATTTTTTTATGTCTAACCAATAAATAAGCATTTTTTCCTTTAAATTCATAAGTGCACCTTCTAAGGCTGCTATTTTATTCAATTTGAAAATAAATGAAAGCTTCGATTAAGCACCAACAAATTAAACTAACAATTATTTGTCCTTATATTAATTTTGGATAAACCACTTGATAGTTAACGTAAATCACTCGTAAAAGAGCATTTAACAATCTAGCAAATAATTTGGCGCAGAATTAATATTTTGTTGTAAAATTATTACTAAGTTTACTTTAAATATATTGCACTTAATATTTCAATATTTGAAATATAATAAATTATGCAAAGCTTAAAGGAAATTAAATAAAAGTGATCTATTTTTACCCTGAAAATGTAAATACTCTATTTTATATAAAAACAAAATGTTCAAAATTGTCAGAGTTTCAATCAACGTTACCGATTGGTAGGTCCTTACATGTTATATAAAGCGCTGGTGTAAGATATATTAAGATCTAAATTTATCACATATTACTAACTGTCTCAAAGAACCCTTAATTTGTCCAATGGCTTTTAATATAGAGAAAGGTTCGTTCTAGTGAAAACATGAAAGCAAGTATAAGAAGGTCGATCATTCCATGGAAGCCGTCGTAAGTCTAAAATGCAAAAATTTCTTTTCACTATGAACGCCATAATAAGAGTTCCATAGAAGTTACAATTATGTTTAGTTTAAACACCTTTGCAATAGCTCAAACAGATTTGCGTTTTCGTTAAGTTAATGTACAAATGCTATATATTAAAATAATGTTAATACATAGTTATCCTATTGGAAATTTAATGTTATGCATTCTTAAAATTTAGCTCAAATTTTATTAATTAAATTAATATGAACATCAATTATTTCAAAAGTGATTCAGCTTGCGGAATAATATGAAGAGACGACAAGCAATCTTAATAGCACCTTATTCATCGTTCAGACATATGTTCGACAAACGTAACGCAACTCTTTTAATGTTTTGATGTGCTTTACAAATTTTTAGTTTTCCTCTAGGAGCAAGGCTGGATGAAAGTTACGTAAATCCATCTAGAAATTGCTAACAAACTGGATTCCCTATAGGATTGAATACCTAAAGAAGGATAAGCTTAAATGCGAAGTGATTTATCTTTGTGTGTGTGTGTACGAGTGCTCGTTTAAGAAGAGACAAATATACATACCTACTATTGTCATACGAGGAACGAGGTATTTCAGATACTGCTCTTATCAAATGCAAATAACTTTGTTGTCGTTTAGTTGTAATCTACAATTAAACGATTGGCACACCAATCTGTTCTAGACAGACTTATTCGCATATTTTACTGAAGATACAGTTTCATAAAAGCGTAAAAGGAAATTCATGCATGCATGGATTATCATTTGAATGCAAAAAAAGGTCAATATGATTAATAAGCCCTTTGAACGAGTTTAAATGAAATATTATTTATTGGTTGCGATTTGAAACAAATCATTTAAAATTTTACTCATCCAACAGCCTTGTAAGAGGAAATGATTGGCCCAGAAGAAAGTGTCTTGATGAGGGGTGAATGTCAATTGCAGATGCCTGGCTGTTGGAATGCTTTGAACACGAGCAATACGAAGCTCAACACCACCTAAAATATTAAAAAGGCATTCATTAAAACAAATATTTTTTTCATCGAAATTATATCACACAATATACTTAAACATCTTGAAGAATTTCTTTTCCCTTCCTTTGACCGGTTAATTATTATTTACTTCATTAGTAACATAATTAAATAAATTTCTCTTTCTGTTTCAACTGCATCTAGAAATTACATGTAAACCGCATTACCAAATAACACAATTTACTTTTTCCTATATTATAAATGTTGTGTGCGGTCATCGGATTTTCAATATCACTGATACCAAGATCAACTCTTCAGTCGTACTCCTGTTCGACTTGAAAGCTCAATTGTATATTTATTCATACGGTGTCTATAGGTACGATCTCAAAAACTTTGTTTACATCACGATTACACTACATACATGTAATTTAGTGCTACAGAGGTACTACTTTTGATTTCCTCATGAATTTCAATCTAAATAGCTAATCTTTATCTGCTGCATTACTTGAATATACTTGGACTTCGGTTACCTTCGAGCTTAATTTTGCCGGAGAGAATGATAGAGACCTTTTGATTGGTGTCGAAAACTAAAGTTGCACATATGACTCAACTAATTCAGGTATGTCTGACCGGTTAATTATTATATTATTGAATTGACATGGAATTGTTGCGGAAGATTAGGATTTTATGCGTATACATAAATCTTAACCATGCTAATTATCACTGTTTTGTATATGTTACGCATAGATCCAATGAAGTGCGAATATTTCGAAATACTAAGATCTTTTATTTAATAGCATGTAAAAACAGTGTATTTATGTAAATTCGTTATCATTGGTGAATTAAGTGCAAAACTGACTCAAAGTTTATTATTGAAGACGAACTTCACTGTGTCAGTTGAAAATTTTCGACTTTTTTATTTAAAAAAACATCAGAATTGAACATGATAAATAAATAAATAGTTAATTATACTTGTGAAAAAAATGTCCAAATATTGATAATTTTTTAAGCCGCACAGTAGCGTTTCCTTTAAAACTTATTAAAATCGGCTTTTAGGCAAATTCTTTATTAATCATAAACGGGCGCGTTGGAAACTAAAACTATAATTTCTCTATCAACTACTAAGATTGTTTGTACTTGAGTAACATTAATAAATAGTAATTGGTGCTGTACAAATTGACATTATAGTATAATATATTTTTATTCCATTCATTTTCATATCATGCATTACTTGAATGATAAGTAAAGAGTTTCATCAAGGAAATCGTCTGCATTAATATATGTAGTCCTCAATGTAATCTTCAATAAGGTATTAACAGAAAATTGTAGTCTTCATGTGTTTAGCGGATCTTTTAAGGATCAAAATTGGAAATTGAGTGTAACGTATTAAAAAGCAATAGAATCAAAACATTATTCCATTTTCCTTGCATGGGTAAAGTTAATAAAATCATCTAGATTCATATTAAATTTGTTAATATGTTATACAATATTTGCAACTAGAATTATTTAGTAGCAATCTCAAAATTCATAAAAGCTAATTAGATTGTATCTAGTTGAATTCAAAACCTGCTTGAGGAGGCACTACATGAATTAACATTTTTGTTGTTTTTTCAGCAGAAAAGCAAAATGTAAAAGTAAAAAAGTAAACAGACGAAATGCAGATACCACAATAATGAAGTTCTTGACATTTCGACAAATAAGACTTTCAGAATTCTTCCGAACTCTTGTCCATTGTGATTATTTTTTTATCGCGTGATTTTCTTTATCGTTAAATTAAACTCGATTTTTGCAGATCATGACCTTCGCCACCATACATGGAAAACTAGAATCTTACATACTTGTTTCACGCTGCCTGGTATGAAATGCACTTGAATGCGTTTTTGTGCAATAAGGTAGGCTTAAATACATGATTTTGCTACAATTTACGAAAGCCTGTTTTCTCCAGAATAATGCATACGAGTATATGACTGTCAGTCACATTAGCTTTCACTAAATGAATCATTTTTACGCATGCAATGTGCTGCTAACAATGCTCGTTGCAAACGCAAACTAGTAGCTAACATGTTTCTTTGTCTGACAAGCTCTTTTACTCAACGCTTATTAATTAGCTACACTAAATGGTTAATGTTTGAAATTGAACGAGTTTGTTTAGAAGTGAGAAAATTACTGCTAACAAATGGGTTGTAACGTAATTATAGCATTTGAAGACAAATTTACATAAAAACCACAATACAACAATATTAAATTATGTTTACAAGCAATTAAAAAATTATGATTCAATTAATTCATGTTTATGTATAATTATTGTTTTTTAGAGTTATTAAGTTGCCTTAATGAGGAAGAGGAAGAGAACATCCTTCATTTTTTTTTTTTTTTTCTTTTTAAGTCCTTATTTTATGTAGCTTGTATTAAGCGCAAATTAAATAAATTCACTTCTTATGTCAATGCCCAGCACTAGCGGTACGGAGAAATCGGAGCCTGGGCTCCACTTTCTTTAATGATCTGTCGGAAGTGAGCTCCGTTAGGATTAGAAGCCTGGAGCAGTTCATTAAAGAGTCCAAATGGTTCGAAGGGTAATTATTTGGGGGCTTCGTCCCACGTGGTGTCACAATGAGCCTAACTTGGCTTAAGTGTGCCTCTTTTGGCAACCACTTGAACCTAGAACCTAGAACCTAGAGTTATAACAAATGTTGTGAAATTGTGTACCAAAGTTTATACATATTTGAATACTTGTAAGAGGATTATAATATACTAGACATCGTTAACACGTTCGCGGACGGTATAAATTCACATGAGGTGTTAATATGATCACTCTCCAGAAGCTTTCCTTCAAAGTTTGTTGGAGAAAATCAAGACAAGATAATTTTGATGCATTTTATATGAAGACATGAAATATATAAAAAATCCTGCATTCCTGTCTCATATTTGTAAACTTTCCCATTAAAAAAATCAACTCCTGCTATTGTTTTTCATCGTTTTGATTAATCAAATTATACAAAAAAAATGTACTGCATATACAGTGGTGACCCACCAGGGCAAAACGAAAATACTGCATATACAGTAGCCGTCCGCGAACGTGTTAAAAAGGATAAAGCATTATCTTTCTCACAATTTCTCAGTATTAATTCTGCGAAGTTCTTCCAAAACTTAAGAGCATTTAAGTACACACACATTCCAAACATCTATCTAAACGCGTCTCCCTATTGTTATTTGCCAAGTGCCATGTATATAGGGTTATTCTAATATAAATAACTAAAAAAACTCTAAACAATAACATTAAAAATCCGAATAAAATTAATATTACGGACAAATAGAGTTTTCTATATTAAGACTGAATAACTAAAATAATAAGCTTAAACTGCTTAGCTCAGCGTTCATCATAGAGTTATTTATTTACAAAATATAATTACTGAACTTTTATTAGCATTCTAGTGGTTTAAAATGCACTATTTTTTCAAATGTATTTGATTACAATTCATTAATAAAAGATTAAATATCTGATAAGTGATAAGTTAAAACCCTGATCAAATTAATTCATTCCTTAATAAATTGTCATTTTGGTAAAACAATAACAATTGAACCATTAACAAAGGAACATTCATTGCTATATAAATAACTCACATATAGATAATATTTAGCACCTACCAATTAATTAAAATTATCAATTTCGCAAGGAAAATAAACATTTTATAAGTGATCAGATTCCTAAATAAAAAGTTAAAACACTAGAAGTAAATTGCAGTAAGTACATACTGCCGTTGACTTGGAAACCGAGATCATCTCATTAAAAACGAGATCTCACTATGTACGAACAGACCACAATAAATATGGTCAACGAATCTGAAATAAAATCTTCGACAATTAAAGTTTTTTATGCTTCTTTACACTCCAGTGCTATTAACAGAATCAAGAATAATCTCACCCTAAAAACCGGATACCATGAAGATTCTGGAAAGGATATAAATGGGACATGGAGGTCTTCTAGGTCATCAAATTAGAGCAGATTTTCCGAGAGAAACAAGCTCAGTGATATTGCGCCGAAAATGTTTAAATTGGTAAAATCGAACACATATTTTAGACCAAATGTAAAATTTTATTTTCATATATATTTAGATTGCATTTTGTCTCCTGCTCATCGTGGCTACAATTCACGCCGGCTCCATCGCTACTCCACTGTTGGCCAAACTCGTACCACAACCCGAGGCTCCAGCAAATACCGAACATGCTGCACAGGTTGCAGCCAGTATTCCAGTTTTAAACTATGCACCCTTGACATACACCGCAATCAACGCACCTTTGCCGTACGCCTCGAAATATGTAAGTCTTATGAAATTAACTTTTCGTAAAACCTACTAACATCGCTATCTACCACAGCTGGCGTACTCCCAACCGCTCACAGCATCTAGTTACCTTATTTCTTATTGAGACGACTGTTGTTGGCGCCTGAAAAGATCTAAGTGCACCACCACCTGTTGATGAACTTTTGCGAATAAAGATTTCTTATTGCGACCTGATTTTTTATAATCTCCTACTACAACCGCTACTATAAATCTCAATACCTCATTACCATATCTGTCCAAGATTCAACGTCGTCGAACTCATTTCTTCTGGACAATTATTCTATTATCGTTGCTGCAATATAAACATGATTATTTTCACGGCGGGCGTTCACTGAACATCAGATATCAAGGCAAATGAACGTCTAAGGAAATTTCCGGCCAATTATTGCCTATCTCCTCTTTGCAAATGTTTCTAAGGGCTTACAGAAATTATTTGCGCCATTTCTGCATTTGTTCTGTAAAGTTAAATGGCCTCAATTCAAGAAGTTGTTTTTCTTTCGCTCAAGGTTAAAAGGTAACTGGGAAAATAGCGAAATACATTCTCGTTTAATCTTACTTCTTCGAAGTATTTATCTTAATGGTTACAGATCCGATTTGCGATTTTAGAGTGTTCTTAGGTCAGTTAACTATAATATATGTTATATCGATTTTAATCGAGTCTTATTTGAATTATACATAATAACAGCGGTAAGTAGGGAGAAGAAATAGTGCTAAGAATAAAATAATTAAGAAAAGATTTCATGATTTGTCAATTTTACCAATATTGTAACGTTATGAAGACTTTACTTAATATCTTCGAAGTCTTCTTAAGTTTTAGTTATATTGGTATGTATTAGAAATATTACTAGGAATAAACAAAAAAATAAGAAATACATTTAAAAGTACGATAGATAATACTTCATATACGTTTAGAAATGAGAAATTTACTAAAAGAATAATAAAACAGACCAACAAAGGTCAGCAAACAAAAATTACAATAGCAATTTCCCACGTATTTTTCGATACTGAATTCGAATCCGGCTGCAGAATTGGTCTATCACGTCAAGATTTCGAGATATCCTAACCTACATGTGCAAAAAGTACGGTTTTTCATTATTTTTAAGGCTATATAACAAGGCAATGTAATATTACACCAAAAAACTTAATATGGTAATTTAAAGTAGTACATAGTATTCTCGCTCAAAACCCACTTTGAGTTAAATTGATATTTTTTTGTTTCCAAAATATCATAAACTGAAATTTTTAATGCATATTACACAGGTTTGCAATAGCTCTACAAACATTTCTTTTAAAAATTTCTCATTTAATTCTCTCTTTTCGCTTGTAGCTTGATGCACTACTTCTAGCCTAACATCATTACAAAATAATGGCAGTGTTTATCAATTTCCAATTTCCTACTCGTTTTTTGCTTTGGATTTTGGTATATCTTCACTAAAAAGTAAGATCAGTACTTCTTTATTGTTTCTCAATAAAACTGATAGTTGCTCTTTTTTCAAAAAGTGAAACGCGGAAAGCATTGTACAGCAGAAAAACGAAAATTCTAAATCTAATGTACGACGAAAAAACGTATAAACAAGCTCAGAAACTCATTGGAGGATGCTCCGCAAAAATAATCACAAATGCAATTAAATACTCGGAAAAGGTTGAAACATGTGGTCGCAAGCTAATATTACCAAACATGTGAATCGATTTCGTAAAAAATAATCCGTCAGTATCAGTTACACAAATTAAAAATTACTTTAATTTGCCAACTAGTACCAGTACTGTACAAAGAAGGTTAAGAGACCATAATTTGAATGAGTCCACGAAAGATTCCACTTCCAAAAAGAATCCAAGGTTTACAACAAAATTATTAAATTAAATTAAGATTGGTCTTCCAACAGGATAATGATCCGACACATACGAGCAGAGCAGCACAGCAATGGTTTCGGAAGAATAATATTAAGGTCACGGAGAGGCCTGCACCGTGTCCTGAGCTCAACCCGCTTGAAAATTTTTGATCAGTCCTTAAAAAAGCAGTTTGGGACACAAAACCCAAAAATAATAGTGAACGATGGTTTAACGTTCTTGGCAAGCAATGCCTATCGAAATATCATCATCTGGTTAATTAATTAAATGAACCGTCGTTGCGCAGCAGTTATCATAATTGATATGCTACTACTACTAGCTTATTTTTAAATTAATTGTGATACATATTGTGGACAAAATTTTCGTTAATTTTTTTTACATTATGTTTACCCATAAAAAATACTGAACAGCTAAATAATATTTCTATTTTTCTACGATATCTAGTAACTTTATTAATTTTAGCTGTTATTCAAAATGAATACATATTTTTTTATAAACTCATAATCTTGCAATATAACTACTTTGTTACTAAAAATAATAATAAATATTTTAAGAAATGGTCTTGTAAACTGTTATTTATTATTATATAAAATAGTCAGGTAGTGTCTTTTAGAAAAATAATAAATATAATAAAAAATAAGTGAAATTTAATTTTATTTATATTGGAAAAATGAATTTGTTTTGTATAAATAAAAACGTTTCTATAATTCAAGAATTTATCTGTAATGTACAAAATCGTCATCGAGTGGAACGGTTCCGTTCTTTTTTCAATTGTTCATTATTATGTCTTCATATTGTCTTAATAAATAATTTCATTCGAATGTATAACGTGTTTATTAACACGCCAGATTGACGCTTTGTGAAAGCAAGATTATTTAGCAATTTAATTTGGAAAAAAGTGGTATTCTCTGATAGAAAAATTCTAATTAAATGTGTCGGATGAATACCGCTTTAGATTAGAATTAGAGGAAAATTTTTTTATGTAGTCCACATTGCTCACTTTATAGTGCTATGGTTTGAAAAGGTTTATTGTAGAGGATCCGTTGATTTGGTAATAATTGATGGTAGACAGAATACCAGGACACGTCCTATTAATTTAGAAGCAAATGGCCAAAATCAATATAATCTTCAAAGGAAAAACTTGAATTTTTCAACATGGCTAATTGCCATACAGTAAAAACCGTAAAACGTGGTTCAAGTCAACTACATTCAATTGGCTAACATTATCGTCAGATAACACCATCCAGAAGCAAGCAAATTTACAGCGATTGAAGAGAAGTGATAAATGCAGTGGTGAATTATATTTATTCTATCCTTGTTTAATTAGTCTTTTAAAAAAAAATCATAAAAACACTTACTTAAAATTTCGACGTGGTATTTAAGAAGTCATTCTTTAAAGTCTCGATAGAAAAATATATTGATTATAAAAAAAGCCCATAACTCTCTCCTTACAATAGAAAATTTCCACCTTGAAATTTTTATTCGTATGATTATCATATTATTTCGAATTTCACTTCTGTTGTCAATTATACTTCACTTACTGCTCGAAAATGAGGGACGATGAAGTGGAGTCGGAATGTTCCTGCTTGCAAAAAGCAATAAGATATCGTGAACTTCGTGAAAACCCTGGATGCTATGTACAAGCAACTAAAAGTTACAACGACCTTCAAGAGCAGTATGAAGCTAAAAAACGATACGAAGAAAGTCGTCTTCCCCAAAATGAAAGTTCATCAGGTTATTTACATCGTGTAATATTTCCACATCTTAAAACCGCAATGGAACAAATGATTTACCATGTAATCAGGAAAAATGGAATAGAGGACCAAAGGCAAGCGCTCAATGGAATTGACTATCTGGCAGAGGTGTTATGGAACACAAATTCAAAATATCCTGACAGGAGAGCAACTTGGAAATCTGCTTATTTTATTTTCCGCAGCAATAGTTGTGTATGCGGTAGACAAGTGTATCCTCTTCATTGGATTCTACCCAAGGAAGTCGCTGCCATATGGATACAAAAAGCATACAGAGGATACTTGGTTAGGAAAAGGCATACAGTCCAGGAATTGAGGAAGTTCTGGAAGGTTATGGATTTGTATACGAATATTTATTCATCTATTTAATCAGAAGCGTATATACTGGAGAGCTCAATGATAACACAATTATATTGATTTCAGTTTCCATTTTACATATTCTTCTACTTCTGCTTTAGCAAGCATTGACAATGTGTTGATCAGGCTTTGTGAATTCAATAAAACACTACTTCTCTCTACCGCCTTATCCTCTATTAAAATATTGCTACAATGGTACTGTTCCTTGTACCCGAGCATAGCTATTCTGTCCTAGTATTTTCCTTTTTTTTGGAACTCTTAAAGTAATTGTCAGCTTTACAATTAGGGAATATCCGCACAAATTATAACTATATTTTTTTCTTAAATAAATATATATACTACATTCTTTATGTAAAACAAATATATTCAAATGCGTCCTGTAGAGCAGTAAAGAAGCAATCCGAATTTTATCCTTCAGATCAAAGTAACTAAATATAATATTATTAACGAACCTAAATAAAAATATATACTTAACTGAAATAATTTGGTTCTAAAAAAAAATTTATGATGGATTCCCATTTCATAACAAATATTTAAATGAGAAGTTTATCCTGAATCAGTACTCGCTTCTTTATGGGCCGAATAACAAATAATGATTTTATGCGTTCTTGAAGTTGAATTAGTTTTGGTTGCAGTTTTTTCAATAGCACAAAATTCAAAGTATTATTGTGTGAAAAATTTCACATTAATTAAAATTAAACAAGATTTCAGCTTAGTAATTAACAATGTAAAAATGTTAAATGTTACTACTAATAGCACATCGTGGCTGAGGTATCCGTTCACCAAATCTTTCTAATTTGTTTTGATTATATATTGTAGTTAAAGCTGCTATCAAATCTTCTGTTTAATATGTATATAATATTATAATTAGAGGTTATTACAAGATACATATACTTTCATTACATTCAGAAAGAGAATTTTCGACATTCAATGTTTAGCCTCTAAGTTTGGAAATTAATTAACATTCATAGCAAATAATTGCATATTCCGATCTTTAGTCGAAGATGAGGCTCTAGATCGTGCATGTAACATTGATGGAAAGTGTAAATCTAAAAAATAATCGGAATAATGATGCAAAATGTAAACCCAAAAAAACTCAGCTCAATCTCATAATTTTTTATCAGTTTTAAAACTCATACTATCGAAGTTTGGAAAAAGCGCGTTTAAAATTATGATTTATGATCATTGAGTTATAACTCTATGCACACATATAAATATATATAATATAAAGAAACCGATTTTTCTGGACCTCCACCTAGGGTTTTTGAATATTTTGTTGGTGTATGGGCTTTTTATTCAATAAATAAAAACATCATTTCATTAGTAGTGAAGAAATTACCGTGAGTGCCTAAGTAAAATATCGCATTTACAAAAAGAAAATTCGGTTTTGAGGTATACGCTACTGTATTTAACTATCTTTGAATATCTTTGACTCGAAAATGTAATGATTTATACTCAAAGCATACTTATTTTCTTTGCAGAAAATTAAGGAAGAGAATTGGAAATTTAAAAGGTCTACTGAAGAGGAAATTCAAGTTCCCAAGCGTATTGTTTCTAAGGTTTAGATTTCTTTAAGGAAACAAACTTGTTTACATTACAAATGCTTAGGTGTATATTTCACATAAATAAAAATCGTATGAACAATGAAATTATCTTTTAGCATGCAAACGCATTACACTTATCTCCAGAATTTCGCCTGAAGAACGACTTGCATCACTAACTGTGACTGGGTTATGATTATAATAAATATATTTGTGTTGCATACTGGAACAGATCCTGCAACACAGTGTGCTATAAACTAGAAACCTATATGCTATGAATAAATAATATTTTATTTTGGCCGGGAGGCCTGTCGTAGCCTAATAGTTTCTCGTTATTTGGTGGATCCAGTCGAGGTAGTATGATACACGAACATAAACACCTGGTACGTTAACTTGGCCACATCCGATACCCCATGAGACGACACCGACAAGATTCCAGATGCCATTGCGTTCGCAAACCATTGGACCACCACCGTCACCCTTACAGGCATCCTTGCCTTCCTCTCCTCCAGCACAGACGAATCCTGGATGCAGCTTAAAGTTATATCCCAGACGAGTATGTTGCAGCTGAGTTTGGCACTGGTGCTGACTAATGACAGGCACATCGACTTCCTTTAGGATATTTTGATATTTCCCATAATCACCAAAAGCGTCCTTGCCCCAACCAGTGGTCCAGCAGCGAACTCCTGTGAAGTCAGAGAATTTGTCTGGAAGACATGCCGGGCTGATGTGAGGATTCTTAGCAAAATCAATTGGGTGGTCCAATTTCAGGATAGCTAAATCATTGTCTAGGGTTCCGGCATAATATTCGGGATGAACATGAACTGATACAATATCTCGTTCTATATAGGGAAAGAATTCAACATCGTGGTTCACGTCCCATTCACCTAGTCGTATACGTAGGTCAAAGCCACCAAACCTGGAAAATAAAGTTTTAGGATTAAAACAGGATTTCCTAGATAAAGAACATAATTCTTACGTTTTAACGCAGTGTGCAGCGGTGATAACATGAAGTTGATCAATGACGGTTCCTCCACATACATAAACAGATTCCTTTGGGTCTTTCTTAAGAATAGCAACTTGCCAAGGATATTCGCCAAATTCACTATCGCCATCGACGTACACAGGATTCTTTATCCGGCCAGTGATACCATGAGCATTTCTAGTGCCGCATCGACCAAGCTCCTGTTGTGGTTGTGGGCGATGTGGACGTCGGCAACAGACTAGCCCTGGGTTACACTGTTGTGGGCGTCCGCCGTAGAATGCTTGCCTCTGAAAATTATTAACATAATTTGTAAGATTTAAAGATGAAACAAGTAACAAGAGGTCCTCTGTAAAGCCGCCTTTTAGAGATGAACAAAAATGGTAGGTCGATAGATAGGTAAATTTTACAGTTTTTAAGATATAATAAACGAGAATGAATTAAAATTGTAAAAAAAAATTGTATATTGCTACTTAAAATTTAAAGTAAAAAATTTATGAAAAAATAATCTGTTTCATAAGATTGGGTTCTTTAAATTATGCTAAAATTTTGCTAGATAAAGAATCATTCAGCCTTCTTCTTCTAAAGTGCGAAAGTTTACCAAATAAAAATTTGTTCAAATTCATAGTGCAAAAAGAACTAAAGCATGCAATAGATGAAAAATTCTTTAACAAATAATAACATCCTATGAATGTTGGCAAGCAAAACCAAATTAAGTTAAATTTTCATATATCAAAAATTTAGTTTTCATTCGTAAGTCATATTTTATCATTGTACTAAAAATATCCTTTAATTCTAATTTTCTTTATAGCATTTTTGCTTATCTGTGTAGCAATATGCTAAAGTGAAAGATCGATTTATCTTGAAGACTGGTAAAACTTTAAATAAACAAAACAATTTTAACAGAACTAAACTGAAAGAAACAATACTTTGGAGATTAGCATTGAAAATGTCTACAGAATAATTCAAATTTATGCCCCTTATTTTGAAAGTAGTAAAAGTTAGAATGCTATAAGAAATAAAAGAATATAGACATGACATTTTTACTTCGACCACATTCATAATTATGGGAAAATTCGTTTTATCATTCTTATCGTATATTGGTAAAAACTACATCCAAAATTGTTCGAAAAGTGCTTAAATGTACACCAAAAAATATATTGGATCAGTTTTCTTCATATACCCACCTCGATGGATATCCATTTACTTTTTTCATTAAAATCAATTACTTTTTGTACGCTTTAGTCATTTTCATACGACTTACATGTGTACCATATTACAATCTTGAAAACTGTTAGGAATTTAGCTATCCAGAAACTGAAAATTTTTGATTTCAATATTCGGCAATTAAATAGTGGACACCTTATAGAATAAAAACATCAAAATTGCTAAAGCTTTGGTTACCTTTTCCCTATTACTTGCACTCATTTTACCGATTTCCTGTTCCCCTATATCGTCAATACTTCTCCTCCGTCTATCGCTTGGAAAAGTAATACGTTCGTTACCTGGTTCAAAGCCAGGTACTTGGGTTGGAGTCGATTGCAAAGTATTCGACGGTCCTTCAAAGCGGAGATTTTTTTGTTTTCTGTATCTATCACCGTAGTTATAATTGTAAGCATATCCGGGATCACCATTGGTTACGTTGTAACTTCTTTCATAAAGCCCTTGTGGATCAAAATCGTATGGTGGGTACCCAAAACTAGGTCCAGATGGAGGACCAGAGGGTCCATGGAAATAAGGTCCAGTCGAGGGACCAGAAGGTCCGTAAAAGTTAGGTCCAGAAGGTGGATGTACTATCCCATAATCACCACCAATCCCAGTTAGATGATGGATTTCTTGACCATGTCCATGTGGAATGTGATTTATTGGCAGTGGGGGTGGTATATATGGGATATGCAATTCTGGACGAGGTCGGTAATGCGAATGCTGATGATAATGTTCGTGTTGATTGAAAATCAACTCCTTTTTTGCCTGAAATAGGCTACCAACCTTGTGAATTATATTCTCATTGGGGGTAACATGAAGATTCACTAATGGCTTAACAAGTTTTTCCCCGTGCTCGTTCTTTGTCACTTGCAGTGACACAAGAGGATTTACATTCACCAAACCCAAATTCAAGCCATTTGGACTTATAGCGCCAAAGTATGGGTTTTGGGCGGGATATCCACCGAAATTATTGAACGGGTATACCCCGGTCGGATAGGGTAAGCCAAAAGATACACCGAAGGTAGGCAATACTTTTTTTTTCTGCAGAGCTATTGTTGTCTGTGGCAGGTTGTTGTTGACGATAAGACGCTGAAACGGTGAGGTTTTTGCACTTTTAGAGTATGGTATTTTATTTTTTTGTTTTTGCAAATTTTAGAAATAGAGGCCTTAATATCCCCCAAACCTTTCGTGCTGTTAGTGAGTTTATGTTAGTCGCAGTGCTACACATAAACCGTACTAGCAGCACAAAATATATACATTAGGTCTGTGGGATTAACTGTCTCTAATTAGGAGGATGAGGGAGGCAAGGAATTCTCCAAACTACGGGCTATTTATCACAATTTAATTAGCGTGCATCACCAAAAAAAAAAATATAAATATATAAGGGAACGGCAAAATCAGTGATTTGTATATCACTCTTTTTAGAGTGTATTTTTCAAATTAGCAACTGTGATGTTTTAGACTACAGTTATTTAGCAAATGTAATAAACAAAATAGCTTACCGGTATTGCATCAGAAGCAGCCTCTTCACCTTCTTCAGAAACCTTTTTTTCAGCTACAGCACGTTTAGCTACCTTCTTATCTTTCTCAATATCACTGGGCAGGTCGGTATTTGTAGAAGTAGAATTTGTAGAGTCTTCAGCTTGAATATCACTGCCCAAATTTCTTGGGTCTATTGGCAAAATAAGATCTTCTTTGCGGCCAATTCTGTCAGCGGCTGGACACTGATTATAAGGCACACAAATACAGTCAACAACATGTTGCCTGGATGTTTCATAAGCGCTGTAGTCCTCTATTCCTGCATATTGACTGGATTGTCCACCATACTGTTGCTTGTTCTGTTGACCATATCCTGAAAGACTGTTGAACTGGCTACCACCACCGTTGTAATTAAGTTCCTTTTTAAAATAATCTGGGCTAGTAGAATGGAAACTTCCTGAATTGCCACCATATGCAGCAGAAGTTGATAGACCACCTGAGCCATATGCGCTGTTAAAACCAGATCCATAACTTCCAAGACCAGCTTCCGAAACAGGTTTTACTGTTTCGTATAGACTTCCAAGCGGGCTTGCTCCAGTATTTACTCCGTTTAATCCGCCAAATCCATTTACATTATTTCCAGAAAATAGACTTCCTTGCGAAAGACCTGTATACCCTGTATGTCCTGTGTTCAAACCAGATATACCAGTTATTCCACTAATTCCACTTAATCCACCTGTATTAAGTCCACTGGTGAACGAAGAGGATTGTCCAACTTCTTTATTAATGACATAACCAGGAGATAGAGGAGCAAAGCCACCAGTAGAAGATGCCACTGCAGCAAATTCGCTGTTAATTGCATTTCCTGTAGCAAGTGGGACAGCTACTGGAACCGGTGGTACTTTGGCGTTAGCCTCATCAATGTGGTGGAAGTGATGATGGACATGCTGTTGAAGAGTTGATGCAGCTACATTTCCTGTGGTAGCAGCCGTAGCATCCGAATTACTAGCAGCTCCTCCTTGTGCATTAACAACTATTGTAGGTTTACCAGTAAAACCCCCATGGAACTGTTCACTTTGGCCAAATGACGATTGGCTATGTTCAAGATGAATTTTTTCACCAACTAAATGTTCAAAATCATATGGAGCATCAACTCCTTCATATACAGGACCTGGTGGTTTTGAGCCATAAATTATAGCACCTGGTGGTGGTTTTGAAAATGTAGTCGAAGATCCAATTGAAGGTGGAGGTGATTCTAAATAAGGTCCATTGTATACTGGTCCTGGCGGTCCAGAGTATAGTGGGCTAGGTCCACCAATGAATGGTTTGGATACTAACGGCCCTTCATAGCCCACTTTTCGAGGAGGCACCTTGTAAAATCCTCCCGGTGGTGGTGGCATAGGTCTTGGAGGGCCGTAAGGTGGCCTAATTGGACCTTGGGCGTATATACCACTTCCTGGCCGAAAAAAAGGACGTTTTCCTTCAATTTGACTATCACATTGCATTAAACCTAACGTACACAGCTTTTCTCTGATTAGATTTCTAGCCTGAACGTCATCACCTTTGTCAAGAGCTTCTTGCACATTTGGATCTGCGCAAATTTCACCATATTCATCCAAACCTCGACCCTCTCTACTTCTGTGTAATATGGATTCAATTACATCATCTAACGAAGTATCGTTGCTGTAAATTTCTTGATCGCCATACAAATGCCTTCCTTGGCTCTCAGTAATTTCAGTTTCATTAATTTTAACTTCTTCATCAGATCTTCTACTTGCTTCAGATGCTGCATCACTTGAACTCCACGACCATGCGTCTGTCGAGACTTGCATAAGCACCACGACTGCATAAACAGCCAAACAAATCTTCATGTTACCTGCAATTGAGAAGTAAACACAACAATAATAATCATTTGAAATTCTTAATATGGAAATCATCTTTGTAGCCAAAAGGACATTACCCAAGCGGCCACACCTAATTTGTAATAGCCAAATTAATGCATTTTACAAATAGCGTAAGTAAAACGTTTTTTTTTAACGTGGGTGAATATGGATGGTGTGCTCATCTTAGGTAATAGCCAAAATGGGATCCAGTCAAAAAACCAGTTTCCAACGAAAGTGAATGATTACGGCGCGGTACCAAGCAACCGCAACTTTTACTTTCTTCGCTTCGCCACACATGATAATGACTTTCTTCAAGTTACGGTCTTTTGCTCTTATTTTGTCTGAACACTAGTTATCTTCGTTACTCAATGTTATGGAACTGTTTCAAGAAGTGATGATAATGATAATTATAAAATTTTGGAAGGTCTACGATAACGCATTGTAGTGCGGAACTGTTCACTTAATTCTCATTTATTAAAGTTTTACAAATTTTATTACTACTTTTGAGAAAACTTTCACTCCTTTGTCTCTCTTGTACGGTTCCTTCCTGAAATCGTTTCTTATGCAAATTTTTATTACACTCCTACACAATGTGTATTAATGGTAATAAGGGGTCGAGCTGTATTTGCGGAGAGATATTTATAATTCTAATAATAGTGGAAGAGATTTTTGAGCCTAAAATAATATTACTGCAAATTAAGGTTTATTAGTTTCATATAGCCCGCTTTTCTCTGACAATTTTCTTCAAACTTATACGATGCCAATTTGAAATTGTTTCTCCTAAAATTAAATTAAAGCAGGCAAGTTATGAATAGTTTTCATTCATTTATAATCAACTCTACAACTTATGAGAAGACGGAACATTGAAATGCTTGAAAAAGCACCAAGGTAAATTTTAATACTCATTTACGCCATAATTATTTACTATAAAGAAAATAAAATTTATTATTTTTCTTAAACAAATAACCTTAATAAAGCGAGCCATTTTTTAATACAAAAAAAGAAAGAGAGTATGTACTAAAATTGCTCTCAAAGGCAAATATGCAGTATAAAATAATAATATAAAAAAATGATTGAATTCTTAATTCTGTGTTTTACGGATAAATGAAATAATTCTATTGAATTTCTCTAAAAAAATTTATTAAAAATAATTTTCTTGAGCCTAAAGAATCAAATAACTTTTACTATTATACGAATATGTTTTCACTTCTACTATAATTCTTTATATTTAAAATTTAGTTAAGCTTTAATAAACAGCAGTCGATACAATCTATCATTCTCAATTGTCTCGACGTATTACTTTTAATTTAGACAATCACGAGTGTGTTAAAAAAATTAAAAAAAGCTCTTAAAAACTTCTTGACATGTAAGTTGATCAATAGGAATATGGAAATAACAAATTTGGCCATAAATGCATCTTTTAAAGAATTTTAGAAGTAGTACAAGTTGCTTCATTTGTGCCTTGAAATTTGAAAATGATTTACGATTTCACTTGCTAAATCACTTTAAAAATATTTTAAAATGCGTATCGCAAATTTTACTGGTTATTATTTAAAGAATAGATTTCGAATTTACAAAAATCCAAAATCCAGAATCGAAAATTGTATTTGATAAACATTTTACACAATTATTATATTATACAAATTTCGTTGTACTTTTAATTAACCATCATTGTAACATTTAAATTATTTCTGCTATTCACATCTAAGAAATTCCTTTCAATGTATGGTAAAAACGTATTTCTTAAAACCCTTTGAAATGCACTTTTCACGATAAGCTCACGAACCTATCACAGTATTGTACACATTAAATTAATCACTAATCAAAAGATAAAATTAAATGGAATGTAGATACAATGCAACAAAATACACATGAAAAATGTAAATCGGAAAATTTCACTTTCTTCTGGAGCCTTACCTTTTGTTGTTAGCCGAGCAAATGAAGTAATTTTAATCCACAGATTTTCCTTAGCACTCACTCGTACCAAAGAGTTACTTGAGTGCTTCTTAGTTCGTTTATAATCCAAATAACAAGTAGTCACCGAAAGTGATGGCTTTGAGTGACTAAAGACAATTTCACTAGGCTCCTCAATTTATAAGATCCCACCAAAAAGCCGACGCCGCGATCACTACCCTCACCTACTTTAACTGTGATTATAATAAACCAAGTAAATCTTTGCTTTTTTTACTCTCTAGTTTCAAAGACTACGCGATTTATCTTGAGAAATATTTTGGAGCAGATCAGTGCAACGGAAAGACACAATACAAGAGTAAGAAAGAAACACTTTCTCCAAGATCCGCTCAAAGTAAACAGACTTCTGCATGTACTGCAGCATATTTTAGAGGTTTGCACTTTCTTGATATCTTTGGTGCGGAGGACCACTGTCACTTGTAGCAATTTTGAACTAAGGTCAACGCTGCATACTCATCGCACATTTGGGTTTTATGCATTAAAAAAAACTTTTGGGCCTTGGGGTTCTTTCAATGATGCCTTACAAACATTTAAAAAATGCTAAAATATCTCAGTATACCTTCCCTTCCATTATACTGAGGAAAGTGTTCCGGATCTTACTGAGGCTTATGCAAGTTTCCTAATCGATACGCGATTAACAAGTACCGATGATTCTGCAGTATTACAAATATTAAAAATGTAATTCGAGGAAATTCGAAGTTTTGAACAAAATATATCCTATGCCAAAAACTGTTTTGACCCATTTATCAAAATTTGATAAACAGAATTATACATTATATTTGAATATAGGTATACTTTAAAGATTTTAAAAGAAAATATACGCATATGTACAATATATTCTTATAAAATATCAGAAAAAGTGTCTATTTCTGAAGTGAATTTTATTGTATTTATTTTTTTCACTGATGCAAATCAAAAGAAAATTCTTCATTTACTTAAAACTTATAATCAACTAACGAATTTTTTAAAATTCTGGTAAATGCATTATATGTATGTATACATATGTAACCAGGTGAAATTATTTTTTATCACACCTGATCTAAACTAATCAACTACAAAATTTTTGTGTTTATTAAATGAAGCATGGAACTACAATACAATGGTTTATTCTGTATAAGTGTATTTTAAAAAAACAAATTTTTGCATATGAAATTTGGTATCGTCTTCTATCGTCTTCTACGAGTATCGTTATGGTTTTATTATTACTAAAAAATATAAATTATAAAAATAGCGAAATGGAATATCACCGAATCTAAATTTGTAATTTATTTTAAACGCATTGGTCCTATAAAAAACTTAGTGGAGCTAATAAGAATTAATTACGCTATAAAGATTCTATTAATAAATTAAATCATATCTTGATCAACAGGATAGTAGAAAGCTTTAAAAAAATTCAGGAGTGAGAGTCTTTGGGACCATATTACATTTATTTGAATAACATACTACTCGTACGTAATTTACTTGTTCAATTGCTCTTATGAGTAGTTATAACTTTAATATGTCTAAGTATAAAGAACCATATTGATTTATTTCATTGAATTATGTATGTAATTCATCTTAAAACCAGTGGTGCGATTATATGAATTGCGCTCACTAACGACAATATAAATTAATTTTCCTTATCTATCAATTGCTAATTAATGAATTAAGATACTCGACTACTCTTTCCACGACCAGTATGCGCTAGTATTCCATATTGTTGGTAAAACTTTGACCTTATATTATCCAGAGATATGTCTTCAAGTAGTTCTGGCAGTCATTCTTCAAAAAGGCATTTTAAATCGGTTTGTGATTTGTCTCATACTCATTTCAGGGGTTTGCCTCATGATGATGATTATTTGCTGATCGACGTCGGCAGAATTTTGCGATGTTCCTGATCGCGAATTCGTTCTATTTCTGCAGCAAGAATTACCTGAGTATGCTAAACAAACATTTCCGATAATTTTTGGAGACATTTTGTTCATTTACTTAACCTGGACATGTTGTACTTTGTTGGAAAAGAGGACAATTCGATAAAAATAATAAATAAGTATATTAATTACATGAATTTCGGAGATTTTTGTGAGGAAAAACCTGCATTTAAGGAAAATGAGAAACATATATTCCAATTTCGGAAGTGAGTGTGGTGGTATATCAACATTGTTAACGTCTTTGGAAAGGACATGATTTGGATGTCACCACGTTGAGTTGATCAAAAGATAAAAATAAAATAGTGATGTGCATACCATGGAAAATGGGAATTTACGAATCATCGTGTAACTCGCAAACGTTTTACATGGCCCTCCTGAGATCATTCATTTATTCAGCTATAAGTAAAAAGAAATGCATGGACTAAATTTATATCTGATATAGCATAAATAAAACAAAAGCAGTATTTTGTGTCTTATTAGTCATAAAATTGTTTTTAAATAATAATTTAATATGCGACTACTTCGCATTAATTCTTTTTTATAAAAACTTCAATTTATTTAATCTATTGTAAATATTTGTAGAGTTGTAATAAAAAGTTTATCAAAATTGTAAACCTTGCTTATGTATACAAAATAGTTTTTTTTATAAAATACAACTATATTTGCTTTGTTTTGTATATTTTCACTTTTCTTAAAATGGTTTTTAAATATATATTCAGATGAAAAAAAAACATTTTAATAAAAATTAAAAACGGGAAGGTAAAACCAATGTTTTCAGTCCACCCACAATTCAGTTGGATCTCATACACAACAAAGCTACGTCTAAAACTTGTAGTTATCTAACTTTAGTTAAAAATTCAAACAGATTAACGGTAGCATGGCATTATTATGTCAACGAAGTTGCCAAAAGCATAAAGCAGAAGCTTGCATCGCATAATCAATCCAATCCCATTCTACTCTTCGTGTTTGCCACCTCTACCTGAGGAAGGCCGAAGAAAGTGGTCAGGATGATGAGTCACTGCGACGCCTACTTTAAAATAACACCAATTTTTGGCCTATCCGCTTTGCACAACAGCAGGAAATCAACAGGCAAGGAACAGTTGACTTCGTAAAATTGCTCAAGTATTTTGGAACTTCAGTTCTTCAATGTGGAAGAGTTTCCTGAAGATAACCAAATTGACGTCATCTTTGAAGTTGATTGGATCGTCACCGCACGTTGTTGCAAGCGACACGATGACTTCATAAACATGTCCGAACTCAGCTTAGGCCAAGACTTGATTAAACAAACGGAGAAGTCTTACGTATTTCAGAGGAAGGTGAAAGTGCTAATCTCACTGTTTTGCAAGAAAATTGTCAAGTTCAACGGTCTTATTGTATAAGGGAAAGAGCTTTCATACTATACCAGCATTTTATAATATAAAATTTCTGGATTTTTGGCGCATAAGAAAATTCTGCAACAAATTTATGTGTTAATATTCTCATCGGAAAATCCAAACAATTTCTGCATAATAACTGCTGAATTACAAAATTACATAGCTAACTTTCATGCTCAGTTGGGTGAATAAAGGAAATTCAAACTTGGGAAAATCCAGCAAAATCGAACACAACCAGCCAAGTGAGACCTATTCAGGTCTTAAAAGGGTAAAGCAAACCAAATCGACTTAGGTAGGAGCCTTCGGAATTCCCCAAAACTCTGACATAACATGAAAATATAAACCTGACTAGCGTGATTCAGCTGCGGCGCATTAAGGCCAACGGCTCCATTGCATACGAAATTCTGCAACTAACGTTTATTCAACAAAGGCGGGAATCTCCGTCTAGATGAAATTAATGGTAAATTTGTCTATTTGGAACTACATATTTAACAAATTTTGTTATTTTATAATAGCCTATTGGGTCAAGGTAGGCTCCTTACGATCGACTTGCATTAAATTCAGTTGGTGGAAACTCGAATTCTTAACACTACGAAGATAGTAAAAGTTTAGTGAAAACAAATTATATTTTTTGTAGTTAGGTTATTAACCCTTAGCTGTTTGAGGGTACTAGACGCACAATACTTTACGCAACGAAGTCGCATGTACAACAAGTTTTTATATCAAATGTGTACAATTTTAAAAATGTACTTCATTTTTTGTTTACAAAGTTAATCGATTTGGTAAATGAGAAACTCCAGGGAAAAAAGAGATAAAAGCAAATACAGCGAGAAAGTTAAAAACATAGATCTACTTAACCTAAATACTAATCACGCGGACATAGTTGCAGTCATAATTATTCAACTATCGACTTGATATTATCTCTTCATGTTGAAGATGGCTCAACGAAAAGTTTTAATTTCTCAAATTAATATTAGGGTCGTTGGGTTATCATCAGACGTAAAAGTGCCTAAATATGCTTCAAGTGTGTATCCTAAGAACGTTTTGTAGGAAAGAATGTAATTAAAATTTCTAATTAATTTACGGCTAAGCAGCCGTAATAGGTAAAACTTTGAATTACAGTAAATAGAGACAGCAAAAAACTCGAAAAAAAGTAGTCTTTCTATGCGATTCTTTTACTATTTTACGACTGGCTAAGAAGCTACTAAAAATTAATAGTTAACAAAATGAAATTGCTATGGCTGGTTGTCGGCGATAAATAATGTGTTTTAATTACAGTAAATAGAAAAATTCAAAAAGAACCAACGAAAACTGAGTAAAATATAAAGAATAACTTATTTAATTTTGTTGATAAATTTGACTTTCTTTTTATAAAGAAAGTAAATCTGCAATAAAAGGTAGTTTCTATTAAAGGAGGATACAACCTTAAAAAATGTCTATTGTTTTTATAAAATTTAAGTTAAACATGTGTAGAATATCATCATAATATTTAAGAACGAAATTCGCAATCATTCCGAATATATGTGAACGCTACTTACCTCTGATCGGCTTAAAAACTTGCAGCAGCATCGATACTCAGGGCTGAAACGCCTGCCTTTTGTTATTCCGTCGTCCTTTCAAATTTTCAACTAAAGAAACTCGAAAATCAAAAAAGAGCCTATGATCGAAAACAAACTGTACGATGAAACTAAGAGACTTATGAGCCGGACTTACAGGTTAATAATTTATTTACGCAATTTTTTAGTCTTGAAGACTTTAAACACGTTTTCCTCAAAACAACATACGAGGAAACACAAAACTTTTTGATAGATCATTTTTAAATTTTTCATACTATTTTAAATTAAAAATAAATAAAATAAAATTATTAAAACAAAATATTTTTTCATTAAATATAATAAAAATATCATGATTTACGTCAATTACGTATGTCGCACATTTACTTTCAAACATGTATTATTTTTCCTAGTTTTAACTTTTTTCTCGATTTTTAGATTCATATAGACGTTCTATTGGCCTTAGAAAACTAAAAGTTTCAAATTTCTTTTATTTACATTTGTACATGCAATAAGACCAATTCAGCATAGTATTCTTCACTCATATAGAAAATTATTATGTGACTTATGTCGAAAGTTCTACTTTATTATTGAAATATGTAGGCTCCAATATTGTAAATCAATTTATTAGGCGCTAGATTGTAAGCCGTGGAACTCAGGCTTCATTGAAAGTATTATAGCAATATTTACAAAAATTACTATTTAATTATGTAGAAGAAATAATTTCAGCACAACCAATTATTAATAATTTTCTTTCTTTAAGCTTCCTAAATTATCCTTACGTTAAGATTTTAAAGTTACCTCACACAAGGGTTGGTGGGAGAGTGCTAAATAAGACAGATTAGAGTTTCCTAAAAGTACTAATGAATTTCTTTCGGAAGTGTAGTAATTTTGTTCGATTCTTCGGAACCAACTGTTCTCTCGCTGTATACCACTTGGGTTTGGAGCTCGAAGAGGTGGTAAAAAGTATCGTAAACTAAAAGGAGAATTACCTAGGGTTGTCATAAGTGAAAATCATGCTATAAGACATAATTTGAAGATTCAGTCCACTTTTCCCTATAGATGTGTGCGTGAGGCAGGCTTTTTTACGGTTTGTAATGCAGTTTTTGGTAAAACCTAAATTTTGCAGAACATCTAATCCAGTGACATATAGTAAATATAAATAGTAAGAAATAAATTGTCATAAAATTGTTTCTTCAATTTTGTCTCAAATTTTAAGAATTTCTAAAAGGCCTTTCCTAATTGACCAGCCCGCAGTCAAAAGAACACAACAGTTAGATATATGAAAACTTATTCTATTTTGCCTAATATGTACCAACATTAGGAAAACAACGGAGCACAGTCTTTACCCAAAGATCATGAATTACTATATGTGACACTCTCTATACAAGCTTAAAGCTCTAACCCATATGCAACTTCTAAAACTGCCTGGGGAATATATTTCCATTAGAGAAAGTAGCAAAGAACTACTGCTTCCTATGCCTTATCTAAATTCCATTAAGAACGAAAGAGATAAGAATAGGCAGCCAAAAATTCTAATCTACAGCACTTACAGTGTAGGCAATAAAATGCAGCGTTTTTTTATCACGCATTTTTAAAGGTGGGCCAATCTGTTGGGCTCGCTGTGTGGCTCTACATGCATGGTGTTAGTGCCGTCCCCAGGCAATGTTCCAACATAGGGAAATCCTGAATTGAAAATGGGGAATAGGCAGGTAGCACACGCAGAGCATATATGTATACGGATGCGGGCTGCTTACATTTTTTCACTGTGCATTTTTAAGGGCGGGCCAAACGTATTCGAACGTGTGCGCTGCTCTGGGTGGTGAAACGTGATTTCAATTTTCGTTCCGCCTCCCCCTAAATTTTTGTCTTTCTCTCACGTGTCAGCCCTTTATTACTATCCACTTTTAGCAAAATCTGCAAGGTCGGTTGGCTAAGGGGACCAAGATCGAAAAAAGATAAGGGACTACGTAATTCATGATCTTTGGTCTTTACCATCTGGTGATCATAAAAGGCAATAGTTCCAAAGTAGTCTTTAAAAGCAGAAGCTTTCAATGAAATACCAAAATTAGGAACACCCTGGGTTTTTTTTGACAATACTCAGTTCGCCACGAGTAAACATGTGAGCGACAGGGAATTACAGTTTTTTTAAACAATTTTACTAATGAGCAGACTAGGTAACATCAGCATTGAGGATCTCAGTATACCTAAAGTTAGCGGGCAATTTGTAATTTGGTGGAAAGTCTCCTAAGGAGTATCAATTGAGTAATTAATTACGTATTAATAGTGATTAATTTTGTGATAAATTCCATTTGAATTTGCGCTTGGCGTTTTTTCGAAGCATCAGATACAATAAGAAATGTTTTTTCAATAATTGAATGTACTATAATACAGAAAGTTTTTAGGGAACCAAATTCTTATCAAGCATTTACGGAAATAGGGCAGATTCCAAAATATTATGTAAAATTGTTATTGAAATATCTATTTAGGCTCTGGCGAAATGAAAATTGAAAACATTTTCAACAACCCCCAGCTCAAGTAACAAATGTAAAAAATTTGATAAATGAAGCAAACGCGCAATCTCCAGTTCATAGAACTAATTCTTATTATATTCTGCCTATTTCATTAATGGCAGAATGAGATAGCAAATCTTCTGTCAGCAAGTTGTTTCAATTTTAGGAAACGATCCAGGGGTTCCAGAGGGTTTTGAAAAACAAATAATCGAAAAGCGCAACAGCGCTCCTTCAATTACACGTCGAAAAAAGCCAAAGAGCGCGATAGCGCTTGTCATATTGCATGCGCTAAACTAAAGATAGCATTAAAAATAAGAGAAAAAGATCGCATCTGATTTGTGTACAGTGTGAAAAAGGAGTTCATCCAACCTGTTATCATAAACATCAATGTTTTACATTGTAAAAGTCTGTCTGTCTGTCTGTTTCGGCCAAATGCCTTGGCTTTTCTCGACACAAAATCTGAAGAGCACGAAAGTGTCTCGTTGTACTCAAACGGTTATCCTGAATCGTTAGTCCAGTTGCAATCTGTTAGCTGCCGATGCATTTCACGGACACATTCGTTTCAGCTCAAAGCGAAGCAATGTGGAAGAAATTTTGAGCAGCACACTTTTTTTCGGACAAAATTAATTAATAGATCAATTTGAAAACTACTCATGATTATCGAATACTTTGATTTGTCAACACATTTTATTTAAATAAACACCCGGCATATGCCAGTGGTGCCAATAGTATTCAAGGTTATAGTTATGTCATTATCCGGTTAAAGACAACTGTCAATCAGCTGGTAAGTTAACCCCAAAAGGTGGGGAGGTCTTCATTGTGGAAATGTCAGCAATTATAAAATATATCGGCAGAACAACTGATTTCAGAGGCAAAACGCTATGGGAAATTGTAGGAAACCTGAAGAACTTTGGAGTTGGGCGCGTCGTGGTCCGCAGTATGTTGGAAAGGTACCCAGAACCATCCTATCTCAAAATTCTCAAAGTGGAGGCTATGCCCAACGAGGTAACTAAATCTAAAGTCTCGAAGGAAATTCATTAATTACCTTTTTGCAGGATGTTAGGAAGGTGAAAGTTACGGTCGAAAAGATTTTTCGAGGTATCAAGTACCCAAAGCCAGTCACTATATACAGCGCATCGTACAAAGCTGACTACCGGCTACTTTCCAAAGACGAAGAGGCAAACTACTGCAAAGTCCGTGAGGAAGTCGCAGAGAAAATCGTCCCTTCGACGATAGATCTGCCGCCATTACTAAAGGAGTTTGTGCGCGATGAAACTGGGCAAATGGAGCCTCTGATCAAACTTCACTTCAAGCGAAGCAGAGACAAATTTGTGCGGATGGCAGAGGAGGGTGAGACTCCCAACGTAGATATTAAAATGGGGCTAGGCAAACCAGCAATGTGCAGCGAGTTCTTGTACAAAAACATAGATTTGTGAGGGTATGTAATAAATAACTAATAAAACTGGTTTTAAGTATTGAAAACCACTTTATTCAATCGTCTCTCCAAATCACTGGAACCTCATCAGTGCGAAATCTTTGAGTTATTGTGGCGTCCTCCCACTTCATTCTCATCCCAGATCGAAACATTTCCGCCCCAGCATGCGCTATCATCAAACCGTTATCGATGCAGAATCGCTCGTCCGTTGCAAATAATTTTCCGCCTCGTTCCTCACACATAATTTTCATCATTTCCTGCAGTCGCTGGTTGCAGCCCACTCCACCGACTATTAGCACCTGCATATCAGCATCTCTATCATTTAATTTTTTTAAAAACATAAAAGATACCTCGTCAGATTCACAGTGAGCCATAGCACGCTCCGTGGTCTCCACTAACATCGCAAAAATTGTCTCTTGTAACGAAAAGCAAAGATCCTCGTCTGAATATTTCTCGGTGGACTCTTCTGTTCGTTTTTGGTTTTTCTTAAATTTAGAAGGGTTTGCTTCCTTTTCTATGTAGGACAACAGTCCGGAGAAGCTAACGTCCATCCCTACATAAAAACATTTTTTTTTAAATCTATTTCTAAGAAAATGTAATTACCTTTCACAGAATAGGGCAGTTTCAGATAGTTCTTTCCCTTTTTTGCCATCTGTTCAATATTGTATCCAGGGCTCGGGTCATTGGAAAGCTTAATAATTCTAGCAAAGCGATCCAAGCAGTTTCCCACAGCGATGTCGATGGTCTCTCCAAAGATCCTGTACTTTTTCTCAGAGTAAGCAATCACCTGTGTGTTCCCGCCGCTGACATAGAGCACAGTGGGATTTTTGGCGCCAGTTATGTGCCGTCCCATTTCTATGTGACCTATGCAGTGATTAACTCCCAGAATGGGCTTGTTCCAGATTTGGGCAATTGTCCTAGCGACAATCGCCACTGTGAGAAGCGGAGGAGCCATTCCAGGGCCTTTTGTATAGCACACAACGTCGATGTTTGAAGGTGATATTTTTGCAACCAACATAGCTTCTTTCAGTAGATCGATAATTTTCGAACGATGGTGCTGAGCGGTTTCCTTTGGAAGAAAACCTGAAAAGGGAATTGCTTAAAAGGAACTCTAATATAATACTGGAGTGGAGGTTATACCTTCTCCCGGCGGAGTTATATAGGTTCTTCGTACATTGGCAAGCACTTCCCCATCTTTTATAATGCCAATTCCCAGCTTATTGGCACTGCCTTCAAATCCAATTGCAACAACCATTTGTAAATGTTATATTTTAAATAAACAGTCCTCGCCACTATAAAAGCTGTCACTGCATTTTTGACAACAAATAAATTAGACAGTTTGATTATTTTCCGATTTCCTGAAGCTGTATAAATGCTTTGGCTGTTTATCAGAACACCACAAATGTTAAATAATGCACCAAACAAATTTTTCATTTGAGGTTTTATTTGTTTAAAGGTCGTTGGTCAATATAATTTAATTTTTTTTTCATAAAATGTATATATAACATCTCTACAATATGTATAGAAGGATTAAAAGTAATAGATATGTAAAAAATGTATCAGCCGGTTGTAGTTTCTGAAATATTTAACTTTAAAATTCTGAAAACGGATAGTTCTCCGCCACGATTATGGACAAATCTTTAAATAAAAATGTTTCCATTTGATTTATGTAAATAATCCTGCATATCATAAGTGCTAAAAATACAAAAAATATTGCTTTGCTTAGTTATAATTTCATAAGACAAATGCGTGCTCCTTAAATTGAAAAATTTATTCATCTTTAATTCGTTAATTTGAAAGGTTCGTAAAAACTTTTTAAAATAAAGGTGGAAACATCTTTAACCTAAGGTACTTGCACAAATTGGAATGAATTTGTAAAAAATTATGAGGGAAAAATGTAACTTTTCGAAAATTCAGAAATGAATTTCAAAGTACAAGCGACCAACAAATTCGTTACTTTTAATTCTATTCAATAATTCAAAGGTCTCAAACTCAATCTGTCCCGATTTTTCGATTTTTGAAATTGTTCGCAAGTTAAACCGAGTGAATTTTAGAGAATTAAAATCAAAGCACAGAAATTCAGAATTTTAAATACATTTCTCTCGAAACTGAATGTTTTGAATTGTCGGACATGATAAGTACGTTCACAGACTGATCAAGATCGCTATTTTGTAATCTAAACTGCTTAGTGTTTTTTAAGCCTGATTTAGGTTGAGAATTATTGATCTTTTCTGAAGCAATAGATCAGGCCAGATCAAGGTATATAATTTATCAATTTATTTTTATATTTATAAAGACCTTACCTGTAAAGTGATTTAAAGTATTTTGGACACTTTTTCTCATATGTCGTCATTCGTTTTCAAGTAGAAAAGTAAAAATTAATGGTTACATGAAAAGTTTTATTTTTATTTTTTTTCAGGAACAGAACGTTATTTGGGATCGAATTTCTACCACTGGGCTGACAATAGTGTATTAGAATTGCACGTATTATTTCTTAGAATTTTGTATTAAATAATTCCCTCAATATTTATTGCTGCTATCCAGGTTACATTTCTTCTTTTCCAACAAATTCCCCACCGTTTTTTACATATCGACTATATATTTTCCTCGTAGCACTACACCCAATGTTTGATTTCTCTGCCTCTCCTTTGGTGCTAAATCCATCTTGCTTGATAAATTTTACTATCAATTCTTTCCGTTCTAAATAAATTCTTGGACCCATGTTTTCCTCGATTAGAAAAAGTAAAATTATGCAAGACTTGTTAGTTTTAAATTAGTTGTTATAATAATTCCCTTACTTTCACAATTAGTGTTCAATAATTCTTGGCTTGATATGGACAGTGCTGCTATTCCTAAAAAAAGTTTGGTCCGTAATACGATATCGAATAGTTCTCATCATATCCAATTTCTTTCACCATACTCACCCATGCTTAATTCGATTGGAAAAGATTTCGGGTCCCCGAAGTCAGTAG
The DNA here is from genome assembly GCA_963969385.1 of Philonicus albiceps. Lineage (NCBI taxonomy): Eukaryota > Metazoa > Arthropoda > Insecta > Diptera > Asilidae > Philonicus > Philonicus albiceps. The sequence goes on along the minus strand of OZ017772.1, from coordinate 44,087,474 downwards.
TACATTATAAGATCTTATTAAAAAGGACATACTCGTACATGATATCACTTCTCAGGATTGTCATATTTTTTTTTAAGAATGTGCTAAGAAAGATTTTTCTTAGTCAGAAAAGAAAATGTTTCAAAATTATTAGCGCATATAAAAATACATGCAGCATGTAGCATGCCACTATCAAAGTGGATATTGACGAAATATGTGATGGCATTTTCTCTTTATTAAAGTTTGAATTAAAATTAGTGAAAACGATCTGTAATATATGGTTAATATGTTGACTATAAATGAAAAACATTACAAACTTAAAAAAATATATAATTGTATTTTTTGGACCGCTTATGCAAGTGTGTTTCTTTTAAAATTTTAAGGTTTTTATGGTTTAAGTACAAAGAATGCATAAACATAAGAAAAATGAAGATATATAATAATTTATAATAAATAAATAATAAGTAGTAATTTATAACTGTATATTCGGGTCTATACTTTCATTTATTTGATGTAATTAGCTGTAAATTATTTTATAATAATTGTTCAGGTAATAGTATTATCCGCTTCAATGGAATATAAAGAAATGTAAAGTTTTTAAAATAAATACGTGCTATAACGCATGTACCTTTTCAATAACGAAACCTTTATTATTATATAAAATTTTCATTTTTAAAATATTACATTTTTTGAAATATATTGTATATTTGTATATTTACACCAAACAATAATATTTCTATACGCATTTCCTCTTCTTTCGTGGTTCAATGCATAGTTTAATTTCTTTTTGAGGAACAAGTCCAAAAGGAGACCTCTTAAACTCAAGAGGTATTTGAGTCTCTTTACAAACGCTTACGTTACATCTCAAAAATAAGTGGTATATAAGCACCTTGACCTCCATCATTGCAAATCGTAATCCTAAAAAAAGAAATAATTAAATTACATTCAATTTAAACAAGTTATAGATAAAATCACCAATGCAATTTCTTGGACCACATCCAAATGGTAAAAAAGTATATGGATCAATTTTTGATTTATTTTCGTCATTAAAACGCTCCGGATCAAAGTATTCGGGATTGGGATAATACTTTGGGTCTCTATGAAAACCATAAATGGGCAACCAAATAATGCTATCTTTTTCAATAGTAAATTTTAAACCATCTTCACCCTCATAGTTGTACGTCTGGACGCACTTACGATCAACCACCAAACCAGGCGGCCACTTTCTTAGAGTTTCTAATACCACCATCTCCAAATATTTTATACTTTGCAAAGCTTCGTATGTTAGACTTTTTCCATTTAAATTCTTGTCAGTTTCTTCAATAGCTTGGATAAGTTTTTCTTGAATATCTTGGTTAATTGCCAATTCATAGGCCAAGTATGAAGCAACATTTGATCCCCCATCAAATCCAGCAATGAAAAATATGAAACACTGAGCGATAAGTTCCATTTCCGTCCAGGTGCGTTTCGCATCTGCATTTAATACTCGTACATCTGCGTCATTATCTCTATCATCCTCTTTTTCTCGCTCATCTTCCTCCATTTGACCGTCACGCATATTCATTAATATTTGCAATAAATCTGGACGTACAATTCCCTCTTTTTTGCGGACATACATTGTATCAATTATCATTTTTTTGAACATTTTTTCCGTTTTATCAGGAATTAGCTTTATTCCAAGAGTCTTAGCTAATGCAGGAAAAAGTCTCATTATCATAAACTTAACAGTGGCTAATCCTGGTTTTTGAAATTTAAGCGAATCTTGAGCAAGCGTATAAACTTCATTTTTCGGATATTTAAGTGAATTGCACTCGACGCCGAAAGCACACGTTGCGATTGCATCATTGGTATATCGGGAAAAAATATTTTTTAATCCATAGGTTTGCGGACCATTTTTTTCAAACTCCTCAGTAATGTAGTCCGTGAATTGGTTCGCACATTTTTCAATTAACTCGAACATCATTCGCATTTTTCTGCCGGTAAAAATGGGACTGAGAGAGTATCTCATATTCCTCCAATGTTTTCCCTGCATTGCAAAAAGCATATTTCCAAACAAAGGGTCAGTCTCTGCATCCACGAAGAGATTGTGATCTTGAAAATATGCAAAGTCCTTAACTGCAATCTGCTTTACTAAGTCTGGACTTTTGAGAAAATATAATGTTTGTCCAAAATCGAAAATTCCAACGACCCTTGAGAAATAATAATAATAACCATCTTTATAAAGCGAGCTCACAAAGAAATATGTATTTAATTAATAGGAAAGTAGTGTTATTTACGAAAATAAAAGAGCCATAATATTTTTGGAAAACTTCAATGGGAAATGTACGTAATGTACGTAATTAAACTTTTTAGCAAGTCGTCTTCAATGCTTTCCCAACAATTTAAAATTTCTACTTTTAAGTTACTAATCCTACCAAATTGTCAAGTGGTTTCTGACCACTATACCCCTTCCTATTCCTTATGAGGTTAAGGTCAGGACTACATGCAGGCCACCCAATAAATTAATTTTGCAACGCTGAAACCACTCAACAGATGTGGATTGCTGCGTTGTTTTGTTGATTTTACGTCTCAATCGTCAACAATATCCTCCAAATGTGGAATTAAGACACTATCCAACACTTTGCAATATTTTTCAGAATTAATTTTTGGGGCATAAAGCAGAGTTTCTATTCTTCAGACTAACTCATATAATCTTTAGCAAAAGATAGACTTACTACCTAATGGTGAGGTTTTAAACATGGTTTTCCTACCGGTTTATTAAAAACAATGTTTAGGCACTTTTTTGCCATAATCTTCCCCAAGTTTTTTGGAGTTTCTTATTACTGATTCAGATTGAGCAGTTCCATCAAAATTTGAATTTTAATTTTTTCCTCGCAAGTTAAGTACTTTCCTTGGACCATTTCGTGATTTTTACTTCAAATTTAAAAAAAAAACAATACCTGCTAGTTTTAACACTAAATAAATTTCGCATTAAAAGTGCAACTCAAAATTGGTTTCGCTACAATATAACTAACTGCAACGAACTCTCGCCTCTTGTAACCATACATGTACATAGTAGCAATATGCAGTGACGTGGGATATTACTGAATATTTAATTTAATTTCTGATGTAATAGAAAATTTTAAGGGCGTTTCGATAACTGCACCTTGCTTTAATTTGAAAACATCATTTGCATTTTTCTTAGTTTTCTAGGCAAATAGTACGAGTTATAAAAAGTGAACTGACACGGATAAATTGTTATTTTCACTTTTTAAATGTAAATTGATATGAAACAAGTTCTTCTTGAGCTTCAAAAGCTTTTCATCTGTGTCTAATAAGACTACTTGTGTATATACTGTGATAAATAATTATTATTTGTAATATATCAATTTTCTGCACCCTTAATAACAATGTCACATTCCTCTCGAATGTGGAATGCAATTAAAGTTTATTTTTGTAATGGTCTCTTATTTAAGTTGGCGCAGTTTAAGCGCAATAAATCAGAGTTCCTTGCGCCGACTGATTACTGTAGATGAAACTTTGATACACTACTATAGTCCAGAAATAAAAATACAGTCAAATCAGTGGGCAGCAAAGGGGGAATTGGCTCCAAAAAAGCAAAGGTTTTTCCTTTGGCTGCGAAAGTGATGATGACTGTTTTGTGGGGTAGTTATGGAGTTATCTTAATTAATTATCTTCAAACAGTGCCGGATTTACCTAAGACGGGGCCCCAAGCAACCTCAGGTTTTCGGGGCCCTCATTCTAAAATTAACCCCCTCCCCAATATTTTAAAATAATAAATAACCAATTAATTTTGCAAAATCAATATATTATACAGTTTACTTATAATTTACGAACTAAATTACAACTTTTTCCTACTTTTCGCAGTCGCAAATTGATGAATGACATCATCAAAGTCAAGTTTTTGAAGCTTGTCTTTTTCGATAAAAAGTAACGAAAGACACGAAATACGAGCGACCGAAGCGCCAACTATACGCGCGAAATACAGTTTTGAATTAATTTAAATTCGTTTGAGGACAATGAATAATCGATATTGTTTACATGGATTTTTTCATTTTGCATTTTTTATTTATTTTTTTTTTTAATTTCCGAATGTATTTTCAACATTTTTCAATTTTTGGGGCCCCTGTCCAAGCGGGGCCCCAAGCAATTGCTTCCTTAGCTTCCTGGTAAATCCACTACTGTCTTCAAAAAGGAAAAACTACTACAGGAGAATACTGCACATCATTACTTCATAAGCTGGCGAATTGTGGAAAACAGCCACATTTGCAAAAATACACGAAAAACTAAGAAACAGAAATTATTGGTTTTAAAAGTACATCTAATCCAATCAAATTAAAAAATAAAAACGACAACAGCTGATTGATCTTATTGTATTATGATATGATGATTTAGTTGGATAATGATCGACAATATTAACTCATTTGACATAAGTACAAAAATTTGAAATTTGAACAATAAGACCAGATCCACACTTTTGAGCCCCTTGAGGTAAAATATTCATAAATTATTTTATAACGAAAATATTGCATGCGCTAAACTTGAGTAATATTTGGAGTAGTAATGATCGTTTATCATTACTCAGCTGAATCTGTCATTGAATTCTATTGCTTGTATTATAGTTATACTCTTTAAAAGGTACTCACTTTTCATTCGGAAACGTATTGAATATATCCAGTAATCTGTCCATCAATCCCCTCCCACGGAACAAGTAATCAGAGTTTCCTATAAAAGGGTAAGGCTTTAAGTGTTTAATACCCTGCTTTTCAAAAACATCATGGTTTTTCGTTGCCCACTTTAGAACTATGTAAACAAACAAACTAATTGCAACTATCACGAGAATTATATTAATCATGTTGGCATTTCACTACTTTAGTACATATTTTTAATATATTTTTTTTGTCAACCGAACTTTTCGAATGCCAGCTTTAAACTAAAGCGTAAAATAAATGACCGATTGACATAAATGGGCTTCACGAACTTGTAGCTTTACCAACTTTTAAATTATATCAATTTCCTCTGAGTAATATTGTTGTTATGTAGCATGATCAAGGTTGTTTATGTTATAAATATCATATATGTATGTGTGTATGTGTGTGTGTATTAAGATTAAGAACGTGTTATGGTTTTTTATGAAGATCAATTAAGAAAAAACAAAATAAAAATTGTCAAAGCAGTAATCTGTTAAATGCATATTACTAGCATCATATTGTTATTTATTTCCCTCCTCTCGATTTTATAATGTTTGTCTTGATTAGATAAAGCTTATATTGCTTGGGTACTGAAATATCTGTAATTTGGCAAACATTTTTTTATAAGAATGTAAATAACGCTGTTGATAAGCGGTTAGGTAAAACATTTGTTTTGTATATTTCGTGTAACTAACTAGTGTTGACCTTATTTGATATTATGTACTTGACGAAATTTTAAATACTCTCTGTGTGTGTGCATGACATTCACACTGTTATTAACCCTGTGCCTTAAAACAACGTCTGGGAGACGTGATCTCCTTTCTGTGCCTAAAATGAGAAGCTCGTATCAGATACGTGATATTTTGTTCTGGCTAAAAGTAAAAAGCTCATATCAAATAATGTTGTTTTTGCACGATAATGTTTATTGTTATTGTTTGTTATAATTGCAATATAAAAACGTGGTTTTAGTAAATAGTAAATGGCAAGCCAGTGGATTGCGCAAAATTTGGCCTGTGATGAAACTGCTCTTGGTCACGGCGAATGACAGAAACTCTCCTCGAAAGTGGCACTAATAATCGTCGTTCAATTCATAAAGGGCAAAGGGTTAATTATAATTATTTGCTTTTGGTTCTTCTACTTCAAGTTATAGTTTAATAAAAAATTCTTTTATATAATTTTGAAATACATTAAAGCTTTAAAATAGGTCCTCTTTAAATACTTCAGTTTCAAAAATCTCTTACATATTACTGCTCTGCTGGAACAAGAAGAGGCTAAAAATAGTACATGAGATTTATTTTTCAATGAATTTGAAGAAAATATTTCTAGGATTAGCGTTACTGAATTTATAGACAAATAAATAGACATAACTAGGAAAATTCGTGGTGCTCGATGAAGCCGAGGCAGTTAATCACAAAATTACAACTAAAAAATACAATTAGGTTTCGATTTACATGTTAAATTGCTCGTTTTCAGGTTAGCACGATTGAGGAAAAGCAGAGAAATTTACTTTTACTATACTGCAATAGTAATACTGTTCATAATTTACATTAATTATTTTTAATCAGTATAAGAACCGTAAGAAAAAGTTTATCCTCAAAACTGCTTTAATCAAAAGGAAGCTAAGAAAAAGAAAACGTTAAAAAAATATTGGTTATTTCTTGTAATACTTTTTGCTTAGTAAAATCAGCTGCAAATGAGGAAAATAAAGAATTTTAACTCTTTTAGTGCCGAACAAAAAATTAAACTTTTGCATAAAGTAGCAAGCCAAATTTATATAATTTATGGAGTTTTACGAAACGGAACACCAAAATATTCGTTTAAAAAATAATTTAAAAATGAGCATGTTGAGAACTAAAGGTACAAGGAATTTATGTTAAGTGTATTTAAACATTTTTTTAAAATAATATAAATATTGCTATTAGAAATAAAAAATAAAATATCACTGAAAGTGAAAGTTGGACATTTTCAATTAGCATTTATGAGTAAAGCACGATGTAATATAATGTTAAATATAAAACATAAGCAACGTATATCAAAATAAAACAAATAATATTTCAGCAATTTAAAATAGAAAATAAGTGTTAATTCAATCACGCTCAATCATGGGTCAATTCATTCACATGTACAAGAGATGCCAGTGTAAGAAAATATTGAAGACTACTTTTTTCCATAATTTCAGAATTCTTTCCTTTTACAAGTGGGCTACATATAGACAGATTTAGTACAAGTGTAATGGTTAAGTCTAAGCGCATACTATTTACGTACAAAGATATATCAATACTTTTCGCAAGTATACTAAACGAAGATATATCATTGTTCGGCACTAAAAGGGTTAAGTTCCATTTTCAAAGGCCCTGTTATACTACAATTCGTTCGGTAATAAAAAACTTTTGTCCGCATCAAAAAAATTTAGAATTTACAAACCGTAGATCACATTTGGCGGCAGTGGGTAGACTTATTTAATTTTCTTATAATAATAATAAAATCAAATAAAATTGAATGGAAAATATGTGTTAAAATAAATAAAGCAGTATCCAAAAAAGGTCGTTAAACTAGAAATAAAAAGCAAAACAAATAGTAACAAATAATAAAAAGAAAGCACTAAGTACACCTTCCGGAGTGTCACATCTTTATTTTTTCTAAGAAAATACTTGACTATACATATAAAAAGCTCAAGACGATTATGCGCACAAAATTTAGAGAGGTGGTAAGTGAGAATGTACTCGTTTGCCAGCGATACAAACTTGTTTCGCGGAGCAAAACGCTGAGCCTCCAAAGAGCAGAATTTAGTGCATAAAAAACTGTTGAAATTGAGACTACAGTCATGATCAACCTGGTCCTATTCGGTGTAGCTTTCTTTTTAATTGCATTTAGGTTTCTACAGTGGGCAACCAGAAATCATGATGCTTTTGAGAAACAAGGGCTAAAGTACCTAAAGCCCTATCCTATAATTGGTAATAGCCTATTCTTCTTCACAGGGGAAGGCATCGTAGAACCAGTCTTAAAACTGTACAAAATGTTTCCTGAAGAAAAGTAAGTACCTTTATTTTTCTCTTGTAACAGAAAGTGAAGCGAGTGTTAATTAGTCAAATCAGATTTTTTTAGTGAGAATAATAATTAAGCAAGCATTTTATAAATTTTAATTTGTTTTTGTCTGCTTGCATTTGTACCAACCGGAAGCTGTTGCGAAATTTGTATAATTATACATGTAAAACAGCATTTTCAAAATATTGTTAATATTTGTCCTTGATAGCTTAATCGATTTCTTGTTTTTGTTTTCTATTTATTTTTTGCTACATAAATTATATACTCAATGATCTTTGGCGCAAATGTTTTTATATTTTTAATATTTTTCATTAGAAAACATTTGCTAATTAGTTTCATCTCCTACAATTTTTGCATATGTCACGCCTTGCCTAGAATTTATTTTCCATATGTATATAGACCAATTCCCCACTAGCAAGAGAGGGAGGAAAGACAGTTGCCTTCGCCTCTGAATTTTAGAATATTGCATTGCCACTTGGAAATTGCCCAAATTACGAGATAGTCTCAAACCTACAAGGAAAATACACCAATTGTGAAAAAAAAACACTTTATTTCTAAACATGGTCTCCTTTTAGTCTGATACACTTCTGCCAGCGATGTTCAATAGTTTCGGTACTCTGTTTATAGTGAGAACAGTGATGTTAGCAAATCTTTTATCACGTAGCCATTTGTTGTTTTTTGGTTTTTTGTAATAAGAAAATAATCTTATAGGGCCGTTGTTTAAAACTATTATTTTGAGAAAAGTTATAGTACAACACTGAAGCAAAAATTAAAAAAAAAAAATTAGTCGCGTTTCTGTCTCACTTATAATTCTAACCGTTTTTCCAAATCATTTTAAATTTTGCATTACTCTATACTTACAATCTAAGTTTTATGCATAGAATGGAAATTAAACAACTTTTGATTACCAATAAAATGTAAACTATTAAATAAATTTATTAATTATAATACCAGACAAATTCAAATTACATTATTTATATCATAATCACATATCCTTACTTATTTCCAGGTTAGTTGGACGTTTTAATTTTCGTACACCGCTTTACTTTATAAGAAATCTTGAACTAGTAAAATGCGTTACAGTCAAAGATTTTTCACATTTTGAAGACAGAAAAAATGTACTAAACGCATCATCTGATGAATATTTTGGGAATGTTTTATTTGCAATGAAAGGAGAACGATGGCGTAATATGAGATCTGCATTGAGTCCTATGTTTACTGGTAGTAAAATACGATTGATGATGGAACTCGTAAAAGAAGTCGCTAAAGATCTTGTTGATTACTTGGAAGAAGGTCAACGAAAGAACGAAATTAAAACGTACAAGGTGAAAGATTTATTCTCAAGATACACGAATGATGTGATTGCCACAACGGCATTTGGCGTCAAAATGAACAGTCTCCGCAATCGGACAAATGAAATATATGAAGTGGGTCAAGAAATAATGAATATTCACAAGATTTCAGTAATTTTAAAATTCTTTCTAATCAAATTTTTCCCGAGAATTGCAAAATATTTTGGACTTAGAATATTAACTGCTAGAGCACAAAAAGCCTTTAATGATTTAATTATTAATACAATGGAAATCCGGAAAAGGGAAAATATTGTGCGTCCAGATTTGATTGAATTGCTAATGAAATTAAAAGACGGGCAGACTCTTGAGAATGCCGAGACTTCTGCAGCTCAAAACGTGAAACGTTCTTGGACTAATGCTGAACTGATTGCTCAGACCCTTTTATTCTTTATAGCAGGTTTTGACACAAGTTCCGGTGTTATGGCCTACATCGCATATGAGCTCGCAGTTAATACTGAAATTCATGAAAGGCTTACTGCTGAAATTGATGAAGTCCACAGAAACTTAAATGGCAGGGAAATAACATATGAAGATTTGACGAAAATGAAATATATGGACATGGTGGTTTCTGAAGCATTGCGAAAGTGGCCACCAGGAATTGTTTTAGAAAGAGCATGTACTAAATCTTATCACTATAAGGATTCAGATGGACTTAATTTTACAATTGATAAGGGCAGCGAGTTGTGGGTTCCTGTGTACGCTTTTCATATGGATCCAAAATACTTCCCGAACCCAGACAAATTCGACCCGGAACGATTTAGTGACGAAAATAAATCAAATTTAAATATGGATGCTTACATGCCGTTTGGTTCTGGTCCAAGAAATTGCATGGGTAGGTTTTGAGTCCATCATGCATTATTGTACATATATTAATTTTTTTCTCTTTAGGCTTGCGATTTGGTTTAATGGAAATTAAAGTTTTGTTCTATTATTTGCTACTAAACTTTAAGCTTAATGTATGCGAGAATACACAGATACCATTAAAGCTACAGAGATCTCTCTTTGGCCTGATACCCGAAAAAGAGATCGAAATTTCTATACAGCCAAAAAAATAACACTCAAGCTTTAAATTTTACAATGTTTTGCTTATTAGGATATATAAAAGTCGATAAAATAAATTGTAATATACAATCAACGAAAGAAATGAGTTGTTAAATGTAAATGGTTCCTTTAAAACATGGATTTCTTTACTAAATTCCTCATATGTTGTTGCATTCAATGAAATATAATCATAAGTTTCTTTACATTTTGAATGTTTCCTTGTATTTTGTAGAATGCAAAAATGCATGGTCCGTCAAAGATTGTTTAAATCTACTGCAATTATTCTCTAATGAGACTTAAAGTTCAAAAAAAAAGAAGAGATATTTAATGATGTTACAAAAATTGATAATCATCTAACGAATATCTTTTTATTGTTCCAATGATCTTTTTATTGTTTCATTAAAGCAATAATTTAATGTTGAATTCCACACCTTACTACCACGTAAAAAACTTATATGGAAAACTGGAATAATCGGCTTATCCGTTGATTATTTTCGCGCCTATTTTCTGTGCGAGATTTCTTAACATCCGCTTAGTATTAGCGATCGGCCCGGCGTGACACTTTTCTTGATAAAGATCTAATCTTGGACTACCTATCTATACAAGAGATAAGCGGGAGAAAAATATGCGAAAAGGTGAATATTTTGTGCATTATTTGTTTACCTAAGTATGATTAATTTGATTGTGAGCTTTCTTGAATTACAAACGCTACAAATCGCATGCACAATCAAAATAATCTACAACTCTGTTGAAGTTTTAAGTTTCCGCTCTTTAGATGGGAAAATACAGAAACTAATGCGACGGTGATTTTAAACTTATTCAGTCCCTTGATCTCTAATGCGAGCTTAAAAGGTGCTCTCCCAATCAGTGGCAAAAACAAATTGGCGCTAATGCGTATTTGATTCATTAATTTAAATATTACTCTGAGTTTGAGTGTTTGCATATTGCTAGTTTATACAAAACAAAAAAAATTTGAATTTTTTCTAAATAGTAATTGAAATAAAAACAAAAAACCAATAGCTTTCTTAATAGATGGGTTTAAGATTCATTAGAAAAATTAGAGTATTAAAATACTACGCATAATAAATATTATTTCCGAATGAAGTCCATGAAGGTTTGGCTGGATCGTGTAGAGCGATCGTACGTGTCTTGGTTTTTCAAATTTTCTGAGACAGAGAATTGAATATGAAATTTATAAAAGAATTTAATTGAAGTAATTATTATGCATTTTTGTTTGATTTCTTGTTTTGGGAATTTTGGTTGGCCAGCGAGATCGCCTAATATGGCAGCTCCAAACTTTTTTTGTGGAGTTACTTAAAGGTAGTGATCTATTTAAACAAGATGCAGATCTATCAGGCCATCAAGAACAACATTCGTCAAGAAATCGACAATCTAACGCCGGAAATAGTGATGAAAGTGATCCAAAGTGCTCTAAAAAGGGTCGAAATTTTCATAAACGCTGGTGGCGGTCACATATCAAATTTTCGAAACATGGTTAAACTAAATTTATTGCATCAAATAAATAGTAAAAGTAGTAAAAAGTCATTTTGATCGATCTACGAGTAATATAAAAACATATTACATTTAAAAGCTTTGTAAAAAACCGTAAAAGTTTTTTATTGGAAATATATACATATGTATTGTATCCATTTCTCATATAATGTATTAACTTGCTCATTTTCCCGTCATAAAGCTCTATACTTTAAGTGATACTCGAACAAATTTCAAAACTTTTGTTAGTACATGGGGAGATTTCGACAGAATAACCGGCAGATATTATTGTGACAAATCGCGAATTAGTTTTTAACAATATGATTTACTGTGTATTTACTATCTGTGCTATTGTTTTAATCGTGTATTTGTTGTACAAATGGGGAACAATAAATTATGATTTATTTGAAAAACAAGGTCTTAAGTACATCAAACCACTGCCGTTTATAGGAAGCACTCTTGATAGCTTCAAAGGCAATGGCATTGCTGATCGAACATTATACAATTACAGAAAATTTCCTAACGAAAAGTAAGCTTAGAGATGTTTTTTTAATGTTCTATCTATATTTTCGTAATTTTTGCATAATCTTACATTGGTATTGCAACATTAATGCTTTTTTTTGTGATACTATGTAACCAGAACTTATGAATTATGCTATTAAATGAAATCATTTATTGATGTTTAAAGATGTAAACATCTGCCAACAAAAAAATATGCAACTCAAATTGACAGAAGCTTTTAAGCTGAACTACTCCAAAATTTTTGATTGAACAATGTTAAATTAATGGTATTCAATTATTATGTTAGCACGTTCCCTGCCACGTGTACCGAAAACAGTACACAAATGAAAGCTCTCTCTTACTAAATGACTTTTTATATGTAAGTCTCTCACGAAAGCTTTGTTGAAAATTCTGGCAGGGAACGGAAGGATTCGTATCTACCTGAACGCCTCTCAATCGATTTTTGTTTTATTAATAGTTAAAATCCCTTACAAATATTAAAAAATTCCATTTAGTAACAACTTTAAATGTGTTTCAAAATTCTTTTTGGATTAATGTAGGCATGTGAACTCGAATAGTTTTCAGTATATTTTCAGTTTCAGAATAATTTTATCTATCCCGTACGGAGATATGGAGTTATTTTATTTTGTTATAGAAGATTGTACATATAACCCATTCAAAAATTAAACTTTTGCGCTATAAAGGAAACTTTACTTTAAAAATGTGTTTTTTTTTTCGAATTTTCCCTTCCGAAATTCTAAAAAAAATCACATATACATACATTGAAAAACAAAATTGTAAAGTGATCAAGTTGGGTGTAAACAAATTAACAATAGCCTGGTCAAAAGAATGTTGAATTGGCATGAAGTTAAAATACCTATGATCAATAAATCACATGCTATTTTTATTTTATGTTTTTATTAACTTTTTACTACCTAAAACTATTCTTAGAAAAACGTTCATTGTCGATGTGCTCAAGTAGATGGGCTTCTCTGATTAATTGTTGATAGCCTATAAGGAATACTGGCACATATAGTATATGTATGTTATATGAAATTAAAGTAACTATAACTGAAAACAAAATTATAATTTAGTGAAAAATATTCACTGAATTATCTTAGAATAATCTTTGATTCTTGCAAAGTTTCCTTATAGATTACTGGAAAAATATCGTAAATTATTAATCAATAAATTACCAGAAGTGTAAAACTTAATTAGCTTTAATTATTGCAACATAATTAGTAAAATTAGGTTTTTTGATTTTTCAATTTTTTAGTACATTCTGAATTCAGAAACACTTTTTCCTTCTTTAAAAAAATCGTCCGTGAAAAGGTTAAATAAAAAATATCTAGTTTCTTTTAATATATAAAATATGATGATTTTCATTCCAAAATATAATATCTATTATAATATTTAATATTTCTGAAAAAGATCCAAGGAATTTAATCTTAACAACAAGAAAATTATTTCTTTTAATCATTTCATTTAAGTAATTTTCACAACTTCTTTAAAAATGTTTTAATATGATTTAATCATAATACATTTAAAGTGAATTAAATTTTGTGCCTTCTTTGCAGAGTTATTGGCCTATTTGAAATGGGTCGACCAACATATTTTCTTCGATCTCCAGATGTAATAAAGCAAATAGTTGTTAAAGACTTTCCATATTTTCAAGATCGTATGGCTCTTATTGACGAATCAATTGATGAATATATTGGTAAAATGCTTTTTTCGATGAGTGGAAAGGAATGGCGAGATATGAGGAGTACTCTAAGTCCAATGTTCACCGGCAGTAAAATGAGGACAATGTTAACGCTAATTGTGAAGTGTTCTCACCAATTAATTGAATTTCTCCAGAATGATTATAGAAACAATGGTTTGGTACCTTATCGCATCAAAGATATGTTTTCACGGTTCTCCAATGATGCGATTGCCACTTGTGCTTTCGGAGTGGAATGCGATTCACTGAAAAATCAAAATAACGAAATATACAAAATTGGACAAGGACTTTTGCAGTTTCAAAAGAACTTTACAATTTTTAAATTTATTATGATGAGATTTTTTCCGAAAATTTCAAAACTTTTTGGAATTACTGCGATTGATAATAATACGAAAGAAAATTTCAAAGACTTAATATTGGGCACAATGAATCTTCGGAAGAGAGAAGGCATAGTCCGAAATGATCTATTACAAATGATTATGAAGATTAGAGATGGTCAAGCTGCAAGTTTACAGGACGATGATAAACAAGAAATAAACAACGACACGAAATTGTTCAAAGGAGATGAAAAACGTGTATGGAGCGATACAGATCTTTTAGCTCAAACGTTCGTATTTTATGCCGCAGGTTTCGATACTACTTCTACTTCAATGACCTATGGAGCTTATGAGTTGGCAATAAATCCAGATATTCAAGAAAAACTTGCTAAACAAATTCAAGAAACACATGAAAATTTGGATGGAAATCCTTTGAATTATGAAACTCTTCAAAATATTAAATATCTGGATATGGTAATCTCTGAAGTTTTAAGAAAATGGGCCCCTGCAGTTGGCACAGACCGTCTTTGCAATCAGAATTATTCTTATGAAGATAGCGATGGATTAAAATTCACCATTGAGAAGGGCTCTTTCTTGTGGATTCCGATGTATGCTTTCCATATGGATGAAAAGTATTTTCCTGAACCAGAAAAATTCAACCCTGAACGATTCAGCAATGAGAACAAGACTCAGAGGGATGCAATTACTTTTATGCCATTTGGGATTGGCTCTAGAAATTGCATTGGTATTACATAACATTATTTGTTCAAAGCGTGATATTAAAGTTTTATTATTTATAGGTTCACGATTGGCGCTCATGACCATGAAAACAGTTTTCTATCACTTGCTGCTCCACTTTCGTATCAAAGTCTGTGAGGAAACTGATGTTCCTTTAAAGTTTAAGAAATCAATCTTGGGGTTGATACCGACTAAAGAAATAAAATTGTATATAGAGCCACGAAATGTTACCAATTATTTATAAATTGTTTTTTTTATATATCACCTAATTTACTGTTCACAATAACTTGTAAACTGTTAACTGTTTGCTCTAGTCTTTTATTTATTGAGAAACTTCTGACATTAAAACGATAACTGACTTTTTAATTATTATTGAAATTTTTGTGTTAATTTTACTAAGTTTCCTAAATGTAATAAGCTTTCCAAAAATTATAAGAAATAAAATAAAATCAAAGCCATAGAAATGTGAAAAATAAGACAAAAATATCTGTTTTACGCATTAATTTATCAGATCATAATTGGTGAATTTTTATTATTGGTGTACATACCCCGTACATTCTTTTTAAGAGCAAAAGATGGTTTATTCAGTTTGTGTTGAAAATATTTTAAAGAAAGAAACAAAGTAATTGTTAAAGAACATGTCAGAGGCTTTTTAAAGCGTCTAATTTAATACATTTTGTAGAAAAATTTATAAAATACAGTAATTTCCAAAAGTGAACAATGATGGGTACTAAAGAAGGGTTTTTTGCAAGTAACTTATTGACTTTATAGTCATCATATATATCATAAAAATCATTATGAGGAATGTTTTAGAGAATAAAGTTTTCTATATAAATAGCTATACAAAATTGATCATTTGTATTTTATCGATGAAATCAAATTTCACTGCTTTTACTCTCGCAAATAACTCAAAAAATATCAAAGTTTCGCGACAAATAAGCAATTCTGTACAGAATTAAATTTTCTAGAAAGTAGGTTAAGACACTTCTCGACGTCAGATTAATGATTTATCTATTGTTTTCAGAAATATACGTAATATACATAGCAAAAAATATTGACAAATTAATTATAATTCGAAAATAATTCATTTATTTTTGCAGAAATAGTTCAAAACTACATAAGATGATTAGCGTTTATTTTCAGAAATAGAACATAATGCATAGTGCAAAAAATATTTAAATTAATTATAACTCAAAAACGTTAAACCTGTTTTTGCTAATATTCATTAAACAACCAGCCAACCAACTTAATTTATGAAGAATTAAATTTTGCACATTCTACACAAAATTGCTTAATCATTAAAAAAATATTTCGTATAACTGATAAATTTGTTTCTAATAAAATTCCATTGAATTTCCACATCTGTATAAATTTGCTGTATTCTTTTTACCTTTTTTTATATTGATATTCTGAAAATATTACATCATTTTACCGAAAGTTTCCTTAGAGATCCATTGATGGTTAAAAAGCTTCTTCAACACAAATAAAAATAATTAATGATCTCTTTATATAACGATTATGCATGTTCACATCAAAAGCTCCACTATGCTTTAAAGCCAATTGAGTGAAACCATTTTAACCATTTTATCATACTAACAGTTAGTAGTAGTATCGTATATTAAAGTGAAAAGATCACGAGTTGTTTTTTATCACCATGATTCACATTATTTTTATTTTCACATTATTTTAATTTTGTGTTTGTTATTGGGGACAAAACATTACGATGTATTTGATAGACAGGGGCTTAAATTTCTCAAACCGCTGCCGTTTCTAGGCAGCCCTCTAGATACCTACCTTTAAAGGCAATGGTATCGCTGACCGGGTCTTAAACATATACCGAGTATTTCCAGGCGAAAAGTAAATATACTACAATATATTTTAATTATATACACTGCAATATAACACCACTCTTGTGATAAAAAATAAATGTAGAAACAATAAGTGTGTATAAAATCAAATCCTATCTTCAATTTTAAAGTTTGCTTTATATGTACTTTATTATTCAATTGCACTGAGTTATTGAACTCTCAATTAGTGATATTTTTATCATAACAATGCCTTAAGTTATTTACTTTACTTTCAGGGTTATTAGACAATTAAATAACTAATCCAGTCTTCATGATCCGGTATCCAAATGTTATAAGACAAATAGCTATTAAAGATGTTCACTATTTCCAAGATCGTATGCCGTTTGTGGATGAAATAATCGATGAATATTTCGGGAAAATGCTTTTTTCATTAAGTGGCGATATGAGAACGATACTAAGTCCAATGTTTGCTGGAAATAAAAAGAGGACAATGCTGACACTGATTATGAAGTGCTTCTACCAATTAGTCGAATTTCTTCGGAAGGATTAACAAAATAAAGGTTTGACACATTATTAAAGATATCTTCTCAAGGTTTGCAAATGATTCAATTGCCTCTTGCGCGTTTGGAGTTGAATGCGATTCTTTAAAAAATAGAGATAATGAAATATATAAAATTGGACAAGGCTTGCTGCAGTTCCAAACAACCTTGACAATTTTCAGATTTATGTTGATGTGATTCTTTCCTAAGATTGCAAAACTTTTTGGAATTGTTGCGATTGATAGCAATAAAAGGCAAACATTTACAGATTTAATATTGGGTACAATGAATATTAGGAAAAGGGAGGGGATTGTTCGCCCTGCACATCTCCAAATGGTCATGAAAATTAGAGATGGTCAAGCCGTTAGTTTGCGAGAAGATAATAAGCAGGAAGCAGAAGAGAATATGAAAGAACTTAAAGGTAATAAAGAGCGTATCTGGACTGACACCGATCTTCTTGCGCAAACCTTTATTTTTTACGGAGGAGGTTTCGATAACACTTCAACTGCAATGACCTTCGGTGCTTATGAGCTGGCATCAATCCTGATATTCAAGAAAGATTATTCGAAGAAATTTTGGAAATAAATGAAAGTCTAGGCAATAAGCCTCTCAATTACGAAATCCTACATAAAATGAAATATTTGGATATGGTTATATATGAAATATTGCAGTTGGCACTGATCGTCTCTGTAATAAAGACCATTTATACGAAGACCGCGATGGTCTCAAATTTGTTATTAAGAAAGGCTTCTTTATTTTGATTCCGGTGTACGGATTTCACATGGGTTTTCATATAGGAATCGAATCCAAGATCTCGGAATGGCACACTTTGTACATCACAGGATTAAATTTTTACACATTTACTGTCAGCGACTAAAACGCATTGCCATTTCCTTAGATGGAAACTCTACCATTTCAAGGTATTTAATTTTTAATAATTTTAGCTTCTCGTACGTAAGCGCCACCATTTAGCTCTTCATTTGTTTAGTTAGTTAGTTAGTATTTTTTTACAAATTTCTTTTGTTTAATTCCCCGACACCGTATGGATATCAATAATTAAAAAAAATTGGGCCTATCTTGTTTAGGTCAATGCAACGATAGGAAAACTTACACTCTTTTTATATGTACGCTATGGACTCGCATAAGAAATGTGCTATATATCTACGATTTGGCTTCTTAATGACGAACGGTTACTTGTGCTCTGTACTTTTACGTTTGGGTATCTCGACGAGTGAAAAATATTTCTTAATTACAGGCGTAAACGTTAGTAAATAAGTAAGTAAACTTAATAAGGGGACAAATTTGGTTTTATCATAATATTGTACTGACGACAAATTAAAATGTTCTCCAGTTATATAAAACGATAGTTCCTAGTTTGTAAATTCTCGAGTCGCATAATTATATAATATTAACAAATGTACTCCAATAATCTTTAATTGCATAGGTACTATCAATGTGTTCAATATTGGTATTTTTTGTTGCAACTTAATATTATGTAACTTTTGAGGCTTACCTTTATATACCAACGTAAGGGAACAATAGGCCAATTTTATGAGTAATATTTATTACTTTAAAAGTTATAATACATGATACCATAAAAAACCACCAGCAATATATATGTCTATGGAATTTTTCTATTCTTCCTTGGTTCAATGTGTAGTTTGATCTCTTTTTCAGGAATCAATGCAAAGGGCGATGTTTTAAATTTTAGGGGTATTTGAGTTTCTTTGCACACAGTAAGCTTACATTTTAGTAATAGGTGGTAGAATAACACTTTAATCTCCATAAGAGCAAATCGTAATCCTGAAAATAAATAAAATTATTAAGTACAATGAATTTCTAACAACTTTGAAGATTTACCAATGCAATTTCTTGGACCAGATCCGAACGGCAGGAAAGTATATGGATCGATCTTAGATTTATTTTCTTCACTGAAGCGTTCTGGATCAAATTTTTCCGGATTTGGATAAATGTTTGGGTCCATGTGAAATCCATAAATGGGTAACCAAATGATACTTCCCTTTTCGATAGTAAATTTAAAGCCACCGTCGCCTTCATAGTTATATGTCTGAACACATTTCCTATCAGCAGCTAAAGCAGGTGGCCATTTCCTTAGAGTCTCCATTATGACCATTTCGAGATATGTCATTTTTTTCAATTCGTCGTATGTTAAAGGCTTTCCATTTAGTTCCTCATGCGTTTCTTCTATGCTTTCAATCAATCTTTCCTGAATATCTGGATTTACTGCTAACTCATAGGCTAAGTAAATCATAACATTAGAGGTAGTATCAAAGCCACCTAAGAAAAATAGGAAGGATTGAGCTATGAGCTCCATTTCAGTCCAAGTACGTTTCACGTCTCCATTCAATACATTATGCCCATTTTCGTTAAGGTCTACATTATGACCATTTTCTTTTATTTGTTCATTATCACCGTCTTCCTTAGTGTCATGTTCATGATCTTTTAGCTGTCCATCACGCATATTCATTAAAATTTGCAGCATATCTGGTCGCACAATTCCTTCTTTTTTTCGAAAATCCATTGTATCAATTATCATTCTTCTAAAGGTTTGTTGTGTCTTCTCATCTAAAACCTTTAATCCCAAAACCTTAGCCAGCTTTGGGAAAAGCCTCATCACCATAAACTTAGCAGTCATTGTTGGTTTTTGAAACGCCAACAATGCTTGACCAATTAAAAAAATTTCATTTTTAGGATTTCTTAAAGAATCACATTCGACGCCGAAGGCACATGTTGCAATTGCATCATTGGTGTATCGTGAAAATATGTTTTTCACTCCATAGGTTTGTAAACCTTTTTCTTCATGTTCTTCGATAATAAAATCAGTAAATTGTTTTGCACATTTTACAACCAATTCCAGCATCATACGCATTTTCCTGCCAGTGAAGACAGGGCTTAAGGAAGATCTCATGTCTCTCCATTGTTTTCCCTCCATTGCGAAGAGCATACTTCCAAAAAATGGATCAGCATCAGCATCAATGAAAAGATTATGATCTTGAAAATGTGCAAAGTCCTTAACTGTTAATTGCTTAACCAATTCGGGACTTCTAAGGAAATATAACGGCAGCGTAAAATCAAACATTCCAACGATCCTGCGAGATTAATTGTGAAGAAAAAAAATATTATTTAATAATTATAGAATAATTATTTGAGCTATTTAAATTTGATATAAACGGCTGAAGAGATAAAATAAAACGTATGTGAAGAAAGAATTCCTTTCCCTTTATATATATTTGAATTCCTTCCTAAAAAACTTAATTAACAAGGGCAAATTCGATTCAATCGCAATGTGAATATTGAGATTTATAAATAATAACATAAATAAATGAAAAAACAATATATATATATATCTTTGTCCACAAAAAAAGCTCATTTAGCTGCTTTGTTTACAAATGAGACAAACCCTCATAAATGGGTAATGATGAATGGCATTCTAATACAATTAAAGAAATTATTACACTTTCTTTACACGTTTTTCGATCGCAGGATTATCAAATGTTCACATAGCTAAACGGATAAAGTATAACGAGTGATCCGTAAGTTGCTTTTCGAAAAAATTTCGGGAAACTGACGAATTATCCTGAAAGAAACGAAGTGATAGAAAATGAAATACCACTCAAAGAAAAGATCGATTATTGGAGTGGGTAAATTTAAGGAATCGTTTTTCGAATTCATCTCAACTGAAAAGGAACTTTGTACAGGAAGCAGGAACAATAGTATCAAGCAGGACGATACGCGGGAGGCTCACCGAAGTTGGACTTATTTCCAGGAGACCAACAAGGAAACCGCCACTTACACAGATCATGATATAGCGCTGAGTGCATCACTCATACTGTGAAATTTTCTCCTTTCGTTATGGAATGGGGATACATCACAGCCTATGATCTGGGCCGAATTAATGTTCTTGAAAGAATAGTGAATGCTCCAAAATATAAAGAAATAATCCACGAGAGTGTTCTACCTACAATAGAAGAATTATCTGAAAATGTTGAAGAACAAGTTTTTCAATATGACTCTGCACCTTACCATAGGGAAAAAATGGTATGTTTTTTATAACATTATGATTACAATGATGACTAATTTTAATATTCATTCCATACAGATAACTGATTTTAAAGAGACGTTGAGAATAAAGTCACTTCCTTAGCCCAAACTTAAATTGGATTGAATATGTTTGGCCGATAATGGGGAATAAAATTACGAACAAAAGGCCACTTTTTAAGCGGAACTTAAACTGGTAGTCGAGGAGGTGTGTTACAAGTACGTTGACCAGGATTTACTGTCAACCTTTTATGATTCAATTCCTCGACGAATTTTCTAGGTCATAAAAGATGCTACGTGATACTAAGGAAAACAAGAGTGTATTACTATTATAAAATCTAATGATAATGCATTAGTTTACTACTGTAAAATGAAGTAATTAGTTAATCTTAATAAATAGTTTTATTAGTTTCTTTCTTAATTTGGATTTCCAAATGAATGCAAAAATTTAAATAGCAATTCTTTACAGATTTTTTTTAGTACCCTGAGAACAGATAGGCGAATTTCAAAAATTTAAAACTAAATTTGCCAGATTTATCTGAAGGACATAACAATTAAATTTTTATTGTAACAATTTTTGGTAAAAACATTACCACTCTGAAAATATTTTTGCTGTTTTTTTGGTCAGTGGTATATATACGAGTATACGAGGGCAGATTGAGAAGTCAGTGACTTTCTGAGCAAAATATTTAGCATTCGACCAGTCTCATCAAATTGTAAATTATGTGCCGTTTTCGCAGAAAAAGGAGAAAGTCCAGCTATTTAGTATGTAACATTTATTTCTAAAGTATATGCACAACAACTTAGAACACCAACAAATAACAACATTATTTCTGTAAATATTTGCTATCCTTCCTTGGCTCCAAATGCAATTTAATTTCCCTTTCAGGAACAAATGCAAAAGGTGATGCTTTAAATTTTAGGGGAATTTGAGTTTCTTCACAGACTGTCAATTTACATTTTAACAACAAATGGTAGAGAAGCACTTTAACCTCCATAAGGGCGAATCGAAAGCCTAAAAATAAATTGAATGAAATCTTTGTAAATTGCATTTATTTGAAAAGTTTACCAATGCAATTTCTGGGGCCGGATCCGAATGGTAAGAAAGTATATGGATCGATCTTGGATTTGTTTTCTTCGCTAAAACGTTCTGGGTCGAACTTTTCAGGATTGGTATAAATGTTCGGATCCATATGGAAACCATAGGCAGGGAACCAAATAATACTATCTTTCTCAATTGTAAATTTAAATCCATCTTTGTCTTCATAGCTATAAGTTTGAACACACTTCCTATCCATGGCCAAAACAGGTGGCCATTTCCTTAAAGCCTCCAATACGACCATTTCAAGGTATTTCATTTTTTTCAGTGTTTCATACGTAAGAGGCTTTCCATCTAGTTCCATATGGGTTTCTTCAATGCAATCTTTTAATTTTTCTTGAACATCTGGATTTACCGCCAATTCGTAGGCTAAATAAACTAGAGCATTCGAAGTTGTGTCAAATCCACCTAAGAAAAATAGAAAGCATTGAGCTATAAGTTCCATTTCACTCCAATTGCGTTTCACATTTCCATTAAGTATGTCATCGCGATTTGCTTTAAGGTCTTCATTTCCAGGCTCATCGTGACCACTTTCTTTAGTGTCATGCTCCTTTTCTTGTCCATCACGCATATTCATTAAAATTTGCAGCATATCTGGTCTTACAATGCCTTCTTTTTTTCGCACTTCCATTGTATCAATAATCATTCTTCTAAAAATCTTTGTAGTCTTATCGTCTAAAACTTTAAATCCCAAAATCTTCGCAAGTCGAGGAAAAAGTCTCATAATCATAAACTTAGCAGTAACGGTTGGCTTTTGGAAACCTAACAATGCTTGACCAACTAAGAAAATTTCATTTTCCGGATGCCTTAGAGAATCACATTCCACACCGAAGGCACAAGTTGCAATTGCATCATTGGTGTATCGGGAAAAAATGTTCTTCAATCCATACGTTTGTAAACCTTTCTTTTCGTGCTCTTCAACAATGAATTCTGTGAATTGCTTAGCACATTTTATAACTAATTCCAACATCATGCGCATTTTACTGCCAGTGAAAGCAGGACTTAAGGAAGATCTCATATCCCTCCATTGTTTTCCTTCCATTGCAAAGAGCATACTACCAAAAAATTGATCAGTCTCTGGATCAATAAAAACATTGTGATCTTGAAAATGCGCAAAGTCTTTCACTGATATCTGTCTAACTAATTCCGGACTTCTTAGAAAGTATAGTGGTTGCGTAAAATCAAACAATCCAACGACCCTTCGAAAATAAATTAAGATAAAACATTACTATATTATTATACAAAACTGATCATTATATTGTGATAATGTCGTCACAAATATCAAGTAAGCTTTTAATATAAACAAAGAATAAATTCAATCAAGATCTAAGTCATTGGTTGTTTTCCAATTTATAAATCTTATTATAATTAACGTAGGTTATCAATGCAATATTCGTTGAGACAAAATGAACCAAAATAAATCTAAAGTTTAATAAATTGAAATGCAATAATGTTGTGTTAATGAAATTTATTCTTAGGTGTTACAAGTCAATTAGCTACCATGAAACAGCAACTAAAGATGCCTTTAAGCAATTTTTTTCTCTTCCCTTGGCTCAATGTGCAATTTTATTTTGTCTTTCGGAAGCAAAGAAAACGGATGGGTTACGAATGTCAAAGGAATTGGGGTCTCTTCACATGCTTTCAGTCTGCAACTTAATAGCAAGTAATAAAATAAAATTTTCATCTCCATTAAAGCAAATCGTAATCCTGAAAACAAAGAATCAATAAAAATAATAATATAATAAAATTTGTGAATAGAGAATTTACCAATGCAATTTCTGGGGCCAACTCCAAAAGTTAAAAAAGTGTACGTATCGATTTTAGATTTGTTTTCTTCACTAAACCGTTCAGGATCGAATTTTTCAGGGTCGGAATAGATGCTTGGATCCATGTGGACGCCATAAACAGGAATCCAAATAACATCTCCTGCATCAACAGTAAATTTGATTCCATCTTCATCCTCATAGGAGTAAGTTTTTACACATTTTCTATCAGCGGCTAAAACGGGTGGCCATTTCCTTAAAGTTTCCATTATAACCATTTCAAGGTATTTAATTTTCTGTAGCTTCTCGTACGTAAGGGGCATACCATTTAGCTCTTCATTTGTTTCATCAATAGCTTTCATCAATTTTTCCTGAACATCGGGATTCATTGCTAATTCATAAGCAACAAACATCATAACATATGACGAAGTATCAAATCCTCCTAAGAAAAACAGAAAGCATTGGGCCACAAGCTCCATTTCAGTCCAACTTCGTTTTTTATCGCCATTCAATAAACTTTGGCCATTTACTTTAATATCTTCACTTTCAATTTCTTTGCCTTCTTTTAAAGCCATTAGAGTTTGTAGTAAATCTGGACGTATAATTCCCTCCCGTTTTCGAACTGTCATTGTGTTAAGAATCATATCAGCGAAGATCTTTTGTGTTTCCATAGGCACGACCCGTAGTCCCAAAAGATTGGAAATCTTTGGAAAAAACCGCATAATGGAAAACTTCCAAGTCATTGAAGGTTTTTGGAATTTTAACAATTCTTGTCCAATTCCAAATATTTCATTGTTCGGATTGTTTAGAGAATCACATTCGACACCATAGGCGCAGGTTGCAATTGCGTCATTGGTAAATCGACAAAACAAATTTTTCAACTCATAGGTTTGAACTCCATTCTCTAAATGTTTTTTTACAATAAAATTTGTAAATTGATTAGCACATTTGACAACCAATTCAAACATCATCCGCATTTTGCTACCGGTGAATACAGGGCTTAGGGAAGATCGCATTTGTCTCCATTCGGTTCCTTCCATTGCAAAAAGCATACTTCCAAAAAATTCATCAGAATGTGGGTCAATTAAGAGATTGTGATCTTGGAAATATGGAAAATCCTTAACAGTTATCCGTTTAATTAGCTCCGGACTTCTTATAAAATACACAGGTTTTCCAAAGTCGAAAAGTCCAACGACCCTTATGGGATAAATTAAAGAAATGATATATGTACTTTTTTATATTGATTCAGTACTTACTTTTAAATAAATGAGAAATAAACATGCAGATCTGATCAATTGAAATAGTTCAGTTCATCGCAGCATCTTAAAGAAATTTTGGGATACTGGTTTGTCGGTTTAGAATACGAGTATAAAATTCTTTAAGGCGCCGAAACGAAACGAAATGATTTTTAGAATAATAATTCCTTGTTAATGTAAACGACAATACATAGATATGTATTTTCACTCTTCCGGGTGAAAAATTTAAGCCAAAAAGACTGAAAAATAACCTAAATGTATATTTAAAGCCAGAACGACATTCATTATATGGTATTACTAGAGGCCGACTAGAAGCTGAAAAGACTTGACGTATTTGACCTTGTCTTGACGATAACGAAAATAGGAAGATAATGCACCGATATAATGGGTAAAACAGAATAAAAGTTTAGCACACATTAGCAGAACACTTTTATAGGAAAATCGGCTTATTTGCGTTGTCGCCGTTTTTTCATTTATTTATTTCAGTTTAGTTTTTTGTGCTATACAAGTTCTAGAATAATTTTTAATAACTTTCAATCAATGGCATTAATATTTTAATAAGACTTTGAAGGAATTAGTATTAATTACTATTAATTAGTATTAATTGCGACCAATATGCAAATAAATTGCAATAAATCGTTTACATTTCCTGTTATTTAACATAAAAATTTTGAATGATGATAGTTTTCCATCTAAATTTCTCCATGTTCCCATAATGTTTAGATGAAAATTATGAAAAAAACCTTAAATTAAAAATGTATCCACCAGATATCTGTAAGTAATTTTGCATAAGCGCTGAAAATAAGGAAAACTGTAAGTACTTTACTTATATTTGCCACTTCATAAGACAAATACGTGCTTGTCGATGTCGATAAGTCAAAAAATACATAGGTATATTTAAATTCTTCTTTTATTTTGAAGATTCTTTATGAAATTTTTAGAATGAAAAGATGGCAAGATCTTTCATTTAAGATATTTACAATGAAACTTTCTGTAAAGAGATGCAAGCAAAAATGTATCTATATTTAAAAATTTCAAAGTCAAATATCTCAGGGAGTACAAGTTTTTTGTATATTCGCCATATTTTACCCCAAATGAACATTTGTGGAAGGTTTTATCGAGGAGAGCCCAATAATCAAAGTATACCATATATGCTACCCGCTTGCGGTGCCTTTTATTATATTATATTTATATATAATTTTTCTCTTTTCAATTATTCATGCAGTCGGCTATTTTTTTTTAGCAATTGTTTCTCTAAATAAAATACTTGGAACACTGATCGGAAGAGTTAAAAAAATGTATGAACATAAATAATAAGTACATTTCGACAAAAAACCTACAATTCAAACCTGGAGCCTTTTGTGTTTTTCCCCCACCCTGCAAATCACACTGTTCCACCGCGTCGTGCATACTTTAAAATTTCCATTATTGGTAGCAAAGTACTCGAAATAGTTTAATTTTAATTACTTGCATATAGCAGGTTTTATAGCTTTTGACAGCGGTTGTGAAATCAATGTACCAATTATTATAAAAAATTTTTAAAGTATATCATTTGAGAGACCGCGATCTTGAGCTGCGAACTTTCCCAGAGTTGAGATCTAGTTAGATCAATTTCTTAACCCCTAATCGCTCCCCCTAAACTCCTATTTCTAAAATCGGTTAACGTAATCGTATAACGTGATTACATATATGCATATAAATAATGCTCGTGCTATAGTATAGGAGAACAATTTTAACAAATGAAAATTGGCATATTGCGTGCCATTCTATATACGTAATTAAAGAAAAAAAAATCATTGAATTTTGTTAATTGCACAATTTTAAACTAAAATTATCTAAGCATGTTGGCTGGATTAATCGCTACTTTCCCGAGATACAATAATATATATGTAGAGCTTTTTAAGCCGTGTATGATAAAAGGTATACACTCTGTTAGCACACATAAATGAGTAAGAATTGATACTGCTTCACCGAATTAGCAATTGGCTTTAATTTAATTTAATCTGCGAAAAATAAAGCACATACTAGTATATGTACATATATTCGTTGTATTTCTTTTGCTTTCACTAAAGAACTAATCTGCAAAATTTGAGATCGAAGATAAAAACATATTAAATCGGTTGAAAATAAAGTTTTTAACTACAGAGCAAGCATGATAAGTGCAATTTGAAGTTGAATTTAAGTGTTAAGCACCAATTAAAAATATATTGTATAATAGACAAAAGCTGTTTTTTTTTTATTTTTGTATGATATATCCGGAGCAATAGGAAATGTAGCAGCAGTCAACCCTAGGTTTATCTAAAAAATATAATGTGACGTAAATGTAAAATCGCTTCAAACACAATAAAAATAAGAAAAAATACATATTTAAATAAAAACAAAACTGCAATTTGAAAAATTGCTTATGTGTTGGTCTCTTAATCACTCACTTTGAATATCTTCTGCTAATATATATCATAACATAATCTTATAATTTCTAAAGATAAATGACCATGACAATGTACGAGTATTTACAGCCAGTATAAAGTCTATTGAACTTTTCGCGATAAACTATCAGAATAAAGATATCCTAATTGCTAGTCATCATGTTATTTATTTATTTACTTATTTAGTATTGCGTAATAATGCCCGATATAACTGCGCCACAACATTATCTTCGCACTCATAAAAACAAGCAACAGCTTTGCACGGAAATTGCATTAGTATTATCGCATTTTGTTATTATTGTAGGCGATGCTTCGTAACTTTTTGCGTAAATTATATCTAAATTCAAATTTAAAGAGCATTACACAAATAAAAGCAATTGTGGTAAAGATGTTACATAGACTTATAGATATTTGCGTATTATTTTATATAATTTTTAATTATTTGAAAAGTATTAATTTGTTGAAGATTTTGTATTTTATAATTAAATTAAATTGTTATACATCTACAATAAATAAATTCATAAAATAAGCCGCAAAACATTTTTATTTTTAAAACACTGTAGTCCCTTTTATTAAGCACAAGATTTAAAAATATGTGTTTGATTGATACATAAATATTTAAATTAACTAAAATTTTATAAATTATCTACACCTGTTATCGGTCGTAATAAAACAAGTTTTAAGTATAAAGTACAATTTCTACGTCAAATTAACGACAAAAAAGCGGTTTTCACTTAAAATTTGTAAGCTTGAATCGCTGCTTAGATAATTTACATAAACGTCCGAAAGACGTATGTTACCATAAAGACACATGTTGACAATAAAGTATCAGTAACTCTTCAGCAGTTTATATAACCGGATAATCATATTTTGATATTAATATTCCTATACGATATTATTCATGCTTATAATAGAATAACTTTGAAAATGTACTCAATTTGATTTATAAAACACTCACTTTTCATTTGGGTATCCATTGTATACTTCTAGAACTCTGTCGACCATCCCTCTTTTACGGAAAATAAAGTCACTATTTCCTATGAAGGGATAAGGCTTCAAATGTTTAATTCCTTGTTTTTCAAAAACATCGTGATTTTTAGTTGCCCACTTAAGTAGACTATAGACAAACAAACTAAACGCAACTACTACTAGTATTAAATTAATCATGTTGGCGCTCCAGTCTTCTATCACTTAATGACCTTCACAAATTCAATGAATTGATCTTGTTAAACACTGCGTTTTAACTGACACGCAGATTTTCAGAGAACCGCCAATAAATGGCAAATCTGACTTTGAGCTTTCAAAGCTTTTGTGTAATTTCGTTAGTTGTTCAGAAGGTTGCGTTATCTGAGGATTTCATAAATTTGCACCGAATTTTTTTTATTTCTTTGTTAAAAAGAAGTTAGTGGACAACGGAAGTTGACGAAACTGGAAGAATTTGTTACGAGAGATTGCAGAAGACTTTATTTCACTTTTCTTCAACTATCATTCTATGACTCTAGCCATGCATTCTTTATCTCCTTCAGCGCTAATTTAGAGTGTAATTGGAAATGAATATTTAATAGTTATCTTTTGTCAATTTTTACCAGTTGAATATCTAAGTCTCGTGAAGTTAATTGTTTTGGACATTTTATGTATCTAAAAGAACGTTGATTTTTGTTAAGATTATACATACTCATTATTATGATGTAATTCTGCGCAATCTGGCCTTCACTGCCTTAGCCATAATCAGAAAATTTTGAAAGTATATACCAAACGAAATTTAATGATGACATGTGAATGTTCTTACTATTTAGATAGCTGAGTCATCTTTCAAATTTGAATATAAAACACATGAATTAAATTCCCATATAAATATATTATTTTGTTTTTGCGTCGTTTTTAATTTAGAAAGATAATTATGCCTTAACCATTTATAGTTTAGATAATCATACAGCATACATACGTATACATACAATTTTCATTACATAAATTTAATATTTATTTAAAGTTCAGTACAACAGTATTAAATAGTTATTTTTCTGTGTATTCCTATTTTCGGGAAATTAGAATTATTTAAATATTTCATTAAATTTTGGAAAAGAAAAAAAAATAAATCAAATTTTCCATGAAACTTTTACAAGAGAAAATATATTATTTAATCAACGCCTTAATATTTCACAATAAATTGTTCAAGCAAACGTTGATCATCGGAACTGTTTAAAATGTAATATATTTAATACAAGTAAAAATACATCTAAAAACAAAAAAGCAGCGATCGCACTTTTCTTCGGAACAAAATTGCCCGAGAAGGCATCGGCGACAAGTGCCACGGGTAGGTGAATTGGTTAGAGCAGCTAAGTTCCATTTCGAAGATCCCAGGTTCGAGCCCTATCCTGAACCGTGGTTGTTGCTTTTACGCGTAATTCCCACATATGGTGTCAGAAGTGAGAATGAGAATATGTCGCAGCGATCATCACAACTCGGTAGTTACGCTGTTGCTACGTCGTTAAATTGCTGTTCTTAAGTTGCGTTTGAGGACAAATGCAGTTTCAGCTTGGCCGAGTGTGGGATCGATCATTGTACTTCTCATCAGAACAAAAATTGCTCGAGAAGGAAAGGCCCACTGGAAACTCGCTAGAGTTAGAGCAGCCTTACCGATTCGTTGATTTTTTGAGCAATTCCCACATATATGTACATATAATTATACTAACATTTTTTCACTTCTTGCCCAACAAATTTTCATCATCACAAAAGTATATTTGTCCTTTTAAATCCCAGCAATTACGTGTATATAATCATAGTATATGAAATTAATATTAAGCTTTAGATTTTTTATCAAAGAATAAATAAACTTTACCATTGTGCTTGATTAGACGGGGTTTAAAAAACTTCCAAAGTTAGTATCTTAACGAGATGTTACAAACCACGCCGCACTCCTAAGCGAGAAGAAAATATGATCAATTTAATAATAATATCGTTAGCTGTAGGTTTGATTCTTCTGGTGGTTTTTAAGTGGATAATGATAAATAATGACGTATTTGAAAAGCAAGGTATTAAGTATGAAAAGCCGCTTCCTTTAATTGGTAACAGTCAGTGGATTTTTACTGGAGATCTCGTTGGCAGACTTAAGAGGATTTATTTGAAATTCCCTAATGAAAAGTGAGTTTATTTACAAAGGTATAGAAGATCTGTTTTATAGTGTTTGCATTTAAAATTTTAAAGATCTTATCACGGTCGTTGATTAATTAATTATTAAAATCTTTACTTATACGGATTGCAGTGCGATTGTATGGATAACACATTGCATATTTACGACAATTGAATAATAAGTGGTTCAATCGCATGTCTGACCTCATCACAAAAATTAATTGAAGCTCATTCATTCATATTTCGAATAAATACTTCTCAGCTTTTATTTTTCGTTTTTGTAATTGTTGAAGTATAATATTTATTTCAAAAGCCGAAAAGCAAATAGATAAAGCGTACGTATTCTCCCGCAACACGAGTATAATGCTTAAGCAATTTGAATCCCCACAGATTTGAATGAAACTTTGTAGAAACTTTCGTTTAGGGTAAAAAATGATGGATATGTAAAAAAAGTGTGTCGAACGATAATTTTTTGCTCCATTTTTTATGTTCTTACATTGTTTTAGTGAAAATTGTGGAACAATTTTCAATTAACAATATTTCCATCTGATTTATGTAAAGAATTCTACATAAGTCCTACATTTACAAGTTTAAGTCCTACCTTATTGATTGTAAGCAGTTTGTACGCCTATACACTTTCTCAGCGGTTCATTCAGGTATACCTCAGCTCACTGTGCCTCGTTGCTTTTCTTATTATTTATTAACAATATTCGGTTGTCTTTTAAGTTCATTTCTTCTGTTTGCTGACGATTTGAAGCTCCATTCCACTGTGGCCTATAGCCAATGGATTTATTAGGCAAAATGCTGCTAACTTTAAGGACTCTTTCACGTTTAAGCCTTTGTACTATTTTTTAGTTAGATGAATTTTAGAATATGCAATGACCTGGTCAAGAAATGTCAGTTCTTATATCAGCAGATTAGAATCGGAGCAAAATTTTTTACCAAATTATATTTGGGCAAATACGCCTTTTTATAAAACCACAGATATGCGATTTTTCCAGTTCTTTGCTTTAAAATTATCAATTTTTAATATTTTTGTTAATACTTGATTTAGTAATTCTACAACAAAGAATATGTCCTTTTTATTATAGTTTTTCTTTAGTTATATGTTCAAATGTCATAATTATATACGTCAAATCAGATTTTATATTTATACACATATGTACCCGCCCGATTCCAAAATCTATGAAAAAACAGGTTTTCCGACCGGTAGAAAACGGTAGTTCTGCAAGAGCAAAACTTAATTAATACAAATTTTACCACGAATCACCATAAAATAGGTGTTCAAGATGCACTAGTATATAAAACATTAGCAATATTTCAATATACGAATACTTTTTAATTGTAAACTACATGTGTTAAAATTATAGTTAACACGCGACTTTATTAGTCTGCCATTATAAAAATATTAAAGCATTTCATTATTTTATTCACAAGTAATAAATACAATTACTCCAGAAGCCTGCAAAACACCTGTGCAAAACGATAATAATAATTTATAATTCCTGTGGTGCCCCTTATTTTTGATTACTTTGATATGGTACTGAATCTATACTAACTTAATATTAGTGTTCATCGCATGATGTTAATGTTTTATAAACATGTGGAAGTTAATAATTTACACTTGGATATTTATAAAAATGTGATCTCAATACATAAGCTATAAAGATACTTTTGAGATCTAATAACGTATTTATTTTATTCTTTTTAGTAGATTTTAAATTAAAACACTTTTTGGCATTGCTTCCATATATTATTCAGTCCGATTTATCCATAGTCTGATCATATAATGCTGATCATGTTGTCGATGATGAGTCTTTCAAACATGTTAAAATGACGTAATTGATGGTATAAATTTAAAAATACTATACAGATACTTTACATAAGCTATGTCCTGCTCGTTTTTTTACCTTACAAATAAGTGTTATTGTTGTAGCTTTTATGTTTCATAGGATTTGTATTTCTTCTAACAAAATGGTTTTTTCTTTTACAGAGTTGTTGGATTTTTTGAATTCTCAAAACCTACCTTTTTATTGCGATCACCTGAACTTATAAAGCAATTGACAATTAAAGATTTTGCCTATTTTCAAGATCACGTGCCATTCACCACTGCCAAAAACGATGAGTTGTTTGGAAACATATTATTTTCGCTGAAAGGTAAACAGTGGAGGGATATGAGGTCTACACTCAGTCCCCTGTTTACTGGAAGCAAAATGCGATTAATGCTTGATTTGATAAAACAGTGTGCTGAACAAATGTCTGAATTCCTCCAGGAAGAACATGATATAAAAGGGACCAACAGCATATCCAGCGAAAAAGGTTTTTGCTAAATATTCCAATGATGTAATTGCTACGTGCGCCTTTGGTGTTGCAGTAAACTCCTTTAAGTATCCGAATAACGAAATTAACAATATTTGTCAAACGATTATGAGCGGTCGGAGTATAATACAAAATGTTAGATTTCTTATTGTTCGGTTTTTTCCAAGAATTGCAGAACTCTTCAATATTACGATTGTTCCGGACGTAGTAAAACTTAAATTTAATGAATTAATTACGCATACAATAAATATGAGGAAAACTCAGAATATCCATAGACCAGATATGTTACAGCTATTAATGAAGTTAAAGGAAGGTCAAATGCCTAAAGAAAATGAAATGGACGAAATCGATCTAGAAAATAAAATGATCAACGGAGAATTTAAGCAAACTTGGACTGATGCTGAGCTAATTTCCCAGTGTTTTATATTCTATCTAGCAGGCTTTGATACAACATCAACCACTCTTTCTTTCTGCAGCTATGAGTTGGCTGTTAATCCTAACTTACAAGAAAAACTGATTTTAGAAATTGATGAAACACAAGAGAGCTTAGGTGGAAACCCATTGACTTATGAAGTGATGCAAAAGATGAAATACATGGACATGTTCATCTCTGAAGTACTTCGCATGTGGCCTCCAGTTGTTAGTTCTGATAGAGTATGTAAAAAAACTTATACTTACGAAGACGAAGGAGGGCTTAAATTTACTGTACATGAAGGTGAAACTCTTTTAGTACCGATTTATGCTCTTCATATGGATCCTGTGTACTTTCCGAATCCTCAAAAGTTTGACCCAGAACGTTTCAGTGAAGAAAATAGATCTAATATTAATATGCACGCCTATCTTCCATTTGGAGTTGGTCCTAGGAATTGTATTGGTAAATGCATTGTAATATTGCTTTCTAAAACTCTATATTTATGAGTTTAACAGGTTTCAGGTTTGCATTAATGGCCGTGAAGATAATCATCTTTCAGTTGCTCCTAAATTTCCGGATAGCTGTTTGCGTAGATTCTCAGGTCCCCGTGAAGATAAGGAAATCTATTTTCGGACTTTCTCCTGAAAAGGAAATTAAAGTTCAGTTCGTACCGAGGAAGGATAAGAAAATTATTTAAAACGCAAATTATAGTGTAAATTAAGCTTTATTATTGTTAAATAAATTATGGAATATTAATGAGTCGTTCTTTTGTCAATATCATTTCTCTTCTACATACATATGAAACGCTCTATACACAAATATATAGGGATAGGGATTCGAAATCTGTGGCTCTTAAGTATTAAATCTCAGTTAAATTCATTGAATTCCAAAAATTGTGGTCGCCATTTTGAATTTCACATATTTTGGTAATAATTGAAATCACTTTTCGCTACCCAGAGCAATACACACGTTCGAAATACTTTTTATCTCCTTTAAAAATGTATAGTGAAAAAATGTAAATAGCCCGCATACCCCATATATATGCTCTGAGTGTGCTGCTTGCGCTTCTCTGATTCAGGATTTTCCTATGCCGGAGCATTGTGCAGGAACGTCACAGCGTCTTTAAAAATGCGTGGTAAAAAAATGCTCCACACTACACTGTAAGTGCTGTAAATGAGAATATTTGGCTGCCTTTTCTTGTCCCTTTCGTTCTCATTAGCGTTTAGATAAGGCATGGAAAGCAGTAATTCTTTGCTGCTTTATCTAATGGGAAAAATTTCCCCAGGCTGTCTTAGAAACGCATAAGCGTTAGAGCTTTGGGCTTATATGGAGAGTGTTACATGTTGTATTAGATGATCTTCAGGTACAACCTTGACCCATATACTGCTATAAATGTAATACAAACATTTTTTATTTATTCTATTTTTTATAAATATATCTAATTGTGGCCGCTCA
This sequence comes from Philonicus albiceps, assembly GCA_963969385.1. Lineage (NCBI taxonomy): Eukaryota > Metazoa > Arthropoda > Insecta > Diptera > Asilidae > Philonicus > Philonicus albiceps. The sequence goes on along the minus strand of OZ017772.1, from coordinate 44,052,334 downwards.
GTGTGCTTTTCACTTGCCATATTAATTGTTTTTACGAGATCTAGTGGACATAGGTTTGATAAAAAAACGTTTGCATGAAAAAATTGATTTTTTCTCACTATTTGAAAGAATCAATTGTGATTCATTTATAAATAAACTGCGGCTACATGAAATTACAATTATGTTGTATTTACACTATTGCTCAGCCAAGTAATCAACTACGTTCTTAAACTTGACCCTTTCAATTAATACTAAAGCTTGAACTCTTCGTTACCGTTCAGCTGGCAGTGTCAGAGGTCATAAATATTAAGTAATCTTTAAAATTAAGCTCCAGAAAAATATTATACTCGTATTGCGCATTTATCTGAAACTGAGCATACAATGAATGAATAACAGCTTTTGATCTATATGGAGCTAGAAAATTCAATCAACTTGGCCACATGTCGAAGAAAGAAAGTAGTAGTGGTAGGCCATATAGCAGAGAGAGAGAAATAATATAAATTTTTATATTAATAATGCTGAAGATTGAACATTGATTGAATGAATTGTGTTTATAAAAAAGAAAACATGATTACCTAGTAGTGCTTGTTATTAGTTGACAGCATCGAAAAGCTTTTTGCACCAACAGTAGTAAGAGGAACTTTTTAGAGTGAGCACGTATTTGGCGAAAAATGTTTAGTTTAATATTGATATCGTTGATAATTGGATTGAGTTGTTATTTGCTTCTGCGATGGGTGTCAAAAAATAATGACTACTTCGAAAAGCAAGGTCTAAAAAATGATAAGCCGCTTCCTTTGTTGGGAAATAGCTCTTATTTTCTTACCGGAGATATAGTACAAGGAATCAATAAGCAATATTATAGTTTTCCTAATGAAAAGTAAGTTTCAAAAATTATATATTATGTTCTGTATACATATACAGCCAACGCGTAACCGCAGAAGGAACAACCATTTCATATTGCCCATAAAAACGCAGTGAAATTATGCACAGGGTGACTCGAAAAGATGTGCTTTACTATATGTTAATCAATTTTTTGGGTCCTGATCAACGTTTGTTCCGAGACCTTCCCCGTATCGGAAAGCGCTGAGCAGCCGTTTTCCTAACTAATAAAGTGACTAAATTACAGGGCGTACATACAGTGACTAAAATTATTGACCAAAAACACTTTTTTGAAAAAAAACAATAAGACATTTCTTCTTTCTTTGAATATCAAATTCCAAATATGATTCCGTGAATATATCTAGTCTTCTGATAGTACTGAAACCCATTTATAAGAAAATACGTAAAGAACCGTTATTAAACACTAAAATTCAACTGTAAGCACTTAATCAATTAGTTGATTTTAATAAACAAGACAGACAGAAGTGTTTTACTTAGTAAAAAGCGTAACTATTTTTGAATTATTGAACTAAACTTAAACCGTGAGTATGTGAAACTTTAAAATTAATTGAAGTTTACATTGTTGTCCTTGTTTGCGTGTATATTTCAAATTTTGTTTAGATGAAGATTATCGGTAGTAGTAAAGTTGCACAAATCAAACGGTTGCATGACGAGAGGAAAACTCAACGGGATTAAATGTTAATGACGGTACAGTGGACAATGTTTGCAGTATTTACGGATGTAAAAACATCATTGGCAAGAAAACCATTCTGACAGAAACGGTGTACGGCAAACTACAATAGGGGGATGTGCGGGAGGGGAGAGGTGTGTGAAAAAAAACCTCATCGTCAAGAATGGTTAAATTTCACCAAACGTTGTAAGAATTTTATCATTGAGGATTAGGGAAAAGTAATTTAGTCCAATGAGGTTAAAATTAATCACATTGGCCCTGATAGCCAATGAGCCTTTTCAAGATATTAAGCAGGCGGTCAAATATGGATCAGGTAACATCATATTTTAGAGACGTATGACGAGTCAAAGAGTTGGAGATGATAACAAATCATAGACAGGATGACTGTTGTTGGCTATGAAATCATCGCCAAAAGTAGTTTCCTTGGCAGTTAACAACAGTAGGGAAAGGGTGTGCTTGACGTCATTTTTCAACAAGATTACGATCTGAAACACACAGCCCGATTAACCATATATACATAAATAAATGAACTTCGAATCCAGCTCTAATCCTAAATTTTTAATATATGTAATATTTATACGAGTATATCATTTTTTGAAATATACACCTGTTCAATTCCTCTAAGTTTTAATTTTCCAAAAGCTTGATTAAAACGCAGAAAATAACAAACAGTTTTTTTTTCAGAGTCATTGGCACATTTGAATTCTTAAGGCCTGCCTTTTTTCTTCGATCTCCTGATGTAATAAAACAGTTGACAGTAAAAGATTTCTCCTATTTCCAAGATCATGTATCATTCACAAACGATAAGTCGGACGACTTTTTCGCAAATGTGTTGTTTACACTAAAAGGGAAAAAATGGAGAGATATGAGATCTTCACTTAGTCCAATGTTTACGGGACGAAAAATGAGACTTATGCTGGATTTGATAAATAAATGTTGCGACCAAATGTGTGAATTTCTCAAAGAAAATTGTAAACAAAGTGGAGCAACGTCGCAGCTAATGAAAATGATTTTCTCCAAGTATACAAACGATGTGATCGCAACATGTGCTTTTGGAGTTGAAATCAACTCTTTGAAAAACCCAAATAATGATATCTACGAAATTTGTCAAAAACTCTTGGGCCGTGGAAAATTTAATGCTATACAAATGTTTAAATTCTTACTTTTTCGATTTTCCCCGAAGATTGCAAATCTCCTAGGATTGAAGATTCTTCCGGATGATGTAACCATTAAGTTTACTGACCTGATAACTCACACAATGGAAGTTAGAAAAAGGGAAAATATACAAAGACCAGATATGTTACAATTATTAATGAAATTGAAGGATGGCCAATTATCTGAAGAGACAGAAATGGACGAAATTGATCCAGAAAACAAAATGATTAAAGGAGAAGTTAAGAGCACCTGGACGGATAATGAACTGATCGCTCAGTGTTTCCAATTCTTTTTGGCAGGCTTTCATACGACATCTTCGGTTCTTTCCTTCTGCGGTTACGCGTTGGCTGTAAATCCGGACGTCCAAGAGAAATTAATTGTAGAGATTGATGAAGCAGACAAAAGTTTATGTGGAAAATCATTGACCTATGACATTATAACAAAAATGAAGTACATGGACATGTTCATTTCTGAAGTTTTGCGCATGTGGCCACCTCTTGTTATGTCCAATAGAGAATGCAAAATGTCGTACACGTACGAAGATGACGATGGACTTAAATTTACTATCCGCGAAGGAGATAGACTCCAAATTCCAATTTATGCAATTCATATGGATCCAAAAAATTTTCCGGATCCCCAAAATTTCAACCCAGAACGTTTTAGTGAAGAAAACAAGTCCCACATTAATATGCACGCATATCTTCCTTTTGGAAGTGGTCCCAGAAATTGTATTGGTGTGTATTTGCAATATTCAAATATTTACTATAACATTAAACATTAAACATAAATTTATTTAGCTTTCCGATTTGCATTAATGGAAATGAAGGCTGTAATCTTTCACTTGCTGTTGAATTTTCGGATAACTACTTGTAAAAATACTCAAATCCCAATAGAAACAATTATGTCTACTTTTGGTCTTATCGCAAAGGATGATATTGAACTTCAATTTATTCCAAGAGAAGATAATAAATCCACGTAAGATGTAAATATCCAGAAAGTTACTTATTTATAAAATATGTTTGTTTGGAAAATTTAGCAATTAACTAATAAATAACTTTACTAAAAAGGATCAAATTTAATTTTTAAGGATGTTGGCTCAAACCAGCATTTTTACAGTTTATAATATTTTCTGAAAGTTAGTAGGCCAAGTTATTGCCTAAAAAGCCGTTGCTAGCTTATGGATAGGATTAATTTGTTGCCCTAAAATATATAAAACATCGTAACACTTTTATCCCTTAAAAAAAATTTAAAACCTTACATATGTATGTTTGTATAAATAGATTGTTTTGTTAACTATGCAGAATTTTACATCTTTTCTTTCATGTTTTATTTATTTATTTTTTTTTTTTTTTGAATCAGATTATTGATTCACTACAATCTAAAGAATTTCATTAGTTTCACAGGCCTGTTCTTTTAAATGAATATATTTTTTCATTTGACACTGTTTCAGAAGTAGATCCGAATGAACAGAAAAGATCTACTGCATATAATACGATGATGACATATGTAAAATATGTATAACAACCTAGCAATTTCATATAGATTTTAGTATTATTAATGTGTAATATATTTAGTTTTTTAGTACTGTGAAACTTGCTTATCTTGCGTATGAATTATATCTTGATAAGGGAATAAGGTAAAGTTCTCGAATTTCAGTTTTTTAAAATTGTGGCGAAAATCTCCAATTTAATTTAATTGTTGTATATGAATGTAGTATTAGGTTGGAGGGAAAGTTCTGTCGTATTTTAAATAGGCAGGTAATTTTTCTTGTTGGAAAATAATCTACATTTAACAAGTCGAGAAATTGCAGAAGAGTTTGGCATTCATCATACAACTGTTGGAGATCACATTAAATCTCTTGGGTTTGTGTTAAAGCAAAGTATTTGGGTTCCACATGAATTAACGGAAAAGAATTAGTTTGATCGTGTAAAAATATGTTCATCACATTTGATTAGACACAATGTGGAGCCGTTTTTGGACAAGCTGGTTACTGGAGATGAAAAGTGTATTCTTTACGAGAATATTAAGAGAAAAACATCTTACTGCAAACCAGGAACATCATCAGCAACAGTTCCAAAACCAAGTATCCATCAACGAAAAGTACTGCTTTGTTTGTGGTGGAACAGGAAAAGTCCAGTGTACTACGAGTTGCTGAAACAGGGAATAACCATTAACGCGGATCTGTACTGCAATTAGCTGGATAAATTGAATGCAGCTATCAAAGAAAAAAGGCCTGCATTAGCGTGTAGAAAAGGAATAGTGTTCCACCACGATAATGCTCGACCGCATACTGCAATGGTGACACAACAAAAACTGAATGCGTTAGGATGGGAAGTCCTTAGTCACCCACCGTATTCACCTGACATTGCACTATCTGATTATTACCTGTTCAGATCTCTGCAAAATTATCTAACGGGTAAAAAATTCAAGTCTTTTGAAAGTGTTTCTAAGGCAGTGGCTGAATATTTTAACTCCAAGGACGAGAACTTCTACAAAACAGGAATTCACAGGTTACCTGAAAGATGGCAAAAGGTTGTAACAAATAACGGAGCATATATAATTGATTAATATTAAACACGTATTTTTATAAATGAATTCAAATATTTTCTTTAAAATACGACAGAACTTTCCCTCCAACCTAATATATTGATTAAAGCAAAAAAAAAAACACAATAATTTTAACGAAACTTTTCTCATAGGGTATTCTAGAATTTTATAATTGGAAATTATTATTACTGTACTTTTGCAAAAAAGTAGATAACTATTATATTAATTAAACAGTAAACCGAGCAATTTCGAGTTCGATCAAGGTTAATATCTAATTATGCTCAAATAAAACTCGCAAAAAATAAATATAGCAGGCTTTTTTTTAAGAATGTAAGAGTATACAATAAGGGAGTGATTGAATACTATCTGGTGTTATAAATATAAAATAAACCAACAATTAAAGTATTTTGCTTGTAGGAAACATTATGCATTTGTAATTTTTATTTTAAACAAAGTAAATATCTTACAAATATACTGAATACACATTCTCGAAAATTATCTGGAAACTTATAATCTTAACCTTTTTGTTTTGTATTTTTTCAATTTAATTTTTCGTTATACGCTGTTATAATAATCTGTAATCCGTTAAGAGATCTGTAAGAGTGTATTTACAATTTGGTATTAGAGTAATTCATTTTGAAAAGGTTTCACAAATTTGTTGTGTGTAAATAAATACACCGAGAAATAAATAGCCTTATTCTAATTTGTTGGTGACCCGATCTCTTAAAAGTGTAATATTTTCTTGCATGTGGTTTTTGCTGGAGTTCGTTTGTATGAACAAATTTTAATACAATGTATTTCGGTTTTATGCAGAAGTTAATATAAGTAAAAATGTTGTTAGCAATTAGATACGAATCTAGAGTACGGCAGGGTGCGAAGTAGTAGTGTTTTTTTATGATCTTAGCATATCCTGTCAGTTACAGCAAAGCACCTTGAACAAAATGTGAAAAATAATTTTGAAATTATTTGCAATACTCGTGTATACAAAAATCTACTGAAGTATGGTGTGTAGGATTTTGTAAATTGAATTGAATGCTTTTTGAACAATAAGATACTAAAGTGACCTTGACCTCACCAATTGAAACTAAAACCCGAATACTAATTTTTCGCTTCATACGTACATAGGTATATCTGCATTAAGAGACCAAGCTAAAATATATTAAAATATCTTATTATTGTGTTCGAAAATTAAGTTGCGAATTTTTGCATGCCTTTGCTTGCACTGCGATTTGCAAAAAATCTCAAACAAGCAAAATAATTCAGGATGCTTCACCTCTAAGGGAATTTATGCAGAATATTGTATTAAAATTTGGAAGCAATCAGACCAGTCGATTTTGCTAAATTTCACAAAATCATATGCACAATTAAGATTTACACGAAGCCAGATCGGCCAAATAACAGCTTTTGAGATCGTCTGCCGGGAAGTAAAAGGCATGATTCCCATTCGAGAGGTGTATATTTTGCAAAGCTCTCTCGCTCAGCAGTAAAGCAAACTACCCGACTGTGTTAACACGCCTCAGAGAAATATGATACCTTTAATATTGATATCAATTATTATTATCTTAAGTGTTTATTTGCTGCTAAAGTGGGCGACGAAAAATCATGACTATTTCCAGAAGCAAGGTCTTAAGAATCTGAAACCGCTTCCCTTGTTTGGCAGTAGTTTCTTTTTATTCACTGGAGATCATATTGGTGGAATCCAAAGGCATTATACTAATTTCCCCAATGATAAGTAAGTTAATGTGAAATTCTTAATTATTCGAATAGCTTAGAGTTTGTATGTCATATTATTGTAAATAATTCCAGAGTTATTGGCTTTTTCGATTTTTCAAGACCTGTGTTTTTACTGCGATCACCTGATCTTATAAATCAGTTAACAGTAAAAGACTTCTCCTACTTTCAAGATCATGTATCATTTATGGACGATAATTCCGAAGACCTTTTCGCAAATTCTTTATTTTTTCTTAGAGGCAAGAAATGGCGAGATATGAGATCTTCCCTTAGCCCTATGTTTACCGGCCGTAAAATGAGAGTAATGCTTGATATGATAGTAAAGTGTTCTGAACAATTGTGTAAATACCTCAGAGAAAACTATGAGAAGAATGGACCGACTACACAACCAACCAAAATACTTTTTTCTAAGTATACCAACGATGTGATCGCCACGTGTGCCTTTGGAGTTGAAGTTAACTCTTTGAAAAACCCGACCAATGATATTTACAATATTTGTCAAAAAATCGTGGGAAATGGAAATTTTACTTTTATTCAAGTGCTAAAATTCATTACATTGCGATTTATTCCGAAGATTGCAAAGATGCTAGGATTAACGTTTATTTCGGATGATATAAAAGTAAAATTCACCGAACTGATAACGTACACAATGGAAATTAGGAAAAGAGAAAATATACAAAGACCTGATATGCTACATTTACTAATGAAATTAAAAGAAGGAAATTTGTCTAAGGAAAGCGAAATTGATGAGATTGATCACGAAAACAAAATAATAAATGGAGAAGTGAGAAGCAACTGGACAGATAATGAACTTATTGCTCAATGCTTCCAATTCTTTTTGGGTGGTTTTCATACGACATCATCAGCCCTAACTTTCTGCAGTTATGCACTAGCTGTACATCCCAATTGTCAGGAGAAGTTAATTGCGGAAATCGATATGACATATGCAAGTTTAAATGGAAAACCACTAACCTATGAAGTCATAATAAGCATGCAGTATATGCACATGTTCGTATCTGAAGTTTTACGCATGTGGCCTCCTCTTGTTGCATCCAATAGAGACTGCAAAAAATCTTACACATATGAAGATGAAGACGGATTGAAATTCAATGTACAGAAAGGTGATGCACTTATTATACCGCTTTATTCACTCCACATGGATCCAAAGTATTTTCCGCATCCTGAAAAATTCAATCCGGAGCGTTTTGGCAAAGAAAACATATCCAACGTTAATATGCACGCATATCTTCCCTTTGGAGTTGGACCTAGAAATTGTATTGGTGTGTATCTTTTGTATTTCTATATATTTTTCCAATTTGTTTACATTGATTTTAATAGCTTTTCGGTTCGCACTGATGGAAATTAAGGCTGTGCTCTTCCACCTTTTATTACATTTCCGGATCAATGTTTGTAAAAGCACTCAGATTCCAGCAAAAGTAAAGTTTTCCGTATTTGGTGTGGTTCCAAAAGATGACATTGACCTTCAATTTATTCCAAGATAGGAAGGGCCGCACGATAAATATTAATTAGCTTTTATGTATTGGTGGATTTTTATAAAATGTTGAAATAAAACTTAATTTTCACCTCTGGAATGAAAGAAACGTGAAGTAATTATATACGTATACATGGATCACAAAACAGGAAGCAATATGCCAATCGATTCCAGAATCGTAAATTTCACGATTAAAGCATCACGAAATACTGTAGCGATAAAATGTGTCGCTTTTTTTCGTTACTAAATATAACTCCTAATGGTATAATTATTTTGCTATTGAAAATTTTTTAATAAAAGCAAACAAATATTTCGAATTTCCACTAAGTATGATTCATAAGCTTTAAATAAAATAAATTAAATTATTCAATTCAAAGTATTTAGGCTCTTATTACTCAAAAATGGCTAATATTTCATTTTATTTTTTAATATACTTTATTAGAAAATATATTTATATATGCATTAATACCACCCCAATCATTGACAATTAATTAACTCTGAAATAATGTCGCCCTTGTCCTATGTGGGTTAGTATCCGACCAGAAATGAATGTTGTAGAAGTTTGTAATAGCATCCTTAGTGAAACGTTATCGGTTTGGAATGAAAAACAGGTACCTTAGAGATTCACAAGAGGTTTATTTTCCTACCATATCGCGATTTCTGAAATTACATTATTTCCATCATCAGCAGTTATTTTTACCAAAATATAATAAAATATATAAAAAACTTATAAGGCCTATTACTTTTGAATGAACGGGATTCCATTACAATTAAAGTAAACATTTTTGACATATGTAATCTCCTAAGCAAATCCGCATGATACACCGACTAAGCAATATTCCTTTAATAGCTGATAGGTTCGAAGAAGGAAAACAAATAATCCTCGGTATGTGAAAAAAGAACGGCTGTAAATCCCAAGCGATTGAGAATACAATTAAAAATCATCGAAAAAAATCGCTACTAAAGGAGATAGCAACTCTTACACCCTTTAAGAGACCAGTCGGCACCTAATTCCCGGAGATCTCAAACCATTTTGGAAGAGTACTGAAGACGATAGATAGCCAAATGGTAAATGCTATGCCGTGCAAACTTGGAAGCTTTTTATGCAATAGTAAGGATCACATTGACAAACTCGGTATATAAACGACCTGTTCTCTATGTCGCATTGCAGATGCCAAATGCAGAACTCCAGTGTTCTCTCGGGTTCTCCTTCCAGTAGTCCTTGTATTGGACACCGTAAATGTAATTTTATCAGGGTATTCCTCAAAAGTTAATTCCACCATTTTTTAATTATTTCAGCTTAACACTTAACGGAACGTTAATTTACGTTTTTTCATTTCGACTTCCTAAGACGGACCACGTAGATTTACCTTTTTCATTGAATTTTTATGGAACAGAGTTTTATTTTTAATTTTTATACGTACGACTATATTTTGTTTTCATTAGGTACAATCTGTCTGTTGATTCATACTTCGCTATTTTGCTTTTTAGATAGTGTTATACAAACATATTTATTTAATTTCATTCAAAAATGCCCGGAAACCGAGCAAGGCAAGGGAAACAATATCCGTCCGTTAAGTGTTGAGGACACCCGTAGTTATCGCTTAGTTTTTCAACTATGATCGATGCTCTTTCTGACTGATCCTCTTTTGTAGCAAAATTTCCGTCAGGTATTAATAATAATTAATCGTCAGGATAAACCCAAGTATGGCTGGTTAAGACAAGATAATTATGACAATAAAATAAATTAGATTGACCTTTCAGCAGCAGTAATAAAAACTAATTACCTGTGGATATAAGTGAAATCACGTACTAAGGGTATTTTGTGTCTTTCCTCAAATGTAATCATCTTCCACTGGAAGCAGTGGGCTGTATTCCAAATATAATGCGCAGAAAATAAACAACAAGCACTAAATTAATTAAGTAAGCAACAGCTGCTTCGAATTGAAGAAAAATTTTATAATTTTTTTGCTATCGTATGGAGCTTTTATTTTATAAAACATCCAAGCTCTTTTTGTGATATTTAGATTTAAAGTAAGACCGAGTATCACCGAAGAGCTCTTCCGACCAACAGTTGTTGAAGTGACCGTGTTAGTGTAAACACAGATGGAGAGCCAGACAAAAATAATTAATTTAGGGTTAATATTCTTAGTCATAGTACTGAGTGTTTACTTGTTTCTTAAATGGGCGACGAAGAACCATGACGTCTTCAAAAAGCAAGGCATTAAGTACAAGAAACCGCTTCCTCTGATTGGGAATAACATGTATATATTAACTGGAGATTTTTTGGGAGGAATTCAAAGAACATATTCGACATTTTCGGAGGAAAAGTAAGCCCTTTTTTTAATTATATTTAGTTATAATTGTAAGCAATTTAATTCAGGTTTTGTAATTATGATGATACAGTTAATTCAAAGATTATTTAAAAGATAATAAGCCCTACGACAACGTACACAAGTTTTACAATATATTATAGTTCACCGAAAGTTCGAATTCTGTCCCTGTTTTACGGGAGCATAATGGCAGTTTTTCACCCGATTACGAATGCAAAGATAGGACATTCCAACCCTCGCCTTCGTCTTAGGTGGTAATCTCATATGCGAGTTGGAATGTCGTATTTTGGTCCCTATGAGCAAAATGTACTGTTGTCTGGCACTACAGCTGTAATTAGCAAATATTCCTATATAGTGAAAATGAAAATGCCGAATTTGTACTTATTCCAAAGCTCTTTTTAAACAAGATAAATAGAATGCAATGCAGGAATGCACTGTAATTAATTTAGCATGAAAAACATTTCAGGTACAATTAGTTGCAAAAAGGACCAATATAATATCTCACTTTTGCTAATATCATATAATGCATTTATGTGGCTAATATTTTACTTACTTATTTTACTATTTAACTCATTTTTTTATTTTTTTATTTTATATATTTCAGAGTGGTTGGAGTTTTTGATTTTTTAAAACCAGCATATTTTCTACGATCACCTGAACTGATCAAACAGTTAATTATTAAAGACTTTTCCTATTTTCAAGATCATGTATCATTTATAAATGATAAGTCCGATGACTTTGCTAAAAATATTTTGTTTTCAATGAAAGGCAAGGAATGGCGAGATATGAGATCCTCTCTCAGCCCTATGTTTACTGGCCGAAAAATGAGAATAATGCTTGACCTAATAACTGAATGTTCCAAGCAATTATGTAAATTTCTTAAAGAAGATTACGAAAAGAATGGAGACACAACGCAATCTATGAAAAAGCTCTTCTCTAAATATTCCAATGATGTGATCGCGACATGCGCATTTGGTGTTGAAGTAAATTCTTTAAAAAATCCGAATAATGATATTTATAAGATTAGTACAAAAATTTTGGGCGATACCAAGGGAAACATTAATTTTATACAAATGATCAAATTTCTTATAATCCAATATTTACCAAGGATTGCAAAAATTTTAAAATTAAAAATGTTCCCGGACGATGTAAAAATTAAATTCACTGAACTGATTACGCAAACAATAGAGGTTAGAAAAAGGGAAAATATACAAAGACCCGATATGCTGCAATTGCTAATGAAACTCAAAGATGTTGAATTACATAAAGAAATGGATAATGACGAGATTGATCCAGAAAACAAAATGATCAATGGTGAAATTAGAAGGAACTGGACAGACAACGACCTCATCGCTCAGTGCTTCCAATTTTTTATTGGCGGTTTTCATACAGTATCTACAGCACTATCTTTCTGCAGTTATGAGCTTGCAGTAAATCCTGATCTGCAAGAAAAGTTAATTTTAGAGGTTGACGAAACCCACAAAATCTTAGATGGAAACCCTATAACCTACGAGGTCTTAACCAAAATGAAATACATGGACATGTTCATCTCTGAAGTTTTGCGTATGTGGCCGCCATTAATTGTTGTAGACAGAGAATGCAAAACGACTTACACCTATGAAGACCACGACGGACTCAAATTTACCATCCAGGAAGGTGATGTACTATATGTACCTATATATTCACTTCACATGGACCCCAAATACTTTCCGAATCCCCAAAAATTTGACCCAGAACGTTTTAGTGATGAGAACAAACCCGATATTAATAGTCATGCTTACCTTCCATTTGGAGTTGGTCCTAGAAATTGCATTGGTGTGTAATCTTTTTCATTAAGAGAAAAATTTATTTTAATATTTATTTTTAACAGCTTTTAGATTTGCACTGATGGAGATGAAGGCTGTTATTTATCATTTGTTGTTAAATTTCCGACTAATTGTTTGTAAAGAAACGCAAATCCCGTTGGAAAAACACCTGTCTCTTTTTGGCCTTATGCCGAAAGGTGAAATTTACCTTCAATTTATTCCAAGACATGAAAAACTAATGTGAAGGGGCTGCATATAATATAATAATACGATGTGTTAGAATATATAATAATTTGACTTTTTAAATTTTATATAATTTTAACCCATATATGGGTGGCATAGAAATTTAAACAAACAAAAACTAATAAAACTAATAATAATATAAATATAATATAAATTAAATTAAAAAGTAAATAAAGGAGTCTGGACATTGAGTTTTCTTTAAAAATGTTTTATTGGAAAACTGCTCTAACGTAAAAAATTAATACTTAAAAATTTGTAAAACACTGAAGTCAGGATGAATAAAGAGATTCAGTTAAAAATAACGTTTTTATTTAAAAACTGTTTCATATAGGAGAAAGCTTCTTTGAATAAAAACAAGGTGTAGAGACAGAGACCTGTTAAAAACCTTAGATGAACTTAGGATTTTGTCTTATAGGTACACACTTTTTTGATGTTTAATCTCCTTATTGATGAAAACAAAATAACTTTTGACTAAATCAATAACAGAATTCACGAATTTAATTTTAAGTTCTTATTCCAAAAATTAGTTCCGAGATCTAGTATTAAAAAAGACAAATTAGGATTGTTAGCATCTCAGTGTTTTTGCTTAGCCAGGGGCATATGAATCCCTTTATTTTTAGCGTAGGGCATGTGAATCATTTTATTTTCGTTGATACGGTGGTAGACAATTGTATGCGGGCATCTTAAAATGTAGAATAAATTGTTCTCTCCCTGGAAAATTTTTATAAGAAAAACTTATTCACCTTATTTTTGGAATTGCTACGAATGAGTAATGTCCGACAGTAAAAATGATGAAACTAACGGTACTATTTTGAAAGAAAACGTGAAAATTGTTAAACGAAAAATTTAAAATTTTTTTTGGAAATTTTGATTTAAATAACATTAAATAATTATCGTTAAAGGTTTATATGCAAAATATATTTTACATTAGTATTAGTGTGTGTGTTTTTTTTTTTTTTTGCAGCAATGTCTTCTGGGAACGCTTAAATGAGGCGAAGTATCTTCCTTTAAATTTGTTGAAAGAAGAGTTGGCGTAGTCCAATAGGCAAATTGCTAACAAATTTGGGCGGTCTGAATGCGCAATCAGGATTTATTATTTATTTAAAGAAGGCAGTAGTTATTTCATTAAGGCTCCAAAAAGGGCAATAAAAAATTGTCCTTAGGTGAAAAAACCAAAATTCGGCACGAGGCATTAACAAATCCTACCAAAGAAAACATAATATTTCCTTTTAAAAATATGGATTTTGTTATTTTAATTCAAGAAATATTTCAACAAATTATAGGGCGATCCTACAAATAGTATAGTTGATAGTAAAAATAATGATAATTTAAGTCAAAAATGGCAAAGTATTACCACTATTCTTCAAATTATTGAAATAGTTTTCGCTAAGAGTCCCGAGTAGAAGTAGTAAATTAATTGGAAAATTCAATTGTTGAAAACATTTGAAAATAATAGTAAATAAATATAATTTGTGTCTGATCTGAGAGAGACATATTGATCAAGTAAGCCACTATTGAACTATCCGATATAATTGAAGAGCAACAAACTTTGCAAACACATGAATAATTATATCAATCTTTGTAAATACTTAGGCATCAGCAAAAGTTTGTTTCTTGGAAAATTTTTCTAAAAAAAAAACAACATAAATATATTATAATATTTGGTAAGCAGACAAAACTTTCTGTTTGGAAAATAACAAAATGTTAAAATCATTACGCTATTTTTTGATTAGAATATTTCTCGAACTTTAGATCTGATTTATTTTTCATCTCACAATCATACAATACATTATAATTATTAATCAGAGCTTCAACTCTACAAAACGCCACAAAATACGTATGGCTTTTTTATTTAATAGCTCGTAATTATTAGAAAAACAATACTACATATATACAAGGGGGCAAAAATATATCCTCCTGCTTCAAATTAAAATAACTTTTGAGGCGGGTCTGCTTATTCAGTTTTTTGTTGTTTTGAAAATGTTTGTTTTATTCAAAAGCAGGAATTAGTTTTATTGCAAAATGAACGTAATCTTTGTGTTGGATTAAAGATTAGAGACTTCATTCGATGAGCCCTATATAAACTAACTCATTGGAGAAAAAGTAAAGATAAGATATTAACAAAACTTTTTCTTTATTAATGGATTTCTATTTGATACTTTCCTCAAAATATTACTGATCCCCTTCGCAATGGTAAAGCAAAAACAGGTCTTTAACCAGCAGAAATAAAAAGAGCTTGATGGGTTCAAATTTAACTTCAACCTCTACTATAGGTACTGTTTTTAACCAATCGCCTACATTTACAAATTTCGCCAACATATTGATTCCAAACAAAGTTAATCAAAACCGCTTGAGAAATACGAGAGCTATTATTACAGCAAAATAATATTTACATTCGTTTTCCCTCTCCAATGTGAATGAAACTCTATAATTATCCACTGAATATACATTCAAACAAAGTTTGATTAAAACCGATTCTTTTATAATTCTTGCTCGTTGCTGGTTTATATGTAGTTTATATCGTTGAAAATGGCTCATTTTAGTTAATTAAAAACTCCCACTATATTTTTCGTATCTTCGTTTATGTTATCTTAACGTACTATTTTTTTATTTTTATTTTTAAGTCACTTTGGGACCCTTAACATCTAATAATATTAATACAGATCTCTGATAATAATGATCCTAAGAATAAAAACGCTCATTCTTAACTAGATATATACAAGGTTTTCATCGGTTGATTACGTCCTGGAGCGTCCAGAGGGGACATTGTCATTAACATCTTCTCGGCCTTCTGTGAAGAGCTTGTACCACTTATAAAATTTGTTTTTGCCCAAAGTAGACTTACCGCCGCGAAATTTCAAATCACCTAATTTATTGAACAAACCTCGTATATGACATACCTAACTTCACTTCACAATAGCGTTAAATTCAATTTGTTTTGGGCAAAGAGAGGGGAGGAATAGAGAGAGAAAGAGAGATTTTACCATTTTGCCTTTCTATAATTATGCGTTTATATAGAAAAGCGTAAAACGTTAGGCCTCTGTCATGTGTCCATTCATCGACATACCCGTTTTATTGATTGTATAATGCACCAATGACGGGCTCTAGTCCCGGAAAAATAAATTACGCATCCTCCCTCATTAAAGTGACTAGAGGCCACTCAAGTTTTAGCAGGCACTTTTATTCATATGGCCCAATATGTGTACCAGATTTTGAAATTCGAAGTTTTTAGGCGAAACAACTCATTTATTATAAAACAGGCTCGATTTTTATTATAAGAAATTCGTTAAGCAGAATTTTTGAAAAACCAAAAACATCCTTATGCAAAAAAAAACATTTTACATAAGATATGTGTTGTAGATTCAACAAGCACAAGCTTTTTTTTATTCCTATTTCATTTTGTTCAAACGTAGCAAAACAAGCTAATTCATAATGCAAAATATGAAGTTCAGTTAAAAGCTAAAAGTGTTTATTTGTAAAATCATCAATTATTCGAAACTGAGAAACGAACAACAAAAAATTCAACATTTCTACAACTTTTTTAATCTTTTAAGTTTAGTTATATTGAGTTATATTGATCCTTTGGCTATTTGTTAAAATTAAAGAATACATAGGTGCTTTGATGAAGAGAGAGAACGTAATTTTTCTACATAATCTAGCAACTCAAAAAACGGGAATTCACTCGAATTCAGTTTTAAACAAATTTGGATAGTGCTTATATTTAATTTTAAATGAGTAAAACAAATATGATATCTGTAATTATGTCCAAATTATAAACAGTGTAAAAAGTAAGGAAATTACTCTTCAATTTGCCGCCTAATAGCTTAAATGTTTTTTTCGTAGCCGATTTTTTATAGAGAATGATATTGAATGCATGAATGAAACCAGTCTCAATAATCACGCCATTGCTTGAAAACATTTTAAAAAAGCTTTCCAGTAATATTCCTGACTTTGTAGTGGAAAGACTGTTTCGAAGACAATTTACGACTTGAAAAATTCAAATTATTGTTTACTTATCGTTCGAAGTTAGCGGATTAATTAATTTGATGTTAAAAGTGCAAAAAAGCTTAATACAAACAATAATCTGAGCTTATTTTATATTGCATGATTTCAAAGTTCCCAAAATACATTGATTAGATCGTTACAGTAAAATGTGAAAATAATTTAGTTTAGGAGGAATCATTTCGCAATATACATACATATCTATCAGTTGTTCTTTTTGCAAACCTACATATATTGTTTCGTTAATACTAATAATAAAATGGAAGTGTTTAGCGTATCGATTATTTTGATTATATCATCATTAGTTTTACTTTATAAATGGTACACTGCAAATTTCGATTATTTTGATAAAAAAGGAATTAAGTGTATCAAACCAGAACTACTGAAATTAGGAAAACCTGGTTGGCCGTTTAAATCAATATGTCTTACAGAAGTTCTTCGCGAAATGTATAATAAATATCCCGAAGAAGAGTAAGTAACAACAAATTATTGACTTTTTAGCCCACTAAACTGAATTTTAAATGTAGTACCTAATCTTTCGAAAGCATTACTAACGGGTGTTTTTTAAGAGCTTGAGAACTTTAAATTATAGTACAAGACAGAAATATTGTTGGAATGAATTTTTTTTTATTATAATCTGGTAGATAATTTCATGATATTTTTAAATATGATTTTCGGTACATGTCCGCTGCGGCTACGAGTTACATATTCCATTCGATCATTCTAATTTTTCATTACTTTTTTCAATAAATCTGGCGGTATGGCGTCAATGGTGGATTGAATATTGGTTTCCGATGCTTTAAGAGTTGGTGGTTTGTCGGCATAAACCAATGACTTAACATGGCCCCATAAAAAATAATCGAGAGGCGTTAAGTCGCACGAACGAAGGGGCCAGTTAACAGGACCACTTCTGGAAATGAAGTTGTCACCAAATTGATTTTGCAATAAATTGATGGTTAAGCGCGCTGTATGGCAAGTTGCGCCATCTTGTTGGAACAAAATGTCGTCGATGTTTAGCTGATTAATTTTTGGAAACAAAAAATCAGTCAGCATGGCTCGATAGCGCTCGCCATTCACCGTAACGGCAACTGCTTCCTCATTTCGAAAGAAATAAGGACCGGTGATGCTGCCAGCATGCAAACCGCACCAAACAGTCAATTTTAATGGATGTAATGGTGATTCGTTAATTCTTGCACGAGCTGTATTTTATAGGCACGTAAGCCAAGATCCTTACATAAAATTTTCCACGTAGTCGAAGGACAAAGGCCAACAAGTTAATAACGGTGACAAATCGACATTTCGGCATCTTCTTCAACACTTCGCGCTACAACAGCAATATTCTCTTCGGTACGCACATTTCTTTGTCTTGTTGATGGTTTTGAATTGAGACGAGTAAAATTAGTGCGAAAATTATCAATAACTGCACGAATTGCTTGCTCACTAGGCCGATTATGTTGACCGTAAAATGGACGAAATGTTCTATGAACTTCGCGAACAGACTTATTATTTTCAAAGTAAATTTCCACAATTTGGAAGCGTTATTCTGGCGTTAAACGATTCATGATGAATTGTCAAACCTTACTGAACAGAAATCTCAACACAGTATTACATTCTCAACTGTCAAACTATAGACAACAACCGTCGAAAGTTCTCATGCAGCTAAAAAAACACCCATTATAACTTTTCCGTAGTATTTTTCATTGATACTGAATTCACTATAGCAATTTTAACTTAAAATGTCTTGTAAATGTGTTATTAAACTTGAGTTTGTTGCTTGATCTCTCAGAATAAATAGAATGGTGGGACTATAAGTTTATCTTATGATTTTTTTGAGTTAAAATAGCTCGTTGGAGGTTTGCGGGTTAAAGACCTTTTTAAAAACATGTGTTTAAATTATATTTAATTAATATAACAATTTCATTTTCTAGACTGGTTGGAACTTTCCAATTTCGTAGACCTGTATACTTTATCAAGTCAATCGAACTTTTAAAAAAAATAACAACAAAAGATTTTGTACATTTTCAAGATCACAATGACATGATTACCGCAGAATTCGATGATCTTTTCGCCAGCACACTTTTTTCAATGAAAGGTAAACGGTGGCGAGAAATGCGACTAGCATTAACACCAGCTTTCACAGGCAGAAAAATGCGTTTGATGTTACAATTTATTAATAAATGTTGTCACCAGCTCGTTAGCTACATTGACTCTGAACGGCAGGCTTCACAACAGAAAGCGTTTTTAGTAAAGGAAGTATTCGCAAAATATACGAACGATGTGGTTGCTACTTGTGCTTTTGGTGTAGAATGCAATTCCTTCAAGAACCCCAATAATGAAATATATTTAGCTGGCAAAGAGTTTGCAGATTTTCAAAAACCTTTTAGAATTTATAAACTTGCCCTTGGATTCTTCTGCCCAAAATTAGCAAGTATTCTTGGAGTAGAAGTTTTTAGTGAAAAAATAAAGAAGAGATTCCGCGACATTATTACTGAAACAATGGAGACAAGAGAAAAGAACAGAATCATTCGTCCTGATATGATTAATATTTTAATGGAATTAAAAAAATCAAACCTTCCTGGGAATGAAATAGAAGGTAAACGGATATGGACAGAAACAGAGTTGGTAGCGCAATGTTTTCAATTCTTCTTAGCCGGATTTGAAACAAGTTCAGCACTCATGTCATTTATTGCTTATGAATTAGCTGTCAATCCCGAGGTTCAAGACAAATTAATTCAAGAAATCGATGAAACACATGAAAACTTAAAAGACCAACCCTTGTCATACGAAGCTCTGAGTAATATGAAATATCTGAACATGATCGTCTTTGAGGTCTTAAGAAAATGGCCTCCAGCACTTGCAACTGACAGGCTTTGCGTTCAAGATTACCAATATAAGAACAATTCAGGCAACATGATCAATATAGAAAAAGGAAACCTGTTCACTATACCAATCTACGCATTTCATATGGACCCCGACAACTTTCCAGACCCTGAGAAATTTTATCCGGAAAGATTTAGTGAAGAAAACAATCCAAAGCTAGATGCTTTTCTACCTTTTGGAGTTGGTCCACGGAATTGCATAGGTAAATATTGAACGTAAATATAGAACGCAAAAGAACTAATACATAGTATTTTTTCCTTCTTGCAGGATTTAGATTTGCTTTAATGGAGACAAAAGCGCTTTTTTACCACATACTGCTTTCTTTAAAAATAAATGTCGGAGAAGAGACCCAAGTGCCCTTGAAACTGAAGAAAACTGTTTTCGGAATTTTCCCGGAAACACCAATTATGCTACATTTCGTTCCGCGTGAAAAGCATGAATAATGTTTTTTTCTTTCATATAAGAAGTTCTGAACTACATGTGTCATCCAATAAATTTAAACTTTCCGTATAGGATTAGTTCACAGGATTGAAATTATTAGCAAATTTGAATGCTATATTTCCTGCTGATATTTCCTCTCACTTTCATTTTTTATTCAAAATTTCTGTTTTGGTTTTACACAATTTAATAATCCACGACCAAGTTTGTGTATGCGTTATTGTGCATTACTGCACATAAAAATTCCCGCATGGAATTTTATCGAACCTTTATTTTAGTTTAACCATGGCTCACAAAGCTTATTTTTCTATTTGGAGGTTGCTGTTGCCCGCGATGGAATAAAAAAAAAACAATTATTGAGTACACGACTAAGGGAAAGTATCCAAACATCCGCACATATAGAAGTCATCCATATCTTGCTACATACAGCGGTCACATAGACCTCAACTCAGGACCGAGAAACACGAGTTAAGTCCAGCGGGCAACACACGTCCCACGTGCTCAACTTTGTGAGACACCTCATACTTTCATCATCAATTACACGTTAATTTTTTATTATCTAAATACCTCACCAATTACAAATTTTATATTTTTCGCTGTTGTCCAACAAGGGGCAGTTTATTTTTATTGAACTTTTTCTGTAGATTATGAATTTGCAAATCAAAATGCTCAATTACCTGCAATTTTTGATAAAAACGATATTAAAAATATAAAAGAATGTTTTATGGCCACTTTTGAAAAACAAATAAAAATAAAGGTTGTTCTTAGAAGCTTGAAAAGTGTCTCATTTGAAAGCATCCCAATCTGGAAATTTAGAGGACTATTTATCTATTTAACCTTTTATAAACAGTGGGATAAGAGATGTAAAATTATATAACAGGGAGGGGTGGTAATCTCAACCATTTAAAAGTTTAAAAGTTATCCTCGTAGAGAAAAATTACGCAAATTAGTTTTTTTTTAAAACTTTCTATGGTAAATTAAAAAAATTTCCATTTTAAGGGAATTAAACTAAAATTAAACCCAAAATGCTTCTTGTTTAATTACCATAAAAATCCATCCTTAATGAATTGTGATTCATCCGTCTGCTGGATCTGTCAGAATACAACCTGATCTCTATGCCGCATTCCAGAGGCCAAGTGCAAAACTACAATCTCATTTCTCACTCCTTCCAGTAGTACTCGGATATGATGATATGGATGCAATCTTTCTCGATGAATTACTTGAAGACATTCCTATTCGTCTTGGGGCTCGTGCCGTGCTTATTTCAGGATTTTCCTATTACTATGGTGATTATTAAATGCTTGACGTCGGCAAAGTCTTCCGATGATTCAGATTGCCATTCCTTCCTTTTTGAAATTACAAACCCTGTTTCTTTTAACCCTTCGAAAGTGCGCAAAAATACCCCTCTTTATGGCATACTTCGATTAGGGCATATCTTACCATATTCCTAGACATAGGAATTCGGCCAATTTTAAATTATTTCAGCTTAAGAAGACCCGTAGTTATCGATTGACTTTTCAAATATGATCGATATTCTGATTAACCTTTTATTTCAAAATATAATAAGGGACAAATACCATAAATAAGCAATTAGAAGGAGGTTATTGACATGCATCGAAAGTGGCGGAGGACATTTTGAGTAGCTGTTGTGAGATATTACCCTTAATAGATTTTTGTGAGATATTAGTATTGATATTATTGATATTACCCTTAATAGATTTTTATGGTAATTAAACAAAGAGCATTTTGAGTTTAATTTTAATTTAATTTCCTTAAAATGGATTTCATTTAATTCACCACAAAAGGTTTAACACGAATAAATTTACACACTTTCTTCTACGTTGACATTTGCCGTTTTGGACAGGTAAAAATATTAGCAATATGACAAAAATAGAAAATAGGTGTATTATTTATATGAATTTCGTAGAAAATGTGGATAAAATTTTGGTGGAGCAAAATTTTAGGTAATGAAAACTATTTTTCTAAGTTTCGAAAATAAGTGTACCTAAAGTGATAGGTACAGTTGATAGGTCAACATTGCTGACATTTTTTGAAAGAACATTAAGATAGTATTATAGATTTGTGGTATAAGTTCGATGTTGCTGCGTTGAGTAGATCAAAACATAAAAACAAAATAATCATGTGCATATCATTAAAAATTTTAATTTATGAATCACCTGTAACTCCTAAACGGTTGAAATGGCCCGTACCATATCATATTTTGTTTGTCTTGGTCAGATCTCTCATCACACTTATTTTGGCATACGCTATATGGCACACCCTATATTTATTTGCGTAAGCTCTAAGCATTGAGAAATATGCCGGTCAGTAAGCTTTATTTCTGTGCCAAACTTGTGTTTGTACGCCAATATTTCCTTATATAGTGCGTCTTAGTTACTTATTTAAGATAAGTAAAAGGGGAATACGCTAGTAATTATGGTCAAATTACAAACAGCGTATGACAAAAAATTATACCTAAATAGTAGATTTTTCTGACCAAAACAGTTTCTAAAAAATAGAGAACGAATGAAACTCATCAGTCACGATGATCACACCATTGCTGAAATCATTTAAAAAAAGCTCTCCAGTAATATTCTTTGCTTTGTTGTGGAAGAACCGCTTCAATTAATTGAAGACAATTTTCGGTTTTGAAAATTAAAATTAGTGAAAGAGAGAGACTTGTTGTTAATCACTTCAGATCAATCAATTAATTCGATATGGAATTGATACGACCAGTAGTCTGAGCTTATTTTATTTCGGGTTATTTCGAATTGATTAGATCGTTAGAGCAAAAATAAGTAGATAGGAACAGATAAAGCAATATCTCAATATATCTATCAGCTGTTGTTTTTTACTGGAATACCAATAATTGTATAAATAATTTTAATAAACCTTACCAAGCAATAGTTTTGCATATCGTTTTGTTAATACTATTAATAAAATGGAAGTGTTTAGTGTTTCAGTTGTTTTGATTGTATCAGTATTAGTTTTACTTTATAAATGGTACACTGCAAATTTCGATTATTTTGATAAGAAAGGGATTAAATGTATCAAACCAGAACTATTGAAATTAGGAAAACCTGGTTGGCCATTTAAATCAATATGTATTACAGAAGCTCTTTGCGAAGTATACAATAAATATCCGGAAGAAGAGTGAGTAACAAAGATTATTGTCATCAACATTTATAAGTCCAGCAAGACTAAATCTTTAAAATTTTAATTCTTGGATATCATTAACTTTTCTATGGCAATATATTTTTAATTTTGTTTTAACAACTCGAGAAGTATTAATTCATTTTCATTTCGCTTTCATTCTCATAGAAATTACAGAGAGACTAAGGAAATTAAACAAATTTGGGTGTCATTCAGACGGCGAATTTTCAACATATTTAATCGCCCAATTTTCAATTAGTTTTACGAAATTAATACCCCTAGCTTTGTGCTTCTCATGCCGATATATATCAAAAAAAGTGTTTTTCCTGAGCAAATATGATGCAATTACCAGTTTATTTTACGGCATTTTCTCATTCGAAAGGCAAAACATAAAACCTTTTGTATTATTTTTGTTCTATGCTGTTTTATTAGATACGTAACAAATTTTTTGTTGCATAAATTAATGCATTAAGGGCATTTGTCACTAGTTGCTGATAAACTCTCTGATAGACTATCCATAAATTATTTGAGAGATAGCATATACATTTTTGTTTCACAAATGAATACCGAAATCAAAACAATTAAATCGATTTTAAATATAACATAAACTAATCCTCTACCCATTGTAAAGTTCAAAGCCCGTGCGGTGTTTTTCTTCTATGCTCGAAAAAGAAAGTGAGAAGGTCCAATTCTAAAGTGTAGTGCACTACAAGACATTGATAAATATCTTGCGCTAGTCCGATGTAAATCCGAGTAGCATTTCCTCTGGAATTTGGTAACCGATTTTAAAAATCTCATGTTAAACGTTTACTTAAACATTTAATGTGCAATTAAAACAAAAAGCCTACACATACAAATATACGTATATTTTCGGAACGAAAATGAATTTCGACCTGACCTTTTAAACTCTTTAATCCCCTGGTATCATATTTGATACCTTCGTATAAAATTTTTTGGACTTTCCTTTCTAAGAGTAATCGTTTAGCGGTCAATCGAAACGCAAGGAATACAAAATTGTACGCAATAAATTATCTTACCAGAAATATAATCTTATGTCACAGCTGATAGCGACCTACCTATCAGCTTCAAATTTCCGCTGGCAAATACCGGTAAGACTCAAAGCTCTATAGTTATACGAGCCATGCCCTCAAAAATTAAAATTCCAAATGTTTTTTCTTCGCTAACGGAATTGTATACCCGACGTATAAAATAGCATATAACCTGAAAATCGTAAATATATACCAAGTTTCTGAAGTTCAGGACTTTTATTTATAAATATCTAGGTTTTATTTCATTTCATTAACCATTTAACCCTTTGACCCATACATTTCTGTAATGTATCATTTTGCACTAAAATTCGTATATGAGGGTTTTTTTGGTCGCTGAATACGAATCTGAAATCAGATTTTCAAAATTCAAAATGGCGGCCTAGATGGCGGACCAAAATCCAAAAAAATGAACTGTTTTCTATATAAGGGTTTTATGACTCGCAAATCACGAATTTGATATTAGATTTTCAAAATTCAAGATGGCGTATCCAATATGGCTGATTAAAATAAAAAAAAACTGTTTTTTTGCCATTTTGAATTTTGAAAATATGATGTCAGATTTGTATTCAGCGATTCAAAAAACCCCCTTATATGACTTTTTGCCATAAAGTGATGAAAATAAAATCATTTCGAAAAAAGTCTAACTTTTGATCCGCTATATTGCATCCGCCATTTTTTATTTTGGAAATCTGACTTCATATTCCTGCTCAGCGAGCCCAAAAACCCTAGAGTATCAACTTTTATCGAAAATATTTCATTTTTCAATGAAAAAAACGAGTTTGAATAAGGTGGGACGTTTTCCGTCCCACCATGGGTCAAAGGGTTAAATATTAAAAAATTTCTTAAATCTTTGCGTTAAATATGTATTTAATTAATATAATAATTTAATTTTATTTCAGATTGATTGGAACATTCCAATTTCGTAGACCTATATACTTTATCAAGTCAACGGAACTTTTAAAGAAAATAGCAATAAAAGACTTTGCACATTTTCAAGATCACAATGATATGGTTACCGCAGAATTCGATGAACTTTTCACCAGCACACTTGGATCAATGAAAGGCAAGCAGTGGCGAGAAATGCGATTAGCATTAACACCAGCTTTCACAGGCAGTAAAATGCGTTTGATGTTACAATTTATTAATAAATGTTGTCACCAGCTCATTAGCTATATTAACACAGAATTGCAGACTTCACAACAGAAAGCGTTTTCAGTAAAGGAAGTATTCGCAAAATATACGAACGATGTGGTTGCTACTTGTGCTTTTGGGGTAGAATGTAATTCCTTTAAAGACCCTAATAATGAAATATATTTAACCGGTAAAGAAATGGTAGATTTTCAAAGACCTTTCCAAATCTACAAACTTGCGTTTGCATTGTTTTTCCCAAAAATTGCAAAACTTTTTGGAGTAGAGGTTTTTAGTGAAAACAAAAAGAAGAGATTTCGCGAGATCATTATCGAAACAATGGAGACCAGAGAGAAGAACGGAATTTTTCGTCCTGATATGATTAATATATTAATGGAACTTAAAAAATCGAATGTTTCGGGAGACGAAATAGAAGGCAAACGAATATGGACAGAAACAGAATTGATAGCGCAATGTCTTCAATTTTTCTTAGCCGGATTTGAGCCAAGTTCAGCACTCATGTCCTATGTTGCTTATGAATTAGCTGTGAATTCTGAAGTTCAAGACAAATTAATTCAGGAAATCGATGAGACACATGAAAACTTAGAAGACCAACCCTTGACATATGAAGCTCTGAGTAATATGAAATATCTGAACATGATCATTTTTGAGACTTTAAGGAAATGGCCTCCAGCACCTGCAACTGACAGGCTTTGCGTTCAAGATTACCAATATAAGAACAATTCAGGCCATACAATCAATATAGAGAAAGGAAACCTGTTCACTGTACCAATTTACGCATTTCATATGGATCCGGACAATTTTCCAGATCCTGAGAAATTTTATCCGGAAAGATTTAGTGAAGAAAACAATCCAAAGCTAGATGCTTTTCTACCTTTTGGGGTTGGTCCACGGAATTGTATAGGTGAAATGTTCACATCAATTAAACAATAAAATTTATTGCTAAGTATATTTTCATTTTTTACAGGATTTAGATTTGCTTTAATGGAAACAAAGGCCCTTTTCTACCACATGCTGCGTTCTTTTAGAATAAATGTCGGAAAAGACACGCAAGTGCCCATGCAACTTAAAAAAACAATTATTGGATTATTCCCGGACACACCAATTATGTTGTATTTTGTTCCACGTGAAAAACACATATAATTTTTTTTTTCTTTCATAAAAATAAACGGTTTTCAGCAACGAATTTATGCTTTCTGTAGGACGAATTGTTGGCAGTTTAATTCGCAAAATTGTAAATTTTCTTACTATGCATTGGTATAAATTGCTTCATAGATGTGTCTCTGACTTTTTACAAACTCTGAACTAAAACTATGCAGACTGCATTTCTAACAAATATGTTTTGATTGTAACATGTTTGCTGATTCATTAAAAAGGATGACATTTTTTGTTTTAAAAATAATTTTAAACAATTTTAACAGCGGTTTTAAAATTTCAAATGCTGAAGTTTTTAAGACAGCATCTCACCTGAATATTTTAGAAATACACACCTATTTGGCGATGTTACTTTTTCCAGGTCGTGATTAGAGATTCATTTTTGATGGCCTTATAAATCAATTCTTGGGAAACAATTAAAGCTATTTTAGTGGAAATAAATATGCAAAACAAACATATGTAAATTAAAAAGCTTGTTTCAATGATTTAATAAAATAAATTATTACTTTTGACAAGAAATATACTTATGCGAACAATATGGAATAATTGAATAAAAAAACACTAACCTAGTCAGAATCAGAAATATCATAAACTATTTGTGGCGTCTTCTTTTGTCTCTGTGATGTCCTTTGAGAGAAGCTGTCCTGAATAGATGGTTGTTGTTCATCAGCATGCTGTCGAAAATGCTTATTAGAATAGAATATAATTCATTAAAATACTGTACAAGCAGTAATGAAATTAGAGCTTTTGTTTTTAATAATAATTAGAGGGCATATACACTAAAGTCGCCATTATATAACCGACTTTTTAATTTTGTGGAAGTCTTTGAAAATGCCTTTAGGAGAAGAAAGAAAAAATTTGTGTGAAATGTGTTAAAGGTCGGGCAATATTAACCCCCCATATCGAGTGATCGCAAATTAAGAAGACAACTGCATTTGATTTTTTTCATATTTTCTTTAAACAGCGTATCTTTATCTAATTTCCTTTTTTCCGAATTAACACTTCGCGTGTTCACTTAGTTAACAATATGTAGTGGAAGTATTTATTTGCGCTATTCATCATTTTAAAATTTAAATAATGTTAATAATTACTTTCTAAATAATATATTGTCTGAAATCTCAAATCACTTGTAACGCAGCATCGTATCAATATATAAATTTACTTTGAGGGCTCCGTCCAAGAATCCAATAAATTATTTGGCTTCAATTCGTTTATTTTAATGATTTGTGTGAATGAAATAATTTGCAAGAAACCTTATTAAGAATAATATACCAAAAAATATTTTTTAAATTTCAAAGTTAAATATCCTGGGAAACGGCGAAGAAATATTGTTTGCTTACATATTAATGACTTTTAATTTCAAATATATGTTTTGACAACGTTTCATCAAACTCGATCTTTTCCGAAAAGTACTGCCGTAGTTTTTGCACCGCACCGTTAAAATGTTAAGGAACTTCCTTATTTTTTTTTTTTAATCGCAAGCGTAATAATGGGGAGTGATAAATAAAAGTTCGTTTATAGCAACTCTCTGGATAATTAGATGGAAAATGTTCATAGTTGAAATATATATTCTGTGATATGCTGTGATATGACGTTCCGAAGGAAACGCTTTTACAAAAAAAAAAAAACAAAAAACTCAAAATTTCCAGAATCAATTTAAAAATAAAAAGATCGAATAATTTATAAAAACATAAAAAACTCTTCCAATTAAATTATGAACGAAGATCATAGCAGGCAGGTTCTCATGAAAAAAAAATTTGTATTTCTATTTTCCAAATTAGGATTTAGGCTTTTAAATGAGGCATTTTTAAAATCAACCTTTATGTTTAAGTTATTTTTCAAAAATGACCAAAATACCGCCTTTGGGGCTTTTAAATCAAAAACGAGAGCTAATTGGGCATTTTATTTTCAAATTAATAATCTACAGACAAAAAACGATAGAAATAAATATCCACTTGCTCGACAACAATAAAAATTATATTGTTAACCAATGTAATTATTCACGGAACAAGAAGCAATTTTAAGGAAATTATTTCAATGATTTTCGGAATATTTCTGGTACCAGCTATAATGTTTTTTAACCTACTAGGTGTACATGTAATAGATCATCAAATTAAAGAGATGCATGCAAATAATGGATGCTGAATTACTCACGCCAAATGATATATCTAGTTGCGATTTTTGCACAGATGCCCCCCTTCCACGACTGCGGCCTCTACCTTTACCACGGGTTGTCGTCTTAGACGATTCACCTGCGCCTCTACCTCCTCGTGTTGATCTCTTAGCTGATTCTCTAACTTCTTCGTCACCGGCGCCAATATTCAGTGAAGGTGCTGTAACATTTTGTGATCTTGAACCACGTTCATCGAGCATCTATAAAGTATTTCAAATTTTATTACAATTCTGTTAAAATCAATATTTTTATTTTTAAAAGTCGTGAAGTTGTCGCTCATTTATTTCCACAACTTATAGCATAAAGTTACGAAAAATTGTCTTATTATAGCAAGCAATTCAGCCATAATTACTGAAACTAAGGTCAAATCTCTATTTCGCCAATATTGGCGAAATAGAGATTTGATACCTTCAAATCATCCCGAAGTATGCGTTGCAGTGAGCTTCGTCTGATGCCCAACTGCGCGGAAAGGCGGCAACTCGATATTCGTGGTGAAGTTTCAACTGAGGCCCGTACAATATTCTCATCGGACCGTCGAACGCGCTCTCTTTTAAAGATTGGCATTACCAAAATTACCGGTGTCCACAAATTTTTGGCGCAAACGCCTAATGGTCATGTAAGGAGCGTCTCTCTCTTTAAATTTTGAACGTTACGCACGTTACGCACGTTACATTTTCACAATTGAGAAATTGTTTTGAAAACAGAGCTACACAATAACAGCGCGTTTTTGTGATGTGTCCTATTCCATAGTAAAAATTCGCAAAGACTAACACTTCGAACTCGGGCTATCACAAGCCGATCTGACAACCAGTATCAAACTTTTGGGTTGCACAATGCTTTGCCCACTTTAATTGGGCTACCCTGTATTATAATAATTTTAATTGTTTCACTACGTTTAATCAGGGACATCAGCATTCTAAAGCTTTACATTTGAATATACTTACCTTCAGCACAGCATCATACATCTCCGTTGATTTCTCTTTGAAATTTAGCAGTTCGCAATCAATTTCATCTTCTGTCGGCAATTTCTCCATGAGAAAATCATTTGCTTTCTCTTTGTAAAATCTAAAATAATGTTTTAAAGAATTATTCCAAAAAAGGTAAATTAAATATTAACTTTATTATGTTTTCAGCAGCATTTGCATCATTACGGTCAACTAATCTCCAACACATTTCTGATAATATCTTTGACGACATAATTTGCAATTTCTTAGAATCTTCTACATTTTCAAAATATCGATCAACAACTTGTTCCACCCTGGTCTCATGGCTAATATTCTGTTTTCAAAGCGGAATGTATAAATTGTACATGATCTGAACTTAATATTACTTCCTGATCGAATGCTTCCTCCATTACTGATTTATCGAAACCCTTCGCGTCTGATTTTACTCGTCGGGCTATACGTTTGAGTAAGATAACATCCGTTGGATTAGCAATCTATACATAAAAAGATTTCTGTTATAGTTGAACTCTAAAATTAGTTAAGAACTAAAATTGTTATTTCTTACCCGTTCATTGAATTGTTGTCCAAACCGAATTGCATTGAACATTTGCTCCTCCTCTGTATATATAATTTTTAATCTAATAAGGGGCAACCATGGTTGTTTTTCATGACCAGAAATCTTCTCTTCCGCCTTAGAAATCATTTCTTCCACTTTTTTAGTTGCGATTTCTATTACCTTTAAAAGTGAATTGTTTATAACTTTAATAAATCTTATTGCAAGGTTAATAAGAAAAATAAAACTTAAACGAACACTGATCATATGTGTCTCATAAAATTTGATTTTTAAAAAGTAGGTGAAATTTGAATTTACAATTCCCATTGTTAAAAACTGTTGCACAATATTATCAAACTTTATATTTTATAGCGTCAATAATCAATGTAGTGTGACGAAAGCTTTACAGGCTTCATTCCTTAACATAACTTAGTTATAGGGTATTTTATATACATTTTTTTAACAAGCAAGCGTGAGGATGCCACGAAATTTATGAAAGGAAGTTTTGGATTTGAATTGAATAAGAGAAGTTCTACTTCTATTATTATTTTAAAAAATTAATGCAGTAATTTTTATTTTTTTTAAAATTTGCTTTGATTACAAAATGGCCCCAAAATGATGAATATGGAGACTTAGTATAACTACTCGAGAATTAAATCCTTCTTAAATACTTTAAATGCGTTAAATAATAATTTTTCTTAATTAATAAACAGGCGTTATTTTGTGAAGATCTCAAAAACTTTATTATACCAACTGCAACACTTCTTCAAAAGTAAACAAATGAAATATTTTTAAGCAATGCTGCAAATCGGCATTCCACTGCCGCAAATTAGCATTCTATTCCCGCAAGTAGATATTCAGTAGCCGCAAATCGGTATCTAATAGCTGCAAATCAACATTCAATAACAATCGCTAATCGACATGGACACCCGTATGGTTGGTTTCCACAAAAAATCGATACAGAAAATGTTCTTCCCCTTTTCTTCTAAATTAAATTAACCCTTTTATTACATCAGAGCCGATATATTGACTTTGCTATTTTTGCAAGATATACCTTAAGGCGATATATCGGCTTTACTATTTTTGCGAGAAATCCCTTGAGCCGATATATCGGCTTTTTGTTTTCAAAACAAT
Organism: Philonicus albiceps; assembly: GCA_963969385.1. Lineage (NCBI taxonomy): Eukaryota > Metazoa > Arthropoda > Insecta > Diptera > Asilidae > Philonicus > Philonicus albiceps. Next base: position 44,020,849 of record OZ017772.1, on the reverse strand, counting down.
TAGAACCAATGCAATAACGATTAATTTTAATAAAATATATTTTTGTATATATATATATTTATTGTATATTATGGTTTATTTCAATTTTCTCTAAAATGTTTAACACGTTTCTAGGTGGCTATTGAGTTGAAATCAAAATCAATGTTTGCCTTGTATCTAAAAATTTATTAAAAGAAATATATTTGTCATTTTTTACTTTTCATCCTACCATGCACGAAATTTGATAGAGATTTTCGTCCTCCAGTTATCAAAATTTTGTGGGTAGAAAACCTTGTAGATTGCACAAAAAATAAAGAGATATTTAAGAGTGAGGTGAAAAATGGCCTTTCGACTTTATCTTTAAATTTGTTGATCTATAACATTAGGAAATAATGGCACAAATTCTAAGAAAGCTTTTGCATTTTACCGCCTAAATAAAGATTGCGAATAACCGGTTTTCAGAGATTTTCATATAAACTGTACATTTAAATTCACTTATTTATCTCTACCTTTTTTTTATTAGCTTGTAGATCTAATCTAATCTAATATAATCTGTGTGGAAATTTATAAACTCTTGCAACTACAAAGCCTCACAACATTCACAATGAAAATCAAGTCACTTACTTTTTTCTGAACATCGCCTTCATCAAAATTGTACTCCTCAGCGTAGTCAGCTAGAGAGATGGAGTCGAATATAAAAGGTCTAACCGTCTTTAAAGGAATAGGATCTAATTTGAACTGTTTTTTGTGAACAACTAAAAGCCCCACGTGTTTATCAAGAGCCTCTCCGTCTGCTAAAGAAGTAGCCACCGACGACCCAGGCTGAACCACAAAGAAATTCTTTTTGTAGTTTTCCTCCGGAAGAATTCGACAGTCATGTTCGTGACCCCAAATGACTAAATCTAAGAAATCAGGAAGAATTTCCTCCGGAACATAATTTTTGGGACCTCTGTCCGCCCTGTTCTGGTGAAGCACCATAATATTGAACCATTCCCCGGTTTTAGGATCAGGTTTCTCCATGACAACTTTGCAATTGTGAAACAGCCTGACTAGACGATTATCGTGGATGTGACTAAGACCGTAGAGAGCAAGTTGCGTTTCTCCCTTTTTTAACATAATGGGATTAATGTCCACTTTCGTCAAATCCACCCACTTTCCAAAGTAATTTATCAGTCCTGATGAAGAAAGAATATCTAGTGAACTAAGTCGACCGAAGCCACTGGGGTCGTCGTGGTTTCCATGAATGGAGAAAACTGGGATAGACACATTCAGGTTGGGGTCCTCGTAGTTAACAGTCTGATTGATGGCATCAACGAAGTTTACTGCCTGGTCGCTGAGAAATTCCAGCGATATGGGCTTATCACCCAACGTGTACGTTCGGAGCAATTTTACGCATCTGAAATCGGAATTTGCTAAGTTTTCAAGAATTACATTCAAAATTTATTTCATCACTTATGCAAGGCATTCTGTGAGGGTGTTGCATCGTGGAATAAATCACCCCCAAGGAGAATAAAGTCAACATCCTTCTCCACGGCTATTTGCAATATTTCCTCGAAAGCAATAAAGCTGTCATCGCCTGATAAAATAATAGATTGAAATACATTTATCACTAAAATAAAAGAGCAGACCTCTTATCGCATCCTTTTCGTTAAAGCCCAAGTGAATGTCTGATGCGACCAGAATCTTCATTAAGTTCTCCTCATTGGGGCCCACATCCGCCTCAGTTTCATTTGCCATTTTGTGTAATTCTGCTTTTGAAAACGCAAAACAAATATGAACAGGAAACACTTTTAAAACCTAAAGAAACTTTGAAATAACCGGCAATACCAAAAGTAATGGATACAAATTCAATCAGAAATGTCAAAACGCCAAACGCACTACTACTTTTTCCCGCCAGGCGGCAGTGTGTATGAACTAAAGGCAGTTCTTGAGCGGTTACGTTTGTAATTTATGGCGCGAAAATATGTCTTATATACAATTTTACTTACTAAAAACAATAATAAAGAAACTTTAAGCCTACTTTTATTTTACTTTCCAAAATAATTATTTTCTATTCCAATCTAGATATGAAGAAATCTAAATGGTTAAGAAATTTGAATTCAGTCATTACTAGACAAAAACCAGGGTTTGTTCTATGTGCGGGAGGAATTAACGAATTTCTAGCATGAAGAAGTAGTTTCAATCCATAAGAATTAATTAAATTTAATAACTCAGTACAACTTATGCCATAACACAATAAATTTTTGATATATAAAACGCAATTCACATCACATCACGTTTAAATGCACCAAATAACAAATTATCTTAAATTATAAAAGCTAATAGTAAATTTCTACCAGTTGATCTTGGAAAATAAAAATAAAAAAAGGTTTCTGAGCCGCTTCGATTCTGCTAATGTGTACAATACGCATACATATTCAACAATTGGACAAGTGTTCTTCATCGAGAGAGATTACATCCATATCATCATATGCCAGTGCAAGGACGTCTGGAAGCAGAATCCGAGAGATAATTGCACTTGGCTTCTAGAATGCGACATAGAGTTTCTAGACTTAATTCTGTGGACGAATGTATCGTAATTCACTAAGGATAGTATCACAAACTTTAGATACTAATCCATAGAGGACAGGGGTTACATTATTTCTGCATAAATTCAGGGTCAATGTTTGGGCTGGTATCATCTGCAATCATTTAATGGGATCATTCGTTTTGCCGCAATTGAGTCGAGTCTCTAGCTACGAGTCGTGCGGTTCGGAAGCGAGAACTTAAGTCTGAGATAAAAAAGTACGGTTGTATTCTAATTAGCACCTTAAAACTTACTAATCGTGACCAAGCGCTTACGCGAAAATTATTCTGATGAATTATCATCATCAAACGCCTTTACTCAAGATAGTAAACGCAAAATAATTCCCATAATAAAATCGAACTGGTCCAGTATGGGCAAGAAACCCGGCACCTCAAAGGCATCGGTAAACCGTTTTGCCCCGTTACAGTGTATTAATCTGAGTGAGGAAAACATTGACTCAGAAACAAGCAATATCGAAGCGACAAATAAAGTTAAAATACCTCCTATAACTGTGTTAAAAACTACCAGTGATGTGATGCGTAATATTATGGCAAAACTGGAAATCAAAAACTATAATATAAAATTAATATCGGTTGGAATTAAAGTAAACACCGAAAGCATGGATCACTATAATGCGGTAATTGCAAAACTTAAGGAGAATAAACATGAATTCTTCACTCACAGAAACAAAGAGGATCGGCCTATTAAAATAGTCATATCAGGACTCCACAGCATGAAAACTGAGGAACTTAAAGAAGAACTTATCTCATTAGGACTACAATGCGAAGAAGTTAAGGCGATTAACTATAAAATCACTAAAAGCAACGGCACCACCATTTACCTGATCTACTTCAAAAAAGGAACAACTAAACTAAATGAATTGCGTAAAATTAAAACGATGTCTAACACAATTATACATTGGGACTATCACAAGAAAAACGCAAAATATCTAACTCAATGCTATAATTGCCAGATGTTCGGCCATGGCTCCCAACACTGCAACGTCAAATCGTTTTGTGCCATTTGTGCTGGACACCACCCCACAAAAAATTGCACCTCGGAGAACACCGTCAAATGTGCTAACTGCAATGGAGAACATAAAGCTACGGATCTCGTTTGTCGTAGCAGAGCTCACTTCATCGAAATAAGACAAAAACTATCGGCAAGAAGTCAAATCAACCCTGGATGGAAATCAAATTTAAAAAACAGAGAAATAAATCAACCATTAAATTTTAACGAAGAAACATTTCCCCATCTTCCAAGTCGGTCAGTAGCTTCTGTAAATCAGACACAAATCCCAACGGTCTGGAACATTCCAAGGACAACAACCACTAACGCAAACAACTTGTTTACCCTACACGAAATTCAGCTATTAACTACTGAACTCTTAAGTAAGCTAGCTAATTGTAAAAGTAAATCTGAACAATTTCAAGTTATAACAGAACTAGCAATTAAGTATCTGTACAATGTATCATAATAATTTGAATATTATTATTTGGAATGCTAGATGTATTCGAAACAAAAGCATTGAATTCTTTAACTTTTTAATTCAATACAAGGTCGATATTGCTCTTATAACCGAAACTTGGCTTAAACCAAATAATCCGTTCTATCATGACAATTTCATTTGTTACAGGAATGACAGAACTTACGCTAAAGGTGGTGGAGTTGCAATCCTAGTGAATAAAAACATTAAACATACATTAATGACAGACATTAATACTAAGGTTATTGAAGCCATAGGTGTAGAAATAAGTATATCAAACCACAGAAAAGTGACCTTTATCTCAGCTTATTTCCAAGGGGGTAACTCTTCTAACCCAGAAACTAGGCTCCGCTTTAAGCAGGATATTCTCAAAGTAGTTCGATTAAATTCAGACTACATAATCGGCGGAGATTTTAATTGCAGACATCAAATATGGGGATGCAAAAAATCCAATCAATGGGGGAAACAACTGCATAAAATAGAAATCTCAGAGCCTTTTGTTATATGTCATTCCGCGGATCCTACCTATATTCCAGCGAATAGCAAGCATGTACCTTCTACACTAGACATATTCTTAACCAACACACCTTATATGGTAACCGATCCAGTTACGATCAATGACCTATCTTCAGACCACCTTCCAGTTAACTTTCAATACAGTTCCACGCCTAAAAAAACGGTTATTCCATATACATATAACTTCAAGATGGCCAACTGGGCAAGCTTTAAAAATTACTGTACCAAACACGTCAATGTAAAAGTCTCTCTTAATTCTATTAAAAATACGGCCGATATTAATCGCTTGGTCAACCATCTTACCAAGACGATTAACTCGGCCATTGAACAATCAATCCCTAAAAAGCACCCCACACCACTAGTAACAGAAAAAATACCACAAAGCCTTAAAATACTTATTAAAAAAAGAAATACGGCCAGACGTAAATGGCAGAGGCATAGACTACCCTGGTACAAAAAGACATGGCTGGAATTAAATAAATATATCATAGGCAAAATCCATAAAATTAAAAACAAACGATGGAATAAGCACCTCGGTAGATTAGACAAGGGCTCCAAAGCGTTTTGGAATATCACTAAATGCTTCAAGAAAGGTAGTATGAGCACGCCAACTCTTAAAAGCGATGGGAAAAATCATATAACTCGAGGAGAAAAGGCAAAGATTCTAGGGAAAACCTTCCAAGCTAATCACGAGATTTCACAAGATTTTAGTGATCAGTCTACTATAGACGAAGTAAACTCATGTATAACTAACTTCAGCCAAAACGCCACGGAAAATAATTGTCCATATATTAGGCTTGAAATCCTCAGAAAGATTATTAAGCAACTTCAAACAAATAAAGCTCCCGGTACTGATCAAATTAATAACACTTGTATCAAACACCTGCCTAATAAAGCATTAATTCTCATCGTACACATTATTAATGCCTGCCTTAAACTAAGTTATTTTCCAGAAACCTGGAAAGAGGCAAAAGTTATTGCGATACCAAAACCTCATAAATCACCCAACGACCCTAGTAGCTATCGTCCAATTAGCTTACTTTGCACACTCAGCAAAATATTGGAAAAAACCTTAAAAATCCTTATGTTAAACCACGTAGAAGAATTTAACATAATTCCCAAAGAGCAATTTGGTTTTCGTAAAGGTCACTCTACGATTCACCAACTAGTGCGTATAACCAATAATATTAAAGACAGCTTTCAAATCAAAGAGTCTACAGGTATGGTATTGTTTGATATAGAAAAAGCTTTTGACTGCGTATGGCATGATGCGCTAATATATAAGATGATTAAATTAAATTTCCCCAAATATATCATTCGAATAGTCCAAAACTATCTAAAGAACAGATCGTTTCGAGTTCATGTTGGCACCGAGAAGTCTGAACGTTTTCACCAAAAATCGGGCGTCCCACAAGGATCAGTATTAAGTCCCTTATTATACAATATATACGTATCAGACTTTCCTCAAACCCCTAACTGCCAGATCGCCCAATTTGCCGATGATACAGCGGTATACTCTTCACACACCTATGGCTTCAATATCTGCACCAACTTACAAAATGCTTTGAATAAAATTTCTCAATATTTCTACAGATGGAAGATCAAAATAAATGCCAGCAAAACGCAAGCAATATATTTCACCAAAAGAAGAAACTCTTGCTATCTACCGGACAGAGAACTCTGCGTAAACAGCACCCACGTCGAATGGAATAATAGTGCTAAATACCTAGGTCTCCTTTTAGACAAACATCTAACCTTTGGTACCCATACTAATGAAACTGTCAAGAAATTAGACAAAATGATTAAAGCATTGTATCCAATCATAAATAGGAAATCATTCTTGAACAAGGAAAACAAACTGTTGATATTTAAACAAATTTTTCAACCAACATTACTGTATGCAGCTCCGGTATGGTTTAAATGTGCAAATACGCACATTAGAAAACTTCAAATTAGTCAAAATAAAACGTTAAAACTTTTACTGAATTTACCGAAACACTACTCAACCGCTGCACTTCATCACGAATTCAATATCGACCTTGTTATCATTAAAATCTTAAGATTATCTCAAACGTTTTATGAGGCTTGTCGTAACTCTGAAATTTTACACCTAAAACAACTTCACATAAATTAATTCCTAGAATGTAAGTTAGATAAGTAGGATAGACTAGACTAAGGAAATATAGAGGTTTTTCAATAGCTATTTTCCTCAACTAATACATCAAACCAAACAAACTTTCAGCTAGCTAACATAGTCATCATAGCTGTATAGGAGATTATCCTGAACTCTAAAAATAGGCTATCTACTATATGTAATGGATTTATTAAGCTAATAATAATAAATAAAATAAAAAATAAATAAAAATTTTGCCGCAAGTGCTTAACGGCCAAATTTATACGAACTTTTTGGAGTATGAACTGCCAGAACTATTTGAAGACATATCTCTGGATAATATTTACAAGATCAATGTTTTACCAACACGATGGAGCACCAGCGCATATTGGTAATGTTATGAAGATAAAATTAAGTGAACAATTGTACTCAAGTCCTGTAAACACCAGAGAGAAATTACTTAATTAGCAGAATAGAGACTGCAGCGACTAAAATACGGGAGAGGCTGGCTACACTACACATTAAAAACATTTAGTAACATTTACCAAATAACAAATTATCTTGAATTATAAAAGCTAATAGTAAATTTCTACCAGTTGATCTTGGAACATAAAAATAAAAAAAGGTTTCTGAGCTGCTTCGATTCTGCTAATGTGTACAATACGCATGGACAGAGCTTCATATGTACATATTCAACAATTGGACAAGTGCTTTATATGTTACAAAAATATAAATAAAAAAAAGGAAAAACAGTTAGCCTATAATAACTCTCAAGTCTGTTATTTCATTAACACGTTCTAGCAATTGACTGCACTATTAAATGCAATGAAAGTTGTTGAGCGAAAAACGAAATTTTTCGGCATTTAGAAAGGTTTAGTTGCAAACTCTTATCAAAATGTATCGACAAGTTTATTTAAATCATCCTGTAACATGATACAACATTGAAAATTACGCGTGACTGAAAATAATTTCAAGTCATCTGCATAAATAAGGCAACTGCGTTCGAAAAACATTTGACGATATCATTGACAAATAAGACAAATAGAAATACTGTCGAACCCCCAAAACAGCAGCAATTACTCTGGATCGCCAATTTCCAATTGCAACAATTTGCAATATCAAGAAACCCATTAAAGAAAATTAGAGTAAATGCAAACATAGCCAACTTAATCAACTCAAATAGTTACTTTTACCTTGTAAAATGCTTTAGGAAAAATTGTGTATAGTATGCATCTACTTGGTAGCCTTTTTCAATGGCATTCTAATAAAAATTGGTAAATAAAGGTTAGGTTAGGCCAATCGATCCTTTAAAAACCCATGCTGAAGTAGACAAATTTTATGGCTAGAAAAAATGTAAAAAAAATTATTTAAGGGTAGAGCTAAAACGGAAAAACAATCAATGGTAGTAATATTTTTTATTTTTTTATTTTATTAATACTTGCAATTTGAATTTAATTTGTTTGTATCATAATACTGCGAAGTTAGTCGTTAGTTTGGCAACAGAGCTGATAACCGATTTTAGTAAAAACTCTGCCCCGTGTGATGATTTACTTCACAAGTATTTACGGAATCCCTTAATTGAAAAATTTTAACATTTCAATACATGATAATAGTTCATAGTAATATAACAACTCCTTTTAGGAATAACACGATTTCTGTCACAGATGTTGGCTGAGTCCCCAACGTATGATACTTATTATTATTATTATTATTATTATTATTATTATTATTATTAGGGTGGGCGAGACGTGTAGCCTCGAGTGCTCAGACGTTATCTATTGCACTCATTGGACCCATTATGTTCATAGCGTAAAAGACGTGGGGTTCGAGTCCACAGCCTCTAGAACGGTAGGCTAGAGCGCTAACAACTGATTTACCAAAGGCCCCTAACGTATAATACTGACGAGTACTAACTATGTATATAATTTTATTTAAAAATTTGAAAAACTGCCTAAAATTTTCATCAAATCATAATTTGTAAATTATTTTACCTTAAATTTATGTTGCAATAACAAACAGTTAAAATTTCATATTTTGCAGAGGTTAAGACAAATCGAAAGTATAACTTCAAATAGGACGGATCAGCGATCAGGAACATCGCAAGATTCTGCTGAGGTCGAATAGCAAATCAGCAGCATCGTCAGGCAAAACCCTGAAACGAGGCGAGATGAGTCGCAAGACTATTTGTTCTTCATATAAAGTTTGGAAGGTTCTTCATCGAGAGAGATTACATCCATATCATCATACTAATCCATAGAGGACTGGGGTTACATTATTTCTGCATAAATTCAGGGTCAATGTTTGGGCTGGTATCATCTGCAATCATTTAATGGGATCATTCAAATATTTTCCGAAAAGCATTTCCTGAATTATAGGATTATAGGTTAAAATTTTATTTTAAGCGATGTTCCTGTATGCAATAGCAACATTGCAGTACTACAACACTGCAGTACTACAGTATTCGGATGCTACAATATTGCAGTTAAATGTTCCAGGTAAAGATTTCAAAATTTATTCAGCATCACTCGAAATACTTAATTATGTTTTGGAAATTATTATTGTTAGATAAACAGAATTACATCTAGAGACACTTTTAAAAGCTGAGGTATTCGAACAATTACTCTTTCAAGACTTTCTGGGGGTAGGTTAGGTTAAAACCCGATTTTAATTTAATCACCCTAATGATATGTATTGTAGACAATTTAGGTAGTTTTTACCGAACGTGCCACAATAAAGGATACTTCTATACTAATATTCGGACCAAGTAATTTTGAACTACAGTCAAAATGTTTATTTATTTATTTATTGAATTTCGCTTAATACAAGCTATACTGGCGAATTTTCTTCATATGAGCACAACCTTGCTTATCTACTACAATAATAGGTAATAGTTAATAAGATTCCTAACGTTCCTAACATTGCCATTCTAAGAATTTGAATTTTAAAAATTGGATTAAAAATAATTATAGATCTCATTTATCGCTTTTCGTTTCCGATTATTATTAAAAACCTTTTCGTCACAAAGTGTCTGATAATACTATTCGGTTTTGCAAAAAGGGTTATCTATATATCTAATGTATTGTTAGGTATATGTAGGTAGTTACGGTTGACTGCTGAACTCCCTTCAACCCAATTTTTAACACAAAAGCATTACACAATAATATGAAATTCAAACCTTCATGTCATTGAATAACTTTTAAACCGTGGTCTTTGGTTCCGAGATCGTTGCATTTGTCGTTAGGAAGTCACAATATTTCTCTCATTTCAATGACATTAGAAACACCTACTTGATTTTGCTCGATCTTACTTAATCAGTTTGAGTCTGTAACCTGATAATTTTCACCTCAAGCTTAGTTGATCATAATTTCCTTAGCACCATTAACAGCAGCTCGGACTGTAACTGTAACATTTGGTAAGTGACGAGTTTTCTTGTTACTATTTAATGGAAATCTGAGATTGGGATAAATTTGCGAGATCACGACATCACAGCACACTTGATGTGATCGAATTTTGTTTTATAATGCATATCTGTTTTCAAATAGATTGGAACCGTATAAAAGAAGTCGATATTAGTTCGCTGAGAATCAGTAGGTTCAAGTATTTTGGTGCGCTATCAATTTTTGTCTTAGACAGACTCTTTTCCGGCCTTTAAAGAGTGTTTTTCAAGTGTTCTCGTACATCTTAACGTATTAAAAAGTTTTTGGAGGGAATATAAAATTCAATCGATTTAATGGCCTTTCGTGGAAAAAATGCTGTTGTTACAGGGGGTGCTAGTGGTATTGGATTCGAAATTTGCAGACAGCTTTTGGATAATGAGATCGCCGTAGAAAACATTATTTAAATTACTTAATGTGTGTCTCTTACTACATACATTTCTACAGAATGTTGCTGTAATCGATATCCAAGAGAACCTCGAAGACATCTGTAAACTAAGGACAGAACATCCTGCTCAAACTTTGTTGGTTATAAAAATGGATGTAGCTAATAGAAAAGGTGTAGAGGCTGCTTATGATGAAATAATAAAGAGTTTTGGTCAGATCGACTTAGTGGTAAACGTTGCAGGAATCTTTAATGACCTGGATGTACAAAGAACTATTGAAGTCAATATTGTAAGAAAGATCCGTTTCTGCCCAACTATATTTCCTTTAAAATATTATTACTAGGGAGGCATAATTAATTCAACATTCGCTGCTATGGAACATATGAGCAAGGAGAAAGGTGGAAAAGGAGGTATTATTGCCAACATGTCCTCCGTTGTGGGTCTTGATCCACTCTTCTTGATGCCAGTATACACGTCCACAAAGCATGCTATAGTTGGATTTACAAGATGCCTTGCGGTATAATGAAAGAATTCTGTTAACTTTTCACTTCATACTTTATAACTTTGCCAATAACTTTTACTTTGGTAATTTCGTAAAACGCGTCTACAAAAGTTGAACTCTAAAACATTCGCGTTCGTTCGAGTTTTGGTAAACCAAAAGAATATAAAAGTTTTAAATGAAATAGTGATAGTAGTTTGAAGAAAAAAAAACATTTCTTTTAAAATTTTACAGAACGAATACTATTTTGACAAAACTGGCATTAAATTCATGGTTCTCTGTCCCGGAGCAACAATAACACAAATTTTTACAAATTTCACTGAGAAGATTATATTCCCAGAAATGGGGGATGATGCCTACCGAGTTTTGGATCGTCTACATAAACAAAGGTGCGAAATTTTGTTCTTGCTACTTTGATGTATTATGTAATATTGACTTTTATAGTGCTGCTGATGTATCTAAATGTATATTAAATGCAATTGAAAAAGCGGAAAATGGTTCAGTTTGGATTATTGAAAACAAACAGTTGTATCCAATTCAAATGACGAGATATTGGAACTCTGCTGAGGACAAAGTTTAAAGAGGAAACGAAGCAGTTCTACCTGTTTTTAACTGTTTTATTTTGGAATTTGTTATATAGTTCGTTTTTGTATAAATAAACGATCTCAGTAGTATGAACTCTAAAAGCCTAAAAATTGTTAATTACTTTAATCCATCAATTTAATCGCCTGTATTAATGTAAATTATTTAACTTCAAATATTTCTTGTATTGTAGTAATAATAAAAAAATTAAATATCTTCGATTTGGGAAGATTTACAATTTATAAATAAGCGTTTAAAAAACAGATAAACACAATCAAATTATTATTAACATTTAGCCTTTAAATAAGGTTTCCGAAATGGAAGTCTTTCATTCAACGACCGTAAAAAAGACACTCGAAATTTGATAATGGAAAAGGGGCCAAACAAATGTTACTTATTACCATAGCTTACTAATATTTTTTTTTTTCAAGAAAACAGCAAGATATGATCTTCATTCATTCGAAGAGCTTACAAATTATTGTGTGGAGCTAGTGATAACTTTATTGTTTTATGTAAAATATTTCTCCGGCTCGCAATTTTCAACATAAAAATTTGTCTTTCCAGGAAGATACTCGTACAACAGGTCTAATGAGATAGGAGATTATGAAACCACTGGATTTTATTTGCAGAATTTTTACTCAAGTCTTTCTAGTCAACTTAGTTCAAATTTTTATATGCCGAAATCTATGCAAAAGTCACGAATTTCTAATAAAAATTTGAGAACTTTTGATATATGGTATATACGTACGTTATTTTGCTTATTGCATTTATAAATTATAACATAATTTATACTACTAATAGGCTTTCAGAAGAGTCCCTTGTTGACACTGCGTTTATTAAATAAAAAATTCTTAGAATCACAATGGTAACTACATTGTAAAGTAGCTTGCAAAATAGTCGATAGATATATTTATAAAATAAAACATGAAATTATAGGAGTATTGAATGAAGGTTTTAGATTTCTTACAGTTGATTTAATTTGTTTTGAATTCTTATCGTTAATTTACTAAAATTTAAAACTAATATACCGTGGAGAATTATGCATAAGTCATACAAAAGTAAGTGATTAAATTATTCCTAAAGTTCGTCTCTCAAGATTTCATCCTCGAATATCTCATCTTGCCCCGATTTCTCCTCTTTATATTCTGGTTCATCCGCATCTTCTATTCGCTTTTTATCCTGTTTTTCTTTTGCTTTCTTTTGCAATTCATCTGCCGATGCTTTTTGCAATTTTTCTATCATTTCGTCAAATTTGGTATCCCCAGGACATTTCCCTTTATGAATTTCTTCAATATCTGGAAAGAGTAATATTTTAACTAATTTTTTTCGTAATAAAATACGCCTTTTTTTACCTGAACCACATCCTTTTAGGCATGTAATAAATTGTTCATTCATAGCTGTCATTGATGTTCCTTCAAATTTGGTACAAATTGGATCAACAACACCATTATTAAAGCAATTGGCAAAACAGTCAATATCTAAATTCCCTAGATACACTCCATTAATTGTCAGTGCTGAAAAAAAATTTGAAATTAACAATAACTACAATGGTAGTCAAAAATTTACTACTAAAGTAAGAAATATCCAACAGAAATAATATCTCTCTCTCTCTATATAATTAAACTTTTTTATATAAAATTGATTAACAAAACTATGTATATATATTTTTTAAAAAAAAACTTCTAAATATAACAAAAATCTTCTTCCTCGAAAATTGTTTAATATTATACAATACTATGTGAAGGATTTAATTACATAGCAGAAGTTAGTTTTCCTTCCAAACATACTATTTTACCTACTTCATACGCTGAAAAGCAACCCCACACCATTATGCCCTTATCTTGCCTTTTTGGAGTATATTGGAAAATAATTGTGAATTTCCTTTCTAAGCGTACATACATCCATAACTGTATGACATTTTCTTCATGCTTTTATCAGTCCATAAAATCTTTTGGCTTTAAAGCATGTTCGTTGCAGAACTCCTTTCTTTTCAGCCTATTCTTTTTACTCAGTATTAGTATTTTGTCTACTTTGTTTGCGTTCGTTTTTTCCACTTATTCGAAGTCTTCTTCGAACTGTTTCTACAGAAGAAACGTTTCTATCCTCTTCTAGTTTTCTTCAGATTTTAATTGCTGACGTGAAAGGGTTTGAGGAAAGTGTTAGAATTCTTCTATTCACTCCATCCTTTGCTGGGTACAGATCGTTGTAAACTTTTTTCTGACCACTGCCACTGTACACTTACTTGATTACTATAGTAAGTTTTGTTCAAAGTGTGTAAATACAAACATAAATTATGGTAAAATAAATTATTTATATGGCATCAGTCTTGAACATTATTACTTAATTTTTCATTTTTGATAATAGATTATATTTTTTAAACTTATTTGGGAAATCGCGACAACCGCTTTGAAGACAATCGAATTTACTGAGGGAATAAACGAATAACCAAAATATGTTACTTTTATTTGCCCATGCTGTGATACCTTTTAAAATTAATGTATGTATAGTGCATATATTTTACTTATTTAAGTAAAAAAACAACATTTCATAGAGCATTCAACATTATCAAATTGAATTCTAGATTCTAAAGTTTGCTTTTTTCCAGTTATACATATGTGAAGTAAGGTATGTTTTTTAGAGATATTGTTAAGTATAACCAGAAGAAAAAATTTGTATATGAATAGATATTATATGTATAAGAGTAGAAAGAAAATATTTCATTCTATTAAAATGTTCACAACACCGTAAAATGCATAAACTGTAATATAACACAAAATATTTGAAAACTATTTTTTCCCATCATTTCGACTAATCATATATCTTTAAGTAGCTTACCAATAACAATTAAAAATATAATAAACTTCATTTTTTAACCAAATTAGCACTTAAAATCACAAAAAAATTATAAAGAACGTTCGCTTTAGAGCTCAATTTCCTACTGCTATAACACGTAACGCCTTTCGAAGATAATGGCCTTATTTAAACACTCATTGGTGCATGTTAACCTGAACAGTTGCTATGTGTCTACTGGAGTTCTGGCAATTGTTTTAGGTGCGACCTAAATATACTTTAATTTCGTTAAAATTCAACAAATGCTTTAAGCGACAAATCATTTTGTGAAAAGGTGTATACTATTTGACTGCTTGTCTAATTGTCGTTGTTTAATGTTACTATTTAACACTGAAATAACTGACGTGTACTTGAAATGATTGACGTTCATTTTTTGATAATTTATCTGTTTTCTTCATTTTTATATGAAACAAATTATTCATATTTATTTAGATAATTTGAAGCTGAATCCAATCTGAAATGAGGAAGAACTTGTTTCTTGCACTGAAAATCGTCTCAAAACGTATTATAAACAACAAGAAAGTAATGACAGGTTTCAGATTGAAATACGAGGCGGAAAAATTTTTTCAGTCAGGAAAGAGACGAAATGGACTGAAAATTGCCATGCTTTTCGCTATAGAATATGACTGAAAACAGACTATAAAAATTACCAATTTTTCTTGTGTTAAGGGATCTTCAGAAAACGAACTTAAAATAAACTTTTAGAGTAAAAAAGACACGAAAAGTGTATATTTATGAGCGCAAATTATATTTCAGTATATTTTCTGTCTCTGTTCCATCTATCACGTCTCGTCGTTTATTTACTACCTCATCTGTTTTCAATTCGGCTGCTTTTTAAAACAAAAAGATTGGTAAATATTTCAGTCCTCAATTTTAGAGCTAAGACAAGTCCGTTCAAGTTATTTCACTTTTTACTTACTTTTTATAAGAATTATTGTATAATATAATATAAAAGTAAAATAGTGCATAAATACTATCAACATACGAGTGGGTATCTATCTATAAAGAGTATCACGAGTTAAAAATACCTTACGATAATGCACCGTTTAAACAATGTTTGATTAGGTACAAAATTGCTCAACTATCCCCGCTCTACATTAATATAAAATTTTATTATTTTATAAATTTTTGTATGATAATATCAAAAGAGAATATTCAGAAAAAACACCATACGGTGAGAATTTTACGTTGGTGGTATTATACGATCTTACCGGTGTTTGACCTTACTTCTTTTGAAATGCTTAACACCAAAAATCAATGATTGTTTCCAACTTCCTAGACAATTAATGCTGAGGAAAAACATTTCAATGGGTGCCATACTCTAACTGAAATTCTTGAATTATTGTAAACAAAATAATCTGACGACAAATGGATTTGTAAATGAATGAAAGATAGGAAAGTAGAGTGAAGGTTCACGTCTATGCTGCTTAATCTTACAAAATAAAAAGTTAGCTGAGATATTTGTATGTACTGTAAGGTAATTTAAAGTTCTATCTAAGTTAAAATAAAAGCTATAATAAATCCCTTCTCCCATACAAAAATTAAAAAAAAAATCTATAGTTTTCTTACTCCTTATTTCAGACTTTTAACAGATTTTAGATCATAGGTTTAAATACACCCATTGATTACAATCTATTGCAGTTTTGTGTGTCAACTGTCGATCTAAATCATATAACTATCGCAAACGAATCGAACTTTACTAATCCTAAAATTATAAAATATTATTAAAATAATCCATTTTTTGACTTGATGATACTAATTACATACATATTTTAATATTATATCTAAAAATATATTGTACACAGGGCAAAAATATTTTAAATGTACAGTTCCGGACGATAAAGTCATATGACTTTTTACATGCGTTTTGTGGCTTTTACATCTTCATAGAATAGCTGCTATTGATTATAAATTTACTGCTTTTAGGAACTTTTATGACGAATTTATTTAACTTTGCTTTGTTATTAAATTAATCAAGTCATGAAATAATTCCATTATTTAAAAAAAACCGAAACTTTTGAATGTGCCATTTTGAATTCCAAATATTTTTCAATAAAATTATCGTGAGCAATATGGACGAAAGCATAAAACGCGCTGAAAAATAAAAATTCAATATAATTTCAATCCCGCTTATTAACTTTAGAACTATATGGTATTAGTCTCCATCTTAATATATTACGTACATATGTAGATATAATGATCTTAGTATTACACTATGCGTATTACTTAGCAGTCGTCACGTGAGATGTTGTAACGTCATGCAAAATAAACTGACTCTTCTACTTCGATTTTGAATTTTATGTTATTGTTCTCACATAACTTAATATGCGCTAGACGGAGACTGAAGACTGGGCACGTAGCCCCTCAACAACACAAGTTAATCAAGCAACCAAACACAATGCTTTATATAACGATGATACTCCCAGATTCTTCAGAGAAAATTTATGAATGAATTAACTAAAAGTAATAACAATGAACACACTTCTTTTTTTGTATGACCATTTCTCATATTTACTCTTCTTTACCGCATATAAACAAATTAACGTCACTGCTGCTTACAATATACCGATGGAATTCAAAGTTTAAAGCAAGTTTTTTATTGGGCCGAATTACGTACTCAAGTCTTAAGATGGGGAAAAACGCTTAACGAACATGTATAAGAAAGCTGAAACTTAGAAATATAGTAGTAGGGATAGTATTTTACACAGGAAAGAAATCTTAAAACATTCGAATAAGAATGGTTTGAATAAGTGGAGACAGATCGATGGCTAAATAAATAATTCAGAAATCAAACATCGTCTGAGTGTGAAGGTCGATTTTTCATGGATCGTGTTCCTCTGTCGTTCTTGACAACAAACGCAATCGGCTGTGATGATGACTAGTTACTCGTCTAATTTATTTTTCATAAGTAAGTAAACAAGTTCATTTATTAAAGTGTGTATCTTTTAAAATTCAAATCTGGTAAACAAGCGATGCAAAAAGCTTAAGTATTTTTATTTTCAAGTTCTAGTTTCTTCACTATATTTCGTATCTGCTGGAGTTCGTCGGAGGCGCCAAGATTTTATTTTCCCCGATGATAGCCAACCCGGAGGTATACCAGCTTGGCTATTAACATCGTCAAGTGAGACTCCTATTTTTCAACCAACTCCAGGAACAAGCCCTCCCCGTGAAACGTTTTCAACAACTAGCACTGAGAGGAGCATGCCGGGTAGAAAAACTACACCTACCCCAGAATTTCTACGATGTTTTAAGAGCTGCCCTACAACTTCGGAATATAATCCAATATGCGGGACTAATCAGGAGGTATATTTAAATGAGCAAAAATTCCGATGTGCACAACGATGCGGAGCAGGTGAGTCGAACCGATATTTTTTAACAATTTTAAATTTTATTTATATACCGACTAAAGATTTATTGTTTGTGTTACCTGTCCAGAATAAATTAAAAAAAAATCCATGTAGACATTATGCTCGTGATCTTAAACTGATAGAAATTACTTAAAAGTAAAATCGGGAAAACCAATTTATAGAAACTGCATTCATTTGAGTGCAATATCATTATAGATTAAAGTAAGCGAATGTCTATTTTGTGGTGAATCATTTAAATAGAAAAATTAAAAGATCTCCCGAAATGATGTTATGGGTTTTCCCGATATCTATGTCATCTCTGAAAATGTTGTCTTTTTTGCAGCTTAGAATAAGTATTTTATTAGATTCCGCAATTGTTCTGCGAATTAAATTTACTTAGTAATACATAATATATGTATGTACATTCAATATTTTATTTCTCATTATCTGTTTGTTAAAATACTTTGTATGCATATATATGTCGACTCTAATGTTTATACCGATTTAATTTATGGACTTCAATTTGTTATACTGCATTGCATGCATGATTATTGTTCAAAGGGTAATATGAATTTTATTCATTATGTTTCAGACTGAACACAAAATCTTTGCAAAAAAACTATGACAAAAGATCCCTAGTAATTATAACCATATTTTAATCTTTATACCTTTTCGAATCCCGTATCCAAAATTGTTTAGTGTTTCATTGAATTACTGATCATTTCTTTTTGACCAATTGTTTGGATTACTAACTAATATTTTATTTAATTATTTTAACAATATAATCCATCCGTATCTCATTCTACAACTATTTTCCAATTCGTATTTTT
Organism: Philonicus albiceps; assembly: GCA_963969385.1. Classification (NCBI taxonomy): domain Eukaryota; kingdom Metazoa; phylum Arthropoda; class Insecta; order Diptera; family Asilidae; genus Philonicus; species Philonicus albiceps. The sequence goes on along the minus strand of OZ017772.1, from coordinate 44,002,261 downwards.
TTAACGTTCTTCAATATATCTTACTTTCGCCGACTTTCTTACTTGCTGGATTCTGTTCTCAGTCGACTTAACTACTTGAATCTTACTTAAATATAACATTAATTACATATACATAGATTTGTAAAACGGTTTATTTAAGAACAAAGCATTCTTACTTTCAAAACCTTAAAAACTATTATTCATAAAATATCTTTTTATTTTTCAGAGGTGGATATTATAAGGAGAGGAAATTGTCGCGGACTTTTCGGATAGTAGTGATAGTAAAAAATTAAAGTGATTAAGTGAAATTAAATTATTTTAAGTGAAAAATAAAACTATGTTAAAGTTAACACATGTATGGCTTTGTTTAATGCTTACTTATTAGATTGTGTTCACACTACAAATGATTAGCTTATACTTCCCACCACATAATATTATGTAGCTAGATTCATTCATTCATGCTAGAGCGCATAAGAGTAACCAACATAATTAATACTTTTCTAGTGCTCTTTTCTGGGCTTAACTTACAAAAACGGGTAATAATGAAATTGCAATATTAGCCATAGAAAATATATACATATTTATGTAAAAAAGATCGAATAGTGGTAAACCTTAGATCTTACTTGAAACGTTAAAATTCAGTTGGTAAATATAAGTACACTTGATATTCATGATTTTTCAATTAGAGATGGCCACATCTAGGATTTACCAACCACGATTGGTAAAAGTTGTTTTAAGGAATAGATCAAGTTATAATAATTAGATAATACTACATTAATTTTTTAGTTGCATACGCATAACATTTGATCAATATGAAAAAATAAATTTTATGTTTAATAATATATTGAGCATGAAAATCAATTTGCTTTCTAGAATTAATAATTGGTAGTAATACATGAGTACCTTCTAAAACATAATAGGTTCGCTAGAAAATATTGAAATTATGGCAAATATAAAATGCTGGCAAATTCGGTCAAACATCTATAGGAGAGGAAATTATAACTTCTAAGGGAGGCTCAACAATTTTAGTTCGCCGCTGGCCGGCCCTGTGATCATAATACCTAATAATATAAAAAAATAAATATACACTTGTTTACTGTGGCCTAAGTAGATATATATCATAATGCTATTTTACATATTTGTCTTTAATTTAATTAAATATTTATTATAAGTTCACAATACAATTGGTTAATTTGGAATTTATAATCCATTTATCTATAATAATTTTAGTTTTAGCCTATTAGATAACTTATGTACTTACTCAGCAAGACTGAGTTAAAAACTATTCTTGCATATCTATCATCTACTTAATTTCCTAATTAAGGAATTTTCGTATCCGTTCACAGAATTTTTTAACAATCCGTTTGAATATGTATACTATTAACTCCATATTGGCATCATTTCAGTAGTAGAAAAATGCGGTAATAAATTGAGTATCATTTTAAGGATGTTCTTTTGTAATCATTATTTTATTATGTACTTATATTTAATTACAATATAACAGACTTTCGATTCAAAGATTTTGCTAATTTTGTAGATATAGTGATGACGAAAACAAGAGCGAATCCAAAAACTGGCTTGGTATTCTTGATTCTTGATTCTTGCATACTGTGAAAGTAAGATGAGTAAATAACTTTTAGCTACTACCGCTTAAGTAGTCAAAAATAAAAAAAGGAAAAGTAGAGTAAAATAATAAAATATTTTGACTGAACTGATTGAACTGAAGTAAATACTTTATGTAAAAGTATTTGCTTAATGTAAAAGCATTCTGTACTAGTAAATGTTATGAATTATGTGAATAAACCTATACTTTTACTTGTCAGTATTAGCTGAGAAAATAAGTATTTGCTACCTGCAGAAATATTAAGTAATTGCTAAGCGGATATTGCTAAATATGCAATATTTTTATAAATCCCTCACGGAGTGCGAATTTAAAATCAATTAATGTCGAGTATTCATGATGAAAGCAGAGTAAATGCTCTCTTCATTCCACATTCTTATGATGTTTTCTATTAATTGATTCTTTGTCGTTATTTTCATTTTTGACAATTTGCATACATAATTTAAGCAAATAATAATTGCTCAAAATTAACTTAATTTTAATTTTCTTCGAGGGCGAAGGGCACTCAGTCCTTCTGCATGTAATTTTCGTTGAACTGTTCTGGCCGAAACTTCCACTCCTTCTTCGCTTAAACGCGCTTCCAACTAAGTACTTGTAGTCCATTTCTTATCTAGAGTTAAAAACAATTTATTTTTAAAAGAAACCTTATTTTAGATTTAACAACATCCACTTTTATTTTAACTCAAATGCATGACTATTATATGAATGTTTACTTGATGTTTTATGTCTATTTAAGATTTTCAAGAAAGAACTTTTGGTTTCGTTTAGAGAACATTTGGAAATAACATTTGGTTTCCCGAGTAAAAATTATGCATTGAATTTCCTATACACTGAATAACAACTAAATCGACACTTCAAGTTAAACTAAAATAACACCAAAGTAAGCCCTTTTGGCGAACAAAATAGTTAATCCACTTCTTTACAACAACTAATAGAGCACCATCTTCAACACCGAATCACTACCAAATGACTACTATCGTCAAAAAATTCCATACCAAATGAGCACCAACATAGCACCGTTTACTACACTAAAATACCACCATTTGACAACTAGACGTATGTTAATTCCTGCAGATATAAATTTATAAGTAAGGCTGGTGCTGAATAAGGATGCAATCATGTTCTGGTGGTGTTTTAGGGCTTCCATCGACTATTAGAGTTTTCAATTGATATCTGTCCCTTATTTGGTGGTATATCAGTGCTCCTAATTTTCCAAAATAAAATCGAGTCTATTTGGGTTGTATATTGGTGGTAATTAAAAGTTTGGTGGTCTTTCGGTGCTCTTTTTGTGCTGACGATTTTTACTCGGGATGTTTTGGTTCTGCTGCAGATTTTACAGTTTTTGTAATTTTAATGCACCTCTTTTTATCAGGCACCGCCGCTACTTTCAAGAAATATTCAGAAATCTATTCCACATTTTCTTTGCAGATCCTATACAGGCCAAAATAATCCTTCAAATCCGCGACACGCCTAGTTCGATACACTTTTATCTTCTAACAATTCATAAACTCAGCCATAACTCCTTAGAGATTACACACAATTGAATTTAAGGTAACTCGAATACAACATGAAAAAATTGCTAGTAAATTCTTGTTGTCATAAGTATAAGCTACTGTTTATTTACTCGATTTAAGTATTTACGGAAAATTTCAGCATTTTCTAAGAAAACTAGTAAATACTTTCAGTAAAAGGATTTGCTACATTTTTAAGTAAAAACTTAAATTGTTATTCGCATAAACAGCCATTATTTTCTACAAATATCAAGTATTTAGTATTTCCTGGCTTTGCTGGCTCACTTGACCTTGGTCTCGGTCTTGATGTTGGACTTTCTGCAAAACAGAGTCTAAGAATGCAAGAGCAAGACCGTTTCGGCATATCAATGTTTATAGAATGTAGTGAGTACTAAACACACCTCAAAATTAATCGAGAAAATTTAGTTTTATTTCTTAATTTTAGATATATACATAGTTTACTTTGTACATACTTTTCAGCTATGTGAATTATATTATGAAGAAAATTGAAGTTTGACTTTATTTTACCTAAAGCTGAATATTTATAATATTTAATTGAAGTAACTGGTAATACACATTCCCAAAAAGCTTTCTTATACAAAAAGCACAGAAGATTAACGTAGACCTGGTTCAAGTGTATTGTAATAAGTTTTTTTACAAAAAAAAAGGTAATTTCTCTTTTTTATGGTGAAAAAGGTGCTGTAAACAACTTACCCAACTATCAGAAATCTTAAATAAAATCTTATTAAAGTAAAGCTCAATGTACCAAATTATTGCGGTTCATAGGAATTACTTATATTTAGATATATATATTTCGTAACTTCGTTATTAGTATTTATTCGCAAAATTTAATTGTAGTTTCTATGTAACTTAAAAACAAATTTTTTAAAATCTTTCTGAAATATTAATTTAATTTTTTAAATTCAAGTAGATAGAATATGGGGTTTCTGGATCAACCTCAAATGTGCCCCCTGCACATGATAAGATGAGAAGATAAATATGGCTTTGTAGTGATAGATAAGGATAATCCTATTAATAAAGGTCGTCACCGAAAAGGATTCGATACATTCATTTATATATAAATGTAATCAAGAGAACAGGTTAAAGCAGTTAAAGCAGTTCAGAGACCAGTTAAAGCAAGCAGTTCAGAGATCAGTTAAAGCAGTTCGGAGATCAATTAAAGCAGTCATTTGAGGTTGATCCAGAAGCCCCATTGCACATTTTTCACTCAAAAACCCTCTGCACATTTGAGGTTGATCCAGAAGCCCCATATTCTATCTACTAATTCATATATACGTTTTAAATTTTTAAATATTGGGCTATTGATCCAAACGACGCAAATACTTTAAGAACTAATTTATGAACCACGAAATCATATTTGTATTTTTTTTTAAAGAATTGCAGTACATTGTACATTTTTATGTGTCTTTGACGTGAATAATATTAAAATCACTGAAATTATAAAAAAAATTCATATTTTATTACGTAAATAGCACAGCTTTCATTAAAAATCTAAACTACAAATAATGTATTGATTATATTTATAAATTAAATGCGTAAAAAAATCCGCGAACCGAAATAAAATTGGATCGTCTTAATTCTTTCAATCATTTCTCTTTACATTGACCATCGTAAAGTTCTTCAATAACTGAAATTCAAAATACATAAAATAACAGATTAGTCAACATGTATTTAATATTTACCTTTTCCACACTTCCTTATACATCCAATAACGTGTTTGTTGCTGAATGTGGCAGGTTCTCCGTCGACAAGTACGCATTTAGGGCTGAATTCATCTGGTACTTTGCACGGACAAGGTGGAAAGGTTGTAGTTGTTTTACAGTGCACGCCAACAATGGCAAATACTAAAAGAAGACAAAAAATTTGCCATGAAGCAAACAACGACGTAAAACTTTCTCTACAATCTTACCAATAATACAGAAGAGCAAGGTAAACTTCATTGCTATTGTAATATTTTTATATTTTCAGGTGAGTTCTTCCCCCGATAGGTTTTTGAATTGATCTAAACCATGCAGAGCAGCTACTAAGGTATATATGCATCTTGCGACTAGATCTTGCTTTATTAAAAAGCTCGGCTTCTTCAAGCAATTATGCAACAACAGCAACTGAAAACGGCGTAGCCGGTTTAATTTCATGAGAACTCTTCGAACACTTTGTTAAGAGCATGCGTCATGTACCTCAAACGAACAGATTAAAAACCTTTTTATCATTTTCTTTTCTTATTATTGTCGAAAATTACCGATATTTGAAAGGCACAATGATATTTCTGCCTAATAAAATTTATAATGAAAAAATCTATGCATATTACAAGGCATCCCTTACCAAAACATAAATTGTTCGAAATACATTCAATTTGACAAACTTTTGTCGAAGATAAAGCGGAAAATAAATATACAATATTTGTAATAGTATTCTTTTCGATACTACCTTACTTTAAAAGGTTGAATTTGGGAATCTTAAATCTAAAATGACTGGTCTATTGCTTTTTTATACAATTTAATTTCAAACAGGTTAATATTGAATACGATCGTAAAATTCTTTCAAAATCCCTAAAACTTCCATTGCATCTAAAATATAAAACAAGCATAGAATTAAAAATATAAATTATTTTCTTGTTTAATAAAATGTTTGAGATTAAAGGGAAATTTAAAGATTGTGGATATCTTTTTTATTTTCATTTAAACGGAAGTACCTACTCAAATGTCTTAAAAAGTATATTACTATAAGGTGTAGTAATTTAAGAGTCATGTGCAAAAATCAGTCAGTCAACTATGGGGAAAATTTTAACCTTAACTAAATTTTCACTTTTCTTGAATTTCCTTGTTATTATTGGGTAACTGGCTCTCCACATATTCACGAAATATAATTTTGCACAATGTTCACATACCTCATCTAATTTAAAATGACCTTTGAAAACAAAAAACAAAAACATGAAGATATATGTATAATAGATAGATAGATCCCAAGAAATAAAAGAATTATAAAATCAAAATTATGGTTCATATTTTATTTACGCTTTAACAAAACAACTGCGTTAAAAAAATAACTTTTTAACATTGTCCCGACCGAAGCACTTGTACTCCTGTAAAAAAAGTTGGACAATTAAATTTATCATATTGTTTGATGCATATCATACTTTTTCCGCACTGTTCAGCACATTTTAAGCTACTTTGATTTGGCAAAGTTTCTTGTCTTCCATTAACGATAGCACAGATTGGAGCATATTCATAAGTTGTTGCACATAATGGGCACTGATCTCTTTGAGGTAAGGCATAGGCTCCAAAAGCTAAAGCAACAACTGATTTTGATTCACATTAGAATATATATATACTTTAATATTTCACATTTATAACAAAAATTGTTTAAAAACGTATAGTTATTATGTTTTTAACATATTTCGTAACGTACAGGCAAAGTAAAGCAAACCAATCTTCATTTTGAACTAATTAGCTTCTGTATCAAATTCAAACTGTCCGCAATCGAACGAAACTTAAGTGTTATCACCCGTATCTATGAAATCTATTTATATTGATTTTTATTACCCCTCATTGCTCTCTACTATGCAAATAATAAGCGTACATAATGAAATAATAACTGGAAAGACCAATATTAATCATATTCTCGTTTTTCAAGGCAGCTGACTTGAGGATGTAATTAAATTGCACCTCAACTATACGAAGATTTTTGCCGCAAGTATGGTACTTTACTCGTACTCGTGCTGTAGCATTCTCAAATTTCTTTTGCAAATATTAAGAGCTCTTAAATAAATGAGTGATTAATGATCGGGGGAATTTTTGATTTTTTTTTTTTTAATTACAGATAAAAAAAACAATGTACTAGTGAATTAATAATTCAAATGGTAACAAACAGTACAGTACAGTAAACACGTTTTTGATTAAAAAAAGCAAAAACCTGAATGTATACAATAAAATATAAATATAAAGTCAGCCCCTTTATAAAATTGCTCGGTTTATTTTCTTTTTAAAGTCTTATTGTTAGGAAGTATGCTTATTTTCTATATACAAAATTTTGTTTTAACTCCACTAGTAGAGAAAGGGGGACTTTTAAACTATTTTGATGAGAATTTGAGGTAGGAAGTGACGAATATCAAAACACACAAGAGATTTTATATTAAAAAAAAACAAAAAAGTAATAATAATAATAAAAAAAATACAAGTAACAGCAGCTAAATATTAGTTACATTCACTTTTGCTCTATCTTGCTTAAAGTAAAATGAAAGTAAAAAAAAAAATTAAAATGTATATTGATAAAGAAATTTATTTCATTTTTCAAAACATGATTTATTAAAACTGGTTTCGTAAATTGTTTTTTAACAAGCAGAGCGTCGAACTAATTGCACTCCTATAAAAAGAAAATTTCAAAATTAAAATTTATTTTTTCTTGTTGTATGATACATACTTCTTCCACATTGTTGAGCACATCTTAAACTTCCTGGATTTGAAAAAGTTTCTAATCTTCCATTAACACGACCACAAACTGGAGCATATTCTAAAGTTGTGGCACATATTGGGCACTGGTTTCCCCTTTGAGGTGAAGCGTACGATCCAAAAACTAAAAAAACTGAGCAAATGTTCATTTTAAAGAAATTTTAATCATTGATATAATAATAAAATATTAAAAACAATTCATTTTTTAAACAATTTAGTAACATACAAACTAAACAGGCCAAAACGATCTTCATTTTTATTTAGCAAGAAAATTTTAGAAAAATTTAATAACGTTCTGCAGCGTATATCTACTTTGAATGCAACGAATGGTAACTATGCATTCTATATATACCCCCTAGATAATAGGGGTTTGTGTGGATATTTAGTTATCTTTAGGCATTATACTAAGAAGAACTTGTTACATTATTAATACTCAGTGGAGTCTTTCCAGGTAACGTTAATGTTCATGTTACAATTATAAATTAATCTTAAAAACTGTTGAAGTTTTCCTCGCAAATACTAAGAATTCACGGTGGAAAAGTTGATTAGTGTTTTGTTTTACGGGGATTTTTAAAACTTTAAGAATTTGAAACATACATACTTCATTGAGCAATTAGCAACATTTAGTGATAAACAGAGATTAGCAAATTACTCGCATTAGCTGTGTGCGGGAAGTAGAATCGATTATTTATTCACTCTGAAGGTACTGAAGTCGACCAGGTGCAAATGCAGTAGTTCTAAGTTGAACCATTTTTGAAATATTTAATTTAATTGGAAATCAACAGATATTCTATTCAATTTATTTATTAAGCATGATTCACATTATGCTTTGTGTCGCTAATATATTAAGGTAAACGGAATACATGTCATTTGTTGCCACTCTAATTTGATATTTGATACTAAGACACATTATCTTCAATATAATTTAGGGAATTTATTTGAGGAATATTTCAAAAAAACTTATAGAGTCTAGAAGTAAAACTGACTTACCTAAAAGTACGCCCTCTTTTAGTTATTAAATTATCTATATATAAGCATTTTTAGATAAATATCAATTTGAATTATAGTCTAATATTGTTATAATCAAATTGTAATTTTGTCAAACAAAAGAAAGCCCATAATCCCATAATCAATCAATCAGATATACCAGGTGTGCCGGAAAGTCTTTACTGGTTTTATTAATGAAAAAACACATAGTTTTAAAAATATGGAAAAAGCTATTTATTCAAAGTATTGGCCATTCGATTCTACACACTTTGTCCTTGCAATTTATGAATGCCATCCCAAAAAAACCGTTTGTCTTTTGAGCCAAACCATTCATCGAGCCATTTTCACTTCTTCGAAATTTGAAAAGTGCTACTCAGCCAGTGCATCAATGAGACCATCGATACAAAACGGTAATAATCGGACGGGACCAAGTCAAGAAAGTACGGCAGGTGCGATAATCCGTCCCATCCAAGCGATTTAAATGCGTCTTTCACCAGTTTTGCTATGTGCATCGGTGCATTGTCATGCAAAAAAATCACTTCACCGTGTCTTCGGGCCCACTCTGGACATTTTCTTATCAAAGCATTGTTTAAATTTATTATTTGTTCTTTGTAGCGATCAGTATTAACTGTTTCACCAGGTTTTAGAAGTTCATAATACACCACATCACCCTGGTCTCACCAAGCACAAAGAATATTGCCTTCTTCCCGAAGAGTTTGGGCCTTGGAGTCGATGGGCTTGGCTAGGCGATAATCACGATTTTTTACGTTTTCTATTTTTGAAATAAATCAATTTTTAATCGCCCGTCACATGCCGATGCAAAAATGAGATCCTTTCGTTGCAGCAGCATTTCACAAATGGTTTTTCAATTTTCCATTTGCTTGCCATTCAGGTCATGTGGCACCCATCTTACCAGTTTTGAATCTTTCTTATTGCTCGTAAACGGACGCTAATAGTTTCTTGTGCCACATTTAACGTTTCTGTTAATTGTTTTTAAGTTTGGGATGGATCTTCATCCACAAATGTTCTTGATCTACCCGAACCTTTGCTGTCTTTCAAATCAAAATCACCACGTTTAAATTTTCGAAACCACGTCTGACATGTTTTAATGCTTGGAACATGCTCTCCGTAAGTTTATATCAGCAAAACGGTGACTTTCGACGGCCTTTTTCTTTTAATGAAATAAAAAAAGCAATGCATGCTCTTTTTCAGGCATAACTCTGGTTTATAGCTTATTCGTATAGACCTGCGACTTAGGAAAACCCCACAAGAAAAAGTCTAAGGGGGTCAAATCGCACGATCTCGGTGGCCAGTTCACAGCACCTTCCTCAAATCGCTCGTGCAGAATGTCCACTGTGGCATGAGGTGTGTAGCACGTAGCGCCGTCCTGTTGAAACTACATTGCTGGTGTCCGTATCACTCAATTCAGACCAAAAGAAGTTGGTGCTCGCCGTTGACGGTGATGGCCTGGCCAACGTCGTTATCAAATAAATATGAACCGACGACGCCGCCAGCTCAAAATCCGCACCAAATAGTGACTTTTTCCGGATGCATTGGACGGTCTTGGATCTCATGTGGATTGGTATCGTCCCAAATTCGGCAATTTTGTTTGTTGACATACCCATTCATCCAGAAATGGGTCTCATCGCTGAAGATGATTTTTCGATGAAAATTACAGTCAGTTTCCAACTGCTCCAGATCCCATTCAGCGAACACACGTCGTTTATGGCCATTTTCCTTCAGCTCCTGGGTCAGTTGAATTTTGGCAGGCCCAAGTCACGATTTGTCAAAAATTGTCAAAATTTGCCAAGTTGTGGTCTGCAAAAGGCCGAGTTCTTGTGAAATCGACTGCCTCGGATTCTCCTGCACACTCTCACAGACAGCGGCGATGTTTTCGGCAAATCTTGCCTTTCGTTGACGTACGGGTGTTGGTTGATTGTTTACTGGACCAGTGGACTCAAATTTATCTACCACACTGCGAATAGTCCTAGTCCTCTCGGTAGGACGTTTATGGAGACCGTAAAATGGGCGAAGCGCGCGGAACGTTGTCCAAACAGAACACTCATTTTGATAAAACAATTTTATCATTTGCACGTGTTGTTGAACGCTATATCCGTTCATGGTGATTTGGCAAAACAGACTGAATAAATGACAGCCAATTTGGCAGATATAGCTCCAACAATATGGCCGCTATCAACTGTCAAAGTTCGAAAGTCCCTAGACCTTTTATTAGAAAAACCGGTAAGGACTTCCGGTATATCTGGTAATATCAGAAATAGGGCTGTCCATAATTTGTTCCATAATTGCAGTTGTTGTACTCGTCTAAACAAACAAAGAAGAAAACAATCTTAATGGATAGCCTGATTTCATGTCCGAACCAGAATAACTAAAATATATTAATTAGAAAAAAATGGTGACATATTAAAAAAAAATTTATCCTCAATTAAATGTGTCTTTAGAAGGATGAAAAAAATCGAAAATATTAACTGGTTTAACAGAAGTTTAACATTCGTATTAATTAAAATTGATATGGGTCCCTGGTCACCAGGGTATGGAAGGAAACGAGACCTCAGACGTTTTGGCAAGGGAGGGTGCAAATTCCTCTCCCTGGGACCAGAGCCTATTATTGCTGTAAACTCTGCAACGCTAAAGAATTGGATAACTCGGCATGTGGACTCAGTGTTCCAGTTTATCAACTTGTAGATTCACCAAATGGTTCGGTAGTCGGTCAGACAAGAACACTACGAAACTCTTGCTAAGTTTAAGTAAGAGATTATAAAATGTTGGTAGGGACGATTACGGGATATAACACATGTGGCAAGCACATGGCTGCTTTAAGGGTCATCAGCAACCCGACGTGTCCTTCATTTGGGGAAGATGAGGACAGCACAAAGCACCTCCTCTGCAACTGCTCAGCTTTCTCTCGTGCGCGCATGTTGGCGTTCGGTGCTGATGTTTTGAGGATGGAAGATTTCATTTCACAATCTCCATCTAAAAATCTGAAGTTCATTAGAGCAACAAAGATAGAGAGGGGTTGAGTGCAATGGACCATGTCTGAGCGATAGAGACTACCTGTCTCACCCACACTTTTAAAATTAAATTCTAATATCACAAATATGTATATAGAGTTTTACTTGAAAATTAAAATTATGATATAACATAGATTTATGTTACAATTTTGTGATCCATACTATCTATCGATTGGATGCCCACTGAACTAATAATTTCTGGTAATTTGTGGCATATAAAAAACTTGAATATCGTGCAGTAATAAATTCCTATTTTTGGAAGGTTTAGCACCAAAACAAATTCATAAACGATTGTTAAAAGTGTCTATTCTCCTTCAATTCGAACAGTAGAAAGATGGGTTGCTGTATTTAAAATTGGTTATTCAAGTCTTAAAAACAATTCACATAAAGGACATCCAAAAAGTGCTTTAACACCATAAAGCATAGCAAAAATACAGGATATAATTATGCAATATCGATTAATCTAAAGAGATTTATTAGAAACCCTAGGCAGTGCGAGCAATTTTGGATGAAGTTTTGAGTTACAGAAATATATCTACAAAATGGGTGCCGCATTCGCTACCAATGGAACAAAATCAACACACCTATGAAACTTTCCCAAGAACATTTGCAGCGTTTTAGAAAGAATCAAAATAAGAGACTAAAGAGTGGTGTAAAGCAGGTACTTCGGCTCCAAGTTAGGATCCAAAAATTGGCCAAGAAGGTGTTAGCAACAGTTTTTTGATATGTAAAAGAAATTTTATTTGCGGATTACCGCATTCCATTATATTTACTTACTTACCTTACTTAATAAGTAAATAGTTACTGGAAAGTGAAATTATCAAAAAGGAAAAAAAGATGGCACATTCTTTCTTTTGACTTGGTCATTGGGTCACTGGATCAAGTAGATAAGAATTTAATAATGTTCTTGATTATGGTTAAAACATAATAATCGTTCATAATCTTTTAGCAGCATTAAGAACCATTTACTGGACGGAAAAATATTAGAAAAAAATGAGTTTATCATCTTAAATTATTCTATATAAAAGGAACTCTTTGATTCCGCATTGCCTAAAGCAATCGTTGAATTTGAGAACAAAGAAGCAATTACTTTCTACAAAATGAAAATTTTGCTGACTTTGACTTTAATAGGTCAGTTGTATAGAAGTTGTATAAAATTTTTCTTTACTAAAATCTTCATTAATTAATTATTTTTTGACGCATGTTAGCACTTTGTCTAACATTTGCTGTAGCACTAAAAGGCGAGAGATGCAACCATTGCGAGATTGCACTTAAAATTGATCCTGTATGTGGATCAGATGGAGTTACGTACGACAACATAGGCGAATTGGAATGCTCAAATATATGTAGAGGACCTCCAGGTAATTATTTATGCATGTGTGTGTTGCTTAGAGTTTTTAATTTATTTTATATTTCTATAGTTCGCCTGCAACATGCTGGTCCTTGTCAACCTCCTAATTCAAAAGGACATGCTTCACCTGTACATGACCCCTATTAGACTGTGTATCTGTTTTAGAAAGATATAATTCTCACATCAAATTACTAATAAATAAAATAATACATATTAATTTTTCTATAATTTCGGAAGGTCTATTGAGTTGTGACATCCACATCTGGTTTTACGCAATAATAGCATTAGTAGTTTTTTATTGATTACTTACTTGCTTTTAAATTTTACTTTTTCAATTTATTTCTCCGTTTCAGTAAGAATTTATAATTCAGTCAGAAAGGAATATTGTTTTTTGTTAAATTACTGTTAATGTATTCAAATTTTAAATTAATCAAAAACATGTACAAGCAAAAAAATACAAGTTTTATAAGGTCTGCATAGTAATAAAGCTTTTTGTAAATATTTAAATTTGAGATGGGAATGACATTGCAAAAGCATTACAGAAAAAGTTAAATATTGACGATTCAATGGAAGACGAACAAAAATTCAGTAATCGCAAGGCAAAAACCGAAGGAAAGTATTTTTCTCCCCGGTCTATATACTTATGTATATTGACTACCATTTAGTCTTTTGCTAACAGTAAGGCATGTGATTATAAAAGCAGAGAGTAATATGAGAAAAATCTGAAATTATTACCTGGAAACTAGGAATTCCAAATCTGGAATTAATTTTCACTTTCAATTTCATTTAAAACACAAAATAAATATTTTACTAATAGAAGCTGCTAACAGACTCGTAGATTATCGTTATTGACTTGATTATGTAAGTTAGTAATGCTAAAACTAAAAGTTCTTTCAAACAAGTACTTACACATTTTCATTAGCTCTTGCACTATTTCAATTATAACATATTATCTTATTTTCTTAGCCTATTAATATATTAAACTTACCTCTATGGCGCAAAATTAAGTTTTTTTTTTGTCGAAATAAATTCAATAACGTATACAAAACTAATGCTATAACTAAAGAGAAAATTCAATTTTATAGTTTTCATAAATACTTTTTATATAGTTTTGGAGATCTTAGCACGCATTTTCGAAACTAACACTTAATTATAGAAATGGACAAAGAAATTTTATATGTCAATTTTTCTAAATATTTTTAAAATTTATTGGACGTGTTTAAATTGATTACTTTCTATTATCTCTCACAAACAATTTCTAAAATTTCCCCACGTGTTTTTCCAATTTAAATAAATGAGTCAAAACATTTCAAGCGTTCTTAAATCAAATAAAATTAATCTACTTATGTGCTGAGTTCGGCCTACAACATAACACTGTTATCTCTTTAAAGAGTAAAATAATTTGTTTGAAAACCAACGCATCATGGAAATTTCCTAGTTAAAAAAAATTAATATCAGTAAAAATAAAAATGTTTAGTGAAAGTTTCTTGTTTTGTAGTATTTCACTGTAGTGTTACGTGAATGCAAACAATAACAAATGTAGTAATTTTTGACTATTGCTTATACATATATGTTTTACTAAAATCATAATAAAAACAAGGAATTCTTCATTAAAATTTAGTACGTGTATTTTCAACGTCAGCTATATTTAATATCTCAACATAGGTATGAATATGTTGAATTCAAAATGGTGGAGTTTGGAAATTAAATTAATAGTCGGTTTCAGCTAATAATTTCATAAAGATCACACAAGATCGTAAGAAGCCTATCATATTTTACAGTGTGTATAAGTTCGGCACTATATTATAGGCGTTGACAAATATTAGGAATGTTATTGGGATGTAACAGTGTACAGCTACATAAGAGTAGCAAATAAAACCTCTTGCAAATGTCAATACTATCTATCCTTATATAAAAAATTGTTATTGAGTCGTAAAAATGGAGCACTTTAGAAGAATATAAAGAGGTTTATTAGGAGGAAAGTAATTGTTAATGGGTTGTTTATATCTTTAGAATATGGCAAGCAACTGGACAAAAAGGCAAAATTAATCTAAAATCGCAAAGCAAATTCGACCCGGAATGTGAATTTCATATGTATATATATATATCGAGTGTATTGCACGAACAACTTTTTTGACCTCCATGTAAATGCCAAACGATTACCTTTTCCTGTAAGCGCACCTCCTTATCTTCCAGATCCTATGTCCTCTCTGGCGAACCCATTCCTTCTGTCACTTCCCTTCAAGATCTCGATGTCATATGCGATAATGAGATCAACTACCATTCCCACATAAATCATTCAATTAGCAAGGCCAATTCTATTTTGGGCTTCGTTAAACGCTGGTCTGAGGAATTCTTCCTCGTCATCTTCTTTGTCAGACTTCTTGAGCATGCCTGTCAAGTCTGGTCATCCTCGCAATACACACTCATTGACAGAATTGAATCTGTCCAGCGCAAATTCATCCGCTTTGCTCTGAGAGACCTCTTCCCCCTTATGAAAACCGCTTAAAATTAACCAACCTGCAGTCCTTCGCCCTACACCGAGATGTCGCCGATATTGTTTTCGTCCACCAAGTCCTTGCCGGCTCCATTGATTGCCCTGACCTCCTTCGGAGCATATCCGTTAACACTAACCCCGTAATGTTCGATCTTTCTTTACCTTTGGAAATCATCGTACTAACTATGGTCACTTAGAACCTTTTACCAAAATGCTGCGAATGGTCAACAACTCCGCCGCCTTCAATTTGCACCTCACTAAAACCTTACTTAAGCATGCCCTATACTTGCACTAGTCAACCCTTCAATGAACTATCTGTCTCCACACCCCCCTGATCTAGTCATAAGTAGATTAATTTAAATTAGTTAATTAGCTTTTTTTATTTATTTTATTAGCTTGTACTAAGCGCAGAAAGTTAGGTAATCGCAAGACAAAAGAAAAAACAAAAATATTTGACTATGTAGCATGTGAATATAAAAGCAATGGGTAATATTACTTACGAAAACCTGAAATTATTTTCTGGAAACCAGACATTCCAAATCTGCAAATTATATCCCCTTTCAATATCATTTAAACACAAAATAATTAATTTTAAATTATTAATTTACTAATATAAGTTGCTAACAGACTGACTTGATTACGAAAGTTAATTATGCTAAGACTAACAGTTTTTTTCAAACAAGTACATACATATTTTCATTAGCTCTTGCACTATAAGTTAATTTTATTATTACAGATTTAAATAAAAAAAAAAAATTTATTTTTTTCACGGTCAGACAAACGCTCTGATCCGTGCGACTTTATTACCGGAACAAGACTTAATTCTAATTACAGATTTGCTCTATATTATACCTGGCTTAACGTTGACCTAAGTTCACCTGAGCTGCTCACGTTGCAGCGCAGACATGGTGTCGGCGATTTTCGGCGGCGCGTGGGAACGCGTTGGCTGCATCGGTGAATTTCCACGAATTTGATGTTTTAGCTTAGCAGGTGTTAACTTATATCAATCATATCATACCAACCAATTTTCTAAGGCTATTAAGGTATTAAACTTACGTAAGTGCGCTGTTACTCTGGGCGTAATATTTTTTTGTTTTTTACAATTGCTTTCTTATTTCTCGAGCGTTCGGAAACTAAGCCTATATGGCACTATCTATGCGGTATGTTTATTTTGTTATTAGTTCTTTTCGCTTTCTTTTTATTGTTTGTTATTTTTACTTTTTTGTAACTAGGGTTTTCATATGAGAATCGAACCCACAACTTCATAATGGCATACTTATGGTACATCACAGCGAAATCGTTCAGCTAACTATGCCACCCTAGGGTACTTTTTTTCTTTTTATTTGCAAAATAAAGCCAATAAGTTTATATACATATAACTAATATTGTAATTAAAATCAATTTCTTATTTTAAAGAGAATATTCATTTTTATAAATTTCAATTTTTGTAGTATAGGAGAGCTAGTAATTCACGCAATTTCAAAAGTAACACTTATTTGCAGGAATGGCCAAAGTAATTTTATTTGTCAATTCTTCTAAATACTTCAAAATTGATTACACGTTTTTAACTTGATTACATTTTATTATCTCGCATCGTGGAAATTTCCTAATTAGAAAAATTTGTTATCAGTAAAAATAAAAATATTTAGTAAAAGTTTTCTGCTTATGTTATATCACTGTTACTTCAACTATTTAAGAATTCAAAACTACGGTCAAATCAGATAAAATTTTATTCTATTATTATCTAAAAAATTGATCTGTAAAGAGTGCCGTTTTCTTTTGATGCAACACACTACATATTTTCTTTATTTTTAAAAATATCATTACTTCATTTAATTGCTAAACCGATGCTCTGGTTTAATCTATAGTATTTAAATGCATGTACTCGTGTACAATTTAACATATACGATTCACAGTAGATTGATCGTAGTAGATAAGAATTTAATGATGTTCTTGCTTGGTAAAACCACACATAATAATTATACCATTACATCATCATTTATAATATTTTAAGTAGAATTAAAAACCATTTACTAGATAAAGGAATTTTCGGAAAAAAATGAGTTTATCAGCTTAAATTATTCTATTTAAGACGACCTCTTTCTTTATGAATTGCCTAAAGCTATAATTGAATTTGCAGAAGTAATCAAAACTTGAACTAAGAAGCAATTAATTTCTACAAAATGCGAATTTTGCTGTCTTTGTCTTTAATAGGTCAGTTTAACCTGAAGTTGCACAAAATACTTCACTAATTAATTTTTATTTTTCATATTTAAGTACTTTGTCTAACATTTGCATTAGCACAAAAGAGTGATAGATGCAAAAGTTGCTTAATTACAATGGACTTTCGTCCTGTATGTGGAACAAATGGACTTACCTACGACAACCTAAGTGAATTGGAATGCTCAGATGCCTGTGAAGGTTACGGAACTCCAGGTAATTATTTATGCAAGTGCGTATTGTTTTAACTTTTTATTTTATTTTATATTTCCATAGTTCGACTGCGACATACTGGGGCTTGCCAACCTCCTAATTCAAAAGGACATGCTCCCCATATATTTGATTCTGTTTAGACTGTTATTCCTATTACGTAACAATTTTTTTAAAGATGAAATTGTCACATCCTTAATTTGTTTTCAATATATCAATAAATAAAATATTATACATATATGCATTGATTATTCTCTAAATTTAGCAGACCACTTGATTCGCGTAATGCTTATCCCAAATAACATTGGAGGTTGAATTTCCTAGCGTTTAAGACCGCCAAACATAATGTAGTTAAAATTACGTAAATTAAACCTGATTTTTGTTTTTATATTTCGGTCTAGTCAATTATTTTAGGGATATTTACGAAATATTTCCTTATAGGAATCTTAGCTCATATCGCATTCTACTTTGAGGAAAATTACTAGAAAATATTGCGTAATAATTCGTTAAGTATGATTTTTAAGGTCTTATTGACTGTGAAGTACATTATTAAACAAAAATTACATATTTATTTAGCAATTTCCCTCGAACTCGTTAGAAATTAAATGAAGCAAAATGTATGAAAATTTCCTTATTTTTTACCTAAAGTTGACTTGATATTTGAATTTGAGGAGGTATATATGGAGTTTCAATTTAAAGTCTAATTTTACAGGTATATTAACCTCGAAGTAATTTGAATAATGTGGTCACACTAACAAATTCCCTATTAATTAAAATTACTCAGGTATATTCATTCTCACATTCTTAAAAAACTGCGTACTGAGAGGTAACAGAATAAGTGAATAAGTTACGAATGCCACAAATTTGGAAACCAAATGACGCTGATGATGGCATACGTCACGTACCTTGAAAATAAAATGTAATAATTAAAATAATGCTTTTAGTATTCTATAATTTAAGAACATGGTAATTTATTTCCATATTTAGGGTGAAATTCCCTATTTTAGGTCGATCGCTATTTCAGCTCTCAAAATTAAAATTTTGAGTACTTTCGGCTTAGCAATAGGCGAAATTGGCATCAAACCCAAAACTTTGAACTACCTTTGAGGACGATGATTGTAATATGAGCCATGGCAGCAATATAAAAACAACTTCTTAACTTCATATTTTTAAGGCGCATTGTTGCTTTTCGAGGTATCATTACAACATTGTCAATTAAATACCTTCCGTTTTCAATTAAAAATCTGCATCTCAATAAAAGAAGTTTGAAAAGTCTGTAAAATCCTCGTTTTATTATATTTTCATAATAATTTCTTTATTATCAGCAGTCAATTTACAGCTATGTCTTGTCCCAAAATTGTACATGAATTCCCTACAAAATTACACACATGTGAAAGTAAACACGTTTTGAAAAAAGGCTAATAACAGATCAAAATTAAGGAAGCTATTCATAAATTCGACGTTACATTTTAGCTATCATCTATCTCATTTATTTATAACTTAATTTATCTAACTATTATACATTTATCAAGGAATTATTCCTTCTGATCTATAGGTGAATATTCGCTAAACTTCCTAATATGGTTTTACTTAGATAACATGTCGTCTCCACTTATACCGAAAGCGAAAAGTTTACGAAATTTCAAACTAATTAAATTTATTTGCTGCCTTAAATTACGTCGGATAAACGACTAACTAAACTAAAAAGAGGGAAATGTTACTTATACGCATAGCACTGATATGTTTTTAATGATAACTATTTGAATAATGAAATTTTGACAATTTATTTTTTCGTAAATATAAAACACAAAATATATTTATGTAATTTTTGGTCATTTATTTTAACGAACTATTTCAAGATTTCTAAAAATAGTTACTAATTAGCCTGTGCGGATTGCACTAACCGACAACACTGCAAAAGGAAACCTATGTTTCAATAGCTGTCCACCAACAAATAATAATCACTTTAACAGTAATAAAGGTTTATTCAATATAAATAATCAAGGAAACTAAATAAAAATTAGTTATTGAAATTAAATTCGAAGTAATTTTGTTTGAGTTATTCTTGCCAAATGAAAAAGCTTTATAAATCTAGATAAATGAAAATAACACAAAATACGTTATAGCAGGGTATGTATTTATTTAACACTCCTAATTTGACTTTAGGAAATATATATCTAACACAATAAATATGTCACAATTTCATTAGAAAAATCCGCGTAGCATATGTAGGTGCCAGACGTAAACTCATTCTTGGATTAACAATAAAATTAGTAAATTCGTTTTTACAAAATATTTTAGAAATTTTGTTTTAGTAGATAAGATTATTAATTTGTTATTTATTGGGTAAAACCACAAATATAATTACTATGCCGTTATCTTTAATGAGCATAATACTCTTGTGAGGAGCTATTAATGACATAGAGGGGGTTTCAAGAGTATCATCTAAGATTAAAAGTAATATTTAAACGAAAGTCTTTTCTTATAAATTGTACAAAGCTATCATTGAATTTTCGAGTATAATCGACGTTTGCGAATTAAAAAGACGACTAAACCAGCAAAATGAGGAATTTGCTAGTACTTGCATTAATAAGTGAGTTAAAGTAACATTCAAAAACCTGTTATTTTTACACATAATACATTTTCAGCCTTTTCTCTATCATTCGTTATGGCACAGAAGGGCGATCAATGCAATTGCATGATTACATTGGACATTCATCCTGTTTGTGGTTCAAATGGATTTACCTACGACAATTTAAGTGAGTTAGAATGTGCAAGCAAATGCGAAGGAGGAGGTAAAATTCTAAAATAAATGTGCATTAACACCGATAATAAATTCATAATTTTTCATAGTGCGTCTGCAACATAATGGAGCTTGCCAACCTCCTCATGCACAAGGACGTCCTAAAGGTTACCCTTATAAGAAAATGCCACTAAACACTGATTATAACTAATGAAAAACTAATAGAAAACCACGAAAAGACTAATAAAAATTAATAATTAATAAGATTATCAATTTTTGTTTTAATTTGTTTGTTTGCAACGATTTAAACCATTTGCAACACCGGTATTGTTCGATGCTTGCAATCAAACAATACTTCAAGAGAGGCAATAATCGTTATGTAGATAAAATTGATAGATACAACAAAAAACCCGCTAGAGACGTCTTGGTTTTACACGTCTAGTAACTAACCACCGTACACACAAAAATAAGTATTGCTCAATCTATAATAATAGATTTCCTTTTACTATACATACTATTTAGAGTATTGCCCCTCCTCTTATGCTTTTTCCTAAAACAAATTTTCGATTTTCTGCGTACGCCTTGTTTTATGTATACGAGTAATTAGTTATCTTTATTTCAGATAATAGCAACCAAATATGTTAGAAAATCATAGTCGATATGGAGCAGTAATTCGTATATTTTTATATTATAATAACCACATTGCTGCATGTAATACTTTGCAATTCCTTCCATACCAAAATTTAGTTTTATGTTCACTACTGATCAAAAAAGTGAGCACAGCAAAATATTCAATAAACTAGTATAATAAGGCTGGTAAAAAGTAATCATACTTAAAATATTTTGACAAAAATATATTTGTAAGCATTTCATAAATGACAGCAATTAATATTTAGAAAAATGTTGCGTATATTTACTAATAAGGTATGTTTCCTCCTCTGTTTTTAAAACTTCCTCTAATCTCCTTTTCATAGACATTACTAAGTTTTCAATTAAAAACGATAGAATTTCATTCCAAACCGTTTATAATGCTATCCATAGTTGATTAATGTGGGATGGGATTTGTATGGATTTCTTGATCCATGTGGTTCCACAAATTTTCAATAAAATTCAAATACGGACTTTGAGCATGCCACTGATCTATTATTAGGATATTTTTTTTTTCGAACCAGGTCTTTGTCTTCTGGGCAGTATGGCATGGAGCATTATTATTATTATTCATCATTTTCGAGATCCCTCCAAGTGGGAATCAAGCCTTCTTCTATTTATGTAAATATCCACTTATGATGGTGAAAAAAAGCTGTTCGCAAGGAGGGGTACTCGCACCATTGCTGTGGTGCTTCGTAGTAGACGCACTTTTAGACGAGATGCAAAGTCTAAATATATAAATACAAGCCTATGCTGATGATGTGTGTGCACTCGTTTGTGGAAATTCTCTAAAGACCTATACAGCAAGATGCAGAAGACTTTAGACAGAATTCAGAACTGGTGTGAGAGACATGGCTTATCAGTGAATCCTATGAAAACAACACTCATGCTGGTCACTAGGAAAAGAAAACTTCATAATCTCAGGCTCCCAACTCTGAAAGGTATAACCATTCAACTCTCCAAGGAAGTAAATTGCTTGGGGGTACTCCTAGATAGTCAATTGTCCTGGAAGGCTCATGTCGAATATAAAGCTACTCGTGCACTAAATGCCTTTTGACAATGCAAAAGAGCTTTTGGGAAGACATGGGGTCTTAAATCTGGCATAGTACATTAGATGTATTTACCCATTATTACACCCATTATAAGATATGCGTCAGTAGTCTTGTGGAGTAGAACAGAGAGAACAGGATTACCTGTTCTGTTCTTAACAGAGTATAAAGAGAAGTCTGCATTGTTATAAAAGGGGCCATCAGCTCGCCTCCTAGTGCGGCTCTCAATGCAATGTTTAATTTGCAGCCCTTGGATCTCCCTATCTAAGAAGATGCAATGAAGGCTATATGTCGCCTAAGAAAATGCGGACCTTGGCGTAGTAGACATATGATCGGACATGATGTCATGTCCTGGAAACTTGTGGACTATTGTGATCTTTATAACTATGGATGATATGACACCACTTAGGAAAAAGAATTCAAATCATTTTCCAGAGTGAGACGATTAAAAAAAAATGCTGAATGGATTAAGTGATGTCTTCTATACAGACGGGTCGAAAACCTCAATTGGTCCAGGCGTTGGCAAGTGGTATTTGAATGAAATGGTCAAATACAGTAAATCATTTCAAATTTTCGCCGTTCTTGAAGTGGCTCAAATGATAATTGCTCACAGACAGCGCAACAAGAAGATTAGTATTTGCAGAGATAGTAAAGCTGCTCTGGCGACTCTACTTAACGCCATCACTAAGTCGATGATTCTCCAGGAACGTAAGAAAAGCACAATTCAGTTGCAAAGCACAACCACGTTATTCTTATATGGGTCCCTGGTTACCAGGGTATGGAAGAAAACGAAACCTCAGACGTTTTGGCAAGGGAGGACGCAAATTCCTCCCCTTGGGACCAGAGCCTATTATTGGTGTAAACTCTGCAACGCTAAAGAATTGGATAACTCGACATGTGGGCTCAATGCCCACGGGCAGATATATTCCAGTTTATCAACTTGTAGATTCACCAAATGGTTCGATAGTCGGTCAGACAAGAACACTACGAAACTCTTGCTAAGTTTAAGTAAGAGATTATAAAATGTTGGTAGGGACGATTATGGGATATAACACATGTGGCAAGCACATGGCTGCTTTAAGGGTCATCAGCAACCCGACGTGTCCTTCATTTGGGGAAGATGAGGACAGCACAAAGCACCTCCTCTGCAACTGCTCAGCTTTCTCTCGTGCGCGCATGTTGGCGTTCGGTGCTGATGTTTTGAGGATGGAAGATTTCATTTCTCAATCTCCATCTAAAAATCTGAAGTTCATTAGAGCAACAAAGATAGAGAGGGGTTGAGTGCAATGGACCATGTCTGAGCGATAGAGACTACCTGTCTCACCCACACTTTTAAAATTAAATTCTAATATCACAAATATATAGAGTTTTAGTTTAAAATTAAAATTATGATGTAACATAGATTTATGTTACAATTTTGTGATTTATACTATCTATCGATTGGATGCCCACTGAACTAATAATTTCTGGTAATTTGTGGCATATAAAAAACTTGAATATCGTGCAGTAATAAATTCCTATTTTTGGAAGGTTTAATACCAAAACAAATTCATAAACGATTTTTAAAAGTGTCTATTCTGCTTCAATTCGAACAGTAGAAAGATGGGTTGCTGTATTTAAAATTGGTTATTCAAGTCTTAAAAACAATTCACATAAAGGACATCCAAAAAGAGCTTTAACACCATAAAGCGTAACATGGCATTATATTTATTTACTTACTTACCTTACTTAATAAGTAAATAGTTACGGGAAAGTGAAATTATCAAAAGGAAAAAAGATGGCATATTCTTTCTTTTGACTGGGTCATTGGGTCACTGGATCAAGTAGATAAGAATTTAATAATGTTCTTGATTATGGTTAAAACATAATAATCGTTCATAATCTTTTAGCAGCATTAAGAACCATTTACTAGACGGAAAAATATTAGAAAAAAAAGAGTTTATCATCTTAAATTATTCTATATAAAAGGAACTCTTTGATTCCGCATTGCCTAAAGCAATCGTTGAATTTGAGAACAAAGAAGCAATTACTTTCTGCAAAATGAAAATTTTGCTGACTTTGACTTTAATAGGTCAGTTGTATAGAAGTTGTATAAAATTTTTCTTCACTAAAATCTTCATTAATTGATTATTTTTTGACGCATGTTAGCACTTTGTCTAGCATTTGCTGTAGCACTAAAAGGCGAGAGATGCAACCATTGTGAGATTACATTTGACATTCAACCTGTATGTGGATCAGATGGACTTACGTACGACAACTTAAGCGAATTGGAATGCTCAAATGTATGTAGAGGACCTCCAGGTAATTATTTATGCATGTGTGTGTTGCTTAGAGTTTTTAATTTATTTTATATTTCGATAGTTCGCCTGCAACATGCTGGTCCTTGTCCTAATTCAAAAGGACATGCTTCACTTGTACATGACCCCTATTAGACTGTGTATCTGTTTTAGAAAGATATAATTCTCACATCAAATTACTAATAAATAAAATAATATATATTGATTATTCTGTAATTTCGGAACGTTTATTGAGTTGTGACATCCATATCTGGTTTTACGCAATAATAGCATTAGTAGTTTTTTATTGATTACTTACTTGCTTTTAAATTTTACTTTTTCAATTTATTTCTCCGTTTCAGTAAGAATTTATAATTCAATCAGAAAGGAATATTGTTTTTTGTTAAATTACTGTTAATGTATTCAAATTTTAAATTGATCAAAAGCATGTACAAGCAAAAAAATACAAGTTTTATAAGTTCTGCATAGTAATAAAGCTTTTTGTAAATATTTAAATTTGAGATGGGAATGACATTGCAAAAGCATTACAGAAAAAGTTAAATATTGACGATTCAATGGAAGACGAACAAAAATTCAGTAATCGCAAGGCAAAAAACGAAGGAAAGTATTTTTCTAAGTCCCGGCCTATATACTTATGTATATTGACTACCATTTAGTCTTTTGCTAACAGTAAGGCAAGTGAATATAAAAGCAGAGAGTAATATGAGAAAAATCTGAAATTATTATTCCAAATCTACAATTAATATCCCCTTTCAATATCATTTAAACACAAAATAATTGATTTTAAATTATTAATTTACTAATATAAGTTGCTAACAGACTGACTTGATTACGAAAGTTAATAATGCTAAGACTAACAGTTTTTTCAAACAAGTACATATTTTCATTAGCTTTTGCACTATATCAATCATATCATACCCACCAATTTTCTAAGGCTATTAAGGTATTAAACTTACGTAAGTGCGCTGTTACTCTGGGAGCAATATTTTCTTCTTTTTTACAATTGCTTTCTTATTTCTTGAGCGCTCGGAAACTAAGCCCATATGGCACTATCTAAGCGGTATGTTTATTTTATTATTAGTTCTTTCCGCTTTCTTTTTATTGTTTGTTATTTTTACTTTTTTTTTAACTAGGGTTTGATGAGAATCGAACCCACAACTTTATAATGGCATACTTATGGTACATCACAGCCAAATCGTTCAGCTAACTATGCCACCCTAGGGTACTTTTTTTCCTTTTATTTGTAAAATAAAACCAATAAGTTTTATAACTAATATTGTAATTAAAAACAATTTCTTATTTTAAAGAGAATATTCATTTTTATAAATTTCAATTTTTGTAGTATAGGAGAGCTAGTAATTCACGCAATTTCAAAAGTAACACTTATTTGCAGGAATGGCCAAAGTAATTTTATTTGTCAATTCTTCTAAATACTTTAAAATTGATTACACGTTTTTAACTTGATTACATTTTATTATCTCGCATCGTGGAAATTTCCTAATTAGACAAATTTGTTATCAGTAAAAATAAAAATATTTAGTAAGAGTTTTCTGCTTATGTTATATCACTGTCTGATTTCGTGAATGCAAACAATAACAAAGTTAAGGAATAGCGAAAGGAGTAATTTTTACAAAAGGACAGTTGCATTATAAGTAAATATATGTTTAATGGAAATTCCATTTCTGAAATCATAATAAAAACCAACAATTCTTCATTACAATTTAAAACTTCAACATGGGCATGTATATGCTTGTCTCGAAATACATAGTTGCCTCTACAAAATTTTGCAAGCATCCTGACTTAAAAACGAAAATTATTCTAAACTTGCAAAACAATTGGGTTCTATAATATACAACAATGGTGTTGCGCCAAAGCGGCAATTGAGTGCCGTTTTCATTTGGTGCAACACACTACATATTTTCTTTAATTTCAAAAATTTCATTATTTCATTCAATTGCTAAACCTATGGCTTAATCTATAGTATTTAAATGCATGTACTCGTGTACAATATAACCGTATAATAATACGATTCACAGTAGACTGATCGTAGTAGATAAGAATTTAATGATGTTCTTGCTTGGTAAAACCACACATAATAATTATACCATTACATCATCATTTATAATATTTTAAGTAGAAATAAAAACCATTTACTAGATAAAGGAATTTTCGGAAAAAAATGAGTTTATCAGCTTAAATTATTCTATTTAAGACGACCTCTTTCTTTATGAATTGCCTAAAGCTATAATTGAATTTGCAAAAGTAATCAAAACTTGAACTAGAAGCAATTAATTTCTACAAAATGCGAATTTTGCTGACTTTGTCTTTAATAGGTCAGTTTAACATGAAGTTGCACAAAATACTTCACTAATTAATTTTCATTTTTCATATTTCAGTACTTTGTCTAACATTTGCATCAGCACAAAAGAGTGATAGATGCAAAAGTTGCTTAATTACAATGGACTTTCGTCCTGTATGTGGAACAAATGGACTTACCTACGACAACCTAAGTGAATTGGAATGCTCAGATGCCTGTGAAGGTTACGGAACTCCAGGTAATTATTTATGCAAGTGCGTATTGTTTTAACTTTTTATTTTATTTTATATTTCCATAGTTCGACTACGACATACTGGAGCTTGCCAACCTCCTAATTCAAAAGGACATGCTCCCCATATATTTGATTCTGTTTAGACTGTTATTCCTATTACGTAACAAGTTTTTTAAAGATGAAATTGTCACATTCTTAATATGTTTTCAATATATCAATAAATAAAATATTATACATATATGCATTGATTATTCTCTAAATTTAGCAGACCACTTGATTCGCGTAATGCTTATCCCAAATAACATTGGAGGTTGAATTTCCTAGCGTTTAAGACCGCCAAACATAATGTAGTTAAAATAACCTAAATTAAACCTGATTTTTGTTTTTAAAATCATATTTCGGTCTAGTCAATTATTTTAGGGATATTTACGAAATATTTCCTTATAGGAATCTTAGCTCATATCGCATTCTACTTTGAGGAAAATTACTAGAAAATATTGCGTAATAATTCGTTAAGTATGATTTTTAAGGTCTTATTGACTGTGAAGTACATTATTAAACAAAACTTACATATTTATTTAGCAATTTCCCTCGAACTCGTTAGAAATTAAATGAATCAAAATGTATGAAAATTTCCTTATTTTTTACCTAAAGGTGACTTGATATTTGAATTTGAGGAGGTATATATAGAGTTTCAATTTAAAGTCTAATTTTACAGGTATATTAACCTCGAAGTAATTTGAATAATGTGGCCACACTAACAAATTCCCTATTAATTAAAATTACTCAGGTATATTCATTCTCACATTCTTAAAAAACTGCGTACTGAGAGGCAACAGAATAAGTGAATAAGTTACGAATGCCACAAATTTGGAAACCAAATGACGCTGATGATGGCATACGTCACGTACCTTGAAAATAAAATGTAATAATTAAAATACTGCTTTTAGTATTGTATAATTTAAGAACATTGTAATTTATTTCCCTATTTAGGGTGAAATTCCCTATTTTAGGTCGATCGCTATTTCAGCTCTCAAAATTAAAATTTTTGTAATTTCGCCTTAGCGATAGGCGAAATTGGCATTAAACTCAAAACTTTGAACTACGTTTGAGGACGATGAATGTAATATGACCCATGGCAGCAATATAAAAACAACTTCTTAACTTCATATTTTTAAGGCGCATTGTTGCTTTTCGAGGTATCATTACAACATTGTCAATTTACCTTCCGTTTTCAATTAAACGTCTGCATCTCAATAAAGGATAGTTTGAAAAGTCTGTAAAATCCTCGTTTTATTATATTTTCATAATAATTTCTTTATTATCAGCAGTCAATTTACAGCTATGTCTTGTTCATAATGCTTTTATTACCCAAAATTGTATATGAATTCCCTACAAAATTACACACATGTGAAAGTAAACACGTTTTGAAAAAAGGTTAATAATAGATCAAAATTAAGGAAGCTATTCATAATTTCGACGTTACATTTTAGCTATCATCTATCTCATTCATTTATAACTTAATTTATGTAACTATTATACATTTATCAAGGAATTATTCCTTCTGATCTATAGGT
The DNA here is from genome assembly GCA_963969385.1 of Philonicus albiceps. Lineage (NCBI taxonomy): Eukaryota > Metazoa > Arthropoda > Insecta > Diptera > Asilidae > Philonicus > Philonicus albiceps. Next base: position 43,973,524 of record OZ017772.1, on the reverse strand, counting down.
GAATATTCGCTAAACTTCCTAATATGGTTTTACTTAGATAACATGTCGTCTCCACTTATACCGAAAGCGAAAAGTTTACGAAATTTCAAACTAATTAAATTTATTTGCTGCCTTAAATTACGTCGGATAAACGACTAACTAAACTAAAAAGAGGGAAATGTTACTTATACGCATAGCACTGATATGTTTTTAATGATAACTATTTGAATAATGAAATTTTGACAATTTATTTTTTCGTAAATATAAAACACAAAATATATTTATGTAATTTTTGGTCATTTATTTTAACGAACTATTTCAAGATTTCTAAAAATAGTTACTAATTAGCCTGTGCGGATTGCACTAACCGACAACACTGCAAAAGGAAACCTATGTTTCAATAGCTGTCCACCAACAAATAATAATCACTTTAACAGTAATAAAGGTTTATTCAATATAAATAATCAAGGAAACTAAATAAAAATTAGTTATTGAAATTAAATTCGAAGTAATTTTGTTTGAGTTATTCTTGCCAAATGAAAAAGCTTTATAAATCTAGATAAATGAAAATAACACAAAATACGTTATAGCAGGGTATGTATTTATTTAACACTCCTAATTTGACTTTAGGAAATATATATCTAACACAATAAATATGTCACAATTTCATTAGAAAAATCCGCGTAGCATATGTAGGTGCCAGACGTAAACTCATTCTTGGATTAACAATAAAATTAGTAAATTCGTTTTTACAAAATATTTTAGAAATTTTGTTTTAGTAGATAAGATTATTAATTTGTTATTTATTGGGTAAAACCACAAATATAATTACTATGCCGTTATCTTTAATGAGCATAATACTCTTGTGAGGAGCTATTAATGACATAGAGGGGGTTTCAAGAGTATCATCTAAGATTAAAAGTAATATTTAAACGAAAGTCTTTTCTTATAAATTGTACAAAGCTATCATTGAATTTTCGAGTATAATCGACGTTTGCGAATTAAAAAGACGACTAAACCAGCAAAATGAGGAATTTGCTAGTACTTGCATTAATAAGTGAGTTAAAGTAACATTCAAAAACCTGTTATTTTTACACGTAATATATTTTCAGCCTTTTCTCTATCATTCGTTATGGCACAGAAGGGCGATCAATGCAATTGCATGATTACAATGGACATTCATCCTGTTTGTGGTTCAAATGGATTTACCTACGACAATTTAAGTGAGTTAGAATGTGCAAGCAAATGCGAAGGAGGAGGTAAAATTCTAAAATAAATGTGCATTAACACAGATAATAAATTCATAATTTTTCATAGTGCGTCTGCAACATACTGGAGCTTGCCAACCTCCTCATGCACAAGGACGTCCTAAAGGTTACCCTTATAAGAAAATGCCACTAAACACTGATTATAACTAATGAAAAACTAATAGAAAACCACGAAAACACTAATAAAAATTAATAATTAATAAAATTATCAATTTTTGTTTTAATTTGTTTGTTTGCAACGATTTAAACCATTTGCAACACCGGTATTGTTCGATGTTTGCAATCAAACAATACTTCAAGAGAGGCAATAATCGTTATGTAGATAAAATAGATAGAAAACAAGCCAGAGATGCTGTTATACCGAGTGCATGAATTCCGAATTGGATTTTTTCTCTACACCGGCTGTTTAAAATAATATTTTAAGAATCAAAGAAGTAGCATCAAACTTATAGCTTGATTAGATAACTAATCAGGTTTGGAATTTGTTTCATTGGGGTATGGTGATACATATCGGGATTTTTCAAGTATATATTGTAGTATATAGCTGGTTAAAATTAAATATGAAAAAAAAACTATATTGTGGAAAGGACCTAGGTTCTGGTGTTGTCAATAAAGTTATCCACTCGCTCTTCCGTCAATGTACTATTTACTAAATTGAATAACAAAACAAACTTTTTTTTGCAAAAGCGGTGTCGTGGAGCTAATGGGTACAGTTTACAGCAATGTGTTTAAGCAAAATAAATTATTAATGAATGGTGGAATTTGCGCATTATCATCATCATTTAAAAAACCTGAATTTTATCTTCTTTCAAAGAATGATGGCAATTCACCACGCCTAAAGATTGTAGAAGCAACTATACTACTACTACTATATGAACCATGTAACTGTGAACCCCAGCATAAGATTAGCTCTAAAACTGTACTCCAACGTTCAAAGGCTATATACCCATATCAACAGATTGAGGTAAAAACATACACGAAACCTAAAAATAATCCGATTCTGTCTTCTTGTAACGCTTACCAATTCATAATTATAATACTAAAAGCCCTAAAAAAAGAATCAAGATAAATTTTCAAAGATACAAAACAAAGAAAATGTGTATTCTGATATTTAATTTAAAGCAATAATTCAAACTCGATTAAGCTTTAAGCTAGACTTCAATTTAAAAAAAAGCATTTACACAAAATTTTATTAAAAAGCTGCAAACAAAATAACGTAGTAATAAAATCAGAATTGTAATTTATTTGGCGATAAAGAAAGTAGATCCTATGTGCACACGCCAAAATGTTTGTATGTAACCCCTAAAATAAAAATTTAATTAGGTCTCTTAGGAAAAATTTCGTTGGAGGGAATTTTACCTGCTCCACACTTTTGTTCGCATTGCAAAGCCTTTAAGTTAGGATATGTCTTTTTGTTAGTTCCACAAATTGGAGTATTATCTGTTCCCCTATCACATGTTGTCAGACAGTTCAAAAACTCTTGAGATTGTTGCCCTGGTTGTGAACCAAATCGCGATTCTGGATTTTGATTTGGTTGTCCAAGTGATGGGTATAAACCGTTTCCACTGGATGGGTTATGGCCGGGTGAAGGGTAAGAACTTCCACTTCCAGAGCTGGGCGAAGGATAAGTACTACCACTTCCAGGGTAACTGTTTCTAGAGCCAGATGAGGGATAATTGCCAATTCCTCCACTAGACGGGTATGAACTTCCAGACCCAGAAGGGTAATTTCCAGGAGAATGGGTAGGTGGTACACCGCTAGGACCAATTATTGGATAACTTCCACCATTATTATGAGGATAGTCTCGCCCAGGAACATATGGTGGATATGTTGCATTTATGTTAGGTGAATAAATCCCACTCCCTCTTTGTGGATAACTCACAGTCCCTCCAGATGGATAAATTCCGGTAAAAGTTTTATTTCCTCCATAGGGATAGGGACTGGTTCCGCCAGGTTGAAAAGTCCCAGTTCCACCAGATTGGTGAGTTCTATTCCCTCCATATGGATAAGGTCCACTTCCTCCTAATGGAAAAGTTCTATTCCCTCCAGTACCCCCGTATGGTGGATTTCCGATACCGTCATATGATCGTCCATGTGTTGGATTTCCAGTATTAGGATAATTTGTAGTTGGATAAGGCCCCGATGGATAAGCTGGCATTGGGGTACTATAGGGCGTACTTGGTTGGAAACCACCTTGTTGAGATTGATTGTAGTGATGCCATGAACCAAGAGGCTGTGAAGGGCTACCTTGATTCCAAGGGGTCTGCCTATTGGGAGAATCATACCGAGTTTGATTCCATTGATTTCCAACTACACCACCAAAAGCTCCTTGATTGCCTGGTCTCGTTTGATTATATTGATTCAAAGGCTGATAATTGTTGTTATAGCTACCAAATTGTCCTTGGTTTTCTGGCCGTGTTTGTTGATTATTTCCATAAGGAGGATGCTGGCTGTTCGCATATTGATTCCCATATGGGCTCCCATATTGGTTCCCATATTGGCTAGCGTTATAAGGGTTGTATTGATTGTTTCCAAATGTTGTTTGGGCCAAATTTGAATAACGAGGTACAAATGCTGCGACAAACAATGACGGCAGGAGGAAAGCTAAAAATATAGCAATGTGAATAATTTTTACAATTTTTTGCAATATTAAAACGATTATACTTTGGCTATTGCACCACAGGTACTATGAAAATTATATTTGGATATATATATAAAGAATTTCAAAAACTGAATCACCATGCTATGGTGTCTGTATTGTCATTTGGTTTTAAAGACAATGCAAAATAGAATTTGGTGCTTTGATTTAATAATACTTAATTTGAGCCCAAGCAAGAAATAAAGTACGAAAATCATCATTTGCAATTTCAGAAAGATAAGGAGAGAAACCAGCGCAAGCTTATTCCAAAAACCTAATATTTATTAAGGAGTAACATCATTTTGAAATTTTAGAACGTCTGGGCATTCACCATAACACAACAGTCAGAAATCTACTCGCCTCAAAAACATACCGCCGACTAAAACGAATCAACCCAATTGAACTGGTATAAATAGCCCGATCAATCGATACTCCCAGCAGTCAACATGGGGCACAAGCAGACGAAGCAGGTGGCTAACACAGGAGAAGTCATCAACTCAATCGTAGTAAAACCAGTCAATGTGAACCCCGGAAACATCTAGACGCTGCTCATCGTTCTCGTCTCCGTGGTAGCTGTCTATCTGGCCTATCAACTGTACAAGGACTTTTGACGGTCCATTAAAAAGAAGTATTCCAACGCAGGCAACACCATAAAGGCGTAATGCAGCAGACCTCTACATAACCCCCTCTACAAGGGCAAGGGAGTTATCAACTTTAGATTTAAGTATTTGATACACCTTATGCTAGAGACCTTGTAAGTCTAATACATAAAAGACAAATAAAAGTATTTACAAAAAAAAAATTTAATCAAATTTTAGTTAATATATGCTTAATAAAAAACCCTCCATTCTATTACATTGATGCTTATCATTTTGTTAAAAGAAATTATTAAAAACTTTAATTTTTAATTATGAATTAATTATTACAATGTGGTGTTACTCCTTAATATACCAAAAACGCTCTAAAACAAAATTTTAAATATATGATATCCTACTGCCATATCTTTTAAAGCAGCATCAATAAAACCTAAATTAATTCTAAGATATATGCTGTACATAAAGTTTACATTAAACGAAAATTTTAAATGAGCAAATGTACCACCACCAACTTATTAACCTTAGTGTCACGCACCCTTCTTGCTGTGGAAAATGATGTAGAGATCGACGTTATAGCCCCGACTTTAGCAAAGCCTTCGATAAAACTATCATTCCAAAATTAAGCCATCTAGCCTTTCCTCCCCGACTTATTTCATGGATTTCTTTCTACCTCAATAACCGCTATTTCAAAATACATTATAACCCCTTCACATCCCATTCCGGTGTTACCAAAGGTAGTCACCGCGGTCCTTTAGTTTTCATATTGTCCATCAACGATATAGAGAAATCTGAAATTCTAATTTATGCCGGCGATGTGAACATCTTCAAACAAATTTTCAATGCTTCTGACTCGTCATTCCTTCAATACGACCTAGACAACTTTTACACCGGGTGTACGAAAACCTTTCTTGACCTCAATGTAAATGCCAAACGATCACGTTTTCCCGTAAGCCTCCTAATCTCCCAGATCCTATGTCCTCCCTGGGGAACTCATTACTTCTGTCACTTCCCTTCGTGATCTCTGTGTCATATGTGATAGTGAGCTCAACTACCTTATGTCACCAAACCACTTTTCATCTTTATCAGACCACTTCTTAAGTACGCCTGTCAAGTCTGGTCACCCTCGCAATCCACACTCATTACCAGTATTGAATCTATCCAGCGCAGATTTTGCCTTTGTCCTACGCGGCCTCCCCTGGACAGACCTCCTTAATCTTCCCCCTTATGAAAACTTCCAGTCCTTTGCCCTACGTCGAGATATCGTCGATATTGTTTTCGTCCACCAAGTCCTTGCCGATTGCCTTGACCTCCTTCGCAGCATATCTTTTAACACTAACCCCTGTAACGTTAAATCTTTCCCTACCTTTCGCCTTGAAAGTCATCGTACTAACTATGATCACTTCGAACCCTTTACCAGAATGCTGCGGATGGTTAACAACTCTGCCGCCTTCGATTTCTATCTCATCAAAATCTCCCTTAAGTATGTCCTATACTTGACCAACCCAACCCTCCAATGAACCATTCTGTCTCCACGCCCCTCTGATCTAGTCATAAGTAAGTTAATTTAATTTAGTTAATTCGCTTTTTTAATTTATAATAAAATAAATAAATAAATACTTAATGAGATAATTCAGTCGGAATAAATGCGAAAAATATAATAAATTGAAGTTAGATTGTGGATGCAAAATTTGCTCATTTTCAATTCATAAAAATATAATTTATCTTTAGACTCCCTTTTTTATAAAATTTTAATAATGAACGATTTTATAAAATCATTTATTGGTGTACAGTTTACAGATGTTTGTTGTAAGCTTATCATTGACGCAAAATAATTGAAGTTATTAATGAGAATGAAATTTGAGAAATTTATTAAAAACAAAATATTCCTAATTTTATGAACAACAAAAAATTGACAACGACCAAAACAAAACGAAAACATTATACCCTATTAAGTTGATTCGACAAACTCCAATGGCAATATCGAAGATGTATACAGGGGCACGGCATCCAATTAAAAATTTACATCAGACCTAAATACGAGCTGACTAATTTGATCTGTGACGATCAATCTCAATGTTCCCAAATAATTTGCTGGCAAAGCCCAACAATGTTAGAGGACGTTCCCAAATTTAATGAAAATTAATTAAGCATGAAGCGTGAGTTCACTACATACGAATCAAGGGTTTTATAGAATGTTTACGCAAGACAATTGAAACAACAACAAAAATCGTTTGATCAAAAGCATTAATATTACCATAAAAAAAACACCCAGCATATACCACACATGTTGATAAAACCCAAAATTAGGGGCGGAGTAAATATAATCAGTAATTTGTGCAAAAATTGAAACGAAAACAAAAACAAAAGTATATATATAATCGCATTAATGATAAGTGAAACAACTTACAAAAAATCACTAAACGGGAGACGCAATGCATGACCGAATCCCAATTGGTTTAATATTTTCCAAAAAATTCTAGTCAACTTTTAAGAAGTTCTATTCCCACAACACCACTGATAAACTAGATACGTTCACGTCTGAAGTTCAACTGATTGCAGTAGCGTCTTCCTTTGATTGTTTCGTTGACTTTCTGCAATTAATCTGCTCGCACGCTAGCTCATTTCAGCGGAACTGTGAGAATATCGAAGAAAATTTTCTTTGGATGTGGAGAAAATCTTAGACTGACCTAAGCGTCTAAGAGATTGATATATATTTTTTGGAGGAAATATATTCATACAGCAGATAACATAGTTTATGAAGGAGGATAAATAATAGGAGGTTGGTGTAGATGACGATAATTTTGAGATAACCTTAGTTACGACGAAATCTTTTTGATAAATCAGTGGCATTAATATTAAAATTCAAATTGAATGCAATTTCTCTTTACCGCTCACCATAGACTTTGCCCACAGATTTTGAATTTCTTAATACTCTCAAAAGATTTGAATTCTACAAAATCTATATATATTTATGAATTGTATTTGATTATTTCAGCGATAACCTTCGTTATATCCTGACTCATGTCTTACTTATTTTAAAAACCAAAGAAGTCTGAAATAACTTTAATTAAATATACTCCATTCCCATACAATTTTCACTGTTTAGACTTCTCCGACCAGCTTCTGCTCATAATATGAAGTTTTTTATTCATTTTTGCCAATAGGTACTTACGTATTTTCATTTTATTTTGTTCTATTGTCTCTTACAGAAAGAAATACTAAAATATATGCATTTAAATAGCTTTCTTTATTTGAAAAAATGCATAGAGACCATTTTCAAAATTAAAGATTAATTTAGCAGCATAAAATTTATTTCTATAAAAGGATTAGTGATGAGCAAAAACGGTCTTACAGAAAATCTAACATCGGGACCAGGGCCAATACCATAACTGCAGTAGTAAAACAAAGACTAAGGATCAACTTGCAAGACCAAGACCAAGACCAAGACCAAGACACGATTTGTAAGACTAAGGTCAAGATCAAGACCATGCGAGATTTGAATAAGAACAAAATGGTCTTTGAAACCAAGCTTTTTCAAAAAAATGTTTTAAACATTGAAAAATGTAAATACACATTTCCACATTTAATAAATACAGTTTACATTTCAATGAAATCATTTTTTAATACAATAATAATGAACTATAAATTAAAAAAAGTCAATATTTTATTAAACACCCATGCAGATTAAGATAAACTTTAGAAACATTTTTTATTTCTCTTTATGTATGTACTTTGCTGCGATGTTAATATGGAATTTTTTTCTTTTATAAATAAGTAAGCGTACAGACTCCCGAAAGGTGTTAGGATCTTTTCATCTTCAAGAATTTTTTTATATAAAATTAATAAAAGGCGAAATATATTATATTATATTGAGAATTTCACATTGTTCAATTTTCAAGCAAACAGGGAAATAAGGATATTACTTCTATCACTACTATACTTCAGTCGAAATCTTCATAACTTTCTTCTGCTTTTATTTTTTTATTGTTGACTATTTAAATGGAGTAAGCTAAGTAATTGAAAGCCATTTACACATTTTACTTATAAGGTACACCAAATACAAGTAAATAACTTACCCAAAATATTTGAGTGTTAAAATACAAGACTGCAAGAATCTTGCAAACAATCGGCATTGACAAGCAAGACCAAGATTAAGCCTAACACTCCGATTATGAAGGACTGGGACCTGTTACAAGACATTATTATCACAAATTTTGATTGAAGAAAATTGTGGTGACTTTTCTCATTCTGGAACACTACCTCAATTTTGAAACAAAACGGTCTGTTACTTGCGCAATGCAATAGTCTGTCATAACGATAAGGCTGATAGCAATGTTTTTATTTTAGCTGTTTACCTGGGCCAAGAGTGAAGGGTCTTTCATTAAGCACTTCCTATCTTTAAATTTAAATAAAACAAAGTGTCTGTGAGATATCATCGAAATTTTTTATTTGCTTGAAAGGCCTATCGATGCCATTAGGTACGGAATATTACTATTACAAAAAACTTTAATTAAAAAAATGTTTCCACCCGATTGATGCAAATATTTCAACATGAGTGATGAAAATATGGAAGATGAGTGCCAAACACAAATGCATGTTCGTCATAAATTGAGAAAGATATATTTGTGGGTAATATGTAAAATATCGTAATGAAAAAATTTCACTTTTCGAAATTTCAAAAGTGAAAATTCTGAGGAAGTACAAACGACCGAGAAATTCTTTTCGCATATTCATGATCACTTTTGACTCGACGAGAATTGGCAATTTTCCGATCTCCGTTCGAATCGTAAACTCGCATTAGCGAGGTCAAACTTACTGACTCTTTTATCTGTGTATAAGCATAAATGAAAAGTGGAATTATGCTACTTTTAAAATAAATAAAAACATAACATAATAATAATTATAATAATAATAATAATAATAATTCATATTTTCCCTCATTTATTTATTAGATTTGCTAAACCGCAAAAACGTTTTCGCCGGGACATCAGTATTTTGAATTGTAATGACTTTCTTCAATATTATATGGTTTTCCTTAAGTAAATTCTTCAAATATAAAAGCCTACAAAATTTAATATATTTTACTGACTCTAGTTAAAGACTGTTGACAAAATTTAATTTCTAAAGTGTTTAACAAGTCCCTGCTCTCGCCATTTCTACGCCTGAAATGAAAGTGGTCATTAAATTTAAAAAAACAAAAAAAAACGTTTTACTTCATAACTTACGTGAACCACATTTTCTAGGGTACTCAAGCGTGGACTCATTATAATAAATTTCACTATCTGAACCACACACTGGATTGTACTGGTTAGTTGAAGGACATCTTTCTAAACATCTTAAATATTGTTGATATGGAGTCGAGAGACCAGCTGGTCTAGTAATAGTTGAGGATGGATATTGTTCTGGGTGCCCATAATTATTTTGCTTTTGTCTTTGGCCCGGAACAGAAATATTGCTAAGCGTTCATCATTGATCTTGTTATGTTCGTTGTTGAAATCCTGAGTTAAAAACGCCACCAGCTAAACCTCCTTCACCACCAGATGTTAATGCGTTTCCGGGTTGTCCACCAATTGGTGGTGGAGTATTAATTGGATTAAAAATTTGACTTCCACCATTGGCAGGAATTGTTAAACCGCCTCTGCCTGTACCACGAAAATCTTGACCTGGCTGAAATTGACCGAATCCTGTAAAACCACCACGGATAAGGCTAGGGTCCGCTGGGGTACGTCTTTCGGAAATTGTAAAATGATCTTGCCGTCGAATTCGGCTATGAGCACTAGCGGTGACTGAGATGGCCAATAACCCTGTTATAGGAATCAAATTTAAAGAAGTTTTACACAATGGAAAAGAAAAGTAGAGCAAAATTTAAAAAAAAACAGTTTTTTAAAAAATTATAGTGTTACAGTGATTCCGACAATAAAAAAGCAACTCTTTTTTGTTTCTTTGTTTTATTTTTAAAGAAAAGTTGAGATTTTGAAGCAAGAAGAATATTAATACGTAAAATTCATAATATAGTTGACCCTGTCATTAAAACAACAAAAATATAATATGTTATCATAATTATGATTCCTACCGCGCACACATCATGAACGAAATTTAGAATTTCGAAGACATTTATTATCATATTGGTCCAATCAATAGGTCTAAAACAGCAGACCGAACTGTTATTAAACCTAAACACATTTTTTTAAAGTATTGAGTGGTATCCTTAGCTATTTTGTCAAATTATATATTTGCTACAAGGATTTTAAAACTCAATACGTATTAAATTCTAAATTTAATTCATAATCTGTAAAATGTAATGTTGTACCAGTTTCGATAGCGCAGTAATTATAAATTTGAAAATATCTCAAAATTCTACTAATAAACTACATTGATGGTGTGGTATAAAGCAATCTACTTAGAAAATAATGTATTGAAAGTTTTACAAGTCCTTAAATTATTATAATTATTATTATTACAGGGTGTCCAGCACATTTTCAACAACTATGGCGTGAGGTCTGATGAGCGATACGGCCAGCGTGTATCTACATACGTGCTAATCAATTTATTCGGAAATTTCACCCTTCTCTATCAAGACTCCGGTATGCTATAGAATGGCACCGTCTTGTATAAATACTAGGCTGTTCAATAACTTTTGTCGTGCGATAAGAAAAACACGACTTAATGGTTTGAACCCTGAACTTCAATACATTTGTTCCAGTAAGCTTCTAATTTATGGATTCCATACCTGAAGTGAGAATCCGGAAGACTGTCTAAATATGTTTCCACAGTTGCTATTATCTCTTCATTCGATGAAAATCGTTTTCCACGCATAAATTTTTTAAGATATGAGAATAGCCAGAAGTCAGAGAAAGCCAAGTCTGGCGAATAGGGTGGAAGTTGCACCAGATCGTATTTTAGTTCACTGATTGTCAATGGTTTTTTGAGCTGTGTGAGAAGATGCGTTATTTTGATGAAAAATGATATTTTTATTCTGTAAACCAGGTCGTCACGAATTTTTACACCCATCTGGTCTAAAAGGTTACAATAATAATCTGCGTTTGTTATTTACCAGTTTGAAGGTAATCCACAATCACAATTCCTTTTGCATCCCAAAAAACTGATGATATATGGCCAGTTTCGATCTAACTCGCTTTGGAGCCGAAGTACCGAGTTTACACCACTCCTTAGCCTCTTGTTTTGATTCAGGATAATAGTGGTAGACCCAAGTTTCATCTACAGGGATAAAAGGACGCACAAAATCCATTTTATCCTTTCTAAAATCCTCCAAATGTTGTTGAGAAAGTCGCATACGAATGTATTTTTGTTTCATTGTTAGCAAATGCGACACCTATTTTGCAGATATCTTTATTTTTCTTTCTCTTTTAACTCAAAACTTCAGCCAAAATATTGCTCACACTGCCTAAGCAGATGCATAGGGCTCTCGGTTAATCGACGATCTTGCATAATAATATTCTGTATTTTTCCTATGTTTTCTGGTGTTGATATATTTTTTGAAAGTCCTTCAAGTAGATCGTCTTCAAGACTTGTATGACTGTATATATGCAATATATTGACGTAGCCATCTATCTATATCAAAATATGTTTCGTCATTAAACAATATGTTTCCAAGCGTTCGTGCTGTTGGTCCAACATTGCTCTTATATATATGTATATAGGTGTCGTAGGTTTAATTTTTTTGACATCTTACACGATTTGCAAATGTTACATCGCTGTTGACGTCGCTAATTCTAGAGAAGTGCTATTGATAATTGTCCCTTCTTGGCCTTTGTAAATACCTATAACCTGATAATTTGCGTGCTCTATCCATCAATTTATCTTCGAATATTAAAGCGAATACAAGAAGCGCGACGGTGCGCATAAACTAGTGATTCGTTGCACTAGTGATTCAGTGCGCTTCCGATCAATGACTCATAGCGACTGTCAAATCCATAAATTATATGCTTCGAACCGTATGCCACCGACTGACCTCACCCCATTAGTTTTTGAGCAATAAGCATCTAGACTTTCCGCTGGATACCCTTTATTATAATTATTTTTCCCAGTAATTAAAATAGTATTAAAATAAAATTATTATCGTCTTAGCAGAACTTGTCTCTTTTATTATGTTAATTAAATTTTTTTTTTGAGTAAAAAAACTATTTAACAATTTGATCTCATATGAATTAAATAACATAAAAATTGCACTTTTTTTAAAAATTATATTAAAGTTAACATAACATGGGTATTATATAACAGAGATATTTTTTGAATTTCCTAGGAAAAAGAAAGTATAGGTATGTAGCAGCTAAATGACACTAACGTTCTTTATTTACAAAAATTAACACTTCCGAGATCGACAAATTTTTCATGTTTTTTTATTAATCTTTAACAAATCAGAGGCTCAAAAATGCATCTTTTAAAATATTCATAATAAAATTTCAAATTACGATCATTTAGCAATACTAGGTGAAGATATAATTAGGAATTAAATTGTAGCTTTGTAACTTAAAATCCAAAATTAAATTTCACCACTAAAGCATTTAAAAGGTTAAACTTTCCTTTTATATTTAAATTATTTATCATTTCCCATTTTCTCAAAAAATCACATTACAGTCTAAGCACGTCTTATCTTTAAGTGAACGAGGAAAGGTCTCAACCTTGCACCGTGTGGGTTTTTACTTTATATTCACTGACCAGATTCAATGATCCGTTGTTTAACACTTACCAATGATTGCTAATTGCAGAAAGCACTTCATTTTATTTGATGATCGCTATTTGACGAGTATATTATCACGTATTCTGTTTCTCCCTTTTCTTCTAAACTAAGGCCCTAAGTAAAAACTCTTCTACGATCAGCAAATCGAATGTAACTGATCTTCGTATAGATCGGCCATTACTTTTAAGTTCAACAATGTAGACAAGCTTTAAAAGTGAGATGGTTTGACGAGTTGCCAGATAGTTCCATTTCGAATTCATTTCCGTCACAATAAAGTAATTCTTTATTGTATTTTATCAGAATATCTCAGAGCGAATTGTAAATTAAATGATTCTATCCAATTAAATGCGTTCGAGAAAAAATTAGGCTTCGTTCATTCGTAAGAATTAAATAGTCAATCCTATCCTAGCCATATATTCAGCCTCAGTTGATGATATAGCTACATTTTGCTACTTTCTGGCCTCCCACGCTCCCTGCACATTTCTCGAGAATAAATCAATTTTAAAAAGAACAAAGTCACTGGCAACATAAAAATTTAATTTTAATACATTTTCATAATTAAAAAGCTAAAGCCATTTAATTCTTAAAGCCAAAATGCAAAGTTTATATCAATTTTAGAACACAAGAGAATTCTCGGAATGTACAACATTTATACAAACTATTTCAATCTGTTTTCGATCGCCCCCTATCTCCGAGACTAGTTACGTTACAGAGTTGAACTCTTTCAAAAGTATTGAGTATTCATCAACGAATCAGTATTTCAAATTTCATACGTCAAAATGAATTTGCTTCCAAGATACGAGTGATCAAAAGTCGTATAGGGCATTTTTCCACCATAGTATTTTTTTCATCAGAATAACATAACTGAAATGTAGAAATGATACCAAATTCTTTGTCTACATGTTTTGATAAGCACAAATATTATCATACTACAACAATTACAAAAACTTTTTTGTTATTTTATTTGTTTTTATTCTTTTATTTCTCTATATCTCTTTTTGATTTTATAAAAATTAATTTTAATAAACTATGTATACTACAGAGGTACTAAGGTAATTAAGAAATTCGTTAAATTAAAATTACTAACCCATAGTTTGAGGCTGACAAGTTCCACCTCTCACCAATTCTACGGCTGGAAAGAGAACAGATTATTAAATATTAATAAAATATAATTTTTTCATTTGATAGCTTACTTAAACCACATCTTCTAGAGCATTCAAGCCTGTATTCATTATGGTAAGTTTCACCATCAGAGCCACACACTGGATTGTATTGATTAACTGATGGACATCTTTCCAAACATGTTATAAATTCTGGGGATGAAATCATGCGACGGGTGGCGGGTCTACCGGTTGTAGACGATAAAAATTGTTGTGGAGACCCAAAATTGTTTTGAGTTTGTGTTTGGTCTCGAACGAATATATTATTAAGGGACCTTGCTTGATCTTCTTGTTGCCGTTGTTGAAATTCTGAATCAAATACGTCACCTCTATCTATTCCACGAAAATCTTGATCAAATTGATCAAATCCTGAAAAATCAGTACTGACAAAAGTAGGGTTACGCCTTTCGGAAGTTGCAAATATATCTTGACGTCGAATTCGAGCATAAGGAGTAGCAGTGATTGAGAGGCACAATAAGCCTGTAATATATATTAGAAAATAATTTTAAATATGATTTTAAACTATAGAGGGAAAACATAAAACACACAAGAAAAACTCAAAATACACAACCAATTTTTCATACACATTAGTGTCCTGTTACGAAAACAATGACACAATATGTTTTTAGCTATACCAAAACTTGCGGATTACCTTCTATTAAAATATCGTTCTAAATTTTGACAAAAGCAAAACATTTGTTAAAGATATGTTTTTATTAAAATTTTTCATAAAATGTTTATGATATAGCCCCTTTATTTTATAGTTAAGGAAGAAGAATAGCAAAAACGACGAATGAAATAAATATTCAAGGGGGTCAATACCTCAGGCGAGTTTTAAACTGAAAACATTTGTTCAAAGGGAGGAGTATCGCTACTTTCTTTTGTATGTTGTTGTTGCCACGGTAACTCCCATTGCTTAAAAGTTGCTCAAAATTTTCAAATTCTAATGTTTCAAGCGTTGTTAATTTAAATATATATTAACCATCATAACTCTTTCAGTAATAAGACAAATTTTTCTATAATAGTATTTAAGAACGACTTCTTCTTTCCCAAACCCCCAGTTTTTGAAAAATAGATTTGTATGCTACTCAAATAGGTGCTATCTGCATCCCTCGGTGAAACTGGACCATTTTCATATACGACCAAGAAATCAATTCTAAATAAACCCTACTTCATCGATAGTAATAAAGAAATAAATGTCGGGTTTTAATGATTTTTATGTAAGTCCTTAAGTCCTCACCGCTTTAACCGATTTGCCATATTTAGGAACGCGATATTGCGGTCTTCAGGGCAACAAATTAATATATGTAGGGAAGTGAATATCCTTCCTCTTTTCCCCAAATCCCACAATTTTAATATAATGTACATAGATATTGAGTTGGTAAAATCATGAGCAAAGGTTAATTAAAACTTACTAAGAAATGTAGTAGCTATCGCAATAATAAAATCATATTTTGAAATGAATGTAGACCCTCCTCCCTTTACCAATCACCATTTTTATATGTGGCTTAAGATATAGGGTCCAAACCATTTTTACAGAAATTAACGTAGTGCCTGGCATTGAACCTATTTACGAACTTAGCCGTGATATTGGCCCAATAAATATATAGAAAAAATTTGGCCTCTATCGTGTTCACAAGATTCTTTATATCCCATATATGTATAGATAATATTTCATATAAAATCTACCTAAAAATGTTGTATTATTACCTCAAAGCATGTGTTCTTACTGAAAGTTTTTATTTATAGTCTTAGTCTTGATATTCAAAAACAAAGCAGCATGTATTTATGTTTCATAAAAGCTAACCTGCTAGATTTCCAGTCTTGTAGTTATTCTAACAAGAAAATAAAAAAAAGATCTAAGATAATCCTAAGAACCAATTCGTATAGGGAGCTTAATGATCATAATAATTTTTTACTATCCATTTACTAGTTTTTGAAAGTGCAAAATATTCTTTTATATGATAGTTAACTCATGACAAATTAGAAAGAAAGACTTAGTCAAACAATGCCTAGATCATTAAAAATTATCCTGTATTTTAAAAACTCACAATAACTATTTTCAATAGCCTTAGCACTGACAACAACCGGTGACCACTTGTTCAACACTAATATGTTATAATAAAGCCTTTCACTTACCAATAATTGCTAATTGCAGAAAGTATTTCATTTTATTGTATTTGACAACTAATTCCAAATTTAATTATCTTGTACTTAGAGTTTGTTTCTACTTAACAAAAACTTTAAATTAAAAACTCGATCGTGGTCTGCCTACCGAATGTAATGGTCTTCGTTCGGACCGACACACAATTTATAAGTTGATGCTAACTAAGGTGGTTAAACGGGTTATCGGCTGCAATTTGAAATTAAAGCGTGATTTCCCTAGTGCCTATGCTATTTCTGAAAATCCCAACTCCAAGAATGATGGTTACCGGTGATTCTTGAAACTCACACAATATAAAATCAATGTCATTAACAGTGGGAAGCCCTTAAAATGATGAAAAAACTCACGTAAATGATTACTTCTTAAAAATGATGAAAAAATGTTTTGTGTCAGAAATGAATCATTTTAGGTTACTGAAAATTTTTTAACACAAGCTAAGTGTGATTTATTTAAACTCGGTAAATTTTTTTCTTTTGCTCAGGGCTCTCTATATGAATTTTTATATTTATTTTATGCTAGCTATTATACATACTTATATTCAAGGTATTCATTTAACAAAATTTAGATAATAATAATTTAACATTACCTACATATTTTAACTTACAATGTATTCCCAGATATGTCCATACATTTCGTATAAACACTTTATTACTTGAATAAAAATAATCAAATTATTTAGTATATATAGTATACTCATACCTTATCGTTATATTTTACTAAAATCAGGAAAAAAATTTGTACATGGGACAAAGAACTGGAGTTTATTTCACAAAATAAAAAATGAACTATATAAATGAAATTTTAAGTAGATTTTTTATGAAATATTACCTATTTCAGTCTACCTAAAGACGCCATTTTAGAAAACAAATGATACCAAAATTCTTGTTAAAATTCGTAGACTTCAAAAATATCCCCACGCAAATATATACGAGATTTGTTCAATAAATAAGGCGACTTTTCAAATATCACGAGCTACTTACATTCGATTATCGATTGTTTTTTTTTTTTATGTTGGTACACACATCCCCAACATTTTTTTTATGTAATAGAAGCTCAGGAGCTGTTGAATAACGATTTAAATTTGCTCAAAAGGGTCATAAGTGATGGGTATACGGTTATAACGTCGAAACCAAAATCCAATCCCACGTGCATATCAAAAGTGCTTTAAGGTTTGGAAAAAGCGCTGGCACAAGTGCGTTATATCTGAGGGGAAGAAGACAAATTAGATATTGATGAATAAATAAATATTTTTCGAGAAAAATTAAAAGTCATCTTATTTATTGTACAAACCTCGTATATGGTATGTGGGATACGAATATTCTGAATACTATAGAGGACTTTAATCAAACTTTGCCTATACATTTGTTGAGATAAAACCTCGGCTAAGTTTATAAATGGGGTGAGGATAGGAATAAGAGTTATGTTAACTTTTGTGAAAATCATTTGGACCAGATATCTTTGTTTTGTCTTGACTGCTATTCACAAGATGTCTATCTTGGTCGTGTATCAAAGTGGTGTTGATTAGACTACAATCCCTTACTTAAAATTAATAAAAACCTTATATTTCTTGTAATTCTTTTTTCATTGCTATTGATCACATTTGGCTTATAGTGCAGAAATGACTTCTTGGCGGTGTATGAAAATTATGTGGGCTGTTCGGGGGAATCTGGGGGGATTTTCCACTCATTTTCTTGTGGTTCCGGTTAAATTTTGTCTATGTACTATACTTCTCGGAAGAAACTGGTTCATATACAAAAATAGGGGTGTTTGGGAAAAATAGGGGGTGTTCCTTATAAAATATAGATAATTTTGTTTTATTTATTTAAAGTGATGATTGTTGATATTTAACATACTTAATAACATTTGAGTCAACAGAGTAGAAAATATTTATCACACTGAGGCAAATGTAATTTAATATTCTTAACTATATTGGCCTTAAAGCTCACTAAGATCTATCATCCAATTTCCTTAAGGTTTGTTAAGTTTCTTTCAAATCTTAACGAATCTTAATCTCAAAATATCGCCTTAATTCATTTTTGACAATTACATTACAATACAATGCAAAAAATGAGGTGCAATCAAGTGGGAGCAAAACATTTTAAAATGAATTGCGTAATTTTAAACTAAACCTTAAGTTTTGTTTAAGATTTACCGAAAAAATCGTAAAATAAACGAAAGCTAGGATAAATCCGTTATAATTACCTATATGGCATTCATAAATTGCAAGAAAGATGAACAAAGTGTGTAGAATAGAATGGGCAATATATTGAATAAATAACTTTAATTTTTTTTAAAAATTATGTGTTCTTTTTCATTATAGAAAATTCTTCTTATTCGGGAACAATACGCAAGATCTTTTTATGGGTAACTATCCTATTTAAAACATTTAATTGCCTTCTATTATTTGCTGTCGAATAACGTTTGATTCCTTCGTGACTTTTCGATAAATCTTCAAAAGTTCCAGAATATTATATTTGTTCCAAACTCTTCCAATTGCTTTTTGGAACATTATATTATTTTGCTGCTATTGCCCCATATGTTTCTCCTTTCTTTTTACTTCTCACAATTAATTTTCTCATTTGAACTCTAATTTCTCTTCTTGCAAATTATAAATGAAAGATATATAATAGATATATATATATATATATATTTTTTTTTTTATATATACATATATTTTCGAGAATTTTTCTAATGACATCAGCCAACTGCAATTTCATTTCATTCCATCAAAGGAATACTTTCTTTCAAATACGTTTGTATCCAATAGTAACCTATCTACTGAAAAGCCAAAACATATGAAAGGTTATGGCGAAATACATTTTTGTCCAAAAATGAATTATTAGTACCACATTAAAACAAACAGAACAAATATACGATACCATTTGGAAAAAAAATTCGAAATGAACATTGAAAGAAAACAATAAGTATTTTTTTTTTTAATTTAAATAAAAAATAATGTGTAATATTAATAAATTATTTTATATTGTATCATATAAACTCCAGTCTTTGATATGAAATAAGCATATAATAATATGGCATGAACTATTTTGGAGGAAATAAATTTGAATTTAAATGAAAATAATCGAAATGACTCCTTTGTGTTAAGCTTTTATTAAAAGTATTGTAGATGAATCAATTCGTTTATACTGCAGTGAACTTTAGTCTTTTATGTTCATTCAAATAGGTAGTTTAGATCTAAAAGCTTTAAATGAAAACAAATATTTTGAACATACATACAGTGTGATTAAATATACAGAACCACGTATGCAAAGAAATCTTAAAATGTTTTACTGACTGAACATGAGACGAAACTGTGTATGTATGTACATAAAATTGTTTCCATAAAAGAAATTTTGGTTTGCGCATTTTACCCGTGATTTTTTTATTCTTCTCTTCTTTATATTTTTTATTTATCTCCAACCATAATATTGTAAGTAACATAAAGATTAATTTTTATTTTATAGACAAATTTAAGAATATTTTGGGAGCTCCAATAGAAAAACATCACCTTGCCGAAACTTTTCTCCCACTGGTACACTGGTGTGTAATGAATCTCCCATATAAAAATAGTGATAAGTTTGTGAGGATAATCATTTTGCACTGCTTCGCGCTGTAGAAAAATCCGAAAATGTTAGCAATCATTTTGTATATTAAACTATCACATCATCTAGTAATCATTTGTTGAAACATATTTTGGCTTGGTATATATATGTTGACGACATATTTTGTGTTTGAACCGGTTCTAATTGACAGCTAGATATATTTCTAAAGTTTACAGTAGAACTTGGAAATAATGAAATTAATTTTTTGGACTAATAATAGTAACTTGACCTTTAATATTTGTAAAAAAGATACCTTCTCTGATGTGGTACTTTCATATTATCCCAACCACCCATGGAGCATAAAAATTATTAGCACAGCACGCATTTAATAAAGAATTAAAAACTATTTTAAAAATAGCAGCACAATTGTTATCAGAAAATGCAGATTTATGATATATATATTTTCTAAAAAAATACAAACTGACTCTATTCAGTTTTTATGCACTGGACACAGGTTAAAACCCTAGGCAAGAATATTGAAAAATACCCTACATAAAAAATCCTGAGTATGGTATCAAACAAAATTCGTTACAGAATCTTATACTTAATCATAAAATTAAACTAAAAAAAAAAATTTAAAAATAAAATTGACTGAATATCATTTTAAGATTTTTCTAATAATTCTAATAATTTCTAAACACTTAAAAGAAAATAAGCATAGTATAAATTCATATAGTATTAATTTATTACACAGCATAGAAGGAGGAGAAATCTTAACAGAGATATTCGAAAGAAAACCAAACACGTAAGATAAAACAAACGAGTACTTAATGATCAGCTAGATTAGACTTCTTTAACCATAGCCCATTATTCGACCCAACAAACGTTATAACCATTGAGAGTAACCAGTCGATAGCCGGATGATGCCGCAATAAAGCACAACGTGTCACACTCAAATCGAAAATAAAGTTTTTTTGAAGTTAGCTAGTTTTGTAATAAATTCTAAGATAAGCCTTTTCTTACTTATTTTTCAAAAATAGCCAAAATACATTCTTTATGATGTTAAACTCAATTTTTTTAAAAAAATGAGAGATGATTGTATACTTTTATTTACAAAATTTATAATCTGCAGAGAAAATCCAATAGACATAATTTCCACTTATTCGGCAAGAGCGAAAATATTAAATTTGATAACCAGTACCTATAATCATCCTTTTGCTCAACGTGTCATGGTAGTAATAGGGTTAGTCATTCTTTTTCGCCTGTCTGTTCAAAAGGCGTTATTATTATTTTAAATTAAATTGTAACAACTATCTTATTTGTGTTTCAAAAACTTTATTTATTGTTCTTTTCTTATCATCAAAAAATATAAAAAACTGTAATGCAGAGATAATGCAAATTCTTAACAAATTCGTTAAATTTAAATTATTCTCCTAGTTTCAATTCTCTAGAACGAGCTGGATTCTTATAATGGTTGGCAAGTTCCTGCTCTCACCATTTGTACACCTACAATCAGATTATTAGATTCAAATAAAAAATAATGCTCTTATTTAATAACTTACTTGAACCGCAACTTTGTGCACAGCCGAGCTTGTATTCATTATGATAATTTTCACCATCTGAGCCACACACGGGATTATATTGATTAACAGATGGACATCTACTCAAACAATTCAAAAATTCTGGAGAAGACGTAGTCCGACCATTAGATGTAGATGGTCTAGTTGTTGTTGAGGATGGAATTTGCTGAGGAAGTCCAAAATTGAATTGCGTTTGTCTTTGATCTCGAACAAAAAGGTTATTAAGCGCACGCAATTGATCTTCAGATGTTTGTCGTCGAGTCCGGCTTACGGGTGTAGCAGCGATTAACAGAGTCAATAAACCTATAATGTAAGGATAATTAATAATAAGAATTTCATCAATTTTATTTTATATTAGTCCTACAACTCTTTTTTCAAAACACTTCCTTCCTTTCCTGTACATACTTCAATTATTTAACCATTTAATATTTTATTATTTTTTATTAAGCAAAAGAATTATAAAATGTCATGAAATGGAAAATTCTATTTGTTCCACTAGTAATAAAATACATATCGTAAATATTACACTAAAACCACCACCAAATTTACTGCCTATAAAAACCTCATCCGCGGTTTTTCCGTGAGGCAAATAAATTGAAGAAAAGTTAAAAAAATCTAAACATAACGTAATATTAGGAACTATATCTACACATACTTTGTATTTAACTCTCTTATTATATAATAATATAGAACTGAATTAGTTATTATCAATAAAAACCTTCGTAAAATTTCTTTTTTGCTATAGTACTAAAATTCACATCCGATTATTATTAATACATATAATTAATATTGTAATGCACTGTTGCTAATTTCTGTTTATTACAGAGCATATCTCTGAGATTCTTTTTATATTTCTTGATCTTGGAAAAAAAACAATATATTGGCTCATACGCTAAAATGCTGAAGTAGCTCAATAGTAATTTTTACATAAAGATCGAGATTAAGTTTTTACTCATTGTTGTACAATATGAGCCACTATCACTCCTCGAAAATTCTTAAAATTCTCCTAAAAATTAGATCAATATTATTTGCTATATGTTCTATCTGTTTAAAAACTTTAAATATTCTAACTTGATAAGAAGTTTTCTGACTATATATATACATATACCATACATATATTCCTGCACCAATTTCACAACATTTTGCTATCAATTTGAGTGTAAGAAATTTGTGTTAATAACTTCTTCGCCTAACCCCTTTCTAATATACTTATTTAACAATTTGATTTTGGGTTTTTAATTTCTATGTTTGAGCAATTAAGTAATTATTAACTTTATATATTTGTATTTGGTAATCAAATGTGTCTACCTTTTCTTAACACTCAAACTGCCAGATTTTTTTGCAGCAGCAGCTTAATTATTGCTCCCACCCATTATTGGATCACGCGGCAGTGGTACCTAACAATAGCCTTACTGACATTTTTATAATATCAGAGCAAACAACGATGTTACAACCAGGAACAAAATTATCTATGAATGGAATCTCAAATAAAAGTTTAACTTGAAATTTTTAATTTCTTTTTAAATTGACTCACGACCTATTAAAAAGAAAAATATTATCTAGTATAGGCCACAAGCATTCGGACTAAATAGGTATCGTTCAAAATATGCCCAAATTTTACCAGTCAATATTTCTTAAAATGAACGAGGAAAAGTCCCAACTCTGCAGTGGCGATCATTGATCAAGCACTTCCTCACTTACCAATAACAACTAATTGCAAAAAGCACTTCATCGTCTTCAAATGTTTTTTTTTATTACTATGTATTTGCAAAATCAACTATCACGTACTCCAACTCTGTACTTATTCTCCCAAAGAAAAACAGCAAGAAAAACTATCCCACGTTCAATCGATCGAATATAAC
This sequence comes from Philonicus albiceps, assembly GCA_963969385.1. NCBI lineage: Eukaryota > Metazoa > Arthropoda > Insecta > Diptera > Asilidae > Philonicus > Philonicus albiceps. The sequence continues at coordinate 43,950,034 of OZ017772.1, read as the reverse complement.
TGATCTTCATTCGGATCCGGACACAGCTTATAAGTTCAGCTATGTGGACGCTATCAAAGTCAAGTTGTTCGTCCGGTTGCCGGCTGGTTCCACTCCCACTTAATGTCCATGGCAATAACACATATGCGCATATCCACGACGCACGGGTCATTGGATCCAGAATCTTATTGAGGTGTGATTTCCCTTGATGCGTATTCGATTCCTCAAAAGTTCAGCACTTAGAATGCAACTGCCTCGGTCAATGATGCTATAACAGCGGGATCATCTACCTTCTCAAAGTGATAAATAAATGAATTATGACAGAAGCGATAATTTATATATATTTTTAATGTGAATTACAAATTCATCTCAATTATTCAGAATTCCCCCTCTCCTTACAGGCAATAAGTTAGATTAGAAAAAATTTAAATGCAATGAGTTGTAATAATTGGCTTATGATAATATAAGGAAATGAAATATTTATGAAAAGTTCAAACGATAATCTTTTGTCCACCTTTTATTTCCTATTTATATATTGTTAGTTATGTGCTATAAAAAATACCAAAACTTCAAGAACAAAATATAGAAAGAAATAATTATAACTAAAATAGTTTATTCAATTCTCTATGAATTAAAACTTGTTCTACGTTTATTATGAAATATATAAAATTAATTTTGAAAATATTACTTCATTCTAATCGCAATAGTTGAAACTAATACTATTTATAAATTATGTCCATAACTTAACTTCGGAAAGAGAGAATTAATAAGGCAGTATTTATTAACCCATTCGAGACAACACATTTTTTGCAGACCATTCGCAGGAGCTGAAATGTTTTCTTGCTATACAGAGGCAATTTTTGTGCTTCGGCATTTTGGATTTGGGTCACTTATTTTAGGGACTAAATCCAAAGCAATACCAAATTTTATGTTTAAACATTTCTAAAATACTTTTCATTTGAAATCAGTTTTATCTTAAAGGTTTCTTTTTCCACAATGACTGATAATTGCTATTCATTATAATTGTATACACGGTGTGCTACCGGTCTTTTTGGCTTGGAAATGCAATGAATATACGATGTACAGTCGGTTTCGAATGGGTTAAAATAGCATTTTATAATTCGCGAAAAGCCACCATTATAATTTCAACGTGGATCATTAGAAAAATTATTCGAACAATTAATCCCATCCGGATTAATAAAAGCTCGCTGATTCACGTGATCACAGGGTTAAAAGAACATGTGAATTCGTAAAAGTTGTATTTTAATCGCAGAAAATTAAGTACGAGCTATTTATTTAGCATACTCACTCGATCACGGAATGTCTCATGTATTATATAATTCACGTTTAGGTGTATTCCAAAAGCTGGAAAGTGGCAAATCAGTGTAGCAAAACCGTCTTTACAGAGAGAAGAATATTCAAAACTATCACCTTATTTCGTTATCTCATCAATGTGTTAATTATATAGGACAACTGATCTCTAAATGCAAAACTACCTTACAATTTTATTACTGTCAATGCCTGCTAAACTTTCGCTCATCTTTATTAAATGAATCTATTGAAAATTAACCGTAAAATAAATCAAATGAAGAAAAAATCATTAAAGAGTTATACTTTTGCTGTTAAACGACTAGCAAGCAACCATATACGACGCACAGAACCTCATCGAAACCTCATGTGCTTGTTTCCTCGGTCTGTTGGTCACCTTAACGAAGTGTTGCAGAGATGCATCTTCACGGACTTAACCCAAATTCTACTATAAATCGAGTTTAATTATTCAAATCGACTGAAATGGGTTTCAATTTTAACAAATATAACAATATGTTTTCTAACCATTTCATAAAACGGCAATTTAATTATACCTTTTGTAGCATAGTAACAAATTTTATAAATGTAAAAAGTCACTAAATGCACCCAAGTGTAGCAAGAAGAGACATGCAATTGTAAAAATCTAAGAACTTACATTATGGAAAATATGAAGCATTAAGAGTTAAGAGAAAATGAAATGATAAAATAAAATAATAAAAATAGAATTAAATATATGTATATCGCATTGCAAATTGATCAACTTCAAATTTTTTATATAATTTTTTATTTGTCTATAAAGCTAAACGTTTACTTTTGTTATATCTGCTTTTTTCATGCCTGTAAAGAATGTTACAGCAAACAACAGTGTTTTATATGAAACATGTACTGGTACGTCCTAAATATTGTGTTGTCTAACTTTCCGATCCGATACATGACTTGAAACATTTTATAGGAGCCCACTATAAATATGTGATCTAAATTCGTAATATTTATACCGTACAACTTCAAGCATTTTGTACCATTTAATAAATAAATTATATACACTACATAAAAAAGATTTTATTTAAAAAAATATGCTAAAGGAAAAAAAATTTATGTCACATAGCTTATCGTACTAGACTCGTCAAACCCTTTCATTTGATATCCAAGTCAACGGGGCTGTGAAGAAAAACTACTACGCCATATTAGATTTAGAACGATATTAAAAATATTATATTGCATTGCCCTGGGGTTTATATGTGTATTCACCCTATTCCTACAACGGGAACTTATTCAAAATTAAGTTTCGAAATACCTAGACTAAAAGAAATTTTAACTCGGGTAACCATAATTTACATAGATTCACTCCCATATATATATCAACGATTTTGGTATAATAAAATTTAATGTTGGCACCATCATAATGTATAACACCCACGTTTATAGTTCTGAAAGTCATACTATTATAATATTAAGGAAAATTTGTTAAGTTGAAGTTATTTCTATTGTGCAGCAGATTTTAGCTTACTCCGAAAAAAACAGAAAGTATCATCGTCCCAATTAAGGCCTACCTACGGAACCTTCAGACTCAAGCTTCTGTCTCTTCATCAAGCATCAAAACTTTCACAATCATCTCTTTATCTCTCTCTCTTTATTTTGTATTACCGCTGACATAGTTCTTACTAACTGTTGCCAATTTTCCGGTTCTATGGAATCCCACATATATTTTGTATTTGAGAGCACAATTCCTACATCTTCAGATTAGGTTATTGGCGCATACTTTTTTTCATTTTTCCCCATAAGAACTGGAATAGGACTAGTAAATCTGGTGTATTGAAAAGTCATTTCATAATATGAATTTTATTTGAAACTAAAACCTTTGTTGTTTTAGTAATATAGCAGGATGCGCCATCTTGCTGGAAAGTAGATTGGCCTTCGGCAGATTCTAACAAAGGAATCCAAGTAAAAGTTCTGCTTGCAGCGTTGATAGAATCGCCAACAAAATGAAGGTATTTATGTCCCCGCAACGATATTCATATGTATTTAAACCGAGAACTTGATAGTAAGCAATTGACGTCTTACTACTGATCCTCTTTACATGTTATTAATAAAAAAGTGTAGTATGTTTGTCGGTTGACTTGTAAGTATGATAATACTCCAAAATGAATTTTCTTTTTTTTAGACAATTTAGTTAAATTATAGGTTACTTAGAATTTCAAAATAGCATATTGAATATACCTAGTATACCAAAATGTACCTTATAAAAAATCAAATTTTAAGTAATTTAATTTATTTATGACACGTTTGAATCTGATGACCGACATGAATATTATTATAATTTTTCCCAAGAATAGAAATGGAAAATTATAACAATCTGAAAGCTGCATATGGTTTGATAATTTATACATACCATATATATAAAATATATAATAATATATTTCACAATATGTCTTTTTGCAGCATTTGTCCAAAATCACCTTAAGCTATTATTTCAGATGCTCATGTAATTTATCTGAGACCAATTTTATAGACTTAAACTTCAAGTACTTAAAAAAGGCAATTCTGGTCAATCTGTTCTTGAATCTTTAAATTAATTTACAATTGCAAACCAAATATATAAAAAAGATCACACCATACTTATAGTATTTTGTATTAAACCATACGTTGTGAGTAGCCCAATCTATGTTCAAATTATTGGGTTTTTTTTTCTGGTAAATTATTATTATTTACAAATGGATAATTTGAACATAAAACGTATGATGGATTTCTGAAAGGTGCTTGCATTTAAAGTAATTTATAATAGGAAAACAATTTTTGCCTGCAAATGTACCTCCGGTATATCTGATCTGTTTAACAGCATCATTATCATGATGTCGTCAATGACAAGAAATATAGAAAGTCGTTTCCTGTTAATCTTCATTTGTTCTATAGAGTTCCAGTTACCCAATTTGAAATCTATTCATCCCCAAAACAAAAGGTATCGTCCACTTTAATTACTTATCCATTAGACAAAAATCTCGTGCGTAAGTCAAGTATAATTTTAATCAGGGGCGCCGCTTCAGTTGCCCGAACAAACCAGCTCAGTTTTCCGACCATTAGAGTATCCGCAAGACGCAATGACAAGAGAGCGCCAATTCATTCGAAGTGAACTTTCCCAACCACTTATATAAAGTACAGCGGGAATTAGTGGATCCACCTGAAAGATCACAGCTTGGAGTTTATTCGTATTAAAAGGAAATCATGAACGGTTCTACCGTTAATGCTAATCACCAGAAAGAAAAGAAAGTGGAGGAGAGAATCTAGAGTGTCCGAAGTGGTGCAGTTTTATCTGAACCACCGAACAAATCGCCTGGCAATCGAACAGGTGCAAGTTGTTCAATACCTAAATTTACGAGTATAACTTTTGGCTCCTAAACGTAAACTTAAATTTAATTCAGTTTTGGCTACTATGCGTTCTTTTATTTTAATTTATGCTGCTGTTCTCGTTACATGTAAAGTGAATTAAATTCAGTGTGCTACTGTGATACTAAAAAATAGTTTCCAATTTCAGTGCTTGCGGTGTATGTGAACGCAATCACCTTTAATAGTACCAGAAGTAGAAGACCAAAACAAGTTCCTATACCTTTGCTAAAAATAAAAATTGTTGAAACCAATAAGGGTCCTTCAAAAGTGTCTGCGAAATTGCTTGGAAAAGGAAAACCCATACCAAAGATCATGGCTAGGATCTACCATGGTGCGACTTTTAGCTAAAATAGTTTTTCATGATCTTAAACTGTTGAACATATTCAAGGTCCTAAAGCAAAACAGATGTTTCGACGACGATACCACAACCCTGTTTTGAATCAACTACCCTTCTTCTACAATCAGAGGAAGTATACACCAAATAAGATCTTCACTCCAACAGGCACCAATTTTGGTATCTCCAATAGTCAGCCTCCTTTTCGATCGTCTCCATCGTATCCAGTAAAGTTGCACTTTACTGCATCAAATGAAATTGATTCTAATGACTTAGGTGAAAACTCTATTGCACGACCTCAGAGCCCTAAGGGGTATATTCCTTCAGGTGTGCCGCAAACGGACTACATAAAACTTCTGGGAAACATCAAGAATTCCGAAAATGACTTTTCAAGCTCCTTAAATTCACATCCAATTACAGTGACATCTTTCAAGGAAGATGTAAACCCTTTTAACCTGCAACCTGAAACATTTACTTTAGAAAAGCTTAATCCAAATCTACCAGACGAAGCGAAACGATACATTGAGTTCATGGCAAGCAGCGCATATTTTCTCCCGAAACATTATCCTGACTATCGATTTAGTCCTTCAGTTCAACCCCAGTATTACGGAAACCAACCAAAATTTGAAGAAAGACGACCACAACGTTACATACCCTTAAGTCGAGGATCACAAAATTATCCACCTGTTAGTAGTCCTGTAAAAATTGAATTTACAGAAAAGGATGCGATTAACTCTCAGTACAATTCAATTCCTGTTAGAGATCCAGAAATCGACATTAAAGGAAGATTTAACCCCACTGCAGTATTCGGGAGGAAAAAAGAGTACGATAGTAGAAATCCGGGAAATTTTCTATCAGAAGGGGTTGTGAAGGAACAACCACAAAATTTTAAAAGACACCCGGAAAATGACGACGATGATGAGGAAGATGATGATGCAGATGATGTACATGACAAAGTTGTTAAAATTCCTGGCTACACCGTGGCGGAATACTGTGATAAAAAATGTTCTGAGTTTTCAGGGAAAAATATCGATCTTCTATGTGGAACTGATCGTGTGACGTACTATAATGAGGCTCAACTACTATGCATTGTGTCCTGCACTAACTCCGGTGAGTAGTTTCTTATTATATACTTGTAGAGTTCGCGATAATAATCTAATAACATAGTCACTTTATAAGTTTCAAAATTTGTCTTTTTTGTTATGAATGTTTAATTTAATTAGCGTAAAGAGAGAACAACATTTCTAGAAAAATATACCTTTGTGTAAAGGTTGACTTCTAATGATACTCCATTTGAAAGAAAATAATGTTCCGTTATCCTATTTATGAGACCCCTAAGTTTTCTACTTCAATAATTTTGTATTCCGCAATATATTGAAAACTCACCTTTTCGAAATTTAAAAATGCATTTGAAATTTCGGTTATACGTGGAAATGTAAAGCAAACAGCATTTAAAAAGCCACAATAGTGTATACATAGATATTTGTTATGAGTAGCTATTTACACGAATTTTTACAAGGTTTTATATAACATCATCTCTTAGTATGTTTGGTCAACTCTTACAACTGAACTTTAAAACAGTTCCTCCCAACCAATTAAGCTAAAATTTTGCTAACCCGTTTGGTTTTGATGACAATGGATGATTAACTAAGTGTCGTCATTCCAATATGACGGACGTAACAAAATAGTGATTTATTATTTCCGTAACCACCCCCTTGATATGGGTAGAAATGAAGGGTTTTACGAGCAGAATACGATAAGTTAAATGATGTCAGTCTAAATCTAATATGCCGGACTAAATTTTCTAACCACCTCCATGACATGGATATCAAACGAAGAAGTTTGAGAAGAAGAATACGTGGCATCATTCTAAATACAATATAGCGGGTCCCCAAAGATAGTTGACGCCCCAAGATGGCAGACTAAATTTCTTTTATCACCCTCTTGACATGAGTATTAAAAAGTTTGACGAACATAATAACGTTGTTCTTAATTCTGTATGGTAGGTTACTCCGAGGTGAAGGTACAAAGACATGGGAGTAAGACTGTATGGCTCGAAGGGATAGGCGGCGTTAGCATTGTATTTATTGTCTTTAAGTTGTGGCAGCTGCTCAATTTTGTGCCTGATACTATTACCGAATTTGAGTTGTTTAATTTAAATTTACTTTGCTTCTTTATTTAAAAATCTTTTCGCTGTTGGACAAGTGTATGTTACTTTAACAAAGTAAAATCTTTAGATTGCCTCCTTATTGAAAAGCTAGATAGCTCACAAGAAAAAGGCCTTGTAATAATGATGTATTGTCAGAAATGCATACATTAAAATGAATTAACTAACGTATGAAATTTTCTTAAAAGTAGATACCAATCAATTTTATTAAACATTGATTGGTTGGTAAATAAGAACTGGACGAAGTATGTATTTTCCTTACAATTCGGCCAACAAGCTTTTTGAAAACAAATATTATTCTTATTTCCAACTACTAATAGCGCTTAACATTTGATCTCATAGCTTCAACCTAGTACGGAAGCTATATTAAAACTATTGCATCGAAATTATTATTTCTAAACATCTGCCATTTATGCCTGCCCATAGTTGTTGCAACAAAGCATCCAATACATTCAAATAAGGCGATTAAATAAAAGAATGAACCATTTTATAATAAAAGAATGAATTATTTTATGCGTCCTATTATGTATGCATTATTAGAAAGAAGATTTAAGCAAACCCAGATTCCTTTCGTATATGAGTTGCACTGTTTGGATTCCTCGCATGATAATTGAAGAAAAGAATTAAAAAATCCAATTAGGTTGCATAATATATCTTTTATTAGTATTCTTTAAAATGAAACCATATTTTAATAATATTATAATATTAATATTAGAAGCTAGTTTTTCGTCAGTTCCTTAACTTTGAAATCAAAATTCTCAAAAACCCTAATAGGTATATTACCAATCACTATAATAATATCATAAGGTTTAACTTATTAATTAAACCAATGTAAAGCCAAGTAATCCTCAAATATTCTCTCTCATATAGTAAAGTATTGATAATTAGCATGTTCTGACTTTAAGGTCTTAACAGCCTTTAAAAATCATGTTTACTATGCATTGGATATACACACGTAATTACATTTTCACACATATGTATCGAATAAATTGATCGTAAGATTTTAAAAGGCGTACCACAGAAGATTAAAATTATGAATTGCAACTTCTAATAGAGTCGAAAAAGAAAATACATGAGAAATTTCGTTTCACGGGCATTTTCTAATTTTCAAGATCAATTAGAGCAATTCGAAATATCACGCGGAAGTTGAAAGTAAAAGCAAACTCAGTGATGAGGATCACTACCATTTTACAATCGACTTAAACAGCGCAGATTCGTTTCATTGAGCAGGAGAAATTCTTGGGTCGCTAAAATTTTTCTTTTACTTTATCACGGAAAGTTTAATTGGAAATCGTGATATTATATAACCTTAAGCAAAATAGGGTCGTTAAATTATGTGACTGGTTAAATGATGTTGCGAGTGTTATTGCCTATATTTAAATGCATATGTTAGAAATATAGTACTTTCGAACTTTGTTCAAAATCATTGCCTAAATTATAAGTGCATATGGACTGCGCTACACAATTATATGTTTCATATGTTTTATGAAATGCTAGAAAAATCAAGAAGAATCAAGAATCAAAATTCTTGTTTTTTAATTATTTGTCTTTATTGCCCTCTGAATGGTATCATTACATTATAATTAAATTTAATAAAATATTTGGATCACCCCGTTTTTGCATCAAACATAAACGCAATTTCAACAACAACCAAAGCGATAATTATAAATATAATTTGATTGGAATTTGACATACTTACATATATATATTTTTCTTGCTTTACTGTTTTAAAAGAATATGCAGATTCCTTCGCGGTGCTCATAATTTATGCTTACATATATAATTTAAAGATGCATACATATGTAAATTTATATAAGTTATTATTTTCAGCATTATATGAACATTAACAATGTAAAGTCTTTGTTTAATCTATTTAAATTTTTCTTTCAGATATCGACATCGATTACCGAGGTGCATGCATTCATGAAAAGCACTAGCTAAATGATCTTAACAGAGAATAAAGGAACTTGACAAAATAAAAAATACATCTAAATTACCAATTAATGAAATATATTAATGATTTATATATGAAAAACTTTAACAATTTAACAACCGCTACTTATTATTCACTTGTAAAATGAAACAATAATTTATCCAACCAATAAATTATGTATATGCTTTACAAGATTTCAATATATATAAGTGCTAAGCTTAACGCCAGACCTCGATGTTGAAAAACAGAACGTGTAGGATTAAATTTCCTTTTCTTTGTAGATGAAAACGAATAAGTGTAATAAATTAAACTCTATCATAATTACTTGATACATTGATTTTTATTTCATCGTAATTAATTGTATATTCTTTTCTTTTGACCGTATTTAAAACAATAATTTCTTTCAGTTGCGAGCAGATTTATTGTTAAGATTATCATCAAGAACATTTCCTGCATTCCATAAAAAATAATTTTAGTTTTAAATAGTATATTACGTATATAATAACAGAAAAATATTTCTCACAATTTGATTTCTAATTCGTACGGTGTCTGGAATCAAAATATGTTATATTAATTTAAGGGGCCTCTGATAGTTCAGTTGTTAGCGCGCTGTCCTACCGTCCCAGAGGCTGTGGGTTCGAATCCCACGAATAACCATGGTCTCCTGTGCTACGTGGTAACACAATGGGCCAAAATTGGCCTAAGTGTGCCTTTCTAGGCAGCCACAGAAACCTAACCTAACCTATATTAATTTAATGTTTTTAGGGTTCGCTACGTTGGAATGAAAACACGGAACCCTTATAGGATCCCTCGTGTCTGTCTATCACAGCTAATTTGCTCTGAATCTACTGGACCGATTAAGTAGAAAGAGTGTAAAGAGTACACATACTCGTATGAATTTCTGCGACCCAAACACGGACGTGTAACGTAAACAAACGAATTTTCAATATGGGGATCACTTTTGGGGGGGAAAATTAGAAAATTAAAATAAAAGTTTTGCAAACTTATACCGTGTGACATATCAAATGAAAGGGCTTTTTGTGAGGATCTCAAATATATTTTTAGTTTTAAAGTTATTTAAAAAAATAAATGAAAATTGACTATTCCAAAACTACTGACCCTAAAAATTTGAAAAAATATACAGAAAATAGTTCTTTGCTTATAGATTACAGGAAGTCTAAGAAGTCTATGGTCTAAAATAACATGGTAAATCTCTCAATATTGTCCATACAAACTTACATTTGCAGTTGGAATGTATGGGGGAGCACATTTTTTCCTATTGCAAAAACTTACCTTTGCAGTTGGATAATTGACCGTGACGTATATTAATTTATCTAAGTGTGTGATAAGTCAAAATTATAGAATTATTACATGGTAAATGATTCAATTTAAATAATAATTATTTATTAACTAGGTAGGGTAAGGTAATACAATGGCACGTAACCCTCAAAGTACGAGTTTTACTCTCACTTGTCCGTTTTTTTGAATTAAAAAGTTATTATCATCATTGTACTATTCGAAATTTTTTATTAGCAGCGGTTTTTGAAAAAATTTAAGCCTTCTTTTATAGTCCCGTTAAAGGAAAAAAGATCTCTCTGGCGCCTATCCGTTTGCCAAAACGACGTGACTATGTCAATTAAAAATTTGAGAGAATCTTAGGTCTTTGCGTTGCGGATACATATTAGGTCTGCCTGTTAACTCGAAAGGCTTTACCCAAGGTTTCTTACTTGATAAGTTTCTATAAAAATTGTCACCTAGCTAAGAGATACCCAAAACTAAAACTGGGTACCTTTTATATTTTATTTATAATAAATATTATATTTTATCATCTTTCCAACAACATCTTAATAGCAGTTTTGTGATATTTACATTTTTATTGGATAATTTTCTGAAAGACAGGGTCGACGTGACCTTTTGTGGAGCCGGTTTCAAATATTTTGCGGGGCCAGAATACACACTCAAAACCGATGCTTAAATTTCACAATGAGGAATTATTTATTATACTTCAGTACGTTACATATTATATATTTTTTATAAGATGAATACTATTTTTCTCGCTTTTTTTGCCGCCAAATTTTGAATTACGTCATCAACATTTATTAAATTTCCTATTTCGCTTTCTATTGAAGAAAGTATATCCAGAGATGTAATTCGTTCGTGGCTTATGCACAATCGCATATAATTTTTTATTATTTAGTTTTAACCGCGAGATACTGCGTTCAGCTAAACCCACGGTAACTCGCGTAGTTTTTTTTTTTTATGGAAGCGGGGAAATGCTGTTACGCACCTAGGTGGCAGAACTACCCGTGTGTCGGACTCCTCAGCCTAGCTGGTCCTACCAGTTAAAACCCAACTCCCTTCCCCCAGAAGCTCCACCCTAGAACCGCTCCCTGTTAGCTTTACAAAAAACAAAACATTACTGAGATATTCAATTTTATTTTAATAACAATTGAAAATTAACAAATATTATTAACTTACTTGGAATTGATTTTATTAGAATAAAAGAACTACAACTCAAATTACAATGCAACTCCAAGATGGAACTCATAGAATTGATCAAGCGAACTGAAGAATTACTTCGCACAATTTAAACGTACTTATAAGACAGGAGAACGAATAGATTGTACAGCAACGTAGGAATTCCTGTGAACTATCGGTTAAAACAAATAACAAACAACACATACAAACATTTATTTGTTTAAAATGAAAATCACACCCAGTGCCATAAAGCGTGATCAAAAGTGACCCACACTGTATATTATTATTATTATAAAAATAAAAACAAAGTTTAAAAAGAATACCATACAACCTGTTTTATATTTTCAAGTATATTGTATGCCCTACTCTTAATTTAATGTCTGGTTTTCCACAAAAAATATATTGAATTGGAAACTATCATAAACAATAAACACCCTTTAATGAAGACCATCTTAAAAGTATTTCTCATGCAGCTAACTTCGCAGCGTACCTTTTAAATTGTCAAAAATGCATAAAAAAATTCATTGAAGCGTCGCCACAAGGAAGTGTTTTCCGTCGAATTTCTGTGATTTTCATGCTAAATTATTGCCGTATGCATTAAATTAGAATTGTTCAGCAAAATGTCTGTAGTGAGCGATCAGGTGAGCGTGAATTTTCCCTCTTTCGAGGTCAGCCGCTTTGCGAAAGTTGGCATTTTGCGATAAACAGAAGCACAAAAGATGGCATCTGTCATTGAATCTTATGACAAACTTTCAAAGGAAAACAAAGACCCATCGACTGCGAGAGCATACTCTGTCGGCACAGCACCCACCGTACATGGTTTGTTGTACTGAGCGGATTTTCGGGCGCGGGATTTGCTTATCTACTGATAAATTTCTCATCTTGTTGACTTCCAAGACTCCTTCACCCGTTGAGCGAGAGGCATATCATTATCAGAAATTGGATTTAGTTGTCTCGAGCAGAGTAGTTAATTTGATGCTTCTTATTTGCGATAGTGGCCGCTCAGCCCGCCTTATCAGCTCCTCCTCTGAGGGTCATGCCATTCCTGGTTTCTAGCTAATCAGTGCTTACTGTATCTCATGATAGTCTGGTTTGAATTACTGCTTCCTTTTAATTTTTGATTCAATTACTTGCATAATTTGTCCGTTTTAAATTGTTAACGAGAGTCTCCCTGTCTGTTTCCCGTGTAGAATAATTGTGATGTACATTTGCATGCGGAAATCGAAGTGTTGAAGCAGGCGCTGGTCGAGAAACAAAACCAATTGATTGCCATGGAGACGGCTTGTTTGCGGGAGTCAGACCGTCAAGTGGAGCTCGAGGATAGCATAATCGCATGGCAGGACAAATACGACCGGCTGTACGAGTCCCACAAGCGCGTGCAGAAAGTCAACCAGAGTCTCGAGGATAAACTTTTGAAGTTAGTCGATAGGAATTCCGGTGAACGAGCTCAGCTGACCAGTGATGTGGCCACTTTGAGCGTCCGATTAGCCCAGGCCAACTACAATATAGCCAAGTTGCAGAGGGAAATCGTAAGTACAGTTGAGGTTCTACCGCTTCATAAGTTGCTAAGGAGATAGTCATTCACTTTTGTATGGAAGTAGACCAGTCAATGACCTGAGGGGTTTCGATTTTCCACTGCAAGGAGCTTGTGGTGTTCGGTGCACGCGAAAATATCTCAAATGAGCTAACGAGCGCGGAAAATCCGTTCGTGCCGTTCTGCAAAGTTGTAAGTGATTTTCACATTTAAAGTGAGAGACTTATTTCAGATAACCCAGATTTGGGAAATATAAATATATATATATTTTGAATTGCTTCTAGTAATATGTGCTTTAATATTAAATACTGAAATTTGTTTTATGTAATTGTTAAAAATAGTAGTGACGAAAATTGTATTATTTTAATTGTATCCTATGCACCATTCAGTAAAACAAGGGGCAGAGGTAAGAAAGATTGTGTTCGATAGAACATAATTGCTCTATTAAAACAAGCAATGAGTGCATTACGAAATATTTAAATAGGTCAAGGTAGAAGTTAAATGAAAGAGTGCAATATGTTTTCCAACGCCCGCCATCGCGCACCTCCAATTTTCAAATTAGTAAACAATTGCTTTTTAAAAATAAAAATAATTACCGAACATAGATTTTTAAAATCTGCAAGAGTCCCTATTTTAGCCTTTATTTTAAAGTGGGTATGTCCTAAAAAGATCAGTATTATTTTTAACTTGGAAATACATATTTAGATGCTTTTTAAAAGTGGAATTGTAGCTTTTGCGAACCTTCTTTTCTCGTACTTACCTGTAAAATATGGGAAATCTCTTTTACCTTAAAAAATGCAATTAATTTGAGCTTTTTAAAACTTATCTTATTTCTACTATTAGAAGAAGCCACAAAGCTTACGCAGGAATTTAAAAGACTAAATGTATTGCAAGTTGTTCAAGCAAATTCAGATAGCGACTTTTTTAACACGTTAAGCGTCAAGCTTATTTTGCCTTGTTCTCCTCTCCACTGCTTGTCACCTGACAAGATTACTGACCGATACCAACAGAAAGTTCAATATTAGTTAAAGAATAATACAATAAATTATACTAATAAAGTTATTTAATACAATATTGCAAATTCACTGTGTTGTTGACTACACTTTACAAAATGAGCAGAGAAAAGGTAATTTTGTTATCTTATTAATTAATTAATTAAATGCGCAAAAGATTCACAAAAAAATATGAAAATTCCTCCAATAATTCCAAATTCATGTGCAGACCAGAAGGCTTACATTGGTAAAAATAAGTTTACATTTAAAATATGATTCTGTTATATCTTCAAGGGGGATGTCTCCGTAATATTCTTGCTGGATAATACAAAGTTTTTATTTTTACATAGTCTACATATTTTGTATAGAAAAATTATTTCTTGGTAAAACGTGCGATGGAAGGCAATGATTCGCTAAAATAATGAAACTGGTCGAGCTCGCTTAAGCGTGGATTAAGTAAACTAATTTGAGCTAAACCTAAGCATAGTTCATAATTCGCATAAAAATAGAGAATACGCTTAGCCTTATCCTTATCCGTACCCTTACTATACACCCAGCGAAGTAATTATATGTGCATATAACTTTTTTGATCTCCTGCAAATTCGAAAGCAAATTTCTCAAAATGATTTATATATCTAAATAGTAGTATAAGAAGTAACCGAAATATTACTTTAATTATTTTTTTTTCTTTATTTACTTTAATTAAAAGCGACAAGTTTTCGAAGGAAATAATTATATGTGCATAATTTTCAAAAATAGTATAAGAATGTAAAAATAAAAAACTAAATTAAGTTAACATATTTTAATAATTTGTGTGCCCTCCATTTTTTACAATAACGTTATTCAAGCGATGTGGCATTGAATTTATTAATGTAATACGGATACGTCGATTTTAGCGTCTATTTTATGGGAAATAAAAGAAATAGGGGTCTTTCTTTTATATCCCAATCCAACCCAATCTCAATGAACATTGCGAAAGTAGCGATTTTGACAGCTCCGTTAAATCTCGCCAATACTTTTCACAACCATCAAGACTATCCATTTACATTTTTTTTTTCATCACTGAAGAAAATATGTTGCTACTCTTCATTGAACAATTAATCCGCGTTGTCCTGTGAAGAAGTAAAAGTTTAGGTTTGGCCAACCGACTTTAATACTTAAGATTCATGCAAAATTTGTTGGGTTCTCCTTTTTGTAATAGGAAGGGATAGTTCCTGTTTAATTTGAGTGGCACTCATGTTTTGCGGTAAGTCAGCGAATTTCCCTTTTTCCCCTTTCGCCAATTTTCGGTTTACTTCCTGTCCTCTTAATTGTACATAGTATAAAAGTCGGGATTTTTCACGAAATTTGATATATACATTCCTGTGTGGGTGTGCTGCTATTTCGCGAATTGCAACACCCGATTACTTATAGGCTAGGATATGAGCTTACACAATGTTAGTCAACCTTCCTCAAGGCATTTCCTTCTAAAAAATTGTATGACCGTCATGCTTTTTTGCGAAAATGCCTTTCTTACCGTTCAATAGCTTTTACGTACTTTATTAAATTTGGTGTTTAGAATAAACTCAATATCTTTACACTTTAACACATCAAACTACACTGCAAATGACTCTGCACATATAATTTTTTCTTTCTTCTTCTAGCATTGTGTTTAGGATATATGCAGAAATACTTTTACATATAATAATAAAGTAAGTTTGGATGTCTTCAAGAAATGCATATAAACTACTTTTGTACATATAACTATTTCGTTGGGTGTACAATAATGTTTTAAAATATTTGGCATAATTTTTTCAGTCTCTTTATATATATTAAATTTGGGGACATTCGAATATTATATAGGCACGCTTAGAGGGTGAAGGATCAGTAGAGATCATCTTACGCAAGACAAGCATTACATAATATTAATTTAGAATCATATCCTTTAGTAAAAATGTATTGAACTACTTTTTTTTATTTGTTTTAACACATTCAAGCCAGACGTTTAAAAATGAGTGACCTCTTGTTAATGATGTTGAAACTTTGATACAGAGTCCATTATCTAAAGCTGAATGATTCTTAATTATTCAGTTTAAAAGAAGAGTAGTTCTTTAATTTTGATTGTAATTTAATTTTGTTTTGTGTTCGAATTTTAATAAGAAACTTTTTAAAAAAACTTCTTACGTCTTATAATTTGAGTTTTAGTTTGTATGGAAATTACTGCTTGACCACTCCCTTTTTTATAAATATGATTGTTTCTTAATTCTTTTTTAAACGTCAATGATCAATAAATAATATGCCATTTTTATTTCCCTTAATTGTTAATTTTGTATACCCTCAAAAAATTCTTTTAAAAACGTTAATATTCGATTCGTTCAAGAATAAATTGGCATTATTATAGACCGTTAATAATTAACTATTCAAGCTCTCATAAATGAATTTTCTCAAAGGCAAACGTTTAAGTTCAATTAATTTCTGGCTGCAAAAACTACTATTTTTTTAATCAACATAGTATGAGATGTTGGAAGAAAACTATGTTATAACATGAATTACTAGCAACATCTAATAAACGAATTTTATATTAATTTTGTTTTTTTAAATATATTCCAAGCTTAAAAAACATGGAATAAAAATGAAATTTCGAAACTTGTGAAATGTTAAATTGCTTTCACCAGAATAATTAAAAAAACCAATCATAAATGCGATTAGCATGTGCATAACAAATAAATTACACACGGTGGCAGCCGTAATAAGAGGCTGCAAAACAAATATGTCAACTCTTATCTTATCTTTTTAACAAATTGAAATCTTTATAATTGGTACTCTTCTGGGTATTTTCTCAATTTTTTATCTCGTAAGAGTGCAGGGCTAACCTTAAAATTGCAGATAAGAGGAATAACGTGTAGATTAATTTTATGAAAAAGCAGTTTATTATTATGAACATTTTACAAATTATTCTGAAGGATTTGGTGTTATTCCATATCAAATTGAATTAATAAGAGAAGGCATAGTGCGATTGATGTCATTGTTGAAAAAAAGAAAGGTTTATCAAGTATATAAAGTCCGCTTATTTTGGCAGAGTTGTCTTGAATGCTAAGCTCCAACATTAGGGTTTGTAACTGAAATTCAAAGCATAATCACTTGATATCAACAATATTTAAAGTCTTACTGCTTCTTCCAAAGGACCTTCTGATTGAATAGTTGTTACATAAAAACCGATTACTTGCTCAGCTTTTTTGTGATTGATTTTTAAATGTTCACAGCTCCAAATTAAACAATATATTTGAATGACGTAAGTAGTTACATAGGATATACTTATTCTATTAGCTAATTCTGGAGTGTGCTTTGTCCGGTAATAAAAAATAAAACTTTGTGTAACTACCTCTAAAATTGCGTATAGCAACCAGAAATGCGTTTGGTGTTGGAACACTTGGTTTAATTGTTGTGAAATATTTACTAGTTTTTTATACAAAATTGCCAGATCGTTTAATGCATCTGAGAAATCACAGCCTTTCTGAATGTATAACTCGGTTCTCTTCGTACTCACGATTATTTTTAACAGGTTTTCTAGCCGCATATTGGCTATTTGAAGAAATCCGCCAATGAACATCATTCCGAGTGCAAACATATTTATCACAATTAAATACGTAATGAAAATAAAGGTGGAAAACAAGAATGGAATTATACCTCTGAAGGATAAAATTTTCAACAACTTGCAAAAATTAATTGTTGATACAGTTAATTGATACATAGTTGCTATTAATCTGGAAATTATCACAATTTTCATAGTTTTGTTTAAAAAACCATGTTTAAGTAAGAACCCATATTCCTCAAAAAAATTAAAATATTCTAACAGAAGCTTTCTTTGCTTTTCTCCATTTATCAACTGCACTATTAATGTAGTAACGGTGTTAAAATAAAGGCTATAAATGTGATGCAGAGCTACAACTTTCAGTAAAGTTTTGTCCTGCTTTTGCTTCACAAAATTTGACATTACTGCGATTGCAAAAGGTCCAGATATGAGTGCAATTAGTATTGCAAATGTGCAAAAAAACGAAGATACTCTTGACGGAAGAGCGGTGTATATGTTACGTCTTCGAACTACTTTAAACGTTAATAAACAACAAATGTGTCCCAAATAAAAAGTGACCAATATTATTAAAAAGAATGATTTTCGCATCTTTTAACTGCTTTTGTGGTCAGTAAAACTACTACTGAAGAGCACAGGAGGAGCGACACAAGTTGTTAATGTCAGTGATGACTGGGCTGTTCCAAAAGGGGTTGTTCAAATAAACTGTGTCAGTTTGAATGATTGTTTTGGTCATGGCTCAAGGATATTTAACACATTTATCTGTTATACGCTACGCACGTGGCATAATACACGTTTCTATATTATAAATCGTTTTTATACAATAAGAAAATCAATTATTCACTTTAGCCCAAAATTTCACACGTGCAGAAGAATTGTAATTATCAAAACTTTTTAAAATGACGACGTTTTAGTACTGTAGAGAATAGAATTAACTTTTCAACGTCCTGTCGAATTGTATAAGGAGCAAAACATACATTGTGGATGCTGTACAGATTGTGAAAAAGAATTCCTTATTCAAGGAATGTAATCCACAAATGTTGATAGTAATATCGTCTCTTTTGAACCCCAAATGAAGAATTTCCATCTGTAATATATTAAATTATATAATAGATGTTTAATCATAAATAATATTTATACCGCTTGCTCTAACCGTTCATCCACCTTAACAAAAAGAGAGTACGAAGATAAAATTCTAGAAGCCTCCATTTGATCAAGTTTGAGAGCGTCCGAAATCCAAACTAAGCAATAAATTTGCACGATGTATGTTGCTATAAAGAATGCTGTAGCAGCATTTGCATTTAAAGGAGTATATCGTATTCGATGATAATAAAAAAAACTTTGGGTGAGAATTTCAATAAAAGCATAAATTAGCCACAGCATCATTTGCATTTGACAAACTTCGTTTAATTTTTCTGAAATATGCAATAACTTGCGGTATAAACAAGTAAAGTCCTCCAATTTATCGCTATATTCGCAGTATACTTGCATATTGGAACCAGTTTTATATGCGTTTACAATATTATGCATAACTATCTGCAGACGAAAATTAGTCAATCGGAAAAAACCGGCAATGATAAGCATCCCAATAGAAAATGTAGTCAATAGTACTGAATAAGTTAAAAATAGTGATACCCAAAATACAAACGGAGCAACATTAATAACACTCAAACTGTCACCAGTGAGTTGACCTATGAAATTAAATATCGCAAGAATTAGTTGATATATAGACGTAAGTAGTCTACAGCCGAGAATCAAAGCTGCTTTCTTATCCAGTAGTTCCATACTGCGCCACACACCATATTCCTTTAGTAAATGTAGATATTCGCAAACGAGATTTTCGAGTTTTTTGTGATTTTTTAGTTGCATAATAAAGGCGAACGCAATATTACCATAGTGTAAAAAAATGCGATAGGAGGCCACAACTTTAGCTAAAGATCTCATTTTTAAAATGTGATGATTAAGTGTAAGTACTTTTATGACAAATGGCGCCATAATTATCAACAATGCGTTGGCAGTAAAACAAAGAAATGTTGATTTAGGTGAAGCTGAAGAGATGAAAGTCCTCTGGCGCGTTAAGTTAAACGTGAATAGACAGAGTGTTTTTCCAAGATAATAATTCACTAGAATTATAAACAGGACGAATTTGTTTGCCATGGTTAATCCGCACGATTTCAATGGAAAAACTAAAATTGCAAAAGCATTGTTAGGATAAAGAGAACTGAATAAATTATACGTAAAATGCCACTTTGTTCCGGCCAATAGATTGCATAAAAGCATTGCAAAAATGAATCACAATGTATTCGCTTAAATTATTTATTTGTATCAATTATCAAATGCCCTATGTCTTAGAATGAAGAATAATCTCGTTTTATGCCTTCTGTGTACTTATACTTCGAAAAGTTTTTTATAAAATTTATAATAAAACAAAATTCCGATACAGTGTTAATCATATCTCAAGATGCAAAACTAGTGTACATTTTTCTCGTGTCGGTTTTTTTTACAATGACAAAATATAACTGTGCGTATTACTTTCCTGAAATAAATTTTACAATCTATTTTGTCATCAACCTAAAGTCTCTCATGGAATTTAATCATCATACTAGCCCTTTACACTTTAAAGGGTGAAAGCTATTTAAGACTTTGATTTTGACACTTTTTTAAAAATTTTCATAGGTAGTTTATTTACTATTCCAAAGTATTTAAAAAAATTATATTATTATAGTCATGTATTATGTTGTATATATACAACGCATAAGTAAACGTGTCGAAAAACTTTAGCCACTCTGCAGAACTCAATTTTAACCTGAAATAAGAAAAAAAACCATTGTAACTTAACAAGTAACTCTACAAAAGAAAAAATATATCAGCAAATTAAAATTTATATTAGCAGTTCTGTTTTAAAAATAGTTCATTATATGGGCAAAACGGTACTTTGGCTGCAGATATTAACATAAAAATTATGTATGACTTGTTGAAAAAATTAAAAAGTTATCAGGTACAGTTTTTTACCTACCATAACAGCTGGAGATGAAAAAAAGAAATATAAACTTATTGATGTTTAATGTTCTTTTGTTTTACATTGTACATAAATAACAAAATGAATTATTGAAGTGTTAGTAATTTTTATGGTATATGGCATGTTTAAAACTGAATCTTCATAGGTTTATTTTACAATTGTTGTAAAGTCAATTAAAACGCATTTTTAAAAATTGACAAAATTTCGATTTTTTAATTTTACTCTTTTACGACCAGTGTATATTTTCAAATTTTATGTAATTGCCAAAATTAGTTTAGTCGGAAAACATTAAAATTTGTTCGGCTGCATTATGTCAATTGAGTCAGTTTGGCTGATTAGATTTGAACTGCTTTGCTGATATTATCCAAGACTTTAGTCTAGATTCATTAAAGTCTATATTTTAGGAATAATTTGCAAATGGAATGAAAAATCTGACCTAACCAAACAAAAAATTATATGAGATGGGAGTTACAGGGTGATTAAAAATACGATTTTTTCATGACAGGTACATCATTATTTTATTTTTATCTTTTGATCTACACAACACAGCTACATCGAAATAATGCCAAAGATCTGTCCCAATGTCCTTTCAAAAAAGGTCAATAATGTTGACTTACCACCTACCGCTGGCAAACTCACTTCCGAAACTGGAAAATATGTCAAATTGTCCACCTTATTACCTTTGCAAAAAGAAACAAATTGTCTACGTAGAGAAAAATTTATGAATTATCAATAAATCCCAAATGATTGTCATGTATTTTTTTGTTTGTCAAGGTTACAAGGTTCATACCGTTTATTTTGACCATTATGAAACATTTTCGACTAAGCTAACTAAGATCGTAAAATTAAAGAACGAAATCGACCAATTTTAATTTGGCCAATTTCAACCTCAAAGTCAAAGTGCACTAAATTTACATTGATATGCAATACAATATCAATAATGGAATGCTTTATCAAATTGAATTTGAAAAATTATGTATGTCACACTTGATGTGAAGATGCACAAACCTTGCTTTAATTTAATAGAAAATATTCCACATGCAGCGAAGTCCACTCCTCTTATCATCAATTGAAAGTGTAATGTCTAAATCTAAAATAAAATTAAGATACTAAATGTTCAGTTATATTTTTTAAAAATCTGAAAAACTTCGTATTTAAATAATTTCCCAAAATTGATGAATTCTTGATCAAACTGGATACATACAGCACATAGAACATTTCCAAGAACAGATCCACGACCAACAGGAAACCAAGTGGTTCAATTGGCTCGTTCGTTTTTAATATCAAGTGATATAGAAAATATATTTAGCCGGTAATTTGCACAAATGTATACGAGACTGATATCAACAAATGCACTCCAAAGATAGAAAACAAAGTATTCTGTCAAGCCTACAAGCCTCATTTTCGAAAGATTGTCAAATTCCATAAACGATATTCGTTTTTTATTCACATCAGAAATCTTGAAGCACCTCTCCACATTCATTTGAAGTCTCAAATTTAAAACATAAAACTCAGAGCTCAAAATCAATTCGGAGAACAAAATTAAGTTCAGAACAGTTGTTAAAACCAAATGTACTTAAATCCACAAAATCCATTCGTACACCACCGTAAAAAGCCAATATCAGCTAAGACCTTGAACAAAATTTTTCCAGTTACATATGCAATGAGTCGAAATAATTATTAGTCTTGAAATATGAAGGACTATGCACTTATTATTGTAAAATAAAGTCTTGTTTATAAGCTCAACTTTTCTCCAAGAATCCAAAAATTCATTAGCTAATTTAACTACTGAAAATCCTTTTGTAAGACCGGCGCACAACGCCAAAATAACAACTGCATACGCAGAAGAAATATTCACGAAGGAGACAATTCTCATTATATAATCATAGTTGATTTCACTGAATACATTAGCAATATGATACAAGTTCAGAATGCCGGTGTTTAAAACCAACAAACCTGCCAAGGCGGAGATAAATGTTGACACTTTCGAAATGGATTCTTTGTTAGTAGTTTTATCGAACACGCACATCGGAAGAAGAGCAGCTTTACCAATGTAGTACTGAACTTTTATTACGGAAATAATAATTTTTCTACAAAACATTCTGTAATCAGGCATTTTTCGCCCAAAGCTATGGATTACGAAAAATGTTTGTTTGCCTAGTAAACAGTATTGCTTAAACATCTGGTAATAAGGAAGATAATAATCAATTGCGCCTATCCTGATAGGTTAATATTTAGGGCCAACTAAGTGGTTAGACAGATTATCTATATAGATGATCACCTAATCGTTATTTGTGTTTTGGTAGATAGATAATGGATACTTCATGTAATGAAAGTTAATTAATCACAAAGGTGTTCACTTGATGATTATTGTTAATGTGCATTGTACAAGTATGTCTGAAAAATTAAAAGGTTATTTTCGATTGGTATTTTTTGGTTACTATATTTGTTTCTATTGTATATGTTTCATTATACATTTTTTGTAACAAGCTTTCCATTGCTGTTCCTATCCTAGATTTAGAAATCAGCCTCGACTGAAGCTATCCTGAAATACGTCTTTTTTATTTAAACTTATTTTATTTTATGCCACTGTTACAGCCGTTAAAACATATTCTGCTGAATGACCAGTTGAGATTCGTCTATTTTTTAAAGTCAATCTAAATTTGCAAAGAAGGTTACGTCCGTTCATGTTTGCACTGAGGCAAAATTTCATGATTTCGGATGATTTCGACTTCACATCGATCCATTCGTATAGAGCAGGGGTAATTTAATTTAACATATGTTAACTGTAGCTCAGTTGGTTAGAAAATTAAAGCGAAATTTAGAAGTCGACACGTTGTGGGAGAATCGTTGAGAATTTCCACATATACATATGTATTATATATATACAGTATCGGGCAAAACTGAAGAAACTCTCAGAAGCTCTTAATTCTTCCTTAAATAAAAGTAGCACAAAGTATTATTTTGATATTTCTCAAATGAATATTTTATTTAAAAACAAATAAAGCATTAAAAATTTCATATTAATATTAATAAAATTAAAATTTTATAGGCGGACAAAACTAAAAAAATTATGGGAGTTTAATTTTTAAAAAACAGCTTTTATTTCAAAAATGCCGATATTTTGTGGTGCTTCCTTTATGTTTTAATACCACTTTGTACCTCTTAGTCATTGAAGCCACTAAATTATAAATATAAATAAATTTTTTTTTGTTATGCTTCGAAGAATTGATCTTATTCCTAAAAGGATTTGCCACAGTTTACGTTAAACGATTACCCATAAATTTTCAATGGGGTTTAAATGCGAAGAATCGGATCATCCTTCCTTGCATTTTTGCCAGTGGTCCTATCTCTTGCCCCGAAAAACAGTCAATACCTTTAAAGATTCACCTTCATTTTTATTATAGTTAATCTCAATATGATACTTTTTGCAAGTTTATATGACATAGAGTCCAGAATAGCTTAAAGTGTTTTTAGTTTATTCCGATGCTGTATATACAGGCTGTTTCATATATTGTACGCCAAAATAAGTGTAATGAAAGGTCATCTCAACCGTTTGGGAGTTACACAGTGTTTCAAGAATTCGAATTTTTCATGGTATGAACCTAAAAGACCATTAAACCCATACATATTAGGCCGGAAACCTATAAACTAATCGGTAAGCCCCCAGACTATGAATATTTGGGCCAATATATCAAAATCCACAAGCCAAAGATTTTGAAATCCTAGAATTCTAAAATAGTCTATCAAAAAATTAACAATCATGTGCTTTAACTCTAGCATGTAACATTATATAACCCAAAGTGCTGCGAGGATAACCCTATATAACCCAAGTCTCTGCAAAGACCCTATATAGCCCAGGCCGCTGCTAAGTTACGGTCTAGCAGACGATGCTTCGAAGAGCCGCTTAGAAAGGCAGCCTTCGCTCAAGCGAGTTAACCTTTCATAATCTCATACTGCAAGCTACCAAACCCCATAACTTTATAACGTAAGCTTGCAAACTAGTATAATATATAGGGACATATGATTATAGGGATTTGGCTTTGAGGTATAGAGTAATAGAATTTTATGTTACAGGTCTTCAGTTTGTCTGCTATTTGACTTGTTATTATAAAAAAACTGAGACCTGATGGAGCAAAACGGTTACCAGATTTGGGTTCAGTGCACATAAACATATAGGTA
Source organism: Philonicus albiceps (assembly GCA_963969385.1). Classification (NCBI taxonomy): domain Eukaryota; kingdom Metazoa; phylum Arthropoda; class Insecta; order Diptera; family Asilidae; genus Philonicus; species Philonicus albiceps. Next base: position 43,925,159 of record OZ017772.1, on the reverse strand, counting down.
ACCTAATGAGACCTGTACAGGTTTATTTGTGGGGTTGTGCTATTGGGAAGAACGCTTTTCACAACATGTAGTACTTCGAGGCTGCACTATTTTTTTTCAGTGATAAGGGGTGAAGTATTTTGCTGTGTCCCACAAAATATATATTTATTTTATAAAATAATCGTAATAATATATATTTTCACATTAAAAACAATAACAATTTTACTAATGAAACTCTTTATCAAATTGAATAAGAAGAATTATGTATGCAATACTAGATGCAAACAAGGAGAATCCCTCTTTCAGTTCTATAGAAAGTATTCCACATGCAACCAAATCTAATTTCCTTGTCATTAGTTGAAAATACAGCGACTCAATCTGAAATATTGAAACATATTAATTTGTTTTCCATTAAAAATATATTGAATTCACCTTTAGATGCATCAAAGTATTTTTTTCTACAGTCAGCAACTTCGAATTTAAATAATGTTCTAGAATTACTGAGTTCCTTTTGATTAAAGTCGATGTGTATAAAATACAGAACATTTCCAACAAAAGAGCTCCAATAAGAAACGGACCAAGTGGTTCAAACGGTTCAGATGAATTCAAAACCAAGTCATATATAAAGTATATTTGGCTGGTAATTTGAACAAACGTACTTGAAACGGATATTAACAAATGCACTCCAAAAATAGCAAATAAATCTTCAGTCAAGCACATAAGGTTTAAATACGTTCTTGAGAGTTCTTCAAATTCGAAAAGGCACTTTATCCTTTCGTCCATCTTATAAGTTTTTAAACACCCTTCTAAAGCGATTTTAATTCTCAAATTTGTAACGGTGAAACTAGATCCCAACATGAGTTGCGAGAAGGATATTAGATTAACAACAGTTGTTACTACCAAATGAATATAAATCCACAAAAGCCACTCAATCGCGAAACCCCAATTTGAGCCATGATTAAGGGTTTTCAAAAAATTTGTCCAATCATTAATGTATTGAGCCGAAACAATTGTTAGTCTTAAAATAAGAAGAACTAGGCATCTGTTATTGTAAAATAAAGTCTTTTCTATATGTTCAACTTTACTCCAAGTATCCAAAAATTCATTAACTAATTTTATTATTGAATATCCTTTTGAAACACTGGCGAACAAAGCCAAAATAGCGGATGCATATGCAGAGGAAACATTTATGAAAGAGACAATTCTCATAACATAGTTATAGTTGATTTCAATAAATACTTTGTTAATACGATAAATGGTTGTTACTCCGGCACAAAACACTATTAAACCCGCTAAGGCAGAAAAAAAAGTTGACACTTTTGATATGGATGCTTTGCTAGTTGTCTTATTAAATACGCACATTGGAAGAAGAAGAGCTTTACCTATATAGTATTGAAATTTGATTGCAGAAACAATAATTTTTCTATGAATCATTTTAAAAATTTTAGTGACCAAAATGAAAGAACAATTTTCAAAGACTGAAAACAATTGCTTCAGGAAAATCAGTATCTAATAATCAATGCCTCAATTATTACTCCTACATATTGTGAAGTTACCTAAGTGGTAATTAAGATTGTCTGGGTAGATAGATAATGACTTAATCATTATTTGGTATCTGATAGCAAAAGGGACATTTATTTTATATAAACTGAAAAATTAGTAGGGTATTGACCTATTATGAGACGTCAAAATAAATGAATTCGCTGGATTATATTTTATAAAAGCTTTTAATAGCAACACCTTAGTTAATTTGTGTTGTTCTTTCAGTCTTATAATGACTAGACGTTTATTATATGTTAAAATGGAAACTGTATTAACATAGCTATATTTAATATTCCGAGGTATGGGTTCGGTAATGAACGGAGAATTATATTGTAATATTGACTAGTTTCGATCAAACCAAAGACAAATTAATGAGAAATAAAAGTCTTGAAATCAGCTCAAACAACGCAACAATGGCAATTTAAAAAAATACTTTAACTACGCTCTGCACGATCACATCCCGCAATCACGTCTACCCTCTTGTACGTGCCCGCTCGGGTCTTTATGTCGCTGATAATAACTTGCAATGCTCCGCTCCGCTATCCTCGACACACATCGCGTTCAACGCGCTGCGCTGCATATACCCACCCCCCACCACCTCCCGGTGGACCTCATAAAAAAAGGGTACGCTGGCGGCCTGCATAACTTCTTAGGTTTATCTGAAGCATAAAAAACAACTATATTCTCAACCAGTAGATCTGTCGCTATTGTCTCTAGAATTTATTTTTATTTCACAAATTGTGGATAGTTACCGCTTTATCCAAACATTTGTCATTAATAAAAATATGAAATTTTTAACTTTTTACAGGCGAAATCCAAAGGGATCTCAAACTGATAACTTTTTTTTTAATCGACCCGTTTAAAAGTAAAGATATCATTTCGAGAAAACCGCATTTAAACTTTTAGAAATGCGGTTGAAAACTTTCAATGACTTGAATGTGTTTAGACTTTAAGAGCGACTAACTTACATTTGCAAAAACACGTTATATTTGTGAATTAGGTCGGAAAAAAACCGTCCCTTCTGAGAGCTTTCGCCGTGTACAACGTAAATCGTTAAAGTTACACGAAAATAATGTATGGTGGAATAGTTCGTTTTAAAAAGGTCTAAAACAAAATTCCACGATAGCATATGTCTGCATTTTAAGATAATGATCACAATAATTAATTTTATGATTTGCAATCTGATCTAAAAGAATGCTTTATTTGCGAATGTGTTTTTACCGACATAGTATTAATCCTTATCTAAATAAATATGTTAGTCATCTTAAATATTTAATTTAGATCAAAATTGATCTTTACACCATTTAATTTAGATAAATATCTTAGAATATATTACAGAATTAAAATAATTCCCGCAATAAAATAATATCTGAACGACGACGACGGACACATAATAAAATAATGTATAATGCTCTTTTTCTAGGAACGATATAAAACAGATATAAATCTTGCCATACAATTATTGCAATGCAAACCTGATAGTTTTGTACCACAGAAAGTATCATCGGTAAGAGCCATTTTATTCTAGCTACATATTCCAATATTTTATATATTTAATTACAATTTCGACAGCTTCCAATGGATATCCAATCGAAAGTATCATCGTACATGAGATTAGAGACAAATTCTCACTCCGATTCCGAGGGTAGTACGAGCGGAGTCGGTGTTGCTACATCAGGTTCCTACAAAGTACTTCCAGCTTCAGACTCACCCCCTCCGATATGCCCGTTTCCACCAACAGCAATGGTATATTCGATGCGGGGCATTGGTAAGTGTTAGTAGCTTTTTGCCTTTGCTTTTTTTCCTACTATTTTTCTTAGGTTTACATTTATTTTCACGCGTTATGCACAGCAAAAGTTTATTTTTATTGCAATGCGAAATTACACCTCTTAGTGTTATAGTTTTGCTTTCTAAATTATTTCATTTGATGGTAAGGTGTGGATTTAATATTTATAAATTAAAATCTTATGAAAAAAAAAACAATATTTGCAACAGGTGAGAGCCTTTTGTTAACAATTGCTTAAAGTCGCTATATTTTTACTTTTGCATGTTTTTATGTATTGTTTTATATTTCGCTTCTGTACATATTGCATTTAGTTTTCAATCAATATTAATAGTAATCAATAGTATATGTTGGTAAAGCTATTCCATTTGAGTCTGTTAGTCTGTTCTTGACCGTAAATATGATTAATATATTTAATAAATTTTTTTTGTTTTTTGTTTTTTATTGAGACTATTAAACCACAATTAATTATGAAAACGAATTTGTCGAAAATTATAATTCTGTATTAACAACTTATGAATTTTGTCTTTTTTAATTCATTTTTCAAATGGAATAACTTGAAAATTTCTCTGTGATGAAACTTTTTTCTAAAACATTTTTATATTTGCTTTTCTAACAGATGCACAAAATTCTGAATGTACTAATAGCAGTGATCAAATGATTTCTCCATCAATAATGGTGAAATATCTAGAGGATGAGCTTAAAGCGAGTGAAATTAAACATTGTGATACATGTAAATGTTCAACCAAAGATCTAACTGTGTTGGCTGATGAGCCTAAAACATATAACATAGGAACACAGACGGTGGTGCAGGGTGAAGGGAATTCGTTATGTCTTCGATGTAACAGCAATCTCAATTCTCCGTCGCGAACAAACAGTCCATATATAATGAAACTAGTTAAATCAAGCGACTCAGTTATATCCGAGACAAAAAGTAGCGTATCTGACCTAAACGATGGCGAAAAGCTCTTTACTCCAGCCAAAAAAGACGATCTTATGGTTAATCCAATCTTGGGCCATCACAGATTATGCGATCGAACTTCCAGCAAACAAATTCAGCAATTATGTGACACTGCCAAATTCATTGTTGAAAATAGAAAAATTGATGGTGACTTGATCGATCTACGAAAATACAATAAATCACCGAATGCGAATAACGTTTCCGTTGATCTTAGCAATTCGTATAATCGCACCGTAACCATAGATAAACTTTTAAATGATTCTAGTCGGAAGAATGATACAAGTAATTTGCTTGTAGATATGGGAATCGACGGGACCGACAGCAATTCGATACAGGGTAAAGGTGATATTAGTACTGATGAAAAGAAATCAGATGGAAAAATCCATCACGAGAATGGCAGCAGTGGATACTCAAGTACTGAGAAGGGTAATCTGCAAACGACTATTACTGGAAGCACAAATAGTCTGTGGAGTAAAACTAGCAGCAGTGAAGGTGCTAAAATATTCGAGAATTTTAACAGGAATTTGATAAAAACGATAAAGGTATGGCCCAGTGCTGATCACTTTTGTATAATAAGGACCGCATTCACTTAAACCATCTTATTTTCATTTCATCGATCAAGACAAAAATTTTGTTTTTGTTCAAAACATTGTGAAGTTTACTTTTAGGTTAGTATTTTATTTCCATTTATTTTTTTGCATTTTACTTTCTATTTATTTATGAACCATCTCAGATTTCACAATACAATAGTCTAATTCGCAAACAAGGCTGAGGTTCAAGCGGTTTTGGGCACACTCAATTTTGCAATTAACTGAATTCGATTAGTGTAAACAACAAATTAATGAACTGTTGCTGTGCATTTAAAGGCAGTTCACGTATGTTAGCATCAATCTCTGATATGCTACCACATATTTGTATCAGTTACTAGTCAGTTATTTATAGCAAACATATCCTCGTATTTCAGATACAGACTTGCGAATCTGGATATATGTTAAGCGGCCTTTAAAAATTTCTTTAATTAAGCTTCCTTTGTTGCTTCGACCCCTGACAATTTTGAAAAATCATCGATTGATTATATTGGTTGTTTTTTTGATATTCTTTATCATTAGTCTTCTCGAAGACATCTTTTTAAGTTTTTTAGAAATGTAGGAATTTTATTACCCTGAATTCTAACTAAAAACTAAATCGGTTGCGAATATCATTTATATTGTATTTTGTAGCTTGTATTAAGCGCAAATAAATAAATTATATTAAGAAATCGCGGATACTAGATGTAAAATCAGTTTCGAGATAAACGCGCTCAAATTATGGCCCGTACACGTTTAACTTATTTTCTGTAGTTTCTCCGGTGGAATTCTTAATACATTTTATCACATGCTAAAAATTCCTGGAAATATGAAATCACATTCAAATTTTAATCGTTCTTTGTTGCGCATTATCTCATTTTTTATTTATTTATTTATATTTTTATAAAAATCACATTTGAAAAATGTGTATCAATTATTAAGCAGGTTAAGACAACTAAAATTTTTCGAGTTGTTGGTATCGATTTCGATTTATCGACACTAATCATCAATAAAAAACAATTGTTTAAAATACATACTTAATTTTTCTATGCTTCGCCATTATTTTATTTTTTAAATTTTTTTAGAATGTGTGCGTAAGATTTGACGCATTCATAGTTACCATATACATATAATCGATACACACAGCTCTGCACAAATATAATTCGATATCCAAATTACAGTTTTTCCGTAGATTACAAATTCGTAAATGAAATGGTTCCATCACGTTTTTGAGAAAAATAGAAGTAAAAAATTCAGGGAACCATATGTTAAGCATTTTTGAAAGATCATAAATTAAAAATTCATTATAGAAATATGTAACGTGGATTAAATGAAAGCTTGAGGTCTAATCTAGCAAGATCAAATACAACTTATCTGTTTAGACTTCTTACACATCTTGGCGAACGAGTTTTTCATAAGTGCGCACTAGTCATGTATTTTATTTACAATCTATTGCATAAAATAATCAATTTATGGAAAAAAAATAAAACTGACGAAAACGTGATATGATTTTCATTTACGAATACGTAATCTACAAAAAGAAATCCTATAGAAATGATTTGCCAACATAGTGGAGAAAAAGTTCCTGTTGGCCAGGGTTATCTGTGCCCAATTTTTGTGCTCGCAAGTTTACAATGTCTGAAAGATACAGTTGAACTGAATATACAAATGTTACAAATAAGAATTATGGAATTTTCTTTTCCTCCATAGGCTGAAAATCCAAAATATCGCGGTCCCCGATTATGTGCACTTCGAATCCAAAATGGGTCTAATAATATCTTATTGGATAACATTGAATCAGAGGTCACACCAATTGTTTATACAAGACGACAACGCTTTCTTGATGAGGAGCTCGATGACACCAAAGATATAATAACATCAAAAATCTCAATGGTTATGAACAATCCCGGAAACATTCCCAGTTCAAATTCCATAATGACATTGAGTACAAGCGATCAGAAGACTTCTGGACTGAATGCCACAATAGAGGGCACCGTAACCAATAGTAGTAAGCAAGAAAATGATAAATTTTGTGATGCTGTACATTCCAAAGATAATACTAAGAGCGTAGCATTAAGCTTAGATAATACAAAACTGGAAAGCATTCTTGTTACTTCAATCACGACGATAAGCAATCAGACAGCCAATCAACACGAAAGCGATCGGAAAATAGGTAGCCAATCTCTGATTTCAAACAGCTTCACCGAACAGCGTTGTAGTGGTGCTAAAAGTCTAAATAACTCAAATGAAACTAATCAACAACACTTGCAATCCCAAAGTTTTGAAATTTTAACCTCATGCGAAAATTCAGGTAACTCAAAATCATGCACACAATCTAGTTCCATTTCTGGTAGTGGCGCTGAAGTCGATTTACAAGAAAACGCCATACTTCGACGCCAACAATTAAACCGAGTAGCTGAATGGGTGCAAAACAATTCACAAATGGAACACAAGAACCCAAGTAGCAACAGTTGTAGTAATTTTACACACAACAATAATAACAATAATTTCATCGGAAGTAGAGATATAGAGAATATGCCGTCTTCCGTATCCATCAATGGAAGTTCTATTGAAAAATTATCAGTTGACTCGGATTACACTAAAGCAAAGCAAGTGTATAAAGTAGTTTACAACAGTTGCATCTCTAATCAGTCTGGTAACAAGTCGTCTTTTAATCCTTTATACCACCACAGCCAGCTGGTTGATGAAGGCAAACGCGTCCATAATATTCATTCTGGTGATTCAATTGCTCAAGGAAATTTTCTTGTAAACCGTAAGTATTATTTCGAAGAACTCACTCAAAATATGTCACAAGCACAGCAGCTTCAACAACATAAGCAATATAACGGCAGTAAAGATGAGGGCAACCAGCAGGTCGATCTGGCTCAGATGGAATACAATGTAAAACAGTTTTTGCTCAAGCAAAATGAGTGGTCCATTCGAAGTAAATCTGCTAATTCATCGATGAATAGCACTAGTCAAAACTCATCGGTGGTTAATAAGTGCAAGTCGAATGGCTTCGACCCCACAGCTGTTAAAAATCATCCACGCAGGACTGAAACAAATCTCTAAAGCGAATTCGTGCTTGGACTTTATCCCATTTTTGTGTTTAGGCTCAAATTATGAAATTTCAATACGCTTTTCCCCCCTCGTTTACAAAGGAGGGGACCAATGCAAAAATACCATGGTCGTCTTGGTTTTGGATGACTGTGTATTTGCAAATTGTTTAAATTTAGGAAAAACCATTCATTTATATATATGAATATTTCTTGTTCCAATTATAAGCTTTGCCACGCACTTATCAGAGTGGGGCTTGGTATATTGTTTTTAGTTAATGCAATGTCGATATTACAAATTTTGTTTTAGAATTTTGGTGACAGTTTTGACAATTTCAATAAAATTTAGCTCAAATCATTATTTAGTTAGAATTTTTATTACTCAGATCTTGAAATGGTTTACATTCAAAAGAAAATTTTTAATTTAAATTAGTATTGATAATAAGGTTTTTCCTGTAGTCGTTTAACTCGAATTTTAGGAATATTTAAAACTTATCGTAATAACGATAAAATTATCTGTGATCTTTCTTTTTATGAATTCGAAATTTAAAAATTTTAGAGTGCACACGAAATTTTCTATCACCTTCAAATTGAACGTTTTTAAAGCATTTTTAAAAATGTGCAAAGTTAATTGAATAAGATAAAAATAGATTTCTAATAATATAGGCCTTTGAGGAGCCTCTGTTAGCTCAGTTGTTAACACGCTGGACTAACATTCTAGAGGTTGTAGCTCCGACTCCCAGCTATAACACCATGGTCTACTATGCTACATGGTAACACACAATGGGCTAGAAATTGTGTGCTAAGTGTGTCTTTCTAAGCTTCAACCTCACCTCACCTAAATTTGCTTTTAAAAGGTATGAGGCCATATTTTTAAGTTATTTTATTTTTATATGAAAAGTAAAAGGTATAATAATCAATAATTATAAAGAATACATTAAATACATTAGAGCAAAAAATAATTGCTAATTTTTTTTTTTTTTTTTTGTTTGTCATGCTGCTAAACAATTAGATAATTCACAAGCTATGCTCACTAGAATGCTGAGGCGGTATAGACAACACGCCCCTCCAAATGACATAAATTTGTATGAACAATTTCTAGTCCACGAGAAAGCCCTAATTTGCACAGAATTTTCATTCGGAAAGATTTTTCGTGTGTTGCGAACGAGCTATTTAACACACGCCACGAAATCTTTCGAATTTTCCCTTAGGAATCTTGAATTGGATTGCTAGCACGCAAATTACATTCTGTATATGCTAGTTAATCACTAATTTTTGAATAAGTCAAAAATGCATGATGATTTCTTTCAAAAAAAGACTTATTATTAATTAATTAAGAATCTGTTCCTTGCCAAGACCGTATTTCTAAGTAAGATTTTCTAGGAAGCACAATGCATAGTTCAATATTTACAGGAAAACTGTACGAAAAAAAAACTTATTCCTTAGCTTTTAGTATTCATATATACCCTTTAAAAAATCTTAATAATATCAAGTTTTACAAAGACAAAAATTAATCTAAAGATTTTATTCAAAAGTCGAAATTTTCTTGGAAAAAAATTAATACACCTCCTACTTTAAAAAAGAGAAATGTGTCATCCGAAACTGGATGGATCTTTAAATGTACTCTGATATATTGAAAAAACAAATGTATAATAATAATAATAATAATGTTACTAAAATGGAGGTTGTTCAGCAGGACAACGATACAAAGTATACCTCTTTGCTGTGCACCACATGACTTCAAACAAATAAAATAGTTGTTTTGAATTGCTTTTCACAATCTTCCGATTAAGAACTTTGGGAAATTGTTATTTGTAATTTAATATCCTTTATACAAAGATAATGTACTAAGCTTATTAACACTAGTTTTATTGAAATAGTTTGTTTTATATCTATCTCTACAAAAACGTGGCAATACGCATAAGTGCGTCAAGTGCAAAAACCCACAACAAAAATTTAAAGAAGACGCTCTCCGTAAATCCGATGTTAAAAATAGCGGGATTCTAAAGGAATATACCAAAAATTATATAATTTGTCTTTTATATTGTAAACTAGGGAATGCTTTAGTTTTATCCAAAAAATTTCGACTATGTAATAATATTCTTGTGTTAATGTTTTTTTTCTTTGCAAGATTGAATTGTTGTTATTATGTTTTTTTTTTTATAATGAAGGTATATACGAACACAAAAATATAAGGATAAGTTTTTTTTATCTTGTTTTACTGTAAATATACATTGTACTTTGCAGGGAAGTAATTAACCAATATTGTATTACCTTAAACTTAGCAAGTTCTTATAATTTGCTTTAAACATCGGGAGAAGAAAGTTGAAATTAAATTTCTGCAAAACACCAGAAATTAGTTATAAAATGTAAACCAAAATTATTTTAAGAAAATCAAAAGAAATGTCTCCGCACTTGTAAATCAATCAGGAAACATGAATTTTGCAGCAACTAGCTTCAATTAAAAGTAAGGATTAATCATATTCTAACCATACAACTCGATTTCATTTTCTTTAAATTTTTACCTCTTTCTATCATACATCTTGGCAGCCTTATGAAAATCAACATTATATATCATTCACAATTTAATGTAACTCTGAATGCCGTAAAAGTAAATAAACGCACAACTAATTCTCGCTAATGCGAAATTGTCAAAATGTCACTAAAGTAACCAATTTTTCCTTTTGATGGATAGATTAAGTTGAACACACTTAAAATTAGTTTTATAGTTTAATTTGTTTATGAATAAGTAATATAGAAATCAACAGATGCCGTGAAATGCTTATGATTTTTTTTATAGTAATTACTCATTATGTTGTAAAGCTCATACTGAATTTATTCGACGAGATGTCTAAGATTTGTTTAAAAATTTAACTAGAATATATGCACGTATGTATTTCTGATAAATACATATTTTATTGAGACTTGTAATAGAAGGTGGCTTATTATAATTTAACTTAAGTTAAATTTATAGTGCATTTGGCAATGCATAATTTTTGCTGTTGTGTACTAGAGGCGTTACGATCCGAAAATTCTGTATAAGTCCTAAATTTACACTAACTTAATAAAATACTTTAGTGCAACGGCTTACTATCTAAAATGTCAAATCAAATAAATTATCTAAAATACCAAAAATGAAATATAGAAACTAAAATCCTAGAAATTTAGATTTTAGTATATTTGATTTGTCTAAAAATAGCAATTATAAATGAGATACAAACAAACTTTAAACATATCTGAAAAGGGAATCACAATATAATAAATGTGTTTACATACAATAAGCAACAAACGACGTTGCCAAATGCCTTTCCGCATAATTATTTGCCATTTACATATTTATAATTATTATTACCTGAAAATCGATGTATGAAACAAAAACGATTTGCCAAATTATAATGAACCACCCTGCATATTATTCCCACCGGATAATTTAGTTACATATTACTCTCGCATGGCCTTAGTTACACCACGCTTATGATTTACATATCACAAAAAATATATTTAAAAATATAATGAGATAAGCTTAAATGACCATCAGAAATGCTTGCGATCTGCTGGCTTCTAAGTACATCTCCGTTACACACTCGTTCCTATAAAATGAAATAATTGAACAGCAATTGTGCAGTTAATAACAAATAGTTAACATTGTGTATTTCGTATAAAAATATCATATGAAATTGTTTAGTTTCTAGAGCCCCACCCAATATAAAATAAACAAGAGCTTTTCAAGCTTTCTTGAATAATTATAAAAATAATGAGCAAAAGATATAAAGAAATAAATATGCAATATATTTCCAAGTATCCTAGAGATGCAAATAAAAGTGGAAACAAAATGATATCACATCAACTCATTTATATTCACATATATCCATAGAATAGCGTTAAAGCCGAAATCATATATTTTAGTATAAGAGTGGAATGGAGTCGAAATATTAATTTTTTTTTTATAATTAATATATGTATATTCGATACACATTTGTTAGCAAACATTTTGAGATATTTAGCTAAAAAGTGTATAAATTTATTAGTAACATAAATGTCGCGTCTGAAGTTTGTTGGAAGATTCTTAACATTTCTAGCATTTTTCTCAACTGTTGTATTACAAATTATAAATCTTAAACAAAAGATCAGCCTTTAAAGAAAACTAAGAGAACTAACTTAAATATTTCCTGTAACCTGACCGTTAACGTCGTATTGTAAAATTTAACTAGCCTGCGATGTTTAACTCAGTCATTGCAAATCTTCATAAAATTCAAGGCATCATGCAAAATGAGAGGTTTACATCGATTTAAAGGTGAATTTTATTCTGGTTGATCTAGACAAGTTTCAATTATTTGATCTTTATCGCTTCTAAAGAAGAGCTGATATTGTTTGCACGAATTCGTGACATATCGCTGAATTTCGGTGAAAATTCTACAAAAATAAATCGAATGAATATATATATAATAATCCAGTCAAATGGTCAGAAAAGTAGTTTTAGCGACACGCATCCAGTTTTTTTAAAAACCTTGTAACCGTGAATCTCATAAAAATTATGTGTAAAGGAATTGGGGATTAAATTTTTATTAAATATCTTGGGGCCTTTTTCTTTGTGCTCAATTATGTAGAGAAAAAGCCTTCCTGAAAATATTTGCCGAAGAATTTAATATAATGCGTAATTATCTAAAAAATTTTAATTTTTTTTTGCCGCATCTCCTATAACTTTTATATTCCTTAACCAACTTCAATAAAATTTTAAGAAATCACTAAGAATATGATATTCACAGATATAAATATAAAATCTGATAAAGCCAATATGTTCCAGTATTGAAAAGAATGTTTCTGTAAAAATACTTAGAAATATTTTATAATAATACACTCTTTCATGAAGTTTATTTTTAGCACTTAATACAGTAGCATTTCATAAGCCCATCTAGAATGGACCGAATAGAAGAAAAACTAAAAGGGATCATGCATATCTTTAAAGATATTTAGAAATGTTTGAATCTTCCAAGAAGCCCTGCAAATCTTAAAATGCTTTTGAGTATTCATTAAAATTGTAAACACTTAAGATCAGATTCGCGCAAGATTTGTATGTTTATCTAGCTAGGTATATTAAAACGGCTAAGAACTAAATGAAATGGAAAATGTCGGAAAGTGTACATTTAATAATCTTGAAGAGTGCTATAGTTTAAAATCCAAAGATAAAATGAAAAGTAAAAATGATACAAGAAACCAAAGTTGATTGTAAATATATTTAATCATCGCTTCTTTTTTAAGGAAATCATAAGCTTAATCCGTATTTAGACTATATTTACCGCTGTTGTTAGTTTAGTAATAACCTAGGAATCTTGCATTTTCTAGAATGCTTGAATAACAAAACAATGCTTTTATAATAAAAAAAAAAAACAAAACAAAAAACATTCAATGCTGCAAACTTCTTTACACTCCCTCCCCACCTGTATGTATTAATACAAAAAAATAAAACCATTATTGTGGATATTGTGTATCGATCGAAACTAGAATTTTGTAATTGAAAATGTCCGTTTAGCAAAATGCGCGTTTAGAAAAGTTTTCGCAATGGAAAAAAAAATATTATACAAGATTACTTTGTAATTTTTGTTTTGCTTATAGCAGTAATTTTTTAATTGTTTACAAGTATGCCAGAGTTTATAAAATGTGTAATGTGTTTCGCTACATAAAGATAGTTACTTGGCGAATTTGTATCTGGTGAAAAATGAGTGAAATATACAGCTACATAATATATTTTGTATTAATGTACAAATTAAGGTATTCTTTTTCAAGGAATAACGTTATTTTACGCTTGTTTTACATTACTTATTTGATTATTTATAAATTTTACAGTTACTAATAGTATTGGGGAGTCAAATAAATGTGTTTAAATCCAAACGTAATTGTTTATTTTACCACAATACGAGAGAGAGCGGTTTTTGGAAAATTTTAGAATTTAATCTTAAATAAAATACCAAAACAGTATGTAATCAATTTAGTTTGATTCATCTACACCTTGAACAATTTTAAGCAAAAGTGTATTTTCGTTGTAACTACAGATCGTCATCGAACGTTTAAACAAATATTTAAATGTACTGATCAGTCTTGAGGCACAAATTGTAACCTAAAAATGTTACTTGGAACTAGTTTTCGTAATGAGACTAGAAAATCATATAAAAAAAACCTTTCAACAACAGTCAGAAAGAAGAGGTATATCTAGTGCTTAAAAAAGGAGAAAACGGTCCGCGGAGAAGGATAGGCCATTTTGATCAAATTTTATGTGTGCAACTAATGCGATCAATAACTCAATTAAATTCGAACACAATTGGTCAAAGGACTGAGGGTCTCTAATTTCTCTGTACCACGATAACTCCCATCTTTCTTAATCTACTTCAACAAAATTTTACCCCCTTAAAAATTATAATATATCTTTTCAGGCTTTTTATGCAGTCCAATGTTATATTCTCTGAAAATAAATATTTTGCAGCCGTATCAACTGAGCATCATTATATTTTCCTTAGTTTTACAAATATCACAATTTTGCGTTCAAAATATTCCCACTATGTGTCGTTAATTTATATATTGTTACAGTTCACAAGGTCTGCCTCCGAGGCAGACGAGTCAGAAAAACAAAAAAAGTGCTCGGCATTTAGATCTGAGACACCAGACTGAACTCATTAGGGTGGCTATTGCCAGGTGCTCCTGCCTCGATCGTGCGGAACGCAAGCGAGTTTCCATATAGGCTGGATAAAAACTCTATAAGTATAAGCAAAGACAATCTTCTTAACAATGTATAGTATACTATCAGTAATAATTCAAAGTTATCTATCCTCTTTCCCAAATCCTCCAAATATTTAAATATAAACCAGTCTGCTACTTCTTTTAAGAAATAAGTGCAATCCCCTCCCGACCTCCTGAGATAAACCACATAATTTTCATACAGAATCAAAAAGTCTGTTTTGTATAAGCAAAAACTTGATAAAGAGCAATGAAGAAAAAATACTATAAATATCAGGACTTCATGATTTTTAAACAAAGGCAATCCTTATAACTCCACACACCCAGACAGATTCACCCTATTTGTGAACTTAATTGAGATATTGGCACGAAGAATATGATACACAAGTTTGATCAAAATCAATTCAGAAATATACAAGGCTACAAATTATTAATGCAATGCAATTATTTAATATGACTTAGATATCGAGTCGATAAATGCGTAAACAAAGTTTGATCAAAAGTCATTCAGAACTGCGGACTATCGCGGTAACAAAATCATTTTTTGAATTAGGTGTACATATAGCTCCTACCCCTTAAACAATCACCAGGTTTTTGAAACCTGACCTTGAGAGACATCTTGTGAATGTACACTCCAATCCATTCTTACAGATCTTAACGTAGCCAATATCCCCTCATCCCTTTGACCAATTATTATCCTCATTTACGTCCATACCCCAATAAATGTTTAGACAAAATTTGATAAAAATCCACTAAGAAATGCAACCTCTATCACATTCACAAAATTCGTTATAACACATATACACAAAACATATATAGTACATAATAAACATTTAGATGCGGGTTATTTATGAACCCTACGACCTCTAAACATGAATTTTGGCATTATTCATTTGCCGAAATCGTTTCAACAAGTAAGTTGCAATAGGTAGTTAGTATGTATTTCATATGAAATCTACCTAAACGGAGTTACATAGCTAAATATTCCGTAATTTGGGCAATTTAATATTGTTAATAAAAATTGAACTTTATTTGTGCCACAAATGGATAAAATATGAAAATAAAAATAAAAACGTTTCAGCAGCAATTAAAAATAAGTAATAAATGTGTGTAATAACATTTAACAATGTTGCAACACCATTCTATGCTGAAGTAGTGAAATTAATAATTGGCTGATTTTTGAATAGCAATAAAATAAATATGTTGGTAGAAAATTAAAATGATTAGATTCCAATAACAAAACGAATTTCAGGGATTTACAATTGTTCGAAATAAATATGAAAATGCCAGAAAAGAAATTTGCGAAACAAAATAACAATTACAGGATACGACAAAATAACGGCCACTAACAATTTTAGCCATATTTTTGTCAAACAAATTAACTACAAATTGTAGGTTTACTTTATTTTTAATAATATATTAAACCGATTTCAAATGACCATCTTCAACGTGCATGCAGAGTCCCAAACATCTCCCAAAATTTTTAGCTATGCGCCGCAGGTTCTTGCTCGGAAGGGATTCTCTTCGCTGATGAGAAATAGTTCAATGTGGAACAGTCACAATCATTAAAACGATAGGACCTAGTCCGTAATCGTATACCATCACCGCCAAATTTTCAAATTGTTATAGTTTAGGGCGAAATTTGCTTCATCGGCAAGACACCTCTGGTTCTCCCTAATGAGGGCGTTAACCAGATAACTAGAATTTATTTTTAAAAGTCCCTTACCGGGTGTGTAATTAAAATCAAGTGGCAACAAGTATTTAACGTCGAACGCAATATAAACGGTCCCGCAACAAATTTTAAGAAAAAATCAAAGTAAAATTATATAAAATCCAGCAACAGGCTTATTCAATGTTATAAGTATCACTTGTTGTAACAAACCAAAAATTCCCAGAGGCCTTCATAGTTCTCGTAATTTATTGCAATTGTTATTGGATAGACGGCAAATTGAGCAGAACAATACTAGATACACCGGGAAAATAATCAAATAATTTTCTTAAAAAATTTCAGTTTTTATATTGAATAGTAAATTTTTAATTTTTCACGACGTGTATCCACGTTAACCTCACCGCAATAGAGCTTTAGATTGACGTGTATACACGTCGAACGCAGTTAACTAGGTTAAATGGGATCGCATTGCGCCAAAAGATCTATATCTTTCCTTTACCATAGCATACGTTAGTACCTATGCATTAAATAATGGTTCAAAGAACAAACTACAACCAAGCTAATCAATCACTTCAAAAATGATTGCATTTTATTATTTGAAGAATAAATTAAGTTACTTTATATGTATTGCATTCTAAGATTTTGATTTAATTTATTTTGTTACTTAATATTACGCCAAACCAAACAGAACTTAAGTTATTTAATAGTCATTCTCGCTCTGAAGAACATTCTTAAAATAAGAAGTCTGATTCTTATCAGCTATCAAATAAAAATTAATCTGTTCTATCAAAATAAAACTATACCCAAATCTAACTTAACATCGTTTATTTTATTTGTTTGATATTCACAAGAATTGTTTCAAAATCAATGTTTATGTGCCTTTGCGGTAAATTAATAAACTGTATTATAAATAAATAAATATTTGCATAATATAAGTTCTAAGCCAAATTTTGGCCACTAAGTCGAATATTCAGTCATAACTACCTAAAATGAAATTCTACTCTAAAACCGACTTATATAAGCTAGCTTTGTGTCCGGGAAGGATTATTTTACTCGGAGGAGTCTTCTCCAACAATAATTTCCTGGTCTGAATTTTCGGAAGACTCCTTTATCTCTTCGCTGTTCCTCACGGTCTGAATCTTATCATCGATGGGCTTGTTGGAATCAGTGGAAGCAGTTGCACTATCGCTCTGTTGACTGGGCTCCGTGACTCGGTTTCCTGTGAAGAAACTCTGGACGTTGGAGATGACTGCTTGAATTGGACCTACAGGTGTTGGATTTGCTCCTGCATTAGGCTCAGATGGTGGTCGGAATACGCTGCCTACAACATTTTGGAAATTTTCTAAAATAGAGGGCGGACGGGGAGTTGAAGCATCTAGGTTCTGATTTGGCAGCAATGCGTTTGTGATCTGATTTCCAAAACTTTGGACACTAGCCTGAAACTGCTGCAGTAAATTTGGGTTCGTTGAAGTTTCAACAGCATCCCCTGGAACGGACGTTGAGGTAAGAGGGCGTCGAATTGAGTCAATGAACTGCCCAATTGGGTTGTTGCTAATTATTTGCTGGGCTTGTTGTAGAAGTGTTGGTCGAATTGTAGTATTGCTGGTTTGGCGAAGTCCAGGTACCACATTTTCGTCATTTTCATTTATAGAAGGCTCACCTTCAGAAAGTACCGGGAGTGCATCAGTTTCAGATTTTTGTTCCTCAGCTTTGTCTTCTAAAGCATTTTCTGAAGGTATATCATCAGGAATACTTTTGGCAATAATTTCATTTAATGCAGAAACTACATGTTCAGTATCAACATTTGGTTCTAAATTTTTCACAGCTTCTATCGGGACGATGACTTCTTCTTTGAGCAGGACTACTGGTTCTACAATGTCTACTTCAACTGGTACGACTTCCTTTCTCAATTCGCTGACTACTTCTTGTACAGAATCTTGGACTCGAATTTCTTCAACTGGTATCTCAATCTCTCTATACTTTCTGTAAATTACACTCGATTGGACACTAGAAACAGCGACTAATAGCACTAGACACGAAATTAGAAGCTCGCGCATCTTAATGAATTTTTAAAAATCTCAAAGGTAATCCAACTGAAAAAGTATTTGATGTTACAATCTTAATAGATGGGAACAGCTATGATCGTCCGGATATTCAACCAAAACTGAGTGGATTTTAGAGCTGGAGCCCATTTATATGGACTTAGGGTGGTATGGTGAAGATGTGCAATAAACACCGAAGACGTGCCAATGACCCGTTATACTCTCTTCGCAACCACTGTCTTTCCACTTGTCGCGCTTTGCAAGTTTGTTTGGCTTTGAATCGTTTTCAGGTCTCAGTGTACTCACCGAAAGATTCCCTTGACCGCCGCCGTCTCGATGTTTGATTTACCTGAATTCAGGTTTTCTTTACGCTGCACAAAGCGATTTACCGTGTGGAGATGCATATTGATTAATGCAGTCCAGCGAAGAACATCTTCGGCGAATGCTAGCTAAGTAGATGGTGACCATTTACAAGAAACCAGTCTAAAAATAACACTAAAGAATGTTGCACCATTGGAAAGTGGTGCCATTATTTAGGTAAACTTAGGTTCTCTATCAGACTCTCAGGGCAACCGACAAAGAAGGAAGTTATTATGGTTGAGAACCTTTTATAGCGCTGTTTACTTTTCATTTTCGATATGTAATAAAGGTAACATTATGCTTTAACAATCAGGAAGCAATTTCTTGTATCTTTGATTGATAGTTTTGTATCTCATTCGTTATGGACTTTTAAGAAACTCTGAAATTTTTTACTGTCTGATAAGTTTGAATAGCAGCATTTCTTACACAATTTCTCATCTATCGATTATGAAATTAATTAAATGCCTGCATCAATTTTGGCGAAAATAACTCAGTAATATCTTAAAAAGAAGCAAGCAAGTAGGTCTCTTAAAGCGGAACTTATTATGATATTCATAATAGTATATAATCTCAACTATTCGAAATTGATCTTAAAAATTGTAGAGACTGCTTTTTAATGACTCACAAACTCAGATTAAGAATCTTTATCATAGTGCAGTCACGCTTTATGAGTACAATATGTAAAAGATATTTGTATAACTTAAAAAATGGCAGAATTGTTGTGAACAGTGCGAATTTTTGTAACCTCTATCTCATTTTCCATTTTGTAAATAATGTCAAGATTCATATTTATAACTTTATAGATTTTAATTAATTATCGGAAAATTTATATTTGTTACGGCAACGCTTACGCAAATACTAAACAACTGAATCGCGTAATTTATATACGAGTACATATTATAATATATGCATATCAGATTACTAGCAGTTATTTATTGCATTTCCGTTAACAAATAACTAGAAGTAGTGATATCAGCTTCTAGAGGCTTTGAGACCGATCTTAAATAATTTAAAAATTGTCTATAAGATAGTTGAGACTGACCTCAAAATAAAAAACTCAAATTTTGAGATCGATCAATTCAAATTCAATACAGCTCGATCTGATTTTTATGAATAAGGAGCATTTGAATTAAGAATTAATCTTCACGTTTCAAATAAATTAAAGAAAATTTTGCTTAAAAACCTTATTCAATTTATCCTAATTGGCTTTACTTATCACGCTTGTTTAAGTTACATAGTTTTTAAAAGCCAATGATTGATTGCTTAGTTCAGGAAGAAGTTAGTAGTTTTGTTTCGCGAATGCTTAGAATGTATAATAATAAATAGATTAATATCCAACCATTTCATATTCGTAAAATTTTTTTCCGAATACACGCCATACAATTTTTGGATGCAACCAAATTATAAATGACTGCACTTTGTCAGCATTAAATTCTCATTCAAAATTATGCAAATACCTAGTTTTGATAATCGAAAGCCCATATTAGACCGGTACCCAAACAGGTTGATAATTTATATGGGGTCACTGTCCTGAAACAATTTTCATTCCACTAATATATGCACTAGTAATAAACAGTAGAATGCATCGCACCTGCAGTAAAAACTAAGGAAGCCCTAAGAAAAAACTGCTGATGCATTTTGTGCTACTTCGACACCATTGTTGCTTTTATTAACAACAGGCCACAACTGAGTGGAGTAGCAAAATCGGTTACTTCCATGGCAGAATGTGAGTCAAGTGGCTAAGCTACTCGGGTGAAAGAAGTCTTTAGCGGCTGCGCCAGACAAGACTACCTGGGTTAAGGTGATAATTGCTGAGAGCTTTGCAATGAGGTCGGCAAGGCGACTGACATGAAATGTACAAAATAAGTAACAAGCAACGTTTACTTTTCACCTGATTTTTACTGAACTCACGTTCCATGAAAAGAAAAATATAAAAGCCGCCGTTCTGCAAATTAGTTGGCAAAGATTCTGATGCGATTTTTTGAAATTTCTTTCTCTAGGAAGAAACGAAAAACAACAGAAAGTAGCCGTTAACAAACTTATTGGAATTGAGCATTCCTACTTTCGTTTTCAGAGTATTTTTATCTTTCGTAAAGTCGTGCATTTAAGCATATTATTTGTTCAACTAATAATAACTTTCAGTTCTTTTCATTTATGTAGTACTCTTAACGAAGACCACACCTTTTCGCTAAAGAGTATAGTAATTTATCATTACATCTTACTGAGAATTTTGCTTTATTAAACTTTTGCACAAAGCACAACCTCGTAATGTAATTAAAGAATAATTAAATACAGGTTGTAATTTTCGGTCAAGGAAGTTATTTGTTCTGAGCAACAAAGGTTCATGAGTTGTTGAAACTCCATACGATAAATAATATGGCTTACTGGTATCTTAAATATATTTCTGTTAACTTCATTTAATAGCATGGTTCTCAGTTAGATGTAATTTATACTGAGTTTGCTAAGCTTTTTTACTAAATTCATATTCTTCTACTGCAATTTAAAGGTATTTGAATTGCATTAATTTTTTCTCGATTGGATCATATTATACTTTAGCAATCGTCGTAAGCATGCGGTTTAATTGACTTCTGTGCAATCTAACGCTTTCTCTGGAGTTGCACAGGGTAGCGAACTTGGTCACAATTTTTATCAATCATTCTAATCTGTGATTTTCATTTGCTCAATGTTTACTTCTTGATGAAGACATGAAAATGTTTTCAACAGTTTGTGTATAAACTATGGGCTTGCTTATTTTAATAAAATTTGAAAAATTCTCTCCTCTCTCCTACAAATTTGACAAATATTCTCCTTTAACAACAAGAAATAAACAATCTCTAATAGTTAAATAGGCGCAATATACCTCATAAGTTACTGCATCAAATCACAATATAGTTTGTTATTTGAGGTTCCCATTGATCGTAGATAGTATAAAATACATTAATTAAAGAGCAACTAAGTAAAGATTTGATTTGGAGCATAAATATTACTAAAAAACCTAAACCCATACATACATATGAGCCACGACAATAGTGAAGTAAAAAGCTATATAACAATTAGAAAATCTAATCACTTTCTTGAGGTTTCCACCGAGTAGTGTTGCATTTTAATTATCTATTTATGCGGTACGCAGCATACCAATGAATCAGCAATCTATATTTAGGCTTCATTCGACACTTTGTGCGAGGTACTTAGCACAAAGGTTCAGATGGCGGATGCAAATCACGCTTAGGGCAATAACTAGTTTGTTTACAGAATATCAAATAGCTGCCGGGGAAATGGTCCAAAATTTTCTAACTTTTCTTCACTTTTCCAAGCACAGTCACTTCACAATGCGCTTATGAAATGAATGACTCATAGAATGTAAATTGTGTAAAATCAAGAAAATTTTCAATTTACAACTGGCAGAAAATGTGGAGTTTAATAGACTTTTACTTTTTTTACATTAATGGTATACAACACATTTCAAGCTCAAGGTTGAGACGATTACTGAGTGAAAGTGTTCAGACAGTTTTTGCTGCCTTTACACTTATGGTCTTATTTTTTAGACAAGTGCATGGTATCGTAATATCACCATATTTCCAGAATATTTTGGAGTAAATTGTGGAAAATCCTTAAATTCAAGATATTTCAAATTAATTTCTGCATTGCAAAAACTTAAAAAAAAATTTGTCTAAACTTTGATTTACCCTTTCGCAAGATAAATGCGTGCTTACCGATGTCCAAAATAAATTTAAAATGTTTATTTCAAGAATAATTGAAACATTTTTAAGAATACAAAAGTACCTAGCAACATACATAATTTGATTTTATTGGAATATTTAAAAAATCATGACAAATTTTAAAATTTTTCAAAGTTTCGGGAAGTATAAACGACTGTTTAAATTTGTTTACATTTTCACCACTCAAAATAAATATTTCTATAGGGCTTACATCCTTCGGCATGTTGGTTTCAATAATATTTATATGTAATTTATTCGGTACCTACTATTAAATGTTAAAGGGAACACTTGACATGAAATTGAATAAGAGTTTAATCTGCGGCACTTTGCTTCTTCACTTGAATACTTGACTTTGATATTTCGCCAGGTAATGCAAATTGTTTTTAAAAAGAATTAACTAGTTTTGCAATTAGTAATGTCTTCAGATAGGTAATTTATGTTTTTCAAAGTAGTGAACTGTGGCTGAACTAAAATTGTAAGTACCATGAAATAATATCCATTACGGATCATTTTACTTTTTACAATGTATGTATAAGGAATGTTTGCAGATATAAGTATAATAGCTGATAAAAATTCATAATTCATGCAGAAGCAAGATGAATAGAGAAACCTTTGCATTTTCTGTACCTAAATTACTCGACCATTCCCATCTAATGAACGTAAAATGAAAATTCCATGATAGAACGAACCAATATAAAATATTATAAGCAATATTTAACGGACCCAAAATACATAAGTGATCCTTTTAAGCAAGTTATAAGTGATAATTTAAGCAAGTATGTTTTGTTTCAACTTAAATTTTAAATTTAACCCAAAGATGTAAAGGGGCATAAAGATGCAATTGAATGAAAAACATAAAAATGGAGAATCGTCGAACCAAACAAGAGGAGTTGAGCAACAACGAGTTTTCCACATTCTTTTATTTTCCCGGAGCCATCAACCTCTCGCCAAAGGCTTTGCAGCTAACTCTCGAAGACCGTTGTGTAACTCAATATGCAACTAAATGTGAACTTTCAACGTCTTACGAGAGTTCATAAAATCCGAACGGAGATGTTGATGGTCAAAGAAGCTGCCAACGAGATCTCATCTCTGAACTTGACATTGACAGAGATAGTTGCATGGTTTCATGTTATCTTGCGCAATGCTGCACTGGTCTTTGTAATTTTATTTCTTTATTTATTGCATTAGCATAAGAACATTTGTCATTAGTATCATGAGGGTTGGTTAACTTCCTCGATTCCAGAGTTTGAAACAAAGAGAATATGGAGGATTGACGATGGGCAGAAAAGTAATATGAGAACTTTTAAGAAAAAAATTTTAACCGAAGCCTTTTAACATTTCATTTTAAAATGTTCATTTCACAAAATACACAAGTTAGTTAAACAAATATATAAAAATATTAACGTTTTTGTTTTGCTATTATAATCATTGGATTATTCGAAGATATATGCAATTTTGAATTTCGAAATTTCGATAGTTTTATGATAAATACGTGAATAGTTCCCGCAAAATACCCACGCATTCGAAAACAGATTCACAATTAACATCTCTACAAACCCTCAATTACCAATATTCATGGCAATCCTTTAAAATTTGCCACTAGTTTGCCATCAGGTTGAATCACGATTTTCTAAAAAAAAAATATCATATAAATTTAAATAATATTTTTATTAACGGTATTATTCTATATTAAAAAGTTAAATGCCATAACAAATAAGTAAAAAAAAACAGTTCTCCAATACTAACTAAAACATTATCAAGACGGTTCAAAAAATCGACGATTTATAATTGAATTATTTTAAAATATTTAGATTAATTGATTTAAAAAAAATGGAAGCTTTCATACCGTTAATATTTCGCAGCTTTTGCATGCATCATCATCATCAGAAATATGGTGCACTTTGTTTTGAGTTTTTACTTAATTCTATTATTTTTCTTCTCGCTTAGCCAATATTTCCTTCTTTCCCGATTTTCTTTTTCAGATAAATAAGTTTTTGTATACTTTATACTTTATTATAACATTCCTTACAGTATATTTCAACTTGTTCATTAATTCGCCAATTTTAGCATATAGCAGTCCCTTTTTTGCCAATATTGTACTATAATTTTACGCATTTCTGCACTTAAAGATGCTCTGTAAGCACTCCTTAGTAATTACAGCTTTGTAAACTACTTATTGCGACCTCTCAAATCGCAAATATCTCATCTGTGATTGTGATACGAATTACACAGGAATGTATTTTCGAAAGGTGTTACATATTTTGCCTCTTTCTTTTTGTGTTTAGAAAATATACATTCTGAGTATTGAACACAATTTAATTTTTAGAGAAAATACCGCTGAAAATTAACAATTTTTCCTGCAAAAGAAGGGGACGTACTTTAACTTGTTTTATGTATTATATACGAGTATAAGAGCAGATAATTTCACTTCAATGCTTTTAATTCCAAAAATTGTAACCGCTATATTACATCCACATTCTTGATTTTCTAAATTATCACAAAATTTCAATTATATTTTAACTATGTTGAATTTCCAAATGTTGTTAGTATATTAAAATGAATGGTTTAAAAACAACCTTACAATTAGTACTAAATTATTGAATTCCATTTTTGATCGCCATATTAGATTATTAAAGTTTAAATTGCGAAAGTGGATTCGCAATCAGGATCTCCAAAAACCTACAATATTAATTCTTTGGTCTTTATCATTAAATCTTATTTAATTATATTAAGGTAGCCGAATTGCAAGTAAAACTAACCCAATTGAGCGCATGTGCCAATAAAGAAAATGGGATAACTAAAGCAGGCGTATATCCATAAGGAGACCACGAAATCATAACCCTTTCCAAGAATTAAAGACATGGACTAGGTATTATGTGAAATTTTGTGACTTAGTTATTTTGAGTAGTCAGATAAAAACTGACTGAGTTCAAATTAAAATCTATTAATAAATTTTCAAATACAAAATCATTTGAATAAATCAAAAATATTTTAAGCTCAACTTCGGTATTCTCAAATTCTATGTTTCATTTCGGTTTCGTCACGTATTATTTTCTGGGTTCTTATTAGATTGTAATCCATAAATGAATGGTATATCTTATTACTTACTTTTACCCAAGTAGAAATATTGTATGTCAATAGATCATTTTTATTCAATAAGAAAAATCATTGCATGTTAAAACAATTAAAAAGTTCACGTGTGAATTTTATTTTTTAATTAATTAAAAAAGTTTATACATATATAAAGGTTAAACAATAACCAACTATTTTTGTCAACAAAATTAATTGTTAAAGTAGAAAAGAAAATTTCTGCAAAAATGTTCTTGGTATTTTGTTTCGGGGTCTCGGATGGCATACCTGGCTAAGCGATTTCACTGTGATGTACAAAGTGTACCATTCCGAGGTTGTGGGTTCGATTCCCACATAAAAACTCGGTTTAAAAAGTAAAAATAATATAGAAAGTTGCCATATGGGTTTAGTTCCCTCTAGTGCACGCAAAATAAAAAAACAATTTGAGAATTAAATTCTAAATTGCAAAATAATATAAAAATAAAAAGTATTTTGCTCGAAAAATTAACCGCTTTTATAAAGAAAATAATAGAATCTCTCTCTTTCTGTGAGTGATGTATCATGAAGGGCTACGACACCAATACTTGAAACACACAGTGCACGCAACTTATTCAAAATGATTTCAAAATACGCGCAAGGGCATGAAGCAGACTTTTTGTGTAAGCATCCAAAAGGACCAAAGATTACGAATGCCGCTACTGCAAAGGCAATTAAAGTTGTGAGGTAAACCGATATTTGCAATCAGAACCTGTCGACGGTCTTCCTGACCGGGGGTGAAGAGAGTAATTTCAAAGAAGGTGGATACTGCAGTTGTTTGAGCGCACCTTCGCGTTAAAACTGCGCGAGGCAATCAGAGAGCGTTTACGTGAGGCAAACGTAGATAGGGTTATGATATCAATCCCTTCCTTCCGAAGCCCATATAGAAAAACGAAGGGCCTGGACTACAGAGAATTTGAATCGCAATTGGTCAAAAATTGTGTTCAGTGATGAATCGACTTTTTGGACGTGGACGTGCTTGGTCCACTTATGGTAACATTTCATCCAGCGCACTATCAAGCATCCAATTAAAATCAATGTTTGAGGATGCTTTTCGGAACACGATTTTGGTTGCTTAAAGCTCATTACCGAGAATTTGGACGCTAAGAAGATGACAAAATTTATCAGCGTAGTCTCCTAAAATCAGTGAAAAAGATGTTTGAACCCAACTGAGATGATTGGATGTTACAAAAGGATAACGATAGCACAATCGGAGTTGATTGAATATGCAGAAAACTTAGAATCTTTGAATCTCTAACAAAGGTTAGTATGTCGTATTTATTAAAAATGTGTTCAGGTTTTAGTATCTAGTATGTACATATATAAATACATGGACAACATTTGTTCGGACCCACGTAATAGGAGAACAAGCGTGGTAAATAATTAAGTTTTATAGAAATGGGTGATGCTACTCGTTTCAATAAACAAATGCAATCCCCTCCTGAGGTATTTACTCGCCATTTGCATATGTTAGCCAAGTTTGGTTAAAATCTATATTTAAAAAGGCTCTAGATATCGGACCGATAAATGTATAAACATAATTTGGTAAAAATCCTCTAAGAAATGTGGTAACAAAATACTTTCTTTTTTTTTGTACACGTTATAAAAAGACATCCAACAAGCATGATGGCATTATTTATTATCCGAAATCGTTTCATCGGTGGTGCTCTTAGACTTGTGCATACTGGGCGCAAGTGAAGATTTAGGTTTTCAATTTACTATCTATAACTTTTTCCTTTTTGGAATTTTTGAATGAATGGTGACGTAAACTACTCTTAAAACTTTAAGCTATACAACAAAAACAAATTATTTTAGATACTCTGTCGAGCCACTTAAGTTTATAAATAGAAAATATTTATATTAAACGAATATTTGTTATTCCAATATATGCAAACTATAATTAAATAACACAATAACGCAATTTAGCAATTAATTAGTCTTGTTAAGTTGAATATGCCCTCGACTGCAGAAAAGTTTTAAAATAAAAAGCAGACTTTATTAAAGGGAATATTACCTTTATTTTGTATATGAATAAGCCAATTAGGAAACAACTCCCCACACAAAACCCGTCTGGGGCTCAATTCAAAGTAATAAAACTTTAAAACAGAAAAAAAATGTATCCAAAAGATAAGCCAAAACCTAAGAGTACAAAAAATTGTAAATATGGTTGAGGACGAATTTGAAGATCCTCTCCTTGGGCAGTTCCCCGTTGAGGACGACGATGTCATCGCGGTTGCGGAATTCGTGGTAATGCACTTCGTACATGGGCCACACCACTGACTCAAAGTACCCAACCACATCCGGGGGATCGTAGACACGGACTCTGCGCCGCTCGAAGCACCTTTCATAGGGCACGTGCAGGTGGAATTTTATCTGGCACAGGTGCATCAGCTGGGGGTGGTTGAAGAGAATAAAGCCCTCCAGGATGAGGATGTTTACCCTGTTATGGAATGTTGATTTGGAATTTGGGGCGTCTGTAGTCTTCTTGAAAAACTCGAAGTCGTCCTTAAGTAGGCTCCGGATATCGGAGGTCATCTTGTCCATATCCAGTGAGGTCAAGATCTCCCAGTTTATGTGGTTTAGCGACTCCACCCATTGGTGCCTCGAGTCGGTGATAGGCAGGAAATAACTGTCCTGGGCGATGAGGAAAGTATCACCCACGACGAACGGAGTGTCAAACGGGTGGCAGTCTTTGTGGCTGGTGAAAAAGTTGTACAGGCTAGAGGCGAGTGTCGTTTTACCGCCACAGGTAACGCCGCTGATTCCGACGATCAACCACTGCACCATGCTATTTTATGTAACAACCGCCTCAACTTACATGCGACTGCTAGGAACTGTTGTTTGCGGCAATTTTCATGGGCCAGGGAAGGTCGCTGATAAGGCCCCTGACGCAACAGCCACTGGCCGCTAGAATTAAGCCGAACTGTGAACCATTTCAGGCCCACTTGATGTATCTCCGCGTTTGGTAGAGCGTGAACGCGAATAAACCCCCGATGAAGAACACTCCGAAGGCGGCCGGCACCGCGAAAGCATAGTCCAGTGGCGGGAAGAGGGAGTGGATGAAATTGCCTGAAATTTAAGTTAAATTGCTTAACAATAACTCGTCGGCGGCGTACACTTATTACCTTGATCGACCAACAGAAAGGGGAGTACCGACACCCAAAACGCGTAGTAAAGGAAGACCGAGAGGGCTGCGGCCAGGACAACTCTGCCCACGAGCGAGTTCGACGCCATACAACGATTTTGCTTCCGACTGCTGTGTAGCGCGCCTTCGCCGCCTCAGCACAAATTCACCACGCTCAGTACGGCGCACATAGCATGATAAAATCGCTAAAAAACTAGTCTTAGTAAACAACAGACGGTGACGGCGCGCTCGGCCTACACTGACGTGAACAGGTGTTTTACTTTTGACAGTTGAACACTCCACAAAATTCACAATTGCACGCCTAACGTCCTACAATTTTGAAATACCGAGCGTCTACTTTTAGGCGCTTTTAAGATTGTCGATAAAGTAGATTTAAACAACTTTTTCATTCAAAACTCAATGAAGCGGTCGTCGAAAGTGTTTATTAGATTTTTTTTTTGTACAATTTAGAATTAACCCTCAAATTGCTTTCTTATTTTCGTGCTTTCGAGAACTAAGCCAATATGACACATTCTGTGCGTTATTACTTTATTAGTTTTTGGTTTTCCTTTTATTTATTTATTATTTTTAGCTTTCATTACTTTCACTTTTTAGGATTTTCATATGGGAATCGAACCTACAACCACGAACAAGGCAGCTAAACCTCTCAACCAGTTGTGACACCCGACGCCCTGGAATTAAAAATGGACCACTCAATTTGTCATCTCAAATGACATTTCTTACCTTATCTCTTGTCTCCATTAACAAATTTCTGTCATAACATTTTGCTTCTCAACGTCACCTTGGACATTTGATATTAAGTCTGTTCGATGAAGCACTGAGAAGACGCATGGCTATTAGACAGCAAACTCAGGGCGCATCATAGCGCACCGACTTACCTCAGGTCAAAGATCATGAATTACTAGATGGGACACTCGTGACGTATTCCCTTATCTTTTTTCGACCTTGGTCCCCTTAGTCCACCGACCTTGCAGATTTTGCTAAAAGTGGATAGTAATAAAAAAATTTGGGGAGGCGGAACGAAAATTAAAATCACGTTTCACCACCCAAAGCAGCGCACACGTTCGAATACGTTTGGCTCGCCTTTAAAAATGCACAGTGAAACAATGTAAGCAGCCCGCATCCGTATACATGCTCTGAGTGTGCTACTTGCCTGTTCCCCATTCTCAATTCAGGATTTCCCTATGCTGGAACATTGCCTGGGGACGGCACTAACACCATGCATGCAGAGGCACACAGCGAGCCCGACAGATTGGCCCGCCTTTAAAAATGCGTGATAAAAAAACACTGCATTTTATTGCCTACACTGTAAGTGCTGTAGATGAGAATTTTTGGCTGCCTATTCTTATCTCTTTCGTTCTTATTGGAATTTAGATAAGGCATAGGAAGCAGTAGTTCTTTGCTACTTTCTCTAATGGAAAAATTTACCCCAGGCAGTTTTAGAAGTTGAATATGGGTTAGAGCTTTAAGCTTGTATAGACAGTGTCCCATCTAGTAATTCATGATCTTTGCCTCAGGTTTTATACTGGAGTAAGATGGGGTGGTGTTCGATAAGATATTAAAACCCAGGCCAATCCAGGTTTTTTGTACAATTAATGTGGCGCTACAAGATTCTACAGTTTTTTTTTACACAACTTTCTCATTGAACAGATCTGACATGTCTGACATTTTATTTATCACTATGTCGTTGACGAGTAAATATCTTTCTGCCATTTTTTTAATATACCAAATGATAAGTTAAGATATTTCTGTCTTTAATATTTGTTATAAAGGTGGATGACAAAAACGGAACGCCGCACGTTTGTAATCCAAATTTTCTATTACGTTGAAAATGCTTTGAAAAATCCGAACGCACATATGTAAGCGAATTCATATGAAAATGTGTATGTCTCAAAACTGAGTGAAGAATTTTCCATGCCAGGTCTACTTCTATCACAACAGTTAATGAAGTGAATTATCACTTTAATGTAGACGTTTAGTTAAACAAATAAGTTCCTTCGCTATTGTTTGCTTTCGTAGCTATATGTGTTGCCAAAAATTTCTGCGATCGAAGAATGATCGCATTTCCTACTAGGACATTACAAGACGTGAAGTGATCCAGCAAAGTATATAGCGGGAGAGCACTTGGTTTCGAAGAACCGAAAAAGTACTGTACATTTGCTACAAATTCATTAATATTTTTGTCTTATATGAAAAGTCCTTAGGGTCCACGTGGTTCTAACTTTTAAGACCTATGATGTTTATAAAGCAAGCAAGCAATGACCGCTAATGCTTCCGTCTATCTGTCTGTTACAGACCTTTTTCTCGAGAACAACGTAACGTACGATTTTGAAATATAGTAAGGTAGAATGTAAAATATTTGTAACGCACAAATATTTCGATGATCGAAAATTATGAAATATATTTTTTGAAATGTTTAATAGAAATGCATAGAATATAAATTTACCCCTTAAAAAAAGTTTAATATTTTGTACCAAATAGGATATCTTTGGAAAATCCTACTGTCAAGAATTCAAAACGTTTTTGAATTGATTATCTGATCCTGATCTTCAAACTGAAAATAACAGAAAAATATATAAGAACACTATTGCGTCCATCTATTTAAATATTATTGAAATTTCACAATGCAGTAGACTCCTATTAAGCGCTCGCGTTTGGGGTTGTGTGAAAAAAAAATAAATAAATTAAGCCCCATCGCGAGCTATGATTTCGAGTTTCAACACAAATATAAAATTTCGATTTGTATTCCTTCAAAAGAACTAATTCTTTAAATATAAGGAATAAAATTAATAATAAACTAATCGATGATCTATTTACTAATGTTCCAACACAATGCCATATAATTAATTAATTTGTTCAGTTATCATAGACTGTAATGCTGTAATGTAATGCTAAATAATTATTTACTTGTCTGCCAATTACTTCAAGTAATTTTTGTTTATTATGCGCTTTAATCTATTTTTTCTTCTACATTTAACATAACTGCTATTTACCTAAATATTTGTTTAATAAGTTAGTTTGCATAATTCCTTATAGTTTATTGTTCATCTAATTGCCTTTGTAAGCTAATATAGTTAATTTATGATATATCTAATCTTACTCACGACCCTGTAACATTATAAACTTATCGAAGTAATGTCTTTTGTATTGCTCAATTGGTATTTAACTTCCGATAAGTTGATAAGTTGTTTCCTTTTAAATATTTCAATGAAGTTCGTTCACTAGATCAGCAGCTTTTATAAGAGTGAGGTCGGTCGTCGTAAAATAAATTATATCGCAACATATGTAATGAATTTTTGCATATACGCTTTTTTTAAATTTAATTTCACTTAAATTTCGCCGTAGACAAAGTTTTAGTACGGAACTCTTGATTGCGCGATCCCGACTCGCTATTGACCGATTTTTTATATACGAAGTGTGTTACATTTTCATCAGTTCACTTGCTAAGGAATATAACCGACACTTGTGAACCGATTTTAATTACTTTTTATTTAAAACTTTATTCCTGCGAAGTAGCTCTATAGAATCCAAAATGACGGTCTATTAACACTAAATTTCATTGAAATCTCGTAAAAATAAAAATAAGTACATTGGGACATTAAAGTTTGTTAATTTCAAATTAAATTCCCAATTTTAAGAGTTCGAAATGGCGAATAGTAATTTTGTTTAGCCAACTTAAAAAAGGGAAAAGGTTTTTTACATTGCAGGTGTTGTAAAATCACAGAAATTGGTTAAAGAGTTTTTTTTTGGCGTTGATTTAATCCTTGGCGCTGGCTTGAATTAATATCTGGGACTCAAAATGCATATTGTTAAATATGCAGATTCTGACTTATTCGAATGGTACATTAAAAAGACGAACAAGTGCGAGTAGAACTCGCGCCTTGAAAGTTTTATTATATTACCTTACCCTGTCTAGTTAATAAGTAGTAACTATTTAAATTGAGTCATTTATCACTTAATAAGTCTCTAATTTTGTCTTATTTATATAAAAAATGTTCTCCCATACATATACGTCTCGGTTAATTGTCCAACAGAGATTTAACATGGTAAATAAGGCCATAGACTTGTTATCGGTTTTCCTGTCATCTATAAATAAAGAACTATTTTCTGTATTTTTTACAAAATTTTAGGCTATCTCGCTATTTATTTTAAAATTATAAAAAAAACCTTCATAACAAGCCCTTTCATTTGATATGACATACGATACAGTTTGCACTTTTTTTAATTTTCTAATTTGCCTCCCAAAAGTGATCTCCATATTCAAAATTCATTTATTTACGTTACACGAACATATTTAGGTTACAGAAATTCATATGTGTACCAAATTTCATTTAAATCGGTCCAATATATTCAGATCAAATTGGCTGTGACAGACGGACAAAAAGAAAGACACACTAGTGATCTTATAAGGGCTCCATTTTCGGACGTAAGGAATCCTAAAAAGTGTGAAATAAGCATTAAAATAACAACAAATATTGCAAATTTTTCATAAATAAAAAGAACAGACTTTGAAACAATCAGAAGTCCTAAAAAAATGTGAAATAAAAACATTTATATTAAAAAGATAAAACCTAGAAAACTTAAATGATATATGCAAATTCTATTAAGAAAATTATCGACAATTGGTTTTGATTTTTATGCCGCGCCGACTTAAAAAAACTAATAAATATTTAAAGATGATTTAGTTGCATGTAACAACGGAGAATTCAAAAGCCAACATTATTGTATACTTTGAACGAGGCTCCTGGTTTCTAAAGGAATATTTATTTTTCTGGGGTAAGAAAAAATAAAAACATATATCGTGGCGGCAGCAATTTGATCACTAAAAGAAGGGAAAACTGTCCCTATATCTATGACTAGTCCTTTAGCACAAACCTTATCTAATTTTATTTCAGCTAAACTTCGTAAGTTGTGGAAATCGGTTAAGGATGCGGGGATAAAGGCCTCATTATTTTAACTCTTTGTGGTTGGGTAGGCTAAGCACGAACCCAACTTTTTGCTTAGCTTTTTATAAATAGTGGAACATTTTTTCAAATTGCTCAAAAATTCACCAAAAAAAATTATTTTGACTTCCTTCAAGTTTTGCGTTTAAATTATAAGCATTTTTCAAAAATTATTTTGGTTTTTGGCCAGATCTGATTTTTATAAATTTAGTAATTTTATTGGCTAGTAATTACTTTTTATTAGAAGAAAAGATGTTAATGTGTATTCATATTATTACTGTCAGCTTCTTTTTCAACAAAAGATTAAACCATTTCTTAGAAAGTTATAATATTAATCAATTAATTAAAATTAATACTAAACCCTCACACTCCCTACTAATAATACTAATAATAATTCTACTTTTATATGATAACCAGGAGTATATAGGAGGTTTTCGTAATAGTTAATAAATTTAACAATTTTGAATAAACTAAGAAAAATGTTACATATAAGCAATTACGGAAATATATTCTGCTGTCTATGAATAAACTAACTTTTCTTAATATGAGCCCGAATAAGTTTTTCATTTCGATGGAAAAAAATCAATAAAATAATAAAAACAAGATAATATTTTATGGAGAAAAAGAGTTACCTGCCTACCAATAAAATAAAAGCCTTAAAGCAATTACAATACCCTTTAAATTCCTCGAACCCAAATTTCGAGCCTTAAAGATCGGTATAGGCTCAAGAAAGATTTATTTCATTTATCAGATTGCATAGGATCGGCGATTGCAACAAAAGAGGTTCTAGGGAAATTCGAATCGAAAACCTGATTTTACCACGCATTAAGCCAGGCCCATTTCGAGGAAACTTTGTAAATAATGACTCTTGACACCTGCAAAAGACATTTGGCTTGATCCGGGTTAACGTGAATAATTTGGTCGTACTGAGTACGTCCGCAAAGTTTGGATGAAGTTGACGATGATTTCTTACCCCAGTAGACGACCTTCACGGCTAAAAATCTTCTTTTCGTCGACTATAGGACAGCAAACATTGGATGGCATTTCCGATGAGTTAGAAGAATGTTTCCCCGTTTTTGATATACCGAATTCATAGTATATTTTTTTTATGGAAAAAATAATGACATTTGGCATATGCCTTGCGTAAAATTCTTGGCAACGTTACCATTGCGTGCCAAGCCACATTTTAATTAAGGCGGCTGCGCGACGCCCGACCGGTCGCTGTGATCTGTTTTCCTAGAAGGTGGCGAAGCTCAGCTGTTTTTCGAACCTCGAGTATTTTTAGATAGATTTTCATTGAAAGTGAACCTGTTTGAGATTTTCGTCATGGTGAAAACTTTTAGAGAACTATATGAATGAAACGTTTACACATTTTTGACTCGAACGAGTCCAAATTGAGCAAATTTGTTTTATATTTTTTGCTCGGTGGAAAGACATTGTTGGATCAGAGTGTGCCACGAACGTTTCTTTGGGGCTTGCCGGAATTTAAAAGTATTTTTTAATAATTACTTTATTTCAGTCCTCGGATTTCGAAAGCTCTGGATGACGATTAATGACTTGTTTATAACGACTATTTCGAAATATGTACGCCAAATTAATCATCATTCAAGTTTTTTTGATGAGTAAACACAAAATCATTCATACTTTTAGGAAGTTTATTTCGTTCAAATGAATTGCAGACACGTCATTCAGTTTATGCCAAATATTTTTGGTGCAATGATTACATACCATATATACACATATATGAAAAAATATACAAATATCCTTAATAATTAATATTAAGATAAATATAACATTTAACACTAGAACTACCAAAACCAAAAAGTCAATTTGACTGGTACTCAATTTCTTCCTTCATTTAATTGTATATTTTTGTAATTCTCTTCCGATTTATGCCAAAGTTTAATAGAATTGAGAAATACGACATATTCAAAAACCATTTTCCATTAATAATTATTTATTCAAATTTGAAAGAGTGTTAAATTAAAGGTGCAGAAAGTTCTTAAAATTACAGACTAGCGCACCGGTAGTTCTAGTGTTAAAAATTTGGTTATTGCAATTTTTTAGGAATTTTTTTCTACAGAACTACTAAATAGACTGATTTTATCTGGTATTTATTTCGCCCCCAAAAATGCGCCGAGACAAATGGGGATCGCTAAAGTGATCTGTAACAGGAATTTAAATTTGTTTTCGTTAGTTTATGCAAAAAGTTATTAAAAAAATTAATTAATGAACATTTGAAAAAAAACTGTTTTTTTTCTATAAACAAGTACTTATAACTCTTTTTTAACATTAAATATTTTGAGACATTCATGTAAAGGCCAATTAGTTAAAAAATATTGTAGTAAAATTTGAGCCAATTTGGTCGGTCAAGTAATTTTCAAGTAAATTTGTCCATCCGTGCAGATTTTTGAATTCTAGGGAAAACGCGCACTCGAATACCTGCTTGAGTACTTGAAGTTGAATTTAATGTGGAAGGAGATCTGTTAAGTTTATATATATACTATATGATATATGATAAAAAAAATTAAAAATGAAAATATATATATATGTATAAAAAACGAGATTTGTACGTAATTTTATCGAGATATATATGTACTCCTAAAAGATTGTAGAATACTTGGACATGTCAACCCAAATATATCCGAATTAAAGATACGTCTTTTGTATTGTACTAAAACATGGTGATTTTGTGAGAAATTATAAAATAAAATAGAAAAATCCTACATATATCTGATTAGATTCAGAAATGAATAAATAACTTTGCTCTATAAACGGCAAAACTAGATTTTTACGGAACCTATCAAAATAGATACCTTACAAAATTAGAATTTACAAATTCTTATAAACTCAACTTTTATTTCAAACTAACCAATGCCCAGTGCGCTCTGCTGCACTGAAACAAAATGGTTTTTTTTTTCCAAATTTGCATTTGAATACCTAGAATTTGAACGCTCTCTTTTCAAATTTGATTTTGAACACAAGTTTGTTACTGTAATAAATAAAATGTTGTAATTTGTGTGTTTGTTAATGTTTGAGAAATGTTTTCAAAAGCAGATTATGCCTAGTAAATTTTGATTTTTAAGCTTGTTAAATTTAACCGTTTCTTCAGTTGATTTTGTTCATCCAGTTCAAGCTGATGCAGGTAGATATTACCAATTTGATGCAACAACGTTATTATCCAAAGTACTTTGTTGTGTAAGGTATGCCGTTGTTGCAGCACTTGTGTGGTATATTTTAATAACGATGAATTTCAGATCCATCATTGTTTTCCTCTACGCTTGTACGATCTGTGCGAACAGAGTACTGGTTAGAGGGAATCTTAATAGATTCTGTTTCAATATATCATGACAATGCTGAACTTTGTTAAATCTTTATGAAAGAGGCTGATCTTAAATTTTCGCTTGAATATTTTTATATTGCGGCGAATTTTTTAACTTTAAGGAAAAGATAAATGTTTTAACTGATACTTTGAGTAAAATATTTTTTGCACTACTCGCAATTTAAACCTAAAACACGTTTAGAACAAAAAATTAAGAATAATGAACCGTCGTACCTGGTATATATTTAAGCCTTTAAAAGCATCATATTCATCAAATCTACACCGACAGAGTGCATATCTAAGCAGAACGGGGAGAACACGATTGTTTAATGATAAGTACTAGAAAAAAAATAGTCAACGATTTAGTTACAGATGCTAGTCTAATGAAATAAAAATTATTTAATTATCTGATTTATAATATTTCTTTACTTTTTCAAGAATGTGTTTGTGAGGTAGCATTCCTCCTATCTACAATGAAAAACCTAATTCGATCCGATAAACTGTAATCGGATCAGAACCATTCATAGACCAAAAATTCATAATTAGAGCACAATCGATAAAGTTTAATTGTCCGGTTGGTGTCATCGAAATTTTACTTGCCATAGCAAGAGATGATCAGTTCTAGTGAAGCCGTTGCTATATAAGCCGCGGGATTAATTTATATACAATAGGATTATTAAAATAAAATATTTAACAACAGTTTTCACGATTAAATCATTGCTACCCACTGTGTTGTGAGAAAAATAAATAAATACGTTAATATTTAAAGGAGCATTTGCACGTTTTTTATTTTTAATAAAAACGTAACGAGTTACCGCCTTGCAATTAGACTTTTGGGCGAAGCGTTTTTCGACTGGAATATATTTTGAAGTCATTATTGATTATATTTAAAAATAATGGATCGTGAACATTTTAACATATTTACATTGGTTTTTGTAAATTTTAGAAAAAAGTTGACTAATTTACTGATGTTCTAATAACTACCAGTTAGTGCTGACTAAATATCTAAGATTTTATGTGGAAAAAAATAACAACTTTAGTATGCTTAGCTATGCTTCTGACTACACAACGAAAAAATGCTGATTATTTGATAATCTGTTCTAAGTAAACTAAATTACAATCGCTTAGTGGTAAAAAGCACGCTACATGTTCGTAAAAGCAAACAATCTTTACAATTACAAGCTTAAAAATATTTTAACTTTCACTTAATGTCGGCATTATAGCATCTCTTATCTAAAAAGTCATTGATAATAAGCAATTTCGGAAATATATATTTGTGAATTGGGCTGTGGTTTGTAATAAAGTAAAATTCAGTTCTTCCCCACAACTATACGGGTCAACGGCTGGTCACGGAAAACAGAATATTTCGAATTCCAACTGGGATTTCCACGAAAAAGTTACTGATATTCAGGAAGTAATATCTAACAAAATATCACGTTTGCCACGGTTTAAGAGCGGTAATAGGTATAACACATTTATCACATTCACCACATTCTAGAACAGATAAGATCAGAAAATAATATACGATCGCAATTTTTATATTTTATGGCTTATCATACGATTATCTCAGTAATCTTTAATCATATTATGATGGATGCTGGACGACAGTGCATGACAGTGCACTTTTCTTTAAAAACGTACATCGTTTATATGCTTTTCTCGGAAATTATGTATTGAAATGTATTTAATAAAATTAAAATTAAGACGATGATCGAATGTATTTGTATCGCATAAAGAAGTCTGCAAAAAACAAAAGCATAGCGTAAATAAAACGCACAAGTTTTTACCCCAAGGAAGTACCACCTACTCCCAGAAGTGGTGAAATATTAAATATTGTGTAGCTAATCAACATACTAAAATAAATATCCAGGGACATTCCTTGCGCGTGAATAACTTTCTTATAAAAAAAAAACATATCGTAACCTCAAAAACTTTTCGCTGATCTACTTATGCTCGTGGACCACATTTTCCCATGTTGCCCAATACCTCCACTCTGAAAGGCAATTAATGTTAATTGCAAATTTTTGGCTCCTTTCCCACCCGCTAATGATCTTTAAGATTTTAAAATATGAATTATCTTATATATATATAGTTGCTACTATTAGCAAAGTAATATAACTTCCGGAAACAAGTGATCCTTGTCATGATTGTAAAAATTCTAATAGTTCTTTTTTTTTTATA
Source organism: Philonicus albiceps (assembly GCA_963969385.1). Taxonomy (NCBI): domain Eukaryota; kingdom Metazoa; phylum Arthropoda; class Insecta; order Diptera; family Asilidae; genus Philonicus; species Philonicus albiceps. The sequence continues at coordinate 43,886,057 of OZ017772.1, read as the reverse complement.
TATCTAAACGCACCTACCGCCCTCGAAAATCTGATGGCATCCGAAACGTTTTGCCCAGGTGTAGTGTAGAAGTCGTGAGCAAAAAAAAAAAAGTGCAAAATTAGAGAGCGCTTCGATCGCGGCTGGCAAAAAATATATAAAAGAGGTTGCCATCGATCTGTTCGAATCATTCAGAAGGCTTTGCAATTATGAGACGGTTCAGAGGCGGTTGTTTGAACAATTTTTGATTTTTTCGTCTGATGCAATAATTCGGTTGTTCGATAAAACGGGTGTATTCGCACAAATTAATCGCGACACCACAACTTTCCTCTCAGTGATAGTTAATACTTAAATAGTTCATAGTGATTCTTTTTTTATTCTATTTATTATAATATTATATTTCTGTGTTCATTAAAAATGGCTTTAAAGGTGAGTGTGTTTAGTCTCGATCAAAATTGTGTAGTTTTAAAATTCATACAAAATTTTGTGAAATAAACTGATCTTGATTAAATAGTGAAAATAAAAGATAAAAAAATAAATGTGGTAGTTCATGGAATATTTGTTTGCTTTACAAGAAAAAAAAAGGAATTATACATTACGACCATAGTTCTTTTTCTATTTTTATAAATGTTGAACATTTCTGATAATTTATAATCGTGAAAAAAAATATCACAGACTATATCATAACAATATCAAGACAATAACATAATAAAATTCATGCATCTGTTTACTAGTCTTAGGCTGTAGTTAGAAAAAAACGAGGTGCGACTATCATTGAATAAAATAAGTCATATAATATTAAAAATGTGAACAATTCTGGAGTAGGTGTGGATAAAACACGTACAATGTTAAAATGTAATGGTTGTGTAATGTTTACTTAGAATTTAGAGCAAAGGATAGTACATTTGAGCACTACTATATCATATTATGTCATTTGGTTGATTTTATTTATGGATAAGAAAGAAAATTACGTAATTAATGAATGGCAAAATGCACATAAAACAAAAAATAAAATATAACATTTTCTTCAAACTACCTACTTTTTAAGTTTTAATTTTAAATCAGAAACAAGAAAATCGTTTAAATTTATTATAATAAATCAATACTTTTGATAACTGTTGGAGGTTAAGGATAGGCAATCATAAATAAATGCTTCAATTTAATTTCATGATTTAAACTGTTATTCTTTATTTAAAAGAATTGCACTAAGAGAAATCGTTGTTACTGCTCAGAGAGTCGTCTCTCAACTAAACTCTTATCCTGACTAAAACAATTTTTAAACCGTGAGATCCAGGACCCTTTCTTTAAAAGTTTAAACAAATCAACAGATGGTCTAAGAAAAATATTAAATAACAGACATATGGCACCTACGTATAGACATAAAACTATAAAATGAAACGACTCCTTTCATGACCTAAGTGTTGTTGGTCATAAACTAGGATTAGAATCCTTTTTCCTTAAATCTCATAAAGCATATAAAAACTTGTCCGTTTAAAACCAGATGTTAATTTCAAACAGACATGCAAACATAAACATCATATTTTAGAAACCTAATAAAAATAAATTAAATATAAAATATTGAAAAATTCATTTTTGAAGAATTCAACAATAAGAATCAGGGTGATATGGGTAAAAATATATCCGAAGAAAGCGGGATGAATATCCTCCTAACAAATATCCTTAAATAACAAAACGAATAGCAACATGTGTCAATATTATTTTAGATAAAATATACGATTACTTCAGATTTGTACACTTCCTTCATGTAAAAATACATTCTTCAATTATAATGCACAAAGAACATGTCACATGGAAAAAAATGACTTCTACAAGTTCTACCTTTTTGGATCCTAACTCTCATTTCAAAGCTACATTATTTAGAAATAAGAAAATGTTGTCTGGTTGTTCATGACCTAACTTATAACATGTTTCCATCTCCCCAAAATTTTGAATTTTCGAAAAAGTAAGTATAAAAATTATTTCGATCTGGTAGCGCGATTTCATTTGGTATGCCATATTTTAATTATTTTCTAAAAGATTTAAGTAACCCACTAGTTGGATAGGGTAAATAATCTTCAGTTTTGTTTTTACCATTTTAATTCAATAATCAATAAATGAAATTACAGTCGTAAATATGTCAATTTTAATGTCTGCTGAATAGTGCTGAATAAAATTTCCTCAAAATCTCCTAATTATATGGGTAACCCAAGAGATTGTCGTATAAATTCCGCGAAATTTTGTACAATTTTAAGAAAGAGACAACAAAAGAGAATTTGAACAAGAGTGATTTGAACGCTTTGTTTTTTAAATTAATGTGTTCTTGTACTAATTGTAAAATTTTATATTTTCTTAGTTGTTTCTATGCCAACCGAATTTACATTGATGCAAAGTAACTCCAACTTAAACCATAAATACCCCTAAAATATTCATAATTTCAGCAAAATGCTGCTAACACATATTTACGTACATAAATGGTATTAATTTCTAAATCATTGTATAATTTTAAATTGAGAAAATATGACGTATTTAGAAATATCATTTCAGATATTGGTTTCGAAAGATTTCACCAAATCCACCTTAAGTCGTTATTTTGAAAGTGATACTATATAAGGATATAAGTATATTTTTTAATATATTCGTATGAAAACTTTTCAAAAGTGGTGAAATAGGTATAACACTCATGGTTCTAAAATATCTCTCAGTATCTAAGCTATTAATTCTCTTTTTTATTCCTATTTAAATTTGCTTGACTCCACATATAAAATAAATCACTGTTTATATTATTTATGTATATTACAAAACTAAAAAACATAAATGAATAAATACATAACTAAAATAAATCCAAACGGTTAACAATATGTATGTATATATGGTATGTATATATTCCACTTTGATGAAATCATTGTCGTCCCAATTTGGCATAAAGTAAAGATGCACAAAGTCTGAATTTCGTCCAGTGCTTCTGATTACATAATTAATTAAGTGTAAATAGCAATGTTGACATAGTTTTTATCAAAGCACATTATAGTATACATGCGCATATTGTTAATCGGGAAACGAAAACTCCTCTATAACTATGGTTATGAAAAACTTGGATTACATAGTGAAAAAAACTCATATATTGCACATTTTTAAAATTTCTTTAAATGATAAATGGAAAATTGAACTGTAAAGAAGAAGGTAGAAATAATACACAAAACTTATTAAGCAATTTTCTGCCACTCCAATAAATTTCAGGTTACTTCGTATTTTATGGAAATAGTTTAATAGTTTCTTATAATGATTTTAAAATAAACTCATAATTGTCCAAGAAAAATATTTCCCTTTTATCTGTTTCTTAAATTTGATCAATTGAATTGATTAATATCAATATTCGAAATCTATAGGAAAATATCATATCGGAATTATCTATGAGTTATTATATAACATATAAGTCATCAGAAATATTAAAGAAAGTAATATGCATACATATGACACATTAAATAACTTGTGTCATAAGCACTTATTTTCACAAAGCTTGGCGCTTGTGCTACCAAAGTTTTCTCTGATTGCTAAACATTTCATGTTTTAGTATCAGATATACTAGACAAAGCACAATAAATTTGTTTTATTTATTTCTATATTTTTATTTGACTCACACTATATTGGCCTTACCTTACCTTACACTTCCATGAATGACAAGAATTAATTTTATTATTTTTTTATTATTATAATATCATAAATGAATAAATAATAGCACTTGTAAAAACAATAACATTTTTAAATTAAAAAAAAAATAAAACCAACGATTGGTCATGGAATGTGAAAATAAATGAATGCATTTTCCATATGGCACGGAGTGCACCAATTTATCGCATACGACATATTAACCTGATAACTTTGATACGGTCGGTTGTTGCTTATTAAATATGAAGTATACCGGAAACATCAGGTATATACAGGATACGAAACAACAAAATATTATCATATTAAATTTGCAAATTTTCAACGCTTTGTTTTTCATTTTATTTAAGTCGTCCACATTATTTGTAGCAAAGCATTTAAAAAATTCCGAAAGATTTCAGTAAGTAAAATTTTAGCTTAAGGGGTAAAGGAAGCAATAGTAAAGTCTTATTTATAGCTTGTAAGGGTCAATATTTGATAATTGGCCAAAACAGGTCCCCATAACTATTTTGTAATTTTAATGTAATATTTAAACTTAATAGTATTTTCATAATGTAGTGCAATACTTTGTTTACATATCCAAACACTTTGGTGAGTATATGTTTGGTTTTCATATAGTAAAAATAAACAAAAAGTGCTAGATGTCATATTTCCTGTCGGTGGAATTTTCCTTTTTGGTGACATTTTTTAATAATAACATGGAGAATTAAAAATAAATTATAAAAGCTTGATTACATTCACATTGTATGCACATTAATCTAAAACTGTTCAATATTTTATTTAAGATAATATGATATTAAACTAAAAAAAAATCATAAAAAATCTAAGCGAATGGTCACGGCGTCATTAGGCTGCCGAAATTTAAATTTGAATTTACCGCGTTTTATAATGTCGCGGACAACGAATGAGCGCATTCCAAATGGACGCGGTGTCCATGTTTGTGATTGGTGAGAAGAGAGACGCGGTGTCGGCCGTTGCTTCGGCGTTGCAAACTGATTATGGCATGTGCGTGCGTATAGTTGATACACTTTGTCATTTACCTGTGAGGCAATTAGGAGGTGAATCGTAAGTAAATTATTCTGCTTTTTGTAATAAACTTTCACGAATTAAGATATAATTCGTATCACCTGATGATTTTGCTGTTATATTAGTTATTAGAATGTATGAGAAATATAATGTGCATTTTTGTCATTTTCCTGTGGTCATTCTCCTGTTATTTTCTTGACAGGAAAATGACTCCGTGGCAGGAAAATGACAACACAAGGTAAGTAATGTTATTAATTTATTGTAATTTTGTTTCAGTGTGCAATAATTATGGCTCCAAAGAAAAAAACCCGAGAAGAAGTGTTAGAAAGAAAGCGAGAATTGGAGAAAATGAGATACCAACGAATTAAGAACGATAATGAAGAAAGAAACGCATTGAAACAAAAGAAGAAAGAATACTATTTAAAAAGAAAAGCGGAGGGTAAAATTAAAAACATTGCTGAATTAACTCCTCGGTGTAAAAGAGCCAAAAGAAAAGAGTGGCGAAAAAATACAGCAAAATATAGGGAAAAGAAAAAAAATCTTTGCTCAAAAATCCCTAAAATCGAATAAAGTGTATCGATTTGATAGTTATTATATAGATTTAACTTGGCTCTATTACTTAGACATCAATTATGTATAAAATACGACAAAAAATATATTTTTTTTTTGTAGTCGTTTTCGACCGATTATCAAATATTGACCCGTAAACAGGATTTTATCAACTACAATCAATTCATGTCGAAAGCGAAAACCTTTAGCACTGTCGGTTTCTCTTGAAATGATAACAATTTAAAAAAATTTTTTATGTGAGGTGGGGGCATGCTTTACTATCCATGGGAAAAAATGATTGTCTAATATGATGTTCAATAAAAGTGACATTCTGACATAGTTTAGGGTCCGAAAATAGCCCCACGTTGCGTTAACATGACCTTAACTTGAAAAATTAAAAATATTGAAAGACAGCTTTAAAACATTGCGAGAAATCGTAAATTTGTGATAAGACTTTGTAGCTGAATTAGGTTAACTTCAAGGAATAAGTCTAAGTGATGTATTGCAATATTTGCTATCATGTTAATTGCGATCATTTTATGCGTGCATTACTGCAAGTTGTTTCGACTTTTATCAAATTCGATTTCTACAGGAATTTTTCCGTTGCCCTTCCTAAGTTTATTGAATTCATATTTACTACATATTTCTATTTCACATTGTTTTTCCCGATATCATTAAATAACCATATCAGGTAATGTTAAACTTGGATTTTCATGTGTTCAAAAATAAAATTTATAATATACAAGCAAATAGGGGTTCTTATCTTTTCTCAGAACTGCTGTTTATTTACATTTAATTACATAATTTATCTCTGTTAATGCTGTGCATTATGGTAATGAATTTATGTAGCATTTTGTCTTTTCTGGAAAATCTCAATTTAATAAATTATGAGGCAAGCTGTGATATTCTTCAACTTTGCCCCTTGATACGATTTATTAAAAATGTCTGAGTCATTTATAACAGCTAATTTCTTAAGAAGTAAATACGTTTTTTTATCTCTCTTGGGGTATTTACAAATAAACGTATCTGTTATATTAAATTTAGGAATTAGAATAAAACACAAAATCAACAGTTTTGTGATTACTCATTTCCGATGTTTGAAAGACTGATTTAAAATAAAAATATATATTAAAAAAAAATGGAAATGAAAGTGCGGTCCGAATGTTGTGATTGCTGCTGTCTATGATATTAAACTTCGGGAAAATCTAATGTTACAAAGATCGTGAAACTGTAATTTTCTTAATAACCTTTTGTAGTTATTTTATTCTTATTATCTTTCAAAATATTAAAAGTTAAAAAATACATATCATATATATAATTTATTACGTAAATAATTGTGTAAATATGCTTATATGTATTTTTAGGTAGAATTTCCTATAAATTGTACAATGATTGACCAATTAATTAATTTTTAATTTCTGCATAAATGGTAATTAGATACAAAAGGTTTAGGGATGTTATGGTTATTTTAGATGAAAAATTCAAAATGTGTAAAAAGGTGTTTGATATGAATAAACGTGCAAACTGTTGTTGTTGTTTATACCTAAAAATTTTATGAATGAAAAGACGTTCCCAGAATTTCCATCCATTTCATTTCATTCGAAAAAACATGTGAATAGTATGGTGCTATAGGTATAATAAAGTTAAATTGCCTTCAAACATATAAAAAAGGTCAGTTTTTAATATATATGTATATATTTCAATCAATGCTGACATGTGCGCCAAGTTGAAGAACTTCTAGAATTACTTAATAAGTTTAAGCAAGGTCGCTTTTATTATCTGTAATATCTCATCCAAACGTCATGGACGCAAATGAAAGGTTAATCAAAAATAAGTTGAAATTATTAAAATGTTTTTAAAAGAATAAAATCCTAAACCGATCTTAAAATAATTGTTGACTTATTTAAAGCAGGTTATCAATCTTGTCTACATTTTGATGATTTATTTTCGATCTAAAATTAAATTAAAGTGAAATGGTTGCTTTAGGTTTGTTATTAAAGTTCAGATTTTTTGTAGCTAGGAGTTGGAAAATATACAAAATTCCTGCTATTATCATAAATAAAATGTGATGGTAACGAGCAGTGTTTGTTGATTGTTTTCTAAATAAAATTTTAAATGTAAGTGTTTCTAGCTTTTCCTGAAAATGGGGTTTAAACTGAGCTTGAAAAAATAAAGAGGCAAGGGAAGCTTTCGCAAATTGAACAGATATTTTTAATTTTCGATCCGTACTAAATATTTAGTATTATACGTATAAATATGTGTATATATCAGAAATATTAATAAAAGGGCATATGTACCATAATAAAATTCGAACCAACGGTGTTCATTATCACGACCATCAATTGAAAATTTCAATAAACAACAAATGAACTCTTAAATTGTTCAAATAATTTATTCATGTTTACCAAGAACAATGACTTGAAGCTGTGTCCCAGTTATAAATATATTTTTCCATTGATAAAATTTGCCGACTCATCAATACGCATTGGCTACAGAAATCACTTTACCTGGTACCCATTTCCTGCCATGAGAGCAAAATGCTTATTTCATATTCACAAATCTTCAAATTGATTCTAAGAAATATTTAAATTTCCGCTTAATAAATTCCTAAGAAAATTCTTCCTTCAGGTCCTTGACTTTAACCTCCCGTGAAAGGTTAATAGCCAGAGGTTTGAGTGCCCAGCAACAAGATGTCCTTCAAATAAAAGAACATTCAGAAACAAGGAACAGGCCGTGCAATCTCGATCACCTTACGTTTTAAGATCATGAAGCGCCAACTTTCAGATTGCCTCTTCCTTCTTTTTCACAACGAATTTCGCAAGGTGCATGGTAATTTTTTCCTTTAACGGAATCCCAGACCAGACTCAACGCCTTATTCTTAGACGGCCTTTCGGGACCCAGTGTCTGGATTTCTGTTTTAAACCAATGAACCCTGCCCAAAAAAGAGGTCAATATCCGACTGGTCGTCTGCCTCTAGCCAGTTGGACCGTCTTAAGGTATGCAAATGACGAAAATGAGGAGATATTTGGTGCACAGGTGCCATTGGCGGCTGAGCAAAAATAAAGGGCAATGGATCTCTGAAATTTTGAGGGCTAGGCCACTAAAGATATCGCTGTGACTCATTTCGACCATGGTCTCCTTGTAATGCGAGACTGTGCATCCACCGCCAAATTATGCATATCAAATTACTGTTCGTGGTTTTTCTTTTATGCAAAACGAACTAAATAGCAAATATGACATTAATGTGAAATGAGCAACTGAGTCGTTTCGAAGAATCTAGAACTGGACTTGAGTGACATTTTCGTATGATTATAGAAAATCCAAGGCTAGATTTAACGTCCAAATTTTTGGAAAAAAAAAACTTCCCGCAAGAATGCGGACCTTTTTTTTTAAATCTATTATTTTGCTACGTTACTTCCCTGTCAGCATCATCTGTTATCTGCTGTCCGATATCAAATAATGATGGTGAATAATGCAGTGGCGCGGATTCAGTATTTACATTTTTATCTAAATTTAATCACCAAGATACATCAATGCATGGAATTTTAAAATAAAAGCCAGAGAGAGTCCAGTTCAGTTCCATCCGCTTTTCTGGAGTTATTTCGGACGAGTTTTTGTTTTTTGATGTTGTTTTATTTTTGTTTATTTTTTTATATATGTGTAACGGATATGCTAAATATTTCCTTTTATGTTTTGTTTACTACATTTTGCTATAAATAGTTTTGAAATCGTTCAAATTTACCAAAACTGGCTAAACCTACAGAGGGAAAGAGAGATCAATTGGATTGGATTGTTGCGTGGGTGAAAAAATGATTTTTTTACCCACGGTTTTCTGCGACCAGTTTTATTATTAACTTTATTGAAATTTAACAGTTTCGGCTGATTCATTCATTATGTCACTTGTTATTAATTTCTGAAAGTTTTTCTTATCCGACTATAACTTTTTTGAGCATGTGGGTTGTGAGTCATGCATTATTCCAAATGAAATTAAGCAAAAATTATAAAGGACAAATGTACCATGTACTAAATTTAATTGGAAGTTGCAGCAGTTGTAACGTTAGTAGATGTTTTGTATTGCATCGTTCAAGCCATATGTTACCAAGCGAAAGTTTTTATCATTGTATTTTACTGTTGAACGGTTATATGTTTTATAATGAGAGCAAAGACTTATAGTATTTTGGTAGTAGGATCATTAACGATTAACCAAACTCTTTAAATGTACTTTTGCGAATGTTCAGTCGTTTCATGAAATTGTACACTTGAATGTTTCCCCATGTGTACGCCAATAATATCGAGAGAGCTGGATAAATTTAATGTTAATGATGGTTAGTAATTTATGTTTACTTTAACAAATTTGGAAAGTATGTTTAAACATTTCCGTTAATCCTCGAAATTATTTGGTATTAAAAGTTTGTGGCTACTTAACACGTTCCCTGCCAGAATTTTCAACAAAGCTTTCGTGAGAGACTTACATATAAAAAGTCATTTAGTAAGAGAGAGCTTTCATTTGTGTACTGTTTTCGGTACACGTGGCAGGAAACGTGTTAAACAGCGTTATGAATTATTTGTCAGGTAAGTTTTTAATGGACCTGTACTGGAATGGGCGAAAAGTTGCATTTCACTTAGCGATCGAATCTGAATGAAGTGAACACATATAAGGAATTCATTTTGAATATTTTAAAACACTGCTGCTTAATTTGTTATACCTAATGCCATACAGGTGCTAAAATCATGAAAAAAGAAGAGATTTAACTGCGACACCAGCAGCATTCTGGATTTGAATGTAAAAAATTTTTCGATTTTTTTTTTAAAGTATTATATGACATATTAACATATACACAAAACCGAATTACATTATATTAATCAATTTTCATAAACACAAACTCTAAAAATTATAGTTAATTTTCAAAGTTTCAACCAATATATGTATGCCAATCTATTCTTTGGTTCTAAAATCAATTCTTAACCTCATCCTTAAAATTGCAATCGAAATTTTTCTGTTCCATCTGCTTTATGGAGAAAGTGAAACGCAAATAAGTCCTTTTGCGTTAAAATTGTCATTATAGAAATTTGACACGGCATATATCACTTACATGTTTACTTTGTCAACGGATTGGCTCGAAGCATGAAGGCTCGACTTTCTAACGTGTTATTAGCCAAAATCGATGTTTCTCTTTGTGTTTTGTAAATAAGTGACACAAGTTCGACATTTTCGATGAGAGAAAATTACGATAAAATTTTTATACAAAAAAGTATCAAAACAACGCAAAATCTGGCTATCTATAGGTAATATAACTTTAGAGATACGATAAAAATTTCAAGTGAATCCAATAGGATCTCTTGAAGCTATGTGTCCAGCCAGTTTAAAAATGTTTAGTATCGAGCTAAACGCATTTTATTAATTGACATGTGCTATTATGTGATTAAAATTTTATCAAAGAAGTATTATAAATGTTATATCACATATCAAACATATTGCACCTTATTTTAGACGTTCTAATATATTGTTAAAGTTGAAAACGAAAATGCATTTTAAAAAGTGCTTTTATCTTTTAATTATAAAAAGTACCATTAAATGCAATTAAATATACATATTATTAGCAATATTGATAACGCTATTTAAAAACCAAATTTAAGAAGAACAACTTGCCTGGGGTGAAATTTCACTCATGATACGCTTTAAGGGTTAAGAGATATCTCTCCTCTATTTGTCACAGTCCATAGTAAGTGCATGCAAAAATTTTAGCTAGAATTCCTTAAATAAATACTTTCCAAGTTATTTCGTAACGAAGCTAAAATAACTTTTCTGTGAGTTTTTCGCATGTTATAAAAGATTGACATCATCATCATTATGACCAAGAGATAATTCTATTAGTTAATCATTTCTCTACGTTGAAAAATTTATTGCACTATAAATTTTCTACACATAATGGAATTCTCAAGAAACATAATTTTTGATGTTAGATTATTATTTCCGAATGTAATATATTTCCTGAAAAATATTGCCTTTTGTTTGTATTAATTAATAGCATACCTATTGTTAAATCATAAAACTAAGTTAGGGTGACTTCACAAAAGTTTTTTTAGTATTATTGTTTCTTGTGAAACTTTGTGATCAACAAAGTCATCTATTCAAAAGCGAAATTTTTACTAGAAAGATCTCGTTAGGCTCCAGTAACATTTTGGATGGAAATATGTTTATATAATAAATAATAATAAAAAAATTTAGGGATAAGTCACCATTGTCAATACATACCATTCATAGGAGTAGCAGACAATTCAAGATATAGAATTATAATATTTCAACAATAAGACCATATCTCGGAAAAGAATAGTAGTATTACTAATATTCCTAATGAAACGTAATTGTGACCAACTAAACAACGAAGAATTAAGAGCTAACAGTAGCTAATGTAAGTGAAATATTATTAAGCATCAAATTAAAGATAATAATTTTCTGATACAGATTTAAAATACCATTTTTCATTTTCTAAGTTCACGAGCGAAGTTTGACACAAAAGGCATTTGTATGGGGGTTATATGTAATAAATTTTACTAAAAAAGTTATTGACTAAATTTATATATGGTACTTGCGGACTGAATACAGTAAATTATCTGTTTAAGAAGCCTATGGAAAATAATTGAATCCTAAGCCTCGCTTTGAATATATAATACATATACAAGGAGTAGTCTGAATTTATACTATATGTAGAGATTTTTTCGTTTTTATAAATCTCTTTTTTAACCAAAATCGTTTTGTTTAATTACAGGTGCAAACAGTCATTGTTCTTACATTCTCTGCCATCCTCAGTATATCAATTAGTTCAGCGCACAGAGTGTGCACGCTAGACGACATGAGACTTCTAGCTGCTGAAGCATGCGAGCACATATTCCAAAACATAAGGGAACATTCCCAGCACAAGCGAGATGTGTCCAACAACGAGGTGCCTAAAGATAACAATATCTCAAGTGAGTTCGTTTAAATTTTATTAAATAATGTAAGTAGCAAGGCAGGAAAAATGAATGTTATGTGAAAGTCGACAACTTCCAATTCACCTGAGGGGAGCTTTTTGCGATTCATTGGCAAAGTCAATGCGACTGGCATTGTCTGAGGTCAGAGAGAATCGCCCACATTTTTGGTCTGAACGGCGGGGAAAGCTTTATGATATTCGCTGGCGGCAATCATGTCCATGCAAAGTCGACAGCTATTCCGAAAGCAATGGTGAACTTGTTATGCAAATCGTCAGATCAGCGCATGATCAGCAGACTAATGAAGATAATCTTCTCACCTGCGATCCAGCTGATGCGGGCACGCTTATATGCTTTAAATGGGATTTTCCCTACTTCCTTGCCTCTGAAAACATCAGATTTTGAGGCCAAAGATAAGAATGATGTTGTTTTTACCGCGCTATCTCTACCCCGTTCTTGAAATTTGTCGGTTCTTGAAATTTGTCGGTGAATGAATTAACGTGCAGGCAAAATAACTGTTGCAATTGTACCATCAGAGGTTGCACGAAATTAGAATAATTAATTTACGTGCGGCTACGGTTTTTGAAAGCTTCGGGGACAGTTGTTCACCTTTTGTTGATTTCGCAGAATTAATAGTTTTATTTTATGTGGGCGATTTAAGGCTGAGGTCGGTCGGTAAACTAACTAAAGACGAATGGGTTATATCATACAATCAAGGGTATTTGATCGCATTAATTATTTTTTACTGCATAGCTTTGGCGTAAATGTATATTATGTGAAAACCATGTGATGTTATGCAATATAGAGACTACTTGCAAATAAAAAAGTTACGAAACAAAATTTTATATGTTCCTAAATAAGTGATAACGTTTAATCAGAGTTTATTCGTATATATGGTACTCGTATGTACACATTATGAATGAGGAAGCCAACATTTTCCATGGTCAAAATTTTGAGAAAAATAAGAAAAATTCGTTTTTCGTTTTACTATTTTTGAATATATTTTGAAAATTTTAAAATGATTATGAGAAATGATAACGTGGATCAAATTAAACCTTGATTCTTATACTATTTGAGTAATACGACATATTTTTCACTTGATGATTTCTGATTCTGAGTTTGCTCAGTTTTTCATTTATTTGAGCATTTTCGTTTCCGAATTCGTAAGCTATGCAAAAAAAATTATATTAAAGTAACAAATGAAAACCTTGCTTTATGTATTTTAATCAATTAATATTGATACAACAGAAAACAATTGTGCCCGACTTTGAAGTGTGATCATTTTGGATAGAGCCGTTTTTCATAATATTCGCTATTAAGTACTAATCGCGAATTGGAGAGGGGTGGTAAATTTAGTTATAATAAAAATTAATTATAGGCGACAGAGTTTATTGATATATACAATTTTATGTATTTTTTTAAGTTTAAGTTGGAGAATTTTCAAACGCCAAAACTTGTTTCGTAAAGTTTTACATTTAATTCCTATTTTCAGCTGGCACGTCAGCCTCAATCTGCATTCGCTTATAGAAATAGCAGTTAAATAAACTACGAAATTAGTTTTTTAAAAATGAATTCTTTTTTATAGATCATGCTATAATAAATATATCAGTTGTGATAATTTATGTTCTCCATATTATTATTTTATATAAAGAGAAGCTCAAAAACATCCTAGAAGAGTGAAATGAAATATTGCACATTTTCTAGGTTAATGAGAGTGCCTTGACTTGCAAATTTTTGTTCAGAGGCATAAATCGTAAGCATTTACATTTTCCAATCGTAGAAGAATCGAATTGGCTTATAACTTTACGCAGATAGGGTGAATTAGCACAATATAGTTAGAAATTAAAATAAATATTCCATAAAGAAGCAGAGTTTAACAAAATGCCACTTTATTAATATTATCATAATTCCTTTTCGCACTAGCCATGCGTTATTTTGAAATGAATTCTTTAATTAATTTAATGTTTTTATTCTTTGCAGATCATGACATACACTTCCATGAGCATTCGAAAGTTAAAATACATAGAAGGGACTATCCGAAAGGAGGTTATTTGCTAATTAACAATCATCATGCAAAAATTTTGCATCGGATGCGACATGAGCCTGAGTACAGAATTATTCCCTTACGATCGTATCAAAAGAAACTCCTTGAGGACAGTAACAATTCTACGGAAGGCATACGAGGAAAAAGGGAAAACTCCGACCAGTATATCAATGTACCTTATTGTTGTGTGCATAAGTGTCGAATGGATTACTTCTGCAGAAGCTGAGAAACGCTTATCTACCTCCTCAGTGAATTAAATTTTGGCTCTTTGCTGATCCATCACAGTATTGAAGATCGTTCCGATAATTTAAATATCGTTGTACATAAACTTCCATCTACAATAAATTATTATTATTTTTTTAAAAATCTTATCATGAAACTAAGTTGCGTTTTATTGTGATTTCAAGACCCACGCATAACCATAGTACCCTGCGCTGCGTAGTAACACAAGGGATCAAAAATGTCCTAAGTATGGTATACCTTTTTTGGCAGTCATTGCAAAATAATTATTATATAATATGCAACCATTGGGTTAAGAAATGTTTATCAGATTTTTCATAATTTTAATAGTTTGACTATACTCTACACTTTTCCTGTAGTCATTTTTTATTTTTTTGTTTTAAATAATTTATCCTTTTATGCTTTAATTATAAACTCTTTCTTTGTTATCTGAGTTATTCTTAATTACAAAGATGAAAAATATTTATAGCATCTAGAGCATATTTTTTCAAAAAAGGCATTACCACTAGTTATAGGGTTAACAAATTTTTAGGTAACTAAGTTTTGATGAGTACTTTTCTTGGAAAATACGAATAACAATATGTTCGTTATAAAACTTTAATATTGCTTAGATTAAAAATTTTGATATAGGTAAACGTGTATTACATGTCTTCCAACTACATAGTGACATAGATTGCATCTACGGTGCCAACTTCTTTTAAATCAAATGCGAGTATAGTGCAATATTTTCGAGTCAGTCCAGTGGGTAGAATGGGAAAAGCAAAAACAAAAATATATAGTAGGTATGTTACAAGACTTTACTGTTACTTTATGAATGAGTATTTGTTGTTACTTTGAGCTTTTATTATCAGATTTTTATCGAGGAAAAAAGAATGTTTCGTCTTTCTTATGGTAGGTATACTATAAATAACCCCAGGATTATTACCACCGTTATGGTTTACGCAAGGTGGGTGTAGCTTTAAGAGCTTCGGTAATTGATAATAGGGTTTAAAATATTAAATGTATTTTTCCAGTAGTAGGCCGTAAGTATTTTTTCTGCAATTGATATATTTCACAAATGCTTGTTGTCAACGTCAAAATGTCTCATTTTTATTAAAAAATGTGGATATACGTTCTCAATAGATGAAGTGCAGTCACGATGCGTCCATAAGGGTTGAAAGTCGATTAGCTTCAGGTGGTTTTCATAAGAGGGAAGATTCAAACGATCAGTTCTAGGTGATGAAGACAGAAGATAAATAAGATATTTACACCATACAGTAAATAAGTTTTGGGATAGGAAGAGGGGCTTACAGGAGTTACTAATGTATTGGCATTTGGAGACTTTATGGAGAGAATATGGATTTACAATGAAAGAAAAAACAACCGTAAACGATACTTTCGAAAAGTCGATAGTTGGATATGTCACTCATGCAGTCCATAGGACCACATGGATCGAGAAATGTATAAAAATCCCATAAATGACATTAATCAACTTTGGATACCATTACAAACTGCTTGAAATGAAAATTCATCGTATTTAATTGAAAGCTTAGTAATGTCCATGCCAAGGAGGTTAGAGGAAGAACAGAGAAGGAAACATACCTTACTAGTAAATACAAGCAACATTTTTCTAAATATTTATTGCTGATATCTATTAAATACATAAAAATATACTTTTGTCAAAATATTTTAAATTTGATTACTTTACTTCCCTTCCATTGACATATAGAAATGGACCGCTCAATTTTCGGTTCAATTGCATTTATCTTTATAAAATGGACGATATCTTTTAAAATACCCACAACCCATTTTCAGGTTTCGATTGCGATTTTAAGGGAGAAGAATTGTATTAAGGGGGGGTCCCCGAAAAAAACGTCAATCAGGAGATCATGTGATTGGCATACCCTTGTTTAGATGTTGGTGCAACAGCCTGCGTATGCAGTGAAGATCAAAAGTGGAATGATGATCCATACTTTTACTTTTAAATACTTGTTACGAAGTAACTGAAAGGTTGATGGAAATGAAAAGAATGTTGTTATTTACACTCATGGCTGTATATTCAGAATATCTTGGTTTTACTTTTTACTTCACCTGAATACTAAGAAAAAATTACAGATCTGTCGAAAAGGTCAGGTTTTACACTTTTTTACCGCAGTTGGCGTACGTTATAATTTCGTATGTACCGCTATTTCAGTGAGCTTTTTGTAAGGCAATCGAATGAGATAAGTCATTCTTTAACGTTAAATGTAATTGTGAAAATCTGCACCATAATAAGTTGATGAATTTAAAAGTAATCATGAAGCTAATTGCAGTGCATATTAAGGAAAACGTCCTTGAACTTTCTCACGAAGGTAAATCTTCCAAAAATATTGCTGAGAAATGTAAAAAAGTGGAAAAGTTGGAATTTTCGACAAAACTCTAATTTTTTTTAGTAGTAAAACCATTATATTCTGAATATACAGCCATACGTGTAAATAGCAACCTTCTTTTCATTTCCGTCATTCCATTATTTCGTAATAAGTATTTAAAAGCAAAAGTGTGGATAATTTTTCCACTTTTGCTCTTCACTCTATATGTACATATAATACTACTCGTATTTTTAATTTTATTAATCACACAAATGTGTTTTTAGTATTGAATTAAATAATTTAATTTTTAAAATTATTTGTCACATTTGTTCTATAAATGCAAATTTTTGTGCATCTTACCAATACGCATTCGTCAAATTTCAATTATGTTTGTTGAGAAACCTAATGTAGAAATCAAAAAAAACAGCCCATCTAACATTAATATGCTCACAAAATTTGAAATTCATTTTCGTTAACGGTTAAGTAATTTTATTACCAGTTTATTATATAAATATATATTTTATTTTTTTATATTTCATCTATAATAAACAGTTCTTTATGAAATTGAAGTCAATTAACTATGCATTACTTTGAGACTTACATTGATGAGCTAACAAATTAATTGTAATAAAATTATTTAACGTTATCGGTCAAAGAAGTTGATTTTTTGTAGCTAAAACGGTTTTTCATATGATCACATTGATGAATGTCAAATGATAGGCACCAATCAACTTTACTTGATATGTACGAGTACATATGACAATCATAAATAACTTTTCACACTTGATATTTGTGTTATTCATCTTATCTTTGTCTGAAAAGAGATTAATCAAATTGATTTATATCGCTGACTACTAATTCCAAGTATGTAGCTGCTGAATGAAGACTACACGTTTTATGTAGAATTTGCAAAAATTTTCATTTTATATATTCAACAGGAAAACACTACTATGACTATTATTGCTAATTACATAAAATATGAAAAAGATTTGTATTATTTTATTTTATATCTTGCACTTAGAAGGTAAGAATAGAACACTTAAATTCGTTGATGACAAATGTAGGCATTAACAATAAATAATAATAAAAATCTCATAAATATCTTTTTTCTCGTTCCTTATAGTGACCCTCTACTAACATTAACTGAATGTATTTAGTTAGGATTGATTCGAGCTTTAAAATAAACATTTATCAATATCTGCAGAAAAATTAAATTCGGATCTCAAACGGGAAGTTTTAATTTAAAGATACTTTATTTTATTTATTTAATAATTTATGAATTTGATACTTTTTTAAATTTAGCTCCTAAATACCAAGCCAAATTGACCTATTTACAATAGCACAAATATGGATTAGTTTTTTAAATTCATTAGCTTTCGATTTTGTTACCTTGAATAAAAGTTATATAACTTAAATTTATTCCTATTTTGTAAGGTTTTAATTAATGCAGTTTTGTATTTAAGTTTGAATGCTATTATTAACTACATATATGCATTTTTTAATGCTCCAAAAACGGATATGATTTTCCACTTGAGCATTTGACTGACTATTCTTGTTAAACTCGATATTCACACGCTCGCCGGATACTGAAAATCCGGGTTGTTAAATAAACTGAAGTAAAATAGTAGCCAGTTTTGTTTGTAGTTCTGCAATCAACTGTAGAATTTTATTACCTGCTTAGGACTTCCGAAAGTTATCATTTTAAAGCAGGTACGTCAAGTCTTTCTAGTTTTTGGTAGAACAAACAAAAACCAGGGTAAAATCATTCAAGGCACGAAAGTAATTGAAAATAGTAACAATTAGTCATTAACTTAATTATATATTACATATCTAAAACAATTAATTATTATTAAACTACTCCATTTTATTAATAACTTTATAATGATAACTTATGTCATTATGAATTGCATACTTATAAGCACAAAATAAATAAAACGAGTCTGAATAAATCCATCTTAGGTTTTTGGACAGGCTATGCGAAGCGATACATTTAAATCTTATCTTATCTTATCTTATTATTCTTGGTTATTTTAGGAATTAAGCTGATTTTACAAATTATGAGTTTAATACCATTGACATATTATCCGCTATTACGTTGATAACAACACATCATCAATGGTGATTAAAAATGACGAAAATGGACAATCATTTTACTTTAAATTATGGTTCAGCGCCATCTAGCTTCAAATAGAAAATCAGTAATTCTGCTTTTTTACATTATTAGCTATGTTTGAGTTGTAGTTTAAAAATTAAACTTCGAACACCGGCAGCAGCAATTAGAAAACAGAGAACCGCAATGCCTAAAAACAGGGAAACTATAAAGAAAAAGTTTTGTTAGAGTAAGAAATGGGTCATTGTTTTATTGGAAATTTAATAAAATTTTCTAAAAACATAAGGAGTATAGAGAAAAGAGAATTTTGTAATTTTGTAGTGCTGGCTGAATTTGGTTGGGCAGTGAGGAATACTTTTAGGCCGAGGTTTGTTGTTAATGGGAGTAATGGAATTAGATTTCGCATTTGTGGAGTTAGGGGTGCTGGAATTAGATTTAAGAGAACTCCTAGAGCGGACAGAAGAGAGGATGGATATGCTCCTAGGGTTAACGTTGGGCGAATGCCAAGCTCTTTGCCGCCTTAGACTGATACACTTCGGTGACTCCATTGTAACCCAGTTAGTTGTATCGAAGCCGGAGCCCAAGGACACGATAGCCTTATATAATGGTATCAATCTAGATGGGGAGTAGATCAAGTAAGATACGCACAAAAGATCTCTTTAGGTCGCAGTACTTTGTAAGTAACACAGAGATCATCTCGAGCCCTTGGTTCCGAAGAACCGTAAAATTGCTACATTCTCGCCAGAAATTCATTAATATTTTTGCCTTATATGGATTAAAAGTCCCTGTGGTCCTAATCAAAACTTCTATATTTACAGGCCGTGAACAGGGCTTTTATATGTCTGCGTAAAAGATCTGACAGTTCGCGACATTTATGGGGATCACTTTTGGGGGCAAATTAGAAAAACAAATTTTACAAACTGTACCGTGTGATATCAAATTAAAAGGGCTTATTGTGAGGGTCTCAATTATATATTTTTTTACAATTTTAAAATGAAAAGTTATCACCTTATCGCTGAAACTACTGAGGTTAAAATTTTGAAAAAAATATAGAAAATAGCTTTACTTATAGGAAAACATATAAAAAGTCTGTGATCTTAAAATACCATGGTAAATATTTCAATATTATGCGTACAAAATTACATTTGCAGTTGGAATGTATGGGCGAAAATGTTTTTCAATTACAATGTTAAGTTTGTTCTTGGGATAAATTATTGATACTGCTCATTCGACTTAACTATGCCAGGCATCAACCACTCCTCGTACCTACCGTGTTAAGTACCTACAACTTGACACTCCGTCGAGTGGCAAATCGGTTAGGGACAAGATCCAATCCAGTACCATACATACTTTTAGTTAGCACGAACAAATTTGGGTCAGCTTTAAAAAACATGGTAGATGATTTATTCATTGCACAAAACCCTTTCGACGCGAGTTCAACTCGCACTTGTCCGTTTTTTTTTAGCGAAAATATTAGATAAATTATAGGAATTACAAATAGCAGAAATTAACAAAAAATGATCAAATAAATTTTTGCAAAAGGTACCCCACGTCCGAATTATTAATGAAATTATAATTTAAAAAAGATATAGCTTTAAATCTATCACGCTTTCATATAATTGTTCCTGGTAAACTAGACGGAATTGAATACAAACTTAAATTTTCAAAATAAGTCCGCCTCTGGCTTACGATATATGAGTCAACTAAAAAACCAGAGCATTTCTTTGCAAATCACACCTATAATTCGAGAATCGGTCATTAAGCTTTAGCTTCAAGATGATTACTTCTCTTTATGTGAACTGAAACTCTTTATATAAAATTCAAAAAAGAGACTATTTTTTTATATGGTGACCTCATAACCCACACTTTTCGTGGCTATTGAACTCTTATATGATAACAAGTGCAAATTATGTTATAAGTGGTATATAAGGTATGTGTTACAATTAAAGCGTAAATTATATGCAAGTAATTAGTCATCTTGGGCCGCAAATGCCTCTAAAATGGGGAATACCAAATATCTTAGAACCTGATTATATTCATGCACGCGATAATTTACGAAGAAATACCTTGACGTGGGTATGCATTCTAGCGGTTTTCTGCGATCAAACTAATTAAAAATATGTTTTCGACGTCACATATAATTGTAGGCTGTAAAATTGGACTGGACACTCTCCTTGGGGAAATATTACGTGATTCATGGTTCGCATGACTGAACATAATTATTATATGCATGAATGTAAATATTCATGGGGAAAGGTCTAGGTAAAAGTCATGAAGAGCGGTGGAAAACTGAAGGTTTTCAGATATACGAGGATATTTATAAAAACATTTCTATTTGGTTTTGCACGTATTCACATACATTTCTGCTTTGTTCAACTGTTAAATCGGCGCTATTGAATTCATATTAATATATCGTTTTGAATGGCGTTTACAAATTTTGTTTTTATTTTTTAAAAAAAAACCTTACTATTATTTCAGAGCTTTAAGTATGAAGTCAAATTAAAATTCACGGCACATGCATATTTTGATTGGAGCATAATAAAAATTCTGATTGGAAAATAATTTGATTCGGGAGCTAGTTTTAATTATTATTCATCACTACCATTATATTTGCCACAAGAGCTGGTAGATTGTAAATATACTTTACTTTAAAAAGTTATAAATGAATAAACCTTGTTTCTTGAGTTATGCCCCATTTGCGCCTAAATCATATCTGGGAACTGCTCGAAAAAGTACCCACTTTCATCAGGCGATAGGGCTCGAACCTGTGATATTCGAATTGGTGTTTCACTGCTCTAATGCCTTTTAATTTCGATTTCAAAAGATAATAGAGTGTGCAAAATAACAGCGCTGCCATATGGTCAAAATTTCTTAGTTGAATATAAAACTATTTATTAAAAGTAAACTTAAAATTTAAAATATACATTTTGTCTTTAAAATAATATGAATAGTATGAAAAAGGGACTTCGTATTGTATGAGCCCTGAAAATATTAAAATTTTATTTATTTAAATGTTATAGCATACAATAGTACCAGGGCAGCTTGATAAGTCAGTGGCTTTTTGAATAGAAAAAATATTTCTAGGTGAATAAGCGTATTATTTCTCAACGTAGTCTCCTTTTTGGCTATATAAATTTAGTCCTGCGTTTTTGCGTTTTAATGGTATTAACGGACATTTGGGAAATGATTTAGATTTTTCCTCCATGTACGAGTACAACTATTTCTTTTCACACAATTGTACTTGTACGAATAAAGCTACAACTAACCTAGGTAAGTTAATTTATTAAGCGCGTAGAAGGAAGAAATTTGTCGACATAAGAAGCTCATCACATGGCATTTTTGGTCATAAGGTAGAGTTATAATACATTAAAACTCAAAAAACTACCAAAAAACGTTTACTTAGATTATTTTTGGTCAATGCAGCATTTATACTGAATAAATAAAAATTAAACAACTATAATAGGGGTACTTTTTGCTAACTAAATTCGAAGAAAAGTAAATATTCACTTTTTACCTAGTTCTATTTAAATAATCCTTGTTTACTGTATAGAGAACAGTACAGTGCACTCTCCTCGTATATTACTAATTTCACATTTTGTATGGAAGTTAAATAAAACATCATTTTAAAGCAATTAGAATCCACGGATTTTGGCCCTGACATATTTTTACGGTAAAGGTATATTTAAACTAAATATATATATATAGTATATTTAAATTAAATACGTAATAGGTTCTCGTGACTAAATTTAAACCACATTACTTAATAGCTATTTGCATGTACCAGATATTTTTGTAAGAAGTTGCACGCATGTAACTTTCTTGGAAATTCCTTACAGACAATTTGCAGTCGACGCCAATGGGCATGACATCAGGCTAGAAAGGAGTTCCAAAGCCCCATACGAGCTATTATGGGAGCATTGAATAAAAAAGCAAATCTCGTACATTCCTAGCTTCTTAAAGCTAAAAAAGTTCCGAACGTGTTTGAATTAACAAATCGCAAAAACCGGTTGCCCATAGAAAACCAAATAGAAGCCATAGAACTATGAAAATAGTGTGGTGTTATACAGTCCAACAGTTTTATCGAAATTTCCGTCAGCGAACCCAGTCTGCGATACTCGCTTAAATTTATAGCGTCCAAACAAATCGTTAAATCAATAAAATATTTCGATTAGTGAATTCATGATTTGAATAAAGTGTTTGTTGCAGTAATGTTCAAAACATAAATAGTGTTCTTAGAATAAACAAACTTCTCACTGCACTTCGTAGTCTTCTAAGAAGTTTTAGTGTTCACTACATTAACTAAATACAGTTCAAGTGGCAAGCTATAAAAAAAGTTCGAGGAAGGAAAATTTAAAGAAAGCTCGAAGAATTGTAGTGCATCCTATAAAGAGTGAATTTTCGATTGTGTATGAAATAATCTTAAAAAATACATGCAAAATTAAGTTTCCAACACACATCTTTTAAAGTTTTTCGCCAGTGTCTTATGTTCAGCACACTGGGCGAGTTGTTTTACGAAGAGGCCGGTATCAGCGGTGATGGTGTAACGTCTGATCGGTTTTAAAGAAATCTCTGGATATTCATACCAAATTTTCGGCATTTGATTATAAATCGAATTCAAATGATTAAGGGGGGAATGGAAACCAGAGATCATGTCGCTGTCGAACTTGAACCCTTAAAAAGCCGGGAAAGCAGTGTAAGTATAAAAAATTATTTGTTACAATTCTTATTCAGGCCACGATCGGAATCCGACAATTGCAATAAATATTTATATCTAATGAATCCTTAATTAAAACGTTTATACAACCCTTTGTGACTGTGCTTTTTGTTGTTATTTCAAACTAATGATGTAAGTGAATTGGAAGAAAATACATTAAACGTTTGTTAATCAGCTTGCTGTACAATATCTGATCAATCCAATTTTCTATTGAATATATTCTCTCGAAGTGATCATTTCAAGTTTACTATTTCTAAGAAAGTCTTATAATTGTGAGAATTCAGTTTTTTCAAGCGTTTAACTACTTAAGAAAGTAGAGTATAGGAACATACATATAAAGGAAAAATAAATGTTGAATATAAAACCTTATTGCAGACTGGTTCTACAGTTGATTAACAGAACGTAGGGCTTGTTTAGTACATGCATACTTTATATTTTCTGCCAACGCTTCTTTTCAGTCTCCGAGATAAATACTTTTCGCAGCACATGCCAATTTATTTTTAGATTTCCTATCTCAGTTACTTGCACAGCATCTTCTATCATAAATAAACAGAGTAAAAGTTTTTAAAACGATATTCATTTAAGTTTTAGTTTGGAAGCAATTGTAGTTAATCTTATTATAGGAGTCATGAACGATGATGATGAAATTGTCATAGAGTTCATGGGCCCCGTGATATTTGCGGGGGTGTCCTATTCGACCTGTTGAATCGAAGTCTTTTTATGATTTCATCGAAAATTCCTGGTAAAATATTTTTTGTGTTTATGGTTGAAACATGACAGACATGGATTTCTAGATTGCTGAATTTTCTTTGTTTGCTAATTTTGTTTTCTGTAGAAAAAGAAAATTGGATGCAACTGAAAGAATTATATAGAATAGAAAGTTTTCATTAATTTGTATACGAATGACCCTTTGCTCTATGTCTACTTGCCATAAACATCAAAAAAAAACTTTAATAAGAACTTCATTTATGCACGTATTTATTCTTAAATTTGTATAGCAAACCCCTTTTATCAGAATAAGTGGCAGTTTAATTCGAATAAGAAATGAAGAGATTTGTAAGAGTAAATAATAAAGTGGACTAAAAAAGACATTCAAGGATGAATTGGCATGTCGAAAAGCGGTATCATCTGCAAAAATTAAAATGGGAACGGGACAGATAAATAAATGATATAATCCCCCTCTTTGAACCACTAGTTTTTATAAAAACCATTAGTAACCTAAACGTCTAAAAACAAAAAATTGCTATGTGTTATAAAAATTAAGGTATTTAGTATTATTTATCTTTTGATTGAATGTACAGGAATACATGAATAATTAAATTACATTGTGCTATTTTAAAAGCAAGAATATTTTCTTTTAAACTAAACCGGTTTATTTATTTTCTCTTGGCAAAAAAGATATTTATACAAAATACTACTATGACGCATTCCACGATTTGTAAAATTAAATATTATTTTAATTAGTTTTTCTGAAACAAAACTTTTAAGCTAAGCTTGTCTTCATAAATTAGTATAAGCCTCAAATTGTGTATACTTTAATAATATGTAATACTATAATAATAATATAATTAAATTAAAAATAAATCATTAAAATCTTCCTTATTATGTTTTTTTCTAATTAAAGCTATCTCGTCCGACAAATAGAAATATAGAATTAGATGCCGAAGAAATTGATGTCAATACCGACGAAGTCGACAGAACTATTCCAAGATCACCTAAAGCAGGTAATTAATATGAATATTGTCATAAGCAACATTTATAATAATTTTTATAACTTAGAATCAGAAAGTGATGATGAAGATGCCTACGATGATGAATATCCATTTACACCTCATCCAGGAGTAGATGATGGATTTTTTCCTGCCACCCCACAACCGAAACCAGAGATAAGGCCAAGTAGGCCAAAAGATGAGCACGACAATGATCTACCAAATGGAATTACTCCTGTAGGACCAGTGGAACCACCTTACAGAAATTTCCCATATGCTCCCGGATATGGCCCAAGCATAGTTACAATAAATGGTGTTCCTACACCTGTTCCAGATGTGAATGTCTACCAGCACAAGAAAACTCTGGCTCAAGGAATGATGGACTTAGCTCTACTCTCAGCTAATGCCAATCAATTAAGATACGTTCTTGAATCGTATAGAAGACATCCGTATTATTATGTTAGTTTGACTTTCATCTCTATCAGCTTAATATTTCAAGTGAGTATTTGTCTATACTTCACTGTCTAAACTTAGTCCTAGTAGACAAATGGATACTAAAAGCTTTTACTCACAATTGCCCTGCATGCACACTAGTGCGTTTTTGTTTTACATTCAAAATTTCGACTAGTTTTAATTGAAGCATTGAAATTTCGCATATGTGCATAATTCTCGCGATAATGCAATATAGTATATATAACATTATTCTAAATCAGATAATACGCACGTCTCATGGGTATCAAGTGAAATAAATAAATGAATATATATAAATATATTATTATATTTTTTCTTATATTGTTGCTTAATGGCTAGAAAAATTTCAATTACAAAATATAAATAACATTTAATTCACATATTTGAATCCTTTACAGATCGCTGTAGGCATTGGATTAATACTAAACAGCAGATACAACGTAAAAGATCAGAAGGAGATTTGTAAAGCGAACAAGGTCAATAATCTCACCGTGGCCGGTATTTTTATTGTAACAGTCGTAAATGTGTTTATATCTGCTTTTGGAGTAGCGGACCCTCCAGCAGATATGAACGCTTAAGTGATCTTGAATATTTGTTATTAGTTGTAAGACTTGTTTTATGAATACTGAAAGTCGTTTTGCAATATGTATTAAGAATGCAACTAATTATAAATGAATTATACTCATAAAAATTTACATATTTTTCATTTTATTACTTTAGTACGCATCTGCTTTTTATATTTAAATAAATAATGTATAAGATGTTTTTTACATTTGAGATATTTTTAATTCAATCTCCTAGAACCCTTGTCCTATTGTTATATTTCACACTAATATCCTACAACACATTTCTTTTTTGAATTTATTTAATAATTCTTGTCCACGGGTAGCACAGTTGGTTAGAGAGCATAGATGAGCTAATTCGAAGGCCACTGGTCTGAATCCTGTCAGTTAAGTCAAAAGTCTTTCGATTCCCCCCATATATGTAGGTATGTACGTTTGGTGGCAATTTGAGAAAAGCAATACAATATCGTGCATGTAACCTATTATCTAACAATTAAATTGCTTGAAATATTAACCCAGACATAGAATTTCAGTTGGTACAATTAAAACACTGATGTTGTGAGCATTTATATAAAGTTTTGGGTTTTATATTAAGTAGGTACTAAAAACTAAAATGTCAAAAATATCGATTGGAATCATTATTAAATCATCCACCCATTTATGACTAATTTACTCCAATTTAATGTATAATGAGGTTAAAAATTGTAAATGTTTTATACAAAGTTCATTCAAATTAATGGAAATCAAACGTACCAAGTGGAAAAACCAAACTGTGTATGTTCTCTGTTTCGTCACGTTCGTTCGCTTCAGTAACATACAGTGTAATGCTCTAAAAATGAATGCACGTCTGCTATGTTAATATTTAATATATATAAGATTATAATTATGGATATTATTCTTTAAAACTGAGTGATTATATACATACATAGGTATCGTTTTTACTCAATTTTATAAAATCTAGCATAGTGACGTTCTGTATAATATGCATATGTAAATTATGTAATATATTAAACTTTTTGGAATATTTTAAAAGATGAAAAAACAGCTCTTTATGTAGACTTTGTAAAGTATTCTATTGATTTCTTTATAATATATTTAAAATAAATACATTATAGATTTTCAAGAATGTTACATTTTCTTAAAAAAAGATAAATACTCACGCTATAGGGTCATTATATTTTTGGCTACATTTAGATATACTTTTGCGTAAGACAATTTTGGTGTATTGAAGTATCCGAAAAGAGCAAAAAAACAAAAACAAGGTCAGTTTTTCCTCCACTTTTAAATTATTTATTTAATGTACATATTTTACGTACGCACGTATTTACATTACGAATAATCAAAAAAATAAATGTAATGGAATTTCATCCAAAGCTACTAAAACTTTTTTATGGCATATATTGATGGAATATTAAAAATCGTATAAATATCACTGAATTAAAAGGAACTATTAGTCGGGAAATTAGCGAAACTTAACCAGTTCTAAATGGAAAATATGACTATGATTTTTATGTAATTTCATGTTTCTAAATTTACCACTGGATACTCCATACAATTAATTTCGTTCTTTATGCTTTGAAAAGCGTTATAGTGCATAATCAGGCTGAGTTTGGTTGCTATTTGAATTGTACGTAAGTACTTTATTAGGCAATCGAAAATACCTTGAAGTTATAAAAGGGGTATGCAACGACATTCACGAGTTCGAACAAGGATCTGGTTGGCCTTTCATAAAGGCCTGAACTAAATCCGCATTTCGAATCAACATGCTGGTAGAATTACGATTTGAGGAATTTTTCACTTCTAATACGTTAGCAATATTATGCACCAATATTTTTCACCTTTAATCGGGTAGACAATTTGCCTCGCTAAACAATTTCTTGCCGTGTAGGATTTTATCATAAGAAAATCTCAAAGTTAGCATATACGCGTATAACTTATGATTAATCTGAAATCTTTTAATGAGTACCAAAATAAACACCAACAACAGAGATCTCTTGCTGTGAAAGAAAATTACATGGAAAACTGTTACAATACTGACCAGCTCGGGGAATTCCGGTGCTTCCCAATATAAAATGACGTAGCTACAGAAAACGATCTTATTTAAGAAATCAGAGCTCTACATGTAAGCTTCATTCGGTGGAAGAGCATCAGCCGCTGTAGAGCGATCGAGCGCTTCAGTGCTTTTCTTTGTGCGTTAATTTCCTAACTTATGATAAAGTGATAATCATTTCCGCATTTTAATTGTGATATTATTTCGATCCAGTGTTGTTATCCAAAGAGAACTTGAGCCAACGATTTTAATTCCATCATGGAGCTTAATATCAATCGAACGACTGTAAGTGAAGTTAATTAGTGCTAATTAAAAATTTAGTGAGTTCATATAATAAGCTGCCGATAAGATTGCAAAAATTTAATATTCGCATAGAATTAATTAAGTTTTCCACTGCTTTATATTTCCTCGTCTAATTCTGGTCTGCTTAGAATGTTTAACACTCAGAGCCTTCCTGAAATGATGGGAGTTTTTTTTAAAGATACACTGCTTGACCTTATGATTCACGTTGCATACAGTAGCCTTGAGTTTTGTGTAATGAGTACGAACCGCACAACATACTTTGCGTAATTACGCACCTTATGAGCTGTAGAACATAAAACGATACACAAGAGAAGCATGAGAAATTAACGATTGTGCAATTGTGATAAACTGCAATAAAAATAATGCAAAATGTTCTCAGAATCTCTCTTTATTGAAAAAAAGTAAATATAGAGCATTTAAGAAGTCAACAAGTTGTATTTTTAGATTATTTATCATATTAAATTGGCATACAGAGTAAACCATGTCTATTTACTATTTTTATTTGAATGTGCAAGGAAAAAGCAGCGAATATTTATTTAGAGTACAATTTTCATTTTGTATTTGTATTACATACTATATTTCTTTTTTTTCAATCAGTGTAGCCTATAATAATTTAAAAACTATGCTTTTAATGGTATGTAGTACTAAATAATATAGGTGTATAAACTACATGATCTCTAACTTCCACGGTAATGTTATATAAATTTTCCGCTAGCTAATTATAATAGCTATTAACTTCAATCCGATGCATTTTTTTGTAGTTTTCGTCACCCATAAATTAGAACAATACGCTATACTACCACACCCACCAAAAGCAGTATATCATTTTAAGTAACAACAACATTTTGCGGAAATGAATTAAAACAAAATTTATTAAATGGTAAAAGTCAACTGAAAAACTGAGTAGTAAATGAAAATATTGTGATTTTCAGTTTATCATATTGACTAGATTTCAAAAGACTTATCGAAATTCAGAATTTGCATTATATAACCGAATTATAGTCATTCGTGTATATTTAAAGTTGTCTTCTTTCAAAAGTAGTTTTCTTCATTTCGTTTATTTTGGCAGCTAATTGACAAATTGTCTATGATATTCCTTAACACGTTCGCGGACGGTATAAATTCACATGGGGTGTTAATATGATCACTCTTCAGAAGCTTTCCTTCAATGTTTGTTGGATCAAATCAAAACAAGAGAATTATGATGCATTTTATATGAAGACATAAAATAATCCTGCATTGCTGTCTCATAGTTGTAAACTTTCCCATTGAAAAAATAAACTTCTGCTACTGTTTTTTCATCGTTTTGATTATTCAAATTATATAAAACAAATGTACTGTATATGCAGTGGTGACCCAGCAGGGCAAAACCAAAATACTGTATATGCAGTAACCGTCCGCGAATGTGTTACACATATAAAAAAAATCAATAAATGAGTTAAAAATTCAAAAATTAAAATATTTCGTACTGTTTAAGTTTTCTACTCCACTCCAATTTTGGGTGTATTTCTCATACCCCAGGTATCTTCTTGATATTATTTTATGTAAAACTAGCCAATGCACAGTGCGCTCAGTTGTACCGAAACAAAATGTGTTTTTGCTTTTCAAATTTGAACATTTTCTTTACGAATTTGAATTTGCACACCACGATTACAGTTTTTGCAATAAATAAAATGAGAAATTTTATATGACAGATCGAATATAATATATATATAATATCAGGGGTATACAATCAAAGTTGGTAAAGTTCACAAAATTTTAAAAGTGAGATTTAAATTGCAACACATTTTTTTCCGTATCTATATTTACCCCGTAGAGTAATTTTATACAAATTCTAGTAATCTCGACTGTTATTTCAAATTGAAAATTAACTTTACAAACAAACCTAGCAAAGTCCAAGTGAGTTGAGTTTCAATTTGTGTAAAGTCCTTTTCGACCAATAGGAAGGCTCCATTGCCTCCATTTCACTGACGCCTGAATCTAACCCTGTCCAGAAAGTTGGTAACAAATATAGGAAAGTCCTAAACATTCAGTTACAAACTTAGTAATGTCCAAAAGTTGGTAACAAAACTGGGAAAGTCCATCTTATACTTAAGGTTTTACTCAAAAGTATTGAACTGAGCGTGATGAACACTCGTATTTCCATAATGTATTACATTCTGCATATAAATAATGTTTAACATTAAAATAGTTACCTGTAATTATTAAAATAATCGTTTTTATCGTTTACTGAACATTTTGGCACTGTGGACTTTAACAACTTTGATTGTATACCCCTGATATATAACTTCAAGGAATTGAATATTCTAAAAATGTTCATGTCATGTTATGTGTCATGTACTATGTCATGTGTCATGTTATGTGTTATGTCATGTCATGGCATGTATTAGACATGTCATTAGTCATATCATGGGTTATGTCGTGTACCAATATTTACTTTAAAAAATGCACTAATTGCGTACTTAGTTATAGTGAATAGCAAAAATATTGTGTTTGACGCGCCCTCTATCGGAATTTTTTCAAACTTTTTATTAATCCTAAACCATCTCGTACTGGAAACATATACGAGTATTCTGGCAAAATTTGAGCTCAATCGCCCAGTAGCCCAATAGTTTCGGAGTCTATACAATTCAGACCAACAACAATTGCTTTATATATATATAATATAACTAATGATTCCATGAGAAATCAATGAATTTTTAATGGCATAAACCAAAAAGATTACTATTTAGTAATTATTATTGGCACTATTTGACAAAATTGTAAATTTTTACTTCCTCTATAAATTTCTATAGTTTTAAATAAGTATACATTTTGCAGTTTAAAATCTAAAAGACAACTGTTATGACAACATTATAACGTCACACTGATAGAGCAATATTTATGAAATATATAAAAAAAAAAAACAAATTAAAATATAAAGGAAATGTTTATAAAATTAAATATATTTAAAAATCGTTGTTACAGCCTGGTCTAAAAACACCAGACGTTGAAGCACCTGCAGATTCTAATCCGTTGTTTCAAGGAAATAACACAGTAGTACAAAATAATCCAATTTTTCCAAACAATTTTGATGGAGCACGGGAAGTAGTCAATATCAATGGGGTCCCCACAGTTGTTCCGGACGTTAACTTTTATCAGCAAAAGAAAACCTTAGCACAAGGAATGATGGATTTAGCTCTTCTGTCTGCGAATGCCAATCAACTGAGATATGTCGTTGAATCGTATCAAAGACATCCGTACTACTACGTTAGTTTGCTCTTCATATCAGTGAGCCTTATATTTCAGGTACGAAAAATACTATTTATCTTGCACATAAAATCCTTTTCATTATCCTATCTCATTTATTTATTATAAATTGTTGTTATATTTATATCCTAATTCCTATATTGATTAAAAGGCCACTAAGGTTATAATTTAATATTGTTCATATGATGTTTACTCGATTCTCATTAATTAATTGTTTTTACTTTTGAATTTAGATCGCTGTTGGTGTAGGCCTTATACTAAATAGCAGGTACAATGTAAAGGACAAAAAGGAGATTTGTAAAGCAAATAAAGTCAATAATCTTACTGTTGCTGGAATTTTTATTGTGACTGTGGTTAATGTTATCATATCAGCCTTTGGAGTTGCGAGCCCCCCACCAGATATGATGTTTCCTACCGCACCAACACCAACTTCAGGATTTTCTTAACAAAATTATTTCCAATACAAAAATATACACCAAAAATTTTGTAAATAGTATTAATCTATACATTTTATTTATATATTGATAAATTTATTATAAAAAGTTTTGTAAAACACCAAATGAATACTCACAATGTATTAAATATATTTTTATATTTTTGAATGAAGGTCTTTTATCACTTGTAATTTTGAAACTTTTCAAAAACTATAAGGACAATTTTCAGAAAAGCACTCTGATTTTTTTATATACGTTTGAGAAATAAAAGCTCTTGAATTGAATTTTTTATTTTTATATTATAAAATCAACAAAATAAATAGAATAAGGAATATATACAGAAAGGAACCGCCTTTTTCCAAAGAAGATAAACAAATATTTCTCTCTCACTTTCTGTGAGTCATACACCAATACTACTTCAATTCAGTGTCGCTTGAAACGTCTCAGTGAGCGCAACTTAACGATCCCAAACCTCGGATTCAACTGTGCAGGATCTGGAAAGCAGAAAATAAAATAACAACGTTGGATTGGCCATCCCAATCCCCAGACTCCAACCTAATTTAGAATGTGTGAGACATAATGAAGATCCAACTCGCTGGAAGGCCAGTGTACAATCTCAAGCAGCTAGCACGGATTCGAAAGATATGGCGTTCTTTGTCGGTCGAAAGCATGCCCAGAAAATACCAGGCCATTCTTGATAGTGCTATTAATTGGTTGCGTCGTAGTACTTTTAATATTTTTGGATGTAAAAAAATTAGAAATAAATATTTCCTCTCTAAGTAAAAAAGAATGCGGTTTCTTTCTTTTTGAGCATACTGTATATAGTTCCTGTGAATTATGACTGACTGAAAAATTGCTTAGTGCTTCTTGAGAATAAGTTTTCATTTATCATATCATAGTAAACCTTAAATTGGTATTTTTCTTACATACGTCCTCATAATATCATCGCTAAACTCTAATACTAACAGTTTCCATCATAAAAATTCTTGTTATTAGTCTTGACTACATTACATTTATTAAAATAAAAGGTGAGAGCAACCACATTATTGTGGATCATTCATTTAATACTGCGCTTTTGTGTTATTTGTTTTACCGCACTACTACTACAATACTGTGAAGAGGGCAGAAATCGAAAAGTGAAATTAAGTCAAATTTAACTAATATTCAATTTCAGTAGTAGGCATTTAAACAACTGCACTCTGAAATAAGAACACGTTTTAAGGGGTAATGGTCATTATTTTCATTTTAGGTTTCAGATGCTGGATTTTCTTTTGATGTGTTGGATGAACCAATGAACTATAAAATTAATAAAGCAAAACGAAAATTAAATAAATGTAAATGTTATAAGTATCACTTTTTACAACAAACCAAAAATTACCAAAGGCCTTTATAGTACGCGTAATTTATTTAAATTATTGCAATTGTTTATTGTGTAGACGGCAAACTATACAAAACAATATGAGGTATACCGGGAAAATAATCAATTAATTTTGTTAATAGTGAAATATTATATAGGTTTACTGTTAATATAAAGGAAATATAATACTAAATGATATCTGCATAAAATTTTGAGTTTTTATATTGAATGGTAATTTTTTATTTTCCACGAAGTGTATACGCGTCAACCGTACCGCAATAGAGCTTTAGATTAACGTGTATACACATCGAACGCAGTTAACTGTGGTTAATAACGATGTCTGTCTTTGGTTATAGATGCTTTTACAATGGAAAGAGTGCCCACTAAAGACTATTTTTGGCTTAATTTTAAGTTGCCCTTAAATATGCATTTAATAAAACAAGCAGTACTGGCGCCGCCTAAAACTAGTTAAAGTAAGAATAATTTGCTGTTGGAAATGCTGCCAAGGTCTTGCAAGTGCTCAAACTTGTTGAATATAAAGAGGTCCAATTAATATCAATATTAATAAGGAAGGAATTGAAATACGTTTGGTGAAAAAAACTATTGAGAAGAAAAACATTTTGAGACAAGTACTAATAGGGGCACATTTACAGAGTGGCTTAAAGGGATATATGTAGCTCAGGGCGGCAAGTTCAGATGGGCACCAAAAATAGAAGCAAAAAAAAAAAAAGGAAAGCAGAAAAAGCTAAAGAAACTTACTTGGTACTGCTTACATTTTAACTTTCAAATTTCTGTCGATACTCGATTTATTTTCAGAAAATGTCCCAGCTCGCGGATAGAAAGAAAATATTTGTATTTTTCACCGTTCCTTTGGTAGTTCATTTTCATTGCTTCAATCAAATTTAAATCTGTTGGAAGTAAGACAGGGTGCATTTTTGAACTTGTAAACTTTATTGTGAAAAATTGGAGATCTGTTAAGAGTACTCGTATCTCTATATATTGAATTTTTTAAAGACAAAGAAACCTTTCTTTTACTATTTACTCGGATATTATTGGAGCTGGTTAGGTAATTGCATTTTTTAATTTTGTTTTATTTTAACAGATATATAAAACGATGTAGCGATAAAGTAAAACTATAGCCTTGAAACTTAATCTATTCAACCTATTCAACTAATTTTTAGTAGTGTTTTATTTAGGACATTTGTAATAGGGAATAGAAGGAAGTTTGGGAGAAAAACTAGGGGAGATAAGATAGGATGAAGCAGAAAAGTTTTAGGAGGATGACAAAAATCTACATCTGCCCATGAATAAGAAAAACTTTTCATTAGATAGAGTAGTACTCTCTCCGCTACTTTCAATATCTCCCTTGAGTCGATTCGTCCTTAATAGATAGGAAAATATCATTTCCAAATTTTTAAGTTTATTTTCTATGTTAAAAGTCGTTTATCTCCAAATTTCACATCGAGTAAGTCTGCTTCGACGTTCTGAGCACTATCTAAAAGGATTTGAATAAACTTAAATGAACGTAATAAATAGTAATAAATCTCACGTACACAATATAATTGTGTGTGAAGTCTAAGGAACGCATAATGATTAATTTGAACTGAAATAAATTATGAATGACATAGAGGTAGAGTCAAATTAGCTCGAAAAGATTCGGATAAGAATATACCGGGAGAGAATCTAATTTACCTGGGTCGACTCGAGCCCTATATATATTGAACGTAGCAAAAAAAAAAAGTATACTCAAAATAAGTAATGAGTACATAACAGCTGATATACATATATGGCAACTATTCACCACTTTCACACAAAGAGAGAATTCTTAAAATACCTATGGGGAATTTCTTAAGGCGATTTGTTTACAGCCACCACAAATGCATTGTAACATAGTGTGAGATAATATTTTAAAAAACATCAAATTCAATTCAAAAAGCTTAAAGGAAGTAAACTAATATAGAGTGTGATTATACGAAAAACAGATTGTCAATACATAGTTTTAAAAACATTTAATATGATTTTATTTATTATAATTTTACTTAGTCATAAGAATTGAGGAGTAGATGCTCAATATGGACTAAAGGAAATGTTGAATTTCATTGAAAGTTAACACTATTTTTTGCAATTGTTCTTTTTCGGTTTTTAGGATATGAAAATTAGGCCTTATGACTTTGCCTTATGAATTGAGCGACAATTATTAGTGCCACTTTCGATGAGAGTTTCTGCCATTCGCCGTGACCACAAGCAGTTTCATCACAGGCCAAATTTGCGCAATCCACTGGTTTGCTATTTACTATTTACTAAAACCACATTTTTATATTGCAATTATAACAAACAATAACAATAAACATTATAGTACAAAAACAACATTATTTTATATGAGCTTTTCACTTTTAGCCAGAACAAAACATCACGTATCTGATACGAGCTTCTCATTTTAGGCACAGAAAGGGGATCACGTCTCCCAGACGTTGTTTTAAGGCAAAGGGTTAAAGAACCATTTTCAATTGACATAAAAGAGAGGAGGTTCTCAATTCGGCTATACGTAGTTTTTGTTTTATGCATATTAGAAGAAATTTTCGACATTTATTGAATGATTTGATTTATTCTTTTTTTTTTATTTAAAAGGTTATATCGCCGGATGGTCTTATAAAATTTTGGATGGTATACTAATTCAAAAAGGCGCATCTAAAATCATAGTCATTATTACTTATAAATAAGGAGGCTTTTAAGTTCGTTAATCATGGGCTGCTAAAATCAAATTTGGTGCCTATTTTCGGAAATGTAAAGTGGTGGAGTGCATTTGGCGGTCTTAAACTTACTTTTAAATCTCTCAAAACTGCGTATATGGTGTTATATTAATTCTAAATTTCATTAAAATAGAAATAAAAATTACAGAACTAACACTAAAATATGTGTTCATTATGAAATATAAGATTAACATCAACAGATTTTTGCACCGATTTTAAACATCAGTAAAATCGTAGGATTCAATATCTAAGGTAAAATAGTATCAGAAGATATTTAAGTAAAATTATTATATACTTTTTAGTGTTTGAGATTTTTTGGAGGCGATTCTTTTTTTTAAGAAATTTTTTCTTTCAATTTATTAGTAACATGGAACAGTGCTTCGTTCCTACGGACCTCTGGGGGTTCTTGTGACCGCTTAATTGCATTTTAAGGTCAAATCTATAATTTATGTAAATACTACAATACTTAAAATATGAAAACGGTTTGCTTATATTTTATTTCTACTTCACCATTAGCTATTAATTTAAATTTCTAGTTTTTCTGTTAGTTAAAGTTATGTCACTTGAAGGTTCAAGATTAGGTTTATGCCATAAGACGGTGTCCATGGGCATAGTAAGTTGGCAGCCACTGATAAAAAAGAGCAGTTATTGTAATCGCAACGAAACTATAACATCAAATTTTTCTGAAATCTTGATATTTCAAATTTCCTTTATCCCACCATTCTTTAAAATAATTTTCAGAAATATATGTGCGTATTTATATGCATGTATGAGGCAAGAATTCATTATATACATAATAAAAATATTTTGGTATCGCAATCTTATTCCTGATTACATTTTGAGCACACGTTATGGAGTTATTTTTAAAAGTGAAGAAAATACTCGTTTTATTAGAATAACATTTAGAAATTTTTTGACCGGGTTCACTGTATTTTTTATTTAATTTTATTGAACTTTAGTTGCACATTATTACGACATTTGACAACGTTTTACGTAAGCGCAATTTATATTTGTTCAAAAAAAACAAAAAATTAAAAAATTCAAGTAATAGAAAAATACCTAGAATCAAATTAATCACAGTTAAATCTCTTAGAAGAAGAATTAATAATTTGCAAAGTGAACTAACTGTAGTGTTCTCCTTACGAAGTTCTTTGCGAAAATCTTTTACGGGATATTAAAATGCTTCAAAATTGCAAAAATTTGTCATGACCAACAAAAATAGTTGAAAAACAGCAGTCTCATTAGAATAGCATTCGCAAAAATTGGAAGATAGTTTCGTAACTGACCACAACGGTGAAACAATAAAAGCGCGTTAAGTCGTGGCCGCAAGTCATTTCCTTACATAGAAAAAACAAACTCAAAATCGCTAATTGAATAAGACCATCTAATTGCAGGGCAATCAAAGAGCGCTTCCAAAAGGTGTTCTTTATCGGTAAGTTGAATCGCCCCCTATTAGCGGTAGCCAGTGTAGTGGAACACGCATATGTTGCAAACGGCGCTCAAGTCCACATTTTATTAACAATAATAAGTTAATTGCGATGACGTCGATAATGCCTTGTATGTGCCACAAGGTGGTTTCAACGGATACTACTGGTAGCAATCTGAAAATCTGAAAAAGTGTACAATTCGGTTAGACGTCGTCGCAAGGCCTTCCCGCGCCGTTTTGCGAAAGAATTAATTTCCAGAAAAGTGAGGTGGCTCATCGCCGAATGGATCTAAGTACTAACAATGCTTGCAGCTGTAATGCGGCAATTGATACACGAGGGGCGTGCGTACCCTCAGCCACATATCTCATCTGACCACCAGCGGATGTACCTATCCACTGATACTCGGAAAATTGCTAGCCTCCAGAGTTTCAGTTCCCAGCTCGACCAGGTCCAGTAGAATCGTCGATCTTCTTAAATGGTGGAGTAGGTGATGCCGTACATACGCCAAAGTAGACAGACATATTTTTTAATTATGCTCCTTAATTTCAATGGTGACAGAATAAAAAACACAGACTTATCAGCCTCACAAGCGACGATTTGATTATGTCTAAAATTTCAGCCGGATCTTCCGGGATGAAACAATATATGGTACATATCTAGCCCTTGGCGTCACACAGTTGGAACACTAATTCGATAATTGTTAAAATTGGCCCTGGGTCCGTAGTTAGAGAATTGGCCAGAAGTATGTACGTTTGCTACTTACCTTATAGAACCAGTATGCATGTACAAACAATTTTAAAAAGAAGCAATACCATGAAGTATTGATACTTTTCATATGATGTTTTATTTATAGCGATAAATTTTGTTCGATACTATTTTATGAATAAAGTTTCGATATTAAGTCCTAATCGAAATCATTTTCATCGAAACTGAAAAGTGTACTCCAATTACTTACAATGACTTTTCCACACAATTTAAACAATAGGATGTGTTGCAAAACGGCGAACAATAAATAAATTTTAAATTTATTCAAATTGTTTACCATATTTATTCCTTATTTTTACTAAATTGTTTTATACACCGTTCAAAGTGATTAAAATAATTCAATAGAAGAATCCAACCGAATTATTTTGAAGTTGTTTGCGGAAAAATTAATTGAAATCAAAGTTAACTGACATAAATTTAAGGTATTTTATTAAGAATTTTCATGCAAAAGTGGCCTTTATATAATCATACATATATATCATATTTTTTTTACAAGTGATCATGATTTTCAAATTGCTTGTTTCTTTTTTGCTTATTATTTGATTTTATCATTTTTACTTTTTAGCTATGGGTTTCATGTAGGCATTGAACTCAGAACCACGGAGTGGCGAAGGAAGTAAAAGACGAATAAAAATAATATATTAGAAATATGCAAATCTTAGTAAAGTTAGCATAAACCTGGTATTTATACTGCATTCAATTACAGTTAATACTAAATATACTTCGTACAAAAACAACAAATAGAACAAATCAACTTTTTCAATTTCGTCAAACTGGGGAGTGTATGCCGTAAAAATACTGTCTTTATACGGCCTACCTAAAACCTCTACGAGAGTAGTGAGAGACATTCAAAATGCTTAGGGGTTGATTCGTCGTTTTTAGCACAATTATACTTATGTAGATTTTTATATTTAACTGTTCTAACTTCCATTCAAAAAACAATTACTTTTTAAATTAAACTCTAATGCGTGTGTGTGTTAAGTCAAGTTGTTACATTGCAGTTAATCAATCGTATCGATACTATGGTTTGGTCTGCATAGTGTGGTAACAAATAATAACTTCATGGTTACGTTCCTTAATTTGCCATTACCGCATTAACCTCTACAGCGCCTTTCCATCCCTAAATTAATCATGGTAATAAAACGCACCGTTTCCCTCTCATTCGTTTTTTACCACATTTCATCTGGGAGCGCCACTAAAGTTACCACAATTTGCTGATGGTTTCTATAGTATCACGGTAATGTTTGAGCTAGCCTATCTAGCATGGTTAAGTAAGGAGCATACCTAACATTAATGGACATATTTACCAAATAAGCAGACTTTTTCCCGTAGTCAAGTCACTTGTCAAAGTTTACCACAAAACTGAATTCGGAATTCTTCTATTCGATTAAGTCACCC
This sequence comes from Philonicus albiceps, assembly GCA_963969385.1. NCBI lineage: Eukaryota > Metazoa > Arthropoda > Insecta > Diptera > Asilidae > Philonicus > Philonicus albiceps. The sequence goes on along the minus strand of OZ017772.1, from coordinate 43,845,960 downwards.
TGCGCTAACAGAGACAATTTTTCGGGATTACGATTATCGTTCTCTACTAATGTTATTGAAATATATGTTTCCATCGTGGTAACTTTTGTGAACAGTTTCCTTAATGCGGAGTACAAAAAACAGAGTTAAGGAAAAAAACGTTCCAATATTCCCATTAAATAAATTATTTATTAATGTTCAGTTGAATTAATTTTACTTATGTTCTTTATAACAATAATAATAATAATTTAAATTTTCTATAATTATTAACAAATGGCAATTATGATTTTGATCCTTATTCAAAGGAATTGTCGTCAGCTGTTGTCATACTTCAATCTTAACAGTATTGCAGTTTTTGCAGTCTCATATGTTTTTTCCTTTATATATTATTTCTTATTGGATTTGTACCACCTCATTTCGCATATGCGAACTTATGGTACATGTATGGAACACTTATGGACAAACCTATGTGCAGGTTGGATAAGAGTGCTGATACAATCGACATAAGGGTGGCAATTATTGAACACAAAACGAAATTTCGTACCACTCGATAGTTAAGTACGAAAAAATATTTTCGAGTTATTATTGAATACGAACAGATTATGTATAAGTACTGCCATAAAAAAATAGATATAAAAAATTTCATGAACAGAACATGGGGCGAATGAGCGAATTCTAGTTAAGTCCAACATATTTGAAATAACCACTAAGTTTTATGCTGGCATTTTAAGTTTGTTATAATTAAAAAAAAAAAATTTACTTTTAGATATCTTTTGGACGACTTAGATAATGATTTCAAGCCAACAACACGCTCGATATAAGATCCACCTATATTAAAAATTGTTACCGCCCTGTACTTTTTTCTTAGAGAGAATATCAAACAGGAACTGGGCAATATTTAAATATCGGAATATCTCAGTCTACTTATTTCATTGTCTTAACTCAAATTTTAGACTTAATTGAGAATGAGATATCTCTCTCTTATTTAATCAGAAAGGATATCACAGCGTTAATGCAATGATAGTAAACGTAAAATTTTTAAATTATTTTTTATACTAATTGTATTTTTATTAAATCTGTGATTACAAATAAATATAAGATGTATTAATGCGGGACATCATCACATGATTCGAATGTTTGGAATATGAACTGTGCTTTTAAGTATTCAAAGACAAGCTATGAGAATAGAGACAAAAACAGTTGGATATTAGGTACATAATCCACCATCCATACCAAAGGTAATAGTTCTTTAAAATGGTCCATATTTTAGAAATTTAGCCAATTCTGCCAATCCAGCCGTGGCTAATGATGACTTAGGGAAGCACTAGAAGGTAGCATGGAATCCTGATATAATGCAATACATTCAACAGTCAGAAATAGAGTTGAAAGTGTTATCGGCATATTAAAATCCCGTTTTAGATATCTACAAGGTGGAAGAGAACCTCGCTACTCCCCTTTTAAAGATATAAAAATAATAAATGCATGTGCAGCACTACACAACATTTGCATGCATTTCAGCTTCTCTGCTGTAATTTAGTTTTTAATAATATTATTTTCCTTTCGGAAGCAATGCTTTCTTTTGTACGGCTATATTTTTTAAATAAATTGCTTTGAAATAATTTTTTCCGGGTTTTTGAAAATCGATTTGCGCCACAATTCGTGATTCTGGCTTGAGGGGAATACATACATTATATAATAAGTATGTAAGTTATGAAACATATGTGTGCAATCTAGGAAGTATTTATTTGCCATATTATTTTTTAGTAGGTCATTTTCACCTTTTCTACATACACAAAAAGTTTATTGAAAATATTGAGTCAGTTTGCGAACTATGTTCAACTGAAAGGCAACCTAAACTAAATAAAATAGATAACTAATCTAATTCAGTTATTTAATGCACATTTGTATTTATAGGGAACGGAAATCCCTATAATATCATTTATATATTGTATATAAAATAATACGATTTCTGTGTATATCTAACTGATTATCTTGGTGTAATTCCGATAAACTTATGGCTCCGTGAACAAATTTTATTGTGGTTTCCACTTACATTTAGAGTTTTTTCGACAAAGGCTTTAGGCTACATATCGAAAGTTTGTATGGCTGTTTTATATGTTTCAGTGCTCAATCACTCCTAAACGCCTCTCTCGATCATTTTCAATTTTTAAGTGAAGGTAGTATATACATATATAACTTATTTTTTATGCGCAGAAAATATAGGGTTTCAAAATGAAGAAGAACAATTGCAAATTTTAAAAGATTGACATGGAAATTAGCAATATGGTGACGGATGTTTTCGAATTTCTAGGGATTTGAATGAAAATGAGAATAAAAATAGTTCGGTGACACTTATTACAGATATATTATTAAGATTTGGCATCTCAAGATGTTCACTTAATATAGATGACTTCGTTTCGGATTTTAAAATTGTTGTATTTGAATCTGTTTTTTGTTTTCTTTTAGGCGTGATTGAGTTGAATTACTATTAAAAAACCTGTGCTTCAACACTGTAAAAGTGTTTTAAATTCGAAACAATGTTAATCGAATGGGTGACGTCAAAATAAAACATTTTAAGCGTTTTGAAATAACAACTGAGATTTACAGTGAGGTGTATCAATGTTTGTATGACTTTCAACAAGAAGCAAAACACTTATCGTCTCCTGTCTCCAAAGTTTCAAGTAACGTATATGAATCAGTGTCTTGAACGTAGATTGAGAAGAGTTCTCGACCATGAACTCAACTAGAGCTTTATTTTGGTTTATATACATAATTGTAAGTTTCGACCTTAAAATATATAGTATATAAAAAGTTTATATAAATATAGTAATTAATTAACTGATGATATACCTATAATTTCCATAAATAACCTTATTAAACTTAATATAAGATACCTTAATGATCATCACAAGCAAAATTTTCATGTACGATTTGCTCAAATATCAAAGGATCAACATCCGACAAAAATTATTCGAAAAGTAGGAATTTTCGTTTCCAGCAATACCACAAATACGAAAATTCTCGTTCGAAAATATATTCAATATCGTTCAATATCTCGTTCGAAAATTAGTTTTCCACCCAAATGGACCTAAATCGTAAATAAAAGCATGCATTCACCACCCGAAAGAATTTTTTATTAGTGTGAAAATAAGCAATGGACATAAAGCAGAAAATTGAAAGTAAATTATTGAGCCGAAAGACAAGGGGCCTTTCAATTGGAACTGGTTTGCCTTCTTTTAGTAGTTCTCAATTATTATTGGATCTGTAGTCAGCAGTAATTTTGGTTTTTGATCTTTTGATAATAAAGAAAATTTGACACACGCTTCATACAGCTTTTTCTTTCTTTCGTCAGTTATAGTTAGATAGAATGTCTTGTCTATTGGCCCAGCACAAGCGTTTTTCGAGTCTTTGCATTTGATCTTGAAGGTTGGTGATGACTTTTGGGACGATGTCGGCGAACTGCTCTTGATACTTTCTTTCTTTTTTTGTTGTTCTTGTTGATGCTGCATTTGTTGTTGTTTAAGCCGTACTTCAGCTGCCTTTGTTGTTGAACTTGATGCTTAAGTAGAATTAGATTACCATTATTATTATTATAGTTATTTTGTTTGTACAGGACATATATTATATAAAATTTGGCTGGAGCCAAAGTCTTTCTGTCTTTTAAATTATGTAATACCTACATACTTTGCATCTCAAGATTTAAAACTAAAATGTTACATCGGTTAGGAAATAGGAATAGGTTCATATTACTGGGTACATAGTTGTTGCCAAGCGAACGGTGGATTGGACTTTGAACTGAGCTTTCTATTTATTCCTTTAATGCGCTATCATTAAAAAACTTTGCAGTTTTCCTCTCGACCAAGTACTGTTCATCTCCTTTTGAGTGTTATGTACAAAATTGAAGCCTACTGAATTTTTTTTATAGATAGAAAAACTTTGTTGAATAAACAATAACTCTTCTTGTGTGACAATACAACAACATAGATAGTTAAGGCCACAGGGAAAAGGGGAAAATCATAAATCTTAAATATAAAAATTCGTAAGTAAATTTGTTTCGATCGGCATGAAATTTGGCATACACATATGGTCCCTATAGGAGATAAACATAGGAATTATATAAAATCTAATTGCATATGTTTTTTTCTTCTATACTACCATACAAAAAAGTACTCAATTACCGGGAATAAAAGGATTGAAATTTGAATTATTTATTGTTACGGATAATTCGAAATTTGAGTGAAAACTATTTTTAGATATAAGACCTGCATATTTTAGAACCATCTTAATACATATTAAATTTGGTGAATAAGTTTTTTGATTTAAATTTAAACATTCGAGAATTTCATTACAGTAGAATTCATTACACACCTGGTGAATTGGTTAACAACTAATTTCCTTTATATGTAAATATTTTATATCATTTGGTTGAAAATAAGCCCATGTCATTAGTTAAGTTTGTAAATTTTGTACAGAAACTAGTAAATTTTCAAAAATAAATATAAATAATAAATTGGCATTTGGTATAAGATAAAGTAATAGAGCTCCTTACCTAGGTCACTGCAACTCTTCCGGGAAGCACAACTACTCATTTTTACCTTGGCATTTTTACATTTGGGGCACGGGCCCCCTCTAAAAATTCCAGTCAAAATCATAGAACCGAATAGTATGATGAAGAGGGCTGCTACCACAAGCTGGATGGGTCTTTAGAAAAAATTACTTTTTTAAATATTTTAACTTTAAAATACACAATTTGATATAGTGCAAATGAATATTGTTTCTTATATTTATTTTAAGAGTACAAATTGGTTATCTCTTACTTTTTGTATTCTCATTTGATACAAAATCCAATTTTCCCTAATCCACCAGCTTAAGTTAAATACTTGTTACTTTTTTCACAATAATACTAAAATAAGGTTTCGCGATACCTACCTGTCTGCCTTAATTAGACATAAAATAACTTTATAGAGGCAGTTGGCTATGTTAAGCCAAAATTGCATCATCCAAAAGAAAAAGAAACTAAAAAAAATTCCTAATTAAGTCTATAGAAGATTTAAGTGGCAAGTACACCAATTGCTTACATAACAGCAGCTAAGATATCCACCAGAAAAGAGCCGGCAAAACGGTCACAGCGTGCTGGTTCCAAGGAACAAGCAGCTCTCGAAGGACCACATATTCCGCAAGGGCTCTTGGCTAGCGCCGAACCTCCACAAGGGCTTTTTCCAAAAGTACATTTCACGAATGTTGGAGCACATGCGTCCTCCTTTTTGGCACTGCATGTTGGACAAGGCATTTTTCCTTTTTATTTCACTATATAATTTAGTAATTTTCTTTTCTTTTCAGTTTGGGTAGCAAATTTTGAAATTTTTTATTAAGAAATTTTTAATGTTAAAATTTTAGTTATAAACTGATAAGCTTTGCTTGACCTACTCAGTGCATTTTGATATCCAAAAGTCAGCGGTATACAAATTATGATATAAAATTATATGCTAACAAGTTTTTAAATAAATTGTCTTACTTCTCTGATGTTATTTTTTAAGTTTTTAATAAATTTGGATATAAACAAATGCTTTAAGTTTAACAAATTTTATTTAGCCTTTTAATTTAAAGGTTTAAAACGAAATCACCATGTGGAAAAAAGTTAATTTGGTTAAAGTTAGTAGTTTAACACGTTCCTGCCGGCATGTACCACTAGTGGTACATAGAGTCCTCTATCTCAGTCTCAGTCCTGTTCCATTGGGCGGCTTGTACCACGGGTGGTACATACACAACAGAACAAGAAAGGTTTATAAGAATCGAAATATCGAATATTAGCGCTCTTACTAAGTTAATCGTCGCAGTTTTATCAGTGAGAGCTATTTGTTTTTCTAAATTCAAAGGAATGTGCCGGTTAATAAACGATATGCGATTATATTCACAAAACCGCCGGTAATTGGAAAAAGACATGAATTAGAGAGCCGTCAGATGCCACGAACTGCAAATACGACCGCCGGCGGGAATGTGTTAAACTTTATTTTTTTTAAATCCTGGGCACCAATATGTAGTTTTTCCATAAATATTTTGAATTTTTTGCAAATAAATGAGTTCTTATTTTAGCAGTTTCAATATGTTTGTTTTAAAGAAGAGCTTAATTTAGGTAATATTGGTGTAAATTTGGGAATTATTTGATGTAAACGTACATGTGGAAATCCTAAATAAATATTCGATAGTACCTGTGTTTGAAATAGTTGGTATCATTTTAGTAACAAAACTTTTAGTTTTATAAACATTTTCTTGAAAACAAAACAAAACAGTTTTTTAATATATTAATTTTTTAAATCATTTCGAATTTCTGCAACGAATGATGATGCATAAAAAATAATATGAATACAATGAACACTAAATAAGTTGTTGTCAAGAAAAAATTATCAGATCAAAAATTGTTTGGTTATTTCGACGACTTTTTCCATTTTTGTAAACTTAAATAAACTTAAAATATATAAAGCTCGCAAATAAGTGTTTTCGTGTTTCCTCTGAAAAACTACAAGCCATTACTGATACATAACATATAGATTGGAAGCTCTTAATACTTTAAGTAAAAAGGAAATATAATATAGAAAAATGCCCGAAAACGTTTTATGCACATAAAAATATGTGTATCAAATGAAATCCTTGTTTTCATTTGTTATAATCGTATGTTCTATGTTTCTTCATCATACCTACATACCTTTTAGTTTGCACAATCGAATTTAACTGATCTTCCAATCCTGCAAGCAGAGTAAATGTTGTAATGGGTTCTTGTGGTACATTAATTTAAAAATGATAAGGCAATAACAGAAAGCTAAAACTGGAGGCGCTTTTGTGTCTTGGCCACTTTACTGCTACAAAAATGCACCGAAGTAAGACAGCGATTCACATTTTCCGTCATCCAGATACCATTGATGGTGTAAACGTGACTGTAATTATATTTGAAGGTAATTTCTAATCAGGTGTAAAAAATTACGCGGTATGTATTTCAATGGATTTTAATGTCTGATGGTGCAAATTATTCGACCGCTAAGGGAATTAAGAGTAGTCCAGAATTTGCTGGTCTGTTAAACAAAGGGTGATGGGAACTTAGCGGTGGTAGACCGGTATGTTTCCATACCTCCGTCTTTAAATCTACTCAGGATGTTTCGAAACAAATCCGGAATTGCGTGTCTACTGAACACGCTTCCCTCGACCTCTTGGCTTCATTCTTAGACGAATTTTCAAGTTGAAAAGACCATCGAAGTGTAAAAGCGATCTGATTTCCATAACTCACTATTTCAAGTATAAATAAAGTCTTGCGCCTCTCTTGCGGAGTTTACACGGTGATCCGATCAAAGACAAATTTATTCTGCCGACTCTGTCGAAGGCGATTTCTTAATGCTGGACAATTGCCGCCTTCGCACTTTGGCCGAAATGTTATATATTTTTCAGGCCATTGAGCAATGAATGTACGACGGAGAGGAAAATCTAAAAGATGAATATACTCCATGGCCATAACTCTTGTGTTGCTTCCCCCAGAGGTTTTTGTCTTCGGATAGATTATGTAAGACGAATGTTTTTCCCGTAAACAATGTGTACGCAGAACACGTGCTTGGTGGACCAAAACATTGTATTTTCCCTTTTTAGTTGAATCGGTTAGGGCTTCTCAATTTGAGATGCTTTGTTTGTCGAATCAAATAAGAACCCTGGAGTTTGCTGACTTTGTTTGGTTTGCCTTTAATTGCGAGGTCAGTTTTAGAAATGGTCACGATTATTACACTGCATAATTTATTATTAGAACTTATTACCTTTCAAGTAACAGCATCCTTAAGTATTTACCATACCAAATCCAAAGTAAGAAAAATATGTACTTCGAGCGTAATTCGTAAGTAATGCTTAAGTCAATATAAAAGTTCGATCATTAGGAGAAACAGATCTTGTAAAATTGTGCAAAAATTAGTTATTATTAGTGCATTTTTCGGTTTCCGAAGTTCTTAAATGAAAAAAAAATTAAGAAAAAATGGTTTGGAAAATCACCTAAGAACTTTGGAAATTTAAATTAGGGGAAGTGTCCCCCTTGTCACAAATGCTGGCTTTAAGATCGTCATAATTCTGTTAAACCCAATAATGTTTCCTTATTACAATACATCACATTTTCTAGAAAACTTTTGGTGGATAGTTTTGAAGTTACGTACGTATTTAAACTTAAATTTGTTTATTTATTTAAGGCTTAATACAAGCTACGTACAATTAAATAAACTTAAGACTAGTGCTAACCTAAGATACTAAATTAGAAGACAAGGCAGATTAGGGGAGACTATTTAGGTGGTGCCTGAGAGAATTTTTACTCAGGTGAAAGTCGAAGGAAGGGAAGGAGTTGGCTCTTCGAAGCATTCTTGTGAGGGGCTCAGAAAAACCGTAGTTGGTTCGATGGTAGGGAGGGCGAAAGAGAGGGGCCGAGCGGAGGTTACGGGGATTGGTGGAGATAGGGATCCGCTCAAGTAATAGAAGGACAGTCGAACTCGCCGATTAGCAGTTGATGAATGAATGTAATATCGCCAAGGTCCCGCAGCTTCCATAGAGGCTGCAAGTTAATAAGCCGAAGGCGGTTATCGTAGGGCGGAAGGTTTTGAGGGTCAGACCAGGGGAGCTCACGTAGAGCAAAACGAAGGATCCTGCGTTGTACAGATTCAATCCTGTTGATGCTAGTAGATTGGTAAGGAGACCAAACTTGGCTAGCGTATTCCAGGAGAGGCCTAACGAAGGTAACAAAGAGAGTTGAATGATACTATTGTTTCAAACAATATGGTTTTACATATTTTTACTTTTACTTTTTTATTTTGAATGCACTTATGATGGGGAAGAAGGTGCAGCTAAAAAAGCTTACATTTTTGTAAATAAAATTAAGGCCTATGACACCGATGAAGAAGGAGAATAGGACAAAGCTATTTGGTTGTGTAGAAGCATGATTGAGCAGGTTGTATACCCGATTTAATATGCTTGTTGTTTTTTTTCAATATCAGAATATCGTTATGAAAATATTTTGCCCAAATATAGAAGACTGAATGACCAAATATATTGATAAAACAATAAATTTAAACACATAGTTTCAAATATTTACCTGAATCTTAATTTTGTTACAACTGTTACACAGCTGAATTAAATAAAACTGTCATTGGATTACTTCACTACTAATAATACATATAACAATATTCTAAACGTAGATTAGTAAAATTATTGAAAATTTATTTTTTAAAAGGGCTAAGTTTTCCTTCCCCATTTCCCCTTGTGTAGAGGTTCGTTAGAGGTCAGATATGCATATTCCCCTGCGAAGTTGTTGGGAAAAATGTACTTATTTACTTTTTGCGTGCAAATTCTATAAGATATAAGTTGCCTGCAGCACATTCCTTCTTGCTTTATTTGTGATCAAAAGAATTGCTTATAAACTGATTCTTGCAACGCTACATGCGAATTATAAATATTAAGCGAAAATTTCCGAATTCATCTAGACGATACCACATACTCACATGTAAATTTGTATAAATTACCCAAGTATTAAGGTAATTGGACATATCCCATAAGATAGGAAGAACATTTATCTTTACTAATACGAATTACCTAAGTAAACTCAAACACAAAATTATTAATATTTATTAATTTATATATATATCTTATAAAAACTTTACAATAGCTTTTTATCTACTTATAAATTCTGAAAAAGTGTATCAAAGGCCAATGACTATTTTATATGAATTATGGTTAATTTTGGCATATTTTCGGGAACGGAGAATTCCAGATTAAATATTAATTATTAAAAGAACAAAACGCCTACTTTTGATTTTTAAGGCGGCACATTTCTTTCTTTAAATTTTTTATTTCATACTTTATAGCATAACTTTCAAAAATCGGTCAGATTCGTGCATGGCAATAATAATTATGCACATAACTCTGTTTCATAGCCTTCAGTCACGTTTATACAAAAGTTTTTAGATTAACTAGAACTAAAGCCATGATATTGCAGCTTGATCTTTTGAGTGATTTTGATTCCACGAGGTACTCATTTTCACTTGCGTGTGACTCGTGATATAACATTTGTATTTTAGAGGATAATTCGAATTTTTTTCACAGCAAATTTTGAACATTTTATAACTATGATTAAAAATGAAATAATAAAACGAAATGTTCTAATTTTTATAAAAGTAATTTCAGGTCGCTTTGTAATCTTTGAAAAATATTTGTTGAAGTTATACAGAGCAAACTATTCATAGCTGGTTGACGTATCTTGTATCTCATCTCGAATCAAAATTTGAACTTTATTTTAAAACCGTTGGTCTCATTAAAAACTTGGTTCTATATAAATTAAAGCCTATTTTGAATCCCAAGATGATAGATGCGTCCATTTTAAAAGAGTTTAGGAGCTAATTAACTTTTGTCACCTCTATATAGCTCCTTAATATTCCGGTTTTAGAATGGGATATTAACTCAAATTTCATCCTGGAGATCCTACAGAAGGATCCAAACAATTTGCCAATGTTTTTTATGGGTGAAAAGAAAAAACATGTTCTGAAACAAAATGAAATCAGGCTTTTTTACGACTTTTGTGATGACTCGTAGGGGCGATGATTTCGACAATCGTAAAATTTTTTGTTTTGGCTACCGAAATCATATAATTATCTGTTCAGAACCGCGATTTTTTTATTCTCCTATGAAAAGCAATGCATTTTGATTCTTTAAAACTTTTTCAACAATTTAAAGGTTCAAAATTAGAGTTTAATTTTGACTGGCAGACTAAAATACAAAAGAAGTTGTGAAAGGTTATCTGGATACATACCCTGGAGAATCGAAAAGGTACTTTAAAGTAATGGAAGATATTCAAGGAACTAAAATGAAAAAGAAAACAAAAACCAAAATTCTTAAAATAATTTAGGAAATAAATCAAATTATTGCACCACATCTTTTTTTATTGACCATATGAAACTGCGAAATATTTGAAAATTAAAATTTTATAATTATTTGTTTAAGTACTGTATAGTTTAAAATTCAACTAATAAGCAATTGTAATGAACTGAGTTAAATTAAAAGGCATTGAAATTAAATTTTTAAAGTTTTTGACCGACTATCATTATGTATAAAACTAACAGAATTTTATTTAGTTGAAATTTTTTGCCAAAATATTCGTATAAGCCTTACGTTTGCCCTTACCACAAACCCAAATTATTTGGTAAACGTAAACGCCACCATTCCAAGAGTGAGTGCCCCTAAGTACTTGGTGCCAATCTCTTAGACGGATGGAAAAGATGCGCTAGACCAAATAGATCCACGGAAGAAGTCGAACGATAGTTGCTTTTTCTTTATATAAATCGCATTGTTCTGCGGTTCGCTTCACACCTCCTTCAGTAGCGGTACGATCCGAACAGTGAGCACTTTGCGTACAGAACCCAAGAGACCTAGAGCCAGACTAGCCGATTTGCATTAGTCCCCAGACATCTTAATATACCTCATTCTATTTTCCATAGTGTCTGAAAATCCATGAATAAATCTCGCCAAAAGTGCTTCCCGAAAGATCTTCTAAACGCTAAAGGAAGTTCGCTAGCTAAGTGCGTGCCTTACAGGTGGAATAAATTAATGGAAAGTGAAAACTGATTTATGATGCATGCAGCCCGACTGCAGAACTCTCGAGGTGGCTGCTAATTTAGATGAGCGGATAGCAAGTGGATAATTGCCCCGTGGTCATTGAAATTGTGGATGGTCAGTGTTTTGTGAAGGTCCCCTCATTAATGATCATTGGCTAGTTTCTACCCGATCGTGAAAGACTCCTACACCTGTCCGCAATTTTTGCTAAGCGCCAGTGCTACCTGGACGAAAGTGTACAACGATAAATTAGAGCTAAAAAGTGCTAAATTGGTATTTTTGTTATATGAAAAAATGGTTCTTCTAACTGTTTGCGGTAATTGCTCGAAAACAATTTCCACACTGAGGTGGTGGTGAGGCCGCTGGTTTCAAACTCAGACGAGCGCGACATTTTCCATCCGCCTGCGATCGGTAAATTGCTTCTTGTGGCTCTCGATTCCAATTCAGTTTTCAAGTGCAAACTTATTCTGTGGTCTTGAAGAGTGTTCTTCATCTTCACGTAAGCCGCCGGGTGCCACCAGCAATTAGATTAATATTGTTCACCGAGTACCCTACACCAGTTTTGATGAGCCTCCGCATTGGAATGAGTTTGAAAAAGTACTCCAGGTGAGTTATTTGATGATTTCGTGTATGTGGAGATGGATAGATTTATGTAACTTCTTCGGCCAGGGGGATATCATAACTTTGCATCAAGCGCGAAACAGTTTTTATCATTAGATTTAAGGTCGATATAAAAACATTTCGTAAACGAGTTTTTAATTATACTTTAGTTTAGCGATTAGGTTAGATTCGAGAGAAAGTTCCAAAACTCCTGTGCAATTTTTGAGCCTACGTAGGTAGGTATTGCTAATTTGGTCTAATCACAATAATTTTAAATATCCAACGTTGAGCATATCAATAGCAACCTAATGTAAGAACATAAAGTTCCTTATAAATAAATGCTTGATTACTTGAATATGTTCTTTTCGAAAGAATAACAGACAATAACTCAATGTTTTAAATTAAATACTAGTCAGTTAGTTAGAATTGTTATCCTGATAGTACAAGTATATTTTACATTTCAAGGTATAAATTTCAGCGAATTTTGATAAAACGTTACAAGAATGTTAATTTAATGTAAAAAGTGACGAATGTGAAGAAAAAAATGTTTGTTGGTTACCGAGATATTTTATTTTATAGTTTCAACTTGTGACATTTTTGTGTCCCAATTTTTGCATATGTACAAAAAGTTTTGATGTAGATTGAGAAGAAAAATCCTTACACTAAAAGTACTTCCATATTTTTTAAGCATTATGAAGTTATTGAACACAAATATACTGAAACAAAATTTTCAATTTCTTTATATTTTTATTTTACACAACAAATGCGTGCTAGTCACCATCGATAAGTCGAGTGAGTTCTTTGCCTTTAATATATTTATTTTCATATTTTTTCCTGAGTTTTTTTTTCAAGGAAAGGTTTAATATGTGTTTTATTTGGGTTTGAACATAATTTTCAATGACTTATTTCAGAGTAGGTATTCTGACAATTTCGACTTCAAAGTTAATCTTCTGGGGAAGTTCGAACAACCGCCTAAATAATTGTTTTAAAATGTTTCATAAAAATCCGTGAGAAACCTCAAACTCAATCTACTCCAAAGTTTGATTGAATTGTCCTAGTAATCTCTTTATCTATAGAAGTAAATGATACAAGAAGCCACATGCCCTCTGAGTACATATAATTTGCTTGTTTTCAATTTTGTGAAAACGTTTTATTTACAAAACTTGATGAAATGAAAAACTTAGGAGCCTAGGAAGCTTTGATACATCTAAGAAACTCAATTTTTGTTCTAACTACCAAATAAGAAAAAAAATTCTACCCAAAAGTTCTTATAATTCAACTTCAAATTTTTGCGAAATAAAAAGGTGCTTACTAATCCTGATTGGTTCTGGTATTTTTATACGAGTTAAATTATTTTTGATAATGAATTTATCTTTACCAGCTTTAGATCCGATTATTTTTGATTTGAATGAATGATGATACTGATGATAAATGAAGGATGTTTTCTTCGTCTTACAATGAGCTACCACAACAAATTGCTCAATAAATGTTAGAAGTATATCCTGATATTTTTTTTCAAGTTTATTTTAATTTGTAATCCTAATCGAAGACGGAGCCGTCAAATTTTACTAATTTTTCAATTTCGAATTTATGCATTTGTGCCACAAATTCGAATTTTCAATAATCATATAAAAAATTCTAAAATAAATCACACATATTACTGGTTGAAAATTAAAATTTGTTAGTCCTGTGAAGTGGTGACCTATAGTGTTTTAATTTCGAAAAAAATGTGGTGTAAGTCAGAGAATTTTAAAGTGTTTAAAGTATTCAAAGCGTAAAAATGTATTCAAAAAATCATAACAAAAAACAGGCAGTAACAAAAATATAAAAGCAACCATCAATGCTCGTTTTTATAGTTAAAACAACATTAAAACAAAATCAGCCAAATCAAAAATATTTGATTCAAAAGTTGATCGAGTTGGCATAGTATAGGTACCTAACATAATTTAACCCATTCAATGTTTAATATTTAGTTTTTTTTAATGCTTAATATTTTAATAACTGGATAAGTCGTGTTTATTTTTGTTTTGTTCATACATACAGGAATAGTTTGGCTTGATGGTAAGTCAATAATACCATTTTTCGGCAATTGCTAGAAATAGATTTTATTAGGCATGAATTTAAAAATCGAAATCCCTTTAAGGGATTAGACCAGGATAAAGTTAAAAAATTTAGACTTTTTTGCAATTTTGTTATAAAAAAAATTGTTTCACTTGTTGTATACTAATTGTGCAAAATTTAAGTAATAAAAAAATAGCCATGTCTGAAAACAATGTCGTTGGTCTTATTAAAAATACCTTTTTACAGTTGAGAGCAAAACTGCAATATTTCTTATCTGTAAGCAAAATTTGAAATTAAAATTGGATTCATAAATTTTATCTGGAATTTGACAATATTTTAAAATAAGCAAAATTACGATCATTCCTAAAAACGTTCTCAACTTTCGAGAAAATGTCCAGAGAAAATTTTTGAGAACAAAACTGTCTATTCTTAAAAAACGCATTTAGAATGAGGTCTATCAGATAACTAGTTTTCTTTATATGCTGTCAACCAGGTTGAAAAAAGTAATTTCGAAAAAATGACTATTGAAGTTTTTTTTGTTGTAAAATGTAATTTTTTTTAATAATAAACAGAAAGTTAGCCGATATGTACAAATGTTACAAGCTAACAAAGCACATTTTCTACTACTGTATATAATCAGGCAACTCTAGATGTAGTCGTTTTTAAAGCGGCGATTATTACGAGGGATATAAAAGTATTACGTTTCTGACACTTTAACGGTGCCAAGTACAAATCATGAATCATTTTCAAAACATAGGGAAATGTTTGAAATGTGTATCTTCCATCTTTAATGGGCTAAAAAATTGTTTTAAAAATAGATGTTTAATTAGCAGATTGCCAGAAGGTAGGATGATATTGATTAATTCGAAAAGGACTGTAAAATGTTAGTAATAGAGTATTATGCGATAATTGAAAAACTCAATAAGGCATCAATCATGACCTCGTAACGCTATGCGCGATATCAAATACGAATGCAGTGGAGATTCTCCAAGAAATACCGTACTATATTGAATCGAGGCACTGTGAAGGAATCTTGGCGGAGACGATCGCAACCGTTGTCTCCTAAAAATTCAATTTACATGGGCAGCGGTCCACAGAGGAAGGAAACAGCAGCCAACACTCGCGGCAGCAAAATTATAAAACTAACCAACCGATAAACCTTTGAGATCTAATTATTGCCGAGAACGCTATTTCTAGCAGAAAAACCTCTGTAGGGCAACCGCAGAACTTTACCTCGGATTTCCTAAAGCATCTGAAGCGGCCGCCGGGGCTTCCAGACCGAGGTGCGATTATAGGAAAAGAAAAATTCTTGAGAAGCACCGCACGGATAGTGCTATTTCTCATCCGGGTGAACAATGCTTCAGCAGTGCACCATATTTCCACCTGGAGCGGTTCGGAGCTATGCTCCTTTAATTGAAAACCAAACCTACCGTTGCGCCTTTCTTTTAGTGACTGTGCTGTACCCGAAGTGCCGCAGACGGTTTCCCCGACTTTAATGAGCCAACGGGTCTGAAGGTACATCAGGTGCCGCGATGCTAATGGAGTTGTTCCGATTAACAACGGTTCCCAGATAAATCGCGGGCGATAATTCAATCACCAGTTATAACACATTATCACCAGGCGACTTACTTACCATAAATGTATAATATTTACCACTTTTCATCAATTTGGTTATGCGCGCCAAATGTAATCTTTTATGGAGGTGGCGCAACCGCCTACCGCGGCGCACGGCTTAAGGTTGAACACAAGTTCCAGATGGTATCCTCTGTGGTCGCCTCTAGTCCGGAAGATTTTCTTGAACTCCTCTGGAATTTCATGGAGTTGTGATTTTTACATGTCACCTCTTCCAGATGGTATAGCGGTGGCTTTGTTCTGATCGCGCATAATTGGCCATCTCTGTAAATATTACCTGAGCTCCCGGCGCGGTTTTATGCTACCAAACCATACAAAATGAGTCTAGGTCAGTGTGATTCTAAAGTGTTACAATAATCAACCTGGCAAAAAACAAAACCCAGAGAAATCGTCAAGTTGAAGCGGGTTAATGTCCCTTTAATTCACACCATACGTTCGGTTTTTTTGGTACCAGGCCTTAGACATCCCATAAAAAATTGGGCATTTCTAGATTCCACCGAAAACATTTAAATTAAATCCGTTGACGGTATATGGTGGAAATTAACTGGAATTATTTTCCAGAAAATTACGGAAATGATTTGTCGGACAACCTTTGCAAATGGCAAGCAAACAGCCTGAGACTAATTTTGTGTGCCCATTTTACGCACCCTCTAAGTATTCTCCTTTGGATTTGTTCTTTCTGATGTTTCTGTACTATTTCACCTATGCTGTTGGGAATAATCAGAATTTTGAGCATGAAATTTTCGGGTTTTGTAATTGTGCAATGAGTCCAAGAAAATTACCTCTTTTGATTTCCTTTTACTTACGAAAGAAAAGTGCAAAATTATTCATAATTCTGAATATACCGTTGTATTTTTACAATTAACAAGTAACTTTTAATGTCCTAATTATTAGTTGCGTTTTATTTACTGATTTAGATCAAAAGGAATATACGCTAAAATTTTTTAAATATAGGTGTATACAGAAATATTTTTTACGTTATGTTATGTAGGTATTACTTTTATGTACAAGCAAAAAGCAAGAGTACATCAAACTTAAGATACGAGGTCTGTTCAAAAAGTATCGCGAATTTTAAATTTCCGCGGGCTACGTATATTCGATATACAATTTTTTTGTGGCGTTATGTTGATACTCATGTCCTTCACTTATGCTGACAAGCTCGGCTCATTTAAATGTTCAGTTAATTTTTGACTTGGACGTGTTTTGGCTCTTCTTCGATTTTTGCCTATACCAAAAAATGGATCAAAGAATCTGAATAATTGAAATAAAATCGAATATACGTAGCCCGCGGAAAAAATTCGCGATACTTTTTGAACAGACCCTATATACCGCTTATATAAAATAAACCGATAATATATAAAAAAAATTGCAATGTTATCGTACTACTTGCAATACCCCACTCCCGAATTGCTTTTCTAAGATTAAATTATAACATTTTCGATTAAAATTAGACCGTTTTTAATTTGATGAAACCTTTTCAAATTAAATGAAGCTACTTGCAAATTAGATAAGGTTATTGGAGTTTATAATTTGGCTGAAGATAAAATTCGAGCCTTAAGCTCTTAGCGCATTGCATGCGGGAGATTGTGATCATAGTCCGAAAAAACACAAATGCTGAAAGCGGGAGACTGTAATCTCTCTCCATTGATAGACAGGAGTGAACTACATTCTGCGACTTTGAAGGAATTTGCGTTTTATTTTAATAGGTTTTTTGTACTTTTACGAATTGTTAAAATTATATGTAATTAGCCAAATTTTTATTTATGAATTTAGGTTCTTTTTCATCAATAACATTCGTAAATTATCAAATTGACTCGCATGCAGAAAACCTGAATTTTTCCACTTCACGTTCAAAAACGTGGACAATCGCGCCCTTTTTCAGTGTGTTAACAAAACATTCATTGAGATTCTCTTTCTCATATAAGTACAACGAATAATGCATTTAGACTATTCATTATTAATAAACTTTTGTAAATTCCCCCGAAAGCTATCAATAAACGTTACATAGAAGTTACATTTTATATATATTGTACATATATATGTATAAAGCTTAGTCACTCTAAAAAATAATTGAGTAGTTTTACAATATTAAACGTCCACAC
The DNA here is from genome assembly GCA_963969385.1 of Philonicus albiceps. Lineage (NCBI taxonomy): Eukaryota > Metazoa > Arthropoda > Insecta > Diptera > Asilidae > Philonicus > Philonicus albiceps. The sequence goes on along the minus strand of OZ017772.1, from coordinate 43,827,970 downwards.
ACATTTTTCTAGCATTTAACCTTGCAAGGTGACAGTGGGAGATTATTTCTATGTAGATCAATAGTATTAATAACATAATTAAAATGATCGTTTAGCTCTAATTTTCGTAAAAATGATATATATACGATATACGATTTTTTATAATAATTTCCTTGTAAAGGTGAACGTTTTCATTTCATTCATATTTCGAAACCTCACAACAATAAGGTTATTAAAATTATTGTAATCAAAGGCTTTCATGCATATTTTTGTAATTATTGTGTTTTGCTTTGTGTTAAACGGGCATAACATTTATTTTAATCAAAATTCTATTACTGGATTGCAAGCAAGGCCGCACAAATTTTAGCCTACATTTAACATTTATAACTACTAATTTCTTGAATTTATCTCATTTTATAAAATGTTTTCATACATTCATATATTCCACAATTAGATAAAAATTCTAAAACTACGAACTAGAGGAGCTAACCTCTAAAAATGTTTTGAAACACTGTGTTCATTCAGTTGATAAACCAGAATGAATAAAATAATTTATAGGATATTTAGTTTTGTGAGGTTTCATTTTGCATGGATGATCTTTAACATTTATCATTGTCGGCGTGAAATTGAAATTCAAGCCACTTCCTGTACAAAATTAATTAATTGAATGTTTAATTCGCAAGGTGTTACACTTTTAATCAAAATTATTGTTTATTAAATGTGGAAAAAGTCTAAGAAAATTCCTTCGATGTATTGAATCACTACTTTCAATTTATTAAATATTGATAAACAACTTTCGCTTATATGAACGTGTTGAAAAAATATTTCGATTAACTTTCACAGCCAGTCAAATAATTAATAAATACTCGTAACAATAATAAAAATCATTCTAAAATATATACACGTTTGGAAACGTAGTCCCTAAGTCACTAAGTGTACAGTGTTAATAATTCTAATCACGTGAAATTCATCTTCATTTTAGGTAAACTTAACTTAGGTTTAATTTCAGCAAATTAAATCACATCCAATTTAGTGAGATCAGTATAATTTCCGAACTCTACCATAATTTCCTAGTTTCCGCAAAAACGTAGTTTTTTCTCCAGACTAAATTGCGACAATTTATTGTACAAAACTATAAAGAGCAAGAAGAGGTATTTCATCTTGGTGTTACACTTGCAAAGCTTTCAAAGCAATTTGTACTGCTTATAGTCACAATTTATAGTTATTATTTTTTTATTTAATTGAAATATGGGTCACAATTCGGCCAGTTAAGATATTTAAATATTACTCTCGTAGTGCATAAATTTAAATATCTAATGATATTACTATTAAATTGCTGAAATTGATCGGAATTTAATTAAATCAACCTTATCCTTATATTTTTAGAATCATGAAATATTTGTTTATATAAAACTTTTTCGAAAAGTCATACTGCAGGTATGTAGCTGGTGAGATGGAAGTTGTGTATTATAAAATATAAATTTCTCAAGCAAAATGACTATATAAATGATCTAATGAAAAACATAAACTATATTTACTCAATTTGTATATCTTTTCAAAGACAACAAACTTCAATTTTTAATTGCATGTTAAGGTTATTCGATAACAAGGCTGGGAAAAGAGCGAAATCGATTTCCATTTAATAATATTGCTTGCACCACACGTGTTGCATGCGATTAAAGTCATATCCATTCCCAGGAGTCAGATAATTTGAATGCTTCTCAGAGCCATTCATAAGGCCGCCTTGTACACCTGTCAGCCAAAGGATCTCAAACTTTAAATTGGAAAAGTCTTAAGCTACGTGATTTAATTCGCAGAAACAGCAACCCATTATGAAAAATGGATTTATTGCCTAAATGAGGCTCACGTACGGTGATCCAATTTTGCATAATCTTGCGCCCTTGTACAGCTATCGCACGATCAGTGGCATAAAATACACATATTTATGCATTTGGCATAAAATGTACAAAGGGCATCGAGCCGAGATCAGTTCGCAGGCTCTTTGTCCGATCAGTCTGAAATAAGCCACAATTCTCAAACGTGTGATTATACCTCCAATCATCTGCACAAACAGAAATTATCATCGGCCAGTGACTGTTCTGAGTTCGGATCAGTCACATCTCCGGATTAGCATATTGCTGGCGATCCTCGGTCATTTCATCCGATCATGTTGAATTTTCCCAGATTTTTTTCTCAGTCTACGGATTCTGCCGGCATTAGCATTAACATACAAAAAATCTTCAGGACTGCGAAATATTGGGATCGAACTGGCCCTGGAATACCTTGATGCGCGCGCAATTGAATAACCTAGTAAACGAGATCACGATCAAAATCGTGTCGGAAATGGTAACGGTCCCTTCAAGAAGGCTCTTGTTTTGGAGCTCAGTCTTCCACAGAATCTAACACTGATCCCCTCACGTGCGGCTCTATTCTTAATCTCTTTATTGTTTAAAATGTGTGAAAATCTGAACATGCGGAGATTCTTCTTACATCCAAGGAGCTCACGTCTCACTGTGCCCTGACCTAGTCAATATACATAAAGATGCGACTGCATTGTCTTGAGGTAGTGGTTTATCAAAATTCATATCTTCAAGATTCTTGCGATTACAAGACAAAAAGGCCGCTGATTGTGTTGATTAGGTATGTTGTTTCCACAATGTGTGATGATAGGTGATGTGTGGCAGCAAAAGTAATGTTTACTTGGTTTTTCCTTGCAAGTTGAATGCATGCTATGCTTAGGAAAAGAATACATTTTAGTTAGTTATATCAGGCGCGCTTTGGCATTTTGTTTATTATAATTCTCTGCATGAAGTATGGAAAACATTATCATGCCCTGCGATGTTTTTGCTTTGATAATCTCCAATTTTATTTTAACCTTAGATAACTAAACTTATTAAAGTTATCTGTAACTAATCAATGATCTTTTATATTTTCTTTCTTTATTTCAAGCAAAAAAACCTAACTTAAGAATTTAGATTATATCACTTTAATTACAAAATAGAAAAGTGGTAAAGATTAGCATTTGTAAAGCTAAAATGTACGAAAACATTTCGAATTTGCAAAACTGGCAGGGTGCGGTAGTCTATCAAACGAATGTCTATAGTTAAAACAGTTCTGATTCTATAGTATTCATTTGCATCAGAAAAATTAATTCCAATTCCTATTTGGGTTCCTACATATCGGTTGAGAGGTTCAATTACCACGTATTGATTTACCAATATTGTTTGCAAATATAAACATTTAAAAAAAAAACCCTTAATGTTTCTTTGCGTTTTGTCTATGTTTGGAATATTAATATTATATTCTTTTTGAGTTATACCATCTTTTAAAATAAGAAAAAAAGCAAGAAAGAAAGCACCTGCTTAGCAAAATTTCCTTGATCTTGATAAATTCTAATAATTAGTTTTTATTAAAAAGTTGCATTGTTTTTTAAATTGAAAAGTTTTCTTATAAATCTTAATCTTTTGCTAAAAATAACATTTCGTAGTAACGAAACTTGTAACCTTGATATAAGAAAAAATGGCTAAGAATCTCACTGCTCGCCCCTAACGTTTAATCGAACTATGATCCCCAGCAAAAGGATGAAATCGAATAGTTGTGAACTGTTAAATCGCCCACCTTTTACCTTTCACAACTTCCTTATGGGCGCGCATGGCTACCAAAAACGTGAATCTTTGCAGGGTGTTCGGAAGATCCGCAGAGCATCAGCGCTTCTGTTGGGGCATTTGCATGAAAAATCGATTTGTGGTCATGGTCATTCGGCTCAAAATTGGGCATGCGCTCGGGAAAATGCCTCTGCGGTTGCGCAATTTGACATCTTGACGACGCTATTGAGAGGCTGCAAAGGCCCATGCAAAAGACAAACGAGCAAATCTTATGCACGAATGCGCAGGCGAATGGAACATGTGTGGATGAGTGATTTGCGGGTAATCTGGTCGATGCGATGGTTCAATTGACAAGGTAAAATCAAAAGACATTTCCTCGTCGGCCGTGACAAAGGCAATTCTTAGGCTCGAGCTTAGCCGTTGTGGAGGAATTCAGTCATATCTTAAATACAACTTGTTACCACTGCGTGAATTGATGGAGCATTGCTCATATTCAGCCAGTTGCATTTGCAGGTGTTGTGAGAATGTTGCGTTCTTTAACAGCATAAAGATTTTATTCTTAAAGTAGAAAATGGACCGAGTAGCTGCCGCAATCGTACCCGTGGACTATTTTGCCCTTAGGTTAGACGCGTCTCGGTAATTTTCACCTATATTACATATCATTAAAGGCATTCTGTTCTGTAGTCTGCGCTAAAACGTAATTTGCTCTTTTAGCGTTAACTAGAACTTATCGCGTGAAATTTTCAGTTGATATTAAGCTGAAGACATGGGAGAGTGGGTTCAGGCCGAGAAACTGAGTGGGCATTTAGGTAGCGGGGTTCAGAAGGACTTTATGAGTGCATACTTTAAAAGTGGGTCTTCAGAATAATTTGCTAGAAACGCTAATATTACGCTTTCCGTAAGTTAGAGTTTATAAATTACACAGCTACCACGTACGGTGATAGATTCAGAGCGACTCTTACTCTAAATTCAAAACGATATAATATCATGCATTTAACTAACGAATTTAGGGCATAAGTATCTGGGGAATGTGATAGTGAACATTGAAGAATTCAAATTTGTTTGCCCACTGATTTTCACGTACGGTGCTGATATGACTGTTCTTATGAGCGCAATTAATGAGCTTAATCCTGAAAATGTTTTGATAATCATTAGAATTGTTAACAGCTTACAGACAGTCTAAGGCTCGGATAAATGTATTATCGACAAAATACTAGTGGAAGAGTGTAAAAGGGCGCGAATAGGTGCCTTTTTTTATTCCCCCAAAGCGTTAAGGAAAATATCAATTTTAGGCAAAGGTTTAAATGGTGATATTCCAGCTATAAGAAGTATTGGAGGAATTTGAGGTTGAGTAACTCGAGGTCAAGTTCGTTAAAGTTGTTCCCCTTTTTTAACGTAAGGTCTCGCTAGGAGGAAATACCAAACGGAGCAGAATATAATGCAGGTAATAGGCATCAGCAATTTGTTTTATCAAAACAATGACAAACAAAGAACATAAAAAAACTTTTAGGATCCTTTCATTCTTAAGATTCGAACACCACATATACAGTGGCTCAAACGAATAATCGCGCTCATGTAGAACATATGACAATATGGTGAAATAATTGTCCGTTATTAATGATATCCAGCTCATGCTCTTGCTCATTAGCTATATGTTTTAAATATTCTAAAAAAATTGCCAATTGATGTATGTAAAAACCGAACATAATTATAAAAGATCCGAACTTCTAGTCAAACAAGTAATCGGACAAACAACGGAAGGATAGTATGATGCAAATGGCGCCAAAAGGAAAGCAAACGACTTTTGAAATTCGACAACTAGTCATTACGACCGGTAAGATAAAAGATAAGCAGTTAGATATATTATCTGAATATACTCAGATCTGCTGGGATCCTGCCAATATTCTAAACTACTTTCTTGGGAATTAAGAAATCAGTTGACTTTACTATGAATATATTAAGATATTTAATTGTTCTTTTAGAAAATAACAAAAGCAAACACATTAGGCATATAGAAAGAGTATCAAAAATGTGCTTCATATGTCCAACGATTTCAGATCTTATATTTGATATAACCATTAACCGCTCCGAAAGTTTAGTCAACTCCGTGTAATAAAAGCATACATTATAAGTGAAGTTCTCCTTTTCGTCTTTCGTACAACTTATAAGGAGGAATAAGAAAAATATTTAATATATCAAATATCGTTGTACCTTCATCACAAATGCTAGACACACAGTTACTACTTAAGGTGGGGCTAATGTAATGTCGTAATGTGAACTTCGGCAAATGGCGTCAAATGTCATTATGCTTTGACATTTATGTTGTAGGCGGATGGAGACAACAAGGAACGGAGCGATACATACCTGAAGAACGCGGAATTGCTGTTACTGCTTATTTGACCAATTTCGGGTCTGTTGTTCTAACACAGCGTGAATTTCATCGTCGTTTTCCTCGTCGTTCTGCACCATGTGTACGAGCAATTAAGCGTTTGACTGAGCGTCTCATACAAACTAGAGATTTCATAAGAACTAGCCGGCCTTTTATTACTTGTTCGATCCAGAATATTGCTACTGTGGCCGACAACGTCCGAGAGAATCCACAAACATCGATGCACACAATTTGGCATTAACAGAAGTTCGTTGCATCGAATTTTGTTAAAATGTTTCCTTTTAAAGTGCAAACCATTCACCAATTGCTGATTGTTGATACTGCGGTCAAGTGAGGCTTTGTTAAATTTGGTGCAAGAAGAGTATGATTTTGTATCCAAAACTAAATGAGCGACGAAGCCCATATCCACTTAAGTGGTTATGTGAACAAAGAAATTTGCATTTCTGAGGCATGGAGATTCCATAAGAACAGACATTACTTCTTCTCAAAGAGACTGTTTAGTGCAGCATTTGCAGTAAAAAAGCAATTGGTTCTTATTTCTTAAGTTATGTTTTGTTTTTAAATTATTGCTCCCAATTTGTCTGTGGTGTTGAATCAATATGCGGTGTATATGAAAAGTGTTACTTTTAATGTTTAACCACTGCTTGATTAAATAATATTGGGAATTTCAGTGGAACTTCAATTAATATACATCTCTCATTTTAATTTTAAATATACGAAAACAATATGTTATTAATATGATATGCCAATATAGTGAGAAATTACGCGAAATGTTCAAAAATTGTTCTATATGTATTTCAATATAAATCTAGGTATGTATGTACTCATTTATTTTTATATAACTTATAAAACTAATTAATACAGCGGGGCCTACGGTAGATCAGTTGTTAACGCGCTGGCCTACCGTCCAAGAGGGTTCGAATCCCACGATAACCATGGTATTCTACTGTACGAACACAATGGGTCAATGAGTGCAATGGACAAAATGTCTGAGCGCTCGAGGCTACACGTCTCGCCCACTCCAATAATAATAATAATAAGTAATACAGCTAAAACCTCGAATTTATACTCAGGTTAGAGTTGCGCGATTTCGGCTTACCTACTGCCCGAACGAGACGCATTCAACCCCTTAGCTCAAACAGACATTCTTCGCCTGTCTTTTTTTTATGATTACAAATCTTTCAATGATTTTACACGCGAATGAACGTATAAAGTGAAAACTCATAGAGATGTGTGATCAAAATCTTATTGAAGTTTCTGAATCTTCAATACCAGTCATTGATCAGAAAAGTTACAAATTTCACAGAAGGGCTCAGTTTAATTGAAAAAGGGTTCCAATTTTGGAAAACATAAGCGCGCTTTCTCCACAAATTCCATGAAATTCTGCGTAAAAAATATCACTGTCTCGCCAGGCGAGCTTGTTAGATTTTATGAAGCCTTCAAGTTCAAAAAATTTACTCATACCTTTTCGTCAGTAGTGGATTTACCAGGAAGCAAAGGAAGCAATTGCTTGGGGCCCCGCTTGGACAGGGGCCCCAAAAATTTAAAAATGTTGAAAATACATTCGGAAATTAAAAAAAAATAAATAAAAAATGCGAAATGAAAAAATCCATGTAAACAATATCGATTATTCATTGTCCTCAAACGAATTTAAATTAGTTCAAAACTGTATTTCGCGCGTATAGTTGGCGCTTCGGTCGCTCGTATTTCGTGTCTTTCGTTACTTTTTATCGAAAAAGGCAAGCTTCAAAAACTTGACTTTGATGATGTCATTTATCAATTTGCGACTGCGAAAAGTAGGAAAAAGTTGTAATTTAGTTCGTAAATTATAAGTAAACTGTATAATATATTGATTTTGCAAAATTAACTGGTTATTTATTATTTTAAAATATTGGGGGGGGGTTAATTTTAGAATGAGGGCCCCGAAAACCTGAGGTTGCTTGGGGCCCCGTCTTAGGTAAATCCGGCACTGCTTTTCGTAACAATATTTCCATAGAAAAATATATTATTATATTATATTACCACCAGACGAGTGACTGCAAAACTACTGATACAACGACGTTATTGAACGGAGCCTCGGAAGTCGATTTCCGCGGGAATTTTTAATTCTTATTTTTCCGGAGGAGATGATATTACATTTCGGGGATTACAAAAACAAATTGGGCAAATAAAAAACCTTGATATCAAAATATTGTTTAAGATATCCTTATGAAATATTGTGTTTATTGTAACATTACAATACAGTATGTACTCAAATAACCATTTTACATAGTGAAGATTAGCGTTTAAACCAGTAACGTATGATCACCTGATTGTAGAAAAAAAAAGAAATAGTTTACATCTTCAGTTCGCAATTGAGTCTTGTTGACGAAAAATCCATCTGAGGGCACTATTGAATATGCTAACCAACCATTTAACTTATGTTCTCCAGTTAAAAATTCATGGCAATATTCAAAATCATTTTCAAAGAAAAATAAATTATTGCAGGTTTCATCACAGGGCAGCACCGCCGTCACTGCCTTCGCTGCCGCCGCGGCCACCACCAGTTCAGCTGCCCGCGCCGACATTGTCTTCAATGGCTTTCATCATCTTTCTAATGTTTCAGGTATGAATGAATTAACACAATCCTTCAAAGACCCATTCGCGGCCGAACAGACAGCGGACAATTTATGCAAAAGGAGAAACATAAAAACTCGGGTTTCTTGGAGAATGCGGCGCTTTTCATCCGATTCCGATATTTTTGCAATTAATCCCAGTCAAAGCTTTGTGTTTCCTGCTGTAAGAAGATCTGGTGTGTGTTGGTGCATCCGATCCGATTCAAAGCAAGATTAAATCGAACGGAGATCATGCACGGTTCACTGCGCACCCGGGAATTAAGAAAATAACTCGCATAAAAAGCAACAAGACCTAGCGCAAAAAGCTGTCTGCGATTACCCAAACAAATGATCATTTGCACGTGAGGAAAACAGTGCGGATCAATTGCTCTTTGAAGAAACTCTTACGACTGTTTGATTAATTTTTAAATTTATCATTGCCTTTTACTTTTTTATTTTTAGATTTTAGCTTTAGGCAATGCGGACCCTTTAACTAGTTCTACTGAACATAGTACTGTTAGTCACCCAAGTAGTGCCACATCAAATAGCCCCAACGTATTGCCATCATCTTCTACAAAAGTCTACATCCCTGTGACGCAGCCGACAAAAGTTAGTAAAAGGGCTGGAACATTGGCAGAAGCTAAATTGAAGGTAAGGCTTTAAAGTCGATCAACACAATCTCCGAACTTTATGTTCGTACATTTCCAATAGCATACCGCTAGCGCCTCTCCAGTCTTCGCAAAAATATTGAAATGCGGTGCAGTATACAATAATATAGAATATAAGTATATATAAAACGTCAAGATGTCCTTGAATTCTTTTCATCACCACTTTGACAATCTACACCTAATTTGCTACTGCTAGTAGCAAATTTACTGAAACAAGCCAGTTTGCACAAATCACCGAATTCGTCGTAGTAAGCTTCTAGTTTCAGTCAAAATATTGTTGCTAACTTTCTTCTCAGCCGCGTAAATGAACCGATTGGACATCGGAAAGCTCTGCGCCAGAGACATGTAGACAAATCGTAAAAGTGTCAATCGGTATTAAAATTATGACTGATTTTGAATGGACGGATCGAAAAATGCAAATCTGACATAATGTTTTAATTAGATGAGACCGAAATTTGTTCGTTTTCTATTTAAACCTTTATAAATTCAGTTTTGAAAAGTTTCCGTAGTACAGCCTATGTGCGTGCCAACTTTCATACCGATTGACCAAAGTGTGTAGGTGGATCAAACAAACAAATTTACTTTTTCTTTTATCACATAAAAGAGAATTTTAACCATGGGAGAAAATTATAAAAATCTGATTCATTTTTGCCTATTCCTGAAAAATCTGATTTTGAATTTTACTTTTATTTTTAGCGAATAGAATAGAAAAAAATAGAAGACGCTGATATTGATTATTTTTGTTATCAAAATATATTTAACTTTAAAACTCAATTTATTTTTTAATTCTCCAAATAAACGTAAACGGGCGTTGTTTTTCTATTAAGGCCTACAAAACTTTACTGAAAAGTATATTAAGGTTTATAAAGATAACTTAACAGGCTCCAATGGAAAAATCTATACCAGATATGCATTTACTACCGACCTAAAAACATTTTAAATGTTTTAAACTAAAATAGTCAGCAATTTTAACCATAAACATCATCACTGGGGATAAATTTACACCGTTATGATTTCATACTCAAAAATTTATTTATAAATTAATTATTGCCAAAATCTTCTACATTTACAAGCCATGAAGTGGTTCGGCGCACGCATACATCTATAGCGCAAAGTGATCTGAATCTTCAAATAAGTTCCCAAAAGTTACGTGACGAATAACTTAAACATGGGAAAAGTTCGCGGCAGTTTCTATATTAAAGCTTATACCCAAAAACGATCTTCACTCACGATTATCCTAAGAAGTTATCCTTTTGATTCACGATACATTTAAATACCGAAAAAAAGAACCCAAGACCACAGGAGAACACTTGGTTCTGAAGAACTGATAAATTACTGCACTTTCGCTAGAAATTCATTAATGTTTTTGGCTTATATGGAATGAAAGACCTTATGGTCTTTGTAATTTTAATTTTACAGGACTGAAATATCCCTAGAGTACAAATAATCCGGTTGTTTAATTTTTCCGAAGATTTCATTGCGCCGCTATACGTTTTGAAATAAATGTCGCGAATTACGCAAACATGCAAAAGCCCAGTTCACGGCTTGTAAATGTAGAAGGTTCTACTACTGTACAAATCATCAGCATTAGCAAAATTTTTCAACTTATCGACGTTCATCAAATTGCAAATCGAAGTAGGCTAAGTAAAATTTTCTTCTGCAGGTAAAATTATTTAAATAAATCATACAGAAAATTTTCAATTAAACAGTTTTATACAAAATTCATACCAAAAAATTGTAGGATCATGAAAATATCGCGGCGGAAAACTCAGTTTTCAATATTTTAAAGTTCAAGTTAAAGGAAATACAAGCTGCCGACAAATTGTTTTTGCATATCCGCCACTTTTGAACCTAAACACAGTTACATGAAAATCCGTGAGAAAACCTCTTTTGCCTTTCACTTTAAGTGCATTTTTTTGATAGAAATTTTATAATAACATTTTTGGTTATAAGTCAATTTTGTCAGTAAACCTATTGTGTAAAATTTAAATCTGATAAATAATGTGTACGAGCATGTGTATGCATTTTTTGATCTATGTATGTGCGGAAAATAATTTAAAATATTTCCATTTTCTTATTGGCAAATACTTTTTAAAGAAAATATCATAGAATGTTTTTGGCTTCAAATTTGTTATATGTACGAATATTGATTATGCTTTTGAATTGTTTGTTGTTTTGTTCATATAAATCCCTCCTTGTAACCTTTAGCTGGCACACTTCCGCAGAGTCGCATACCTGATACGAAAAAAATTGACGATACTCTTGTAATGACCATTTGAGAAATAAAAAAAGGAAAATTAGGAAATATTAAATACGAAAAATAAAGAATTTGTGAATGCTAAAAACTTAAGAAAATGAACTTTATCCGAGTAAAAATCGTCAGCACAAAAAGAGCACCGAAAGACCACCAAACGTTTAATTACCACCAATATACAACCCAAATAGACTCGATTTTCTTTTGGAAAATTAGGAGCACTGATATACCACCAAATAAGGGACAGATATCAATTGAAAACTCTAATAGTCGATGGAAGCCCCAAAACACCACCAGAACATGATTGCATATAGAATGCCTTATTCAGCACCAGCCTTACTTATAAATTTATATCTGCACGAATTAACATACGTCTAGTTGTCAAATGGTGGTATTTTAGTGTAGTAAACGGTGCTATGTTGGTGCTCATTTGGTATGGAATTTTTTGACGATAGTAGTCATTTGGTGGGGCCTCTGATAGTTCAGTTGTTAGCGCGCTGTCCTATCGTCCCAGAGGCTGTGGGTTCGAATCCCACGAATAACCATGGTCTCCTGCGCTACGTGGTAACACAATGGGCCAAAATTGGCCTAAGTGTGCCATTCTAGGCAGCCACAGCAACCTAACCTAATCATTTGGTGGTGATTCGGTGTTGAAGCTGGTGCTCTATTAGTTGTTGTAAAGAAGTGGATTAACTATTTTGTTCGCCAAAAGGGCTTACTTTGGTGTTATTTTAGTTTAACTTGAAGTGTCGATTTAGTTGTTATTCAGTGTTTAGGAAATTCAATGCACAATTTTTACTCGGGTATCTTTAGGTGCCAGCTAAGGGTTAAGTATGTTCTTACTTAAATAGTGCTATAATAAATAAATCATGTAATAATGACAATCGGTATGTTTCTTGTATAAAATTTGAAAAAAGTTAGAGAATAGTAATATTTGATTATATAAAAATTAGTTAAAACAGCCCATTGTTAAAATTTATTTGAGAATCCTAAATTAGGGGTATCATTATGTAAATTTGCATAGAAATTGAATATTCAGGCAAATATTTGCCAAACGAACATTTTAAAAACACCTATTTCCATTAAATCATTCACTATTTTTAAGATAGTAATGCTCAACACATTTTATACACTATTTGTTACAGTGCACTTCCCAAAACAGTTTATTAAGTGTCTAATTGCGTTATAATAATATTGTAGATCGCTGGGAAACATCGTAATATTCAATAATATTGGCCCGTTTTTGCGCTGTGTATACAGCTGTTATAAACACATAAAATTCGTTACAATCTGCAAAACAAAACAAAACAAATTAAATAATATTAAAAACACAAAAGTTAGAAATGTTTAACAAAAGTCCAAGTTGGCCCATCCTTTAGTTATTTTGATTTTGTTGAATTTGATTTGGTTGTGGGGGCATTTGGCGTGATAAATTATTACTACAAAAGAAATTCATATCAATATAAAGTCAAGGTTATATTTATTGCAAAGCACTCTTAGCGCAGCGCAATCGTTTGATGAAATCACAAGATTACCCCCAAAATCCTACCTGGGTCTCCATCGTTTCCAGCAGCACCGCAATGTCAAGTTCAATGCACCTGAAACTCCAGTTGTAAATGCTGCCGTGCGATGCTATACCATATATTCAAATTAGCCTACATCCAGCACCCAAAAACTATTTGATAATTTTACAAATTTTGTCTTTTTTGCCCATTGCAGAAAACCGCGGTAGCAAAAGAGGAACCTCTTCAGAACCGTTCGCGTGAGGCACTCTCCCATGAAGGAAGCGAACGTGAAGCGGTGAGTACCAGCACAATAACATTGTAAAAATTTCGCAATTTTCCAATGAGGTGTCCTTCAAACCGCCCCACACGCACAGTCGACTAACCTTTTCACTGCTCCTAATTAATTTTTCCGAACAAGTGTAGACCTCCACTACAGGTGGTAATAATCGTTCATTCTGTCAAAGGCTTACACAATACAAGAGAAGGAAGAGATCCTCCTGCAATTATCTGCCTCTTTAGAGCCCCCGCGGAGCCCGAGTGGGGCCCAGTGGAAATGTGCGTTTTACTCCGATGCTTTTCGCAGGTAAACAATGGGGCTCCCGGGGAAAACTGTTTCAGTTGTAAGACGTGTATAGCTCAAAGTCGGGCTTCTAAAACGCCGCTGTGAATGGCTTTCAGCACGCGGCTTGCGCTCAGGGTTTAGTGGGTTAACAGCGGTTGAAAATGGTCGACGGCCACTGAGGCCGCCGTGTCGCGCTCCACCTCGTCTTCCAACGGTTACCTGGTTGGTTGAGCAGAGGAACAGAGAAAATCGCCGAGTTATACAAATATACCGAAATTGCGAAATATCTGAATCGCTTCCGGTTATTTCGATTAACCGATTTTCATTTTTGTTACTTTCAGTTTTCTGCTACGAAACAGTTTTATCCTTCTCCCTCTAAAGAGAGAATATGGTATAAGAGCGTTTTAACTTGAGGCCATCTTTTGACCAGGTTTATAGTTAGAAAAACATTTCTTTCATAGAGATTATATTAAAAACAAAAAGAATTCCTAATGTTTATATGACTACAATCCTTGCTTTATACTAACCAAATATTTTCTAAATTAAACCGGAACACCACTATGAAGGGCTGAAAAATAAGTGAGATCTTCATCATTTACGAATTAAGATTTAAAGTATTTTTAAAAATACGTGCTTTCAGAAAATGTTGTTTTTCGAATCAATCACATTGGTGTTCCCACGTTCATTTAATATTTTTGTCAATTTATACCTTTTCATTAAACCTCTAACGCTTTTACATATCTTTAACCACCCAAAACCAGGAAACATACGAATTTCCTAAAGTATTATGTTTAAAATACTCGTGAGTGCGTATTTTACAGTATTTTTTTATATTTAATTTACTTAAATGGGCCTATTTTAATCTTATAAATCGTTAGGAATGTCCTGATAGTTTTATTGTTTCTGGTCAAAAGAATTTATATTAATTGCTAGATTTGAGACTTTTCTGCATATGCGTAGGTGTGCGAATCTTTCATTAATTTTCTTTAACACATTATTGACCGACAATTTTACACTGAAACTATTTCATCTACCGGCTATTATTTCGTAATTGAATATAGAAGTAAAATATTCTAAATAAACTCCAATAAACTTTATTTATACAATTCTATATCGCCTTGGGTTTTATAAATTGAAATATATATGGTAATGCAAATGCAATGACGAGTCAACGAGACGTTTGGGCATGAAAAGACGAGTTAACTCGTCACCGATCAGCAATGTGTTAAGAATCTTAATATAAATTGAAATTTAAGATCACATAGGCACATTCGCTCACGTGCAATATTTCCATATAGATCAGACTATAGCATTGGACTATATATGGAATACATATGTTAAGAGATTTTATTATAAACACCATATTTTTAAGGTGATTTCACCGAACTTCGGGTGATGAAAACTATTTTTGTAATTAAAATACGATGTTTACTTATGGTCTACATGCAAAAACTTCATTAATACATTAAATAGACCCAAACTTAGAGCACTACCTTAATAACTGTGCACGATGCTTATTATTGTTCTATTTCTATTTTTTATTTAGGTCGTGTACTTGTCTGAAAATGCTGGATACGTTCCAATAGCTCCCTACAGGCCAACTCGACCAGTAGCGCCATCTGGGTCAGGATCAATATCGTCAAGTGGAGCTGGAGCCTATCATACAGCCCCTGAATTAGACGCCTGGAGACCGGATCCATGGGACGGCAGTTACAACAAACGATTTCGCTTTAACAATACTCGCGTCCAACGTAAATACCTATTGCTTTCACCTGACCTTTTACTTTTTTTCATTATTTTATTATGCAAAACATAAATGTACTCTTAATTGTTTTCCCCACATAGATATCGAAGCCGAATGCCAAGACGATTATATGAAGATCAGAATAGGTTTTAATGGCTCATTTACAGGACTCTTATATTCAGCAGGTATTTATATTAATCGTTAGTCTAATAATTTGATACAAAATTGTACTGCAGTAAAATTCGAGTTTATGGTATCTTCCATACTTCTGAACCTTACTATTCTTCTATTATTAATACTCCATAAAATTAAAATATATTGTAGTTTAACTTAAAACATATACAACAATAAAATGAACTACAATATTGATTTAAATTTTATTTTCTTTAACAAATGTTTATCAATTTTTGTTTGAAACTACCAGCTCAATTTTTTGCAAAAAGGAATATTTAAGATAAATTGTAATAAGTAGAGTTTTTAGGAAAAAAACTGATTTTAATTTTAATTCAAAAGAATGAAACATAATTTTCATTCGTTTATTTCTTTTAAAAATTGTGAATTATGGTTAAAATTTGTCAATTGTAAAAAAGTTTAAACAAGAGCTAATATAGTATAATAACTAACAAGATAAATATTCATTAGGCATTAGGTCTGTTCAAAAAGTATCACGAATTTTTATCAGCTATTTTGTTTGGACGTGTTTTGGTTCGTCTTCGATTTTTGCCTATAAAAATGGAATCTGAGAATCTGAGCAGTAAATAATCATACTAAAAGGTACAATATTTATTTAAAGGTTATGCATATGATCCAGACTGTATGTACATTAATGGTTCTGGAAGAGACTACTATGAGTTTTATATACAACTTAATCGGTGTGGCACTTTAGGAAAGAATGCCCTACACGATGATAATCGAAAAAATCCAACGGTAAGAAGAAACATTTAGTCGTTTTTTTTATGTGGACCCCGCTTTTATGTGATAAGTACATTTTTCTAGAAGAACTTTATGTGGAATACGATCACCGTACAATACAACCCGTTGATTGAAGAAGAATTCGATGAACATTTTAAGGTCACATGCGAATATGGCTATGATTTTTGGAAAACAGTTACATTTCCATTTTTAGATGTCGAGTATGATAATAGTAGCAAGTTAATAACTTCTCTACTTCATAGAAATTTTAATTTCCAGGGTTGCCACAGGAAATCCAGTAGTATTCACGCTCAGCCCTCCAGAATGCTATATGGAGATAAGAAACGGATATGGACTTGGAGGGCAACGAGTCATCGGTCCTGTGAGGGTTGGAGATCCTCTAACACTTATCATTTATATGAGAAGCAAATATGGTAAGGTT
This sequence comes from Philonicus albiceps, assembly GCA_963969385.1. NCBI lineage: Eukaryota > Metazoa > Arthropoda > Insecta > Diptera > Asilidae > Philonicus > Philonicus albiceps. The sequence goes on along the minus strand of OZ017772.1, from coordinate 43,811,316 downwards.
TACATAAATATTTGTAAAAGATCAGATATAAGTGTGAGTTTTTTTAAAGATGGATTCGATATTGTCGTAAACGATTGTTACGCTCACAATGGTGCTACAAAACGCATTCAATTGATCGACGAATATGGATGCCCTGTAGATGATAAATTAATTTCTAGATTTCGGGGCAGTTGGTCAGACACTGGAGTTTACGAGACACAAGTATATGCTTACATGAAGACTTTCCGATTTACAGGATCACCTGCGTTGTATATTGAGTGCGACGTTCGCATGTGTCACGGAAGGTGTCCGGTGCGTTGGAATTATTTAAATTTTAAAGGGCGTATGCTTATTATTTCTTTTTTTTTTTTTGTTAATTTAGAGCCAACCATGTCACTGGAGGAACTTGAAAGGGATAACGAAAAGAGAAATTTCAAATGATACCTTGAGCAAGGATCCGAAGAAATCGCAAGGAGAAAAGGAAGTACCACTTTCTGAAAACATAAACTTATTTCAATCCTTACGGGTGTTACAAGAAGGCGAAAGTGAAGAGGAAGAACAAATTACACAAAACACGGGTGAGGGTATTTAAATCAATTTTGTTAAATATTAGGTTAGGTTTTGTTAATTTTGAATTTGGTAATTAATTCTGACAAACGTATAAAATGATTTTTAATTTTTTAAATATAAGTATACTATCTAGTTCTGGTATAAATTTCTTTCTACCAATCTCAAAAATCAAATTTGTATCAAAATTAAAGATGATTTCTTGTCATTTGTGACATTTTTTTTCTGTGTATTTTTAAATACATAATTTTTAAAATAAAAGGGTACAAGCTTGATAGCAACCAAAATGGATTACTAATGCATATATCGTATATTGCATGAACATTTCAGTCAGAGTTTTATAATCGCGTTCACAAATTTGAAGGATCCGTGCAGCAAAGTGTTTTGCTCTTGCTATACAAAGTTAAAAAGAGAACACAGACAACAAACAAATGCTGATAGTGCATCTATAATAATTTAATGTAGACAGACATTTTCGAGTTACGACGTAAAAGGAGCAGTCAAGAGGATGTTGGGCCATGTTTGGTTGGTTGGTTGGTTAGTTGGTTAAAGTGGCGATCCGACGCATTCAGAGCGAGTCCAATTGGTCCCTTAAACTAGTTGTAGTTGAACGTTGTAAACTCTAGAGATCAGATCCACTTTATGGAATTCAGAAAGAGAACAATGTCTCTGATCCTTGCCGTGGATAGTACTCTGATATTATCAGGGAAATGCGTGCGGGGCAGTGGCACAAAAAGTGAGAAAGAGTCTCCTTTTCCTGCTGATCCTTGCAACCGCGATAATGGTCGTTGTAGTGAATTCTAGACTTGGCTGCGTGCTACCCAATAGGCCAGTGGCCTGTATGAACTGCCACCACTCTGGCAATGTCCACAAGGGTGCGTTTGAGAAGCTCCTGAGTTCTTCTCAGTTTATACTGAGGTCAGGACAGTCTCAAGATTTTACATGTAGAGTTGCACCTACTTTGGTCAGTTTATCTGTCTGCGTAACATCGCGCTCCTTCTACTCGGCTCTCAAGAAAAACTTCGCTAAAGACAAGGCACCCATAGGTGAGTAGGACGCACATTAGCAGTGTACATCCACCAGACTATTTTCGGCCGTAATCCCCATCGTCTGCCAAGATAATTAGCCTGGGGAGAGCTACTCCGTTAAGTACAGGTAGTCTGAAAGTAGGGATCTTGGTCCTAGTTGTGGACATTAATAGTTCTGTTTTGCTCGGGTTTATTCTCAGGCCCAGGCGTCAACTCATGATGTCACTCAGCACGGAGGGAAACAGACCAAAATCGCCAGTCGCATAGGCGACTACTTTTATTTTATCCCTGTCAAGGCTGTCAGGATTCCCGTTCATCACCAATAGCCAAAGCAGAGGGAAGATAACACCTCCTTGTGGTGTCCTTTTGCTAACGTACCATACCTGATTACAGAACTATTTCCCCAGTTCTGACTGAATGATCCGTGAACGTAACAAGGTCGCAAGCTAGTGACTAAGACCCTCCTGTACCCCTAGTGTAGAGATGGTTTCCTCAACATCCAGAAAGGCAGCCAGCGTGTATTGTTTTTACAGCAGCGAGTGTTCGACTGTACGTACTACCTCGTGTAGAGCTGTCTCAGTAGACTTAGCCTTTAGGTACGCGTGCTTCGACCTACTACTAAGCTGTAAATCAACAGGAGTATGACGTAGGTATACGTCGAGAATCCTTTCTAGTATTTTCAACACGAAGGAAGTTAGATTAATGGGTCTAAACTCCTTCACCAATTTATGGTCGCGCCTACCAACCTTTGGGATGAAGGCAACCCGCGTCCATATCTACGAGTCGGGGACGTGCTGGAGAATCAGATAGCTTCTGAAATATACCACAAGCCACGAAACTGCAATACCATGTAGTTCCTGTAACCAAATAGACCAGGCGATTTCATTTTTTCGTTCATCTAAGCCAAAAATTAAAATATATCAATGTTAGATTTCTCAGTTTTGATAACAGCTTTTGAAATAAATACAAAATATTTACAATTTCTTAATTTTCTTTTTATAAATGCTTTTCCTAGGAACCCACATATCATCGGAAACCTGCATCCGCACAACAGTTCTATCTGCTCTGTCAGCAGCATTCTCCATAACTATTTGCCTCCTCTCAGCTGCCTTGATGATATCCTGTGTAAAATTGCGGTACCGAAAAAAAGAACGAGTTGTTTATGAAACTTATGTGAACCACAAAGGACAGATTGATTGATACAACTCATCCTTCATATCCAAAAATACAATATATAGAAGAAAGGAAGTCAATGGGAGATAACCATAAGAAAAAGCATAACCTGACTGATCCAATAATTTATTTGTACCCTAGAAGCATAACATGTAATTTAAGTAAGCCGATTAGAATTGAGCAGCAGTACTAACTAGGTATAACTAATTAAGCAGTGTAAATAAATTAAGTTGTCATGAGTGAGCCATTCGTCTTCAGATAAGCATCTTACACTGACAACAGTTTTTTTGTATCATTACTCTTCATTTTCCATGCATTTACTCATTTTATACTTGTGGACTTAGCCTTAAATATTATTTTGAAAACGTGCGATGGTATAATGATTTTGGGAATATTGTGGTGGAGGTGGAAATTATTTATCAAAATTATCTTTTATAGTAAATAACAATAAAACGGAATCTGTGTGTGTTGGACTAAACTTACATTGATACCTCAGTTCCATGCGCCCATTTTCCGCATAGTTATTAACTGACTAGAATTACATATAAGTGTTTTATGTATGTAAATAGCAGAAATGCAACAACTTACGTATTGTAGTCAAGTAATTATTTAAAAATAAACTTTTACCACAAAAATTCTTTGCTTCTACTCAGCTTTGATTGTTTTGGGCTGAAATGTGTCCTGTTAAAATTCAACAAAAACTGCTTAGTCGCTTGCTCCTGCCGTCGTTGTTTTTCCAATTTCGTTTTGTTGGTGAGGAGTTTCGCATAAAATTTAAAAGTTGCATAGTAGATTATCTCGACCAAACTAAGAACTGATCCTCCCAAACATAGACCAAAAATTCCACCAAAGGAAGCTGAATGAATATAATAAACCATGTTTAGATTTAAGGTGTCGTAATGTGGTCTAATTACCTAGTAGATCATCCCATGTCATAAAAATTTCCCGACGGTACTTGATACACGATAAATCTTTAAAATATACTTTGATCAGGGTGAAGTTAGTGATGTCGGTATCATTTCTGTAAGTAAGTTATGTTTTAATGTTATTTTTTAAATTTAATTAGCAGGAAATTAGTATAAAACGGATATAATATCACGATTTTATAATTGTATTTTGTACAAGATCAGTGATTCTATACTTAAGTATTAAAAAAAGAAATTAATCGCGCAGCTTTCGTAAACAAGGATATTTCAAACTTTCTAATTACTGTTTTTTCTCTAGTTATGCATTTTAAAATTATTGAGTTATATCCATTGACTTATACTACCGCATAATTGGGGCATAATTAATAAATAAAACCTTTCCAATGACTTATCGTTTAAAGCGGTCGGTAGCATAATTGTATTTATACATACAAATTTTTTTAATTTTGAAGTGATGCCATCTGCACTTAATTATCTCTGCGCCATTTAGAGAAGAAACAAATTTCGTTACATGTATATACATACATCTATTCTGTTTTTACATTATATTACAAAATTATATTTCATACCATTTTTACGCGATTTAATTTGCCACGATGAAAGTGATATTCAAGTCTGACATAAACGAATGCGTATATCAGGTAGTGACAAAAATCAAAAATTAATATTTCACTAAATTATGATTATTTTGTTTGTTTTATAAATATCTAAAGTTATGACTGTTTTTATTTTTACTTTTAAAAATTCTTATTTATTATTGTTATTAAAAAGTGTATTTTTAAATAAAGTTTTAAGTAAAATCGCATTAAAAACGATAAATTCGTATAATTTCATATTAATCACATTATTGAGCTAAAATAATTCTTCAAATTCCGAACCAATCCCCTAATTTTTATATGGGAACGTATTTATCACGTTAAAACAGAATTGAATATATAATATATGTATAAATTTCTGTAGGGTGGCTTAGAATCGATATTTTATCATATAACATTATGTATCGGAGCCCGTTTTTATACGAAATACTAATTTAATTTTTATAATTATAAAATTGTACTACTGAATTATTCCATTACTTAGAATCTAAACTTAATTCTGCCTTTTTCTCTTATATTCACCTATTAATTTCTACTTTTATTATATGTATAAATCCACTTACAAAGTACTTGCTATTTTTACGTCATTAACTCTTTGAGATATAAAGGTTTCAACATTATAGGACTGTTCGGTACAGCTTGGTAAACAATCACAGCTCATTCCAATTAATGTGTTATTGAAAACATAGCCAAGATCCGACGGTGGTTCAAGACTTGCAAACATATCTGAAAAGACATGGTTTTTATTTAATTTTTACTAGAATAATAACGGTTATAATTAAATAAAAAAGTTACAATTTAATTCGTATGATGATAAGTTTTTTATCGAAAAATATAAAAATTATTAGGTGAGTTTTGCATATTTATCCTGACCAAAAATTACAGTTTTAGGATTAAATTTGTCGATTAAGAATAAGAGTTATCAACTGATTTTAATTTTTTTCAATCTGTAGAGAATATTCAAATTCTACATAGGAAACGCTATACTAATTGATTCTTTAAGGTATCCTGAGCGTACTTTTCACGTTCTCTTTTTATGTATAATAAAACTCAGTTGGTAACGAGACCCATTTTTTCTGGTTTAAAAAAATAAACAAAACTTCTCATAACTGTCATTAAGTTCTGCAAAATACAAATAAAATATAACGATTAACATACTTAGGTACTTACGTTTATTATCACTTAAACATTTTACATCCTGCAATGTACAGTGCCTATTGATTGAGCTTTTGTTCTTGTAATCTATAAAATAGGAAAGTATTAAAGTTTTTAATTAATTATTAAATGAAATAAAAAATGCACACAAACGAATTAGGATGAGAACGTTTTTAACAAAAGCACTTTTCGGATTTTAAGTACACCGATATAAAATTTTCTTAAAAAATCTGGTAGAAATCACATAAATTTTTGTATATTACATTTTTCTACAAATATATGTATTGTTACAAAATTTGTTTTCGCTTATGCTTCATATATAGAATTTTAATCGAGTCTTTAGGAAGATTTCGATCCGCACAATCGTAGCGTCTTGGCAATCACCATCAAACAGTAGCTACACCGAAGAAGATCAGTCTGTTACTCTGCATCGAAACACCAACCACTTTTTCTATTTTGTTTAAGCTCGTTAAATAAAACGTCTCCCAAAATCAAAGCATGGGCGAAGACAACCGCGCAGATTTGACCGGCAGCCGCTCGACTGCCAAAACTATAACAATATATAAAAAATTATCGCGAAAGCTTGTTTATGGTATATGATCGATAAAAAACACTTTTACTAATAATACAAAAAAATAAGTGGGAAATTCCAAAGTTTGATGGCGTTCTTATAGTTTCCTTGTCAAAATTATCTGTAATTGTACGGAATCTTAAACACATGAATTTTGGCGTCTGGTCCAATATGCTTTACAATTTCTGCATTGCAACGAAAAGTAAAATTATTCAAACTTGTATATACTTACTGACTTCTGGATAAAAGAATGGCAAACACCCACATTTTTCTATAATAGTTCTAGCCCGGCATTCAGTAATACACGATTGAAAGCTATATTTCTTCGTTATTTGAAGCCGCTTCTAAAAACATTTTATTAATCATTTTAAATTCTGTATTTAGTTCTTTCGATAAACATTTTAATTACCTCATGACTAAATCGGCAAAATCTCAAATTGACTGGCAAAGTTTCAACTGTCTTTTCAGTAACTACAACTGATGGAGTAACTGCAATAGAAACTTCAAGACCGGGTTGACCGAATGCTGTTAAAAGAGACTTTTCTGGAAAATCTTCTGGATCATGAAGTATAACTTCAGCTCCATAGAAAAATCTTTTTGGTGAGACGTACTCTTCCATTTCGACATCCAGTAAAACCTTTAGACCAACATCTTCACCAGCTCCTGATATTCTTATCACTGGTGTGTTGATTTGGTAGTAGTCATCAACCTTTGTTTTTCTTGATCATAAATTTTAGTTAGAATTTCTTAAATATTTTTGGAAATCAAAATTTACACTGTTCAAATTACAATTAAAGAAATTGGTATTCTGTTTATCTACCGTTTTAGTGCATTTGAACAATTTAAATTTTAAAGGAAAGATCAAATTCACTCTACTGAAGTTCAAAAATTACTCATCATATTATTACTATGGACCTACTATTATGAGCTTTTGAAAGTAGTAAAAATGAAATAATTATAGTATTAAAAACATTTCTTAGTAACACTATGTTGGCATTTATTGCTGCACCTTCTCGGGTACACCCAACGTCAAGGAATTGTTAATTCTAAAATATCTCCAATCAAAAACTTAACTCTAAGCAAGTGGTCCTTTTAATCTTGACGATTTTTCTAACTTTAAAGTTACAATTTTGCAAGACAGATTAAGACTATTCTGCAGTTTACTTTATCCACAAACTTTGAGTGCGTGCAGGTCTTTAATGCCGTGTAATTGTCCTAAATAAGTAAACAAAATCCTTAAAATGTTGGTAATAAAATGCTTTATTTGATTTCTCATTATACTTGTAAAATCAAAAATTATAAACTCAAGCATATTTCAGGTGCCGCATAAAATTTTAAGACCTGTGGTATTTCTTACAAAAGCCACATGCTTTTTCGGTAAAAACTAAATAAATGTTTCGTTATTAATTTTTCATGTAATTCATATTTTTAAGCTAGGTTAATGGTCAATATATGTTGATTGACAAAATTTATTGTTTTAAGGCAGTTTTAATATACCTTGTAAAAATATTTTACAATGGACAAAAACTCGGTAAATAAAAATGCTAATGTTATTTATATCTCGTCGTCTATCAAACGAAAAGACAAGATTGTGTCCGGAATCAGTTGCAAGGGCGGGTCAAGGTCACTACATATGCCTTGGTACGGATACTCGGAACTGTCGAAGGCTCAATAACTAAGAAAAATATGTTGATATTCTCGATGAATATCTATCGTCATTTGTGGAAGATGATATTCCTTTGCGACGAGCTATTTGGAGCCAGCAATGTACCAGTGTGGCTTTCTTGTCGGAAGAGTGGGGAAATACGATGAATGACGAAACTCATGATGGAAAATTGGGTACCAAAGGATATTATTTTAAAGCTCAGTAAATTTTGAATAAATACTTTTATAAGTGAAATATTACCGGTCTTAATATTTTATGCATTAGCTGCAATATAACGAAGTTTAAAATTTTTAATTTTATTAATATAATGAAAATTCGAATAGCATTTTGTCACAAACAACTTAAGAATTTTGTTTATCTAATTTAGTCTCTTTAGGACATTAAAGAACTATACACAAGCCTATGAATGAGGTAAATAACAGAATCTAATGCAATACTGTATACACTTCTTTAAGAAAACAATTACCGGGCACCTTATTCTTTCGGCATAGTTGTATCGGGTAAAAAAGCAAATCAAATCATTTCAAATATTTTGCTCTTTGTGTGTTGTAATTTTGCGAACAAATCTATGCATATACTTCGAACTTACATTTCCAAGGATGATCTTAGCGCCTTGTAATTAAAAGAGCAGCAAAATCCTCCACCACTTTTCGCAAGCCTAAATAAAGTATTGCATGGAACTTCCTTCCCTAACCAAACACATTGTCTGAGCATCATTTCGCATGGCTGAGCCAATTCAAACATCAACCTCTCCGTAGTATAACCCAATGCCTCCAGAGCCTGGAAAATCTTCACGAATTCGCTATCTACTTCTTCGAAGGTAACGAGATTTGCTAGGCTTTGAAAAAATTTCTGTTTACTAGCACTCGAAAAGCCATTCTTATATCTGATAAAAAAAAGGCAATAAATATACATAAAATAAATCAAACCTACAAGTTCGTACAGAGAGTGTGAAACGTTAACAGTGTTCGGTTTGTAGACCGTATTAACATTGCAGATGGTCACTCCAGGAAAGGCAACATTCCAAATGGGGAAGTTGTTGGTTTCAATTGTGGTTATAGTGGGAGTCGTTTGGTATCGACTCCAAACGAGAAGCATGAGATATATTGCAAATCCCAAGCCCATGACTACCGAACTTATCCAGATAGAGGAGCTCAGGAGACGAAACGTGTTTCTAAAAGACGCATACCAAAAAATTCGTTTTACCTCAAAAACCAAAAATTGTACAATATTTCGATCTCTTTACCTGATATAGACATTGCTGGTATCTTCATAACTGTCTACTATAAATCGGCACCCATGCAGGTTTGTTTCTTTGCAGAAATCATATCCTACATTGAAAACAGATTGGGTTATAAAACTTTTCCCGGCTTTTGAAAGAATTTGACTCTGCAGAGTTAACCTTCTTTTCCTACTTTTAATAGATCTACGTTCAATTATCATTCTTGTTAACCTTTCACGTCAAATGCTTGTTATAAACTGACCCATGGTGATAATTCTTGGTACCACTAAACAACTAAAATGTTAATTGTTTGAGAGCCAAAAGTGAATAATTACAAGAATAGAGATATCAATTAAAAAGCACTTGAAGTATACTCGAGACGTTCTTAGAACCAAAGTTTCATATGGAAAGGTTAATGTGATTTTACTGGGGTAATTCCCTATACTGATTTTTATTTGACCACAAAGTAGTTGAATTTACTATGAGTAAAAAGATTAGCCCTATAAACACAATTGGAACAAAATTAAAGTAGATATTGCCGCTAAAACGTTTGCAAGCATGTACATATTAATTGATATAGGATGTTTACATATTCTTAGAATAACTCACCAATAAAAAAGTTTAACCTGTTCGCTACAGGGGTCCAAACTCATTTCGGATTATATAAAACCAATTTGAATAGGCTTTACGTATATTTAGAGCATTTTAAATTTTAACCTGGTACGCATTCTTCATCTATTTCGGGCTCCCAGAATCAGGATTCGGTTACAGAACTCTATCAACAGTCAATCGATGTATATCGATTATTTAAGTATATTTAATTTTACCATAAACCAAATTTGCCTATAATAATAACTGATAACTTAATGACTAGTGTCACATTGTGCTGAAACATTAGTAAATATTTTATTGATGAGTTTATTAGCTTGTAGTAGTAACATTTATGTGATTCTTTTTTCATACAGCCCCGAACGCGCGATTACATAACGAGAGTTTTCCATAATATTCAAACAATTCAACGGAACAAAAAAAAAATCACATCTTTGAAAAGGTGTAGTTTCCTTGCTATCTTTGGCTCCTTAGAAGAAGTACGAGTACTTCAACGAAAAGGATAACAAACTAATTACTAAAACTTATTTGAATTTCATTTTGATTTAACTACTTTAATATTGGCGAAGATTTTTGTCCAAATGAAATATGAGATAATTGTGCAATTTTCCTTAACACTAGAACTGCCGGCACACAAGTCTATAATTTTAACAACTTTCTGCACCTTTAATTTAATACGCTTTCAAATTTGAATAAATAGTTATTAATGAAAAAAGGTTTTTGAATATGTTGTAATTCTCAATTCTATTAAACTTTGGCATAAATAAGAAGAGAATTACAAATATATACAATTTAAGGAAGAAAGGAATTCAGTACCAGTCAAATTGACTGGTTTTGGTAGTTCTAGTGTTAAAGCATTAAATACTTTGTTTTTGTTAATTATAATTATAAGAAATGTGTGTATATATGCATAACAAATTTCCAAGACATTTTGTGAGTTTTATTTCTGTTTAATACAAGCAGACCTTAAAAGGCGAACACTTTTGTCCATCAGTTTACGAATATATCTTCTTTGGTCTTACAGTTTTTTGAAACGCGGGCACATATAGCATCGCAGTATATTGTAGTCCTCGGTTACATAGTAACTTCTTCAGGCAATATTTATGTATTTATTTGCGTAAAGAGCCGCAGAGACTGTGTATTTGTTTTGCTTTCAATAAATTATATTAAGCTCACTCCTATGTTTTATATTCGGATTCAAATTACTCAGTTAAGGCCTTTAATTCCGCATTTTAGTAGTTTTTGTCTAAATTTCGGAGTTTTGTATTCCTTTACTTTGTTTTATTTACATCAAACAAATCTTTAAGCTTCGATTACATTTCAGTGAAAAGTTTCTGATTGTTGGTTTCCGAATATGATTTAATTAATACTCCCCAATTGGATATTTTCGTGGTAGAAAATTAATTACTCTTTTTATCATCTCCAAGATTTTATCTGAATTCCGTTCCGCGCAAGACTTGATTATAATTCCTTTAATGCAAACTGTTAATCGTTTAGAGCTATCTTAGCAGTTCCACTCTTTACAATATTGGCATTCAAAGAAATTTGTACCATATGTAGCTTGTCCAAATTTTTTATTAATTATTTTGTGCATTTCACTCATTTTTGTTTTAATTTCTTTGATGTGTTGCGCCTTTTTGTTTTTCTCCTCAATAATTCCTCCTATATTACTATATACTATCTTTACCTTTTTGTTAGTTGCGCACATCCACATTATTTTATTTCCAAGATCTTTAATTAGTCCTTACTTCTTGCTATTAAAACCGCTCAAGGCATAATATTGCGAATATACCTAATATGAAATACGAAATTTATAACGACGATTTATTTTAAGACCCTAGTGATATTGAGATTTATGTTACATAAAATGTATAGCGGTTCTTAAAGCACTCAGCAAGATACCAATGACCACAAAAATCTTCGAACTGCATTCCTCAATTACTTGTACCCACTTTTTTCCTACATTTTTTGCACCGTGCCTACTTTCGTCATCCTATTCGCCCACCATCTTAAATTCTTATTATCTGAAAACCAATATTTTGACTTTGGATAACCACCATTTTGATTTATATTAAATTTTATTTAAAACCTATGATTTTCTGCCAGAAAAACTCATGTAGAAACCATTTTTGAGTTATTTTTTCAAATGAACGAATGGTAGTTATCATCGAAAAATGTCTGTGTTTTAGATGCCTTACGAGTTTTCTTAGAAAGTATTATTTTTGCATGAAAATTTTACAAAATGTTCTTTAAAAGTTTGTACTCTACAAATAATTAAGAAATTATTCTGTGCCAAACAGTTGTTTCAAAAAATATTCTTCAAATTGTGTGTTAATCTTGCGATTTTTCGTTTTATGTACAATGTCTTGTGAAATGACAAACCAATAATTTGCTACAACCCTAAATTTTATCTAATATGTCGCATCAGTACGTCTAAAAACATGCTGTTGCTTGCAATGCTTACTTTAAGGGTCAATAAGTTGAATTGTAAAGGGTGTTTTCTAAAGGTTTAGTTCTTAAATTGGCAAGAATGTTTCTAGTAACTGCTACTTTGATTTGTGATCAGTAAGTTTTGTCATTTTACCAATAGACTTACTTCAGAACAATGATTGCAAATTGTGCAAGTTAATTTTGAGAATTATGGTTCAATTCGGCACACTTACCGTGCGCTACGTTCATTTTACGGTCGACATAATAGTCTATCCGACCAAGTTATTCCAAAAATCATGGATAGTTTTCGCACCACTCACACTCTAGTTGATAATACGTATACACAAAGATGCCATACAGTGCGCACAGAGAAGTTATTGCTGCTGTGGAGCGTAGTGTTGAGGAGGACCCAAATGAGTCGATTCACCATTGTGCTGTCTCTATCCACATTATGGAAGATTTTGGCTTTCGAGCTTCCAAGATCCAACTTGTAGAAGAGTTGAAACGCCGGGACCATTATTCGCGCCGTACGTTCAGTGAATGGGCCGAAAACTATATCACCAATATTTGCGGGAAACATTCGATGAGCGCATAATTTCGCATACTGTGAACTGGTCTTCATGGTCGTGTGATCTCACACCTATGAATTACTTCCTTTGGGGATATGTCAAGTGACTCTACGCTGACAAGGCATAGACGTTGGTCCTCTTGGAAGTCAACATTTGCCGCATTATTGCGAAATCGAAAATTGAAAATTGGACTTTCCGATTACGCTTCATTCGAGCCAGCCGTGGCATCCATATGGCCGAAATAATGTTTTAACACTAATGGCATTAAAATAATAACACTATGGCCATTGACATTATTTTACGTGTTTTTTTCATTTTGAATTTGTATAGCTCGAAAAAAAGCATCCTTTATTCCTGAGTTTCATAGTTCAGAAGTAAGAAGATAAATTGTAAAAAAAGCAATTATTACACTTTTAATATCAGATTGTCTTGGAAGATGTTAAGAATTGCCCACTTTATGTTACTAAAAAGCTATAAGAAATGATTGAAAGCAACAAAAGCTATTAGAAATAATTGAACACAACACAAAAATTACAGGGGAGATACCTTTAGACGCCCGAATTTCAGCCGATTTTTATGAATTGTATTTTTAATGAAATATTAATTCAATGCTTTCATAACTTTTTCAAACAGATTTTCAAAAACCTTTATAAAGCAATATTAGAAAGATGTGTGCAAGATTGTGATTGATCAAGAACTTTTTAATCTATCGCTTGCACTAATTTGAATAACATATGTAGTTTAAAAAAAAATGAATTAAAATTTTGGTAAGTGAATATTTGACGGTTTTAGTGACATACGAGAGTCATATTTAGAGGCTGTAACATCAGAAATGCTTTAATTTAGTCTTAATACTTTGGTGACATATTCTTAAGATATTGTACTAACTAAAAATTTGTTTTTTCAGGCGTGCAACAACCCGTAGCCTTATAGGGTATCAAGTAATAACAATACAGGTAACTAGTCTAATTTTCAATTCAATCTACTCGGTTTTTGAGCGTAGAGCTTTTTCCCCTCCTCTGCTGGTTCATAACGAATAAAATAGTTTGTCTAATCCGAATATATATTTTAATGGCATTTCAATAATTTACTTATAATACTTACATTTCGAACTGCGATCGCAAGGCTTTGTAATTAAAGGAACAGCAAAATCCCTGTGCACTTTTTGCGATCCTAAATAAATTTTTACACGGCGTATCCTGTCCTGACCAAGTGCAGTGTCTCAACAATTTTTCACAAGGATGCGCTAATTCAAACATAATTCTTTCGCTAGTGTAATTTAAGTCTTCCAGAGTTTGAGAGATCTTCAAAAATTGACTATCCACTTCCTCAAAATTAACTAGAGCTGCCAGAGTTTGAAAATATTGTTCTACAGTCTCTGCATGGAATCCACGAATGAGTCTAATTATTTAAAAAAAATATATATTATATTTTCTTATTTTATTTCTTTTTTTTTTAATACTATTAGCAAAAATTAAAACACTTACAGCTCTCCGGCGATATGCTTCGTGTTCGGCTTGTAAACAGCATTGACATTGCAAATTGTTACACCAGGAAAAGGCACATTCCAAATCGGATAGTTGTTCGTTTCAACAGTGGTCATAGTTGGGGTATTTTGAAATCGGGTCCAAATTAGTGCCATTAGGTAAATTGCAAACACTGCACCAAGGATATCCGCAGTTAACCAAACAGTCAGGCTCACAAGCCGTCGAAAACGTCTTTATTCAAAATAAAAATTTCTTTAACCTTCTTAAGATATGCAGTTTATCATTTACCTTATGTAGCTATTCCCAGAGTCCTCAATTTCCTCGAAAATAAAACGACAACCATGAATGCTGGTTTCCCTGCAGAAACACATCAGTGTTTGCATAACTGACTGGGCGATGTAATTTTCTTTTACTTTTATAAGATTTCGGCCCAAATGGGATCTTAAAGCAGGTTGCCTTTTACTACGATGGTGCAGTGATAACATAGCAATGCGACCTTTCCTTGAATAAAATTTATAATAATTGAATTGCTTGCTTTAGATAAACTAAGCAAGCCACGCCACTTAGTTATTAAATGGGTTGCAACCAATTAAAAGTTAGTTGGGCTGATATCATATCAGTTGATGAACCATTAATTCTTTTAATTTGAGCCTGCTTGCGTGGGGGTAGAGTAATTAATTTATAATAGGATGAAAATCATATTTTTCTTTGACTAGGTATATATTTTCTAATATACGTTATTCTTTTTCTAATTAATAATGGGTGCTATTAAATCAATAAATCTAAAAACAAAATTACGAGTTTCTATATGTTTATGGTTAAATTAGGCATTAGATTCTACACATACTAAGGCCAAGGTAAATATTAAAATTAATTACCTTAATATTTAACCTCTGTATATAAAATAAATTATTAAGTCAACATTATGTATTATTACCCTGAATAAAGTTCCTGCATTTAGTATATTATGGTTAAATTGAAAATAAACAATTTGTGTATTTTTCAAAAGTTAAAAAAGAAATACATTAAGAAGAAACAAATTAATAAAAAAATATTAGACTCATTGAAGCCTGGTTTAAGTATTCAAAAATAAATATGATCATGAGAGTTGGTGGAGACAACTGTTTAAACTTGAATCAAATATTCTAATTCAAAAATATTCTAAAAAATACATAGAACCGCCTCCAGAACATATCAAAACTAACTAAAGAGAAATAATTTCACTTCCAAAAATATACGGTACTACTATCAACCTTGAATCCTAAAATTTTACTATATGTTTAAAGTCGAATTTTGAAACTGGTCCTCAAATTTGATATCAGGTGGCCGAAGTTGAATAGGCTTAAAAGCCTTAATTTTTTTACGAAATTTTATTGAAATAAGGACCATCGTTTCGAATTTGCCATTTAAAATTATCATACCTTTCAATCAATTTATATGGGACTACCCTAGAGGAATAGAATAGCAACTAAACTCGGTTCGTAAATGGCTAAAAAAATCATAAAGACTAAACAAATGAGAACCTTCTCTTTTTGTTGAAGTGGGTTGAAAGCAACCTAAAGCAAAATAAATATGGCAAAAAGTATCCTAAAATAAGGCTAGAATGAATCTTTACGGGTGCCTCTGGCTCAATATGCAATAAGAAAAAGTTTATTTTTACAACACAATCTCTCTTGCCTCATACCCCACACAATGAACGATAGTAGTAAAAGTAGTAAATTGTTGAAAGGGTGTAAAATCTGTCGGTGGTGGAGTTATTAAGAAATTTATCAGATTGAGAAGTCCAATATTTTTGTTCTTTTTTGCTCTCACTTAAGAGTTATTACCAGTTTTTTTTTTTTTTTTTTTTAATAATTTGCCTGTTATCTTTAGCCGGACAATCTCAGCTTAATTAGATATTCTGGATTAATTTGGGCAGCCATTTTAACTCCGAATAAAACCTGAAATATATTTTTAGAAAGAAAGAGGGTCAGATCATGACAATATGGCAATTACAGCACAGGAACTCTGGAAAAAGTTCTTAATGATAAAGCTTTAAACCGAGCAAATACCTAGGTAATAAAAATAAATTGACATGTTTGGCCCCCAAAAAGTAGTGATGGTCATTCAGAACGTTATTATGATTTTGAATATCCATCTTTCGAACGTCCTCAATAAGAAGACTTTTTACTGCAATTACATACATGTCATCATTTTCGAGTAATACAAAAGTAGCATCCAAAAAATTATAAGCAAATTGTTTCACCCTAGTGATATCTCTCTCTACTTCTTATGAGCCCAATTTCTTTTCTTCTAAAAATCGCCTTTAAAGATATCATCATTCATCTGGATTATGTCTAAGATCATTTATAGACAATATAAAGATATCAGTAGGAGGTTCATGGGCCATTATTATGATCTCTATCTTAACATATGCTAACTTTAGTTTTAGATATCATATCACTGATATAATGACAATATGATATCTTTTTTGCGACATCGTATTCTACGGATTGTAACTATAGTAAACAAACAAAATGCTCGCTGAAATGATTTTTTAAGCATATTTAACAAATCATTTGGTTTGCTGTAAGTTTACTCTAGCGAAACGTTTCCGATTTCATGGATGGCATTTTGTAACGGTTGGCTATACTTTTCCAAAAACTTATCTTTTAATTTTGACAAATTGCCAAAGTGTCAAGTTGCTATTTACATCTTAAAATTCCTTCACATTTCTCACATTGGACTTAAGTTCGGAATAGGGGCAAATCACTAATTTCCATAATATTTTCATATAATTTTGACGAAATGTGAAAAGGAAATATTCGGAAACTATAGCCGACCCCAGATCAGATCAGATCTTTCCGTTTAAAACCTAACGGAAGAGTCCTACAAAATTTCATTGAAATCGCTGACTTTCCCCTATTCCGAAGTTGTTTCCAAAATTGTTTTCAAGTTTTAAAGTTAGTTTTTGAGAAATAAATTATTTAAAAATGTCCTTTTCTTATTATCGGTAAGGTATAATAACCTTTGAAGTATAAGTGAATTCATCACTGGTCAAGATTCAAACAAATATTTTTTAAGTTTTAAATGCTGACATTCAAATACGGCGCCAAAGTGGTTCACTTGAATCGTTCCATCGCAAGAAAATTATTTCCCTCTATAATCGAACCCAACTTCACAAGGTACGGCAGATGCATTTCGATGACACTTTGGAAAACGCACATAAATGAAGATTTGTTTTTCTTTCGTGTACATGCAATCGCGCTTGTTTCACACCGAAAAACAGTTGCATGAATGTGTGGAGAAAAATGCAGCTGCATTTGCTTGTATCCAATAAAACCGAGCGGAGTGCGGGACATACAACAACAAAACGTCGAACGGGACATTAAACAAGCAAACCTCAGCTGAGCAAGAAGGCGAAGGCGCTCGAAGCACAGGAACAGGAAGGACGTCGGCTCGACATTAGTTTTTGTACGGGGCCATTCTAGACTCTAGACCGGGATACGGTTCGCTCGGGAGGCCGAGGAGATTCAATTCTGGTGAGTAGACCACTTCTGATTTCGCTTAGACCTTGAATTCGGCCGAAGTTGTTGTTATCCGCCCTTTACGTCTTATCGGTGACCGTGCGATGATCTCGAGGTAGGGGGCGAACAGTCGGGCTTCGCATTTGTGTCAAAATCAGCTCATTGCGAATGCGGAATTAAATGTATAATTTGTGCGCTGGAAAATTTACGGATTGGGGCAACGGGGCGCAACTGCAATTCTTGTCCCGTTACCCGAGGCGCGATCATTTCATGAAGGTACGTCTGCATATGTCACGCTTTCGATCTGCTTGTAGTTTCAAGAGCTCGCGCCGTAAAATGCAACTGAAATTTGGTAGGCGAGGTTCTGCATCATTAAGAAATTCGGACACATTTTAGATTGCACCTTGAAGGGCATTATTGATTCCTTCAATCCAGAGGATTTATCGAAGTTACTGGAGGTGCCTATTCGCGTGCTGCTCGACTCCCCCGAAATTACTATGTCGACGAATGTGACTAGTGCAATTAAGAGCCGAGCTTGTGATTCGTCCGTCTCCTGCGAAGTTTAGATCGGGTGGCTGAGAGTCGCCCGGGAACCGTTTATTGCCTTGCTGGTCACTACTGGTTTTTTCTGGATTAATGTTCAATCATTTTAAATATTTAAAGGGCCCACTGGTTGCTCGTGTGTGATTTTGTTTTGGTATCAAAACATCAACCCTAAATTTAGTCTAGAAGGTAAATGTCTTCGAATAAGTCTTGCAGTTGTAGTGCATTCCCACTGCTTGAAATCTGCCTTCGTTATAGCGTCTTCATGCAGATTATAAGACTATCTATTGATTATCTGGACCATTTTACCTGTAACAATATTCTCCCATATTCTAGAAAAAGACAATTTTTCATTATCTTCAGCGCATTAGATCATATTCTTGCGTTGCCTTCTAGGTAGAAATAAGAGTTAGCTTTCTTAAAATCTTTGGCAGTATTTGTAATTCATTATTATTATATTATTACTACCAAATTTTGTGCTTGGCGTATTTCAAACTTCATATTAGCATCTGTAATATATGTAGTTCTGAAAATGTATACATTCGAAACTTTATCAAAGATCTTAAATTACATTTTACGACTGCTCACTTCACTTAAATACCTGGAAACAAATTTTAAATTTCTTTCAATTTAGCGTAAAGCTTACAACAACAACGCGCCATTGATTTTACAAGAAATGGACCCTATTTCCAGAAAAAAAAGTTTGTATAATTAACGAGTAATTTAAAGAATATAACTATACATACACATGTGGATTGAATATATCTTTCTGTTTTCTGGGCTCTATATTAAATCTAAATGGTTGCTTTCATGCAGCAGTTAATTAAAAGGGACCAATCTGGCGGTGAATAAATGAGGTGAATAAATACTGACCGGCAGAATTATCCGATCACATATTTTTTCAAATTTTGTCGAACGAATCCAAATTAACTAAAAACCAAGCAAATCAGGAAAATTAACCTGTGTTCAAATATACGTGGTTGTCATCAGCGGGCTCATCCAAATTGCGACAAAGATCCAATAGGATCCAATAATAGCCGTACTTTTTCAGTTTTTGTCAATTCTAGTCCACAACCGGTTTTTAGTCCTGGTTTGAGACTTTTCTTGATAATTGTTTTAACCTATGCTTGAACCGAGTTTAGTTTGGAACGATGGTATCTCAATTTTAAGGATATTCTATTTTTTTTGGTTATAACGAATTTTCCCTAAAACGAGTCCTAGTTAAATCGACTTTCAGCCGCTAAAAACTTATATTTTGTAAATTACCATTACATTATTACGTTAACTCAAAGTTCCTTGTAAAATATTGGTTGCATTTGAGAACCTATTGGATACTTTATTTGTCGAATACCAGGATCTGGTAAATTAATTTCGAAGAAATTTGAATACCTGCGACTCGGATAAGAATTATGTCTTTCTTAATATTCTCATCAGAAACCGTGAATAAGACTTAAATTTTACGCACGACGATTGAATAAATAAAATTTGTAATCCCTCTTTTTCTATATCGATGCTTTTCATTAGTTTTGCAGAGAGTCCCACTTAATAGTCGCTGTATACCCACCGCAAGTGGCCAACGCAAAGCATAAATATCGTTAAAAATAAATTATGAAATATACAGGCGGCAGCCCGTCGACACTATTTTGCGAGCAAGTAAGCACAGTAACATCGCTTTTCGAGAAATGGAGCGACTGCGAACGCACCGTGGTTATGTACGCCCTCCTGAAGCGCCTTCGGTACCCTAGTCTTAAATTTTTACAGTACTCCATAGAGAGCAACTTGACACAGAACTTTGGTTCACAGAATTTAGCGGCAAACGATATAAACGCCAACAACCCCATTTACCTTCAGCAACTGGTGGCCGCTTATAAGACAGACAATGATCCGGTCATTTATGGGTCAGATATGCAAAGAGACGGAGAGAGGACCTCTAACAAAAAGGAAGAAGTCCTAAATGATGTTTTGGACATGCTGCCACTTTTAAAGCCTGGAAATGAGGAGGCCAAAGCGGTGTACTTGTCGCTAATACCTTTAGCTGTGGAAGACACGGGGAAACAGGTGGTTGACACGGAGATAGTTCAACAAATTTTCTCATATTTGCTAATCCATCCAGCGATCACAAACGAGGATAGACGGTAAGACATGGGGGCTCCCCAGAATCCCCTTTGATTACAAGTTTTTAAGTCTTTTTAGATCACTTGGTCAATGGTTACGTCATTTAGAGGAGAATATCCAATCTTCGTTCTGTACAGGCCACCAGAACTTTTATGTGCTTACAAACCCCCTGGAATGCGGTCCTAAGTCAGGCTCGGTTTCATCTTTAAGCAATGACAGTATTCGTAGTTGGCAAACGATAGCTCCACCGACGCAGTCGGGCAATAAGCAGCAGCAAACCCAAACGCAAGTTCCTCCAACATCCACTGTGCTGCCGCACGTGCCAAATGAATGGAGCTCAAGCTTGCTGCAGCTACCAGACAACCTCTGTGAGGATATCCAAAGAGCTAGCCTGGGAGAGGTTCCTTCTAGTCAAAATAGCCTCGGGCTGATATACGATAGCCAAGTTATGGGCACCGACCCAGGAAACAATTCGAGTGATGATTTACATGTGTCATTTTCTAAAAATGGCACCGAAATAATCGACTTCGAAGCAAACGATTGTGATAAATGCACCAACCCGATGAGCTTTAGCTCTCTCTTCTCAAACCCATGTGAACATGTTACGCCGCCTCGGTGGAGCTTAGACAACAGTTCAGCTGCAATTAAGACTCGCCGATCAAACAGTTTGACCACTGCGGCAATATCGTCTTCATCCTCGTCTACCCCTTCTGTGATTATCGGCAACGAGCAATGCTCTAATTCATCTGAAAATCTTGCACAATACTCCCAGAAACCACGGAGTTTTTCCTTATCCATTGAAAATCCAAGAGGAACTCTCACATCCAGTGGATCGGACACTCGCCTAGATGATCTCAAGCCAAATTACTTAAAGTTCACGTCGCACAACATTGGAATGTCGAATATCGGTCAGTGGTTAAAGAGTTTGCGACTGCACAAGTATATCGGGCTGTTCACCAACATGACTTACGAGGACATGCTGTCCATATCCGAAGATTTCCTGCAAAGTCTGGGCGTTACCAAGGGCGCTAGTCATAAGTTAGCTATTTGTATAGAAAAACTGAAAGATCGATACAATCGTTTGACCAAGGTTGAGCAGGATTTGCTGGCGAACAATGTGACAATAAACGTTGCCACTGAGGAGCTCACCAACATTGTGCTCTCCCCCATGAAACCTGCTGACGCAAGCTCAAATAATGTAGCTACAAAGTTTCTTCAAGTTTTGGATTTAAGTAAGTAAGGAGTCACGCAGAGTGAGGATATTAAAACTCATGTGCACATATTTTCAGTTTGCCATGCCATAGCTAAGAAGGACATTAACTGCCAGCAGGACGAGGATTGTGTGAATGCGCTTTTGTGGATCTTGGAAAGATCTATTCATAATGAGGCATTCGTAGCTCACACCAATCAGTTGAAAGAGCACAAGTTCAGATTGTCGAAGATTAAAATGCAATTCGCTCCGAAGAATCATCATATGAAAAGCGGTAGCAATACCAGTTTAAATAAGCCACGGTAAGTAAAGAAATATATGAACAATTTCTACAGGGAATGTTATCTTCCAATAGTGTTACTTCTACGTGTTCTGCTGTTTTTTCTTCCTCTAGGCAGAGGTAGCAGGTGTAATCGACCTCTACACCTATCTTCTTAAGGTAGCACTTTAGGGCAGATTGTTTTATAGGTAGATCGGTCATGATTTTCTGTCCTGTGTTGTTAAGAGTTGGAAGTTTCCTTGTCCTCTGTTTAGAGAGGTAAATGAATCTTTTCACTTGTCTTAGTTCGACAAGGTTCTTATGTGACGCTTTCATGCTCCCTTCCAAAAACGTTAGAACGCAGTTTATGTAGCCTCTTACCAAGCCACAATAAGGCTTTGGTCCATCAAACGGGGATTCAGCTTCTTTCTGGGCGAGTTAATTCGCCTTTTCTATGACTATTATTCTTTGGTGGCCTGGCACCCAGGCTATAGTAAGCCTGTTGGAATTAGCCAGTGTTTTAGTGAGCCATTAACATAGTCTGTATTTTGTTGATAGATTCAGAGAATCGGACAGAAATGAAACCATTTTCTTTCATATTCTTTCTATTGCTACAACTATCTTAAAATTTTAACATTTACACTCAATGTTCATCGAAATAAATCAATGCATTATGATAACATGTGAAAGAAACTTCTATTACAAAAGTTATTATATTTTTTAAAATAAGATTTTAATTTCCCCAGCCATTTTTTAAGGGAAAAATTGCTTATATATTGCAATTTTTATATTTTCATTTACTTAAGTATAAACGTTGTACTTTTCAGGTGGAATGGCAAAACTCGTAAAGTGGATAAGGGCAGTAATGATAGAATAAATAGAAAGAATTCAAATGAAACGCTTACTTATTCCATTGGCATCCTACAGCATACTTCGACAATCCCAAACATTACATCCCAAAGTTGCAATGACGCCGAAAAGTATCATTCCGTAAAGTCTTCCCAACCGTATAATTCCTGCCAACAATACAAAAGTTCCTCGTATCCAAATTTCTCGAATACTGGGAAAGCAGTAGCCCCACAGCCCCAATACAGGCATCACAGGCACTCTCTGAACAATTTAATAGTGGTTTCAACGAATCCCCAGCAACCGCAGCATGTGTCTTTTAAGATGCCAAAGTCCGTCGTAAATTTGTCAAAGAGCAATGGCAATATAAGCAACCCCAATAGTGCGGTAGACAGTAAGCCTCGGCAGGGATTGAAGCAGTCATCAGTGCCTACATCCACGATTGCACCGCAGAGCGTGTCATTAGCAGCAACAGCAGCGGGATCGGAACAGCTGCCCACTATGGGGACACCTCTAGTTGATACATCTGTGGCCCCGTGTAGCACGGTTAGTAGTACAAAATCTAATTTAACTAGCATTAGTATAACCTCTAAACAGAGTAAGGATAAGAGTTCGAAGAACACTATCGGTGATATAAATAGTAGCTTAGAGTTTCTCTGCCTTCAGATGACAGAGCAGGCCATCAATTAAATTTCTTTGCACTCGCTAAAAAACGTAGAACAGAACTAGTCAGAAGAGGAAAGTTTTCAGTTCGCCGGCCCTATTTGCAGCGCATTGTAAAAGGTACCTCTGTGGAACTAGCAATATGAAAAAAATTGACGTGCGTGTTTACGCCAAATGTTAACAAGATTGTCCGGCGTTTTTATTATATTTATTTATTTTTGTCGCTTTTAAGTTCGAAATGTGAGGATCGCTTTGTGGTAACATGTAAGAAAATATAACGCAAGTTTTCATGGCTCGAGAATGCGTTCTTTTTATTTTACCTGTTTGTGGATGTTCTGCACTTTCTCTGTTAAATTTAATTGAATTTTTGTGCTCAGGTGACTTCATCGTCTCTCTTATTTTGTTTTCTCTTTTCTCTCACGAATTGATTTCGCGAAATACTTGATATACTTTTTTTTTTATAATAATAATTTATTATCATATTCATAGCCATTTTACAAGCAAGAAAATCTCATACATAATGTTTTCTTACGAATTGAAACATTTTTAAATTAATTAATTATTTTTAAATGATCTTAAACAAGTTTCTGCCTTAATATCTATTGGTAATTCATTAAATTTCTGTAAAAACAAACTGTTCTATGTCGCGGTGTTTTTAAATTGTGGCAATCTAAAGTCACTCCCTGATCTCAATAAATATGGTTGCATGTCTCTTGTCAAATTAATATAGCTTCTTAAGTACTTTGGCATCCTATTACACTTCACTTTGAAAATAAAAATAAAAACATTCATATTTATCCTCTGTTTAACAATAAGCCATTGTAATGAACTGAGCATATGATCAATTGATGTGTATCTGTAGCATCGTAGAATGATCCTCATTGATTTGTTTTGAAGGAGTTGCAGTTTCGGTATCGGTATCGTCTGTTAGTTACAAATAAACAATAGAGTGCTGCAGTACCTAAAATGCCATTTGACAATAGTGCTGTAGATCTTAACTACTATGAGTGTCGATATATTGTATCGAATCCGCCTTAAAACATCAACTTTCTTCCCTATCTTGTTCGTTATGTTTTCCATGTGAGGTTTGAATTTTAAATGATAATCAATTAGAATTTTTAGATACTTAAACTCGTTTAGAGTCTCGATCATTTCTCCATCCACAGATAGTACCAATTGGTTCACATTGTTCATGAACATCGACTTTAGTTTTTGAATGTTGAGTTTCAATTTATTCGCTTTTAGGCATATATTAAGGCTATCAAGATCCTTTTGTAGTTTGAGGCTGATTCCGTTGTTATCCTTTCCCCCAATGTAAATTAAGGTATCGTCCGCAAAAGTGCAAGTTAGGAGTGTTTATAGTAGTGATAGTTTTATAGCATTGATGTAAATAAACAAATAGAAGAGCACTAAGAACTGATCCCTGTGGAACACCCAGGTCAACCGCGATAGATTCTGACATGGCCTAACGAACTCTTGTCCTTTGGGTTTAATTAGTCAGAAACTCGCCAAACCATTCGAACAGACATAATTCCATAAATCTTCAGCTTCTTTAGTAGTTTCTTCCTGTCTGTGGCTTCAAACGCTCTGTGGAAACACATGCTATTTTGTTCTTTCCATGAAGCTATATTTATAGCTATTTTGCAAGAATGATGTCGTCTGTAGTCAGACTGATTTTCAATAATGATGTAATTTTATTCTATGAGTTGTATGAATATACAATATTTTCTAGCAACTTCTCAATAATAAGTGTTGACTGGTCGATAGTCTTCACAACTCTCAACATTCTTGACTTTTGCTATCGGCGTTATCACGGTTTCCCCTCAATCGCACAGGATAAAATTCGGTGTCTAAAGATTTATTTATCAGATCCGAAAATACATCGCTTATGATGTCGAATGCGTTCTGAAGCAGTCTTGGTTTGATAAAATTATGGCCTCCCTTATTCTTCATTTCTTTTAAAGTTCCTTAATATCTGATAGAGCTTCTGCTTTCGTGGTAAAAGGAATACTTGAATAACTAATATTATCCTGATACGGTACATCAGGAATGGATTGGCGAATTTCACAAACGCTCTTAGCGAAAAAACGGTTTAATTGGCTCTCCATTTCCTTCTCAGTTGTCAAAACTGCCCCATCGATAGTGATATAGTTTATGCTGTCTTTGAATAATTCATACATTTAATGTTTAATATAAAAGAAACAGCGAAATAACTTAAAAATATTCTAAAATATATATATTTTTTTTTTATAATTATTTATTTTAGGTCGCTGTTGAACAACTGAGTTAATTAGCGACCACTTTGGCAATTACATCAAATATTAAGGTACATTCCTACGGTTTTCAGAAACTTTATTATTTGTTTGCAGTCATCGATGTTGTTTAGCATAGTGCCCTAACGAGAAATGGAATTATTCTAAAACTCAATTGTGAATCCTTTTTTCGATGTAATGTATACATGAATTCTCGTTTCTATCTGAGCTTCTTTTAACATTGGAATGTCATTATGAGGAAGGATTGATGCGAGTAAAAAAAATAGCTTCTGAAAGCCTTTACTGGAAGTGTACCGTAAGCGTATATGAAAATATTATGTGAAAAGTTCCTAAAGATCATTATAGAAGCATTAGTATGAAGCCTAACTAGCATGACACGCTAGATGCGCATAAGTCCATTCTATATTAAAAATCGATTTTCAGGTGGCCTTTGAGGATTTTCAAGTTGCGACATGTGCTGTAAACGTTTTTAATTATTTATAAGAAATTATAGCATATTAATTTTTTTCAACATTTAAATATTTCGGGAACTATGCAATTAATGCATATTAACCTTTAGCACTCCGAACGATTCTGGACATTGGCTAACAGCTACTCAGCGCTACTTTGTAGCAGAAACGTGCATTTATAAACCCTCGGATTATTTAGAATAGTTTTCGGATCAAGAAAGGTATTGTAATGATATTGGACTTATATGAATTGGTGGGCATCCAGATATGTATATTTACAAAAAAATCAATATTTTATTTTTTATAATTTTGTACAGTATGATAAACATTAAAACACTTCCCAATATGCATTGCAAGCTGATTTGTGCACGTTTGACAATAATAAGTCGTTTGACATATGCCACCAGGTGTTTTCCTGTCAGAACATACAATACAATCTCGTTTTCTTTGTCCCACATCGGGAATATGTAATTTATTATTGAATCTGTTGTCCGCAGATGTGGATGGACGCGTTCTTAATTCACGAAAATCACATTAACTGGTCAATGAGTGCCTTGACAAACTTGTGGTGCGTCATTGGCGTTTCATTATTTGTTTCTTTTGAGATGCGGTAAATAATGTTAATAACACACATGCGGTAAATAATGTTAATAACACACATTTCCAACCAAAAAAAAAATAACTTCCTCCACCATTTCAGCGACTTACGGAGAAGGCAACACGTCGAAGCGTATTGATTCGCTGGATCCGCACCACCCATATTTGTCGTGTATTTTAAAACCATTTCAGGCTTATTGACTATTACTATATGTCCACCGCGTAATGTTCTGCGGGTAGATAAAGCACAGTGGCGATAAAAATAAACTTATGTTTTAGCAGGAACAAAAACAACTTTATTAGAATAATTCAATTAATAAGGTGACCCAAATAAGGCCTACCTTAATTTTTTTATCATCTAACTAGCGGGTTTATAAGAACAATGCACTGGTAATTTCAAATACTTATATTTATTTATTAAACTTTGTAATAAATGAAACAAAATTGCTTTAGAAACAAAAATCACACTTTTATGAACACAAATAACTAAAATGTCACTTTGGCCTTATTGGGAACCCTGTGTCTTAATAAAGCCTTAATAAAAACAAGTAAACATTCAATTTCTTAATGAATACAAAACGTTGTCAATACTTATATTAAATCTAATGAGGTCCCATTAATTACTTTTAATCATTTTAAATCAGATTTAACGAGTTTCTCATCATGTAAAAGTACTATATTAATCAGCCTTTTTCATCTTTTTTTTAAACAATTTCCTGAACAGTAAAATATTTTATCAGCGGGTGTGAGTCCAACACACCAAACGCCACAAGTAAGACATTGTCGCATATCATCAACTCGATCTTCTTTACAAGCTGGACACTACCAAGAAGGTTTATTACTGTGACGTTTTGGTTTAGATTCCGTAAGCTTATCTGCTGTGAAAGAAGCAGTCTTTACTGAGGTTCGCTTTCGCGTTGCAGCAACTGCAGGTTGTGCAGATGTATAGCCAGTAACTGACGCTGATTTTGGTGTCTTTGTGTTAATCTTTGTCATAGATGAAGTACCAGGAACATCTTCTACTCTTGACGATGGTACAGTAATCTGTGATGTGGAGTTCGTAGCACTCACCAAACAAATCTTTTGTTACCTCTTGAGCCCTATAATTCAGAGACTTCTTGCGTGGAGCAGTCGCTACAACTTTAAACTTAGGAGTTGGTAAAAATTCATGAATCTCACACGTGGTTGATTGTCTATCATTTGTGGAGTTCCAGCATTCGGATTGTTTTTTGAGAGCAAGGACAGTGGCAAATTCTCAGTATCTGTGCCTGACCCATCTGAATCTTCCACATTTGCAGTTGAAATCTCTTGTTCCCCCAATTCATCAGATAAGACAGTAATATTCTCACTGTTTGTAGGATTTGGAAGTTCTGACAACGCAGAGGGCGCAAACGCCTCTTCAGGAATAGCATCTGGGTTATATGGATATAACCCTGTAGCGAATTATATGTTTAGAGGGTTAATTAAAAGACGATTTTATTTAGAGGCGTCTTGTTTTATTGAAAAGATAAACGGAACTGATTTTCTGGATATACAATGGTTAACTTGTCACCTAGTATTCTGCAAGTGTTCCAATGTAGTTCAAGGAAAAGTGATGCCTGGGAAAGTTGTGCCTGGGAAGCTGAGTCAGGTGGGTGCCTGGGAAGCTGAGTCAGATCGTCATGTTCTTTGGGGCCAGAACAGGTGTGTATGCAGATGTGCTGATGGGTGCTGATGAATCGGCATAACTAGCGCGAAACCCATTCGAGATATTGGTAATAGTCATACATTTCGGCCATACTTGTGAGAGAATGACATTGAAGCTTGTCTTGTTAAGGGTTCGTTCGGGATGCTGACTGACGTATTTAATCAACTCTTGGTCCCAATGGTGCTCAAAAGAACGATAAATAGATTTATCCATGGGCTGTAACTCGTGCGTGGTATTTGACGGAAGATAATATAAAGTAATGCCACATTTCTCAGCTTCCTCGACAATAGTAAAGTCCAGGTGGCATTTTGCACCATCAAATATGAGGAGACATGGCCATGATGTTCTGTATTTATGCAAATGATTAATAAACTCTATGAAAGTTTCTGTCGTCATACTTCCTTTTGGCGTCATCTTTACCAGAGAGCCTGTAGGTAAATTGTCTTGGAATTCTGGCTTTCCTCTCTTGCCTTTGAACAAAATATCATTGGCGGAATAACTGATCCTATAGCATTTCCGCAGCCTACCACAGTCACACTTTCAGCATGCTCATTCGCTATTTGATGAACTCTTTTTCTCCCTTTGGCTGTCAGAACTTCCTGCTGATGGTGCAAAGATATGCGACAATTTTTTTCATCGATGTTGTAAATGCTTTCAGGTTTATGTTCAATTCCAAATTTATCTAGCACACTTTTGTATATTTGGAAAAGTGATCGCTAACAATATCTTTATTTAATTTTTGAGCACGAGCTGGATTCATCATCTGTGCTTTACGACGTGCTAATTCAGGGTGTCGCTTGAGAAATAACCTCAACCATTTTTTCCCCGCGACGTTTTTGGCATCATTGAAAGTGTTTGGAATTTTCTTAATTTTACAGAATGAAAAAGCCTGTACGCGCAACATCTTTGATGTCAACGGCACTCCAACATCAGCCAAACGTATGATTCTTTTGACAAGTCCAGCTTCTTGTTCTGTAGTTAATATAGCCGACCGACCTAGCTTTCGTGTAGTCGACCCACTCGCTAGAATCTATAACTTTCGTAAAACTAAGTATGTACCCTTGTCTAAAACAAAATGCACATTATTTAATAACTACAAATATATATTTATTTTTCCTATTTATAGTACGTAAACAAAATAGTAACAAACGAAAAATAAAATTTATCCATTAAAAACAAATACATATATACAGTCCCTGTCCATTGAATTAGGACCACTAAGATTTTATTGACATTTTGCTCTTCTTTTCTCTAAAACTTTTTACAGAAAGAGGAAATAAATGGAAACAAAATACTTTTAGATTTGCTATTTGTTTATTACAGGGAAATGAATGACAATTATTTCCAAAGTGTCAGTATTTCGTTGGGCCACCCTTAGCTTTAATAACTGCCTTAATTCTATCTGGCATGCTTTGATAGCATCGCTCTATCATTTCTTTTATTTCTACATTATTTTCCCAAACATCCGCAATCTTTTCTTTTAGGATGTCTAGGGTAGGATTAGGAGATGAATACACTATAGATTTTAGCAGGCTCCAGACATTCTCTATGGGGTTAAGGTCAGGAGAATTACCCGGCCAAGGAAGAATCCTGATATTACAGGTCGTCAGCATATTTCTTATGGATATGGGGCGATGACAGGGCGCACCATCCTGCATAAAGGTATCCGAATATCCACAACCCCTCAAGTAATTAAAGTATGGTATTAAAATGTCATCCAACACTTCACGGTACTGGGTGCTGTTCATAGTTCCCTCGACGAAATATACTGGTCCAGGTCCGTCGCTTGAAATACAGGATCATATCATTACAGCTGGAGGATGTTTGATGGTTCTAAGGTCCTCCTTCGAACGTATTGGCGGCTCTCCGTTACCGCCTCAAGCCTGCACTCGTCGCTAAAAACGACCTAAACAAAACAGAAAAATATATATTTTTTTTAAACATACTTCTGACCCAAAAAATAAAGGTAAGATTGAAAAATAAAGGCTAGGTAAAAAAAATAAAGGCAAGAATTCATGTAAATAATCATATTAAGTATGTTCTACCTTTTTCCAGTCGACTGCTGTGTACTTCTGATAAGTTTTTGCAAACTCTAGCCTAGCTCGTCGCATTTGTGGAGTTAGTTTAGGTTTTTTCACGGGCCGTCTCGACTTAAGGTTGGCTTCATACAAACGTCTCCTTAAAGTCCTTGTTGATATCTGTATTCCTTCGTTCTGCAGATCTTGTTGTAAGCACTTTGTGGACAAAAAACGGTTTTCGCAAGCCTTTTGGACAATTCTACGGTCCGTTCGAGGCGTCGTTTTTCTTTAACGGCGGCAATTTTTTCGCTTATTGCTCGTTTCTTCAGCATTTTCGGCGGCTACTTTGGAAATTCGCATCACCGTTTGATGGGAAACCTTTTCCTTCCTTGCAATTTCGCGAAACGAAAACTTTTCAGTCTTTAGTAGGGCAATTATTGCCGCCTTTTTCACCTGACTTATGTCTTTACACTTTCCCATCTTTATTTTCACAAAACTTTCACTTAAAATCACTTGTGTTCAAAATTTCACGCTAAACACAATATTCACTTTACTAGCTGACAAACTCTTTCCAAAAACTTTCGGACGAATGAGGGAGTTGCAGTATTTTTCATCGATTTATATACTTATATGATTACCGCTAAATTCAGGTAAAGGGAAGAGTACGTTAAAAAACACTCCCTAGAAAAAGGGATAAGGGGTGGGATTTCCCCGGTACCTGATCTTACATCACCATATCTTACGGTTATACATAAAAATTTTTTTCATTTGGGAAAACCCGCACTTTTATGATGATGAAGGTAGTACTTTCGAAGAAATTTGGAAAAATTTGAGTGGTCCTAATTCAATGGACAGGGACTGTAAATAACGTAAATAACAATTATAATATAACACAAAGAGTTTCAATTTTTCTTTTACCATAATATGTTATTTATATGAATAACATTCAATGAGAAGGATGAAATTGTTTATGTTGAGATGCCAAATCATTATAATTTATTTCCCTGCTTGTTAATTTTAATCTGAGATGCGGTTCCACATCCAAAAGCCTGTTCCTTTTTTTGGACTTAATGTCTAGAAATGCTGAAAAAGCAAATTCACATAGGTATGAAGTTGGAAAGGGCAAGATGTATTTCAGGACTTTCTCTGTTAAAACTGGATATACAGTGGTGTTCACATAAATAGCACATATGAAATTCACAATAAGAAACCCCTCTGTTGGGCTCTAATATAATAATAGCATAACCAAAAGCAAATTAATTTTATAATTAGATTTATTTCAAATAAAACTAAATACGAATTCAGATGAAAATAAGTTTGCAAAAAGATACTAACAAAAAAAACTGAAAAACTATGTGTTCAATTAAATAGCACACTTCGGTGTTTATTTTACATTAATGGAGGAAACTGAAAATAAATGATATTTTTCTGCCAAATTATGTTTAATATTTCGTAGAATATCCTTTATTTCTGATAACATCTAAACATCGTTGGGGCAAACTTTCGACCAGGCGTTTACATCGCGTTGAAGGAATACTTTTCCAAGTGGACTCTATAATATTCCACAACTCGTTTAAATTTCGTGGATTCGAATCCTTAACCATTAAATCGACGTCGTTCCAAAGGTTCTCGATCGGGTTCAGATCGGGCCTTAGGGCGGGCCAATCAAGAACAGAAATTCGTTGCTCCATAAGCCAATTCTTCACTATCCGTGAAGAATGCTTAGGATCATTATCATGCATAAACCTCCAGTTCAAGGGCATAAACTCATCAGCAAAGGGCTCCATCGTATGCTCTAAAATATCTTTATACTGGTGTTGGTCCAATATACCGTTGATTTTTCTAATAGGTCCAACGCCATGCCACGACATAGCCGCCCATACCATAATATGTCCACCGCCGTGCTTCACCGTTTTTATTGTGTATCGAGGATTGAATTCCTGGTTAACTGGTCTTCTTACATAGCATTTTCCATCTGATCCAAACCTATTAAATTTGCTTTCATCACTCCACAAGACGGATTTCCAAAACGACAAAGGCTTTTCTTTATGGGCTTTCGCAAATCTCAATCTATTCTTTAGGTTCTTTTTAGACACATGTGGCTTTTTTTTTGCGATCCTTCCATATAATTGAAATTCCATCAAACGACGGCGCACAGTTACAGCCGATATTTCTACATCATATTCTTCGCGCAATTGCTGTCTTATTTCCCGGGAGCTTGTGAAAGGATTGGCACTACTTATTCTATGGATAATTCGGTCGATCTTCGCTGAAGTTTTTCTGTTTCTCTTTTTTCTAATCGGATTGGCTGTCGATCTGGTAGTATTAACTAATTTGATGGCATTGTACACAAGTTTTCTAGAACATCCCAAGGATTCTGCTACTTCCGATATAGTCTTCCCATCTACTATCATCTTTGCAATAACTCTTCGCATTTCCTCGGTACAATGTTTGCCTCGTCCCATCTTTAACATTGTTAGATTATATTTTAAATATCAAATTACTTAAATTCCTACCTGTAGTTATTAGCTTTTAACAAAAATACACAAAGTTGTAAGCGAAAAGTACTTATTTTCCTCTAGTAGTCGCAGATGTGCTATTTAACTGAACACTAGAATTGCAACTCGTGCGCGATTGAAAGGCTGTAACAACTGAGCCTGTGGGCTAATTTTTGTTATTTCACTTGAAGATAATTTTTAACGGTACAACCTTTGCGACGTTGTGATATTGTGCCCAAAATAAATTATTTGTATAGTGTGAAATGAGAAAATCATTTTTGGAAATTTGTTGTGCTATTTATATGAACACCACTGTACATGTTGCATTTGCAACCAAAATGATGTTAAAGTACACTCCTTATGTTTATTTTTTAAGAATCCATCCGAAGCTAATTCTAATAATTGCTCTTCTTCCGTATGTGTTAAACCTTCTGGAATGGATGTTGTATTAATGTTGAAGGGATATCTTATCCATTCAATATTTTTGTTTAAATCAGGAAAATAATTTGTTAAACCCACTTGTAAATTCTCTAAATGCTCTGTTATAGATTTCAGAGTATCAGTATCTATTTTACCAGCCGAACTAGTTATAAATTCATGAAGAGAGGGAAACGAGTCCACTTCTCCATTACCAACTCTCTTTTGCCACAAACTTAATTTTGCTATGGTAGCGTTCACTTTATCTTGAACGTGAAACAATGAAATTTCTTTGCCTTGCAACGATAAGTTTAGACAATTTAAAACAGAAAATATATATGCTAAGTATGCCAATTTACAGAGCCATTTCCAGTCATCTAAACATTTTTTTAACTCAAATCTGTCATTAAGAAAAACTTGAAGTTCATGTCTAAGTTCAAATAATCGGTTTAGAATTTTCCCTCGAGACAGCCAACGAACATCGGTATGAAAAAGAAGCTGAGTATGACTACTCCCCATTTCTTCACACATTTGCGAAAAAAGTCGTGCATTCAAAGGACGCCCTTTAATAAAGTTAATGATTTTCACGCTTTCATCCAGAACTTTTTGGAGATCCGCGGGCATCTTACGAGTTGCCAAAGCCTCTCTGTGTATGCAACAATGTGTGGATATGACATTTGGGGCAACATTCTGAATTCTTGCAACGAGTCCTTTATTAATTCCGACCATACTTTTTGCTCCATCTGTGCTTATTCCAACACATCTATTCCAATCAATTTTATTCTCTTGCATAAATTTATTCATAACATTAAATATATCTTCTCCTGTTGTATGACCTGATAAAGGCTGGCAAAATAAAAATTCGTCATGGATTTCTTGATCTTTTTCGTATCTAACAAACGCCATAAGATTAGCAAAATTCGCGATATTAGTGGACTCATCGACTTGTAATGCATAATAACGACTTTGAGAAATATCAGACAATAACATCTGTTTTACATTATTAGACATTTCAATGATTCGTCGATGAACTGTATTATTTGAGAGAGGAACGCGATCAAAAGTTTGTTTTGCCTTATCTCCTATCATTACTTCTGCCATTATCTTTGCTGCAGGTTTGATTAAAGTTTCGCCAATCGTCTCCGCTGCACTACATTTTGCAATCAAAAATGAAACACGATACGAAGCTTCTAGGATTTTTTTATTGTCACTTCCTGTCAAACTCCTCATTACTTTTCGAGACTGATTTAAATCCTTAAGTTTGTTTTCAAAAAAATCGATTGGTTTATTTTTATATTGATTGTGGTTTGCCTCAAAATGGCGCTTTAAGTTGGACGGTTTCATGCTTTCATTTGTTAGATTTTCAGAACAAATGACGCAAAGAGGACTGGGCTCTTTTTCATCTCCAGTCCATGAGAATCCGAATTTAAGATATTCTTTGTCGTACTTGCGAGTTTTCCTTGCTTTTTTCTTAACAGGTTCTGTCACGATTGAAGATGGTTCACCCTCGTTGATTTCATTATTTTCTATTTGTTGCGTATTACTACATTCACCACTTTCTTTTGGTTTAATAGTTCCAGATTTCAACCAGCGATCCATTATCTTGAATGTTAGGGATAAAAATTATGTTAACTATGAATTATTAAAACCAATGGGGCTTACTAAAGAACATAACAAACCTTTCCTTTTAGAAAAATCGCGCGAAAACTAAAAATTCGCTCTGTAACAGTTCAATATGTAGATACTGACGGTTTTTCTCTGACACTTTTGTCTGGGCTATGGAGTAGGCCGTGGAGGAATGCACGAAATCTTAGCGACACCACGCTTACACATACATACAAAACCACGCATACACAATTAGCAAATAAGGAAGATTTTTGTTATTTTTCTATGTTTGCAATAAAAAAAAACTAAGCTACGAAACCAAATCCCGGTGCGGCGTGTACCCCCACCAAACTCTTCCCGTACCCCAAGGGGTACACGTACCACACTTTGGGAAACACTGCCGGGCTAGATGATTGCGTAGGGTTCTTCTTGGGATGTTGTATCTGGCTGCAGCAGCATATGTAGATAATTTACCTCTTTCTACCATTTTAACAGTGTTTTCCATCTGTTGCGAAGTCCATTGAGCCCTTTTTTTCCTTGTGGTAGAAGCTGGTGATTCGTTTTCCATGATGTTACTGAAAACAAGGGTTTACTATTTTACTGTGATACTTTTCTAACTGACATAAAACATTGTCCTAATAAGGCCTATACATTTTTTTTGTAGGCTTTATTAGGGCATGGCACGTGGGTAAACAAAACAACAATTATATGGAATACACCGATATTACAGCTTTTTCACTTATGTGAGGAGATGGATACACGTATAATTATCCTATAGACAAAACACAGCACACCGTTTACAAATAAAAATACTTACTGTTTACTCTGCCAGAATTTTATAAAAATAAGCGTACGCTTGGCGTCGTTGTTGTTTTCGACTGCAGGTTCCAACACGCTCGCGGCGCGGGCCACTTGCTGTGCTTGTGGGTGTTAGTTAATGTACACGCACACATCTACAAACATTGGCGGCCATTTGAAATCGTGAAGTGGGAAATTTAAAAAATAGGCCTTATTAGGACATAGGCTTTATTTGGGTCATCCACCTTACATAAAATGACTTTCTTGCGCCTTTTTGGCTATTCACGGCAACGTCCAAAAACAGAAAGAGGAGATAGAATTGCAGCTGTTAAATACTACCCAACCAAGAGCACGCGCGTTGCCTAATTTGAATTCAAACAAATTTGTGTGCTATAATAATTAGTGAGCATTGTGATAGTCCTTTTGTCTTTTTGCACAAGAAGCGTAGTGCTATTCTTCCAGTATGCAACTGCACGCTTTTGATTTTCTCTTTTGACACAAAACCCGCTAACGTTTTTTTTTTTTAAATATATATCTTAGTAATTTTCTTGTGCCTTCAGGAAAACATGCATGTCTTAAAAAGTTGCGCTGAAATAACTTAATTCCCCGTAATCACTAATAAACTTTAATGTCCCATGAGAAGGGACATCCGAGGGGTATGCTAGAATTACGATGTCCCATGAGAGACGAAAGCGGAGTGCAAAGGGTTAATAGCGCTTCGTAATTGTAAAAGATTTGATATACAGTGATGGCAAACAAAAACAAAAATTCGAAAAATTCATGAAATTTAGAACAATAATAATTTCATTTTATGTTTAATAAAATAAATAATAAACACATTTAACATACAATACTCTTCGAATAAAATAAACTAAAATCAATCAGTCCAATTGGTTAACTCACATAAAATTCGTATTGTCCCTGGCCAGAAAAATAGAAAACAATTTACTTTAATTTATAGCACAATTACAGAAATGTGAATTCATACCCGCTAATTTCTTCAATAACCTCCACAAATTCACAATCGGGTTGCGGTCAGGGGATTAACAAGGCTATTCCATTAATGATACTTGATTACCTTGGAAAACAAGTAAAGACTGATTTTACCGTACGCTTGGGATAATTGTCCTGTTGATATGTCCATTTTAAGGGCATATTTTCTTCCCCATAAGACAACATTACAATATTCATAATTTTTGTTTTGTTTGGTATAGCGGATATCAATTTATTTTTCTTGGGGTCTGCGAACGTTTCCATATAAAATTTGCTTTGGGCTTATCACTCCAAAGTATGTTACGAAATTGTTTTTTTAGGGAAATATTTGTACTGCTTTGTAAATATTATTCTTGCTTTTAAATGTTACTTTTTTAGTAAAGGAATCTTTCGGGCAAAATGTTGTTTTGCAGTCTTCGTCTAATAGTTCGTGCACTTACTTCGTTTCCAATTTCTTGGGAAATTGCACATGAAGCCATGTATAGGTCTCTTTTATCAAAACGCAGCATTGCGGAATTTAGGTGCAAAGTAGTCTTTTTTCCTATTGTTTCCACGTGTCTCCTGGATATTTTCTTGATTTGTTTCTTTTCTAAGAGCATTAAAAACAAAGTGAACACTTCTGTTCAGCGATTCCGCAATAAATTTTGCCTTTACCCTTTTGCCCTTTTTCCGAAGCAATTTAATTATTTCACGTTCAGCTTCAACAGTGTCTTTTTCGTCCCATCTCCGCAAACAGTTTTAGTGAATTTCACCTTAATTCTACTGTGAAGATATTAAGTTCAACTTACGTTTTATTAAAATCAAAAAATTTGAAAATTCCACTAAACTGTATTAACCCTTTGACCGCCTACATGGGCTGAAAAGTCTTTGGCCTAACAATGAAAGAACGTTTTTTTGAATGCATTTGTTGTAACGGTCCTCCAACATTTCGATACCGGTTCGATAGTGTAGAGCTTCGATGCCTTCAAAATAGGCGTTTGGGGAAACGTTATTTTCGCTAAACGAGTGTGGTTTTGAATTCCGAAAAACTGAACAATATGCTTTAAGTTTATGTGGATTCACGAAGACGCGAATTCAGAAGTTTTATGCAATTTCTTGGAAAGCTAACGGTAGCTTGTAATTTTTATGCGATTTTTAATTTTGCACCGCTTTATGCGCGCGTGGAAATTGAAAAATGGAAACGTGACTAAAAGCCAGGTGCGGATTTACGAATTTGCCGCCCGTAGGCAGGCAACAAAGTGCCGTCTTTTTTTCTTAATAAAAATCTGTTTTGCAATTTTAAAAATTGAAAAATATGTAATGTAATAAATTAAATCTCCTTTTAATTTTGATTAAGATTTACAAAACAAAAAATACATTTTTCAAATATTTCAAGAAGTAAATCACAAGTCATTTCGCGCTTACTAATGTACATTATGAATGTACATTTTGATGGCGGATTTTTTCAACAGCAAATCTATCGATGATTTTGTTTAGATAAATTTTTTGCAAAGTTTCCTCTTCAATTCACACATTATAGCCAAAGCATTGAGTCTTTTCTCA
Source organism: Philonicus albiceps (assembly GCA_963969385.1). Taxonomy (NCBI): domain Eukaryota; kingdom Metazoa; phylum Arthropoda; class Insecta; order Diptera; family Asilidae; genus Philonicus; species Philonicus albiceps. The sequence continues at coordinate 43,773,319 of OZ017772.1, read as the reverse complement.
GTCATCGTCGAACGCAAATAAGATTTGATACGTTTCAAGCACGAAAATGATCGTTTCGCGGTACAATTTGCTGCCATAGTACAAGTAAACATTCTAACAGCGATATCGATCATCGGATACACCTGGTGCAATTTTTCTTCGCGCAATCATTTGCCTAGTGAAAGAGGATTGGTTGGTTTTATTTCTGGATCGAGAATTGCGAAGTGAGACTTCAGATGTAGCAGTTTTAGGACGAGCGTATCCTCGAGATCTTCAGGATAAATGTGCACGCAAATTTTCACCAGCTTCTTCCAGTTCCAACAGGGACATTTTTTCAAAATCGATGATGGCCTTGAATTTTTCGTTGATCGCAACGTACGTCTCCCTTATCTTCGTCAATTCCGCGCTCAGCTTGGCAATAATCACGAGGTAGGTGTTGATCCTAAAATTCTCACGACTCGAGAATTCCACTTCGTTGGTCCTAGTTTCATCATGTTGCAATTTCCTTCTTTTCTTCCTTCGTAGGTCCGTTTTGTATGAATCGACCGATGACAATTTCTTCGCCTTTTCTTCAAAATAGTCAAATTCATCCCTGAGTGATGCTATAAGTTGGATCAGAGAATCGTAAATTCCTATCACGGAACTCAACCTTGCAAGATTTTGCCGACGTAGGCACAGGCCTATTTTGCCTATGCGTAAATCCGCCCCTGCTAAAAGCAATTATTATTATTAATTATTATTAAATTATGCTTCTGGGCGTTTCACGTGTATGTGCGTTTGGTACTGTAACAGTTAGACTCGTACCTCTATTAAAATATTTAGATAAGTTTTCTAATATCTAAAAGTAGATAATTCTCCTATTTACATTAGGTAAAAGAGTTGCAAAATTAGATAAACCACCTAAAGTGTTTTGGTTGATATTCACCTAAACAGCCAATTTGCATCTTTTGAGTACCTAAATTAATGGTTTGTCTAGTGCTTTATTATTGTCATTTAAATTCGAGACGAGGAATTTTGAGTCGATTTGCTGTCGTTTTCCTGATTCCGATTTTCCCATTTTATCTTTACTACTTCTTGCATTTATTGCATGTTTTTTTTTAAACAGTCAGAATATGTGTGACCGCGCTTAATGCAAAAACTGCAAACTATATTGGCTATTGGTCCTTGTGTTCGATTACTAGAACGTTTGCTATTTGCATTACAAATTTGCCGTTCTGCCCTGCAATTCCAATTGAGAGGTTGTCCTTGAAAAGTAGGAAATTGATTTTTTATGGCGCACTGGTCATTTTCAACCTTGTTTTATTTCCTGGATCAAATCGTACCTTGATAATCGACATTACAGGATTTGTTTTGATTCTGGGATTTCTAATCCCTTTGCTTCTCACTCTGGCGTCTCTCATGGTAGCCATGGTCCGTTAATTTTCATCCTCTTCATAAACGATGTTGAGTTGATAATTAAACACTCTAAAATATTGATTTATGCCGACGATAAGAAGATTTTCATAAGTATTATATTTCCATCGCATGTTATTCTATATCTTTTCAAGTTGACTTATTCAGCTTTTCCACCTGGTGCAAGAAAAATTTTTTGGATCTTAACATTTCTAAATGTCAATCAATCATCTAATCCCGCAAACGCCTCTCCACTATTTCTAGGACATATTTTCTCTCCGGTGAACCCATTCCATCTGCTCGTTCCTTATATGATTTGGGCGTTATCTGCGATAGCGAACTCAATTTTCGTTCTCACATTGATCATATTGTGAACAAAACGAACTTAGCTCTAGGCTTTGTCAAACGATTTCTAATCCCTATGACACTAAAGCTCTTTACTTCTGTTTTGTCAGACCTCTACTTGAATATGTGACCAGACACCCTTTGAGCCAACACATTAATAGGATTGAAGCTGTTCAGCTGTTCAAAAAAAAAAAAAAAAAAAAAACACTCAAAATATTTCGCGTTGCGCGGCCTTCCTTAGGTTGATAACTTTAATCTTCCTCCTTATGAGAATCGATTGAAATTGATTAACCTCCAGTCCCTAGTATTGCGTCGTGACTCGCGGAAATGTTCTATGTGCTCCAAGTCCTAACTAGCTCTATCTACTGCTTCGATATATGTACAGTGGCATGCATCTAATTAGCACACTTGCTTGTTTTGAATAAAATCTCATAAAAAACGGTTCAAAAGTATTTTATTTTGAACCTGAAAAAATAACAATTCATAAAGTTAAGGACAAAGCATAGTCGTAAACAAAATTTAATTTTCACTCGTAACTAATTAGCACATTTATTAAATTTAGCAATAATTCTGTCCTTCTAGCCTGATTTAATTAAATATTCTTTAATACTTTGTTGGATACCCTTTATTTCTTATGACAGCAGCGCATCTTGTTGGCATACTGTGCACCAAGCCCTCGCATCTTTGTTTTGTAATAGATACCCATTTACGTTTGATAAGTTCAAAAAGTAACGTCAAATTTGATGGTTTATTTTTCCGAATTTCCTTATCCACATCGTTCCACAAGTGCTCGATGGGATTTAAATCCGGACTTTGTGATGGCCAGTCCAAAACCCTCAGCTTTTGCTTAGACAACCAGTTTTTTACAGATCTAGCTGTATGTTTGGGGTCGTTATCATGCATAAAAGTCCATGTTACTGGCAAATTATCGTCTGCATATGGCTCCATTGTGTTTTTTAAGATACCTAAATACATAAATTGATCCATATTTCCCTCAATTTTTGTTATAGGACCTATACCATGCCATGACATGCAACCCAAAACTTTCACATTACCACCGCCATGCTTTACAGTCTTAATTGTGTACTTAGGACTTAAAGCTTGGTTTACAGGACGCCATACATTTTGTTTTCCATCAGATCCCAGCCTGTTGAACTTGCTTTCGTCGGACCATAGGATGTTTTGCCAGAACGACATGGGTTTGTTCAAATGTTCCCTTGCAAATTTTAGTCTTAACTTTCTATTTTTTTCATTGACATGTGGTTTTCTTCTTGCAACACATCCTTTTAGCCCAGAACTTCGTAAACGTCTTCTGATAGTATCCACGCTGACATTAATTCCATGGAATTCGCTCACATCACGCTGAATCTGCACCGCACTCACAAAAGGATCTGCCTTTGCTTGGTGAACTATTACATAGATGATCTTCCTTTATCGTCGTTTTTTTTGGTCTCAGTTTCCTTGGAACATTGTTAAATGTTTTGTGTTCATTATGAAGTGAATTATATTGCTGCCCTTGCCCTGCTGGATCGAGACAATAATAGAGGTCGTATCCTAAACACGTCAGCTTGTTAATATGTATTTTATTGATATATTTCACGTTATTTTCATTGAAGTGAATATTCTAATGCCCCCAACACGTCAAACTTGTTTTCTCCGTTGAACTTCTCTCCTCGGCGACTGAATGTGGACTCCCCGATTTACACCGTGCATTCCCAGAGGCGGACAGCCTCGCGGCAAACAATTTGCAACTCAGCCAAACGTGACTTCGCTAGAAGGAAATATGACCGTAGCTCATGCGACTGCTGTGTGGGCAGTTTTGCAATTTGATGAAATATGACACTACCGCGTCTGGGAATGCGAGTGCGCATATTCGCTTCACAACAATTAACGTATTTAATAACGTTATAAATCATTTTTCTTGAGCACTTTAAAGTCTTTGAGACGCTTGAAATGGAATTATTTTTTTTTAATAAATCCATTATAAGCTTACGCTTTTCCGGTGAACAACTTTTGCACTTTCCCATTGTAGAACACTCCAACAATTTTTCGACGAAAGAAAATAGTTTTTTTTTTTTTTTCCTACTTCGCTCCTTATCGGGAGCATAGGGCGTCCACTAAGCCTCTCCATTCGTCTCTGTTCGGGGCTATTCCTTTTATATCTTCCCATGTTCTGTTGTTGTTTCTGATTTCTTTCTCGACCGTCCGTCTCCATGTTGTCCTGGGGCGTCCCCTTCTTCTTATGTCGCTTGTATCCCATTCGAGCGCCTGTCTCTCTATTGCGTGTTCTGTTTTCCTGAGTGTGTGTCCTATCCATTTTCATTTTCTCTTCCTAATTTGTGCTGCTAGGGGTTCCTGGTTGGTGAGTTCCCATAGGCTTTCGTTGGATATTCTTCTTGGCCAGAATATCCTACATATTATTCTTAGGCACTTATTTACGAACACTTGCAGCTTATTCATCGTGGTTTTCTTTGTCAGCCAAGTTTCACTTCCGTACAGCAGTACGGTTTTGACGCACGAATTGAATATTCGTAGTTTGGTACCTCTGGACAGCTGGGAGGATTTCCATACAGCCCATAGCCTTCCGAATGCCATTCTTGCTTCCTTTAGCCTGTTCTCTATGTCTTCATCTGCCCCCCCCCCCCCCCCCCCCCCCAATGATGGAGATGATGCTTTCCAAGTACTTGAATGTGGTGATGTCTTCTACTATTTCGCTGTTTACGACCAACCGGCTGACGTTGGTAGTGTTTAGTCGCATGCTCTTGGTCTTCCTCACGTTGATTCTTAGTCCTACTTGTTCTGCGTGCTGCACTAGACAGAGTTTGGCCTGCATGTCCTCGTAGGTGTGCGACAGTAGTGCGACGAAAGAAAATAGTAAGAAATACTAATTCACGCTTCAAAAGTGCACTCTTTAACGCGTAACAATCAACTGTGCTAATTAGTTACTGCACTGATTCTGACTGATATTTCATTTTAACGTTAATATTTGGAAACTGTGATATTGCTTGCAATTTTTTTTCTATTTTCTCATTTTGTAAATTGAAAGAACCTTTTGAGTAATGGTTTGAGCTGCATGAAATAGAACAGGGTTGAACAAAATATCATTATTTGTATGATACCATGCGTGTTCTAATTAGTTGCATACTACTGTAGCATATCGCTCAAAACCACTCTCCCGCCTAGAGACACATACCGTACCAACTATGGTCATTTTCAAACCTTTTCAAGAATGCTACGCAAAGTTAACTACGAGGTCTGTTCAAAGAGCTATTTTCAAAATCAATCAACTCCTAAGTCCATAAAAAGCTAAAGTCAAGAAAAAAACATTTATTATCATTAAACCCAAACAATAGTAACACATTACATGCGGGGCGCCGCGACTTATTGTTTATGACTTAGCGCGGGCAAAAATTTTAGCATTCGCGTAAAAAATGACAGCATAAAATGTCACAATTTTCAAGATATTTAAGATATTTTAATAATTCTTACACTATTAAACTCACTAAGGAGCAGCAGCATAACTATCAAGAAGTTTAAATAAACATTTTGAGTCACGTGTAATGTTCGAAAAAAAACAAACAAATTAAAACTACAAAAAAAGACATAGGAACATTTCATTGATTTAATTGTTGAAATAAATAATAAACTAGTATTTTTTAAGTGTATGATATTCATAAAAACAATTACCTACGTGAAGGGGTATATTACAAAAACTGCACTTATAACAAGTCAAACTTTTCTTTTGATGTGCAGCGCAAACACGACACTGCCGTTGAGCATGCACTTTTTTCCCTTTGCTTTCGATTTTTTCTGGTTTATGTTTTTTCATATCCAATGATAAACGCCCGGGCGGATCAAATTTAGATGTGCGAGTCCTTTGCGTTGAAGTTGATGTTCCCGGCTCTGCAGTATCCATTAGTTCCGCAGGCAACTGGTCTGTTATCAAACTGCGAACTACTTCTAATAAAAATTTTTTATATGTCATTCTTGTATTGTTATAAATATTGTGGACTAGATATGCGTTAAAAAGAGCACAATTTAATAAGTACATAACGGCACGCTTAGTCCACTTTTTCGTTTTTCGCAAAAAGGAATAATACGAAAGATACTGATCGGCCCTATCAACTCCTTTCATAAATTTATTGTATTCTATCACACAGGTCGGTTTAATTATTTTACTTTTCGTGTGCCAGTCTATATTGTGACTTTCTAACATTTCAGCCGAGTGTATACTGGAAATCATTCTTATTTCTTTCTTCGATTGCCAAATTTGTAACAATATATCTTGCTTTCTTCTAAAAATTGTTTCACCACGCTTCAATTTTAGGTTTTTTAGAGAATCAGGTAATCCTCTATTTACACGAATTGTCCCGCAACTTCTCGTTTTTATTTTTAGAAGTGTCTGGTTGATTTCCACACTATTATAATAGTTATCCATGAACACATGATACCATTTTCCCAGATAAGGGCTGAGGACATCTTGAATTTTCTCCGAGAGTTTTTTACCTTCTCCGCAGTATATTTTTAAATTGCAAATATAACCACTCTTTGACTCACACACCATTCTCACTAATATCCCGTACTTAATGATTTTTGAAGCGTTGTATACTTTGAACGCTAATCTTCCACGCCACGGTATAATACTTTCGTCAAGTGAAATTTCCCTTCGAGGTGTGTACACAGTATTAAATTTTTCCAATAAGTTATCTAATACTGGTTTAATTTTGAACAAACGATCACTAGAGTCTGTAATATCGTTATTTGAAAAATGCCATGATTGCCATATTTGCCTAAATCTGCCGCGGCTCATTGTTTTCGGAAATATCGGAGCTTGCAATAATTCGTCTGTTGTCCAATAATCGTCCATTGAACTTTTAGGAGATTGACCCATCAGAATCAACAGGCCGAAAAATTTTTTGAATTCAGTGGTAGTGACGTCTGTCCATTTTTTGGATTTTTTGTAGTCTTTGAATTTTTCCTCATTCTGTTTGTGATAGCGATTAGTTTCTTCTACCATCATTTCATATAAATTGTAGTCAATAAACAAATTCAAGGACTCACTGACACTATTGTTTTTGTTTGGGAAAACATTTAAACCCGATTGATCCAAAAACGATTCAATTGCAGGCGGATTGTCTATTTCAGTCCATTGTTCAATAATATCATCATCTTCATCTTCACTGAACTGCAGTGGAAAAATCCTGGTTCTCCGTCTGGTTCGGCCAACAGAACTATCACTATCACTGTCGTCACTTATGTTATCTAACAAATGTTGCATATCACTATCACAAGAGCACTCCGATAAATTATCAGCAAATACATCATCGTTAATTTCGCGCGAGCTCATATTGGATTTAAAGAAAAAGTATAATTTATTACTAGGGGATATTTGAGACCGAACAATTTAATGTAGAAAATCTACTGAAGTGTTATCAAGACTACTGAAATGCTATTTGTGCAGAAAATCGGAAATTTCTTACCCAATTCTGAAAGATAACATTTGAATATTTCTGAAAAGCGAAATGGAAAACCCATGACGTCAAAATGTGCTATAAAATCTTCAGTGAAGGTAAAAAAATGGAAAAAGGCAATAAAATGTTAAATTCAAACTTCAATAGCAAGTTACTAATGCGAGAAAAGCAGGTATTAACCCTTTGCACTCGAGGGGCGACTCTCAGTCGCCACTCAAAGTACTGCTGCAGCTCGAGTAGCGACTGAGAGTCACCATAAAGTTTTATCTCAGTTATTTTTTACTGTCGCCTGTGTAGGCACTTATAATTAGGGAAAACCTATAAAATAATATCAGGATGTTATTAAAGAAATAAAATGCGAATGTAATCCTTATCAGTTGTAGGTTTCCCCATACCAAAACAGCCTCGAGCGCATATGGTTAATACTTTACCAGACGGTAACTATCATACTATGTAAACGGTAAAAATACCTCTCCCGCAGATAAAGATCAGTCGCCGTAAAAGGTATTAATACCCTTCCCGCATGTAATGTGGTAATATAATAGAAAATAAACCAGTTGAACATTAAAAATAAATTAATAACAACTATGTCCCTGGTTCAAAATAGTTGGCCCAGCAATGATTTTTCATTAAATAATCAGAATTAATATTGTGTAACGTCTCCTTTGTTTTTAAAATCTTATGTGATTTAAAGGCTATGGGATTTTCCGAATGGTATACTTGCAGAGGCTTGATTTTGCAGTCGCCACTCGCATTGGTGCTAGAATTAATCTATCCTTCATGGGTTTGTGACCTGACATCGTCTTCTCCTCTGCCGTTATGTAAGTCCTATTCGGCATCCTTTTCCAGAAAAGCTCCGTCTCGTCACAGTTGAAGACTTGCTGGGGGATGTATCCTTTGGCTTCTATCAGTTCGGAAAACGTTTTGATGTAAACCTCAGCTGCCTTCACATCCGAACTTGCTGCCTCACCATGCCTGACGACGGAGTGAATGCCGGTCCTTTTCCAAAAATTGTCAAACCAGCCCCGACTGGCTTTAAACGAGTCTTCCGATTCTTCGTTTGTGGAAGTGTGTGGGATCTGCTTCAGCAAATCACCGTAAATCGCTCGTGCTTTCTCACATATGATGCTTTGTGTTAAGGTTCCTCCTTGAAACTGCTTCTCTCTCACCCACACCATCAGTAGTTTTTCCATCTTTTCATGGAGAGAGGTCCGGAGCTTAGAAATTATTGTAACGCCCTTAGCTGGCGTAATACCCTTTATCAACTCCTTCTGTTTAAGCACAGCACATATCATCGATGTGCTACGCCCGTACATCCTCGCTACGTCAATTACTCGCACACCTTGCTCATGTTTTTCTATGATTTCACGCTTTAATTCAATAGACATCATCTTCTTCTTCGGACCCATGGTTATAAAAATAAATGTGATATTGTTTTGTAAATGTACAAAAAGCAAAAAATGCGAACCCAACTTATCAAAAATGCTTCGAAAATGAGGGAAACAAGCACACAGACTGAGGTCTAGTCTGAGGTGGGAGAAACTGTTAGACGCTGCACACGACACCAACATGCGCCCCGCATGTCGTGTCGTGTCGTGTGCAGCGGTGTAGTGTGCGATTCCTCATAGCTCAAATCTTGCTCTCATCTCAAAGCGAAATATCTCTTGCTCGGCGGCTCGTATCTCAAAACACTCGTATACAGGGTGCGGCAAAATAACGTTGACTAGCGTTTTTGCTCATGAGAATTTTATGAAGAACTAAAACAAAACAAAATACTTCAAAATGAAAGGAACCAATCTTCATCTATAAACATATTTAATTAAATTCAAAATGGCCGCCCTTCTTTTTAATGCACAGCTTCAAACGTTTTGTGAAATTTTCGGCTACGCGCCGCACCTCTTCCACCGATATTTTGTCCCATTCCCGACACAACGATTGCTTTAGTGACTCCGAACTTTGGTGACGCGTAGTACAGGCTCTGGCCTCTAAAATGGACCATATGCTGTAATCCATAGGATTAAGGTCAGGAGAGTACGGCGGCCATTCTGCAGCACTAATGAAGTGTGGAAAATTTTCGCTGCACCACTGTTGTGTCATTATCGCCCTATGTGCTGGAGCGGAGTCCTGTTGGAAAGTCCATTCTTGGTTTCCGAAGTGCTGCTGGGCCCAAGAAAGTACGACGGCCTCCAAAATGTCACGGCGATAAACTTCTCTGTCCACTTTGACACCTTGACCCACAAAAACCAAAGGTAGCGCAAATTCCGCCCCATACCATGGCGGAACGTGGATTTTGGCGATGTCCGATTATGGCGGATGGTCCAGGAGCTTCAGTTGTCCAAATCCTGTCGTTTTGGCGATTGTACGATTGCTCAATCGTGAACAACTTCTCATCCGTGAACAGAATTTTTTCCCAACCGGAACCTTCGGCGCGATGCAGAAGCGCACGCGATCTTTCTAACCGTACACATTTGTTTGCTTCGGTGAGGAGTTGCTCTTTCTTCATTTTGTATGCCTTAAGCCCGAGCTCTTCTTTGGCCATTCTACGCACTGATCTATCGCTGATTCCAGTTTCCCAGGCTATTTTTGGCATGGAGACCTGTGGATTGCGTCGAATACGCTTTTGGATGATCTGGCGATTCTTGGACGTATTGACAGTTCGTTTTCTTCCCCTTTCTGGACGATCACCTTCATGGCCCAGCTCCTGGTATCGCTTGATTGTCTTAGATACCAGTTGTTTTGATACACTGAGAGCTCGAACAATTTCAATTTGGCGTTTTCCATTTTCAAATAACGCAATAATTGCATCCTGAATAAAGCACCACTAGATGAAAGAAGATGAAGCAACCAATAGCAAAGCAACCATTAACCGTTGAATATTAAATATACAAGAATGTGAACGTTTCAATATAACAGTACTAACCAAAGCATAAAGTTGTCAACGTTATTTTGCCGCACCCTGTATAAGGGCACTCGTATATCGAGGTACCACTGAAATTATACAAAATAAAGCTTACCTCAAAGTTAGATTCGTTGGACCGTATTATGTTTTCCCAATTGGCCTCCGGCCAATCCCGTCGCCCATTATAGGCGAACTTTTTTATTTATTTATTTTTTTTACTAGGAGCCATGACTTCTTCCTAGATTTACTGTTTTACCCGTTCTTTTTCTATATTTGTGTGATCCAGTGTATAGAAAAAGTTTAATAGCACTTTGCACCACACAACTAGAACATTTCATAGTTTTTATAATCTCAACTTGATACTTGCCTTGCTCGTGACAAACAAATTGATCCCTTCTTTTAGACCTTTTCACAATAATAGTAACCCACAATACAAACTCCATTATAAAATTAGATATACTTGCGACATGTTACATGTTTGTTACTACACAACTTGAAGATGGTCATAAAGGCACGGAAATTAATATAATCATTCATAATATTATACTCGTAGCTATAATTTCTCCTTTCTCTATTTTGGCATCTATAAGAAAACAACAACAAAATTATATATAGGGATTCTAATGCGTTCTAATGCATTCCCCATATTTAAAAATATCTCGAGCCCATTATCTTTTGGGTCTTTTTTCATTTCCTGCCTTGTCTAGTATAATTGCGTTCATTATATTGATATAATGAGTTACTGCAATTTTACTTGCAGTAAATGCATAATTGCTGTGAATTTAATAACTTTCGAAGGACATTTGACAAAAAATGACTCATATGTTTCGAAAAATCTAATCCTTTCGAACATACTCTGCGTTGCCATTTGGAACAGGCCTACTATGATGTCGAACTCCACGCTGTATTGGAAACGCGCCTTAATTCCTGTCTAGTTTCAACAGGACTTGAGTAAACTTCATCCTTCATCGTATTCCGTAAGAAAAAAGTCCAATGGAGTAAACTATGGAGCCAAGAGATTGGTCCACCTCATCCAATCCAGTGTTCAGGAAATTGCTCATTTAATTTTACCTTCATAATGTTACGAGTATCCGCTGGTGCTCCATTGTGTTGGTAAAACATTGACCTTGTATTATCCAGAGAGATGTCTTCAAGTAATTCTGGCAAGTATTCTCTAAGAAGTCCGCATAAATTTGGCTATTAAGCACATGAGGCAGAATGAACGGTCCTAAATTATGAACAGTTAAATTAAATTAACTGATGATACCAGTCCAAACACTGACACTGAATTTATACTGAGCTGATGTCGCCCTTGTCTTATGTGGGTTAGTATCTGACCAAGTATGAAAATTGTGGCAGTTTTTGATACCATGCATAGTGAATTGTGATTCATCCATTCTTAGAATTCGGTATAGAAACGTATTATTTTCTATGCCATATTCCAGAAGCCAAGTGTAGAATTCCAATCATCTCTCGGAATCTCCTTCCAGTACTGGGATATGATGATATAGATATAGAATTTTTCTCGATGAATAACCTCGTCTCGTGCTCGTTTCATGGTTTTGCTTGACATTGCTGATTATTTGCTGGTCGACATCCGCAGATCGCAATTCCTTGCTATTTGGAGTTGCACTTCCGGTTTCTTTTAACCTGTGTAAAGTCTGCGAAAGTACATCTCTTTGGGGTACACGTCGATTAAGGAATATCCTTTGCTCCCTTGGTATTCCCAGACAGTCTCATTTTCCGTCTACTACACCGTAAATATAAATTATATAGGCGTGTTCCACAAAAGTGAATTTTTGAATTATTTTAGTAGCCGAAAAATAGGCGTGTTATTGCCGACGCTTACCAGCCGATAGCATATCGCCTTTTTGTGGCTGACGACGAAAAGCAGAGATACTCCCGCGAATATGGAATCGGTAATTTCAGGATTTCACAAGAAAAAACAAAGTTCACTTTTAAAAATCTTTATCACTTTTTAAAAACAAATTTCGCTTTAAAAATAACGGTTAAATTAGATCTCAACGGACTTTGTTTTAATTGCTTTTCTAGCGTCCGAAAAAAGCTCGATTATGCCTAGACATGTCAGCATTTTCTCATTATCGTGGGAAACCTTAATTTAGAAAATTTCCATTTTGCTAGGCATCTCAGGTAACGTCACGTTTATAATGTTGCCTGAGTCTGCTGTGCACTTAACCCGTGCGACAGTCTAAACCGAAACACATCCGGCGTCAGGGTGAATCTGCGGATTAGCTACTGGTCGGAGGTGCTTACACTGTTGAACGGCTAGCGGTCGGTAAAGTGTTAAGAGCACCCGAATTTATCGTTTGGTTGTTCAACAACTGCACGTTCTTTTAGCAATGAATGTGCATTCTTTACATAAATTGGATGCGAGGTAGAAAAAATAAAACACTTTTCAAAGAATTTCTAGATATAATAATTGATTATAAAAAGGGAATATTTTGAATGTGAATTTTTTTGTTGTACGTGGTGTACATCTTCACTGAAGGTTAACACATGCATAATATAATCTTAAAGAAAGGTATTTCATATACATATATACAGTGGTAAATATTCGTTTAAACGCAGGCCAGTTTTTCTGATTAAAATTACAATACCATTTCGTTTTTGAAAAAATGTTATATATTTAGACATTGAGGCCAAAAATAAGTGCTTAGCAAAGAATTTCATAAAAGTTTATTTCATTATAAAAAATTAAAATGAGAAATTTCCAAAAACACATAAATATTCGTTTAAACGCAGGTACATTTTCTTTAAAATACAGAGAGTTTTAACAAAAGTTTTTGCATTTATAAATATTATTAATATTTAGTATGTCCTCCATTATTTTTAGCTACTTCAAATAACCGTTTTGGCATAGATTTAACCAAAGTTTGAAGGGTTTCCAATTCGATGTTGTTCCAGCAGGTTTTGATGCAATCCTTAAGCTCAGAAACAGTTTTGAATTGGCGCCCATTTGCATAAACCCGTGCTGCTAGTATTCCCCATAGATTTTCTATGGGATTACAATCCGGGCTGCATGCTGGCCACTCCAATAACGCTATTTCTTTTTCTTCAAACCACTGTTTCGATAAATTAGAAACGTGGATGGATGCGTTATCTTGTTGAAACGTAAATTCTTCTTCACTGAAATCATCAAGGAATTGAAGGAGCACATCTTCCAACAGTTCTGTATATTTTTTAGAGTCCATTCGAGTGCTTATGAAACAAATAGGAAGCTTTTTTTTATAGCAAAAAGCCCCCCAAACCATTAATGAGCCACCTCCAAAGTTTCTTTTTGATTTTCTTACTACTTTTTCATTTAAATTGTTCCAAAAGCAACTGTAGCAGTCGGGCCCATCTAAGTTAAATTTTTTTTCATCTGAAAAGATGACATTTTCCCACTCCACCTTCCAGTGAATATATTTTTCCGCGAAGTTCAACCGATTTCGTTTATGTACTTCTGTCAATCTAGGTTTACCTTGAGGTTTCCTCCATTTTACGTTTGGCGTATTGCGTAAAATGTGGGCAACGTGTTGTTTTGTTATAGGGAGGTTTAATTTTTCCTTTATTTACTTCGATGTCAAATGATTCCTTGTTGCTTCTTCAAATATTTGCCTCCTTTGACGCACTGTGATCTTAGTGTTTCCCTTTGTTGCCTTTTTCTTGCCGTAATTTTCGCATTTTTTAAAGAAATTTCTTATAACGGTTTCGGATCTGCCAATCTCCTTTGCAATTTGCCGATTAGAAAATCCCATCTTTTTATAAATCTTAATTGAAGTTGTTTCCACTTCACTTAAAGATGTTTTCTTTCCCATTGCTTTTAAAATTATTAAAAAAATTTTAAATACTCCTGTAAATAAATTACAGACTTACTGTTATTTAAAAATTAGCTCCCTCGTAAAAAAAATCAAAAGCTGTAACTATTTTTTAATTTTTGACACGGTGCGCTTAAGCGAACATTTCACATGTAACTGACTGAGCAACGTAAAAAATTCAATAACTAGAATGCACATCTGAAGAATTAACTGTTATGCGTAATTCCGAAAGTATTCATCTAAATGAACATATTTATGCATCACATATTGGTATTGCCAACCTTAATGAAATAGAGGACCTCTCTTTCATAAAATTCTGAGGTGCGTTTAAACGAATCTTTATCACTGTATATGAAAGAATAAAAGCCAAAATAAATCCACGAACGAAAAAGCTAAATTTCAAATAAAATATGCATATACATATGTACTACCCAAATGCAAAATAGTTGGTCTAGTGACAAATTTTAACAGTCTATTTTATAACTAAGCCTTTATTTTTCAAATAACTACAGTACCTGATCATTGAATTATACTCAAACCTTAAATTTGTGAAAAAGAAGCAATATAAAGTAAATACACTTAAAAGAGTATAAAATGTTTATTGGAAACAATACATTACAGTTACATTCATAAATAAAAAGTACAGAATGAGTCCATTAGAAGGGTTTTCTCACATAATTAATATTTTGTCCATCCCCCTTTGGCTTTTAACAATTAGTACGGGAGGTAGCGCTGCAATTTTTCTAGGAATTTTATACCGAATAAATTTTATTACAAACAGTTGTTTAATAGTCAGAAATGAGTAAAGTGAGCGTCAGTCGTCGCACTAACGGTGGAGCTAAAGGAGACAGTATGAAAAAGTCATTGGAAAAAAATCTGCTCCGATGATTTTTATACCGAGCAAAAATGTATAATATTATTGTTTCAATCACATTTTTTTAAAAGATAGTCGTCAGCTGTATTGACGAGGGGGGGTTATATGTCAGTCACGTGCATGAACCTCATTGAAAATTTGACATACAAATTAATTTTATACCTTATGAAATTTATACATCGCAATTTTTATACTTTTAAAATAATAAAGAAAATCGTCAGCCGTATTTTTGACGGGGGTAATACTGTCAGTCAGCGTGATAAACATTTTGCGCGCTCAATGCATTTGAGCGTTGCATAGGCTTTTTGGAAAATAAACTGACAATCTTTACACCCATAAACAATCAGCTGACGATGATTTTTTGTTTTTTTAACATTCAAATTATCTTATACTTTGAATTCAATAAGTATAATATCAATTTAATATAAAAAACACCACATTTTATTTATTAATTTTGTGTCGGTTTTAAATTATATACAGAAATATATATTTATTAGAAACAAAATACTAATTATTTAAAAAAACTTTTTTTTTGTTACTAAACATAAATAAGAAATAAAAGCTTAGATTTCTATTGATAAATATATTATTATTCTAATTCTTCATATACATCTTCTGCTGTGTCTGTGTCATATTCATCGCTTTCCTCACAACTATCATCGGAGCTGTCGATGATGAGATTCCGTTGTTTTTCTAATTCTTCTGCATCATCCTCTTCGATATTGTTTGATGTTTCAATGACATCACTTTCGACGTTTTCTGTAAAGAAAGTGTAAATTTTATATGTTTATCCTCATGACTTTTATTTAACTTCAATATGTTATAAAAACCATAGATAAATACCTGCAGGATTCTCATCGATGATTGTAATTCCAGTTACTGATGGTGGAACTTGGTCACCGTCGAACCATTTAAAAGTGTATTTATTATTTTCTTCCTTCCATCCGTAGTCTAATGGAGATAATACTGACGGAACTGACTGATGAGCATGACTCCAAAGATGCGCTATATAGGATGTACGTAATACATGCTGGTATAATTCTGATTGACATGGAGGGAATATTGCACCGTCAATTGTACTTTTAAGTGTGAATTGGTCTTCTTGACTATTCATTTTATATGTTTTGATGAATGTCGCTACTCGTGCTGTATTCACATTATCTATTGCTTTCAGACCATACATTCTGCATACAAATTCTTCAATCTTTTTTAGAAGTTGCTGTATATTAGATTCGTTTATATTTGCTATATCTGTAAATGTTCTTATGAATGATTCTGACTGTCTTAAAATTTCAAACGGTTTTTTTTTTTCCTCTTCTATAAAAAGCGGGATTAAAGTCGCATCCTGTGAATGCATGAAATCCTGGCAACGATGCGCACAAGCTAGGTCCTAATACTTCGTACAGTTGAGTGACATCGATGTAACGTTGTGCATTTCCAGTTCCGAGTAACAAATGAATTTTAAGGTTGCTCTGAATATGGTTCATATTTCCCAATAGAATCATTAAAATATCTGTATCAGAACATCTTATTACTACGTTTTCATCGGCATTTAATTGACAAATGTGGAAAACTATTTTCGTATCCGCTTCTTCATGCGTTGCACAATTTAAATCCTGCTCTACGCTTCTTTCTATTTTTTCATTATGTTTTTCATATTTATAGCATACGTCATGATTAATATATATTGTTCTTTCTCCTATAAAGGGCGCCATGTGATCATTTTCCCAATCTTGGCAAATAAATTCAATTAAAGCCTCTTTAAAATGAATATTTTTTAATTCATTGGAGAAATTAGCCGGTCGTAATTGATCAGAATTGTGAATATAATAATTCTGACCCTCTATTCTGCCTCTTAAGGTGTGCTCGTGGTCTTTTATTGATGGAGTGAAGTAGCGATCAAATGCGATAATGATTTTGCGTGCATTCGATGATGTAACCATTGTGATTAATTTCTTTGAAATATTTCCAAATGATAATGGAACTTCTGTCATTGAATATAAAAGGAAGAATCCGTCATAAATCATAACATCACACCATGCTGGAGGACTACCCGAGTCGAACTTTATCGCCTCTTTAAGACCTAACAATTTTACTTTTTTAGGTTTTAAAGGACTTAAATGTAATTTATTTTGTATAGGGAATAACTCCTAAATAAAATCTCCAAAAGTCACTTATCGGACAAAGTCTTGACTTTAGGCGCTAGATAGGCGTTGAAATTTGAAAATGAACTTCTTATTTAAACCTCAATATACTCCAAAAACTCAATAAGTCCTATCGATTCTACTTTTTTATGATATTTCTATAGATCTATACATTCTAATTAAGCCCTATATATTCTGATCAAATTCTATAGAATCTATAGAATCTTCATTATATTGTGGATTTTTCATTAAGGTAAAAAAATTAATATCATAGGCATTATTTCAAGTAAAAACATTATATTGAATAAGAATTGAGTAAGTTGAAACGTTCACAAACGTATGATAAGTAATAAAAATAATATAAAATGTAAAAAATTGTTAATAAAAAAAAGGATAAACTTATGCATTTTTCTTCTTCATTTTTGATTTTTATCGTCATTCTTACGTGCTTTTTTTACTTTTACTTTTTGGTTTGATTTTTTTTTCCTTTTATTAGAGCATTCTTTATTAACGGCTTCGATAAATGCCGGTTGAGAAATAACAGCTGGTGACGAGATTTCATTTACTCGTTCTGAAAATATTATTGAAATGTATTAAGATTTTTTCATAATCATATAGTTTGTCAATGAACATCAAAAAAACAAATAAAATTAAACTTTTCATTCTATTACAGTCCTTAATGAGTCATTTTTTAAGCTTAAATTATTAAAAATGATATACTCACTAAATAATCCTTCAAATAACTTTTGATTAATTGGTGGACGAGGACTTCTAAAACTGGTTGCTGAGTATTCTGATAAACGTTCACCATAAACTGCAATTAACGTTTCTCTGATATACAAATGCTAAGGGTACTACACCTCTTTCTTTGGCTTCAAGCCACCAAATTAATGCGTACTTCTTTTTACGCATGGTTTATCAAAGTTAATGAATATTGTCAAATTTTATTATTACACTTTTCTAGATATTATATTTATAAATATTAAATCACGTTTACTAAGAGTTTTTTTTAGCACTTCCACGATTGATAGAGATATGTGTGAAACGGTTTAAAATTTTCAAGATACTTCGTAGTTACAGTTGAATGACGGAAAGAGTGGTGAGGCGCAATGCAACCAACTGAAAATTGTACACATCCACGCTTGGTACTTGTGCTACCCGCCGTAGTTTCTGTAGATTTAAATAAGATGTCAATTTTTGTCTGTAATAGAATTATTAGGACTTATTGAGTTTGTAGAATATGAAAAATACTTACTAAGGTGTTGAAAAATTTTTATTATGCAAGATTATTCGAATGTTAACTAGTATTTTGAGGTTGAATAGTCTTTAAATGATTTAAATAGTTTTTTGAGATCTAAAATAGATTTAATTACTACTTGTATAGAATTTTTAAGTGTTAATAAAGTTATGGAGCGTATAAAGTTCTTAGTTAGGCGCTTTTAAAAATGAAAAGTATTAATTTAGATCTATTTGAAAATTTTTAGGCCCTCATGAGGCGATAAAGTTCGACTCGGGTACTGATTACATTTTTTTCTACGATTTTTATTAATGCTGATTTGTCCGTTTTACAAATAGCTCCATCTAAATGACACATTGCTAGTGGAACTGGTGTTAATGGGTAAGTTAGTACTGCGTCAATATTTAAGGTTTTTTCCAATGAAAGCATCAATAGCTGCGCGAATAAATCACGTTGCATTTGTACTTCCACTAATTTACCTGAAATGGCTAATTTCTTTTTAGGCACAGCATTTGCAAAAGTTAATACTTTCGTTCTAGGAATTGTTCTTTCAAATCTATGAGGATCTGTAGTACATTCTGTGATGAATTTTTCACGAAGTTCATTCCCTCTTGTTTCTATATTAAGCAAAAATCCTGCTATGTCTTCTCCAATCGCTTGACCCGTTGAAATATTAAATAAAAAATTTTTGTCATAGTTATCAGAAAACGGATTATTTTGTTTCAAGTGCGAAATTAAATTTTCTAATTGAGTAGAATGTTTTCTAATTCGATTATTATCCAGATCTGCTGTAACATCTTGGGTTTTTCGTAACCCTGTTTGTTCCATTATATGACTTATTACAGCTGTACGGATACTGTGGCTCTTACACCAACGCTGACGAGCTGAAATCGAATTCGTTGAATTAATAATTCCTGTCAATTTGTTTGCAGCATCAGCGTTTATGGTCTGTTCCAAAGTAAGATCTACTGGTTGTCTCGAAAATGGCTTATCAGTTCTTTTGATACCATATGATCCCTTTTCAAATCTTAACTGTAGCCCTGGATGAGATGTAGCTACCTTCATTAATTTATCATGATATAAAACGGTATATCGTGAATAGTTTTGTTGATTAAAAACAAAAAAAATATTAGTAATTTTTGGTAATATAAATTTAAATAATTCAAAATCGGGCTTTCTAATGCTTTTACATAATAAAAAGTAATAATTAATTAAATTAATATACATCATATAAAATTGGGCAGTTTTGCCATGTTTGCCTTCAAGTGTTCGTTCTTGATATCTTTCATATTTTTCCAATATTTCAATTAATTTGTCATTATTAATTGCTGGATCAGCAGATTTTTCTGCTTTAAACTGTATCAAATATTGCCTAATTTCATCAGTAATTTCGATGTTTTTTGTGTTTAAAAACTTTTCAAAATGTATCGACTGAAGAGCTAATGAGAGTAGGGGATGTAGTCTTTTACAACGATTAAAGTGTTGACCTGTTATAAAAGTATTGACAGAACCACTAGCTAGTACTTCTGCATTTATCATCACGTTAGTTATACCACAACTATCGATAAATTTTCCAATAGCTTTAAAATAAGCCATCATTATATGAAAGGAACCAAAATGAATAAATAAATTATCGAAACGTGGTTTTTCGCTACTTTGTATTTGCAGAGCAATTTTTGCGATAGCTAGGTCATATGTGATTTCCATAAAAGCTTCATTGCATTCTGAAGCCACTTGTTGACCCTGTCTCATTGTTTCTAAGACAACCGATGTATTTGTTGGTGATGAATTGATCGTTGTTAAGTATGCAATCTTCTGTTTGTAACTTGTATCATGTTGAATCATACTTTGAAATCCTACCCAAGATGGTGTATGAGATACTTTTAAGAAATGAGAAATTACCCAAGCAAGATCGATACGTCTGAACGATTTTATTTTAGAAGAATCACATAATCGCAGTGGACTATCAATAGGTTCTAATATTTCCTGTATTTTCGGCTTTTTGTTGTATGCTTCTAATTCAAATGTGACAGCATCAAACGTTCTTCGTCTTCTTTTTGATCCTGCGGGTTGAGGCTGATCTGATCCGTTATTATCTTCAAAAACACTGTTTTCCGTATGACTACTTTCTGCTTCACTTTCAGATTCATCATTTGAATTAGACACATTCTGAAAAATTATTCCAACAGTGTCGTGCAAAGTATCTTTCCCGCTTGTTGTATCAACAAATCGATCAAAGTTATCATACGCTAGTCCAGTGCATAGCTTATTAGAACGTAAGATTCCTTCTGGACAGATATCATTGCGATTAGTAGAAGCAAATGTTGCTTCAGTTTCGATTTCTTCTAAAACAGTGTAACTGCAGCAATGTCCAAATTTGTTTAAAATATTGATTATTTTTTTGCTGTTCGTCAGACCTTTCAAAGCCATGTCAAGAGATATGTGTTTAGATGGTTTTATTTTACCATGTGAAGTAGCGTAGATTAAATCTTCAGCAAAAGATGTTGAAATTCTATTAACATTCATATTACGCTTACGTCGGAAACTTGAACAAATAATTTTTGAAAAAAAATCAGTCAACATTGGTGGTACATCGCATTCTCCTTTTATTAAATCATTCGTTGTAGGTTCATTCGGTAGTGGATTATGTTGGATGCTTTGGATTTCTGAACGTAGAATTTGAGCAGCTCTATCTAAAATATCTTGTTGTCTTAGCATGTCTAAATCATTTTTTAATAAATTTCCACGATATGGTTTAACAATTTTTTGATGATCAACAGTAATAATATTAATTTTTTTAGGGAATTTTTCAAGGAGTCTATTTTCTAAATTGTATGGTTCCACGTTCCTTGAATCTGTTGTGTGATTTTTCGCGAATTCCACAAACAATGATTTTAATCATTAATTAATCGGTTTTTGTTAATCACATGAGTAGATATATAAGAACAGACTGCATCAAAAGCTTTTCTATGAAGGGATCGTGATACATGCCATGACGTATGTTCAGTTGAGCTACTTTTAAGCATTGATTGTAATGTATTATTATAATTTAATTTACAGTATCTATGGTAATAAATAATGGCATTATTGGCACATTTCTCATTGATTCTATTTAATAAATCAATATCGTCCATTTCGCTGGCTAAGCTTTTTAAAATATCAATTTTTTCTGGTATGACACAAGTTTGTAATACCTGTTCATTTCCATGCATTTTTTTCCTCTTCTTATTACAAAAAATACATGCAACATCTCTCCCATTGGTATCCTCAGAATCTGCAGTTTCATCTGTTGTTGATTCTATAGATTTCTCTCGTACAGGGTCATCACTGATCGAAGACTTTTCACCAGTATTAGACAAATTATCAAGGACGATACCTTCATTAGCATCAGGCTGACGGCTTGTGCTCGCCCCAACATTTATACCTTCAGCGTCATCAGGTGCGTTGATGTTGACGACGGCAATATGCTGGTCAATGCTTTCAGTATCTTCTTGAAGACTGAAAAGAAATGAGAATTTTTCAATTTTGATTGTTTCGTTGATTGTAAATTTATTTGACAACGAAACATAAAATTGTTTTCGCTTAGCTGTACTGATTTTTTGAAATTCATTATATAAATCAAATACAATATTTTTGGAGTATAATTATATAAAAAAATTTAATCGACTTTTTGAATGAAGCTATAATAAATTTTTTCAGGAGGTTCAGCAGCAAAATTTAAAAAAAATTCTAACTTGAGATTTAACTAGTCTGTACACAATTTATACCTGTGTTAGCTCTCTATCCCTTCCGATTCTACGTCTCTCTCTTTCTTTATTTTGCTCACAATGAAGGGATCTTTTTGAAACGGACAAAGAATATACGCAGGTCAAATACATTGCTCACAAATCGTATCTCAACTAAACGTTTGAAAACGTTATATCTATACTCCGAAAACGAAATTGTTATGTTTATACTCCAAAAATCTAAGCTTTACTTTTGACTTCAGTTCACTAAGCTACTAATAATCATATCTAATTATTAAAGAAATAACTTCTCATAACTAATATTTTTAACTTACCTTGATTCATGAGATGATGGCTCAGACCTACCACTTGAACGATATTTTTTTGGTAACGCTGTGAATAGTTTGTAACACTTTGAATGATATTTTTGATTATCATTTACATCCACTGGCACTTTAGAGTCTTTCATCGATAAATTATTATTTTTCCGTATATCTAAAATAGTTTTACACTTTTCTAAATAACTTGGAGTGAACGAATGAAGTGGTTCATTTTTTTTAAACAAAATACACAAATTGGTTTTGTTTTCGCAGACATTTTGGAGACTATACCTTTCGACAGGACAGCACAACAGAAACTAAATAAACTAGTCGAAATCTCTGTAGCAGAGGGTAGTATTTCTCTCTTATTCATATAAGTTTGTCTCACTCCAGTAGGGTATACTTACTTCAGTCAATTCTACCTGAAGGCTAGAAAAATAATTTTTAGGAAAGGTATGTTAGAGTCGTGAGACTTTTACTGCTTGAAATTCCTTGATGCTACAGTACATATTAATATCATTTAAAACCGACACAAAATTAATAAATAAAATGTGGTGTTTTTTATATTAAATTGATATTATACTTATTGAATTCAAAGTATAAGATAATTTGAATGTTAAAAAAACAAAAAATCATCGTCAGCTGATTGTTTATGGGTGTAAAGATTGTCAGTTTATTTTCCAAAAAGCCTATGCAACGCTCAAATGCATTGAGCGCGCAAAATGTTTATCACGCTGACTGACAGTATTACCCCCGTCAAAAATACGGCTGACGATTTTCTTTATTATTTTAAAAGTATAAAAATTGCGATGTATAAATTTCATAAGGTATAAAATTAATTTGTATGTCAAATTTTCAATGAGGTTCATGCACGTGACTGACATATAACCCCCCCTCGTCAATACAGCTGACGACTATCTTTTAAAAAAATGTGATTGAAACAATAATATTATACATTTTTGCTCGGTATAAAAATCATCGGAGCAGATTTTTTTCCAATGACTTTTTCATACTGTCTCCTTTAGCTCCACCGCTATCGGAGCAGCTGACGTTCGGAGCTGTTATGTGTTAGGGGAAAACTATTATTGTTATGATTTTCAGCCGGTATAAAATGACTTGCTCAACTATAGCGCTACCTCCCGGACTAAATTCATTTATGCGACGTGGCATGCTTTCTATACTTGCTATCGCCGTTCTTTTTACCTCCTCATCGTTCAGCCATATATTTCTAATATGCTCTATAAGCTCTTGTTTTTTTTTTTAATGTTCTTTTCCGAAACTTTCCTTTTTAGCACGCTCCAGACATTTTCAATAGGGTTCATGTCTGGTGAACTCGCCGGCCAGTCAAAAAGTTAAATTTGTTTCTGTGCGAGATGGTTTTTCACTGCTTTGGCTATATGGCAAGGTGCGCCATCCTGCATAAAATAAAAGTCATCCCTATTTTGAAACCATTGGTCCGCTTGAGGCAGGAAAACAGTGTCAATTACTTTAATATATTGGGCGGAATTCATGATTCCTTCGACGAAATAAAGGTTTCCTAAACCTTTTCCGCAAATTGCAGACCAAATCATTACCTTGGTAGGATACTTGACTCTGATCAATGCAATCTGGGTGAAATCTTTCCGAAGGTCGCTTGTCAACAATTTCGATCATTGACTCATCAGAAAAACAAACCTGAAGTATAATAAAAATTGTCGTTAAAAATTTATAATATTAGCAACAAATTAGATATATTTGTTGTTTACTTTCTGCCAATCATCCACTGAAAAATGTTTATGTGCTTTGGCCCAAGCCAATCTCTTCTTTTTTGCCAACGGTGTTAATTTTTGTTTTTTCGTTGGTCGACGACATTGAAGATCAGCCTCTTTAAGCCTTCGTCTCAGCGTCATTACCGAGATAGGTATGCCGGCGTCAATAATTTTCTCGTGAACTGAATGAATAGGTGCTCTTCTGTGCTCTTCCGCTATTTTTATAATTTTTCAATCGTCTCTTTCAGTTGTTTTCCGTCCTTTTCTGCAATTTTCTCTCTTTCATGGGATTACCTCCCTGTGACCTCCGTTTTTTGATATTGCGCACAGTAGATTGCGACACATTGCAAATTTCTGCAATCTTACGCTGGGTAATACCACCTTTGTCTAAAAGGTTTGATATTATTGTCTTTTTTGGCGTCAAATCGGATTTTTTTCCCATATTTCTACTAAAAAATTGTTATTGTATTAAAAACACACTATTATTTTAACACAAAATTACAATTCCACTTTTGACTGCACTAGTACCTTAAGACACTTTCTATTTATTTTTTTTGTCACTCAAAACACTTTTAAAGAACACTGCTCTTATCGTCCGTTCAGTTCAAAATATTTTGAAAAAGTGATTTTGTTGCATATATTAGAAATAGATCACAAGGCCATAAGACAACGAACTATAAAAGACTGGCGCCAGAAAAATTGGAAATCCCCGCAGATCAGGGAATTTTTAGAAAAATACATTTTGAGTATAATTCAATGATCAGGCACTGTATTTACTAAATAAAATTTATTCTTGTATTATAATCTCTGGAAGTCATGTCCTTAAATTATTTCAAAACATATAAAATTCAGGTCGCAAATTTAGTAATAAAATTTTATTTTGCATTATTGAGTAGCCATGCAAAATAGTTTGTCTACCCTGAATTGAGTGCAGAATAGTTGGTCTAAGTTGTTTTTATTCACTCTATTACCATTTGGTGACATCACCTTTGTTCTTTATCACGTCATTTATCCTTTGAGGCATAGTTGCCACTAAATTTTCACATTCCTCTTGTGTTATGGATTCCCAAACAGTAGTGATTAATGAACGAAGTTCTTCAAGGTTTCTGGCCGGATATTTTTCTGTCTTTTCTTCATTTTTCCCCAAAGAGACTCTATTGGAGAGAAATCAGGACTATTAGACGGCCATTCCAGTAAAGGAATGTCATGAGCCCTGATCCAAGATATTGTGGACCTTGCTGTGTGGCAGGGAGCTCCGTTCTGTTGGAAAATATATTCTCCTTCAGCGATAAAATGTTAAGTACTACTGACGCTTAAGCTGTAGTCCGACATCTGTACTTTTGTTGCTGCGTAACTGTATTGATAGAGAGTAGCGATGTGTGGTCAGTGTAGGAATCACAAAAACTGCGGCTCAGTCAGGCTGTAGTCAGACTGCGCTTGCAAATCCCTGTCTCAAAAGTAGCGATGCTTGAAGAGAACAATAAGTTGTAAGCGCAGCAAAAAAATATTGCTTTGATTGAAACTTTGCTGCTAAAAGAAACTCATCATATTTGAAATAGCCAGTGCAATAGATGACCTGTTAGAAGAAGTAAAAGAAACAAATTCACAATTTACAAGCACAACATAGCAAAGAAAATGCAAAAATAAAGAAAGTAATGTCAGGAATCGGCTTATCACAGAAATACTCATTGCAATGGGAGTTTTTTGATGCAATGAGTTTTATGTTCCGCCACAATATAGGAGGAAAAAATACAGATTCTATGGTAAGTAAGTAATTTTATTCAAACATTAATTATACAGAAAAACATAAATTTTATATAAAATTTTCTTCTCGACAAAAATATATTTTTTTTAACTCTTCACGAACATCTTTTGCTACTATAGACGGATTTCTCTGTAAATCTTTTACAAGTGCTTCAAAGCTAGACGTTCCTTTCATCTAAGAGCCTGGCGTAACTGTTCCATCCTTATTTTATACAGTGTGAGTCTTTATAATCTGCACATACTGAATCGAGGGAATCTTTGCTTAATTTTATCGACGGGAAAAATATTTAAAAAAATCTAAATATTTTATTAATATTTTTTTATGGATTTTTTATTTGTAACTTTTTAACTCGATGCTTTATCGCTATGAAACAAACTCCATAATGATTGGAAGTAATTAGGTGCCCGCATTAAATGAAAATTGTGTAAAAAAACTGCCACCAATTAAAAATAAACACGTTTTTTCCGCAAAAATCTGATTTTTTTTTCATCAATTTTTGCAATAATCGTAAAATTTCTCAATAAGATGCCCCGATTACCTTCATTTTTTATTACTTTAAATTATTCCTCATCGTATTAGCTACCCAATAGTTAAAATTGCATGCTTTTAGCTCAGACAAAACACTTTCTATCAAGTGTTAAAGATGGCACTTCGAACGCGCTATTTTTGTTCTCTTAAGGATGATGTATTTGGGTTGAATGAAGAAAAAAGTTCAATTAAAACATTTATTATTTTAAACAAAATTTAATGCATTAGGTTCTCAAAATGTCCACCTCGTTGTAGGCACAAAGCCGCGCGAACTAAAATTTGTTGTGTCGCTCTCCTTATCATTTCGGGATCATTGCGAATAGCATTCGCACAGTTAATTATACGATCACGCAAATCGACCTCACTGTTGATGGGAGTACTGTAGACGCGTTGCTTCATGGTCCCCCACAGGAAGTAATCAAGGGGCGTTAAATCGGGTGAACGCGCAGGCCACCCTACAGGTCCTAGTCGTCCAATCCATTTATCACGATAATTTTCGTTTAAAAATGATCTCACATTTGTGGCATAATGGGCAGGGCATCCGTCCATCTGCAGAAACATCCTTCGACGCAAAGACAGTGGTACATCTTCCATTAACTCAGGTAGGTCGTCAGTCAACAAACTTAAAAATCTTTCACTGTTCAAAGTTCTCGGCAGTATGACTGGTCCAATCAACATGTTATCGATAAGACCAGCCCAAACATTTATTGAAAATCTTACTTGAAAAGTCGATGAACGTTTCAATTTCGGGTTTTGACCTCCAGGGCACCATCTGTGTAAATTTCGACAGTTAGTAATACCATCTCTGGTAAATGTTGATTCGTCCATCCATAGTATGGTTTTCGGAAAGTTTGGGTTTGCTCTGGTATTTCTTTGAATCCAGGTGGACATCACACACCTTGGACGCCAATCTACGTCTTCATGTAGATGTTGCACTCTTTGGTAGTGGTAAGGGTGCAATCCTTCTTTCTTTAAAATACGTCACGCTGATTTTTGTGATATTCCGTGACGAAGAGCCAGTCGTCTAGTACTTATGGATGGATCAGCAAACAAATCGCTCAGTACTGCTTGTTCCATAACCACATCAATAATTTTTTGAGGCGGCTCGCGACGATCTCTACTTGATTCAAGTCCAGTGATCGACAATCTTCTGTGAACTTCCTGGAAGTTGCGGGCAGATGGCACTGGTTGCTTGTTAGGAAACGCAGCTATGTAAGCTGCGCGCGCAGCTCTGGCACTTCCTGGAATGTCGGCAATGTGTGCCGGGGAGAATTCACAGCGCGGCATCATGTAGCACAGGGCTTCTTAAACTTTTTTATATAGCGACCCCCTTCAAGCTTAGGAAATTTTAAACGACCCCCTCCTCCATATAATGAAATATATATTAACCGTAGATGTAGATGTAATATCGCACTATTTTACAATGTAAATAAAATAAGGATTAAAGAATACGTACCCATTCATTTCACATATATATAATTGGAAACGTTGATGGGATATCGGTAGTAATAAAACACAATAAATAGAATGACATAAAACTATATATATATTTATTCAATAGAAAAAATAAACTTCTGTAACAATTTTTTTATAAGAAAACATAAAACTATATCTATATATTCAATAGAAAAAATAAACTTTTGTAACAATTTTTTTAATAAAAACATATTATTAACATCAAACAATATTAATGTGACGGATGTGATTGTTTATTTTTACACAAATAATTAAATCTAGGCTCAATTTGAGTTAGTGCAGATCGTAATAAATTTTCAACGTTTATTAAAGTTGAACGGTATTTTGATTTTATGTAAGTTAATGTGGAAAAGGCTGATTCACATAAATATGTTGTACAAAATGGCAGTAATTTGTTTATTGCCATTTCCGATAGTAGGGGATATTCTGATTTGATTTCTATCCAAAATTCATGCACAGGCACTTGAGAAAATCTGAGTCGCAAGGTAGTATCACTTGTTAATTCGGCAAATTCTTCTTGTGCTTTTAAGTTTAAAAAATTAATTTCTTCCATTTCAATTGAAAATGGATTGCAAATCCATTGTTGTGTATCGATATCATTGGGAAAATACCTATGCATGTAAACTTCCATATCCTTCAAATGATTAACTATAATTTTTGTTATAGGAGTATCTTTTTTTGAAATATTGTTACTAATTATATACTCGTCAGTAAATGGAAACATTTCGAGCGATCCACTTTCCACTCTGTTCTTCCATATAAGAATTTTTTTAACAAAGGCCTCAAGTTTATTTTTTAACATAAACATATTAACGCAGACTCCCTGCATTGATAAATTCATATCATTGATTTTATCAAAAATATCTGCCAAATAGCATAGCTTGAGAAGCCATAAATTATCGTGAAAATAATCGGCCAAATTAGAATTTTGCTCTGTTAGAAATATAAGAACTTCATCTTTTAAAGTTAATAATCGTTTCAAACTTCGACCTCTTGATAGCCACCTAACTTCAGCATGTAGCAATAAACTTGTATAATCCGAATCCATATCAATGCACAAATTTTTAAACAATCGACTATTAAGTGCTCGACTTTTAATAAAGTTAATGATTTTGACTGCATCAAAAAACACAGTGTTTAATTCTGGTGCAATTTTTTTAACAACAAGTGCCTCTCGGTGAATCATACAATGTGTAAATGTAATATGATCATTTCCAGCTTTAAGAAATGCTGTAAAACCAAGATCTTGTCCGGTCATTGCTGCAGCACCGTCCGTGCACACACCAACACAATTTTTCCAATTTAATCCTTCTTTTTCAAATAACTCATTTACTTTTTTATATATATCTTTTCCACGAGTATGACCTTCCAGAGGACGACAAAACAGTATATCTTCATGAATGCTTCCCTCATAAATATATCTTACAAAAAGTAACAACTGTGCTATTTTTGAAATGTCTGTCGACTCGTCCAGTTGTATTGCAAACTTTGAGCTGTCTTTAAGCCTCATAAGAAGCTGTTGAAATTGATCATTGCTAATGTCTGAAATTCTTTTGGACACAGTGTCATTTGATAATGGAATTTTACTAATTTCAGCAGCATACTGTTTTCCATGAACAATTTCAGACATTCTTATAGCTGCAGGTAGTAAAAGTTGCTCTCCAATAGTAAAAGGCTTTTTCGTTTTTGCTATCAAATACGAAACTTCATACGATGCCAATAGATATTTATCATTCAAAGTAACATACTTCTCCAAAGTGTTCTTTTCTTTATTTGATGTTTGCAAAAGACGCTCAAAATATTCTATTGGCTTTTTTGATAACGTTGCATGTTTAGTATTCAAATGTCGTTGCAGTTTTGACGGTTTCATGCTTTCTGCAGCCAAAACTTCTTTGCAAATTAAGCACACTGGTTGTTCTTCATTGTTGTGAGAAGAGCATGTGAAGCCATACTGCAAATATGATTCGTCATATTTTCTTTTTTTTGTTTTGCTAGAAGTCGGATTTGAAGCACTGCAACTTGGTTGTGACGGCGTGGCAGACTTATTAGTTGGAATTTTAATTAGCCATTTATCCATGATGGTTAAATAATAATAAATAATTAAACAAAATGTAGTTGAACTTTAACGTAATAATTAAAAACACCAACTGAAAATTACATAGTAAATACACACATGTCACTACGAAGACAAAGCTGAGTCCAAACTGAAGTACAAACAGAAAAATAACTACACTCGAATCTTTACCAGTGCAATGACAACAAATTACGATCAGATCAACCCCGACGCATGGCGTGTTCAAAGTGTGCAGCGCACAAAGGCACCGTATCACAAAGACGCCGAAAAAGAAGCTTTCATTTAATTTTTTTTTATTATTCTTTTATAAAAATAATATGCCGATTCGCCTAGCCTAGCTTGATTATGCTTCCGATTGTATGTGTAAGCTGTCAGGCGACGCGGCGTCTGGGTACTTATAATCACTAAGTTATCTTGCAAACACTGACGCCGGCGGCCAGACATCAATGTCGAACGTTCAGTTGAAAATCGAGGAGCGCGTTGTATTTATTATTTTAAATGCTACTTCCATATTTTCATTTATAGGCCCTGCATAACAGTTTTGCATTGCCACTTTTTTCAAAAAATAGTTATAATAAAACTACAATAGTATTTTGTATGATTTTTATTTGTATTTATATTTGTACGTAGTGTGTATACTAATTTTAAAATTTTATTTATAATTGTTGTAAACTAACCAATCATAAATTTAATAAAATCTATTTAATTAAATTTAATGAAAAGGGGTAATGAAGGAACTTAGGAGGAGAAATATCAATAAATCTTTGTTAGAAAAGTTTTTTAAAGGACAGCTGCAGCCATGTAGTTGTATCAATAATGATTGAAAAGTATCAGATCTTTGCGACGCCCCTTTCAGTAGTCTCGCGACCCCCCTGGGGGTCGCGACCCACAGTTTAAGAAGCCCTGATGTAGATTTACGAAGTCCGCACTCTTTGGGAGGAAAAAAAAAATTTAATTCAAGATAAAACGCGCGAGTTTAATTTTATATAACACTTTATTTCTATAATTTAGTTGTTTTGTACAGGAAGACACTTATTCGTATTTATGATTTATTCTGAGAACCCAGGAAAGTATACGGCCGCGTGAAAAGGTTTTCTACTACCGCCCCGCGAGAATTGATTTCCTAT
The DNA here is from genome assembly GCA_963969385.1 of Philonicus albiceps. Classification (NCBI taxonomy): domain Eukaryota; kingdom Metazoa; phylum Arthropoda; class Insecta; order Diptera; family Asilidae; genus Philonicus; species Philonicus albiceps. Next base: position 43,742,397 of record OZ017772.1, on the reverse strand, counting down.
TTATAAAAGTTATTGGCACGTTGCGCGTTGCGGAAAAGCGGAAAAAAGAGCTGAGTGCGCGTCTGGCTGGACGCGTGATCGAGACCGGTCAATATGCGCAAAACAGGTCAATATGCACAAATTGTGCTGTTTGGGCACAATTGGGCGATTGCATTAAAATCACGCGTCGGGTAAGCGTGACAGGTAAATTCGATATTTTATGTCGCGAAATATTCGATATTTAATGTTGCGAAATTTTATTGATGTTGCGAAATTTTACTGATGTTGCGAAGTTTTACTTATGGAGAAATTAAATTATAGATTTTACTCTAGGGGTGGCGGGTTCTTGTACTATAACACCCCCACCGTTAGATCGAGGCTCCGAGGAGATTGTTGCTGCAGTAATGTTCTTTGTTCTACCGTTCACTTTCCTGAATTTTACAATTATCAGTACAATAATTATGCCAATAATGATTATTACGCTAACGCTTGAATTGATGGTTCCCACAGTGAAATTTTTATTTGATAATTCTTCTATCAATTCCCTATTGCTTACATGTCTTAAGTACAATTCTTCTAACTCTATTTTCTGGACTACTTTCTCGTCTTTGGTTTTGGTAATGAAATTTGGTAAAATTATTTTATCGTGTATTCTCGTTTCGAAATTTTCAAAAGTCCTGTTTTTTAGTTCTATTTTACAATCTTTAAATTTAATTAGGTAATTACCACTAATATTCATACTTAGTTTATTACAATTTTGTATTAGCTGTGTTTCATTTAAATTTTTTGTAATGATAATTCCGTCAGTAATTTCCTTAATTTCTTCTCTTACAAAAATTTGTTTTGTACAGTATGCTTCCTGAAAATTCAGTATATTTTTGATACAATTATCTGTGATATGGACCAAATTTTTCTTTAAGTTATCTTTAACCGGAAATTCAAAAGCATCGTTGCGTTCATCGGATAGTATTGTATTCTGTTTTAGGAGTAGGGATTTGTTTGTGGGGTCAGGGATTGGTTCTATAAGTATCTTTGAGTACTTGGAGTCGGAAAATTTCGGAATTAGGAGGACTATTATCATTTGGTTTTTGTAAGATCTTACCGTGACTTTAATGTTTCTGTAACTTTCCATATCTGAAACCAACTCTAATTCTTTATCGGTTAAAATGTTTTTTGAGAGTAACCCGAGTTTACTCGAAAGTAGCACCTGGTCGATATCGTCGACGTGGTTCTTAAGGAGGATTATGTCGTGGTTAATATTATAGATGTATTTTATTAGTTGTACTTCGTCCTCTAAGGTTGTTATTCTTTCTGATAGATCTTGATTATAGTTGTTAAGGTATTGTACTATTGACTTTTGTTGGTTTCTGATGTGGGAAGTTATATTTTGGATTTGGTCGGAAATTTCTTTGTTGATTAATATTTGTTTATTGTTTTCTTTTACAAGTTTTCCGTTGTACTCGAAAAGTTTATCTAATTTTTCCTTAACTTCGATTTCGTCTTTGTAGTCCATGGTGCCTGCTATATATTTCAAACCCGTACCTAAAATATTGGCCAGTCCCCTTTTTTCTTTAAAGTGAGGTTTCATGTTTTCTATTTTCGCTTCTAAGAGCATAAGACTATGGTTCACTGTACTATACATGGGTTCTATTAATTCGGATTTTGGTTTAAGAGTCAATATATTATTTTTTATGTGATCTTTGGTTATTTCAAATTCGGTTATATTTATTATGTGTAGTACTTTATCATAGGTCTGAATGATTTTGACGGCTTCAAGTTTCAGTGTGGTATACCCATTATTATTATTCAAATCATGTAGCTGGATCTCTTGTTGTTCCGAGTAGGATGTTGTTAAAATTAACAGGATGAGCTTGGCTAGCAACGATGTTTTCCTCATTTTGTGTTCTGTAATTGAAGGCTAGTTCTTAAGTCGATTTGGGTTAACATTTATGTGTTAGGTATAACTGTTGTTGAATTATTCTCATGCTATGGTATTATGTTTTTATATTATTGTTGATTATTATTAGTATTATTATCTACGTGTCTAGGATACTTATTACTGTTTGTTTTATATATGTGTAATTATGTGTGTAGGGGGATCAATTTTTAGACTTGACTTTAGGGTTTCTTTTGTCCTGAAATTTTTTTGGTTTCCGTATGTGAGCCTTATAATATTTCAAATTGTTCTTGGTGTCGGTGACGTGATCTTCATCGATTTTTTCGGTGTCGATTTTCCGATATTTGGCGTGATTCTTGTCGCCTCTTATTTCTTTGATGAAATTAGGGCCCGACTCTAGAGTTACATCTACTCTGCCTTTATTGAGCTTGTCTATAACCTTTTGTTTTTTCTCTAGGATTCTCTCTCTTATTTCGTTGAATTCGCTTTCGCTTATTTTTCCGTTGACGAAATCTATGGGTTTTTTGTTGGTGGTGCTATGTATTGTATTATTATAGAATCCTATTACCTTAAGAATTTTCTCCTCGACCGTGTCAGTGTCGTTACTATTGTCGTGTCTTAACAATCGGAGGTGTTCGTTGATTGTGTTATGTAGCCTCTCGACATCTGCGTTCGAGGTGTGGTTACTATTAGAGGTGTAATGTATGTCGATGTCTCGGCTATCGAGGAATTCGCGGATGGGAAGGGCTTTGAATCCCAATTCGTTATCTACTATTATTTTTTTTACGTTTCCGTGTGAACTGAAATATTGAAGCAGGGCTCTCTTGAACTCAGTCCAATTGCGGTTGTTTATTTTAATGGCTTGTGCAAATTTGCTGAATTTATCTATAATGGTCAGGAATAATTGGCTTTTTAAGGTATAGAATACGTCCACATGAATTACTTCGTTAGGCATTGAGGGAGTATCTGTAATTTTTAATTTTATTTTCGGAGGGTTCCGCTCATATTTTTCCAAAGAACAGATATCGCAATTATTAATGTACTGTGTGATTCTGACTTTAAGTTTTGGGTTGTATATTTTGAGTTTTAGTTCTCGGAATACTTCCTCTATTCCGCGGTGATTATTCTTAAGATGTTCGGTTTCTATTAGTTGTGCTAATTTCGTTTCATCTGTGACATCCTCTAATAGAGTGGTGCATCGTATAAGTCTAAATTTTGTACAGTTGGAGAAATTATTAAGATAGGATGTTTCGATGGTTTTAAAGATATCCTCGTTTTCTATTAAAACGGCGTTTAAACCGTTAGGATTAAAATGGTGTTGTAGCAGCATGTTCGCTGCTTGTTCGTCTAATGTTTTTGTGTGGATTATTGTGCGGTTTTTGTCAAAAATTTTCCTTTTTTTGATTCTAAGGGATCCAGAATTAGTCTTATGTATTATTATTTGTGTTTTGAATATATTTATGCATGAGTTGCTGGTAGGGATGAGGATGTTGGGGGGATTTTCTTCTATTACGTTTAATTCAGCATCTTGTATCCGTGACAGGGTGTCGGCGTTGCTGTTTTTTGTGCCCTTCTTGTATTTGATTTCGTAATCATACTCGGAGAGTTTGAGTCTCCAACGGATAAGTTTAGAATTGGGTTCTTTGATTGAGAAGAGCCAAGTCAGGGGTTTGTGGTCTGTTTCGATAACAAATTTTCTGCCGAAAAGGTATGGGCGGAAGTATTTCGTAGCCCATATAATTGCTAAGCACTCTTTTTCTATTGTGCTATAATTCGTCTCATGCTCGTTCAAGGTACGACTAGCGTAACAAACGGGATGATTTTCCTGTGAAAGGACTGCACCCAGGGCGTACTGGCTAGCGTCCGTAGTGAGTGTGAACAACTTGGTGAAGTTGGGGTACCGTAAGATGGGATCAGTTGTAAGGAGGGTTTTGAGGGTCTCGAAACTTCGTACGTATTCAGCATTGTTGATGTTAATTTTTGCTCCCTTTTTCAAAAACGTTGTCATGGGTTTCGCAACCTTGGAATAGTCTCGGATGAATTTTCTGTAATACCCCGTTAGGCCTAAAAATTGTTTGATCTGTTTAGGAGTTTTTGGAATAGGAAAATTTCTTATGCATTCAACCTTTTTGGGATTGGGTTTAATGCCGTCTGTGGTAACTATATGTCCAAGGAACTCGGTCTCTTTCTTAAGAAACTCGCACTTGTCTAGTTGCACCTTTAGGTTTACTTCCTCTAGTCGTTTAAATATTTTGTTCAAGGATACAAGGTGCTCCTGTAGTGAGGTCGAAAAGACGATGATGTCGTCTAAATATACTAAGCATATTTTATCGACAAATTCGCGCAGAACGTTGTTCATCAAACGTTGAAATGTTGCCGGGGCTGTCTTCAGCCCAAAAGGCATTCGAAGAAATTCGTAGTGGCCCCCTTCGACGCTGAACGCTGTTTTGTGAACGTCTTCCTCGTCGATTTCGATTTGATGGAATCCTTTTGCAAGGTCGAGCGTGGTGAAATATTGGCATTTCCCCAGCTTGTCCAGGATTTCATCGATGTTAGGGATGGGATATTTATCGTCGACGGTGACTTCGTTCAGTTTGCGGTAATCTATTACCAACCGCCATTTGATTTTTCCACTGGCATCGGCCTTCTTAGGTACGATCCAGATCGGGGCGGAATACGGAGAATTGCTTGGGCGAATTATTCCGTTCTCGAGCATCTCCTGTATTTGGTTTTGTACTTCTCCCTTGTGTACGTAGGGATACCGATACGTTTTGCTTTGAATAGGGACATTATTAAAGGTACGAATCTTATGCTTAATCGCGTTAGTAAAAGTGAGATCGGAGTTCTCTTGATAGAATATCTTGGAATACTTTTTGACTAATTTCACTAAAGAAAGTCTTTCTTCGGAGTTTAAGTGACCGATTCTCAATTGATCGAAAAGCGGTTTATTTACCTTGTCCTCTATTATGTTGAAATTTTCTTCGTCGACCTTAAGGATTTTGGGGAGTTGATGGGTGATTGTTGGGACGGTTCTATTGGTGCACTCGGCTTCCACTTGAATTTTATAGTTTTCTACATTATAAATGCCCTCTTTAATTATGATCGAGCCGTCTTCGGTTCGAAATTCTTCTAGGTATCCAAGTCCCTCTTCAAAGGGTGCTGAAAGGTTTAATTCGGAAGTCTTTTGACTTTCCTTTTTTGGTTTTCCTGTGTCGAAGTGTAACTTTAATATTTTATCCCCTGAGGTCAAACGATTATTCTTATAATCAATGTTGGCCTCGAGTGGCATGAGGATATTGTTACCAATTATTCCATCGTATTCCTTGTGGAATTGGCAAACAAACATTTCGATTCTATTTAGAGGGTCACCTAGTTCCTCAAATAATGGTATTGATACTTTTTCTACTATTTCAACTACATGGTTCAGAGTTTTGATTTTGCGGGGTTTATTTAACTTAGTCTTCCACTTGGGATGACATAGGCCAGGGTTTATAATTGAGTGGGTTGTCCCAGTATCTATAATAAATTTTAAAGGTCGGGTCTTGGACTTCACTATTATATGGGGTAGGGAGGATGTGAGGCTGGTGAAAGAAAATTTTGCGGGGAAGAGCCTGCGGTTTCCACAAGATCCACCTCCATTGGTTCTGGTTTATTAGCGTTTGTGTTATTGTTATTGTGGTTGTTAGTTTCGTTAGTTCCATAGTTATTGCGATTCTGGGTAAATCTATAATTATAATTCGGGTTATTCGGATGTGAACCGTGTCTATAATTTGGGTTGTAATTATTATACCTATTACTGTGGTTTTGAAAAGAGGATGTAGGATTGTGAGGGGTCTGCTTATATCCGATTTGTCCCATATTCAATGGTCTAGAGGGGTTTCTATTTCCGGTAGGTGGTGGGTTATAACTCTGGTTTGGGTTATAATGGGGATTATTACTATTGTTGTTATTTTGGTTTCGACCTCGCCTTAGATAGTTTGTGTTCTGTTGATTGTCCGACCGCCCGGTGGTGTTAGGATTTCTTGGATTTGGGGCAAAGGGGTTGTAGAATGCATGTCCAGATTCGTGTAAAATGTTCATTGCCGTTTCCAAATCGGCAGGAGCCCTACAATACAGAATCGATTTCATTGGTTCCGGTATCTTACTTTTGAAGATGTTCAAAGCCGAATTTATGTTTGCTCGTAGTATTATTGAAGGGTCTTGGCCGCTATTTTCGTGTACGGTCTTAATGTTGAGTCTCCGAAGTATTGACTTGATTTCATTATAAAAATGTTGGCTGTTATTTTTAAACGTTACACTCCTTAATTCATCGAATAATTGATCTGCAGATTTCCTGTCGCTAAAATTGTTACACAGGAGACTCTTTATTTCATCCCAGGATTTTATGTGGTAGTTAATTTCGATTACCTCCCGAGCTCTACCCTTTAACTTGGATTTTATTATATCGGAAAAAATCAGTTGGGATATTTCGTCGTAGTTTCGAAGCGTCGAATGTATACGGTCGACCAAATCGGTAAAATTTTGTAGATAATCAGAATTACCGTCAAAGACTGGGAGTTTATTTAGATATTTAATAGGATCTATTGTTACGGATAATGGTGGGTTATTAATTATTCTATTTATTCTTTCGTACATGTTTTCTAAGGGATCTCCTAGGCCGGTGCCTAAGTTATTTTGAGCTCCCTCGTTATTTGCCATTTTCAGGAAGTATAAGTGTACAAATTTTACAAAATGTTACAGGAAATTCTAGTTGTTAATAGTAATTTATAAATATATATATATATATAGTAATCTAAAGGTATTCACCGGGTGTTTTCCTGTTCGTCTTCCTGGAATCCTGGGTTGAGGAGTAGTAGTCGCAGTTGGAATTACCGGGTTTTTTCCTGTTTGTCTTCCTGGAATCCTGGGTTGGGGAGTGGTAGCCGCAGTTGGAATTCCTGTTGTTCGTGGAGACTCTGGAGTTGTCTTCTTCCTTGTACGCACCTTTCACTGCACAGCTTTTTTTTTTCTTCACTGATAACTCACTCGCGTTACTTAGATAGATTTTTCCACAAGAGTTTTATTTAATTTAAAGATCTTTCTTTAAATTATTTTCGGACCACAGGTTCTTTTGAGCTACGGATCTTTCCGTTACTTTATTCGGATCTTTCCGACGGATACGCGTCAAAGTATTAATATACAAGCGCCGAATTATAGTTTGCTCGACACTACGCGCATCCTACCGACTGCGCCATTTACGAAGTCCGCACTCTTTGGGAGGAAAAAAAAATTTAATTCAAGATAAAACGCGCGAGTTTAATTTTATATAACACTTTATTTCTATAATTTAGTTGTTTTGTACAGGAAGACACTTATTCGTATTTATGATTTATTCTGAGAACCCAGGAAAGTATACGGCCGCGTGAAAAGGTTTTCTACTACCGCCCCGCGAGAATTGATTTCCTATTTATAAAAGTTATTGGCACGTTGCGCGTTGCGGAAAAGCGGAAAAAAGAGCTGAGTGCGCGTCTGGCTGGACGCGTGATCGAGACCGGTCAATATGCACAAATTGTGCTGTTTGGGCACAATTGGGCGATTGCATTAAAATCACGCGTCGGGTAAGCGTGACAGGTAAATTCGATATTTTATGTCGCGAAATATTCGATATTTAATGTTGCGAAATTTTATTGATGTTGCGAAATTTTACTGATGTTGCGAAGTTTTACTTATGGAGAAATTAAATTATAGATTTTACTCTAGGGGTGGCGGGTTCTTGTACTATAACAATGTAGCAGCGAACGAAAGTCACGAAACTCATGTAGCAGCGAATGAAAGTATCGAAATAAAATCGCGTAACCACAGACTCAACTTTGACATTTTTTTTTTTTTTTTGTGAACTACATGTAGCAGCGGCGAATAATTCGGAACGACTGCCTGTCTGTCATCCCTTCTGGTCCCTTCAGCTGGCCCTACCTCCCCGCACCCCGACCCGCGCACATTCTTAACAAAAAAGGACGTCTACCTGCTAAACAATTAGTGCGTAGCCGTGCTCTAGGCCTTTCTTTGGCTGTTGATAAGAAATGATGGGATTGAGTTAAACCCTTGCAATTTTTACTATTGGGTAGCTAATACGATGAGGAATAATTTAAAGTAATAAAAAATGAAGGTAATCGGGGCATCTTATTGAGAAATTTTACGATTATTGCAAAAATTGATGAAAAAAATTTTTAACATTGAATGGCTTTCTTAAATATGGTTTCATAGGAAACGCATCATCTCCGACTACGATAAATTATATAGCTTTTGATCTTCTAAGCAGCGGTTTTGAAGCTGGAATACTTAATGTGTTATTTGGCAACCCTTTGATAATTCGGAATTAGCCACCATCACTATTTCATCATTTGCGTCTTCTAGTGCCAGTAAAACGATGCTATGTGTTCCCTTGTAATTAAAATAGAAACTTACTGAATTTGCTGTTGCTTCCCGGCTGTGCCTACCAATGCAAGTTGGGAAGTTACATTGAAGTACCGAAGATTTCTAATAGCGATGTCGGTTCATCTAAAACAGTTTCTAATAAAGTAAAAGACATATAATTTTCTGCGAGGAAAAGGAAAAGAATTATAGAAGAAGAAGAAAAAACTGCAGTCCAAAAGTACTATGACAATTATATCAAACGCAAAGGGTAAAGATGAATATAGTCATTAAAGGATGCCCCAGATCTCATACTGTCCTTAAAAAATTCTTTTCAAAGAAGTATTTTAGATACATACTTCAACACACATGCCGAGAAAATATAGCTTTTCAACACCAGAGCCTGCAGCTCCATCATCACATGATGAAAATAAGTATTATAATTGCAAAATGGAGGCGCTAGCATTTTTTTCTTGAAGCATGATTTTTCAAAACAGCACGGACTATAACTCCAACTATTTTTAATATAACGAGTGTCTTTTTAAGAGCTTGGGAACTTTAAATAATAATACAAGGCAGAAATATTGTTGGAATGAATTTTTTTTTAGTATAATCTGGTAGATAATTTCATGACATTTATATTTTAAATATGATTTCCGGCATATATCCGCCGCGGCTACGAGTTCAATAGTCCATTCGATCATTCCAATTTTTCAATACTTTTTCCAATAAATCTGGCCGTATGGCGTCAAAGGTGGCTTTAATATTGGCTTCCAATGCTTTAAGAGTTGCTGGTTTGTCGGCATAAACCAATGACTTAACATGGCTCCATAAAAAGTAATCGAGGCGTTAAGTCGCAGGAACGAGGGGGCCAGTTAACAGGACCACTTCTGGAAATGAAGTTGTCACCAAATTGATTTTGCAATAAATTGGTGGTTAAGCGCGCTGTATGGCAAGTTGCGCCGTCTTGTTTGAACCAAATGTCGTCGATGTTTAGCTGATTAATTTTTGGAAACAAAAAATCAGTCAATCTGGCTCGATAGCACTCGTCATTCGATCCGATTATGTTGACCGTAAAATGAACGAAGTGCTCTATGAACTTCGTGAACAGATTTATTTTTTTCAAAGTAAATTTCCACAATTTGGAAGCGTTGTTCTGGCGTTAAACGATTCATGATGAATTGTCAAACCTTACTGAACAGAAATGTCAACACAGTATTACATTCTCAACTGTCGAACCATAGACAACAACCGTCGAAAATTCTCATATATATATATACATATATATACAGTCGCTCACAGCTTAAATGATGTGAGTACTTCATATGAGGAAAATACTTAAGAAATCCCAAGATATGAAGAGTTCGTTTATAAAAAAAAAAGAATAGTGCAGTTCGTGGTCTTATTTATTATTTCCAATGAAAAAAACAAGAAAAAATTACTTCATTTATCAAGAAAAAAATCAAATTCATTTTAAACTCACAAAATCACCTCACAGCTTAAATGAACATCATTTGTCTCTTGTGCAAGTCCTTAATTCTTATTATAACGATTTTTGATTTTTTCAAAACTTATTTCTAATATTTTGTGGCATAGCCCAATTGTTTTAAAACCGCCTTGAGACGAGCTGGCATTGAATGTACCAACTTTTTTGTGTACTCGGGGGAAATGGCGTCCCATTCCTCTTGTAGTGCTCTTTTAAGGTCGTCCTTGTTGCTTGTCTGATGTTTTCTGATCCCCTCCTCCAGTTTGGACCAGAAATGTTCAATAACATAACGGCGACTGAGCAGGCGTTTTAATTTGGTGCGGGCAATTCCAAATCAACCACGTTCGCACTAATTCAGAGGTGTGTTTGGGATCGTCCTCGTAAAAACGGAAACTGTCCTTTAGATTCAATTTGTCCGCACTCTGTAGCAAATTAGACTTCAATATGTTCAAATACTGAAATCTGTCCAGGTTACCCTCGATAAACACCAAGTTTCCTACTCCAGAAGACGACATGCATCCCCACACCATTACATGGCCACCACCGTGTTTTACAGTGCTGCTTAAATTTTGTGGTTGCAGTTCTGTATTTAGCTGTCTCCACACATAACCCCTTCCATCGCATCCGAAAAGGTTAAAATTACTTTCGTCCGCGAAAATAACGGTATCCCAGAACGTTAAATCCTTCGATAAATGTTCTCGAGCAAATTTGATTCTGGCTGCTTTGTTTTTAGCACTTACAGCCACTCACAGTCAAAGTCGGACAACCCAAGAAAATGCTCTTTGATACGCTTTATGCACGGAGATAAAAGGTAATTTTTAAAGTTGATCGTTTTAATTTTTATCATTGTTACATAAAACTGAAACGAAACTGAAACTTAAAAAAAATAACAGGAATTCAATAATAAAACCTAAAACTACGTAATTTTATGTGCGCCCTCCTATTAATATGCCTCACACTCAAAGTCGGACACTATTATTCTGCTTGTTGTAAGGCTTGATTTAATACTTAGTGGAGTTCCCTTTCTTCATTATAACGGCCTTAAGACGTGTCTCATACTTTGGACAAGTTTTTCGCAAAACGAGGGTTCAATTTTTTGGCATTCTTCCATAACTGCATCCTTGAGAGCTCTAATACTTGTAACATTTCTTTTGGTTACCTTTTTTTTTTAATTCCGCCCATAAATGTTCTATAACATTTAAATCAGGTGACTGGGGAGGCGTAGCAAGGACTTTAGGGCAATTATAAAGGAGCCAGTTTTTCACTGACCAAGCTGTATGCTTGGGATCGTTATCTTGGTAGAAGACAAAATTATCCCCAATCCCGAGATTTTCTACGCTCTCCCGCAGATTTTCTTTTAAAATGTTAAGGTAACATCTTTGGTCCATAATTCCTGGGATGAAATGCAGTTTTCCAACGCCTGCGGCGGACATGCATCCCCAGATCATGAGGGAGCCCCCACCATATTTCACGGTTTTTCTTATTGCCTTTCCATCGTACGCTCACCGGGCTTCCTCCAAACAAATCGTTTCCCATCGGAGTCAAAAAGGTTAATTTTTGTCTCATCCGTGAAGAGGACCTTCGTATGAAGATTAATAGGACCAAAAGCATCAACAAACAAAATGATGAACTTACCTTAGACCAGAATGTCATGTCCTTATTTTCGTGTTCTTTAGTGAACTGAAATCTGATCTGCCGATTTTTTTCCGAAATCAGTGGCTTTCGACGGGCCACTCTCCCATGTAAATGATTGGTCCTAAAAAACCGACAGATTGTCTCAGCACTCACTGTAATGTTTTGGATTTCTTCCAGTCTTTTTTTCAATTCAACAGCCGATAATAGTGGGTCGTTTCTTATTTGCCGTAAAAGAAACCTTCCATCTATTGACTTATTTTTCTTCTATTTTGGGAATTTTTTTTTTATTTTCGATTCTGCCAGTTAATTTGTACCTCTTTATAATATCATATACTGTCGACTTGCTTTTATTTACGATTTCGCTGATTTGTCTTACCGTTTTTCCTTTTTTAAAGTTATGAATGACAATTTTCCTTTCTTCTACGGTACTTTGTTTTACTCTTCTACCAGCCATTTTTAAAGATTTAAGAAATACTCTAAAACCCACTAAACGATTGTAAGGACAGCAAAGGACAAAAATTTAATCGACTCCAAATGTTGTTTCCAACTATGTACATAACGGTTTTTCAGTGAGAATGAACCTGTGTCCGACTTTGAGTGTGAGGCATATTTCCAGGACCACGCACATAAAATTGCGCAGTTTTAGGTTTTGTTTTTGAATCCCTGTTATTTTTTTTTAGTTTTAGTTTTGTTTCGGTTTTATGTGACAATCGGGATTGAAAGATCGAATTGAAAGTGAATCCAAAGTTAGTTGAAGTGACAGATAAACATAACCTCGAGAGTTTATGAGTGTTTAATTTGTAGAATTGTGCACGTTATTTAAAAATACACATTTGGAAATGGGTTCAACTAGGAAAAAAATTATTTTATCTGCTTGTGCGAGTTACATGAATGTGATGCAAAGACAATTAATAACCCGGATGCAGTTACGTAGACACAGAATTATGAAGATGAGGCAGAGATTTATGAAAAACCTGTCACGACGTTTAAAACAAAATTGTGCAAATCATGTGAGAAATATGAGATTTGTGTTGGACAAATTTGTTGCCAATATCCCGAAAAAGAAAGAGCGAAAGGTGTGGATGAAGAACCGAAGCAGACACTGGTGGTATTCAATAGTAAATAGTGAAACGTTTGATGACCAAATGGTTGAGAATTTTCGTATGGATAGGGATTCATTTAATTATATTTGTGAAAAACTATCACCAGAATTATCGCCTGTAAACATGAAGGTTGCCATTGCAATATATAAATTAGCATCATGTGCTGAGTACAGGGTAGTAGCCAATCAATTTGGTGTACAGAAAACTACCGTTAAAAAGTGCTTATACGATTTCTGTAATGCTATGTTGAAAGTTCTCTTAAAAAAAGAAATAAAATTACCTAGCGGCAGTGATGCAAACGAGATCATACATGGTTTTCAAGAAAAAAGCGGTATACCGCAAATTCTAGGCGCAATAGACGGTACCCACATACCCGTAACACCACCATCAGATGGATGCGCAGACTATATTAATAGGAAAGGGTGACCATCTGTTATTTTACAAGCAGTGGTAGACTGCAACTACATGTAAGATTTATTCCCTTTTAGCCACGTATTATAATAAAAAAAGTTATGTAAACAGGTTCATGGACATCACATGCAAACATCCTGGTTGTACTCACGATGCATCAGTTTTAAAGGACTCATTCCTGTGTAGGAATATTGAGCAGCTACAATTGGTATTAAGAAATGTTAGTTTAAACTTCTTGAAATAATTATTATTCTTTATTAGCCCAAAGAAACTGTCAATGGGATGGAAATATCCGCCTTTTTCGTTGGTGATCCAGCGTATCCACTTCTACCCTGGATAATGAAGGGATATTCTGGTACTTTGTCAACAGAAGAAGATTCATTTAATGCTTATTTAAATAAAGCCAGAATTGTAGTAGAGAATGCATTTGGTCGCCTTAAGGGAAGGTGGAGAACTTTACAGAAGAGAATTGACATCGATGTGAACTTCGTTCCGAATGTTGTTGCCACTTGCTGCATCCTGCATAATATCCTTGAACGCAGAAAATCACCATATAGAGAAACAACGAATGAAAGCGTTGCGTTGTCAGAAAGCATATACTTACAGCCTTCATCTGTTAACAATATATCTAGTCTACAAGCTGATGAAATTAGGAACCATTTAAAAGAATATATGGTGGATAAATTTCCTATAATTCAAAGTAAAAGACATTAGCAACTAGAGCAAAAATCATCTTTTTTGTACTTTTCAAATTCTTTGGGTTTACTGAACCATTTAATTTTAAAATAGTTATACAAGCAATAGCTTACCAACAATAATAAATCGTAGTAAAAACATTGCTTTGTTTCATTGAAGACCATATCACAAAATAAAGATTAAAATTGCACATATATAGGGTTCCGTACCAATAATCCGGTACTAAGTTGTTAGTAAGAACTTTATACAGGGTGTTCAGAGGTGGGAGGGAAATAATGCAGGAGGTGAAAGGTCAGGCCGAGGCAAGCAAAAAATCGTATGGGTGGGGGGGGGTCACCTCGCACCGTTCGGCAGTTACAGGTTGATTCGTAAATCAGGATGTTGCCTTATATGGGAACCGCTATTGTATTTTTATTTTTTTTTCTACGCATCGCAGCGACCCCAAACCGGTCTCAAAAAATCACTATTCTGAAACCCTTTCCAAAAAGGTCAACACCGCCCCCCTACCCCCAACCCCTTGGCCACAATCACCTCTGGAAGTTGAAAAATTGAATTTTATTTCACGATTTTGCATCTTTCGCCCCACTTTTCTCCTAAATTCACGTTATTAACATACCTACTTTTTATTGTTTTTAAGTTTCCTATCTAATTACCTTTCAAAAAAGGTACAACATGCACAGGTAGAAAAAGGATACAAAAATCCTGAAATTAAAACATCTTCACAGGTACCTAATTACTTTATTGCCCCATAATGGAAAAAGTTGTTAAGTAAAGAATTTTAATGACAGCAAGTTCGGAAATGTTTATTTAGGAAACACAGGTAATAAAGTTTTATTATTTCAGAAAAACTGTTATAAAATACTAAATGGAATCTCGTTAAATGGCGTTATTAGTTTATGATATCCAGTATTGACTTCTAAGTATCCTGACGCTCCGTGTCTAATACCTCCTATGAATTATGGTATAAAAATGGGTAGGTTTGAAAGGACACTGACCATAGTTGAAGAGGAAATTGATAAGAACGGGTGT